>JAEHOD010000003.1:0-1333957 GCA_016834595.1 Chlamydomonas schloesseri
CCTCCTCCTCCTCCTCCTCCTCCTCCTCCTCCTCCTCCCTCCTCCCTCCTCCGCCTCCTCCTCCTCCTCCTCCTCCTCCTCCTCCTCCTCCCTCCTTCCCTCCTCCTTCCTCCTCCTCCTCCTCCTCCTCCTCCTCCTCTACCTCCTCCTCCTCCTCCTCCGCCTATTCGCCTTCTCCTCCTCCTCTGCCTCCTCCTCCTCGTTCTCCTCCTCCTCCTCCTCCTCCTCCTCCTCCGCCGCCGCCGCCGCCGCCTCCTTCGCCTTCTCCGCTGCTGCCTCCTCCTCCCCTACCTTCCTCGCCTCCTCCTCTGCCGCCCTGGATCGTTGCTGTCGTCCCCTCCGACTCCCAGTGCTCAGCCTCCCTCAACCCCTCATCTGTCCTGTCCTGGTACGTCGGCCACCTCCGACTGCCTATGACTCTTTCTTCCGTCACCTCGTTGTTTCCTTGTGCCCCATGGCAAAGCATATTTGATACACGTACGGGAAGCGCGCATCCGTGCCCTCGTTTCTACGGCGTGCCACTCACGTGCTAGCCTGTGCCGGGTAGCCCCATTGCCTCCTCCCACATCCGTCACCTCCGCCACTTCCCCATCTCCGCCACCTCCGCCACTTCCCCCATCTCCGCCACCGCCGCCACTTCCCCATCTCCGCCACCGCCGCCACTTCCTCAATCCACTGACTCCTCCTTCCTCACCACTACCCCGCCGCCATCCTTGCCCGCGCCACTCCGCCTCCCCCTCTCTCTCCTGGTATTGCTGCCGCTCACCCACCTCTCCTTCCCTGTAAGTTTAGGCCGCGCTAGAGTGTGTTGCAAGTCAACCTGTTGTATGTTCCATGCTATTCCACACATGACCAAAGTGGCTGCCAGTGCTAAGCCTCTGCTGTCTATGTTGGTGTGACAATGCATGTGATACTGCTGCTGGCCTTCTCCTTCGTCGCTGCTGCAACCACCGCCGACGACGCTCTGCACGCCGTCGCCACAATGACTGATGATGGTAGGAGGGGCGCCCCATGGCACGCTTTAACCCCCCACGCTCACCTCCTCGCTCTTATGCATTGGGTTTGGTTTAGTTTGGGCTGGTAACCACAACCCCCCCTTCCCCTCCTTGCCCACCACCGCGCGACCCGGTAGACCCGGCTCACACTGACTGCGCGCCGCCGTGGCCGTTGCGTCTTTGCTTGCAGGCGGCGGACTGCCGCGGAGGGCCGAGGGCATGACATGTATGAACGGCGCCGCTCACGAGGTGGTGAGGGTGGGAGGCAATGGTGACGCGCGCGCACTGGAGCCAGAGATGGGCAACACGACAGCCCCCTTTCCGCCTGTGCTCAGCATCCAGCTGCCATGCACGCGTGGGCAATGCGCAGGTAAGGTGGGGGCGGCGGCAAGCCCCAGGGCCCAGGGGTGGTGGGTGACCCCTGCCAGGGCCCCAGCGCACAGGCGTGGTGTGGCGCTATATGCGTAGGGGGAGGGGTGCTGACGTCCCGGCAATTCTCGGCAGGTGCAGGCAAAGCGCTCTTGCGCCCGTTTGCCATTCCCCGCCCCTGCGCCCAGCCAGCCCCACCTTAAGGCAACCCTGGTTCACTCTGGGGCGTGCCCATACGCACTGAACCGCGCCGTACATTGTCCAAACCTTCCCATTCGTCCTTCGCCTCCACGTTGCCCACGAGCCGTGTGCCGTGTCCGTCTTGTAGTAAGCGCTGCCGTGCCCGTTGCCGTACCATGAGCACACCGCGCCCATACACCATGCTGCTGCAGGTCTATCTGCTGCTTTTGTTTGGGGCCTGCTGCTGGTCACAAATGGACTATCCGTGAAGGTGGATGGATGAGAACAACCAGCTAGCTGCCATGGAAGGGGATGATGAGCAAGTGCGACGATTACGGCCCGTACAGTATTGTAGCGCATCGTGTCCGTAACCGTACGGGCCGCAAGGAAGCATCCACGGTGCTGGCATGGACGCTAGGACGTGAACGGAGGGGCAATGCGCTGTGAGAGGAGTGCGCTTCGCGGTAGCCCGGCACAGTGTGTACCGTAGTGAGACTCAAGGTGCAGCCAGCGAGCGTGAGATTGACGAATAATTGAATACTGTATTGCAGCAACCCCATCGCTGCAACCAGTGTGTATGCGTACTGAGCTTTTCAATGACGGCCAGCTTCCAGATGTGTGCACAACCTCAATGGAAATAACTGTGGTGTCACTGGCATCCTGAACTAGGTGTGCAAGTTCTGAGGTAGGGGTCCTGGGCTGAGCCTAGTGGCACAAGCTGCGCGGGGGCCTTGTAGCACGTCCTGATCTCCGAGTTGCGCAAGCTGTGCCTGAACTCAGCATCAGTTACAACGTGACCCTTACCAGGCCCGCACGCACGGCCGATGTTGCCGGACACTTGAAATTGGGAATTGCGGAAACCTGTTCCCTTGCATCATCGACGGGGAAGGGGATGACAGCTCGGGGGTGGGCACGACACAACAACAGCGCTTTAGTTTCCCCCACAAGGAACTATTGCGGACATCGAGGCATGGTGCAGCCGCTTTATGGATCCACTCGTTACTTGAACTGCTCGGCACAGAGCGAACGCAAGGGAGTGCAGCACATAGCAGCAAGAAATGTGTGCGTGGCGTGGGCGCATGTCGCGCACATGTGCGGCGAGGGTGGACCAGAGGGCCGCGCGGCGCCGGGCCCCTGCAAATGAACTTCACACATAGCCAAATCTTTCATCATCATTATGCGCTTGGCTCGACGCGCCTGACTAACGCAGGTGCTGGTCATCGATAGCATGGGGGCTGGTTCCATGCACGAAACGAACGTCCCTCCCTCAGCTTGCAAATTGCCCGCTTGCATAGAGTGTGTACTGTTTATCGCTTTGCGCTTCGCTTGGTTGTCGTTTGGGAACTCGGACTTAAGGGGTCTCGGCGACGGGAAAGCAATCTTCGTTTGGGCGGCCGAGGGCATAACGCAAATGGCGCTCGCCGCCGCTGCCGCGAGGCGCGCGGTGGCTGATGGAGTGCCGGGGCTCATTTACAGCCTGCGGTGGTCCAGGCTGGGCCTGCATTCAACATCAGCTGCGTGGAACCCGGCGGAGCCAAAGCCGGTGCCTCTCGCCAAGCTGAAGGACAGTTTCAATGAGGGCACCAGCATTACGTATCTGGAGGAGCTGGAGGTGCGAATAATAGCGGTGACATTGTGGTCAATCGCTTATTTCGTCGACACGCTGGCTTCGCGGCACAACTGCCCCCGACCTGTTGCGCCGCCGCCAGCAGCGCGATCACAAACGTCCCAACATGGCAATTTCTCTGCGGAATGTAGGAGCGGTACCACAAGGACCCCGCGTCGGTGGACCGCAGCTGGCAAGCCTTTTTCCGCAACCTGGGTGCGTGGGCGGGCCGGGAGTGACGGCTTGTGACTGGCGTGGCAGCCCCCGATAACGCACCAGGCTTGGCGCACGCCGCTCTACTGCATGGCATGAGCTGGGGACAGTGTGCGGAAGAACGGGTGGGAGGAGAGGAGGCAGATGTGGTGCGCACACTAGCTGAGTGCAACAGCCTACCTGGGGATTCACCACCCAAGCCTCCGGCACGAAGCACGACTTGGGCGCGCATGAGCATGCTGGTGGCGCAGCAGCCGCACGTCGCAACCAGCCGGGCTGACACACACGTACTTGCCCCAGGAAGCGCCGGGCGCCGCACGCACGGACCAGTTCAGTCCACGGGTGCTCCTGTACTCGCGGCCCGGCTCGGGTCTCTCGCCGCTGCCTGCTGAGCCCTGGCCCCTGCACCCCTTTCCTCAAGCTATCCAACTACACTACTATCTGGAAGCCCCTCCTTATATTCTGTCGCCGCATCGCCCAAATCGCGCAGACCACGGCGTGCCGGCCGAGGCCATGGCGGAGTCGTTTGACGCCTTCGAGAAGGGCAAGCTGGCCATGAGCCCCTTCACCGCCGCCGCCATCTCCAACCAGACCGTGCAGGAGTCCATGCGCCTGCTGCTCATGATCCGTGCCTACCAGGTGGGGGGCCTTGGGGTGGGGGCACGGGGCAGGGCACGGGACGTGGCTTTGGGGGGGGGGGGGGGCGGGCAGGCGGGTTGTGAAGACCCATCCCAGGAGGAAACCAAATCTAATGTACATGAGAGAGCGAGTGGGGTTGGACGAGTCTGGGCGGGGGACCCGGGCAGAGCCAGGGCCAGGAGCAGGAGCATGGGGGAGCGGCAGGGACACAGGAGCAGGGGGGCCCCTGTGAAACCAGGTTGGCTGCGGAGAGGGTGTGCGGGGGCTTCAAGTGGGGCGAAGGCCTACCTGGCCGGTCCAGCCCATGTGGACCTCGGTGTCCCCCTATACCCTCACGCCCCCATGCCTGCCTATGCACGTCCCGGCCGTCGCTGCTCCTCCTGCTGCTACGCTAACACCATCCCTCCTTCCGTGCCACCTGCCTCCACCTGCCTCCTTGCCCACCAGGTGCTGGGTCACTTCGCGGCGGACCTGGACCCGCTGGGCATCAGCGGCCACACGCACCCGCCCGAGCTGGACCCGGCCTTCTGGGGCTTCAAGGACACCGACCTGGACCGCGAGTGAGTGGGGTAGCGGCAGGGGGGGGGCAGGGCGGCAGAGGGGAGGGGAGAGGGGCAGGGACAGTAGTGGGCGGGAGGGGAATGGGCGGGCATTGCCGTGATGTCGCTGTGGCGTGGCGCAGGGGGTAGGGTGCGTGGCTGCGGCGGCAAGCGAGGATGAGGCCGGCGATGGCGAGCGCATTGCAGGGGAGGGGCCGGGCATTAGGGGATACGCGGTCCCTGGTGCTGGTGTGATGCGGGCTGCGGCAATCGGGTCAGGTCGGTGCAGGAGGGCTCTCCCTGGGCACACTCGCGGAGCCCGGATGCCAGCTCCGACACACCCGCCTTCCGCCACTTTTCATCTCACCTCCTGGCACCGGATTTACCACCACCACCACCACCTGTTCCTCCTCCGGCCTGGCCCTACCCAGGTTCTTCGTGGGCAACTGGAACCAGTCGGGTTTCCTGGCTGAGGGCCGCCCCACCCGCACGCTGCGGGAGATGCTGACCCGCCTGCGGGAGACCTACTGCAGCAACATCGGATACGAGGTGGGGTGGGTGGGTGGGTGCGCGCGTGGATGTGGCCTCCTGGTCGGGGGTTTCAGGAAGCGGGGCGGAGGAGCTGGTGGGCGGGGGAGATTCCGGTTTGCAGCTGGGCAGGGGACACGGAGGAGCACCCAGCCCGCCGGCAAGCCGGACACGTTGGGAGTGCCATCCGGACCAGTGTACTGGAAAGCGACAGGGGTCAAGGATAGCACCCCGCCACACCCACCACCTTGCTACATCTCCACACCCGTCACCATGGTGCGCACCGACCTCCATCACCAACCGCCACAACCACCACCCGGCGCGCAGTACATGCACATCCCGGAGCGCGAGAAGTGCAACTGGATCCGCGAGCGCATCGAGACGATCGACCCGGTGGCGTTCACCAAGCAGCAGAAGCTGCACATGCTGGACCGCCTGTGCTGGTCGGACATGTTTGAGACCTTCCTGGCTAACAAGTACACCGCCGCCAAGAGGTGGGTGGCGGCGGCGGAGGCAGGGAGGGGAGGGGGAGGGGGGTTAGTTCATACCAGAAACCAAAGAGAAGGGGGCTTGGCAGGGGAGGAAAGGGGCGGGGTGGCTGGGCGGATGGCGGAGGTTGTGATGAGGCGCGGCGCGGCCGAGGGCGGGGAAGGCGGAACGAGGAACGATTTAGGGAGGAGTCCTGTCAAGGACAAGGGCGTGCACACCGTACTCGTGGCAAGGGGGCACAGCCTTGAAGCTATGTGGAAGCACACACGTCGCGCTCCCTACCCATCCCCCCAACATTCCTGCCACCTCTACCCCCCACCCCCACCCCACGTGTGTCGCAACGTCTGTTCTACGTCTACCTCGTCCTTAATTTAAATGCATGGAACCCCACCCCACCCCCCAAACCCACAGGTTCGGTCTGGAGGGCGCGGAGAGCCTGATCCCGGGCATGAAGACCGTCATCGACACGGCCGCGGACCTGGGCGTGCAGTCGGTGGTCATCGGCATGCCGCACCGCGGTGGGTGCAGGGGGTGCAACAGGGGAGGGGGGGGAGAGGGCGGAGGGAGAGGGTTGAGTGGGCGGGGCGAGGGGAGGGGAGGGGTTGAGGGCGGAGCGGGGGTGCCGCGCGCATACTGGCTGGAGGTCCGCGGTCCGCGGACAACACCGGCGCAATGTCGAGCCCGAGGACGGGCATCGTTAGGGATTTGTAATGCGAGGCGGCGCCGCCTTGATGACCGTGGTGTGGTCATTTAGCTCGGCCACCGCTTTATAAACCCGCCTCTCCATCACCCATCTCTCCCCCCTTACCCCCGGCCCCCGGTCAGGCCGCCTGAACGTGCTGGCCAACGTGGTGCGCAAGCCCATGAGCCAGATCTTCTCCGAGTTCGCGGGCAAGGAGCCGGTGGCGCACGAGGTGGGCGGTTTGGGGGCCGGCGGAGCAGGGGCAGCAGAGGGCGGGGACACAGAAGAAGACAGAAGAGGTCGACCGGGGTGGAAGGAGGCATGGATGAGGTGCCATGGGCACATGGGACCGCCTCAAGCGCCTGCACCACAACCACGTCCGTCCACACACCCGCCTCGCCTCGCCACCGCCGCTCGCCCCTCCCTAACCGGCGTAACCATGGCCTGAAACTTCCCCACGCCACCGCCACCAACACCACCACGCGGCGGTGTACTTGTTAGCCAGGAAGGTCTCAAACACACCACCGCCACCACCAACACCACCAACACCACGCCGCCTGGTGCCCCGGGCCCTCCTGCTCCTCGGCAGGGCGAGTACACTGGCAGCGGCGACGTCAAGTACCACCTGGGCACCTCCTTCAACCGGCCCACGGTGCACGGCAAGATGGTGCACCTGAGCCTGGTGGCCAACCCCAGCCACCTGGAGGCAGTCAACACCGTGGTGCTGGGCAAGACGCGCGCCAAGCAGTACTACAGGTAGGTGGGCCTGGGGGCTGGGGGCTGGGGGGCGGGGGGAGGGGGGGCCCGCAGGGGCCGCAGGTGGGCGGCCTGAAGATTATGTGGCGGGCTCAATGTTGCTGGTGAGAGGATGCTGCTGGTGAGGGGATGCGACGGTGTGCAGCAATACCTGCGTCGCCCTGCGTTTGCTCTCACACCGCCCTGCTCACACCCCCATCGCCTTGGGAAATGGAATGAATAACCACCCATCTACCCCTCTCCCGCGCCTCCCCGCCTCCCCACCCACACAACCGCCCTCACAACCGCCCACACAACCACCCACATGCACCCCAACCCACACAACTGCCCTCACATGCACCCGCCCGCCCACCCGGCCCACACACAGCGACGACCACGAGCGCGGCCGCAACCTGGCCATCCTGCTGCACGGCGACGGCGCCTTCAGCGGCCAGGGCATTGTGTACGAGACGCTGGACATGAGCGGCCTGCCCGACTACACCGTGGGCGGGACCATCCACCTGGTGGTCAACAACCAGGTGGGGGTGGGGTGGTAGTTTATTCCAGGAATCAGAGCGACCATTGCGGGGGCGGGGGCGTGTGTGTGTGTGTGTGTGTTAACACAACGAAACCGGGAGACGTCCAGCCAGCGCCGCGCATTTCTTACCGTGTGCGTGTGTGTTTTGGGGGGGGGTAGTTCATTCCAGAAACCAAAAGTGAAACGACGGGGGGGAGGGGGAGGGGGAGGAAGGGAGAGGGAAGGGAGGGCGATGGAAGGGAGGGAGGGTGGGAGACGTGTTTGGAGCGCGGGGAGCGGGCTTATGGGCCGGTGAAGGCCATGTGGGCAGGGTAACGGGGCGATTTGAGAGGGAGCTTGGGGGCTGAGTGAGGGCGAGCGGCAGCGAGCGACCAGCACGGCCCTGGAAGACAGCGCATGCGAGCTGGCCGTTGATCTTGTCCACTGCACTGTCTGCCTCCCTGCACGCCTGCCTCTCGCCTCCACGCCTGCGCACCTCCTCTTGTTCCGCCCCCCCCATTAATTTAACATGCATGGAACCCCCCCCCCCGCTGCAGGTGGCCTTCACCACCGACCCCAAGGACAGCCGCTCCTCGCCCTACTGCACGGACGTGGCCAAGTCGCTCAATTGCCCCATCTTCCACGTCAACGCCGACGACGTGGAGTCTGTGGTGCGCGTGTGCCGGCTGGCGGCGGAGTGGCGCCAGGTGCGGGCGGGCCGGTGTGTGTGTGTGGTGGGGCCTGGGTTGGGCAGCACCTCCTCTCCGACCCCAGCACACCGCCCAACACCTCTCCTCTCGATCACACGCACACACAACCACCTCCCTTCATCTCGCCCATGCATTACTCAACTCCGCTTCCTTTAGATTGGTTTAGTTTGGGCTGGTAACCCAACAACCCCCCCTCACCCCCCCCAGGCCTGGAAGAGCGACGTGGTGGTGGACCTGGTGTGCTACCGCAAGCACGGCCACAACGAGATCGACGAGCCCATGTTCACGCAGCCGCTCATGTACAAGAAGATCAAGGCGCACAAGCACAGCGCCGAGCTGTACGCGGAGCGGCTGGTGGCGGAGGGCACCTTCACCAAGGTGGGTGGATGGGAGAAAGGGGGTGGGTGGGTGGGTGCGGGGATGGGACGGGGATATGGAAGAGGGGGGAAGGGGGGAGGGGGGCCATAGGCGAGCAACAGGGGAGGCCCCGCCCCACTGTCGCCCGCTCTCCGCCCCCGCGCCTGCACTTCGCTGAATATCCTTGCATTGCCACCCTCCTCCATCGACCCTCCCCCCTTTTCACCACCACCACCCCCACCCCTGCAGGAGGAGGTGCAGCAGGTGCGCGACCGCATCACGCAGGTGCTCAACACCGCCTTTGAGGGCGCCAAGGACTACAAGCCCAGCAAGAAGGACTGGCTGGCCTCGCACTGGTCGGGCTTCATGAGCCCCGCGCAGGTGAGTGTGTGTGTGTGTGTTGGGGGGAGGTAGGGGTCTCTGGGGTGGGGTGGGGGGAAGGCCGGCAGGGGGGACAGGGGCGAGGCGGAGGAGGAGGCGGAGGAGGGGGTCCGGCCCGGCGGAAGCAAGGGAGGGGCGGTTCCCTTAGACTGTGGGGCCAGGCGAGCGAGGACCGAGGACGAATAGGGTGAAAGCGGGGGTCGAAAGGGTGATCGCATGGTGGCGGGCGGGCGGGTGTGGTGGTGGTGGTGGTGGTGGTGGTGGTGGTGGTGGTGGTGGTGGTGGTGGTGGTGGTGGTGGTGGTGGTGGTGGTGGTGGCAGGACGGCCAGGCATGTAGCCGCTCCTGCTCACATGATGCGGTCGCCCCCTGTGTGTGTCACGTCACCTACACGGCTACATCCCCTTGTTTTCTCCCCTGCCCATGCCCCCTTCCCTTGCACCTGCCCCCTGCCCCCCCTCTACTCTGCTTAATCTAAATGCACGGAACCCCCTCCCTGTCTACACCTCCCTCGTCATTAACTTAAATGCATGGCACCCCCCGCCCTGCCCTCTGTCCGCAGCTGTCGCGCATCCGCAACACGGGCGTGCCGGCGGAGCTGCTGCGGAGCACCGGCCTGGCCATCACGGCGCTGCCCGAGGACTTGACCTTCCACCGCCAGATCAAGAAGGTGTACGAGACGCGCCGGGCCATGATCGAGAGCGGTGGGTGAGGGGGCGGGCCGGGCGGGGCGGGCCGGGCGGGGCGGGCTGGGGCGGGGCGGGAGGCGGGCCGGGCGGGGCGGGGCGGGGGAGGCGCAGGCGGAGCCAGCCTGTCTTTGGGGGTGGGGGTGGACTGGACGCCGGCACGTGTATTGTTTCCTCTGCTGCCCCAGCTGCCTGGCCGCCACCTCGGTCCTCACCGCCACCTGTCCCTCACCGCCACCTGTCCCTCACCGCCACCTCGGTCCCTCCCTCCCTCACGCACGCACGCAGGCGAGGGTGTGGACTGGGCCATGGCCGAGGCGCTGGCCTTTGCCACGCTGCTGAGCGAGGGCAACCACGTGCGCCTGAGCGGCCAGGACGTGGAGCGCGGCACCTTCAGCCACCGCCACGCCGTGCTGCACGACCAGAGCAACGGTGGGGCGCAGGGGCAGGGCAGCAGCGGCAGGGGGCGGCGGCAGGGGGGAGGGCGTGGGGACGGGAGGGCAGGGTGGGCACTGGCCAAGGGCTTCTGTGCGGGGAACAGGCGGTTGCTGCGCTGAAACAGGGGCGTGTTGACATGTAGTTGGCTGCAGCGCACAACAAAATCTACACCTGCTTCACCCAACCCTTTCCTTGTTCCCTCCCCCCCACACACCCACCCACCTCCCCAGGCGCCAAGTATGTGCCGCTGAACCACGTGTTCCCCGGCCAGAAGCCCAACAGCTTCACGGTGTGCAACTCGTCGCTGTCCGAGTTCGGCGTGCTGGGCTTTGAGCTGGGCTACTCCATGGAGAGCCCCAACAGCCTGGTGCTGTGGGAGGCGCAGTTCGGGGACTTCGCCAACGGGGCGCAGGTGCGGGGGCGGCGCGGCTTTGGGGGGGGGGCGGGGGAGAGGGGGCGCAAGAAGGGGGCCGGTGTTGTGTTGTTGTACGGGGGCTTGGGCAATGCGGGACGTGCGGATGCAGGTCTTGACGGCGCTGCTCATGGCGCACATGGATGCATTTCAAAGGGCAGGGGCAGGAGGTGGCGGCGACACGGGGGGTTGGCGGGGGCAAACAGGCGGAGGGGGTCAGTCACACACACGCGTGTTGGCAATGCCTTACGACGCGACTGCTGCTTCATGCGCCTCCGTATCACCGCCGCCACCATCCGTCCACCCAACAACAACGGCCGCACAGATCATCTTTGACCAGTTCCTGTCGGGCGGCGAGGCCAAGTGGCTGCGCCAGAGCGGGCTGGTGTGCCTGCTGCCGCACGGCTACGACGGCCAGGGCCCCGAGCACTCCTCCGCGCGCCTGGAGCGCTTCCTGCAGGTGGGCGGGCGGGCAGGGCGGGCTTGGGTGTATTAGGGCGGGCGGGCGGCGGGGGGAGGGACTGGAATATTGTGAAAGCCATGGTGGGGAGCGGGGAAGGCGGACTGGGAGGAAGGGAGGGGAGCGTTTGCGAGGGGTGCGTTCGAATAGAGAGGGCATTGCAGCAGCGGAGAGGGCAGGGTTGCGGCAGGCATGCACCTGCGGCGTTCTCTCGCGAGCAGCCGTGCGCATGGCGCCCCATTTCCCTGACCCGGCCACTGACCCCGCCCCCGGCCCTGCGCCAACATCACCCACCCACCCCCAGATGTGCGACGAGAACCCGTACGAGATGCCGCACCACGACGAGGCGCAGTGGTTCACGGGCGGCCACCTGGGCACCCAGATCCAGCGCGCCAACTGGCAGGTGGTCAACTGCACCACGCCCGCCAACTACTTCCACGTGCTGCGCCGCCAGGTGGGTGGGGCTAGGTGGCGCGAGATGGGTGGGTGGGTGGGTGGACGGCGCGAGATGGGTGGGTGGGTGGGTGGGTGAGTAGTTCATTCCAGAAGCCAAAAGCCAATCGACCATTGCGAAACCCAGGAGAGGTGTTTTGCGAGTATGAGGTGGGGGAAGAAGGGGGAGGGCACAGCCAGGCCGCTGCCAATAGGGGTAGCTCGTTGCGCTGCCGCAAACCACGAAGCCCGCTGTGCATGTGCTCTATTGCGCATAGTTGACCTCCCTGACAAGTCCCTGTAACCCCGTCCCTTACCCTCGCCCTCACCCACCCCCACCCCCACCCCTCTGTCTACATCTCCTTCTTCATTAATTTAACATGCATGAAACCCCACCCCCAACACACACACACACACACACACTCCAACGCGCCCCCCCCCCCCCACACACACACAGGTGCACCGCCAGTTCCGCAAGCCGCTGATCGTGATGGCGCCCAAGAACCTGCTGCGCCACCCGCGCTGCAAGAGCCCGCTGTACGAGTTCGACGACCAGCCCGACGACCCCAACATCGTGGGCGTGCGCTTCAAGCGCGTCATCATGGACGACACCGGTCGGTGGCAGTGAGGGGGGGAGGGAGGGAGGGAGAGTGGGAGGGAGGGGGGAGGGTGGGAGGGTGGGGGGGAGGGAGGGAGCGGGAAGCGGGCAGGGAGGAGGGGCCAGGCTTGAGGAGATGCTGCGGCGAAGTGCGAAGGATTTGGGGGGTCGGGCCGAGGTGCATGCATGTATGGGGGCCGAGAAAGGTAGGGCGTCTGCCCCCGCCCAACAAAGGAAGAAGTTTTGTATAAAAAAAGGGGAAGTGCTGGCCCTCAGGCTTACTTGCGCCTGGCACTCTCCCTTGCCCGTTCCGATCCCACACCCCGCCCACACCCACATCCGCACCATGCCACCCCCACATGCGCAGGCCTGAGCCCCAAGGACCGCGGCCCGCGCCCGCCCGCCGAGCCCGAGATCAAGCGCGTGGTGTTCTGCAGCGGCAAGGTGTTCTACGACCTGCACGACGCGCGCGAGAAGCAGGGCAAGGTGCGGCGGCGGCGGCAGCGGCGGCGAGGGTACTTGGGGGCCTGGGGGACGGACGGGGTCTCGCATGTGGGAGCCGCGCTGTTGCAATTGCCGGCGAGTCTTGCAACTGCCTGCTCCGGGGGCGGCGAGGCTTTCCTCGCCACCTCGTGCGTGACACCTCTCTTTGTATCTTACTCCTGTTCCCTCTCTCTCGTCTCCTTTGGATGCTGCTCTATGCTGCTCCGCGGCCGCTTGCTCACTCAAAACTCATCGACGCATCTACCCCCACGCGCAGGTGGGCGAGGTGGCCATCGTGCGCGTGGAGCAGCTGGCGCCCTTCCCCTTCGACCTCATCTGCCGCGAGATCCGGCGCTACCCCAACGCGCAGCTGCTGTGGTGCCAGGAGGAGCCCATGAACATGGGCGCCTACATGCACGTGCAGCCGCGCTTCGACACCTGCCTGCGCGAGGAGGGCAAGCCCATGATGGGCCGGTGAGCAAATGGCGGAGGGAGGGAGGGATTGGAGGGACGGAATAGGGGGACCAGGGGCAGTACGAGAGGCTGGGGCGCAGGGCCTGGGGGCTGCAGGGTGGGTAGGGGACGGGCTGGGCTTGGGCTTGGGCCCCGCTGGTTGCGTCGAGGGTTGTCCAACAGCGGGCGTGAGGCAGGAGGGGAAAGGGGCACGGGTGGGACAAGAATTATGATACGTACCAGAAGCGCTTGGAACCTGACGCACCCCTTCCTACCTCGCGGCCCCTCGGCCCCCCCCTGGACATCGGCACTTCATTATTGATTAAACACCATCCATGGATGGCTACCCCCCCCCCCTGCACAGCATGCCGTACGCGGGCCGGCCGCCCATGGCCGCCACCGCCACCGGCTTTGGCGAGGTGCACGCCAAGGAGCAGGCGCGCCTGATCAACAACGCCCTGGACGTCAACTACAGCGGCAGCGTGTAAGGGGGGCGGGGCTGATGAGTGGTTGGTGCTGATGAATGATCGTTGGACTGGCTGGGGAAGAGGAGGAGCTGGGGAGGAGGAGTGCAGCCAGGCATGCGCAGGCCAGGCGTGGCCCGGCGGCAGCTCAGCTGCACGGAGCTGGAGTGAAAGCGGCGGCGCCGAGGTCGGCTGCTGTCTGGAGCTGACACGGTGATGAGGAGCTGCTGGGGTCAGCGGCCTGGATTGGGGCCCCTGGAGGTAGAGGCGCGCACGTGGCGCTCCAGGTGGGCCCTGTTGTTGCAGAATGCGCTGCGGAATGCAATGCCCCTGCGCTGCGGAATGCAATGCCAGAGTCAGTCACGAAGGCTGGGACGGGACTTGCAGAGCAGCGCCCGGGGGGGAGGGGGCGCGGGGGGTGCGGGCATTCCGCGCCGCCAGCGAGCTGCCCTGTGTGGTCAGTCTGTGGTCAGTCTGGTAGCGGCGAGGAGCTACCCCCGGGGAGGCCCGGCGTGCCGCCTATGGCTGGGGCTCTGGGACTGCTGACGGCTTATGACGGCTTATCTGATCCTATTCTTTGTTTTCATGTGTTTGTCGTGTTTGTCGCGGTCCCGGTAAAGCATGGTTCTTGTGCGGTTGGGAGGGTGGCAGCGCTTTTGGCAGCTGTGGAGGTGTCTTTGCCTGCCACAAAGTTGCGTTCGGTGCAAGTTGGGAGCATGTGTGTGCCAGCTAGGACAATAAGGTTGGATGGACAGCTCAGCGCCTGTCCGCGCTGCCCGTGGACCTGATGGTGAGTGCAGGCGCGTTAGTCACGTTGAAGCCTTGGTGTGTGGATGGCGAGCTGGCAGCGCTATCGGCTGCTGCCAGGCTGCGTGTCGACGGTGTGTGTGTGCGCTGCGCTGCGCTGCTGCATGGACACACGCGTGGATGATGAGGAGGATGGGAGTGCGCCGCCCTGCCATACATGGTTCCTTCAGTGGCTTGATGGTGGCTGTTGATGGACGCATGGCACACATGTACGAGAGGGCGCAGATAGGTGGTCGGATGGGACAGGGAGCGCGTATGTAACAAGGAGGCATGTGGATGCTCACACAGAAGACTGACCAACAGAAAGTCTGGAACCAGTTTATGAACACGTACGACCAGGGGTGCCCCTGTTCATGACTTGTGATACGAAGACACATTTTTGCATCACTAAATGACAATTCCAGGAGCGATGGCTACATGGTATAAGCGAACCCAGCAAACAAGCCTGGGACTTACACTCACGTCGGCAATAACAAGGGAAATCTTGGCTCTATGGACTACCGCCGTTGCTTGTGACGAGCAACGTTGAACAGCAAACACGGAACAGCACGGAATGCGTCTGAACGGAGGTATGTATGTACATCACACGTGCAATCAGCCAATCATAATGGACAGAATCAGACTAGGCCGCATTCAGGCGGGGCAGCCGGGGAGGAGGCCCCAATACGGTAACTAAACCGCTATCAACGGCACCGGAACTTTTGGAGATGGTATGTACCGGCCATATGAACCATAACAGTCGTACTTGCAGCAGCAAGCCGCAGCTATATATATAAGAAATGAAGCACATGCTATATACAACCAGGAAGAGCGCTGTGCAAGAAACAATCCTGCGTTGGCATAGGTAGAGACCCTGCGCACACATTAATTCCCTCGGGTTTTCGGTTGATCAGCATTTCCCTGCACGTAGCACCCACCACCACCAATCATACACCGCCCTAAATCACCATCCATCACCTGCTACCGCTGTCCGCCGTCTACCACCTACTAGAAGGTATGTACAGGCTATATGAAACGTAATGAACAGGATCCGGCCGCACCTAGGCGGGCAGGGAGCATCAATAACTAGCAGCATATATAGGTTATCGCCGGACTTATTTGCAGCAGCAAGCAGCAGTCTTGCAGCTATGAAAAATGAAGCGCATGCTAAAAGGAACCGGCAGGATCACCACCGCCCGCTGTGTACTGGTAATCAGCAGTCCTGCTGTGTTGGCAACCGTAACGGCCCTGTGCGTGCATTCCCCATCGCTTGCGGCATTTCTACCCATCACCACCAATCATCGCCCTCAATCACCATCCATCAACAGCGCTGTCCGCCGCGTCTACCACCACCTTCGCACTCGCAATTTAGCGCATGTCCGTAACCTAGCGCCGCAGGCGGCGGTGCGCGCCATGGCGGCGGCTCTGCTGCTGCTGCTGCTGCGTCAGGCCACTGGCGCTGCCGCTGAGGCCGCGGCGGCGCATGCTGCAGGTGTAGGTGGTGGTGTCAGGGCAGGTCGCCAACATCATGTTGGGATTGTTTTGGGTGGACCCGGGGCACACGTACTGCACCACGGCCACGCAGCCCTCGTCCTCGTGGGGGATGACGTGGCAATGGAACATGGATGAGCGCGTGATGTCGCCTGCCTTGCAGGTCGAGCTGGTGGGCGCCTTGTAGCTGGAGCCGCACAGGCCGGACTGCAGGTTGAGCCCACCGGCAGAGTACCGCTCCGCGAGCCATTGGACCTGCATGGCAAGTGCGTGGCGGCAATCAATGTGCGCACGGTCCGCCCACGGTCCCGTGCACTAGGTGCACAGCACACGGACATATGCATACAGCATAGGTAGGGATGTATGCCAGCCGTGGCAGCGCTCCCGCTACTCCCGCCCATCCATCAGCACCCGCTGGCCCCGCCGCTGGCCCCGCTCGCTCATCACGCACCTTGACCTCATCGCATGTATCGACCTTCGAGTTGCACGCGCCGCCGCCGCTGCCCTGTGCAGCCCACTTGCAGCCGTTGAGGCACACGGGCAGCATGATGACGTCCGCCCAGTCGCCCACCTGCAGGGCAGGGCAGGGCCGGCGTGAAGAGCGAGGTGGGGCAGGTGGATGATGCATGGAGGAGGGGAGGCCGGAGGAAATTATCAGGAAGTTACACCCAGCCGAACAAGACGCGGTGGGTTACATGAACGCGCGCAGGCGACCCGCAGACCGACACAGGCAGGCAGGAAGGCAGGCAGGCAGACAGGCAGGCAGGCAGGCAGGCAGGCCCGACGCACCGCCCAGTTGTTGGTGACGGAGGTGGCGCAGGTGGGCAGGCTGGTGATGCGCACGGGCGTCTCATGCAGGTGGAAGGGGTGGTAGGTGGTGTCACGCAGCGTCCAAACCTGTGTGCGGGTGCGGATGTGGATCATGAGTAGCTAGCGTAGGCAGGCAGGTGTGCGCACTGGCTTGCTTGATTGCCTGTAGTTGCGTGCCTTAGTGCCTCGCGAGAGCGCATGCGCACCTGGTGTGAGCCCTCCTCCACGTACGCGAACGTCCCGGGAAGTATCGCGTTGTTAACGGCACACATGCCACCTGTGTGCGTGCGCGGGATCATCCATGTAACATGCATGCATGCCAGTCCTGTGCGAGCACGCCGGCGTGGCAAGTTCTCACCGTACGCTGAGTTCATGAAGCTGAAGCACTGACTGGTAGGGACCGGCGGAAAGTTGGTGTAGTTGAGATAAGCAAACCTCTCCAGCCTGACGACGCCAGAAGGTTCAAGCGCGGGGGAGGAAGTAGTAGAAGTAGCAGCGCGGGTAGGGCGGGTGGATGGATGTGGAGCGGGGGTCATGATGAGTAAACGCAACGTCATAAGCGCACACGCCGAAGCTAGCACGCCAATACTGATGAGGACTCACTTGGTGCGCGCCACGCCGTCGGGCAGGTCCGCTTGCGGGTTCATGCTTGATGTGCGAGGGATCACCTGCGATGTCACGCGTGCAGAATCAGTACGGCAGCTGTGAGTGTCGCACACACCGCACCCCTCACGCAACACATCCCTCCCTCCCTCACGCACCTTCACCACCGCCAGCACGGCACCGGCCAGCTCCAGGCCGCCGTACAGGTTGTTGGCGGAGCGGGGCACGCCGAAGGACGGCGGCGGCACGTCGCCGAAGAGCTCGCAATGGGGCGTCCGGCAGGCTGTGTGCGCAAACCAAGAAAACAGACATCACTGTATACGAGAGGAGCGCCACCGTGCGAAATTCGGTGCACGACTTACCGCAGCAGGGTATGAGCTAGTAAGCGCGCGTGCTGATAGATGCCCTGCCCTACGGTATGGCGCCCGCTCACCGGCATAGTTGGTGTGGAAGGGCCCTGCGCCCGAGGCCAGGACGTAGGTGCCGGCGGTGTTGCACTTGACCAGCACGTCGGCGCGGTTGCCTGAAGCTAAGATCAGGTCACTGACCGCGCTGCCGCCGGAGCCTGGGGCCCTGGACTGCAGGCGGCGCGGCACCAGCGGCAGCGGCACCGCGTCGCGGCCCAGGAGCCAGATGCTGCACGCAAGGATGAGAGAGCAATGGTATTGCTTGGCATCAATAGGTGCTGATGACATGATGTTGGCAGCATGTTTCGCTTGAGGTACTACGTATACGTACTGCAGGCAAACATCACTCACAGACAGTTGGCCGGCGTCAGGGAGCCATCGGTTTGCACCTGCGCATGCATGGCATGGGCCAGCCGCTGCTACTGTAAGCGCAGCATGATCAACACAAGCAGGCAGGCAGGCAAGCTCAGCTTCAGCAGTAGCATATTTTAAAAGATCCCACACATGAATCCCAAACCAAGCGCGCGCGCCAAACAACCTGCTGGATGGTGAGGTCTAGCCACTTCATGGTCAGGGTGTTCACAACCTGCCACCGCGCATACCTGTTTGGTGCACACAAGCGGAGACCGCGGTCAAGTGAGATAGCTAGGCCGGGCTCACAGCTGCATGCACAGACAGGCCCCCCTTACCGCCGTCAGCTGCCCGTGCATCCGCCCACTCACGTCTTCTCAAACATGGTGATGGTGGGCTGGAACGCGCCGTTGACCAGCGCCCAGTCGCGGCCGGCGGCGTTGGCATACTTGGGTGAGGCGGTGCCGCCACCGCTCGGCACGTCGTACAGCAGGGGGCTGGCCGTCGTGTTCTGGTGGTCTGCCAGGCCCAGGCCCAGGAACCTGGGCGGGGACGGAGGGATGATGGGGCGCGAACGGACAAAGCGCGCATGGGACGCTGGTCGCGGGCAGCAGCAGGCCTGACTCACAACGGATGGATGCGGATGCCACCGGGTTGCACCCGTGCCGCTGGATGGAGGGAATGCCCGCACGCACATGCATACACACCGAGCACATACACACCGAGCACATGCATACAGGGACGGAGCAGGCGCCGCAGGCGTACGTGCGCACATGTTCCAGCTAGCAGCGCGCTAACTGGATAGGGAGCACTCACGGCAGCGAGTCGTCATCAATGCCGGTGCCAGATGTCGTGGAGTTGCGGAACCAAAACCCGTCGAAGCGCAGGATGGTGCTGGTCTCAAGCCGCAGGCTGCCAATGACCTGCGTGAGGCAGGTGCGGTGGGGACAAGGCGGGTAGGGAAGTGGACTGAACCTCCCTGGCCTGCTATGCACGTTTATCACTCAGTGCGAAGCGTTGACACGATGGGACTTACGTTCATCAGGTCGTTGAATGCAGGGTTACCATTCGCTGACTCATACAGGTCGGACAGGCCGTTGGGCAGCCAGCCCTCGGGGATAATGAGCGGGCCGGAGGCGGTGGGCAACTGGATGCCTACGGAGCCGTGCTGGTGCGGGTGGTACCTGCAGAGAAAGGGTAGAGGTGTGTGTGTGGGGGGGGGGGGGAGTTCATTCCAGAAACCGAAGAGGGGGGTTATGTGGTTACCGACCGAACTAAACGGGTAGGTGGGAGGTGGGGGGGGGGTTAAGTTCATTATTGTTGAAGCCGAATGTGCCTGGCTGAGAACGCGCGGGGCGGTCCCGCGAACGCCCAGCCCACGCACCAGGCCACGCCGGGCGGCATAGCCCCCAGGTTGTAGGTGTAGCGCAGGGTGGCGCCGGGGGCCACGGGCGTCTTGGGCCGGTCGTTCACGTACACGTTGTCGCCCGACACCTGCACGCACGCGGCCATGCATGGCCGTCGCAGGGGCGATGAGGTTTACGGGGTGGTGTTCAACGGCGGGCCGCGCGAGCCGCATGCCGTGCGTGGTTGCCACGTGCACATACCCACGTGCACACACAGGTGAATCACGCACTCACATCGCACATCTGCTCAGACGACAGCTTGGCGTCGCAGTAGTACTGAGCACGTGTGGCCTTTTTGGCCTTGAAGCCGGAGGTGGGCTGGGCGGGCTCGCACAGGTTCACCAAGGAGACGGCGCCGGGGTCCATCTGCATGTCGGTTGGATATGGCGAAAGCAGTAATGGGGCGAGGTAGCAGGCGGCGAATGCATGGAGGTTAGGGCTTGAGTCGATTGAGTGCCAGTAGTCCCCCTGAACTACGCCAGCGCCCAGCATCGCACCGTCACAACACCCCACTGACCTTGAGGCCGTGCGTGTGCAGGTTGGTCCACTCCAGGTCGTGGGGCCCGTTCTCGAAGGCGGGCGTGCCGCCTTCGCCGGGCGCGTACGGACAAGTGCTCACGTTCTGGAACGGCAGGCTGCTCGGTTGGAATAAGTGGTTGGGTTCGTGACCAGGGCGGGTGTCAGCATACGGCAGTACGCAAAGGGCAAACGGGAGGGCACAAACGTGAGGGAAGGGTGCGAAACTTACTTGTTGGTGAGGGTCAAGCTGAAGCTGCTGCACACCGCATCGAGTCGCAGTGCGGGGGCGGTCAGGAGGCTGTTGGCGGCGGCGCCGCTGCCGGACACGGTGTAGCGCGGTGCGGTGAAGGACAGCGACAGCGAGGAGTTGATGGCCACCTGCGTGCACGGTACATGTGGGGGCGGCAGTAGCAGCAGGGGGCGGCAGTAGCAGCAGGAGGCGGCAGTAGCAGCAGGGGTCGGCAGTACAGTAGCAGCAGGGGGCGGCACGCCAAGTGACGGCAAGGCAGGCAGATTCCAAAAGTAAAACTGGTGGAACTACAGTAGCGGCCTGCCTCGACGCCCTAGCCGCACCTTGATGTCCACTGCCTCCATGGTGATTGCGGTGGAGCCAGCCGAGCCCACTGGCACCACTGCCAGTGGCTGCAGGAGGTTGCCGGGTGTGGTGTTCACCGTGACCTGCGTGTTGGCTTGCATGCGGCGGCGGCGGGGCAGGGCCCTCGGCGTGGTGGCGGTGGTGACGGAGGCAGAGGCGGCGGCGGCGGCACGGGTCTCAGAGGTGGTGGTGGCTGAGGCGGTCTCGGCGGACAGCAGGGGTTCCAGCGCGATGTCCTTGAGGCCCGCCGTGGTGGCGCTGCCGGCGGCACTGCTGGTGGTTGTGGCCGCGAGGAGCAGCAGCAGGACCAGCGACATGGACATGGCGCGCCATCCGCGACGGCTGACGACGTGGCGAGGGGCCGACATGTGCGTCGAGTCCTTCATCACCAGGCCTTGGTGGCACCAGGTTCACCGGCACCAGGTTATGTGCCTTGACTGGGCTTGACAACACCTGCATGCGGAGTGGCGGTCGGGGCAGGGTCGCGGGCGAGAGGGAAGGGTGAGTCGCGCATGTAGGTTAGCTAGGGACGGGTCCGGGGCCAGAAGTGCGGCAACGATGTCGGAAGCGCCGCACACAAAGCTAGCACGACGCCAAATCCCAGCACCTTGCCTCACGGCCACGCTACAATTGTCAGGTGCTCTGTGCGAGCCCGTAAGGGTTGTTAACTCGGTGTCATGCACCTTGAATGGCGTGAGGGCAACTGACCAAGGTTTACGGTGTCCGCGTGCGGTATCCGGTACAATGGGGTTTCGAGTCCTGTCCTGCGGGAGCGGGCAAGTGCGACAAGTCAGGACGGCGAGGGGGCTGCTCACGTAATCGCGCTGCCCTGGCTGCACGGACTATCTGAGGACACGAAATGGTGACGCCGCGCAACGCCGCGCGCGTGCACCACAAGTTTCACGGCCGTTGACATGTGCCTTCGACATGTGGCACGGGTACGCGCACGCAAGGGTTGGTGCCGAATCCAGAGCGACAGTGTCAATCAGTTGGATCAATGCCAAAGTGTTGCCTCGCAGCTCGGCGGGGCGTTTTTCCGTTTTTGCAAGCGGGCGCAGTTCGCGGGGTTGGCTCGACAGTCGGGAGCGGCCCTTGTTCATCCTCGAACGGGCGAATTTCGGACTCACAAGCATAATACAGGACCCACAAGGCCACAACACTCACCAAGGGGGCTCGCTCAGGCGTCGGACGCCGAGGGCGACTCGGGAAGGTTGGGCAAAAGGTTGTGAAGGCCGCTTCAGGCACAAGCTCGATGCCGAAACTGCTCAATGCTACCAACTATTATGCTGGTAATATGCGCAAAGCGACCCAGTGGACTGGTTTTATGTTTCGGAAATGAGCGCGCTTTTGTCGTGCGATGTGTAATTGGCCCCGCCAACAAAGCCCTAGGCGCTTCCGACACATCCATTCCAAGGAAGCATTACAATGGCTATTTGCGTAGGCGGTGTCGTGCACGGGCGGTGTTGAGCGAATTTGTAACAGACAGGCCGCAAGGTTACGGCCAATCGTTGCAGCAAACATGCTTGAAAACATCGTGTTGAATGCATTTCATCTGTATTCGTCGAGGCATCGAGCGCGTGAGGTTTTTTTTGGCCGGGTAACCAACCTTCGCGCGCGCAGGTGCAAGCCCAGGCTGTCGCCCTTACCCCAGCTGGCAAGGGCGAGGCAAGTCGGGCAAGTATGCGGCAATGCCGCGACACAAGAGGCACATGAAGCTATCTCGGGCTGTGCACATTACAGGTCAAGGATTGTGGTATACAGTGGCGGTTGACGACATGTCCGTGACTGTCCACTTCCCGCACCGCGCTTGTGAAGGTGCAGCAATAGACTTTTAGCGCATGTCCGTAGATAGACATTGCGCAAGCGGCATCCAACGCCCCACACACACGCACACGCATATACTTCTTGTGTGCACATCTTGCGTAACATATGCACACGACTGGTGGCAGTAGCGCCTCACACGCGCCTGGGCGAATTCACCGTGTGTGCCACAGCTGAGTCAAAACTCACCGCTCAAGGCTTGCCCATGCCGATCCCGATCTCTGCAAGCTTCCAACTGGAACCCGGGGCGTGCAGCACAGGTGGCGCACCGGAGCCGGCCGGGCTGGGAGGGGGAGACCGAAGGGGGAGGAGTTGCCGGGGACCGGGGGCCTAGCTCAGACGATACCGTTGTGGAGGAAAAGCTAGGCGTATATACGCGATAACTTTGCCATGGCCTGGCTGTCCTTGATTCTGGTAAGCCCTCCTAGCACGCTTGACGGTCCCGCCGTTGCTTCCTTTTATACTTGTCTGTATTACTTCTATCATTATGCACTCAGGCCACAAACGGGGCTTGAGCTTGCAAACCACGCAGCTGTCAGGACCTTGCTCACTTGAAGGTCGTGTTGTGGGTCTTGGTGAGCGAACAATAAAATTGCGCTACTACCTACGCATGCTGCTCTTTTGTTTATATCGGTGCAGGTCCGACGAGCGTCATGCGACTGCACTACAGTACCCCGTGCTGACGTTCCTCTCGCCGTGCCTCTCGCCCCTCACCCTTTGCTTGGTCCGGGCTCATTCCCGAGCGTCAGGGCAAAATGAAGACATGGCTGGACGCGCAGGCCAGCGCAGTCAATTTTGGCGCTCCGTGTGACATTCCTGACCTGCGCCTGCGAAGACGCCAATGTTGTGTGTTGCCCCAATAATGCCTCAGCAACGCCCCCTACTGTGTGAAGTCTCGCCCCTGCTGACCCCCTGCTGGCCACCCTAACCACTGCATCCGCCGGCACCGCAATATTGTATACAGGCGTAGCCCAGTGCGCGAACCAGCACGGCTAATGTATAGTATCACGCAGTCGCATTTTAGAGCATGTCCGCAGTCATCGCAGCTCACATCCCCGCAACCAAGCACCACATAGCATGCTCAAGCATTAATGGAGGACTTCATATTCATATGGCATGAAATCACCAGACACCGCTCATGAACCATCGGCAGGCTGCTGATTGCAGAACCCGACCAGCCAACTGCTCGCCTGGCTGTGCATCGCCCTGTCAGCTTATTCAAAGCCGTGACACGCCGCTTATGTCCGTCCCCTCACAGGCTGCTGACGCCGCGGAGGCTGCGGCGGACAGTCTTGTCAGGCAGGACCGCCGCCGCCGCCCCGGCGGACGGGCACGGGGGGTAGGCCTTCGGGCATTCGGCCTTAGGGTACGCCACGGTGTCGTTGGGGCAGAACCACTTGACGGGCCAGATGCAGCCTTCGTCCTCGTGCGGCAGGATGTGGCAGTGGAAGACCGAGTAGCGAGCCACGCAGCCGCCCCCGGTGCCCGCGCCGGCGGTGCCGCGGCCGGCGCACAGGTCAGAGCTGCCGCGCGAGGCGGGCATGTTGAACATGGTGGCCAGCCACTGGACCTGTGGTTGGGTTGGGTTGGGTGGGTGGGTTGTGGGTGGGTTCCATGCATCTAAGTTAATGACGAGGTAGACGTAGAACAGACGTTGCAACACACGTTGGGTGCATGGGTGGGTGTTTCGCATATCCAATGGAAACCCAAGCGGGTGGAAGCGAGGGTGGATATAATCAAAAGGTGTGGGGAGCCAGGGAGGGAAGTCCATTCCAAAAACCAGGGAGAGGTGTCGGGGGTGGCGTACGTTGCGGTGCAGGGCAGGGGCCCATGACGCATGCACGAGTACACGTGGCGTGCGCAAGTCCTGCGCTTAAGGCTAGCCATCGTTTGCCGCAGGGATGGGAAGCAGGACGCCATGACATGCGCATTCGCATTTTAAAGCATTTCCATCACATAATACGGTACGGTGCGTTCTGGGGGTTCACGTTAGACCTTGTACAGACCCAGCCTCACAGACACAGATAGCGCGGCGCAGGGTACACGACGGCTGCGTCGCCCGCGCTGCTGCTGATCGGCACCCTGTGGTGTACAGCCTGACGTCAGCACCCGTGGCCACTTCGATCGTGCCTCACCGTGACTTCGTCGCAGATCTCCACGTCTGAGCCGCACTGGCCGCCGCCGCTGCCGGCGTCCAGCCACTGGCAGCCGTTCTGGCACACCGGCAGGTGCACCGAGTCCAGCCAGTCGCCCACCTGCAGCAGCAGTGACATGCAGTGACATGCAGTGGCATGCAGTGGCATGCAGGTGCAGGCGCGTCAGGCGCAGGCGCATCAGGCGCGTCAGGCGCAGGCGCATCAGGCGCAGGCATGTAATCCCACAGGGGAAGGCCGCGGACGGCATGGTGGGAACATACGGCACAGCTGAATGCGTCCCAGGGTGCAGGGGCAGGCCGATGCCAATCGTCGGGCAACGATAGTTAGGCTGCGGGGCGGACGGGCAGGCAGGCAGGCAGGCGGGCAGGCGGGCAGGCAGGCAGGCAGGCAGGCAGGCAGGCAGGCAGGCAGGCAGGCCCGACTCACCGCCCAGTTGTTGGTGACGGAGGTGGCGCAGGTGGGCAGGCTGGTGATGCGCACGGGCGTCTCGTGTAGGTGGAAGGGGTGGAAGGT
Organism: Chlamydomonas schloesseri; assembly: GCA_016834595.1. Classification (NCBI taxonomy): domain Eukaryota; kingdom Viridiplantae; phylum Chlorophyta; class Chlorophyceae; order Chlamydomonadales; family Chlamydomonadaceae; genus Chlamydomonas; species Chlamydomonas schloesseri. Next base: position 24,824 of record JAEHOD010000003.1, read on the forward strand.
GATGTCGCGCAGCGTCCAAACCTGTGGGCATGGGCATGGGCATTGAGTTCACACGCACGGCCACTGGATTGATTTACGAGGTCGGGGGCGCCAGCAGCGCCACAGCTTCGGGGCCCACACGGCATGCACGCGTCACGTGACAACACCCTGAGATGCACTGCGCGCTGACCCGCTACTCTCCCACATCAAGGGTACACGCAAACCCTACCGCCCGCCACCCCACCGCACCTGCTGCGTGCCCTGCTCCACGTAGGCGGTGGCGGTGGGGAACAGCTGGGAGTTGATGGAGCAGAAGCCGCCTGCATGGGTGCGTGCGTGGGCGTGCACAGGGGTGGGGGTGGCGGGACGTGCGTGCGGCTTTGACATGAGCAGAACAGGTGGGCGTTGGAAGGTGGCGGTGGTGTACGGGTACGGCTGTCTGTCTGAAGGCGTACGTCACACACACACACACACATTCACGCACTCGAGCAATAATAATCAGCAGTCGGGGAAATACTGGTCTGGTCCAGCAGTCTAGTCCACGCACTCACGCACGCACGCACCTCCCTGCTGGTTCATGAAGCTGAAGCACTGCGACACGGCGGGCTCAGGGAAGCTCAGGTAGTCCAGGTAGGGGAACAGCTCCAGCCTGATGGTGGTGATGGTGGGGGCGGCGCCGGGGGAGGGAGGGGGAGGGGGTAAAGCGGATGGGAAGTGTCGTGTCCCGCGTTGTTGCTGTCCGTGTCCCGCGTTGTTGCTGTCCGTGTCCCGCGTTGTTGTTGTTCGTGCCCCGCATTGTTGTTGTTCGTGTCCCGCATTGTTGCTGTTCGTGTCCCACGTTGTTGCTGTTCGTGTCCCGCGTTGTTGTTGTTCGTGTCCCGCATTGTTGCTGTTCGTGTCCCACGTTGTTGCTGTTCGTGTCCCGTGTCGGGGTCATGGCAGGCGAGGATCAGGCCAGCCGCCGAGTAGACCGGCCCCCCGTCCTGCCACACACACGCAAACGCACAGTGTCGACCCTTCCTATCCTTGTGATTTTCTAACACACGTAACACACGCAAACGCGCCTACCTGCTGCGGCACACCTCGTCGCTGAAGTCGGGCTGGGCCAGGGGGTTGGCGCCGCGCCGGACCACCTGCAAGTACCACCGGTGTGCCATGACCGTGACCGTGGTTAGCGGGGGCCTGGGTGGGGTAGTGCTGCAATTGCTTGGGTACTTGCAACACATGAAAACTCGCAACGCGCACACTACCGCATCGGGCGATTCGTTTCGTTTTCTCTATCACTACTGCATCACTGAGGCATGCAACACACCGCACCCCTCACGCAACACATCCCTCGCGCACCCACCTGCACCACCGCCAGCACGGCACCGCTCAGCTCCAGGCCGCCGTACAGGTTGTTGGCGGAGCGGGGCACACCGAAGGAGGGCGGCGGCACGTCGCCGAAGAGCTCGCAATGGGTGGCCGTGCAGGCTGCGTACGTGGCCGCAGGGCGGAAGCAGGCAGGGGCAGAATCGTTTTCAGCACGGCGGTGACTCACACTTGCGTGACACGGGGGATGCGATGTCGTGCGGCTTGCGTTAACAAGTGCGCGCCCCGATCGACACGCACCCGTGTAGTTGGTGTGGAAGGGCCCTGCGCCCGAGGCCAGGACGTAGGTGCCGGCGGTGTTGCACTTGACCAGCAGGTCGGCGCGGTTGGCAGGACCCAGGATCAAATCGCTCTGCGCGCGAACGGCGTCCGCGGGCAGCGACACCAGGCGGCGCGGCACCAGCGGCAGCGGCACGCCGTCGCGGCCCAGGAGCCAGAGCCTGCAGCAGTCAGGTGGTGGCATGGGATGTGGGGGTTGCTCATCATGGCGCTGCTGCTGCTGCTGCAGGGGCGGCAGTGAATCCAGCGCACACCAGCAGGCGGGGGGGGGGGGCACGGCAGCCGCGCGCATGCACTTTTCAACGGGCATCGGCGGCAATCAGCAGCACGGGGGTGCACGGGGGTGTCACGTGGTCGTCCCTGGCGCACACACGCACGCACCCGCAGTCGGCCGGCTCGAAAGCGCCGTTGGGCAGGACCTGCGGTGCGAGTGGGGGATGCGGTCGATGTCTGAGGGGCAAGTAAGATGAAAGCGCACGCACTTGCCCAACGGGCAACACGGAAAGCGGCTCGGGGAGATTAGATCATTAGATGCGTGGACGCATTGTGCGGATGGAGGGGACGCTGGGCTGGGCTGCAAGTGCGCGGGAGTGCACGCACCCGCTGGATGGTGAGGTCCAGCCACTTCATAGTCATGGTGTTCAGGATCTCCCATCGAGTGTAGCTGCGTGAGGGATACGAGAAAGCTTGCTTGTCATGTCGTTTGATATGTGAGAGTGGCTGACAGACACGGCTCTGCAGCCGACGCGCAAGCAGGCACACTCACAGTCCCTCGGTGAGGCTGATGGTGGGCTGGAACGCGCCGTTGACCAGCGCCCAGTCGCGGCCGGCGGCGTTGTTAAACTTGGGTGAGGCGGTGCCGTTGGCCAGGACGTCGTACAGCAGGGGGCTGACCTGGGTGCCGCCCGGGGCCTTGCCTAGGAAGCTGTGTCAGGCATGCGTGCAGTACGGGGGCAGTGCGAAGTGGGAGGGGGGGTCGTGGTTACCAGCCCAAACTACACCAGCCAACCAAATGCATAAGGGCGGGGGTAAGCGGGCAAGTCACGGGAGTTTGGCGGTAGGTGCCGGTGGCGGTGGACTGCTGGTGCATGTAGGCGGCGGGAAGGCTGACTCCGCGCACCGCCCCGCGCAGCGCTCGTGTGGCTCGTGGGGGCACTGATGTGTGGAACTCACGGGAGCGAGTCGTCGTCGTCGGTGCCGTCGGCCTTCTTGCGGAACCACAGGCCGTTGATCTGCAGGATGGTGGCGGTCTCCAGCGGCTGGGCCGCCAGCACCTGTGGGCAGTGGGGCAGTAGCCGTGTGTTGACTGGCGCGTGCGGGCGAGGTTTGCAAGGTAGTAAGGCCACGGCACGCGCGCGGCGGCCGCGGGGTGGCATTGCCATGTAGTTCGGCCGCTGCTTGAAACGCTGCTCGCTTCCTCTCCCATGAAAAGACAAGCCATAAAAAAGCCATAAAAAACAAGCCGACTGCGCCGTTTCGCCACAGCGCCCGTTGCTGACTTCCGCCTTCCCCCTCCCCACCCCCCCCCACCCCCCAATCCGTCCGCATGGCTAGCCAGCCCCCGCTCACCCCGACCAGGCGGTCGCACTCGCCCGCCGGCACCGGCGGCCCGCCCCGGCCGGTGGGGTCGACGGCGTCGTACAGGCTGGTCACGCCGCCCTGCAGCCAGGACTCGGGCACGATGAACGGCGCGGCCGCGGTGGGCGTCTGGATGCCAACAGAGCCGTGCGTGTGCGGGTGGTACCTGCGGTGGTGGTGAGCACCAGTGAGCAGGGCGGGGCGCGGGTGGCGCGGGTGGGAGAGTTGAGGCGGTACGGGGGCTCACGGGGTTGTCGGTGGGCGAGGGTCACGCGCCTGTACGGCTGCGGCAGGTGGGTGCTGGAATCCCATTGACGGCGAGAGGCCTAGGGCGCACTCGCACGCACAGCGGTGCTCATCGCAGACTCTGCCCCACCCAGGCCTCACCAGCCCATGCCCGGCACGATGGCGCCCAGCGGGTAGGTGTAGCTGAGCGTGGCGCCGCCGGGGGCCAGTCCCGGCATGGCGTAGGGGGTGACGGGCGCGGAGGCCAGCGGGCGGCCGTTGACCAGCACGTTGTCGCCGTACACCTTTTGTGGATGGATGCGTGGATGCGTGGTGGTTGAGCAAGGAGGAAAGGAAACGGCAGGGCAGAGCACGGTGCACGGCGCGCGGAGCGCATCGAAGTGTGACGGAGAGTGGGGGCGCATGTGCGGAAACGTGCAACTGTCCCGACAACTGCCCACAGCACGCCTGTACGGCAATAATTCTCAGCCCACCCACCCACCCACCCACCTGGCACAGCTGCGACGACGAGACGTTAGGCGAGCAGTAGTAGAGCGACAGGTCGGTGTTGGCGCCGGGCGGGAAGCCGGCCTCGGGGTTGCCGGGCTGGCAGGTGTTGTTGAGGGACACGGCGCCGGGGTCCACCTTGAGGCCGTGCGTGTGCAGGTTGGTCCACTCCAGGTCGTGGGGCCCATTCTCGAACTGGGGCGCGCCGTTGGTGCCGGGCGCGTTGGGGCAGGTGCTAACGCCCTGGAACGGCAGGCTGCGTTGACGTTGATGGGGCGGGATGGGGCGGGGCCGCACGCAGTGATGGAGGAAAGCGTGTTTGACGAATTCGTGCGCTTGGTCAAAGTTTTCAATGCAGCGCGCTGTAATGAGTGGGTCCGAGCGAATGGAAACCGTACCGCGACAGCAGTCCTCCTTTGCCCCTGCTACTGCTGTTGCTGCTTGTGTGGGGTTTGGTGGCTACTGCACTGTACTCACTTGTTGGTGAGGCGCACTCCGAAGGTATTGCATATCGCGTCCAGCACCAGTGCCGGCGGCTGTAGCTTGTCGGCGGAGGCGGCGCGCGAGGACAGGTAGCGCGGGGTGGTGAAGGACAGAGAGGTGTTGGTGCCGTTGCCAGCGGCTGCGCCAAGAGACAGCTGCAGGCAATGAAAATCAGCTGAGGTGAGGTCGAGGCAGTGGGGCAGTTACAGAGGGCCCGGCAACAGGGGGATTGTGGCAGGCGCGCTGGAAAGTGCTCCCTGACCACTCCCGAAATAAGAAGCTGCAACTCACTAAAGCATAGAAGGGCCGCAAAAATAAGTGCCTCGATTGCACATCACACGGCAGAGCCTCGCCGCTCCTCCTGGCCCCCACACTGGCTCAGCAATCTCGTGCTCCTGACGCCGCTCACGCCAGTCTCTCCGGCGCCTCCTGCACTTCCCCTCGCCGCCCTTCGCGCCCCCCCGCCCTCCCCTCCCAGTCCCGCTGCTCACCTGCAGCTCCGCCGGCTCCACGCTGATGTCCACCACTGAGCCGCCCACGGCGCCCGACCGCAGCCGCACCGTGGGCACCGACGGCAGTCGCGGCGGCCGGATGGGGATGGGGATGGAAACCGCGGCCCGCCCCGGCGGGAGCGCGCACAGCAGCAGCAACAAGGCAGACGCGGCGGCTGCAAGCAGCTCGCGGGGTGGCATGGTGGGCGCGGCTGTCGGAGAGGGAGTCAGAGAGGGCTGGTGGCAGTAGCGAGTGACGTCGGCTCGGCCGAAGCGGGCTGCGCACGCGACGTTCGCACAGCGTTCAGGGGCCGCCGCAACGACAGCACTGAGAGTGCAGCGAATAGCTTAGCAGTGAGTAATTTGGGGGCGACTCAACCGTATATATAGATTCGCGTTACGCACCGCAATCGTCGTCACCGCCGAGACTGTACTTGAATCTGCCGAATCCACACACGCACAACTGCCGAACCTTGTGGATCCAGTTGGCCAACCGCCCGGTTTTTTCCCAGTTCGGGCTGAGCCAGCAAATACCGGGCGGCCAGCCTGTGGGCAGACGCTAGAAAGAAACAGCTGTTGCAGAGCCACGCGCATCCACGCCTGCATGGGTGGGGCGCGATGGCGGCGCGTGACCTTGAACGATAATGCAGCTTGTGTGTGTTTGTGCGCGCTCGCCCAATCTTGTGGGCCGGGGTGGAGCCACAAAAGAAAGCAAGACGGTGGATGTGGTGCGGGATCAGCCCGCTGTTCCCCTGCTTCACGAGGACCACCTCCCCTGTCCCAGTTCTCGGCAACCCGCCATGCGCGCCAACCGCCTGCTTGAGCTGTGCGTCGACGTGAGCGGCTTGCGCCCTGCGCCGCCGGAGAGCCCCGCCCATCCACGGCAGGTGGCGCTCACGAGGCCAGCCATGGGCCCTATCCGCTTTGCAGCTGGTGGTGCTGAGAAACACCGTTGCACATGAGCATGCTCTGAAGAAAGGGCCCTCAAGACGGCGGTGCGAGTTCCCACTCCAGGTGCGTGCCCGCAGCATACTGTTCATGCAATTCAGGCGTGGGCCGGGATGAAAAGCTGGACACTCGTGGACGTGTAATGTCGGAGCTGGATAGCTTGATCCTGTGATGAGTGCTTGCCCGTCATTAGTGCAAGCTCGCCACATTGTTCGCATGTGGGGACGCCGCCTTGGCGAGAGCCAAGGATGGCCCCTACCGGAGGGGATGCCGCGTCCGTGGAGGGCACTAAGGCCCTCTTTGTTTGAGACCCCCAGGGAGGAGCCCCAGTGGCTGCCCAGGTCCTGCCCGCAGCATTGGGGGGAGGGGGCGGGCAGCTGCCGTGGGCGTTGGGCTCGGCGTCCAGCGCCGACGTGCAGGGCCCAAGTCGGGCTGAAGGCGAGTTCGCGCAGGCCGTCGACTCCAGGAGCTCGAGCTGGGCGCTAATGCCTATGGCTAGGTTTAAATGACATAATTAGCTATGCGTGTGTGCTCAACGCTTTGACCAGCTGTGCCAGACACGCTTGAAAGCGAGGAAGCTTCCAAAGTTTGGGTAAGTCTTGAGCCGTATTATCAATTAAGCAGGCAATCAACGTAGCGAAAGTTCGGCGCGGTAGCTTGGCAAGCAAAAGAAGCACAGCGTGCTGTGAAATTGGCATTTGCCCACCATCGCGACGACCAATGCATTTCCGCCCTGGCCCCGACACAGCTCGCTCTTTTTCGTCGGGCTTCCAAGTACGCCCGTTAGAAGCTACATTTATCCCACTAGTTGTGGAGCCCGAATTTTGCAGCACAGCGGCGGCGCTTTCCTTGAGGCCAGCCTTACCGCCTGGCAACAATGCACACCATTCAAGCCCCTCCGGGGCACCCCGGTCAGCCGGCAGCGCTGATCGCTGCCTCTCTGCTGGAGCAGCCCCTGACCATCGACGCGCCTGACCCGGATCTGGCGGTGAGCCTGGCTAAAAGATAGACTGCGTGCATAATTACACCTATGAGAGCAATGTGGAGCACGCGGCTTGCGCCTGCCGAGCACTGGTGCCCATCGTGTGTGTTGCTTGCACCATCCGAGCACCCTGTGCTCGCTCACGACGCCACTCCCGGCTATGCACATGGCTAGCCCGGCAGGACTAGTTGTTGTGGCAGCATTTAGCCATCGCTTCACTTTTCCGGCATGTCGCTTGCCACTGCCAGGCGCCGGTGCTGAAGGCGGGCGACCACACCGTGCACGGCAGCAGCGAGGCCCTGCGCTACCGTGAGCAGGGGGGTGGGGTTGTGGTTACCAGCCCAAGGGGGGGTGGGGGTTCGTGGTTCATTCCAGGAACCAAAGCGACCATTGCAACCCAAGGGGGGGGGGCAACAGCAGGAGGGGCTGGATGTGCAGTGTAGCTATGAAGACAGGTCGTAGGCGAGTTCTTTCCCGTGTGGTTGAAAGCCGCCTGGGGGCGAGTGCAGCACGATCGCCGTGCAGCGGGGTTGCTTCGCGCAGAGACGCGTGTGCCAGCAGAGACGGGACTGGCGTACCTATCTCCGCCGGCCGCGTCTCGCGCCCTGATCCTGGCTCGTGCTTCACCGCACCACCACCACCTCCTGCCGCTATGTACCCATGCACACCCACCCACCCACCCACCCACCCACCCACAAACAGTGGCCAGCCACAGCGCTGCGGGTGGCAAGCTGTACCCCGCGGAGCTCAAGGTGGGTGGCAGCAGCACGAGGCGGGGGGTGGGTGGGTGGGTGGGTGGGTTGGAGGAGCAGCTCAGTGACCTAGTGCGCTGCCGTGTGCTAGTGCGCCGCAATCCGCGCCTTTCTTGGGTGTGCACCCCCAAGCCGCCACGTCCTCCGCCTGACTTGGGCACCCCGCACCCGCACGTACGCCTTCTGTGTCGCATCGTCTGTCCACATCTCCTTCGTCATTAACATGCATGGAACCCCGCACCCCGCACCTTCAGGCGTCCATCGACAAATGGATTGAGCTGGGCGCGGTGTTGGAGGCGGCGGCGCTGGCCTGGGTGGAGCCCTTTGCCAGCAAGGCCGACGACCAGGTGTGCATGTGTTAGGAAAGCACAAGGGAAAGGGTCGACACTGTGCGTGGTGTGTATGTGTGTGTATGTGGGGGGGGGGCGGGGGCCGGGGGAAGGGATGCAAGCGTGGGGGGGAGCGATGCGGGTGCGTGCCTGTGCATGTGTGATGCTGTGTGGGCTCCGGGGCAGCGGGAGGCGGCACACGTGGCTTTGTTCCCAGCAGGACTGAGGAACGAGAGAGGATGGGGGTGCGGCGTGCGGACGAGGCGGTCGGGGCGCGGGGGAGCGGTGTGGCAGCAAGGTGCCGGTGTGCTGTGAGTGGAGGTCTGTGGTGTGGATGAAGGGGAGGGAGGGCCACGGCCCGCACCCGCGGCGACCAGCGGAAGGCACCGACTGCTTGCCGACTGCGCACCGCACCGCACACCCGCACGCACACACACCTGAACAACCGCAGGCCCGCGCCGCCGCGCGCGCCGCCGCCACCACGGCCCTGGAGCAGCTCAAGGTGGACCTGCTGGGAGACAAGAAGTTCCTGGTGCGTGCAGGGGGGGGGGGCGCAGGGGGCGGTGGCACGAGAGGGAGGCGTGAAGAGAGGGGCGGAGGGATCGGCGGGTGGAGGCGTGAAGGGAGGGGCGGAGTCGAAGGAAGGGGCGGAGAATGGGGTGGACTTAGAGGTGTAGCGGCGTGTGCAGGGAGTTGTGGGAGGGTCAGTCTGAACAGGTGGCGGCTGCACCCACCATATCTCTCTCTCTCTGTGGCGGCTATACCGGATCCTGTGTTGTCCGTATCATCCGACTGCTTGCACACCCTACCGCCTACCCAACCCGACCTCCTAACCGCCAGGTGGGCGACTCGCTGACGCTGGCGGACGTGGCCGTGGCGGCCGCGCTGACGCCGCTGTCGGAGGGCGTACTGGGCAAGGCGGTGCAGTCGCAGCTGGGCGAGGGCGTGCTGGGCTGGCTGGCGGGGTGCCAGGCGCGGCCCGAGTTCCAGAAGGCGCTGGGTGGGTGCAGTTGGGGGCGGGGGCGGTCCGGCAGGGAAGGGGGGAGAGGGGGGACCGGCAGGGAAGGGGGGAGAGGGTGGGCCGGCAGGGGAGGGGGGATGGGGCAGGCGGTGGCGGATGATACAGGGTGGGGTGGAGGGGGATAGCTGCGAAACGGGGCGGAGGGGAGGGTGGGAGGGAGGGCGATGGGTGGCGAGGTGTAGCGGAGGGCGTCACGCCGCGATTAAAGAGGCAGATGGAGGGGTTGGAGCCCCTTGTCGGCGGTACGGACAAATAAACGCCCTGGCATTTGCACCGCCGCGCCTGCACACAGGTTCTCCCGCGTTGTGCTCCGCCGAGGGCGATTGGGTTGAGCCCAAGAAGGATGCCGGCAAGGAGGGCGGCAAGAAGAAGAAGGGCAAGGTGGGAGAGCGGCTGGGACAGAGGGAAAGAGGGGGAGGGACTGGGATGTAGGCGCGAGCAGGTGGCGCGACCGGGGCGGATGAGAGGGGGGGAATGCTGCGGTGCCGGTGACACCATTCCGTGTGGTGGCTCTAAAGCTTTCGCGCTGCAGCGGGCAACCGCTAAGCAGCGTTGGGCCTGTTGACGCGCACTCGCACCCCTATCAGTACCACATCGCGCCACTCCGCAACCTCTCAACCACATCACAGGGCGGCGCCGCGGCCGCGGCCGGCGGCGACAGCGCGAGCGGCTCCACGCCGGCCACGCCCGCCGCCTCTGAGCCCCTGGACCCGGAAAAGGCCGCCAAGAAGGTGCGCGCAGAGAGGGGGACTGACTGGGCGGAGAGAGGGGCCTGACAGGGGCTGGGCTGGGCTGGGGTTGGAGGGCATGTGGGCGTTGGGGCGCCGCAGGGCCACGGCGTGGGTGCCGGAGGGGGGAGGGTGCCATGCATGTTTAATTTATGACGAGGGGCGGGGGACCTGCAAGCACTGGGGGCACTTGCCGCCGCCGCACACACATGTTGAGTCAAGTCTTTCAAGGTCAAGACAAGTCTTTCATAGTACTCTCCCTTGTTATCTCTAACACATGTTGAGTGAGGGGCCCCTGAGTGATGGCTTCTGCGCCGCCGGCTGATGTCCTGTCGCACGGCCTCCGGCACGACACCTGCACCTGTGTTGGTTTCCTCCCATTGCGACGCACCCTCACCACGCCCTCCGACCTCCCCCCACCCACCCCTCCTCGCACCTGCCCATCACCTGCACACACACACACACACACAGGCTGCCACTCTCCCTTGTGATCTCAAACACACACACACACACGCGCGCACACGCACGCACACAGGCCGCCAAGGACGCGGAGAAGGCCGCCAAGATGGCCAAGTTCGCGGCCAAGCAGGCCGCGGCGGACGCGGCCAAGGCGGCCAAGAGCCAGGCGGCGGACAACGCGGCGGAGGACAAGAAGGCCAAGGAGAAGGCGGAGGCGGAGGCCAAGAAGGTGGGTGGGGGCGGGGGCGGGGAGCGCGTGGCGGTGGTGGCGGGAGGAGGCGAGGATGCGGGAGAAGGGAAGATGAAGAGGCGTGGAGGCAGGTTGGAGGGCGGGGTTGTGGGTGCCTGAAACACGTTGGAAGCAACGCCCAGGAGCGCCAAGGCGAGCGCTGCTTGTTTCGCCACTCGGTGGGCGGAGGAAGCACAGGCGGGCCCAGCACAGGTCCGGGGCATTTGTTGTGTCGCCGCATGCGCCCGCGAACCGGGCTGGTGTGTGCATGGTATGATACCATCGCGTTTGACGCTCGCAGAAAGCCGAGGCGGAGGAGGTGGCGGCGCTGATCGAGGCGGCTCGCTCCACTCCCAAGGGCGCCAAGAAGGAGCTGCCCGGCGCCATGTACAAGGCCTACCACCCGCGTGCCGTGGAGGCCGGCTGGTGCGTGTGTGGGCCTGGTGGTGGGGGCAGTGGTGGTGGTGGTGGTGGTGGTGGTGGTGGCGGTGGTGGTGGTGATGGCGGTGGTGGCGGTGCTGGTGCTGGTGCTGGTGCTGCTGCTGGTGGTGGTGGCGGTGCTGGTGCTGGTGCTGGTGCTGGTGCTGCTGCTGCTGGTGGTGGTGGTGGCGGTGGCAGTGGGGCGGGACGGGGCCCAGAGCGCGTGTGCAAACGGTGAGGGGGAGCCGGGGGCGCTCGCGCCGGAGATACGCCCGCGTGCGGTGTAGGCGCAAGCGGTGCGTGCAGCTGTTCCGAGATGTTTGTGAGTGAGTACCGCTGCCCACCCTACTACCCTGGTTTCCACGCCCAGGTACGAGTGGTGGGAGCAGTGCGGCTACTTCAAGCCCGACCTCAACAGCGACAAGCCGCCCTTCGTCATCGTCATCCCGCCGCCCAACGTCACGGGCGCGCTGCACATCGGCCACGCCCTCACCAACTCCATCCAGGTTTGTGTTCGTGTGTGTGTGCGTGTGTGTGTGTGCGTGTGTTAGATATCACAAGGGAGAGTACTATGAAAGACTTGTGTGTGTGTGTGTGTATGTGTGTGTGCGGCCCCCTGCCCCCTGCCCTATGAGGCACCCAGCAGCAGCACCGCCCATGTTGCACCGCTGTGTGTACGTGCGCCTCTCAAACCCCTGCACCGCGCTGGCCGCCGTGCTGCGGAACGCCGCAACTTGCATGCCGGTTCACCCGTGTGCAGCTACGGGCTTGCGCTCGGTCCGGAGCAGGGGACCTCTTTCTTGACGTCCTTTCCTCCCACCACCAACACCACCAACACCATGCACCCCCCCCACTGGCTGTGCCGCCCGTGATGTCTACAATGCATGCCTCTTCACAACCAATCATGCCTGGAGCCGCCCCCCACTTAACCCACCTGCCCCCACCTAACCCACCTGCTCCCCCCTCTCCCCCTCACCCCCCTTTCCCCCGCCAGGACACCATCACCCGCTGGCGGCGCATGAGCGGCTACAACGCGCTGTGGGTGCCCGGCACCGACCACGCCGGCATTGCCACGCAGACGGTGGTGGAGAAGAAGCTGCAGCGCGAGAAGGGCGTCACGCGCCACGACCTGGGTGGGTGCGGGCGTGGTGGGGGTGGGCGTGGTGGGGGTGGGGGTGTGGGGGGGCCTTGGAGGCATGTGTGTGGTGATGGAGGGACACACGGCGGACAAGCTGCAGCGCGAGCGGCCAACACGTGTGATAGCAGCAAGCTGACTGGCCACTGATGCCCAACTGATGCTCAACTGATGCCCAACTGATGCCCAACTGATGCCAACTGATGCCAACTTACCACTGCCACCACCGCCACCACCACCGCCACCACCACCGCCGCCGCCGCCGTCACCGCAACAGGCCGCGACGCCTTCCTGGGCCAGGTGTGGGAGTGGGTGGACCAGTACGGCCACCGCATCCACGACCAGCTGCGGCGCCTGGGCAGCTCCGTGGACTGGAGCCGCACCGCCTTCACCATGGACGACAAGCTCAGCGTGAGCGAGGGGAGGGGTGGAGGCGGGGTGGGAAGTGGGAGGGGAGTGGGAGGGGAGTGGGAGGGGAGGCGGTGGTGCTGGCGCTGGTGGTGGGAGGAGGAGCCGGGGGAGGAGCGGAGGGATGCCAAGTCAGGGCGCGGCACAGCCAGCTGTATGGCAGGCAGGCAGGCAGGCAGGCAGGCAGTAGCAGGCAGTAGCAGGCAGGCAGGCAGGCAAGGGTGCTCTGTGGGACCGCTGTCCTCGCGCCACGTGCCCATCCTCCCCATTCTCCCCCCCCCCAACGTGTGTTGCAACGTCTGTTCTACGTCTACCTCGTCATTAATTTAAATGCATGGAACCCCCCCCCCGAACCCCACACACGCTACAGAGCGCCGTGCTGGAGGCGTTTGTGCGCATGTACGAGGGCGGCTGCATCTACCGCGACAACCGCCTGGTCAACTGGTGCTGCCGCCTCAAGACCGCCGTGTCGGACATTGAGGTCGACTACATCGACATCCCCAAGGTGCGTGCCGTGGCGTGCCGTGCCGTGGCGCGGCGTGACGGGTTGTAGTGGTGGGGAGGAAATTGCTAGTACACGCGTTCAGGGGCGGGGGTTAGGGGTGAGGGGGCGAGGGGGTCGCATGCATATTGCCGCGTGCGGGCAGGCCAGGTGCGACAGGCGTGGGCAGTGACGAAACACCAACACCAGACGTGTGCAACAAGTGCACACGCATACATGGTGGCAAATAAACTATAACTGCTGAGCCCGCAACGACACACGCGCGCCTGTTGCATCATGCACATGGCGTTGGGAGCGGTGGTGTCCGGCTTAGCGGGCGCGAGGGAGGGAAGCTGGTGCCGAGCAGCGCGCGACGGCGGCACGATAATGGCATGACACAAACAAGCACACGTGCGCAGTGCCGGCCGTGACGAAACGATCCAGCCAGACGTACGTTCAAGCGTACCCACCCATGGTGGCAAATGAACTATAACTGCTGAGCCACCTACTGCGCACACACGCTTTTTTCTGGCATCTCTGGTCCTGGAAGCATACGTCACCCTAATGCCATTTTTAATCAGTCCGCCCGCCTGGCTATGACGAAAACAATTACACCAGACGTGTGCTATACGCACACACCAACCATGGTGGCAAATAAACTATAACTGCTGAGCCATGGCGAGGAAGACTCAGATGCACCCCCATGCTCCCACCACCACAACCACCACCATTGCCATAACGACCACTACCATCACCACCACCACCACCAACCAACAACGCCATCTCCCTCCGCCTCCTCCTCCTGCTCCTGGCAGCGCACGCTGATGAACGTGCCCGGCTACACCGAGCCGGTGGAGTTCGGCCTGCTCACGTCCTTCGCCTACCCGCTGGAGGACGGCACCGGCGAGATCGTGGTGGCGACCACCCGCCCCGAGACCATGCTGGGAGACACGGCCGTGGCGGTACACCCCGAGGACCCGCGGTGAGGAGGGGGCTGTGGCCGGGCGGGGCGGGCTGGCTAGTGGGGCGGAGGTGGGGGTGGGGGTGGGGATGGGCCAGGATGGGCAGGGGATTTGGTATGGGCGGGGACTGATTCGGGGGGTGCTGAGGACTGAGGGTGTGGTGGCGGAGGCCGGCTGTGGGTGGGGTGGAAGGCGTGGGCGAAACCAGCGAGCATGGGGGGATGGGGGTCCCGCCTTGCGACCTCCGCCTTGCGACCTCCGCCTTGCGACCTCCGCCCAGCGTCACCCGCACTCTCGCCAATCAACGCTCCCTCCCTCCCGCCCCACCTGCCGCCTGCCGCCCCGCCCCGCCTGCCGCCCCGCCTCCCCGCCTCCCCTCCTGCCTCTCCGCCCCGGGACAGCTACACGTCCATGCACGGCAAGTTCGTGGTGCACCCGGTCAGCGGCCGCCGCATCCCCATCATCTGCGACGCTGAGCTGGTCGACATGGCCTTCGGCACCGGTGCCGTGAAGGTGCGCGTGCGTGTGCGCGTACGCGTGCGCTGCACTGTGTGCGTTTGCACTGTGTGCGCTGCACTGTGTGCGTTTGCTACGTGTGTGGGTGCTGGCGAGGTGCGCGCGTACACGCGACTGGGGGCACGAACTGTAGCTACCCGCAACACACACACACACACACACACACACACACACACACACACACACACACACACACACACACACACACACACACACACACACACACCTGCGCCTCTGCTCACCCGCGCTCACCACCATTGCCCTGTCACACTGCCTTAACCCCGCAACGACAGGTGACGCCGGCTCACGACCCCAACGACTTCACCACCGGCAAGCGCCACGGGCTGGAGTTCATCAACATCTTCGACGACAACGGCCTCATCAACGCGCACGGAGGGCCCTTCGAGGGCCAGCCGCGCTTCAAGGTGCGGGCGGCAGGCGGGGGCCGGGCCGCAGGCGGGGGCCGGGCCGCAGGCGGGGGCCGGGCCGCAGGCGGGGGGCCGGGCCGCAGGCGGGGGCCGGGCCGCAGGCGGGGGCCGGGCCGCAGGCGGGGGCCGGGCCGCAGGCGGGGGCCGGGCCGCAGGCGGGGGCCGGGCCGCAGGCGGGGGCCGGGCCGCAGGCGGGGGCCGGGCCGCAGGCGGGGGGCCGGGCCGCAGGCGGGGGCCGGGCGGCAGGCGGGGGCCGGGCCGCAGGCGGGGGCCGGGCCGCAGGCGGGGGCCGGGCCGCAGGCGGGGGCCGGGCCGCAGGCGGGGGCCGGGCCGCAGGCGGGGGGCCGGGCCGCAGGCGGGGGCCGGGCCGCAGGCGGGGGCCGGGCCGCAGGCGGGGGCCGGGCGGCAGGCGGGGGCCGGGCCGCAGGCGGGGGCCGGGCGGCAGGCGGGGGCCGGGCCGCAGGCGGGGCCGGGCCGCAGGCGGGGGCCGGGCCGCAGGCGGGGGCCGGGCCGCAGGCGGGGGCCGGGCGGCAGGCGGGGGCCGGGCCGCAGGCGGGGGCCGGGCGGCAGGCGGGGGCCGGGCCGCAGGCGGGGGCCGGGCCGCAGGCGGGGGCCGGGCCGCAGGCGGGGGCCGGGCCGCAGGCGGGGGCCGGGCCGCAGGCGGGGGCCGGGCCGCAGGCGGGGGGCCGGGCCGCAGGCGGGGGCCGGGCGGCAGGCGGGGGCCGGGCCGCAGGCGGGGGCCGGGCCGCAGGCGGGGGCCGGGCCGCAGGCGGGGGCCGGGCCGCAGGCGGGGGCCGGGCCGCAGGCGGGGGCCGGGCGGCAGGCGGGGGCCGGGCGGCAGGCGGGGGCCGGGGCAGAGAAGGGGAGGGATGGGAAAGGGAGGGCGGGCGGGAGGGGGTTGGGCAAAGGGTGCGTGGGGAGGAGGAGGGAGTAGGGTGCGAGGCGGGCCGGTCGTTGTGGACCGCTGGTGGGCGTCCGGTGAACCTGGCAGACGTGGAGGATGCAGCGATGCCGCGTCGTGCCGTGTTCACGATGTTTCTCGTTGTAAATAAACAACCCACGCAAGCTGACGCTCGACGATGCCCCGAAGCGGCTGGCCCGATGCCCCCCATCGTCCACCGATCGTCCCGCTCACGCACCTTTCCCCCCACTCCTCCACCCCACCCTCCACCCCACCCTCCACACCTCCACATCGGCACACACACCCGATCAGGCCCGCGTGACTGTGGTGGACATGCTCAAGGAGAAGGGGCTGTTCCGCGGCACCTCCGACAACCCCATGCGCCTGGGCCTGTGCAGCCGCTCCAAGGTGCGGGATGGGGGGAGGCAGGCGGGGAGGATGGGGCGGCGGGTTGCGGGGAAGAGGTTGCGGGGCTAGGGGCAGGCTGAGTGGACTGGGCTGGCGCGCGGTCAGCTGTCAGGAAGTGGCAAACGCCGGGTGCACGGGGTTGTGCCGTGTTCGACATTCGTGCAGCACGCGCCTGCTCTCCTATTCCTGTTACACCTGTCTCACCTCACCCCACCCCGCCACACCCCGCCCCACCCCGCCCCACCCGCAGGACGTGATCGAGCCGGTGCTCAAGCCGCAGTGGTGGGTGAGCTGCAAGGACATGGCCGCCGCCTCCTGCCAGGCGGTGCGCGACGGCAGCCTGGAGATCATCCCCAAGGTGTGTGTTCCGGGGGGGGGGGGGTAGTTCATTCCAACCCAAGCAAAATACCAAGACGTGTGGGGGGGCGTGTGTGGGGGCATGTGTGGGGGGGGGGGGCGTGTGTGGGGGCGCGCGTTGGGGCGTGTATGTGCGCGCAAGACGGGAGCAGGGAGCCAGGGGATAGGTCCCAGCGCCCTGGCACGGCCCTGAACCTGGTGGAACATTCATTCCGGTGCCCTGGTTGCCGCCGAACACCAAGGCAACGCCGCCTGCTCTCTCACTCTGCACCTGCGTCCCCGTCCCCCCCTCCCTCACACACGCCAGGAGTTCGAGGCGACCTGGTTCCGTTGGCTGGAGAACATCCGCGACTGGTGCATCAGCCGCCAGCTGTGGTGGGGCCACCGCATCCCAGCCTACTACGTCACCTTCGAGGGTGAGGGAGGGGTGAGGGAGGGGCGAGGGGGGGGGCGGGCGGGCGGGCGGCGGGGGGTTACTGGGGGTTACTGGGGGTTACTGGTAAACGCAGCCCGAGGGGGGGGTAGTGCATTTCAGAAACCAAAAGCGAAACGACCAAGAGAACCCAAACCAACCAGCCCAACCCAGGGGGGGAGGGCGGGCGGGCGGCGGGGCGTAGCAGGCAGGGACGGGGAGTGGGGCGGGGATAGGGACGGGCAGGGGTATCGGGGTCGTCAGGAGCTGCCAGCTGCAGCCACCCAGCCTGTGGCGGCGCGCGGGGATGGGCCTTATCAGGAACACTCATCCTGGAATCCCACCCTCACCATTACCCGAAAACCGGTTCCTCCTCTTCCTCCTCGTTCCTCCTCCTCCGCTTTCCCCCCTGTGTCTCATCCTCCGCTCCGCGGCCCCCCGCCACCGGTAATGTACCCGCTGTTCCGCTGGACATCGGCACTTCATACACATTTGATAAACACCATCCATGGATGGCTACCCCCCCCCCCCCTCCTGCGCCCCCCGCCCCCATCCATGGACGGCTACCCCCCATTTGGTTTAGTTTGGGCTGGTAACCACAACCCCCCCTCCCATCCCTGCCCCCAGGCGAGGACGACAAGGCCAGCGGGCGGCCGGGCATGCCGTCCGAGGACATGGGCCGCTGGGTGGTGGGCCGCACCAAGGAGGAGGCGGAGGCCGCCGCCGCCGCCAAGTACCCGGACCGGCCCGCGGGCTCCATCCGGCTGGTGCAGGACGAGGACGTGCTGGACACCTGGTTCAGCAGCGGCCTGTTCCCCTTCTCCGTGTTCGGCTGGCCGGAGGGCACGCCCGACCTGGACAAGTTCTACCCCACCAGGTGGGGGCGGCGCTGTGGGCAGCAGGCGTGGGGGGGGGGGGCTAGGGGCGGGGGGCTGGGGGAGGTGAGGGGAGTGGGAGGAGGGGTGCAAGGAGGGGCGGGGTGAAGGCGGGGGGAGGCCATTCCAGTTACGGTGTGTCAATTTCCCCAACAAGGAATGTGGAATGGAGAGGGGGCGGCGGAGGCGGTGAAGGAAGGGCGAGGGTGGGGGTAGGTGGGGCGAACAGGGGCGGCAGTGCAGGGGCACAAGGCGAAAGGCAGAGGAGCTGGGTCGGGGCAGAACCGAAGCGCACCAATGAACGCTAACCGCGCCCGCGTAACTTCCTCCACGCGGCGGGGGCGGAAGTAGTGGGAGCGCATAGCACCCTCCTGGGCAGCCCCAGACCAAAACGGCACGGCCCTCTCTTTCTACGGGCCGCTGCTAGCCCGTTCCACTGGGACACTACGGTTATTCCCTAACACTACCGGTACAGCCCATCCTGCACAGCAACAACTTGCTGCTGATGCCGGACGTATTTATTTACGCGGGGCCCGGAGGCCTGCAACACAACCACCTTACACGCGCCGCCGCCGCCGCCTCCTGACACCTCTTGCCATCCCCCTCCTCCCCGCCTCCACCCCGGTACCCACGCCCGCTTCCCCACAAACCCCTCTCCACCTCCACCTCCACTTCCCTCCACTTCCCTCCACTTCCCTCCACTTCCCTCCACTTCCCTCCACTTCCCTCCACCCCTCCACTTCCCTCCCACCCTCCACTTCCCTCCCACCCTCCACTTCCCTCCACTTCCCTCCACTTCCCTCCACTTCCCTCCACTTCCCTCGCACCCTCCACTTCCCTCCCACCCTCCACTTCCCTCCCACCCTCCACTTCCCTCCCACCCTCCACTTCCCTCCACCCCTCCACTTCCCTCCACCCCTCCACTTCCCTCCCACCCTCCACTTCCCTCCCACCCTCCACTTCCCTCCCACCCTCCACTTCCCTCCCACCCTCCACTTCCCTCGCACCCTCCACTTCCCTCCCACCCTCCACTTCCCTCCCACCCTCCACTTCCCTCCCACCCTCCACTTCCCTCCCACCCTCCACTTCCCTCCACCTCCACCCCTCCACCTCCCTCCACCTCCACTTCCCTCCACCGCTCCCCCCCCCCTGCACAGCCTGCTGGAGACGGGCCACGACATCCTGTTCTTCTGGGTGGCGCGCATGGTGATGATGGGCATCCAGCTGACCGGCAAGGTGCCCTTCAAGCAGGTCTACCTGCACGCCATGGTCCGCGACGCGCACGGCCGCAAGGTGCGTGGGGGGCGGGGGTGGGGGAGGAGGTTACACGGGTAGACATTCCCAGTGTGGGGAGGTTACGGGTAAACAGTCCCGGTGCAAACCAAGCTGCGAAGGACGTAGCTGCGTGGCAAATGGGAAACGGGGGGGGCGGGGCAGCGGGAGGGCTAGTGGGGGGAGCGGGTGGGGGCGGGGGTTCGGTCATTCCGAGCACCGGTGGGGGCTGGTGGGTGAGGTGAGAGGGCGGAGGCAGCAGGCGGGGCGGCCTGGGATGGTGCAGGCGCGCGGAAGGACATATCACCTGTGGGCCTGGTTCATGCGATCTTCACAAGGTGCTCCACCCCTGCGACCCAGCCGTCCCCACCCGCACGCTGCGCTCAACGCCTGCCTGCGCCCCTGCGCACCTGCCCTGCCCTGCCCTGCCCTGCCCTGCCCTGCCCTGCCCTGCGCCTGCGCCCCTGACCTGACCTGACCTGACCTGACCTGACCTGACCTGACCTGACCTGACCTGACCTGACCTGACCTGACCTGCAGATGTCCAAGTCGCTGGGCAACGTGATCGACCCGCTGCACGTAATCGAGGGCATCAGCCTGGAGGGGCTGCACGACACGCTGGCGGGCGGCAACCTGGACCCCAAGGTGCGGCTGGGGCTGGGGGTGGGGGTGGGGGGTTGGTTGGTTGGTGCAGCGGTCTTGGTGGTGACAGGAGTGAGTGACAGGAGCAGCACGCCAGGAACTCATACCGATGACCGTCGGTGTTGTCGCGGGGGGGGGGGGGGTTGTGGTTACCAGCCCAAACTAAACCAAACCCAATGCATAAGAGCGAGGAGGTGAGCGTGGCCTAATACGGGGGGGCTTTCCGGGTCTGTATCTTGAGTCTGGGTCTGGACACAGCTTACACATGTTTTGACCATATTTTGACCATGTGTGTGTGTGTGTACACGCGCGGCCCCCCGCTGCGCAGGAGGTGGAGCGCGCCAAGAGCGGGCAGAAGGCGGACTTCCCTGAGGGCATTGAGGAGTGCGGCACGGACGCGCTGCGCTTCGCGCTGTGCGCCTACACCGCGCAGGTGGGTGGGTGGGGTGGATTGGTGGGTGGGTGGGCGGGTGGGTGGGTGGCGCTGGGCGCCCTGGGCGGGTGCGTGGGTCCTGCGTGCGTGCAGGGAAGGGCCATCGGAGACTGTGGTGGCTTAATTGCCATAGCCCGCACCCCGAGGCCACATGTCACATTCCCGACACACGCTCCTCCTTCACACACCACCACAACCACAACCACAACCACCGCAACCACCACAACACACCACCACCACCACCACCCCCCAGGCGCGCGACATCAACCTGGACATCAAGCGCGTGGTGGCGTACCGGCACTGGTGCAACAAGCTGTGGAACGCCATCAAGTTCGCCATGATGAACCTGGGCGAGGGCTTCGCAGCGCCCGAGCGGCCGCTGGACGCGGAGGCGCCCGGCTTCCCGCCCGCCTGCCGCTGGGTGCTCAGCCGCCTCAACAACGCCGTGGTCACCGTGGTGCAGGTGCGGGGTGTGTGTGGGATTGGGGGGGGGAGCGTGGGGTAGTTGATTCCAGAAACCAAAGCGACCATTGCAACCCAAAAGTGGGGGTGCCAGCGTGGGGAGGCAGGCAGGCAGGCTGGGGTGCAGGGGTGCTGGGGCGGCGGGGCATTGGGGTCCTCCATGGCTTGCGGGGTTATGGGCTAGTTGTGTATGCCTGTTTGGGGCGCGTGTGTACCACGGGGCCTGATGAGGATATATAATTCAATCAGCCAAGAGTCGCTCTTACCACTTGCACATTCCAGCATCAATATCCAACCGCACCCACCGGTTCATCTGCCCAACACGTCTCTCAGCCCCCCTCCCTCTCCCTCCCACCCGCCCTGGCACACAGTCCATGGAGGCGTACGACTTCGCCACCGCCACGCAGCGCGTGTACGCCTTCTGGCAGAACGAGGTGCGTGCTGATGCAGGGTGGGTGGGCTGGCCACCCACCCGTCTCTCTCTTACACCCTCGAGACCCTTCACCTCCTTGCCTATTTGCTTCACTAACCCCCCGCCTGCCACCCACCCACCCACCCCAACACCCACAGGTGTGCGACGTGTTCATTGAGGTCATGAAGCCGGTCATGGCCTTTGACGACGCCGACCCCAAGGTGGGTGGACGGGGAGAGGGAGCAGGAGAGGGAGAGGGAGCGGGAGAGGGAGAGGGAGAGGGAGAGGGAGAGGGAGAGGGAGAGGGAGAGGGAGCGGGAGAGGGGGAGCGGGAGAGGGAGCGGGAGAGGGAGCGGGAGAGGGAGAGGGAGCGGGAGAGGGAGAGGGAGAGGGAGCGGGAGAGGCTGGGCGCGCGGCGTAGTGCCTAGTGCAGGCCGGGCGCGTCGGCAGTGGGGGCTTCCGGCAGCAGCCTTGTTGGGCAATGCTCCAGGAAGCCACCGGCGGGGGGCGCTCTCCGCGGCCCCTGCTCCCGCTAGTAACGCCAGTAACGCCAGTAACGTCCTGCTGTGCACCGACGTGCACTGCCTGCCCTGGCCACACGCCGCCCTCCCCCGAACCAGGCGGCGGAGATCAAGAAGCTGACGCGCCAGACGCTGTGGACGTGCCTGGACAGCGGCCTGCGGCTGCTGCACCCCTTCATGCCCTTCGTCACCGAGGAGCTGTGGCAGCGACTGCCGCGCAGCCCACAGCTGGTGAGCGAGCGGGCGGGGTGCGGGGAGTTGCGGGTCTGGGTTGCTTTCACGGGGCGCATGTCAGGAGGGAGCTCTGCCTCTTCCCACCTTCGCCATCCCCACGCCGCGCAACTAATGCGCGCGCAATGAATCTATACGAGGCCAGCGGTCTCGAGAAGAGCCGCTCCTTCTTTACTCCATCCGCAAGTTACAACACACGTCCCTCTTCGACGCCACAACCACAACCACACGTCCACCCTGCACCCACCCACCATGACCCACCATGACCCGCCCGCCCCCTCGCCGCCACATGACAGGCCCAGTACCCCAGCATCATGCTGGCGCCCTACCCCACGCCCACCGCCGGCTGGGACTGCCCCGCCGCGGAGCGCGCCATGGACTACGCCCTCAGCATCGTGTCCACCTGCCGCCGCCTGCGCAACGACTACGGCATCACTAAGCAGAAGCCGCACCTCTACGTCGCCGTCACGGACGCGGGTGCGTGCACACTACTCCCCCACTCCCCGCGATGACTAGGTTCTGATAATGAAGCGCACGGGCACGTAGGGGGGGATTGGCGCTGCGTGCTTGCATGCCCGGGGCCGCGTAAGGCGTGCGTATTTGCATGACATGTGTCTCCGCACGCTGACGACATTCCGACCCTCAAACCTTTCAACGCTCTCACCCTGGCACTTCCACGCCCGCACCCGCGGCGCCTCGTCGCACCCACAGACAAGGCCGCGGCGCTGCGCTCGCTGAGCCTGGAGGTGGCCACGCTCAGCAGCAGCGGCGACGTGACGCTGCTGGCGGCGGGCGAGGCGGCGCCGCTGGGTGAGTTGAAGTAACAGGGGGGCTGGGTGGGGCTGATTGGGGCTGGCTGCCGGGCGGGGCCAGTGGACTAGGCAGTGGTCGTGCGCTCGGAAGTACCGGGGGTGGGAGGCTGCACTGGGGTGTGGTGGTCCGTTGAGTGCGCTACTTCTTCAATGAGGCACACGTCAACACGTGCACTTGCGCCAGAGCTCGCACCACCGCGGCGCCCGGCCCTTTACCGCCCACCGCCCGCACCCTCTCAGCCCTCCTCCCACCCGCCCCGCCGCCCTTTGCCCCTTCCCCCTTCAACGCCGCGGCCACCTGCCACCACCTGCCACCACCACAGGCTGCTCGGTGGCCATCGTGGACGAGGCCACCACGCTGCACATGCTGCTCAAGGGCATCCTGGACCCGGCGCTGGAGATCGCCAAGCTGGACAAGAAGGTGTGGGGGGGGGGCGGGTAGGCGGGGTAGGGGGGGTTGCAAGGGCGGGTAGGGGAGGAACCGTCTGTGACGAGATCTGTGACAAGCGGGAGGCCCTTGGGCTGGACCCCACGCACAACTGCACAACCGCACACGTACCCGACGCTAAACGTCTGATAAGACCCGTGTCACGCCCACGCCCGCTGCCGCTCCCCCCGCCACCCGGCTGCGCTCCCCGGCCCCCGGCCCCACAGTCGGCCGAGTTGACCAGCCGCCTGGAGGCGCTGAAGAAGAAGATGACCTCGCCCGCCTACGAGAAGACGCCCGACGACGTCAAGGCCGCGGACGCCGAGCGCCTGGCCAAGGCGGAGGCGGAGCTGGCGCAGGCGGAGGCGGCCACCGCCGCCATGAAGGCGCTGCTGGCGGCGTCGTAGGGAGGAGCAGGGGGAGCAGGATGAGCTTCAGGGGCAAGGAGGAGCAAGGCGATGAGGATGTGGTGCAAGAGCGGGCGCTGGATTAGGACAGGATTAGGGAGGTGGTGCAATAGGGGTGGCAACGTGAGTGAGCTGATGTGGTGCCGCATGTGGAGGTGTAGGGGTTCACAGCTGCGAGGCACGGCTGCGAGGGGCAAGCGAGTACACGACGCCACGGTACGGGCTCGGACACAGATTACAGGAGTTTATAGAAGACTGTCAAAGAGCTTAAAAAGCGCAGTGAGCGGGAGTGCCGAAGAGTTTGAATGTTGGGGCGCGCTGGCGTGCGGCTAAGGCAAATGCTGCGAAGCGGTTAACCCAGGTATGCCTGTGTGGATGTGGTAGCCTGTATGACGAGGGTCTGAGCCAGACCTCAGACTCTGAGGTTGGCAATGTCAGGACGCCGTGAAGTGATGGAACACACACGCCGATGGCGCGGCCTATACGGAGTACACGCAACCGTCCGACATTTTTTTGCCCCATGCCTGTTCCATCAGTCATGGTTGACATGGGCGGTTGGTCATGTCGGTCCGCTACTCGGCTGCTGGAGCTACAGCAAAACGCTCTACTAAGCAACATCTTCTTGTTCCTTGAGTCGTTACAGAATCATTATCCAACCATCATTGTAAATATAACCAGCCAACGAAACCGTAGTCCCAGAAACGACCAATTAGCAACCTGCAACCTGCAAAACCAACGTCACTGTTTCATCTTGCCATAGTGGCCGGTAGCTCTCCTCTCTCGTCAGCCCGGCCATAGTGGCCGGTAGCTCTCCTCTCTCGTCAGCCCGGCCATAGTGGCCGGTAGCTCTCCTCTCTCGTCAGCCCGGCCATAGTGGCCGGTAGCTCTCCTCTCTCGTCAGCCCGGCCATAGTGGCCGGTAGCTCTCCTCTCTCGTCAGCCCGGCCATAGTGGCCGGTAGCTCTCCTCTCTCGTCAGCCCGGCCATAGTGGCCGGTAGCTCTCCTCTCTCGTCAGCCCGGCCATAGTGGCCGGTAGCTCTCCTCTCTCGTCAGCCCGGCCATAGTGGCCGGTAGCTCTCCTCTCTCGTCAGCCCCCCTTGCAGATCAGGGAAGACCCCCGCGCGCAGCGCCGCGGGCCACCGGCCCAGGGTCCACCGCGGTGGCCGGATCCGTCGCTAGACATGGGATGGAGGGCGGGTTTGTACAGATAGCAATAAAACGAGTAGAGTAATGATGCTACAACGGCGGATGCTTGCAAAGCAGACGCCGGAGGCTTAAGGCACTCTGTGCCAAGCCGTACGACTCATCGTCACAAGAACTAGCCGTCTCTGTCGGCCTACGGCCTCCTAGAGAAGCCGTCGCTGCCAGCTACCTCAGTCGGTACAGTCACAGCGCGCATTTTTGCCTCTGTCCCGACTGCTTATGTTTTGATGGTATTGGGGAGGGCGGGATCTTCAGACACTCCCGGGACGCCTCAGGCCTGTTCCCCTGCACGCCTCACCGACGGCTGCTGGGAGCTGCTGGGGCCATAGCAGTGTGGCACTGGCACTGTCCTCGCGGCTCCCGGCCCTGTAGGCGTGCTCATCCGTCATGCCTTACAGAGGTACCATGCATGGCGTGTTGTCAGCCCTCGCAGAGTGCCAGACTCCGCTAGATTATGGCCTGGGCGGGATGGCCGTCAGCACACGGCAAGGTGTGACACGGGCACACGGCCCCCCCTCTAATGGGAGATCCGGCACCAGACGCGTCACGTTTGTTCAAGCAGCTCTGTATGGATTCAGACTGGACGCGTCCATACATGCTCTCCCTGATGCATGCAAGGAGCTCCAGGCGTTGATTGCGCGCGGCCGCGTGCGTGCTGCTGGTAGGCGAGCTGTGTTCCGGTGGGTGTCGGCATGTTGCTGGTGCTGCCAACCGCGCCGCTGATAGCGCTGGCAGTTTCGGTTTCTGCATTGACGTCACTCCCCGACTCCCGGGTCGCCCGGCCAGGCCACGTGACACGGGCTGAGGCTGGGTACATCTAATGTAGGCACGCGGTGTGTGCAGCGATTGATGCATGCTCTGGCCGCGGTAGGGCAAGCCTACTTGTGCGCTAGTCCGTAGCGCTTGTCGTTTGGTCGCTGGGACCAGGTGCCGGCAGTATCAGCCGGCCCCGCCCCAGGCCCTCACCCCCGCGCCCGCATACCGAAACACTTATGGTATGGCACCTGCAGCCCGGCCCCGTGCATCGGCGGTCCGCTCCCAACGGTCGGTCGACTCGACGTATGTGCTGCTGTCCGCCGCTGTACAGGTAGACCGGGGTATTATCGTATGCTTTGCAGTTTTTGGGCTGTAACTATCGTACTGGTGATGTATTACGCACGCGCTTCGGGCCACAGGTCCCCCGGGGGGTTATTCTGGTGGGGATAGGGGCGGGGGCCGTGTCGCCGCGGTTCACATATGCATGGCGCGTTTGCGCCCTGGGGGTGCATTTCCCCCTCCGACGGGAAAACCGGGGTATTATCGTATTAGGCCAAACACGGCATGTGTCGCCACCTGCCTGCTTCGCCCCGCGGTCCACATCATACTTGTACCTATTAAAGCCCCCTTGCAGCTATAGATCAGCTGATGTCGCCGCTGTAGCGAGGTTCGGACGGAAATGTCGCTCGACATGCTGGGATGCCGAAAGTCGAACGCTGCGCAGGATTGGCGAAGCTTGCAAGGCCGGACGCAACAACCGCACATTTGATCGTGTATAAAGGCAAATGATGTCGGTCGCAGCCCACGGACGCGGATGTTGGTATGTCTCGGTCGTTGCATGTTTCCGAGTGAAGTCGCAAGAGTGCCCAAACTTCTCGTAGGGCTGCGTTAACTAGTGTTATATTGTAAACAAAAAGCTTGTATGCAGTATTAGGCGTTTCTATGGAGGTCAGTCATGGTCGGCGGTCCGACCGACATGCACACACATTTCTCGGTAGGGAGGGTTGCCGACCGAGTGCCCGCCCCCAAATCTGACCGCATAGGCTTCGCAGGTATGGTACATACATCTTAAGTCTGGGCGTACAGCCGTGAACTCCACGAACCCAAAACGCACGGACCTTCATACGATCATACCCCGGATACAGGAATACCCCGGTCTACCTGTAGGGGTCTCTTGATAACTCGCATTTGGCCCCCAAGCCGTCGCCGTGACGTACATCTACACTTGTTACATAACAGGGCTCCGCGCAATCGGGGCCTACAGCTTGCTACACAGCAGTGCACACATGCAGCCTGGGCCCGTGGACTACCAGGCCACCACCCAACCCTTCCTTACACAGCCGGGCTCCGCTGCACACCCGGCAGTGCAGGCGCGCGGACTAACAAGCATCAACCAAACCCTCCTGAAGAGCACTCATAATCTATGCCTCATAGTCCATCTATTTATTTTCATACCATTGCTGACAGATAAGCCGTTCAATAACGCGGCGAGGGCAACGCCCTGTGCCTAGCTGATGGGACACCCTGTGCCGGGCGTGCCTCCACCCACATCCTCCCCAGCCTTGCGCAACCTTTCTCCTTGCAATGCGCTTACGACCCCACCGCCCTGCGCCCACAGCCACCTTCGCACGCTCCGCCATCGCCTCCGGCTGCTGCTGTTCCAGCCAGTGACACTCCCCAGGTCCGCGAAAGGGTCCAGTGCTGGCGAACCATGCTCCTCCATCTCCCAAGCGCCAGTGCCAGCATCAGTTCCCCAGCCGTTCCATTACTTGTTGTTGAGCTTTGCTTGGATGCCAGCCATCACCTGCGCGTGCGACAGGTTGGTAACGGGCGTGAGTCCAAGGATGGCAAACACAGATATACCCATCCAGACCGAACCAGAGTCTTCATAGAAGCCATAATCGTACCTCTTTCAAGCTGGGAGGAGCAGAGGGCAGGTCCTTGCTGTGGGACTCAATCATGCTTGGCTTGACGAAAGCCGCATAAGAAATGCCTGCACGAGCGTTATTTAGACCCAGGCATAAGTCATACATGCATGCGTGACTCCAGCCCCTGCAACAAAGCTACCGCGAGAGACACGCCGAAGAAATGCCTTCGCTGCTCACCGACGCCGTAAATCATCAGGCTCCAAACCATCACAGGCTCCTTGTAGACAGCAGTGCGGAAGGCCTCGCCTAGACTCATGGTGCCGTGTACAAAAGAACGAGGGAAAGTCTGTTCTGCTGTAGAGCGAAGCGCAGGTAAAAGCACGATGACTTTCTGTGGCTTCAACTCACTACTTTTCAAGCTCGCGGGGCGAAATGCGCAAGCAGCGAGGGGATTGCTGCGAGGGGATTGCTGCCAATGTCCACGCCCCCGCCCGCCCACGAAACACCGCGCCGCTACATCACTTGCCCCTCAGACCCCAAACGGTATGGGTAACAAGTTACGCATTTGTTACAGAATACAACATGCTAATGTCTTCGGCCTTTCAGACACCCAGCGCCGCGTTGCACGCCGGCCCAATGTTACCAGCCCCAGCCATGCACACTCGGAGTTGGCATGGGGCAAGAAGGCAAGTTCCCGGCAGTGTCCGAAGCCCCCCATATATCCAAAAATACGAGCAAGCAAGGCATTGGGATCAACGAAAAGAGAAACGCGTTGTTATTGTCCCCAGCCATGCACACGCCAACACGCCTTGCAACACGCGGCCTCCCGTCTGCGGTTGCCCCACTTCTTGAGAGTTTCCGTGCAACTGAAAGCGACGGCCCAGTGTGCCAACTCTCAAGCACATGAATGCCGTATGCGGCGGTCCAGCACCCTCTGTCCTGTGCGTCAGTGTTATGCGGCACAGTCCCCCGCAAGAAGCTAGCTAATACAGCACACCGAACCCTGAAACCTCTAGCCCCATTCACTCGTCAATTTACAGGTCCTCCTTGAGGTCCTGGCCCGGGGGGCAGGTGCTGTGCCAGGGCAGCTCGATGGGGTGACCGGCGGCAGTGGGGCTGTCAGGCCAGTCCTCGTATGCCTCCTGCGCAGATGCGAACATTCAGGCGCTCGCAGCAGCGGCGGCACAACGCAGCAAACTACTATGCGTTTAGGCCTGTTCTAGCCGTCTAGGTTTCTTGCTCCGGTACTGACTTGTATGGTCTGGGTAGGAGCTCCCACACCCCGCACACAGCCCCCGACGACATGAAGTCCATATGGGGCACGCCTCACGTGCGCGTCATTGCAGCGGCAACCCTGCACTTGCCTGAACCGTGTTGCGTCCAGGGGCGGCTGTGATCATGATCTCCAGGGTCTCAGTGGGTGACGTGTTCACGATCTGCGCGAGACATGGGGGCCGACTCAAAGGTTGACCCACCTTCAAGGTCGTGGCCAATTGGATTAATTGGTCTTGCACTCAAAGCCCCCTACCATCCACATAGGAAACCGGCATCACGATAACTACTGACAACATTAGCGCAATGACATCCTTTATGTCGGTGACACAACGCAACAGTTGGCTGCGCCAACACCCCGGCGGCGTTGTACCGATACCCTTTCCCTCTGTCTCCATCACGGCATCACACCACGCTACCACAGGGCGCGGAACATCGCACCGCACCTTGTGCAGCACATTGGGCGCCATGTACACGCTAGAACCGGCCTTGATGGGGTCAGCGATGGGCTTGGGTGCGTCCAGCGGCCCTGCATTGCATAGAGACCAGTTAATGAGCTTGAAACTGAATGAATGTCGGTGTGCCCAGTACGGCACTAAGCAACTTACAGTACTCCCAGCTGCCGACGCCCTTGGTGACCAGCACGTGCTCGCTGAAGTCGATGTGGCTAAGGGCGTCCGGGAGAGCGGGCGGGGGATCAAGACGGGGGAAGGGGGGGAGAGCGCGTAAGAATTGGAGGGGAGGGGGTCAGAAATTGGCCGTGCGGCGGTTCGTAAAAGGTCTTAGGAGCCCGCGTCGCGCCGCAACTAGTTGACCGGCTACCTACATTTTATGCCTTGGTGAATCGGTAGACCTATCAGCCATGTATGCCCCCTGCTGACGCATCAGGCTGCACAAAACCGAGTTGTTCATGCCCGGCGCAGTCGCGCTCGCTCTCACCGGTGAATGGGGAACACCGCGCCGGGCGGCATGGTCAGGTAGGCAGAAAGAAAATTTTCGTCGCCATCCCAGGCATCCACTGCAAGCCAGCAGAAGGTTCACGGTCCGAGTCACTCTTCAAGTCGCGTAGCAAGCGCATTCTAGCTTTGTCATGTCGCCATGCAGCTTGTGCGTCATGTAAATGATGCCAGATGCTCTCTCCAGCGCGGTGTCGGGCCAGCGCGCAAAGAAAGCTTGGAATGCAGAGGTCCCAGTCCCGCAAACCTTACCGTGCAGGATCGACAGAGTGCTGGGTCCCGGTCCAGTGAAATTCTTCATCCCGCTAATATCAACGACAGCCTTCCGGGGCTTGACTGCGCACTTTGCGCGAACTGCCACCAGCGCGCCGAGCGCGAGAGCCAGGATAGGGAGCCACGAGGTGCGCATGGTGAAACTTATCGTGAATATATACTCTGCAGACAAGCTTCAGTTTGGCTGGCGCAGGTTTTGGCCATGCTGCGACCAACCGCCCGCATGGGCCCGACCAGCGGCTCGCCATCATGCAAGGGGCGCCTTGGCTGTTGTGGCCCCCAGGGCCAGGGCTCGGAGTGTGCAGCCCTCCACCCCACGTGTTTGCAAGTCACAGAGCCGCGCGCGTATGGCACCCACCAAGAGGGCCCAGGCGGGGATGCGGGGTTCGGGTAAATCAGCAGAACTTCCGGGGCCTATGTTTCACGTCACGGATGGGTATCGAGTGCGGCTGACTACGGGCCTGCAACTGCTAAACGTCCTCCCTAACTGCATGGCGTTGTCTTTCAGATTGCGGTGGTCTGGACCCGCCCACTCCATGGCCACCTCAGGTAGGCTACCAGCCTACCACAGGCCTGGACGCCCTTGCACCGTTGACCGTTGGCCACTTGGCCACGCACGCCGGCACGCGCCTTGCCAGACTGGACCATGAATGCCTCGCGCCCTTGCTTGCTTTGCTATTGTCCTCGCTCGCCCCGGCGCCGCCCACCGCCTCCCACAGCCGGTTGCTGCTCTGCCGCCCATGACCCCTCCGGTGCTTGATGCCGGTGCTTGAACCTCCATGCAGCAGTCTGGCGACGTGCCGCCGCCGGCAGTGACGGAGCTCCGACAACACCATGCAATCATGCATCCCGCCCACTTCGCATTCGCACTGCAGCGAACGTCCGTAGTGACGACGCGTAGTGTGCTGAGCCCTGCTGGGCCCTCGTCAGGCCTGCCACCGTGGCCTGCCACCCTAGCGCCTCTCACCACAGCCGGTGCTCGCGCTGCACTTGTAAGCCACGCCATGCCACGCTACGCCGCAGCACACAGTCCTGCCCCCCCACACACGCACTGATAGCTCATCCCGGCCGCTAGTACCACTTGATGCATATACCAAACTGGACTGACTGGGCTACACGATAGACGGGTAGGTCCAATCCACATCACGCGCAACACGCTCAGCCTGCTAAACATTACGCACTGAAACACTTCGAGCTACATGGTGGTGCTGCATGCACCAGATGCGATGAATCGACCTAGCCTTCGAACTGCTTGAGCATGATGCAGCCGACCGCACAAGGCCACGGCCACGGCCACGGCACATGCAGTGCCCGTAGCAGCAACTGATGCAAACGCTCATGCACGCTTGCACACCTGCTTGCGAGGTACCGTAGATGCATGCATACAACATCAGTGCCCTGCAAAAACAAAACCACGCCAGCAGCTTTTTCTTCAAAGGCGTTTAATGGTACTTTTATTCATGTGTGTTTGGGGTTTGTGGAGGACACACACTTGCTTGCTCAATCCTGCTTCCCTCTGCACATTCCGCTGCTGCAGGCGCACACGCTGCCGCCGCCGCCGTCGCTTCACTGCCCTGTGCATAACCCCAAAAACCCTCGCGCCACCCCTCTGGCCTTTGCATATCCTCTTGGCTCATAACAATCCTGCCTTTCCCATCGTCGCGCGCCTTGGCCTCTCGTTTGTTCGCAGGCCCCACATCCCAAACATGTCACTTGCTGCAGCTATCTGGAAAAGGCGCCAGCCTTTTCTGTCTCTCCAATCTACTTTTCCCGTGCGTGAACGCATGGCCGAACAGAGATCCCAGTCACTGCTGCCATGCTTTCAGATCTACTGGCGTTGTCTGACTCATGTGTTGCCCCATGCTCCCGCACGGCATCTATCTGCATAGCCTCCGCACATACCTTCAGCCCACCAGTCATTACTAGCCGCGCCCGTTACCGACGTCCGCTGCCCCCAGTAGCCCTGCCGCCCCGCCCTCGTGAGCTCAAGCTGCTGTTGGCGTTTGCTGCGGCGCTTTCACACTGGCCGCGACCACGCTGATTCCTTGCCTCACCAACCGCCTACACAATTCAGTCCCATACACTCGCTCGTGGAGTCATTAGTGAGCACCACCTCGTTGCATGATAGAGACCATTATTACGGACGTGCCGCACACGCACGCGCCCCGACCTGCACACCGCTACCTCACCTCATCAGCATCCCAGCCTTTATTCACCAGGCTGACAGCAGCTCCTTCACGCTACGGTGACGGGCGCCGGCAGCAGGGCCGGCAGCAGCGCCAGTGCCGCGGGCGCCACCGGCACTACTACCGCAGTCTCCAGTCCCAGCGTCTGAGTCTGACTGCTGCTGCCGCTGCAGCTGCTGCTGCGGGGGGTGCATGCCCAGCGGCGGCAGCACCGGCGGCAGCGGCGGCATGTCCCAGCAGTCATCCCAGCCGCAGGCACTCCCATCGCCAGCCGCCGCCAGTGACAGCCTTGGCGGCGGCGGCGGCCGTGGCACCCAGCTCACGCACGGCGAGGGCAGCAGCGGTGCGCGCCGGGGCGGCGGCGGCGGAGCCGGCAGTAGCGGCGCGCTACTGCCAGCGGCAGCATCACCACCACCATCACCGCAGCAGCTTCCCGAGCTGGCGCCATAGCCGCCACCAGGCGTGTGGCACTGCTGCTGCAGCATGCGAGCAAGGAGTTCGTCGCCCAGGCTGGAAGGTGGCGGAGAAGGTAGCGATGTGGGAGCGACGGCCGAGCCGCCGCAAGCACCGCCGGGGCCTGAGCAGGATGCGCCGCCGCCGGTGGAACCGGCACTGGTGTGACCGGCACTTGTGCTGCTGCGGCCAGGCGACAGCGGCGGCCGCAGGAGCAGCGGTGGCAGTGCGGCCGCGGCCGGCGGTGGCGCGGACGCCGCCGGCACCATCCTGGCCAGAGCCGCCACCGCCGCCGCCGCCGCCTCCTGTTGCGGCGCCAACACCGCGACCCGCTCCGCTGCCGCAGCTGCCGCCTCTGCTGCAGCTGCTGGGTCGCCCGTGCCGTACGGCGGTCCCGACGCCGGCGCCGCGAGGGCAAACCCCACCAGGTGCTTGGGCGTGCCCGGCGGCTGTAGCCGCTGCTGCTGCTGCGGCATCGGTGGTTGTAGCGGCTGTAGCGGCTGTAGCTGTTGCAGTTGCGGGCCCGGCAGCCCCAGCCCCAGGGCCAACGGGTCAAACAGCATGGCGGCGCTGAAGGAGCGAGCCAGCTGGCGGGCGGCCGGCAGCGGCGGCGGCGCGGTGCGCGGGTCCAGGCCGCCCAGCCACGCCGCCTCCTCCCACGCCGCCCAGCCGCCGCCACCGCCACCGCCATTATTGGTTTCGCCGCCGCCGCCGCCGCCGCTGCTGCAGCAGGTGCTGCTGTCTGCAGGTGCGCTTTGCCACGCGCTGCCACCGCTGCGGGGCTTGCGGGGGCTGCTGCTGCCGCGTAGGTCGCCGGTCCACTGGCGGACCGGGCTGCGACGGGTGGAGCCACTGCTTGCGGTGATAGCGGTGATAGCGGTGGCGGTGGCGGTGGCGGGGCTACCCGCTGGTGCGGCCTCGCTGGATGCGGCCGGCGGCGCCACTACCGTCGTCTTCCGCTGCAGACCAGACGACCAACAGGCCGCCACCGAGGAGGAGAGGTCTGATGAAACGGCTGTACCTGGCGGCACCGCCGCCACCTCCATCGCCGCCACTGCAGCAGCTGTCTCGGCAGTAGCAGCAGCAGCAGCAGCAGCAGCCGCAGCAGCAGCTGTCTCGGCAGTAGCAGCGCCTGCTGCGACCTCCAGGGGCTCCAGCGGCACGCCCTCCGTCACCACAGGCAGCAGCGTGGCGGGCCGGCTCAGCGGCTGCAGGGCGGACAGACGCCGCGCGCGCCGCGGCTGCTGCGGGCACGGCGGCAGCGCCACCGCGCTCCCAAGCTCCGCGACACCAGCAGCAGCAGCAGCCAGCCGCTGCCACGGCGGCTCGTTACCGCCGCCGCTGCAGAAGCCCCTGTAACCGCTGTTGTCCTTATTACTCGCGCCGGTCCCAGGCGCCGGGGCAATGCTGCTTTCTTCAATGGCGGTGGAAGGCATTAGCGAGGTGGTGGTGACTGCTGCTGCTGCTGTGAACAGACCTGTTGGTGCCTGGTGGTCCTGATGGTGGTCCGCGGCGGCTGCGTCAAACACCAGGGCGCGCTGCGCCCTTTCCAGCGGCGCCGGCTGCCGCACCGCTGGTGACGCAGGCGGCCACGGCGGCGGCAGTGGCGGCGGTGGCAGCCCGTGCGCGGACGGGACGGTCTCCCTGCCCGCATCGGCAGCCGCAGCCGCAGTGGCAGTGGCAGCCAAGTCGCCGCCATCACCGCTTCTGGAAGTGGCAGCTGGCACCGGTCCGCGGACTGGTGCGCTGCTGGGCTGCTGCTGCTGCTGCTGCTGGGTCTGCTGGGTCTGCTGGGTCTGCTGGGTCTGCTGCCGCGGGTGCTCAGTCGTGGCCCCGGTCAGAGCCTGCAGCAGCAGAGCGCTGAGAGCACCACCGGCCCCTCCCGATCCTGTTGAGCCCCCAGGCGGCGTTGACACCAACGTTTCTGGCGCCGCTGCTGGCGGGGCGCTTGCTAGGTAGGTCAGCACACGCGCAGCCGCGTCAGCTGCATCGAGGGGGAGCGGCTCGGCGGTTCCAGCCCCTGGCGCCGCCGCCGCCAGCGCTGTCGCCACGTCCTCAAGGAGCGGCGTGAGGTACGGGCCCCACACGCGCGCCGCCGCCGCTGCAGCGGCAGCGGGCAGGGGCTGCTGAGGCTGCGGACGACCTGCTGCAACCGCCGCCGCCTCCAGCACTCCACTGCCGCCGTCGCATGCCTTGTGGGTGCTGGGTGCAGCACGGACGGCCGGCTGCGGCTGCGGCTGCGGCTGCTGAGCCGTCCAGGGTGCCGCCGGCGGCGGCGGCGTCCGGGTCTGCGGCTGCTGCGGGCGGCGCGGCTGCTGCGGCGTGGCTGGGGCCGTGGGCGGCGGCGAGGCCCACGGCGCAGCCGCCGCCCTGGGTACGACCGGCGGCCGGGGCGGTGACGCCAAGGACGTGGTCAGCGGCGAGGACGGCAGCAGAAGCGACGCACTGGCCTCGAACGCGGTAGGGAGCGGGCACGCCGCCAGCTTGGCTGCCGCCGCCGCCGCCCAAGGACTGCTGGAAACGCCGCCCCCGCCCCAGCCGCCGCCGGCAGTTGTAGCCGCCAGGGTGCCGGCTGTTACGGCTGCTACAGCCTCCGGCTCCAGGTCAGCAGCAGCAGTAGGGGCCGCGGCTGCGGCGGCGGCGGCCTCAGCGGCCATGCTCGCGCACAGGCCCGCCACCTCAGCGGCGGCGGCGGCCGGCAACACCAGCAGCGGCGCGGTCAGCTCCAGCGTCCTGCTGCTGCTGCCGGCCGCCGCCAGCAGCCGGCCGCTGCTGCCGCTGGTGTTGCCGCTGGTGCCGCTGGGAGCATTGCTCGGACTGTTCTCGTCCAGGCTCAGCTGCAGCTGCAGCTGTAAGGCGCGGGCAGCGGCGGGGCCAGTACGCCCCGCGGACAGCAGGGCGGCGGGCAGCTCTAGCCTGCGAGCATCGTGGGCATGGACACAACGGTTTGCGCGGTGGTAAAACAGGTCGGGTCAGGTGGCACAGGACGTGAGCAGTGAGCTTGCGTAGCTACGGTACGACTGCGGGCAGGGCTCAATCGTGGCAATGTGGGCCGAATCCCCCTTCCATGATGGCCCCAAAACCCTACGATGTGGGTTAAAAACCCTTGCCCCTGGCGGGCGGCGGGCCCCAACTGACCTCAGCAGCACAGCGCACAGCTCCTCTTCCTCTTGCTCGCCTTCATCAGCTGCCACGTGACCAGCAGCAGCAGCAGCAGTAGCAGTGGCAGCAGGAGCAGGGCCGCGGCGTCCCAGCTGCAGCCGCACAAGCTGCGGCGGCGCCGCCAGCCGCACCTCTACCGCCACCGCCGCCCCATTGCCACTGCCAGGCCTCTGAAGCGGCGGCGCCGCAGCTCCCCCCGCTGCTGCCACTGCTGCTGCAGCCCCTGCTGCCACATGCCCCCCACCTGCATCATCGCTCTTGCGCGGCTGCAGCGTGCGCAGTGCGTTGGAGGCATGGGCGGCTGGGGCGGCTGTAGCAGCAGCGGCTGTAGCAGCAGCGGCAGCGGCAGCAGTGGACGGCGGCCACCAGCCGCCGCCGGACGGCTGTAGCTGCGGCACGCAGCTATAGAAGGCGGGCGGCGGTGACGGCTGCAGCCCGCTATCCAACTCCGCCGCTGTGGCCAGGGCGGCTGTAGCAGCGTCACCGCCGCCGCCGGTCAGGAACGGGCTACACGGCGGGAGCGGTAGCAGGGACTGCGGCTGCGGCTGTGGAGGATGGGGCGAGCGGAGGTAGTCCTCTCCAGTCGCCGCCGCCGCCGCCGCCAGAGCCGCCGCCGCCAGGGGCTGTAGCGGCTCAGTGGTGCTCAACCGCAGGGCGCTCCTGACGGCATCAGCGATTGCGGCGGCGGCAGTAGCCGCCCGGCCCCCGGCGGTCTTGCGCTTGGCGGCACCCTCACCCGCCGCCGGTGCCTCTGCGCCACCGCGCTCCCAGGGCTGCTGCTGCTCCTGCTGCTCCTGCTGCCGCACCTGCTGCGCCCGCCTGTCACCTGCAGCACCCACGCTTGTGTCACACTGACCATGCTCCCCGGCGGCATGCGCAGCGTCGGCGAGTGCGTCAATGCACGAGGCCCAGGAGGCCTCCGGAACAAACATTGTCTCCGCGGTCGCCCAGTCGCTGCTGCTGCCGCCGTCGCCGTGGTCACCGCCTGCTGGGCTGCGGCCTGGCGGCAGCGCTGCCGCGTCTGCGGCCGCGACAGCACAGAAGGGCGAGGCGGCCGTGGCAGCGTTGCCCGCGCCGCTGTCGCTGCTGCGGGCACTGCTGCTGCCGCTGCCGCTGCCGGCGACGGCGGCGGCGGCATCATGGCCGGCGCCCGTAACGGTGTTGCTTCTGCCGCTGCAGCTACTGCCCCGGGGCGGCGCCGCCGACAGCGACGGCGAGGGCAGCAGGCTACCGCCGACGGCGGCAACCGCTGGGGCGGTGTTAGCGGCGCTGCTGCTGCTACTGCCGCTGCTGTTGCTGCTGCAGACGCGGCCGTAGCTGGGCTCGCCCTCAAAGCTGCTGGCCGCTGACCAGTAGCACACCAGCCCGCCGTCGCCGCCGAGACCCCGCAGGTCCACCGCACCCTCAGCGCCCGCAGCGGCGCCCGTGG
Organism: Chlamydomonas schloesseri; assembly: GCA_016834595.1. NCBI lineage: Eukaryota > Viridiplantae > Chlorophyta > Chlorophyceae > Chlamydomonadales > Chlamydomonadaceae > Chlamydomonas > Chlamydomonas schloesseri. Next base: position 61,665 of record JAEHOD010000003.1, read on the forward strand.
CGCCGCCGCCGCGGCCCGCCTGCATCAGCAGCAGCTGATTGCCCACGGCTCTCCCGACGTCCACAGCCGCGGCACTGCCACCTCCCGCCGCCGACCCAGATGCCGACCCAGATGCCGGCTTGGTCGCTGGCCCCCATGCCCTACAGGCCCCTGCCGCGGTTGCGGTCGCGGGCGTGGTGGGCGTGGCCGTCCCACCGCCGGGCCGCCGCACGGTACCGACTGCCGCCGCAGCAGGGGGCGAGAGAGGTGATGCACTTGAAGACATTTTAGCGCCAACGAGTGCCGAGCAGACGCCGCGTCCGCCGCAGCCGCAGGCGTCCACCGCTGCCATCGGCAGCCCTGCCGTCGTTTTTGCTGATGCGTCGAGCTCAGTGCTGCCGTTTCTGCTGCTGCTGTTGACCGAAGCGGCGGTCGTAATTGCTGCTCTTGCTGTAGTTGCTGTGGCTGCTGCCGCGCCGGCTGTTGCTGCCGCGGCGGAGGGCGGCAAAAGCACCACCGCCAGGAGCGAGGTCGCCGGAGCAGCCGCGCCCTCTAAAGCTGAAACACCGACACCAGCAGTGGCGTCAGTATCGTGCGCAGCCACGCACGGCGGCCACAGCAGCGCAAGCCGCGGCGAGCGCACCAGGCTCCGAGCTCCCCCGGATTTTCGAAAGTTCAAATCTCCCGCGCTGGTGCCTTCCGCGCTGGTGTCTGTGCTCTGAGTTGTGCCATTGCGGCTGCTGCTGCTTTCGCCGCTGCTTTCACTGGCGGCTTCAGGGGGCGACGAGGCGCCGACGAGGCTCAGTCCCGGCCAAGGGCGTAGCTCCGCGCGGGCCCACTCAGCGCACCCACTGCTTGCTGCCTGGCGCTGCTGCTCGCCCTTGCCTCTGCCTCTTGGCGACGTGGAGGTCATCTATCAAGCGTCGCCGCGGTGGGGGGAAGCCCCAAGGAAAGTCCAAACCTAAGGTTTTGGCGCGAACGTTTGTGTGTCCGCTGCTCGCCGAGCTAGGCCAACATTCATAATGCTGTGGAGTGAGTGCAGCTACCTATGCAGCGGCTATGATGCGAGGATGCGCGGATAGGGATGCGCGGCATCGCGAGCCACAAGGTTCACCATCTGCGATGCCCGCGCGGCCGTGTAACCCGGGCGGTTGGCGAGGCAGACTCCACTTGGTGTGACTGTGTGCGTCGCATTGCATTGCAGCTTTCTATGAGAAAAGTTTGTCACCGAGCAGGCGTTAGGTCGCAGGGAATTCCACGCCAAACGCCACCAAGATCCGAGTCACCACCTGCCTGGTCTACCGGTAAGCATCCGCCTCCCGGTGCCCTCCCTGTCAATGCCCCGTCACGGGCAGTTAGTTGTCCTCAAACACACCACGACACTCTGCCCTCACGCGCGCCTGGTGTAAGCCCTGTGCTGGCACCTGTTTCATCCCGCAGCCCCCTCGTTATATCACCGCTACCAACAGTCCACCCGCCCGCGCACACACCTCCCTCCGCTCCTGCCTCCTGCCCTGCCTCCTGCTCCTCCTGCTGCTCCTGCCGCCTCCTGCTTCTGTCTCCTCCTCCTGCTCCTGCCTCCTCCTGCTCCTGCCTCCTCCTGCATCTAGCCGCCTCCTGCCTCCTGCCTCCTGGCTCCTCCTCCTCCTGCATCCACCTCTAGTCCCGCGGCCCCAGGTGCTTGCCGCGCCAGGCGGGCGTGTGCCCGGCCCGGATGGCCGCGCTGAAGGTGTCGTACTTGGCCTTGTAGGCTGGCAGCGGGTTGGAGTCGTCGTCGTAGCCGTCCGCCTCGCAGTCCCAGCCGCAGCTGCAGACAGACAGGTAGGCAGTAGCAGGCAGGCAGTAGCAGGCAGGCAGGCAGGCAGGCAGTAGCAGGCAGGCAGGCAGGCAGGCAGGCAGGCAGGCAGGCAGGCAGGCAGGCAGGCAGGCAGGCAGGCAGGCAGGCAGGCAGGCAGGCAGGCAGGCAGGCAGGCAGGCAGGCAGGCAGGCAGGCAGGCAGGCAGGCAGGCAGGCAGGCAGGCAGGCAGGCAGGCAGGCAGGCAGGCAGGCAGGCAGGCAGGCAGGCAGGCAGGCAGATAGGGAGGATGAGAGAGAGGGGGAGAGGCGCGCAGAGAGAGGAGGGAGGTGACGATGGTGAGGAGGGGCACAACAGGCGAGGAAACATATTTGCCGTGGAATGAGGAAAGCACAGATGCCCGGGTGCGGACACGACGGGAACGAGAGCCGCCGGTTGCTCGAGCGCCTCACATGGCCTCAAACCACCCTCTCCAACTGACTTCCCTTGTCCCTACCGGCCAGACGCCGCTACAACAACACACGCCGCCGCCAACGCGGCATCACCCACCGCACGCACTCCGCGTCCCAGTCCTCGCCCAGCCACCAGGGACAGCCACAGCGCAGGCAGGGCATGCGGGGCCAGTACACGGCCCGGCCGCGGGGCCCGAACTGCTTGTAGGTGCCGGGCCGCCCATACTTGCCTGCAGGCGGAAGCGGGGCCGGGGCCGGGGCCGGGGGCGGGGGCGGGGGCGGGGGCGGGGGCGGGGGCGGGGGCGGGGGCGGGGGCGGGGGCGGGGGCGGGGGCGGGGGCGAAGGACAGGGTTGCGGGCAGCCGGGTTAAGAGCGCCAAGTCATCGAGTGCAATGTCACGGGACATCGCCGAAGACGCCAAGCCTCTGTTCCTCAGCCCGAACAGCCTCCGGCCAACAGGTTGATGAGTCCCCAGGTAAGCTCACCCGTGGGCGGGTCGTAGACGATGGGGGCAGGCGCCGCTGCCGCCGCCGCCGCCGCCGCACCTCCGGACGTGGAGGGCCCCGCGTCGCTACCGCCCGCAGCAGCGGCACTTGAGGGCGCGGCAGGCGCAGCAGCTGCGGCTGCGGCGACAGGCGCGGTGGCTGCGGGCGGCAGTGCCGCCAGCGCCGCCGCCAGCTTCTCCACTGCGCCTGGCCCCTTGAAGGACTTCAGCATCTGTGTGTCGAGGCAGTCAGCAGCAGTAGAAGCAGCAGGGGGTGGGTCACAAACGCAACAGCTGCAGCGGCGTGGAGGAGGGCTCGGACGTAAGCTGTATTAGTCCGCAACGCACCCACCCATTCTGCATCGCTAGCACTGTGGCCCCAACGACCTGTACCCCTGGAGGCCTGGACCTTGCCTTCCTCCCCTTCCCCCCTTCTCCTTGCCCCATTGCCCCGCCCACCACACACCTTCATGTCCACATACAGCTGCAGCGTCGGCGCCGCCGTCACCCGCAGCGCCTCCGCCAGAGCCCGGTTGCCCGCGGCGGCGCCGCCACCCGCCTCCGCCAGCAGCAGCGCCGGCCGGCACGGCGCCGCACCCGCCGCCGCCGTCAGCTGCGCCCGGAGCGCCGCGCCGTCAACCGCCGCGGCGCCGCCGCCGGCGGCGCCGTCATCGGCCGCCGCCGCCGCCGCCGCGGCGGGCGCCGAGAGCCACGCGACGATCAGCGGCCGGCCGCCGGCAGCTCCGCCGTTGGCGTCCCGCGCGGCCTGCAGGTGCGTCTTCAGGTCGGCGGCCCCGCGCTGCAGCTCCGACACCGGCACCGCCGCAGGTGCGGGCGCGGGTGCGGGCGCGGGCGCGGGCGCGGGCGCAGCCGCCTTGTGTGCGGGCGCAGCGGCTGCCTTGGAGGCGGCCGTGCCGCGGGGGGCCGCAGCCGCCTTGGGGGCTGCGGCCGTGGCGGAGGCGGTGGGGGCCGGCGCGGCCCATTCGGCCTGGCGCCGCGCGATCTCGGCCCTGCAGGCACGTCATCAACACAGGCGGGCAGGTGAGGTCAGGTCAGGTCAGGTCAGGTCAGGTCAGGTCAGGTCAGGTCAGGTCAGGTCAGGTCAGGTCAGGTCAGGTCAGGTCAGGTCAGGTCAGGTCAGGTCAGGTCAGGGCGAAGCGGCGGCGGCGATCGGCTCAGCCCGCGGCTGTCAACCCATGCGCCAAGGCCGAATGAGCACGACCACACGTGAAAAACGGAGCCCACACAAGAGCGAGCGCGATACTGGGTACGACACTTCCAACACATGGTCCATGGGTGTGTACCGTATCTGACAATGCTTACCGCAGGTCCGCCACGGCCGAGGGGCCGGCGAACAGGGCTTCGGGGCTCAGCGTGGGTGGGCCGTGCAGGCTGAGTGCCGGCCACTTGGGGTTAGCCGCGCCGCCCCCGTCGCCGCCGCTGGTGACGAAGCCGGCGCTTGCGCGCAGGGTGGGCCGCGCGTCGGCTCGGCGGCCCGCGGGCGGCGCCACTAGCTTGAGGCCGTGGGTGGCCAGAGCCTCGTTCGCCTGTGTGGCGCGGGCGCGGAGGATGGAGGAGGCGGCGCGTGTGAGTGGAGGAGTTGAAGGGCGGGGTTGAAGGTGGGCGGGGCAGGTAGCGGGGTAACAAGAAACTGGTGGCGGGAGCGCGATTGGCAGTGGGACTGGCGGTGGGAGGTTTTGGTGCACACATTCCTGTCCGTCCCCGCCCCCGCCCCCGCCCCCGCCCCCGGTTAAGGCCACACCACCTCCGCGCAGGGTTGGGCTGGCTGGTTCGGGTTCTCTTGGTCGTTTCACTTTTGGTTTCTGGAATGAACTACCCCGCCCCCGACCCCGACCCCGCGCCCGCCCCCGACCCCGACCCCGCCCCCGCCCCCGCGCCCGCCCCCGCCCCCGCCCCCGACCCCGACCCCGACCCCGACCCCGACCCCGAGCCCGCACATGCACGCAGGCACCCGCCGACACGCACGCTCCTCACCGCCACACCGCCGCACCGCCGCACCTGTGATGCCGTGATATCGCACTTGACAAACACCAGGCCTTTCTGCCGCGCCGCCAGCGCCTCCAGCGCCGCCTCCGCCTCCCGGCTGGCCACCGCCCAGGGCGCATGCCACAGCACCACCTGTTGGCGCGTGCGTGTGTGGGTGTGGGTGTGCGGGTGTAGGAAGGTGCGGGTTTAGGCACGTGCGTGTGCTTGGAGTGAGCAAAAGGCGTTGATGAGGCGTGGCATCACAAGGGCAGGTTCAACACCCACCCATGCGGGTTGTGTGCATCCACCCACCCACCCACCCACCCACCCATCCACCCATCACCTCCTCACCTCCCCGCCCACTCACCACCGCCGGCTGCTCGGTCTCGCCCAGCAGCTGCTGCAGCTCCGCCGCGCCGCCCTCCAGCTCGTACACCACACCCGGCTCCCAGAAGCAGGCGTCGTCCTCCTCCTCCTCACCCTCCTCCTCCTCCTCATCATCCTCATCACCCTCCTCCACTACCTCCTCGAGCTGCTGCTGCTGCCGCCGCCGCCGCCGGGCCGCCGCCTGCTCCGCGTACTCCTCCTCCAGCTCCTCCAGCTCGTCATCCAGCGCCTCGCAGTGGTCGTGGCCGTAGTCGTGTTCGGCCTCCTCCCCCTCCTCCTCCTCGTCATCGCCGCCGGCGTCCATGATGTCCTGTTGTCGCATGGCAGTGCAGGTGCAGTTGCAGGACGCACGTTGACTCAAGGGGGGTGGGCGGGTTGCACACTTGCACTACGGGTTGTTGCTGCTGCTGCTGCTGCTGCTGCCGGACAACGCAACACAGCGGAAGGCTCTCGCCCTGCCCTGCAAGAGGGCGGCGCAACAACAACAAACACACACGACGGCCCGTCACTTGATTGACGATCAGCAGCACGCAAGACCACCCACATTGATGTCGGGCCAGGGCAGGAAGGGGTCCAGCGCATCCGGCACAGCCAGGCCGCCGCCGCCGCCGCCGGCGCGGCGGGCCCGGGCCTTGGCCGCCGCGGCGCGGGCCGCCGCCGCCGCCTCCAGCGCCTGCTCCTCCTCGGGTGTGGCCAGACACGCCTCCAGCGCCGCCTCCAGCTGGGGGCGCTTCATGTCGATGCCGATGAACACCAGCTCCTGGCGCCTGTCATATCATGGTGTGTACAAAATGTTTGTGCCGATGGGGGGGCATGTGCGGCATGAAAGTGCCGATGGGGGGGTATGTGCGGCATGCGAGGCGTGCAGGAGCGTGTGTGTAAGTGGGTGTTTGGTGTCGTTTTGCTGCTCCTGCACGGTGCCACGTGGGCGAAATTAAGCATCGCGATCCGCCCATGGCCGCCTCAGAAGCAGCAGCCACGGCGCTCCAGCTGCGGATCCCAATCCAGCCACGTGTCGCCAATGGCTTCAGTAGGTCCAGTGTGAGTGGCTGAGCTCATGCCAGGACTACCGCGTTTCCACGCGGCCGCCTGCCCCCACCCACTTCCACCCACCCACCCACCCATCCACCCACTTCCACCCACCCACCCACCCACCCACCCACCGAATGGGGCGCCAGCGCGTGTGGGAGCCGCCCGCGGCCCGCGCCTGGCACCACCCCACCCTCACCCCTCCACTCACTAACTATACCCCTTACGCCGTCACTAACCTGCTTGCTTGACTGTTTACTTTGGTTTGGCTTAGCTTAGGCTGGTGTTTACAACCTCCCTCCCTGCCTCATGGGTGTGACATGCTTCGCCGCCCCCCCCCGACCGCGAACTAACGCCCGCTACTGCCCCGCCCGCCGGCCCCCAAGTAACGCCGATGCGGCCCCCTTATAGGCCCGGCTGGCGCTCTGGCCAGCCCTCTTCCCACCCAGGCTCGCGCGCACTAGTTTAGGCTTTAGGCTTTAGGATTAGGTTCAGTCTCCTCCCGCTCATGTGCTTTACTTACGCAACACTGCCCTGCAACCCTCCCGCATGTACGCCTCCGTGGCCGGCGCTCACATCACGGCGCCGGCATTGCTCTGGTATTAAGCAGGTGAGTATTGCGATTGTATCGCGAAATTTAGATAATGGGGTGGTTCTGTACGCGCGCGAGCCTGGGTGCCATCCATGACTACCGACAACACCGACAACAAGACTGAAGATTCAAGGCTCAAGGGCGCCCGAGACCTAAAGGTTAAGGCCATACCACCTCCGCGCTCTGGGTTGGGCTGGTTGGTTTGGGTTCTCTTGGTCGTTTCGCTTTTGGTTTCTGGAATGAACTACCACCCACCCACCCACCCACCCACCCACCCACCCACCCACCCACCCACCCACCCACCCACCTGTCGCCGATGCCGGGCTGGAAGTCCTTTTGGATGTCCGCCACCTGGGCCGGGTCGGTGGGCCAGGCCTCCCTGTGTGTGTATGTGTGTGTATGCGTGTGTGCGTATGTGAGTGGTGGTGGTGGTGGGTTAGGGATGGTGGTGGTGGTGATGGGTTGGGGAAGGTGATGGGTTTGGGTCCACACACACACACACACACACACGCCCCTCACCTGGGCAGAACGTCATACCAGGGGCCGCCCGTGCCCAGCCGCAGCAGGTTGCCGGCGCTGCTCCACTCGCCCACGTGGTCGCGCCGCCCCGCCAGCCACACAAAGCCCTTGGAGCGAAGCACCTGCCCGTAGCGGGAGGTGCGGGCGGCGGAGGCGGCCGCCGCCGCCGCCGGGTCAGGCGCGGCGGCGGTGGCAGCGGCGGAGCCGACAGCGCCAGCGCCAGCGGAGGGGGGTGCCGGCTCCGTCGGCGTGGGGGCGGCCGTGGAACCGGCACGAGTTGCAGACTTGGATGCAGAGCGCTTGGCGGAAGAGGCGGTGGAGGTGGAGGTGGTGGAGCCGAGGGAGGAGGCGGCGGTGGCGGCGGCGGCGGCGGCTGCTGCCGCTGCTACTGCGGCCGCGCTGGCCGCGCTGGCCGCCGCCGCGGCGGCGCCCGCTACGGCCTGCAGCGCCGCCGCCGCCGCCGCCGCCGCCTCGCCGCCGCTGCCCTTCCCTCTCTTAGCCGACGCAGGCGGCGGCGCAGCTGCGGCCGACAAGGCCTTGGTCAGAGCCGCCGCGGCCTGCTGTGCCGCGCGTGCCGCTGCGCCCACCTCCTTGTTCACCAGGGCAGCCCCACCCCGACCTCCGCTCCCACCCACAGCCACCTCCTCCTCCTCCTCACTCACATCCTCCCCATGTTCCTCCTCCTCCTCCTCCCCGTCCTCCTCTTCCCTCCCCGCGCCCGCGCCGCCCTCTCCGCCGTCCGCCTCCGACCAGTCCGGCTGCTGCAGCACCCAGTGCTTGTTTAGGAGTGCGTGCAGGCGGGCGGGGTGGAAGGGCCGGCGGCTGCGCCACACCCAGCTGGTGATGCCGTACTCGGCGGTCTCGGGCACCAGGTCCGTGCCCTCGCGGATGGCCTGATGGGGCGGGACCACAGTGTGTTTGTGTGTGTGTGTTAGAGATCACAAGGGAGAGAACAGCAGACATAGGACAATGCGTGTGTGTGTGGGGTGGGGGGGGGGGGGGTTACACGCATTAGAGTTAAAAGGAGAGGACGTAGTCAGGTACACAGGTAGGGGTGGGGGAGGCAGAGGCGTGCGGGGCAGCGGGGCCGGGGTGGTGAGGCAGGGCGGCGTGCTGCTGTGGCGTGCCTTCGCGAGCCAGCAAACACCGAACGTCCCTCCGCCCCACGTACCGCCCCTCACACGGGCTCCCCAACAAACACTTGCTCGCCCCCACACAGCCAGCGCACACCCAAGGCGGCCTCCCTTTGGTTTGGTTATGTTTGGGCTGGTAACCACAACCCCCCCACCCCGCTTTGGAATGAACTCCCCCCGCCCCCCAAAAACACACACACACACACACACACACACACACGAGTACTCGATCACGAGACTCGTCAGGCCGCCTGTAAACCCGTTGCTACACACACACACACACACACACACACACACACACACACACACACACACGCACGCACACCTTGAGCCAGCCGGCCCCCTCCCGCGCCCGCTCCAGGCTGAAGCGGCCCGTGTTGAGCACCTCGCGCAGCTCCACACGCGACTGGCTTGTGGGCAGCAGGCGGGCGGTGGGGTTGATGGCGCGCACCAGGGCGCACAGCCGGGGCAGCTCCGCGGGCGGCACCGTGTCCACCTGGGCGTGTGGGCGGGTGTGTGTGCGGGTGGGCGGGTGTGTGGGCGGGTGGGCGTGTGTGCGGGTGGGCGGGTGGGCGGGTGCAAGGCAGGGAAGCGAAGGAAGGGGCCCGAGGGTAAGGGGCAGTCATGAGTAAAGGCCGGTGCTGTGACATCAATTACACACACACACACACACACACACACACGCGGGGAATTCTCTCCGTTTCCGTTTACCAACACACACACACACACACACACACACACACACACACACACACACACGCACCTTGTTGAGCAGGATGACGTCGGCGAACTCGAGCTGGTCCAGCAGCAGGTCAGCCACGTTGCGCTCCAGCTCCGCGTCCTCCTCCTCATCATGGTCATCATCATGGTCCTCATGATGGTGGTGGTCGTGGTCGTGATTGCCGCCTGCGCCCGCGGCGGCCGTTGCGGCGGCTGTTGCGGCGGCCGTTGCGGCCTTGGCGCGCGCGGGCGGCCCGGCCCTGTGGCCGCTGCCGTGGTGCTGCACCTTCTCACTCTCCTCACGGTCCTGTGGTGGTCCGGTTTGAGTGTGGCGTCAGGGGCCCGCAGACCAGCAGTGACCATACCTACGGTGTTGACTCCTCCCGCACACGACACACCGCCCGAGCATTTCCGCTCCCCGCTTTCCGCACCACCCCTCCTACAGCCCCTTCGGCCTTCAACCCCAACCCCCAACCCTAATCCCATTCCTCCTAACTCCAATACGTGACTTCCCCCGCCCGCACCCCCGCACCCCACCCCCACCCCCAACCCAGCCCCGCACCTTGAGTGTCTCCAGGCTGTGCAGGTTGTCCAGCAGGTTGGCCGCGTCCACCACCGTCACGCACGTGTCCAGACGCGCCACGTCAGCCAGCCGCCGCACTCCAGGCGCGTCCGGGGCAGCAGCAGCAGCAGCAGCGCCCGAGGGCGCGTCGCTGCCTGCTGCGGCTGCTGCGGCTGCGCGCGCCTGCGCCTGCGCGGCTGCCTCCAGCGCCAGCGCGGCGGCGGGGTCCGAGCCGTCCAGGGGGAACTCAAACGTCTCCGCCACCTGCAGCGGCGGCGGCAGCGGCGACGGCGGCGGCGGCGGCAGCGGCGGCGGCGGCACACCAGGTGATGGCAGTTTGGAGGGCGGCGTCAGCAGTGGTGTCCTCCAGTGCAGTGCAGTGCAGTGCGGTGACCCGAGCCCCGGTCCGCATATCCCCCCCGCCCCCCACTCATGGTCCGCGCCCGCACGTCGCCCAATCCTCCCTCCAATGCTCGCGCCGTGTGCCCGCCATGGGCCCGACACCGAGCGATGCCAGGCCCCTCCTCCCCTGCCTTGCTGCCCACCTCCCACCCTGCCACCCTGCCACCCTGCCCCCTCCAACCCCCGCCGCCTCCAACCGGGTGTGCGTACACACACACACACACACACACACACATCGGACAGCGTCTCAGATACACGACTACGTGATCCACCCAGATAGCTGTAAACCCGTTGTTACACACACACACATACACACACACACACGCACACACGCACATATCCGTCAGTAACTGCGAGCGATTGCGGGGAATTCTCTCCGTTTCCGTTTACCAACACACGCACACACACACACACACACACACACACACGCACACAACCTGCATGGGCTCGCCGATGCCGGTGCTCTCCACCACGCAGTAGTCAAACCGCCCGTCCGCCGCGATCTCCGCCACCCGCGCCACCAGGTCGCCCCGCAGCGTGCAGCAGATGCAGCCGTTGTGCATCTCGATCAGCCGCTCCGGCGCCGCCGCGGCGGCGGCGTGCGCCGCCGCCGCCAGGCCGCCGCCGCCGCCGCCGGCGGCACCGGCGCCAGGCACTGGCAGGCCCTTAATGCGTGGCGCGCGGGAGGAGGTGGAGGTGGAGGCGGGGGTGGTGTGGGGGTCGGGGGCGGAGGTGGGCGCGGCGGAGAGGGAGGTGTGGGCGACCAACGCCGCGTCGATATTCAGCTCTGCCATGTCGTTCACAACCACCGCCACCCGCATGCCGGGCTGCAGGGCGCAGAGGCGCAGACGACGGCGGCGGCGGCGGCAACGTCGATGGGCGCGACAGAAGCAAGAGCATGGGGGGCGGAGCGGCGGGAGGTGCGGACGGTTAGGTTGGGTTCTCAACTCAGGGTGGAGGCAAACGTGTCCGCAGGTAGGGGGGCATGCCGCTCGATGCAATCAAGCACAAGCGCCTCACATGCGCCTCAGCTGCATGCCCCCATACCCGCATACCCCCCAATGCCCCCAGCGCGCCAGTGCCGAGTGCCGGCCGCCCTCACCTCTCTGTGTGTGAGGATGTGGCGCAGGAGTGTGGTCTTGCCCGCACCCAGGAAGCCGCTGAGCAGCGTCACAGGCAGCAGCGGCTTGCCGCCCGGCGGCGGCGAAGGGGCGGCGGAGGCAGCGGCGGTGGCGCCGGCGGCCGTGGAGGCAGTGGCTACGGGAGCCGCGGCGGCCGGCGAGGCAGCAGCAGCCGCCGCCGCCGGCAGCCCTTCAGGCTTGGCATTGGCTGCCGCCACCGCGGCGGCGGGCTTGGCAGGCGCAGCCTCCTCTGGCCGCCCCTTCTCCTGCTGCTCCGCCCCCACCCCCACTACAGCGCCCTCGCGCTGCTCCCTGACATCCTGCTCCTTCAATGGCCCCGCCGCCACCTGATTGGCCGCCGCCGCCGCCGCCGCCGCCGCACGCCCGAAACCCGCGACGGGCAGGTCCACGAGGCCGCACGCCGCCGCCATGCGCGCCTGGCCCACCGCCGCCACCAGCGTGTGCCGCCACTCGGCCGGAACGCGGGCCCCGACGTCCCCACTGCTACTGCCGCTGCTACAGCCGCTGCCACTGCTGCTGCTGCTGCTGCTGCTGCTACTGCCGACGGCCCCCGGCACCAGCTGGTCGAGTTCCACCCAGGCGCCGCCGCGTGGCTCGCCGAACACAAACTTGAGGTCCTCCTCCGGCGCGTGTAGCACTGGGCGGTGCGTGTGTATGTGTGTGTATGTGTGTTAGTAAACGGAAACAGAGAGGAATCCTCGCAATTGCTATGTGTGTATGTGTGTGGGGGGGGGGACGGGGAGGGGAGGAAAAGTGGTGCAGCAGGCGAAGACCGGAAGGAGGACAGAACAAGCTTAGTTGCAAAAGCGGGGTTGGGGCCTTGCGGGGTTACATGCATTTAGATTAGAAAAGAGGCTCCCCAGTGGCCCCCACCCGCCCACCCACCCACCCACCCACCGGCGGTGAAGATGTGGTACACGGCCGGACAGGCGCCCGCCACGCCCGGCGCGGGCGGCCGCACGTGCAGCAGCGGCGGCAGCGGCAGCAGGCGCACCGTGTCCGGCGCCACCCGCAGCACGTCGCGAAGGGCCCTGAGGCAGCGTGCACACACACACACACGCATAACTTCATAAACCGAAAAAAAACATGCACCGAAGTCGACGCCAAGGCCAACGCACATGCAAACGCAGCGCGGCACGCTGCGACGCCCGCCCGCCTCCTAGCCCCCCGAATCCCCTCGCCCATCTGTGTACACACCCGGTACACGCCCACCTGTGTGCGGCGCCGCGCTCCGTCTCCACATACCCCGCAGTGGTCGCCGGCAGCGGCACCCCGGCCGGCGGCGGCAGCAGCCCCGCAGACCCTGGCCCAGGCGCCACCGCCTCGCCGCCGCCCGCGCCACGGTTGCTGAGCGGCGCCACGCCGGAGCCCTGCTGCCCCTGCTGCGGCTGGTTTGGCGGCAGCAGAAAGGCTCGGAGCCTCCGGCCGCCGCCAGCAGAGGCTGTAGCAGAGGCTGTGGCAGAGGCTGTAGCAGAGGCTGTAGCAGCCGGCGGCGGCGGCGGGGGCACGTGGAGCACGAGTGCGGCGAACCAGCGCTCCGTGGCCGACATGTCGGTTTCGGGGCTGGGCGGCGGCAGGTTGCACACAAACTGGTGGTGGTGGGGGGGTGGGGGGGGGTGCGGGGCACGGGTGCGGGGGCGAGGTGAGGATGAGGTGTGAGGGGGTTCCATGCATGTTAAATTAATGAAGAAGATGTAGACAGGGGGGGACAGAAGCCACGATGGCCCACACATCCCAACACACAAGGGTTAACTGCAAGGCCCGGGGCCCGGGGCTTCCCCTGGAATCCTCGTGCAACCGAGCCTCAACACACACGATGCACGTGATCGCCTGTTGGCCTGGTTTCGGGCTCTCGCCAGGACCCGTGCCCCGCTTCCTCCCTGCCGCCCTCCCCTCCCCTCCCCTCCCTCCCTCCCCTCCCTCCGCCCCCTCCCTCCCTCCAAACCCCTGCCTCACCTCGTCGCCGTTGACCTTCTCCACTCGTCCCCAGGAGCTGCCGATCTGGATCTGCATGCGCCCCCGGTGGCTGCTCACCTTGCCTGGGGGCGCATGCGGGGGGGGGGGTGCGCAAGGGGGGAAGGGGTTTGGAGGGAGCTGGCACGGGGAGCTGGTGTCCTTGAGGGTTCGTGGATGGGGTCATGCACAGTTGCACAGTCGCGGGCGACCCCCGCGCCGCCCACGCCGTTCAGGCAGCAAGCTCCTCATCACCATCCACCGTCAATTCCCAACATCCTCTGAAGCATCTCCACAAACACTAGCAAGGCTGTCAACCACCCCAATGGGCTGGTACTTACAACCCCCCAAATCCCTCAAGCCGTCGCGCCGCCGCACCGCCACGGCCCACCGCCACGACACGCCACGCCACGCTGACACGCCAGCCCGGCCCGCTCACCCGACACGCGGTAGAACTTCCCCTTCTTCACAGCGCTGGGCTTGCAGTTGTTGTTGGCGCGGTAGATAAGGCGGCAGTAGCCGGAGGGGTCGCGCACGACGGCGCTGTACACTGGATCCTTGGGCTTGGAGGCGGCATCCACGCCCTCCAGCTGCCACACCTGCCGGTGGGGGACACAGTGGGCGCGTGTGCGTGTGCGTGTGCGTGTGCGTGGCGGGTGTGAGGGTGTGAGGGTGTGTCCATGGGGGAATTGGGAATGGAGATGATGCGTCGTGGGCGGGGGCCGCCGTAGTGTGTGAGTGCGCGCAGGTTGGCGTGGCGTGGCCGTCGTGACCCCACGCAGCTGCGCCAGGATCGCACACAACACCCTTGGGTCGAGCTGCTGACTGGTCATTTATGTCAACTGCTCACCTCGACTAGCAAGTCCTCAAATGTATCGCCCAACGAAAGCTCCTGGAGGCGGACCATTTCTTTAGCGCCGGCCGCCGTCGCCCAGCGCAGTTACAAAGCGTTATAATTATGACGGTACTCTTAACATTGACTTATCACACACATCGTGAAACCGCTGTATAGCGAGCGAAGTTCGGCAGTCGCAGTTGATTATGCTCTATGGCTCGCTTCTGAGGCCCCGATACATTGAATTGATGCCTGTAAACCGTGCCTGCGACTTTTATATATCGAACAGCGCGACTATGGCAATTGCAATGCTTCACTATTAGGGCCGGCTGCAAGCAGGCGATGGGCTGCAGAGCGTATACCATGCCAACATCACCACACAGCTCATGCATGAAATCCTAACTTGGCTTACAACATAACTATACAGGCAGAGGACGGCCTCTGCAAGACGGTGTGCACGCCTTGCACGAATTCATCTCTGCGGGCGGCTTTTCGCCCTGCGCCCAGCAGCAGGCTCCTCTCCAGGGCTTTGGAGGGTTAGCATGCTTCCGCCTGGCTCCCACTGACGGCGTGCGCCGCGACGCGGCGCGCTGGGCTGCCGGCGCTGCAGGGTCAGCGTTGGCTTCCGGCGCGGATGGCTCCACCGACGGCCCGGCTGGCACTGTCTGCGCGAGCCCCTGGGGTCTTCGCCTGCTAGCACTGGGAGGCGCCTCATCCTTTCGGGGGGTGCCGCTGCTGGCGTCTATGACTCTGGCAGCCGGAGCCGGAGCCGGAGCCGGAGCCGGAGCCGGAGCCGGAGCCGGAGCCGGAGCAGCACCAGCTGGAGGAGCACCAGGTGCCTTGCAGTCAGTACCGGTCGGGGCCGCGGTGTCCACAGGCTGGGCAGCACGACGCAGCAGCAACGGCAGTAGCAGCAGCAGCAGCGCTGCGGAGGCCTTGCGGGCACACCGCCCAGCCCAGCCCCTGTTCCTGCTCGCGGATGCTACAGCCTCCGGCCGGCGCGGGCTGCAGGGCGGGGATGCCGAACTGGACATCGCGGGGGCAGAGGCGGTGCTGAAGGAAATGATGACGGGGCAGCGGGACCTGGGTGGCGGCAGTAGCAGTAGCAGTGGCAACAGCAGGGTTGGTCATGGCGGCGGCGGCAGTAGCAGCAGGGAGGCGCTGCCGTCAGCATCGCGGGCGGTGGGCTGGGCGGCGGACGCGGCGGCGGCGGAGGGCGTGGGCGGCGGCTTCGTGGACGGCGGCGACGAGGACGACGAGGCGGCGGAGGCGGAGGCGGAGGCGGAGCAGGCGCTGGGCATGTGAGTCACAGAGTCACTTGGTCGCATAGCAGCATGATGGAGAGCTTGACTGGGGCTTCTGTGCGGCTTGCGCGGCTGACAACGCATGGATGATTTGGTTCGAGCCCGCTCACCGGCTGGCACCGGCGCCCCACCGGTGCCGCAGGGTGCAGTGCGGCTTCTGCGGCCGGCGGCTGGGCCGTCGCGGCGTGCGCTCCGCCCTGCTGTGCGACTGCTGCCACCGGCCGTTCCACGCCGACTGCTGCCGCTACCGGGGCGTGCCCACCCGCCGCCGCCGGCTCCAGGCCGGTGAGGGCGCAGCAGGCGCCGGCGGTGGCGGCGGAGGCGGCGGCCCACACGCGGACGGCTGGTTCCATTCGCCGGTGCGTGCATGGTGTGGGGCAGCAGCGCCCGCAAATCAATTTTCATGCTTGCCACGATGATACGATTGTGCCATGACCTGAGTGGCGCTGTCGAGATGAGCCGTCAATGGTTGGGGAACTCTGACATGCATGTCACGTGCAGCTGCCTAACGCATGCACGCGTGCACGCACGCACGCAGGACTGTGCCGCAGTCAGCACGCAGTGGTTCGGCCGCACCGCTGCCGGCCCCCAGCCCGCCGCCGCCGGCCGCACCTGGCTGCTACTGCCCACCCAGCTGCGCGGCGGCAGTGCCAGCAGTAGCGGTGGGGGGAGCACCAGTGCGGAGGCGCGGAATGGGCTGCAGCAGGCGGCGGGGGTGTTGGCTGGCGAGTTCGGGCCGCGTGTGGTGGACGCCGTGCTGGACAGGTGGGTGCGAGCAGGCGGCGGCGGCGGATTCGCCAGATAGTGTCATCCATGTTGGCGATGTGGCGGCATAGGCACGGGGCACCAGTATTGCTCTGCATTTAGTTGGCGTCAGCCCGAGTGACGCCCCCCAGCTACCGTTGCAATCAGTTGTGGTGCCGTGCCCGGCCTCTGTCCGCGCCTGACCTCCGCGCCTGACCTCCGCAACCCTTACCTGGTGATACCCAACGGATGACACACACACGCCCTTACCCCCATGCCGTCCCCCTCCGCCCGCCCCTGCTGCAGCGACTGGGCGGTGCTGCTGCGCGACAAAAAATAGTATAATGTATGTCCTAGGACAGCTCCGACTAACCCCCAACTAACTCGTGTACGGCACCCCAAAACCCCTCACCCGTACAGGAGGTAGCGTGGTAGTCGGCAGCTGCGCGAGTATGAGCAGGTAGTTGTACGGCGGCCCGGCTCGGAAGCTACCTGTCTGTAGTGACGCACACGGGCAGTTGGGGCTAGTCGACAGGCGCGCGAGTGGGAGCTGGCAGTCGAGCGTGCACGCGTCTGGGAAGCTGCGTCTGAGCACAGTTGCGCACGGCGGGTGTGGTGGTTGGCGCGACGCGCGAGTGGGAGTGCATAGTCGTGCGCGCGCCGTCTGGGAAGCTGCGTGTGTGGACTGCGTGTAAACCCAGAGAGACGCATGGGGCTGGCCCGGTTTCCATAAGCTGCCTCCGAGCGCATACGGTTCCACACACTTGACAGTTGGGCTGCAGCGAAAGCTAGATCGGGGGGAACTCGGGGAAAACACGGGGAAAACTAAACTAAAGCTGGAAACCAGGGGGCCGTTCAGCCACTGGAGGGATGCTGCACAGGCCTCTGAAGGGCTTTGAGGGCTCTGAAGGGCTCTGGAGGGCTTTGGAGGTTGGTGGCGTGCATGCTTGGCGGGCCAGTACCCAGTTGGCCCACTATCCATTTCCAAAGGCCGTGGCAACCCACACCATGCCGAAAGCCAATCGAGGTGGGCATTACGGATTTAACAAAATCCAGGCGTTGAATGTTAGGTCGGCAGGCCGGCAACGCCACACCACAGCCCAACGGTCGTACACCTAACATGGAGCACAACCCAGCCCAAGCCCAGCCGTCCACAGATCACCAGCTTTTTATTTTTGGATATATGGGGGGCTTCGGACACTGCCGGGAACTTGCCTTCTTGCCCCTTGCCAACTCCATCAGCTCTAAAGGCATTCACCGCTTAGCCCACTAGCCCATGTACCCCGCCGGTTTCGGGGCCGAAGCAGGCTTCGTGTGAAAGCCTCTGTGCTGCAGGCATGCGCGGAGTGCGGACAGCGCCTACTTGGCAACGGGCAGCGCTCAAGCCTGCAAGTTGTGATTCCGTTTGGTGGCTCGCATGCCCGCCACGTCCAAGTGTGCCAACACTGCGGGACTGTGTGGGTAAGTCTCAACTCGTGCGCTAGGTTCAAACTGGATGGCTGGGTCATGACTGGGGCACATGCACACTGCCTCTGCCTGGTCCAGGCTACCACGACTGTCCCAACTCATTGCACCCCATCCCCCAAACGTTGCACTGCAGGGACGCAACGCCAACTCTGCATCCTACATGTGCCACGCGCTCATGGAGATGCTGCTGGGCAACAAACGGCCTGCGGCACTGCGCCCTGGCGGCGGCGGCGGCGGCCCCGGGCCCAGCAGTGGCGGCGGCAGCGGTGGGCCTGGGATCGCACAGCAGGCTGCGACACTGGCGCCAGCCAGCAGCCACGCCGCTACCCCAAGACCGCTACTAATGCCACCACCGGCACCTATGGACCGCTCCCAGCACCAGCTGCCACCGCGCGCACCCTGCTGTCACCAGCGCGCTACTGCTGCTGCGGCGCCCCCGCCGGCCGCACAGCCGCCGGCAGCAGCTCATGGCAGCGGTCCAGCAGCTGGACGAGCACGTGCGCGGGCACGAACACGCCCATGCACGGCTTGTGCTCCACGTTGTCGAGGCAGTACTCCAGTGCGCTAGCCATGCTCGCCGCGTCCTCCTGCCGGCTAGCGAGCTTTCGCTTATTGCTGGCCCCGCACGCCGATGCCTGCGCGCCTGCAGCGCCGTCGTCAGCGAGCCACGTGTCCACCTCCATGGGCTCGCCGCCGACCGCTGTCGCCGCTCCTCCCGCTCCGCCGGCTGCACCGCTGCCGCAAGCGCTGCCACTTGCATCGCCCTGGTCCTGGTCCGTGGTTGTTGAGGTGTCCCGCGGGTTCGTTCCGTTCTCGTGCCACATGATGCCGGTGTGCAGGCCGGCCAGGTACCGGCCGTTTGCCACAGCGCCGCCGCTGCAGTTTGGGAACGCCCCTGCGCACGCGCGTTTACGAGGTTTAGGTATGAGGGCTCAGTAGGTAAGATAGATTTTTAACTCATGACCATGCAGATCGTCAGGGAGATAGTAGCCAGGGCCGGCGCCGTGACCTGCCTGAATACGAGCCGATCGCCTCGAACGCGCCTTTGCTACTGATCCACGAGACGTGACCCTTCGCGACCAGGGGGATGCCGGACTGCTGGAAGCCCGCGATGGTCTTGTCGGCCGCGAGCGGAAAGCCGATCAGCGCGACCGGCATGCCACGGATCAGGCCTATGCCGCCGTCCACCCTGTGAGGGCGTACAGGCACACAGCAAACGGGCAAGCAGGTCAAGTGAGCAAGTGAGCAAGTACAACATGGTGACACCCCAATGTGGCACATGGGCTTAGGTGGCTCCGGACCCATAAAGGCAGCCGCACTAGCCACACGCTCAAGTATATGTGCATTATGCGCCGAGAACGACGACTGCTGGAGGTGGCTGCACCCAGGAAGTCCCACGCGGCAATGAGCTGCTGCTGCCGTAGCCGTTTGCCCCCAACACCCATCACCATACGGCGAAGCAAAGCCGGCCGGAGCAACACTCACTCAAAGGGGATGGCGCCGCGCAGCAAGTCGGGCAGCTCGTCGGCGTCGTCCAGCAGCAGCACGGTGACGTCGTGCTTTAGGAAGCTGCCGAGGTGCCTGCAATCAGGCATGCCCATACGACACTGTCAAGAGCCTCACGCAGAACCAGTCACTTAGACCAGTACGGGCATCACGCGCGTTGGAAGGTGTGCAGAGGTGTCCAGATGCATCGGGCCAGTTCAACGCGGATCGTCATGGTCACTTGCCTGAGCCTGCGGCCGCAGACCGTGAAGCTCGACACGTCAATGCGCTGCCCAGGCTTGGGGTCCATGCAGTGCCGCGCGGCCAGCACAAGCCGCCGGTTGTTGTGACTGACCAGGCAGCACGTGCCGACGGTTTCGCCCTTGTCCACCAGGCGCCACACATTCGAGCGGGAAAGGTCCGCAAGTTGACATGCGGCGTCTGCAACATAGGAGCAGGAGACAGAGACAGCTTTCATGTTGCGACGTACGGCGCGGCACGGCACCCAGACCCAGAGGCTCATGGCCGGCACGACGACCTCAACTCCCTCAAATGCGGCTAGATGGGATGGGAGGTGAGACACTCAGCGTCATGATAGAAGACAGGCCGAACTGAGCGGACTGGCGCCGTGTGCCAAACACGTACCAATGCTCGCGCGCGCGCCTGTGACTCACCTGGGCCCGCCCCACCGGCGCCACCACCGCTGGCGCCACCTGGACCGGGCTGGCCGCTCGAACCCGCGCGGCCTGCAGGGTGGCCACCGGGAGGTAGGAACTGTTTTTGCCCAGCACAGCGTCAAGCGCGACTCGAATGGGGCCATACAGAGTGTTTTCGCAGCACCAAGACGGCGGCGGGGAGGGCAAGCGGGAATTATGCGAGGTTGAGCCAATAATCGCCAACCCTCGCCCTGCGCCCACACGGCACTTCCACAATTTGCTTACCTCCTATCAGCTCATTTAAGATGGCCACCTGGCGGTCCTCCTGGCTAAAGCGAATCAAGTCTTTGTGCACAGGGTCTGCTTTTGCGAAAGCACTGGAAGCCTTCAGCTCCCACGCAGCGCTCAGCCTATGTTGACGTGCCAGGTTATCGATTAAGTTGACGTCAGCCTGCTCCATGGCGACTCAGAGTCAAGCGGGCCACGCTGCTCAATACAGTATAATATTGCTCGCAAGTCATTACGCTAAACCTAATGCTATAAGAGCCTAAACATCTCTAACCTATACTATTAAAAGGAGGGACTCTGCATGGGCGAGGTGTCAGCAGCCCCTGTTCCATGGGCTGCAGAGCGTATACCATGCCAACACCACCACACAGCTCCTGCATGAAATCCTAACTTGGCTTACAACATAACTATACAGGCAGAGAACGGCCTCTGCAAGACGGTGTGCACGCAATGCACGAATTCATCTCTGCGGGCGGCTTTTCGCCCTGCGCCCAGCAGCAGGCTCCTCTCCAGGGCTTTGGAGGGTTAGCATGCTTCCGCCTGGCTCCCACTGACGGCGTGCGCCGCGACGCGGCGCGCTGGGCTGCCGGCGCTGCAGGGTCAGGGTTGGCTTCCGGCGCGGATGGCTCCACCGACGGCCCGGCTGGCACTGTCTGCGCGAGCGCCTGGGGTCTTCGCCTGCTAGCACTGGGAGGCGCCTCATCCTTTCGGGGGGTGCCGCTGCTGGCGTCTATGACTCTGGCAGCCGGAGCCGGAGCCGGAGCCGGAGCAGCACCAGCTGGAGGAGCACCAGGTGCCTTGCAGTCAGTACCGGTCGGGGCCGCGGTGTCCACAGGCTGGGCAGCACGACGCAGCAGCAACGGCAGTAGCAGCAGCAGCAGCGCTGCGGAGGCCTTGCGGGCACACCGCCCAGCCCAGCCCCTGTTCCTGCTCGCGGATGCTACAGCCTCCGGCCGGCGCGGGCTGCAGGGCGGCGATGCCGAACTGGACATCGCGGGGGCAGAGGCGGTGCTGAAGGAAATGATGACGGGGCAGCGGGACCTGGGTGGCGGCAGTAGCAGTAGCAGTGGCAACAGCAGGGTTGGTCATGGCGGCGGCGGCAGTAGCAGCAGGGAGGCGCTGCCGTCAGCATCGCGGGCGGTGGGCTGGGCGGCGGACGCGGCGGCGGCGGAGGGCGTGGGCGGCGGCTTCGTGGACGGCGGCGACGAGGACGACGAGGCGGCGGAGGCGGAGGCGGAGCAGGCGCTGGGCATGTGAGTCACAGAGTCACTTGGTCGCATAGCTGCATAGTGGAGAGCCTGACTGGGGCTTCTGTGCGGCTTGCGCGGCTGACGACGCATGGATCACTTTGTTTAAGCCCGCTCACCGGCTGGCACTGGCACCCCACCGGTGCCGCAGGGTGCAGTGCGGCTTCTGCGGCCGGCGGCTGGGCCGTCGCGGCGTGCGCTCCGCCCTGCTGTGCGACTGCTGCCACCGGCCCTTCCACGCCGACTGCTGCCGCTACCGGGGCGTGCCCACCCGCCGCCGCCGGCTCCAGGCCGGTGAGGGCGCAGCAGAGGGCGCAGCAGGTGGCGGCGGTGGCGGCGGCCCACACGCGGACGGCTGGTTCCATTCGCCGGTGCGTGCATGGTGTGGGGCAGCAGCGCCCGCAAATCAATTTTCATGCTTGCCACGATGATACGATTGTGCCATGACCTGAGTGGCGCTGTCGAGATGAGCCGTCAATGGTTGGGGGATTCTGACATGCATGTCACGCAGCTGCCTAACGCATGCACGCGTGCACGCACGTACGCAGGACTGTGCCGCAGTCAGCACGCAGTGGTTCGGCCGCGCCGCTGCCGGCCCCCAGCCCGCCGCCGCCGGCCGCACCTGGCTGCTACTGCCCACCCAGCTGCGCGGCGGCAGTGCCAGCAGTAGCGGTGGGGGCAGCACCAGTGCGGAGGCGCGGAATGGGCTGCAGCAGGCGGCGGGGGTGTTGGCTGGCGAGTTCGGGCCGCGTGTGGTGGATGCCGTGCTGGACAGGTGGGTGCGAGCAGGCGGCGGCGGCGGATTCGCCAAATAGTGTCATCCATGTTGGCGATGTGGCGGCATAGGCACGGGGCACCAGTATTGCTCTGCCTTAAGTTGGCGTCAGCCCGAGTGACGCCCCCCAGCTACCGTTGCGATCCGTTGCGGTGCCGTGCCCGGCCTCCGTCCGCGCCTGACCTCCGCGCCTGACCTCCGCAACCCTTACCTCGTGATACCCAACGGATGACACACACACGCCCTTACCCCCATGCCGTCCCCCTCCGCCCGCCCCTGCTGCAGCGACTGGGCGGTGCTGCTGCGCGACCCGCGCGGCACCGCCGTGTCCGCCGCCACCCTGGACTTGTACGGCCGGGAGGTGGGTGGGTGGGTGGGCCCGAGGGGGGGGGGCTGGGAGGAAAGGATGGAGCTGCGCTCTGGGGAAGCTGCGGTGTCTGTGCG
Organism: Chlamydomonas schloesseri; assembly: GCA_016834595.1. Lineage (NCBI taxonomy): Eukaryota > Viridiplantae > Chlorophyta > Chlorophyceae > Chlamydomonadales > Chlamydomonadaceae > Chlamydomonas > Chlamydomonas schloesseri. Next base: position 84,045 of record JAEHOD010000003.1, read on the forward strand.
TACCGGTATGGAAACAAACGCACAACACCGGCACCATGGCGGCACTCTGTAAATCTGTTGACTCCGATGCGCCGACGTGACGCGCCCCATCACGGTGTATGTGTGTAAGACTCTGCCGCGCTGTTGTCGTGTCCTCCGGTGTGGCGCCGCGGCGCCGCCGCCGCCGCTGCCCGCTGCAGGTGGTGGTCATGGACCTGGTGGCGACGGCGGAGCAGGCACGGGGGCAGGGCCACAACAGGTGTGTGCGTGCGTGTGTGTGTGTACGTGTGTGCGTGCGTGCAAAAGACCGAAAGCGCTCCAAGGCCCGCTGCTGGGGTGGACCTCACCGCCCACAGCCGTCCATAGCGCTGCCCCGATGCCTGCCCGAGGTCATGACGCAGGACCCCGCCTCGTGCCCGCTCCCCTTCCTGCGCTGCCACCGCCGCCGGCCTCTTCCCTGCACCCAGCATCCTGCACCCTACGCCCTGCCCCCTGCCCCCTGCCCCCTGTTTACCAGTAGCCCCTGCCCCCTGCCCCCTGCACCCTGCCCCCGGCACTGCCCTGCAGGGCGCTGCTGGACGCGGTGGGGGACTGGCTGACGGAGGCGGACACGCGGCACTGGGTGGTCAGCCTGCCCAGCCCCGCCTCCGCCTCCCCGCTTGCCGGACTCGGGGGATCAGGCGGCGAAGGCGGTGCGGAGGACGAGGTGGCGCAGGCGCGGCGGCTGCAGCGGCAGTACGGCGCGCGCGGCTTCACCCGGCTGCCGGGCTGGCAGCAGCGGGCGTGGGCGAGGCAGCTGCCGGGGTTCCCCGAGCCGCGGGGAGGCGCGGACGGGAGCGTGCTGATGGTGCGCGCGCTGCCGGCGGCCAAGGGACAGCGGAGGGCCGGGGAAAGGGACGGCGGCGAGGGAGCGGAGGATGGGGGCGAGGGGACCGGCAGGGGGCGGGCGGTGGTGGGGCTGGTGCGCGGGATGGCGGGCGGTCTCGGCGGCGCGGTGCGTGGGCTGTGGGGCTACGTGACCCTGAGCGGCCGGTAGTGTTGGGTGCTGGGTGGTGGTGCTGGTAAGGCGGCTGGTGAGGGCGGTGGTGGTGATGGGTGTAATGCACACGCTGCGTGCCTAGCGAAGCTCTCCTCCCCGTTCCCACGAGCGAACCGTGGACCATTTCTGGGCAGGGCAACCCATAGGTTTGACGTGGAATGTTACTAAGATGCAGGTACTGTACCGTTAAATCGATGTGCCGCGTAGGGGAAAGGCGAAACACGAAAAAGCCGGTGACCCATTTCCACGCAAGCACCTTGAATTCCCAAACGGCAGCACTGCAACTTTCTGTATATTTGCACAGCCGTCGCTGGTAGATAGGTCAAAATGATGCTGACCCGGCAAGCTCCCTGCGTGCGCGCGACGACCAGTCGTTCGGTGCCATGCTCGGCGCGAGTAGTTCTGCGCACCGTCCGGCCTGCGCGACGCACAGTTCAGCCTGCAAGGGCGGTGGACTCGCCACCTGGGGCGCTGGATAGCATTGCAACCAAGACAATAGAAGGTGCGGAGGAATGCCGCTGGTGCAACACACCTGCGTTCTAGAAGTCGCAGCGTCTGTGGCACCGACGCCTGTGACAGTCAGTGATATCACTAGGTTGTTGTCATGGGGCCAGGACGCGCTGTGGCACTGCACCACGCTGTTTGCAAGTCTAGACCACACACCATCGACGCGCGCGGGACGTCCCAGCTCGCAGACCGCTTTCCCAGCGTCCGTCCCAGCTAAAGAGCGATGTTCATAACTTCAAGTGCATATTGCACAGGGGTCGTATCACTTGCGCTAAGGGCGCAGTGGCGAGAGCAACCACCTTCGTTTCCCGCCCAGGCACCGCACCCCCAGCCTTCCTACGTCTTATATCTCTGACCTCTTCCCCCTCCTCTTCTCCTAACCCACGCCCCCGGCCTCCCCCCAATCCGAACAGACCTTGACACCGACTACTGCGATGACTTTGTGTGCACCAGCTCGCCGGCCGTGGAGCAGACGGTGCGCAGCTTGGCGCGCGAGCTGCAGCGCGGCCGCTATGCCACCACCAGCCTCTACCAGCCGGGTGTGACATACTCGGTGAGGGTGCTCCGGGGGAAGGGGCGGGTAGGAGGAGACAGGGAGCGCAGGGGGGTTCGTCTGGGAGGGAAGGGGGGATAATCTGGGGGATGTGTGAAGGGGGATGGGACGGAAGCTGGAGGCAGGTGGGAGGAGGCGAAGAGCGGCATGGGAGCCGGCATTCAAACAGAAGCAAGCACCGGGCACTACGCGTGCATGTGGGTGCGGGGACGGGAGGTCGAGGCTGCTTGCTGCAGCAGCAGCAGCAGCAGCAGCAGCAGCAGCAGCAGGGCGTGTCACAGGCCGAGGCAAGCGAGGGCGACAGGCGGCTGTGCTGCGGAGGACGTGCGGCGCGGAGGCGGTTTCTTCAAACGTGTTGGAAGGCTGGTGCTGATTACGATCGGAGTAGCACGACCGGAGTAGAGGCGGCTAACAGTCAGACTGCTTCGCACATTACAGTATACCAACTACTGGAGATATGGGTTAAGCTCTGGGCTTATGTCTCTGCATGGTTAGCACTTCGTATCCGCATGGTGTATCGACACGCACACGGTCACACTAGGTTTCGCTAGTCCCCTAGCATTATCCCTCGAGTTCTGACCGAAGTTCAACAAAACGTAACGTCCACCTTTGCTCGCCTCCTCCCTCCGCCTCGTTGAATCCATGCTGCTGCTGCGGCGGCGGCGGCTGTTCCCGGTGCGGCTGTACGTCGCGTCACCTTTCACCCACCCATCACTGCTAACCATACCTGGACCCCCCCCCGTCTCCCCCTCTCGCAGGACGGCTTCCGCACCTTCACAGGCGTGGAGGGCTACAAGCGGCAGCGCTGGGTGATTGACAATGTGGAGAAGTTCAAGACGGTAAGCAAGAGCCCCAGCGTGTATGAGTATCGGAACATATTGGGGGCGTGGTTCTGTGTTGGGGAAAGGGGAGGGTGTCACGCGGTCACACGCGGTCACATCGCCCTGATGCAGGTGCGTGAAGAGCGCAGGGGGGAGGCGTAAACAGGAGTCCCCTGCACCACAGGCTACCCGAGGGGGGGGGGTGGGCCAGGCTGCAGCAGCACGGCTGCGGGCGGGCTGCGACGTGTGCGGTGGGCCTTCTCACCAACGCGGTTCCTGTGCGCCCCCTGCAAGCCACCCATCCCCGTCCTCATACACGCACACGCCCGCACGTTCTCCCCCCGCCATACGCTCATGCCCTCAACCGCTGGCGGCTCCGTTCCCGCCCTGCCCCTGCCCTTTCATGCCCTCCCCTCCTCCTCCCCCTCCCCAGTCCATCCTGCGCATGCGCATGTTGGACAAGGGCACCAGCGAGATCAGCTGGCAGGTGGACGGCGCCCTGGGCGGCCAGCCCGTCAGCCTGCTGTTCACCACCACCTGCGAGCACAACCTGCTCACCGGCCGCATCACCAACCACCGGTGAGCGCGCCGGCAGGGGGCGCTGGCAGGGCCCGCTGGGGTTGGGCGTGGGGCAGCTGGTGGTGGTGATGGTGGTGGTGGTGGTGGTGGTGGTGGTCTACGTTTGGTGGCGGTCGGGTGTTGCTGGCGGTGGTCGCAGTGGTGGCGGGAGCAGAGGAACGGGTGGGAGCCGGGGGCGCCGACCGCCTAAGGCCGAGGGCGGGGCAAGGAGTGTGAGCGGTTGATAGGTTGCCGAAGTTGGTTTGTATCAGCCTTGAAAGGGCAGCAGCAGCAGCAGCACCTGCTTCGCCTTCTTCATGTACGCATCTATTTTATGCCAGCGGCTTTGGCTCTTTGCCACCCCCCCTGCCTCCCCGCAGTGAGAGCTGGAGCCTGTCCCGCTGCTCGCCGCCCGCCGCCGCCGTGGCCACCGCCAACCGCTACGCCTGGAGCGCCAAGCAGGCGGTGGAGGACGCCAAGGAGGGGCTGAGCAAGGCGGCGGAGAAGCTGGGCGGCCAGGGCGGCGCCGACATGAACAACCTGCCCTCCGACCCCACGCGGGTGAGGCGGCGCGGGTGCGGGCGGTGGCAGGGGAGGGGAGACCGGCGGGAGGGGTGTGAATGAGGGGAGGCATGAGATCAGGGGCGCGCCGGGGCAGGGGGCTGGAGGCCAGGGGCGCAGGGCGACGAGGCGCCTGCGGGTCCTGCGGGGAGGGTGGCGGCATCCTTGGTCGGGCGAGCAGCACTGCCGTGCGGCAACGGCAATGACTCCCACCTTCCCCAGACGCAAGCGCGCACCGTGTCGGGGCACCCGGTGCCCGGTGCACACACCACCAGTACACAGCCAACTCCATGCCCTTGCACACAGCCAACTCCATGCCTGCACGTCCTCCTCCTCCTCCTCCTCCTCCTCACATTCCTCGTCATCCTCATCCACCTCGTGCGCTCGCCCCTACACAACCGCAGTTCTACCAGAACGGCGGCGGCGGCGGCGCCAACCAGGACCTGTTCGCGGGGGGCTTCCTCATCGCGCTGCTGTACCTGGCCTTCAAGCTGTTCGGCGCTCTGGAGACCCTGGGCTAGATAAGATACGGTATGCCCACAACCTAGCTGCGGCAGGAGCCGGAGCCCGAGCCGGAGCCGGAACGGGAGCCGAAGCGGGAGCGGGAGCGGGAGCCGGAGAGGGGCCCGCCCGCCAGATGTACAGTTGCTGGGCTAGCGGGGCGACTGGGCAAGCCAGGCGGCAGCGGCTGCTGCTGCAGGCGGGTTTGGGACCAGCTGCGTTTGCTGCACCGGTGGCAATGGCACTAAAGGTTGCCGCGGCAGTGGCGGCAGCAGCAGGATCGTGAGAATCTGGGGCTAGCCGCAGGGGCTGAGCCAGCAAATACCGGGCGGCCAGTCTATGGGCAGACGCTAGAAAGAAACAGCTGTTGCAGAGCCACGTGCATCCACGCCTGCATGGGTGGGGCGCAATGGCGGCGCGTGACCTTGAATGATAATGCAGCTTGTGTGTGTTTGTGCGCGCTCGCCCAATCTTGTGGGCCGGGGTGGAGCCACAAAAGAAAGCAAGATTTACAATACAGTATCTATACACTATCCTCCTTGTGAGTTTTCATCGCGTTGTGTGCCGTGCTTGTGGTGTGTGTCTGTGTGCATGTACCCTAGGCGTACGCCGTGTCTGTGTGCGTGTACCCTACCACGTATTAGTATTTGCTATTGTCTATTGCATGCAGGGGACCCCTGATTGCATGTAAATAGGCGGCAGGGAAAATTCGGGCGGAGCGAGAAGTGCCTTTGCGCCCTGGGCCCGGTGATGGAGGTGGCGGTGGTGGCCCAGGGCCTGGTGATGGTAGCGGCGGTGGCGGTGGCGGCGGCCACGGCCCTCAGCCCACCAACAGCTGCCATGGGCTCGGTAGCTGCAGCGCGCATGTGTGTCGCGGAGGGGGCGGGCAGGGCCACGTGGAGGAGGAGGGCGCAACGTCGCCTAGAAAGCGGCGCCGGCGCACAGGTTGAGGCCTGCCAGAGTCTAATTAGTAACGTCTATGCGAGCATGGCGTGTGCGGTTTAGGTGGACTAGCGGGACGTTACTGCTGGACGTAATTTGGTGGGCGGTGCCTGCACAAACCGACCCCGGCTATGTCCGGGAGATGAGGTAGTTTCGAAACCTTCGGCCTCAGACGGTGGATGTGGTGCGGGATCAGCCCGCTTTTCCCGTGCTTCACGGGGACCACCTCCCTTGTCATTGTGTTGTGTTGTGTGGCGTGCTTGTGGTGTGTGTCTGTGTGCATGTACCCTAGGCGTACGCCGTGTCTGGCGCGAAGCCAGTGGACATCGCGAGCAGCGGGACCGCGGGCTTGATACTTGGTGTTGCAGTTGACAGGCTGACGCGCAGATACTCACAGTTTTTAAGGCGCGTCGTGCCGCCTGATCTGCGTTTCTGTGTGTATGTGAATGGAACTTCGGGAGGCAGGCGATGGCGGGTGTTGCCGCGCTGGTTGCGCCAGGCGCCGGGTGAGGACAGCAGCTGTCAGAAGACGCAGGGGAGGTGTTGTTGCCGGGGTGTTGCGGACTTGAGGATGGCACGCATTGACCTCTCGAGGTCGACTGAAGAACCGTGTGCACAGCATCCGCAGGCAGTACGAGTACGGTAGTTGGAGCGCCAGCAGTATAGTGGGTCTGGCCAAAGATTGTTGCGTATCAATATGAGCGGCATTGTGAGAAGATGAGAGTGGCAGGTAGGCGGCAGCAGATTCGGGCGCCGCCACGACTGTAACCAAACACCAGTCCCTCGGCGATGCCGCCGCGTTCGGTTCGGGGCGTCCGGCCCTTCTGCATCCCATGCCAGGGGGGGGGGAGAAACAAAACCTCCAGACCCCATGCCGCAAAATCTCCGGGGACCCCCCCGGGGGGGTAGTCCGTCCCCCCACCCTGTCGTACAGCCCTTAAACCTCGTCCGTTTTTGGTCGGGTTGGTGTCAATGCACTTTTTTCAGTGAGCCCCCCAAAACACCCCTGTCCGTGCGTGCGTGCGTGCGTGCGTGCGTGCGTGCGTGCGTGCGTGCGTGCGTGCGTGCGTGCGTGCGTGCGTGCGTGCGTGGCTGCGTCGGCAAAAAGTATCATACTGGCACAAACCGCGACTGCCACGTATTAGTATTTGCTATTGTCTATTGCATGTAAATAGGCGGCAGGGAAATATAAAGCCCTCCAGTGACACTCGCGCGTATTTCTTGCATGGGGCGTCACCTCGGAACAGTCCCCAACGGAGAGGACGCCTCTCGGAAAGTCCTAGCATAGCGCCATACCTATGAATCAAAGTTTGTGGTGGACTTCAATAACACTACAAGGCGCGGTTGATAGAAGACCACCTCCGTGCTCAGACTCAGAGTTTAGGCCTTTAGGGGTGCGGGGCGGTCGGCCCCGCACCCCCACATGCTATGACAATGCATAGATGCACACGCAAGGTGCCGCTGAGCAGCGTGTGCTGCAACGCGGACACCGTTGCGTCGATTAAGTACCTCATCGATTTCGTTGCGACGCCCCTGCGTGTGCGGCTGCTGGACTTCCTGAGGCACTTCCTAGTGTGCCTTTGCGACCCTGCCTTCAGCTGTGAGACGTGCAAGCAGCTGTGGGAGCTGGAGTCCGGCCTGAAGTCTGGGCGGTCAGGACGTAAGTCTCGCTCGTGCAGCTGCACCCAAGGCGTCGGCTTATTTTTGCACCTTTCGCCCCTGGTCACTATGCAGTGCGCTCGCGCACACCGACGCCAGCGGAGGTGCAACGGCATGCGCGGGTCCAAGTGTGCCAGCACTGCGGGACTGTGTGGGTAAGTCAGCAGCAGTGGTTGCCTGGACAAGGAACTCCTTGGTGGTGGTTTGCTGAGCAGAAACGCCATTGCAGTATCCCTAATGAACGCCTAAAACATGAGCGATACCCTATCTTTGCGAAATGCCCCCGCCCCTCAAGGGCCGTGACGCCAACTCGGCAACGAACATGCGGCACGCACTCATGGAGATGCTGCTGGGCAATGAGCGCCCTGCGGCGCTGCGGCCTGGTGGTGGTGGTGGCGGCCCGGGGCCTGGCGGCGGTGGCCCCGGCCCAAGTGGTCAAGGCCCAGGGCCTGGCGGCGGAAGCCCAGGGCCTGGCGGCGGCGCCCGCGGCCCCAGTGGCAGCAGCCCAGGGCCTGGTGGCGGCGGCCCGGGGCCTGGCGGCGAGTGTGTGCATGTGCGGAGCGGAGGGGGCGGGCAAGGCCACATGGAGGAGGAGAGCGCGGAGCCGCCCAAAAAGCGGCGCCGGCACGCGGGCTAATATTGCTGGCCGGTGTCTGAGTTGGCGGTCCACGGGCGAGTGAGAGCACGTGATGTAGGCAGCATAAGTAGTGTGGCTGCTTAATCGTGCTGTGGCTTGACCGTCTGGATTAGCGACTGCGCACCCGGCTGGTAGTGCCTGCACAAACCGACCCCGGCTATGTCCGGGAGATGAGGTAGTTTCGAAACCTTCGGCCTCAGACGGTGGATGTGGTGCGGGATCAGCCCGCTTTTCCGTGCTTCATGGGGACCACCTCCCTTGTTCAGTGAGCTCTATAGTTTACCGGGACACCGCCTCGTGTTTGGGTCAGGCCGGGATTCCAATGCTTCAATGCGTCTGACTAGGGGTGACCGGGCGCACCCGGAACTGGCCACCAACATGCATTTGTAACCTCATGCAACTACAAACTGACTACAAACTGGGGTTGCGGCTTCCTTGGATGCGTTTTGCGCTGTCCTGGAGGGTGCTGGGTTTGGCATGCCGGAGATGCGTCACGATGACATGTCACGACCCACAGCTGAAGACGCACGTAAAGCCATGCCTGGCGACGCAGACACGTGCCCCCGGGCCTAATACAGTATACCTTTCTCATTACTTATGGATAGCTTCTGTGTGCATTTGGCAGCGTTTGAGGCCCAAAGACAAAATCTAGCAAATTCGCCCGCAAAACCGTGGGGTCAGGGTCTCAGCCAAGGGGGCGCCAGGGTTCGCCGGGGCTAGAACAATAGATATCATAAAAATACTCTGGAGAATGCTCGCGGGCTTGCCAATTTCGCAAGGAATCGCGCACTTGGGCGTCGTCGGGACGGTGGACCCGACATTTCTAGGGAAGGGTCTGGGGCTCGAACCGAGTATCGTTATGGTTTAGTACGTTCATTTTTAAAGGTACTGAGGCCACGCTGCGGGGTATAGGGCCTTGGGGCGTAAAGCCAATGGAAGGTTGCGGGCTTGACGACTTTAGGTAGGTAAACATCCCGTATTTCATCTTCTAAAAAGCACAATCGTCTCAGTAATGATATGAGCGCAATCTCCATCCAGGGAATTAACAAATGTGGGCTCTGCGCTCCAAACACACATCGATTGTGGGCGCAAAAGCAGTCTATCGCGTAGAAAACGTAGCAATACATGGTAATGACCTTATATGGGAGGTGTACCGTGCTAGCTGAAACCGCGCGTGCGTATAAGCGAAAGACGATACACCTCAACTGGTCGCCTGTCGATACCTGTGACACCTCGGAAGCCCGCGCAGGCACGCGAAGGTATTGCTACTGCAAATATATGCTCAACAAAACACAAAGCTATTGCCGGCAAGCCCAACAGCGCTGAGCGCCACTGCCGTCGGGAGGCCCGGCTGGTTCCCGGACGCAGGGGACTTTTCCCTTTCTCATCCCGAATTTTGGCCCGACGCCTGTCGCGACGACGTCCATACACATCCATGCACAAATGTTATCCAGCATTTCCTGTGGTGCCCTGTGTCGCGCAAGAATGGACTTGCGTTGAACCCCGCGAGCGGTGCTCGTAGCCGCCGGATGGCATGGCTCAATCCTTGTGCTATTGAGGTGACGTTTATGCCTCTCGCAGCTTCTTTGCCCGCACTCCAGTCCTGGTCAGGGGCATTCGGTCGCACGCGGTCCGAAGCATGATTCTACCAGTTGCCGTCGACTAATAGTGATAAAGTGTATAGTAATGACCCTTCAGGCGGGGCGACGCGTCCCTGTTTTCCACCGGGCTGGGGACATGTCCCTCGTTAAGGGCCTGCCTCCATAATAAATTGACTACATAGTTGCATTACATCATAAGGAAGGATTTGCAATTAGTCCGGGTAAAAACAGTGCTGAAATGAGGTCAAAAACGTCCGAGGTAGGCAAATTGGCCCTCCCGCCCCCTTGGCTGAGACCCTGACCTGGGGGGGGGGGGGCCGTCCCCCAACTTTGAGGCCCCATATCTTTGCACCCAGAAAACCGTTTTCAGGTTCGAAAGCGGATTCTGAGCGCTCTCGTTAAGCTCTTTAAATTTGGACCATGGGATATGTTTCGGAAGATTCTACCCCCCCTCGCACTTCATTATTGATTAAACACCATCCATGGATGGCTACCCCCCCCTGCCCATGCTGATCGTCTGCGTCGGCGACGTGGCGGTGCACGCGCCGCCACGACGATAGAAGGTGAAAGCCGCTGGAGCAACACATGCAGGAGGCGCGCGTGCTGTACTGTAAGTCCCGGTACCGCACTGGATCGCCGCTGGACTGCTCCTCCTCGTCCGCTGTGTCCTACGCAGATGTTGATCGCAAATTGAAGCGTATGTGCCCCTCATCACCCGTCCCTTATTGGCACCGGCGCTGTGGCAGTCAGTGATATTCGGTTGTTGTCATGGGGTCGGGGCGTGCTGTATTATTGCGCCCAAAGGCCCAAGTACCGTGCGTTGACGCCCCGAGGCCCCGACCACACAGCCACGACGCGCGTGAAAGATCGCGCCACATCCGCCACTAGCGTCAAAGCGAACGTGTACTTACTCCACAGCGTTGCAGGGGAAGGGCCAGTAGCACTGTAGCATACACATCCGGGGGAGGTACTCTCCCTGGCAAACGCTGCTATTATGCCGCGTAACCTCCCGACCGAGGGAGGTAAAGCCGTGAAGGCGAAGGGATGTGGGACGGAGGTGGCCCGGGCCATCCGCCACAGGCCTGCGTGCCATGGGGCGGCGCGTTAAGGCGGGAATCCAAGACCCAGCTGCCCAGACGCGTACAGCCCTGTCTCTCTTCTGCGGCTTTGCATGCCCTTTCCGGCTAGTACGGCATGGCGCCGCCCTAGAGGAGTTAATTGCACCACTCAATTCATGTGTTCCATCCTTCTCACAGCTAACAAAATTGTATCACACGCTTTCAATACCTCTGGAGCCGTAAAACCTCAGCCCAGTCTCTTTTCTTTTCTCTGTACAATTGTGATGACACGTTCTAAGCCTGAACGCCTAATGCAATTCACCGCGCTGCTAAATTCTGGAGTGACACACGCCGTGCCCCAACAACAAACATACAACACCGTCGCTACTCTCATCGGGGTCAGTGCTACCTTGGCCTCCCCCTGCATAATATGGAAGCCTGTCTAACTAGCGTGCACGTTGCCTCTACGCTGCTTTGCGCTGACTCCACAGCCTCACTCAGTCCGCTGTGGCGCTGTGCCTATCCTCATCCCCCGACGGCCACCTCCGCCATCTAAGTTGGCCAGTCAATTCCACGCGCTTCCATTGCTGGCTCGAATTAGTGATACCCGCTTCGCCGCCAGCAAGCAGCTATCCCGCCGCGCCACAGCTACACACACCGCTGCCGCCATCATCGTTGACACCAGCATACGCGCCCCTAATCTCCAGCTACGACCACCCGAGGGTGTACAAGCTGCGCCGGTGGGGGGGAGGATGCGTCGCCGAAGGGTGCCTGCCACACGCATCACGCCGAGAGCAGGTGCCTGCAACTGCCCTTGGCTCATCCGGCACCTCAAAGCGCCCTTGCGGGGCCCTACTCGTTGCGCTGGCACCGGCACTCAAAGAGCGCATCACACCGCACCAAGTGCGAACCCTCGGGGACTGATCGCCTTCCTGGTTCAGATTGATCTACTAGACCTCTACCTGTCACAGCTGCCACGATGCCTAACAAGATGCGTGCATCCAAATTTAATTGTGCCCTATGCACCTGAAGAACACCAAACAATCGACCAGCGTGTAAAAGCAAAATGGTTGCGTCCTGCGTCTGAGGGCTTTATCCTCCTCCTACTGCGCCACCAAGTAACACGGAGGAGGCAGGCACAGACCAGTAAACAATATGTGTGGGTTGAATTGTTAATAAGAATACAGAAGAAACAAGGCACACCGCATTATGCGGGCTCTAATCCGCGCATCACGTGCGTGTGCCTGCGTGTGCCACAACGCCGCGCACCGACTCGTGCAGGCTCGACGGAGGAGCCCGTTGCTCCATATGATTGCATCGCATGCAACAACGCACAGCAGCGATCAGGGACCTGCAGCCCGCAACGACCGATCAACAGGGCCAGCCTACCGCACGGACACACATCACTCAACGGGCCCAGCTCTTAGTCGGCCCCTGTGGCTCGCTCCTTTCCTACTTCCCTCCGTCTTCACGTACGCAGTGCGCAAGCGCACCAACTGTAAGCACTGCCGTTGCAGCTGCCGCCGGCGCCACCATTTTAAGCGCCGCCGCCGACGCCGCCGCCTCACTGGCGCATGGGGCCCAGCTGCTGCCCGCCGCCGCCGCCTCACTGGCGCATGGGGCCCAGCTGCTGCCCGCCGCCGCCGCCTCACTGGCGCATGGGGCCCAGCTGCTGCCCCGACTGCTGCCCCGTCTGCGGCGCGAAGGGCTGCACCGAGTGCCCCTTGCGTGAGCCGCCGCCGGCCTCCCCCGCGCCGCCCCGCGCCGGGGTGCGCTGCGGCAGCTGTCCGCTCGGCGCGTTACGGGCCTGGCCGGTGGGCGTGGGCAGGGAGGCATAGGCGCCGAACGCCGCCTGCTCCTCATCAGTGCCCGGGATGAAGATCTGCAGGGGCAGTTGGCGTGATTGGTGTAAGTGGTTGGTGCGTTGTGCTGCAGGGTACCAGGCATTTCAGGCCGTCGCCATTCCGCTAATGCGTCAAGCTGCTGCGGTTCCCGAGTTCCATCTTTAGCCACCAGCAGACGACACAGCAACAATTCGAGCCGACGCCAGCGTGCGCCCGCGTCCTCACCTGATACGCGTAGGCATTGCTGCCGGGCAGCAGGCCGTAGGTGGCACGGAAGGGGCCGCTGCTGCTGCCGCCGTCGCCGTGGGCCAACGGGTGCGCCCCTCCGGCACCGGCGCCGCTGCCCGCGGCGCCGCCCGCACCACGGTGGTGGTGGCCGCCGCCCGCCCCCTGCTGCGGCGTCTGCGTGCAGCCAGGCAGGTGAACACAAGCAAACACATGTCACGCAGGGCATTGCACCCGTATGCCGGAGCGGTGGCCGCCAACTCGTGCCTCCTACCCAACCTCGTCTCTCGCCCGCCCCATCTCCAGCCCTCCGGCCCGTGCCGCCAGGCCCGCGCCCTCCTCACCAGCAGCGCGCTCTTGGGGTTGAGGTCCGCAGGCGAGCCCACGAAGGCGCCGCCGCAGCAGCACCAGCAGGTGGCCACCAGGATGAGGCCCGCGTGCGCCGCCGCAAGCACCGCGCCGCCCGCCACGAATGCAATGGCGGGTAGCACGGGCGCCGAGGGCGAGGTGGAGGCCAGCAGGTAGGCCGCAAGACCAATCTCGCCCAGCCACAGGAAAGCCAGGACTGGTGGTTTTGAGAGGGCGGAGGTTGGAGGGGGTAGTTCATTTCGGAACCCAGAGCAACTAACCGAGTGAACCCGGGTCCAGCCAGCCCGTCCCACAGCGCGGAGCAGGGGTTGACCGCGGAATGGAAAGGGTGGACAAGGTATCCGGGGGAGGGACGTTTGAGGCCGGTGTGGCAGAGCCGAGAAGTGCGTGGCATGTGGAGCTGGCATGAAGATGTCGGCCTGGCTTCTGAAGGTCTAGCGGGAACGAGGCCGCCGAGCGCAACCGCGGCCGTGGGTGTGGGAGGGTGTGGGAGGGCGCACAACCTCTTTCCGCGCACGCACACGTGTTCTTTGGGCATGCTTCGGGCCGACGCCGGCTCTGGCAAAGCCGGGGGAGCGTATGCCAGCGGGCGGAGCCCGTTTTGGCGAGGCTTTCCGAACATCGCGACACTGTGGTTATCGCACGCGCGCGCGGCCCACCAATCGCCCTTCCCGCTTAAATCTTATGTACAGCAGGGCTCGTTCTATGCCTGACGCTGAGGTGCAGCCAGCGGCTCGGCCGTGGGTCAAGCCTCTGGGTGTGTCGAACCCTTCGTTCGCTAGGAAAGCAAAGACAGCTGCTGCCGGACCTAGGAGCTTGGAAGCAAGAGCTCACCGCCGTGCGCCACGCCGTAGTTGAAGCAGCGGGTCAGGAAGAGACGCCCAGCGTATTCCAGCACCGCTGCGCGGGCATAGGAGGCGTCCACAGGCAGACAAAAGCAATGCGTCATCGGGCAAGTGCAGCTTATCCAGCACTCAGCGACCAGAGTCAGGGGCCCTTACTTACACAAGAATATGAGAATGAAAGACAGCGCGCCGAGAACGCAGCCCAGCACCAGCACCGCGAGAGCTATGCGCTGCGCCTCAGCGCTGCTGCCCTCGGGAGTTAGCCCTCCTAGGTCAACGGAAAATGCAGAGCAAGCTAGGGGACCCAGCGCAACCAAAGCCAGGCCCCTCGAGCCCAAAAACGGGCCCATGGAGGTGAGGGGGGCCATTTCAAGGCTGTGCGAGGGAGAGATTTGTGCGAATTACATCGAGCGTATGGTACTTGCAAGTTTCAGTTATTGTGCGGGGGCAGTGGCGCACTACTGTATCCAGTCCGTCACCAATTGCAGGACGTGACACAAACCCTGCAGCGCCAAAACCCTGGCTCGTGCCCTGGCTATGCCGCCACACCGAGAAATGTTCGACCTTCGAGACCGTACGCACCTATAGCGCACTCGCATTTAGAGCATTTCGGTGACTACCTGCCTGTACGGCCCTGGTACGGCAGTGAGCACTTGCAGCGCGGTGGTGCGTTACACCTCAAGGGCACCCCTCCGCTGAGGAAGATGCGTGCGAGTAGCGAAGTCCCTCATGGGTGAAAAGCGACCCGCACCCACAACCAATGTGCTAGATGAGAGAAGGTGCTAGTGATATGACAGGCAAGGGCACCCCTCCGTGTGTCGTATCCACACACTGACACCCCTGCTGACGGAACAGGGCAGGCATCTCAGCGCTGTGACACTTTCGCACTGTCTTTTTCTTCTTGAGGGGGGGGGCGAAGCCCCCCCAAAACACCCCTGTCCGTGCGTGCGTGCGTGCGTGCGTGCGTGCGTGCGTGCGTGGCTGCGTCGGCAAAAAGTATCACACTGGCACAGACCGCGACTGCCACGTATTAGTATTTGCTATTGTCTATTGGGCGGTGAGCCCGGGTCCACGGGCGAGTGAGAGCACGTGATGTAGGCAGCATAAGTAGTGTGGCTGCTTAATCGTGCTGTGGCTTGATCGTCTGGATTAGCGACTGCGCACCCGGCTGGTAGTGCCTGCACAAACCGACCCCGGCTATGTCCGGGAGATGAGGTAGTTTCGAAACCTTCGGCCTCAGACGGTGGATGTGGTGCGGGATCAGCCCGCTTTTCCGTGCTTCACGGGGACCACCTCCCTTGTCTTCTTGAGCCCCTCACTTTCAGGATTACGCCCCTAGTACCCCCTAGGCGTTGAGGACACATATACAAGATTCTGCGGACATTGGTGATGAGGATAGCCTGTTTGAAATAATTGTGGAACGTAGGAACCTGTGGCTACTGGCACCGCCTCACCAAACAATTCAACAGGCAATTTGGGATGTCGTAAAATTTTTACAACTTACGCATTCAAAATAGCATTTTTCTATGTAGCGCAGCCGTCGCTACAGCCCTACAGTCCGAGTCCTAACACGCTTGGCGTCCAGGGGGTGCGTTTTGCCGTGTCGGCACGGGCCGGCACGGTCGTCAGGTCAACCTCACCAAAAGGTCCCGATAGCTTCTAAGTATAGCTTATATGTTATAAGGACTGCAAATAACGTGTTTTGAGGCAATTCGGTGACGTCGCAGTTGACATGCTTCTTTCGCGCGCATATTTCAGTGGCGTTGATATCGCTTGCAATTGCCGTCGACTAACATATACATACGGAGCTGCAAAAAACATTCCGCGGCCACAAAGACGGACTCCAGCAAAAGCATGCTTCGCGAAATGTGGTGACAGCGACCCCCACAAATTGACTTGCCCGTCGGAATTTAGGATACTTATATAGTTAGTATATCATTGCCTGAAAGGCGGGGGCTAAATTACCGCGTGTGCAGAGAAACACGTGTGGACACGATTCTGCCCCTCCCCGAACCGGCGTCATACCCGTGTGGCTTGAGCCCCTGGGGGGCTTCCCCTGTCCGTGCGTGTCTGCCCACCTCCTTTGTTCTTCTTGTGAACGCAGAGCCCTATAAGACTTCGCGCTGCGCCTGCAGCTCGCGAAGCCAACGTTCACGAGGAAGGGCATGCTTTCTGTGGACTCTACCGCTGCCGCTGCTTATACATCAGTTGCCCCACGTCACGGCCCGGTAAGGTCACTATCAGTCACTATCACCAGCAGGCGGCCGGACCACACGTGCTGCGCCCACATGCGTTACGGACGTGCTTTAGATTGTGTGTTGCCGTGGTGGCATCTAGTGGCACACGGCAGCACCCCTGAACAGCAGACAGCATCAACGAAGACCACCCTTGGCACCTATCGTGAAGGTTGCTTTCGTATTGCACACTACGGTACTTACGGGCCCGGGGCCCCCCCCCGGTACCACTCATGCAGTTGGCAAGGGGCAAGAAGGCAAGTTCCCGGCAGTGTCCGAAGCCCCCCATATATCCAAAAATACGAGCAAGCAAGGCATTGGGATCAGAAACAAGAGAAACGCGCTGTTACTGTACCGACGTCGGTAGCTGGTTAAAAGTTGCTGGAGCCGTGGAGCGTTTTTGCTGGCGCGCATTCCTCACTCTCCGGGCGCCCGGCCTGGCGACAGCACGACCACACAGACAATGCGACGCCACGCAGCGGGAGAGCCGGAGTCTCCCCCCCCCCCGATACCACTGAATGCAGCAGCGCCATGCGCGCGAGCACCGTGTCGGTGAGGTGCCATCGTAGCTGACGCAACTCAGCACAGGTAGCGCGTTCGCAGATATTTGCAATTGTCAAGCTGGGGAGCGGCAACGGCGACCGGCCAAATGGGAGGTGTTGAGAAACACCGGAGCCACAGGGGGGGCCTGCGCGACAGGCTTGTCGTGCGAAGCTGTAACCGTACGGTCACTGCTAGCGCATGCCCGCGCTGGTCATGCGCGTTGTCTGTTGGCACAGGACCGCGGTTACTCGCAAAGGATCCACAACGTGTCACAAACCCAACAGAATTGCGGGCAAGCACGGCGGCTGCGGCGGCACAATGCAATCAAGCGGCCGATATGTGATCCCATCAAACCTCAGCCACATCGGCATCGTGTGGGCTGTCAGCCGGGTCACCGGGCAAAGGCTGGCAGCGCCGTGTAGGCAACGACAGTGGGCGTCGGCCAGAACTCTCCTCAGGGCTGGCCCTCGCACCAGTCAAACAATGCAGTGATGAATTTTTTTTCCGGACGATTTCCACAAGCCCCTGTCCTTCCGTTATTGCGTACGTCACGGCCCCTGAGGGATGGGAAGAGGGGGCGGCAGAAAGCAAGTAGAGCGTCAGTGCGGGAGTAAGCCCCGTTGTGTTGGTGGGTTGAGTCCCCACTGGCCACATAACTGTTGCTATGGCGAGCTGCCCCACGGCCGTAAGAACGGCGCGCGGGGGTCCTGCCCTTGCGGGCTGGCACTCTCTGCCCCGTCGCCCGGGGACTTTCGCCCGGTGTGCTCGGAAATTGGATGCAGCGCCCAGCCGGGGGCCGCGCTCAAAGCAGCAGCCCCACGACTCCTGCCATAAGTGACACCGAGGTGGCCCTCCGCACTGCGCCTACCTTGAAGGGGGAGAGCTCAGTCACTTGAGGGCAAGGTGTCGGTGCCGGCGGCCGCCATCGCGAAGTCTTCATTCTCTGCAGGGGCAGCGCAAGCGGGCGAACCGTCAGTTGGTAGTGCATGTAAATAGTTTGTTCCGCCATTGTAGGCAGTCAAATGGTGTGGTTATTGTGTTTCGTCAGCCGGCTTCGCCAAGTTTGCGCGCTGCATGCGAGGTGGTGCGAGAGCTCTCCGAGGATCAGAATGGTGCATGAAGGTATAATCACTGATTATCATATCAGGTCTGTGTGGTGAAAATGCTCGTCACTTCCACAGGAGCTCGCGTGCAGGAGATGCAGTTGTGGCGGCGCGAATTGCGCAGGCTCGCAGCTTTGCTTACCGTGAGGCTCCAGGCTGCTTCATGTCCAGGTCCTCGTGCAACAGGCGAACAGAGAGTATGGAGTATAGGTTGTAGCAGAGCGGTCACGAATGGCAACTTTTGGGCCCGGCGTCGTTGAAATAGCGACTTGGCTCCCCATCGCAGCCGTGGTACGGCCCATCGCATTTTTGCCCCATGCCTGTTCCACCAGCAGGCCGACCGCTGAACCTTGATTTGGGCTCTAGAGCAATGCAAAAGTCCTGATGTCTTTAGTGGGCAGAGGAGAGACTCTGTAAGCGGCGTGCCTGCACCCCTGTGGCCAGGCTGCCCCTCCGCCCGCTCAGCCGGCCGCTCCCCGCACTGCCGCACATATGCCCTCTAGTCGACAATCTTGACCAAGGCGTAACACCGTCAGTGCTTGACTTCGGCGTTAGCCACCCCCGTTTAATACTTGATGGCACGCCAGCACGATGCCTAAGGCGCTAACTGATCAAACTGCTCCACTGCTCGAGGCAGACCTGCGCTCATTGCGCTCATTGCTACAATGGCGACGGCCCAGCCCACATGCGCTGCACTGTTCAACTCAGTCCAAGTCACACGCGCTGTCAAGGGTACTGCAATGATCAGAGGGCCATTCATAATCTTTACGCAGAGTTACAAATCGGGAGGGGTCTGGGATTCCAGGCCAACACCCCCCAAGTGATTTCCGCCCTTGGCTCTCTCAGCGCTTCTTACAGCGAAACGCAGCAAAACACACCCGAGAACAAAAGGCGTTGCGAGGTATGCAGACTGGCAACCTTCATCGATAAGAGTTCACAAGCTAGAGCGCTAACGTGTGACGACGGCTGCCACCCACTAACTGGCACCACACAGGCGAGCCGGCTGCGCACAAGCGATTGTACACATATTCGTGTGGCGAGCAATCATCGACCACAGTATCAACTAGAAAGCGCACGTGTCCACAGCACGCGGCTGCTAAAGCCCGAAACACAGGCGCTACGCGTGGGCGTGCCACCACGCTGACAAACTAGGGTCCATCGCTATCCAATCAATTGTGCCGTAGATAGGCGAGTGCTAAGGCGCTATGAAGAGCAGCGCAATCAGCTGCATGGAGGCGTGAAGGGAATATGAAGCCCATACGGTGCAGGTATCGCACCGTTGGCATTGTTGGCCCGTACATAACACCATAAACACACTCACTTCATCTCTGTAAAATGAATAACCTCTCCGGCACCTGAAAGTGATGCCTGCAACGTCAGCGCACCTGACTAGGGGGACCCCCCCGCTCAAAATCAATTGTGATCAACAGCGTACCGCGCACAAGTGTGCGCGCCGCAAAACTCATCTCCTTGAGGGCCACGGAGCCGTACAGTGGCATGTCAACGCACCTCCTGCAAAAGCGTGCCCGCCCCACACGCATGACTGCATGGCATCCCAGCCAGCAATCGTCCGCGCATGTTATATATGGATGCTAAGCTGATGAAAGGCAAGCGCCGCGCCCGCAGCAGCGCCGCCACTCCTGCGGCAGCCCCCGCAAACACCGCAACACGTGTCCACAGCTCACTCCTGGAACACATGCACCTGCACACAGGGGCGCTGCTGCTGCGAGCCCGGTGCAACCGCGGAGCCGCCCTCCTTGCACGCCGCAGGGGCACCGTTTGCGCCCTTGTCTGTGTCCCAGCGCACCCACAGCTCAGCGAATGCGTCCGTGTGGCCACCCTCGCTGGGCCGTGCAGCTTGCGGCTTGTCCAGCTGCTGCATGTGGTGGTGATGTTGCTGCAGGTCAAGGAAAGCGATGCTGTCGCCCGCGGCGCCCATCTCCGCCTCCAGCACGGCATCCAGGTCGATGTCGTCGTGCAGGCTGGGCAGCCAGGACAGACCCGCGCCGTCCGAGGGGCGGGGAAGCGCCAGGCTTTGGCTCAGCTCCAGAGAGCCAGCGGCGCCGCTGCCTTGGGCCAGCTGCTGATGTGGCGGCGGCGGCGCGGCTGTGTTGGTGGTGGTGGCAACGGGCTGCTGCTGTGGGTGCGGGTAGGGCGGGCCGGCCGAGTGCGGGTACACCGGCGGCATGCCGTGCGCGTGGGGGTAGGAGTGGTGTGGCAGCCCGTAGGGCGGTGGCGGCGCGGACGCGCTGCCACTGTAGCGGCCGTAGGGCGCAGGCGGGTAGCCGTAGGGCGGCGGCGGCATGCCGTACGGCGGGTAGCCATACGCGCTGTAGGCCGCCGGGTGGTATCCATGTGGGTAGGCTGGGTGCGGCGGGTAGCCAGCAGGGCCGTAGCGGTAGGGTGCTGGCGCTGCCGCAGAGCCGTGCGGCGGAGGCGGCGGGTGGTGCGGGTAGGGCGCGTGCGAGTGCGGGTACTGCTGCGGGTGGTAGTGCTGCCAAGGCGCGGGCAGCGGTACTGCAGATGGGTCGCTGAGAGAAGCTAAGGGCGCTGTGTGGCGCTGCGGGCCAGGGGCAGGCGGGTAGGCCGCACAAGGCATCGAGTGCGCGCGAGATGCCCCACCGGGCAGCTCCGAAGCCGGCTGCTGCTGTTGCACGTGCATTTCCTGCGCCACGTGCCCTGGCAGGGGTGGCAGGGGCACGCTGCCGTGTGAGGGCAGGGGCGCGCTGCCGGCAGTGGTTTGGAACCGACCGCCCAGCAGGTGCCGGGGCAGGGGCGGCGCCGCGGCGCCATCGCCGGCGGGGCCGGTGGGCGCCGTGGAGGTCATGGCTGCGGGCGGTAAGGACTGCTGACCCGAAACCTCCGAGGTGCATCCCGCGCCCTCCATGCTGCCGTGCCCATGGCGCGTAGGGGAGAGGTGCAGGTGCTCCAGGGACACGGGCCCAACGGCGCCGGTGTAGGACGGCGTGGGCGGCGAGGTGGCGGCTGCCGGGCTGGGCGCATGGCTGGCCGATTGCGCTGCCAGCGGCTGCGTGAAACCCGAGCCGACCGGGTCTAGCGCGGTGGTGGCAGCGGCGTGCTGTGCGCTGTGCTGCCACGAGGCCTGTTGCGCCAGGCTCGCGGTCGCGTCCTCCTCCTCCGGCCGCGGCGTGTAGCACAGCTGGTCGTGCTCCGCCCCAGGCTGCGTGCCACAGCTGGCGCCGGCCTGGCCGCCGAAGCCGGTGGCGGCCGCGTGTGCGGCGCGCGCTGCAGCTGCTGCCGCGGCCGCCGCGGCGATGAAGGCGGCTGCAGTGGCCATAGGGTTTGCAGCTTGCGCGGTGGTCGAGCTGCCAAACTTGTGCGGCAGAGAGCCCGGAGCTGCCGCCGCCGCCGCCTGCTGCTGGGGCTGAGGCTGCTGGGCACCTGCCGCAACCCCCTCCTCATCGCCCGCTAGGTCCTCAAATAGCTCGTCCTCCATCTCCTCCGTCTCGAAGTCGACGCCATAGTCAGGGTCATCCTCCTCGTCGCTGCTGTCGGAGCCGGCACGGCGGCCGCGGCGGGGCTTGGCGCCGCCGGCCTTGGCCACGCGGCCCGTGCGCACGCGGCGAACCAGTGACTCACCACCCTGGAAGGCCAAAAAATATGAAACATTATCAGCAAATTTCCTGTGCCCGCGACAGGCCGAGGCACGTCCTGGCGATGCGTGCCTCATAATATGTGTGCTGCTGTCAACACGACTGCAAGTACTATGGTGGCTGGCAGGCGGCCATCACTAAGCAACCCGCTGTCGGCCGCCCCCCATTGAGAGGCGCTTAGTCGCAATTGATATGACCCAATTAGTTGCCCGCTATCACCATGCTTACTGCCACCAACCGGCGCACCACGCCAGCCCCCAGCCCCCGGCGGCCCGCGCTTTCACAATCCGCACCTTTGCCATGCGCTTCTTGGCGCGGTATTGCTTGAAATAGTCGCGCACGTGTGCCGTGGACCGCATGCCCTTGCTGAGCTGCTTCAGGTCCTCCAACGGTGGCGCGTCGTAGGGGCCCCACACCGCCAGGGCGTTGGCCTTGTACCTGAGGAATTTCACAGGGCCGGTTGCAGTGCGTGCTTAGGTAACTGTCCAGGTCCAGAGGTGTGCGCGTATTGCGTGCTGCTCAACAGTCGTAACCGGTGTGTCGGAGTGGGGCGGGTGCTGATGGTCAAACTGCAACAACGTACCAGGCCGTCATCTCCTCGACTGTGGGCCTCAAGCCGGTGCGGTCAAAGTGTTCGCGCCACCCTGGAAGGCGGAAGTTGGAGGCAGGTTATGCAAATTTTACATCCATCAACAGGCGACGGCGCAATCCAATAGGCGCACACACATTAGCATAGAAGCGCAACCGCAAGACGGCTTTGGAGGACTGGCTGCGCAACGGCATTTGCGCATCGTGCACCCAAGGCCGCCCCCAGCAACAACCTTGCCCCATTGGAACGGCACTCACAAGCGTTAAATACCGCCCAATAGCCACTTGGCCGCCGAATCTTTGCTGGTGAGGCGCCATCGGCTTGTTTCTTTTTCGCCATGCGCACTCTGCTGCGAGTCGAGCGCCTGCGAGCATCGTAAGTGCCTTCATTTATATTGTTGATGGCAATTGGGCAACGAGGCCGGGGTCTGCACGCCAAGTTGCCGCGACTTGGGCTCTGCCCCAGTTGGAGACGTCGCGGCCAAACGACGGACGACGATTCGGCACCCAGCTCACCTAGGCTCGGCTCAATGCTTCCGCTGGGTTCAAAATACTAGGATAAAGCCAAGTTGCAGGGCCGGGGCCTCGTCTGCGCGTTTGCCTGTAGCTGCGGAAAATTGGGCTGTGCGGGACTGTTTTGTCTCCGCCACCTTGCTTGGCCTGTCGCGTATTCCTAACCTTCTAGTATATGCTAAAGCTCTAATGCTATGTGCTTGCAGGGTCTAGGGGGCCTCATAGAGCGAGCGGGCCGGATGTACCAAATCGCCATGCCGAGACATAGCTGTTCTCGCGGGTTTTATTTTTGATTTGCTTAGTCTAATGTACTGTATATAACAATTCAAGTCGCGTCCAGGTTGATGCAGGTTTGGGGAAGCAAGCAAGTAGCGCCCGTCCCTGCGCAAAAGCCCACAAGACGCGATGCCCACATTTGCAGAGAGTAACCATGGTAATGAGATTCAGCGAGGCTTTCAGACAAGGTAGCTCGGTGTGCCGGGCTCAAAGTTGGCTGGGATGGATGGCAGATAGCATGCCGGGCCGCACATGCCCCCGCCGCCACAGTTGAAAGAAGCACAGTTTGCCGGCTTGCTGTGGCATCAGACACATTGTGTACTTGCGAGCCACGTAGGCATCCTCTGTCAGGCGTGTGACAAGTTGCTCCGCGTCCATGGCCTTGGTGGTGGTGCGGGCTTGCCTAGCGCTGCTGCGCAACTCAGCGTTTGTGCAGAGATAATTTAGGAGCGTTCGGTTGCATGATATGACAGATTCCTGGCAGCAGAATGAAACGTGCACAGTCTGGAGCGTTCCGAAGTCGCCAAGGCTCTTGGCGCACCGGCCACAGTTGTGCCGTACGGCGTGCAACTGGCGCGCCCCGGTCTCCGCGGTTAGCGCATTCCGGGCACCCAAAATCCTTCCCACGCTTGACGCACAATTGCAGAGTAATAATTGAAATGCTAACAGTTACATGGCCGCTGCGGTGCAGTGTTGGTGCATACTTGGGCGGCGGTCGGGCAGTGTAGTAATGACTACAGGCCGCCGCGCCCTTGGTCACGGAGGCCACTAAGCATACCCTGTTATCCACGGCCTGATGCGGCTATAACGCAATGCTTCATGCTACTGACAAACAGACAAAGCCTCACGTACGCCAATACGTAACAATTTGCATGTACGTGGGAATGGCCGCGGGTAAAGCGCCTGCCTGCTGGCACTGGCGCAGCGGTGCGCCTGCACTCCTGCTTCTGATCCGTCATCTTTATCAATCATCTTTCTTTGATTCGCCAAACACACACCATTACCATGAGGGCATGCGGATTATGTCATTTGGTTCAGGTGGACGAGAAGGGCGCGGCGCCGCCCAAAAAGCGGCGCAAGCGCGCTGGCTGAGGAGCTGACTGGTGTCTAGGTAGCGGTCCGCAGTGGGGCGAGCAAGGCCTGTGGTGTTGTAGGCAGCAGTGGTACGACAAGTAGTGCGGCTGCTGTTGACTCCTGCACTGCGTGTTGGCTGGCTCCTGCTGTCTGAGCCGCGGCCGCATATTCATTCACGTGATGTTGCATCTGGTGCTCCTGGTGCAGCTTAGCATGTATCGCATCGCCCCCTCACCCCTCGCAGCGTCGTGTGCCTGCAGTTTGGGCACACCTGTCCAAACTGCAATTTCCACTGTCCCTGTCTTTCCCAAGGCCGCGCTCACATGTGAGGTCCTCAACTCTTCAACACGGTGCACGCATCTGTCACAGGCGAGGTTGGGTGCTGGAGGGCAGAGTCAGACGCAGGCTCAGAGAGGCAGGGGCAGAGGCATAGCGCACGCGGTTGGATTGCGAGATTGTAAGGCTCTATGGGTCTATAAGTACTCGGCCCTCCTCGTTATCCGAATCCGGCCCTCCTTAGCCCTTTCCGTCCGCTCAGCCCTCGCCTGGCCCTCCGGCCCCCTTAGCCCTCCGGCGCATGACTGGGCCTTTAGAGATCGTAGTCGTGCGTTCGTTGGCGATTTGCGTTGACCGACATGACTGGGTTCAGCCTGTGGGTTTCTGGGGCACAGTGGGGGCGTTGGGGGTTGGGCGTTGGGCTGGATGACTGACTTGCGTCCGTTAGGGGTTGGCGTTGACCGTCATGACTGGATCCAGTCGTTTTTCGTTGCCCAAAAGGGCTGTCCTGGAACCGGCATTATCCTGTTTTTTTATGTCAGTGCACTGGCATCTTAGAGCATCATAAAATGGGGCAGAGTGTATGCCGTCAGGTCAAGGGAAGCTGCCATTCCCCCCAGGAACACGGCAACCCGCCATCCCTGCTCCGCAGAGCGCGGGTCCCGGAGGTTTCGTCCATAGGGGCCCGAAAGGTTTCGTTTTTAGGCCTAAAACAGTTCCGAACGCGTTCGGAACCTTCGCCGTTGCGTTGCAAGAGGTATAATAGACCAGGTTACTAATGCGGGGGCGCCAGTGCAAGGTTCTGGTGTGTGCCTCGGCCCTGACGTGGACACGTCACGGTCGACATGTGTTTCTCATCCCACCGCGCGTCACCTTGAGGACTGCTCCCGACGCACACAAAGGAATTGAATGTGATTCTCATAACAAGTTGATGCATTTGGAACAGTCCCCCAGTCATGGTGACTTTCGGCACAGTACTACTAGCCGGGACG
The DNA here is from genome assembly GCA_016834595.1 of Chlamydomonas schloesseri. Classification (NCBI taxonomy): domain Eukaryota; kingdom Viridiplantae; phylum Chlorophyta; class Chlorophyceae; order Chlamydomonadales; family Chlamydomonadaceae; genus Chlamydomonas; species Chlamydomonas schloesseri. Next base: position 108,957 of record JAEHOD010000003.1, read on the forward strand.
CATTGACACTTGTAATTTCTGACATCCGGCATCCCTCTGCAAGTCACCTCCAAATCCGTTCCTGACGCGCGGACAAGGCATCAACCGTCCATATTACGTCAATTGGATTCCACCGGTCGTGGTTTGGTGCGGCCCGGTACTGCTGGCCGGGACACATGCCACATTGAAACTTCCGTCCGGGCAAAGTTGGCACGACACTCCACCTGACTGCACCAAGCAATGGGGCACCTCAAGAGGAGTGCATTGGCACCAACGCGGTCAAAATGGTGGGGGTTTGAGGGGTATACGACACGTTTTTGTACGGTGGGGGTCGGTCGGTCGGTCCGTGGGGGGTTCCAGGACGTTTTGCGACATGGGATCGGGAGGTTTTGTTCGTAACTCCTCCCCCCTTGCGCGGCCCGCTCGTCTGTGCGCGAGGTTGCACACGGCAGCACACATGCAAGGTCAGGCCACGCGTAATCTGATGCAGGGGAGTTTTCCCCTGGTCTGAAGCACCTAATACCACGACGCACTCGTCATTTCAGCGTAAGAAGACGCAAGCAAGTCCCAGGGCACATCCCTGCCCACAAAGCGAGGCCTGGGCAGCACCCAACAACCTGGTGCAAAATGCCACTGGTCCTGGCCCGGAGATCAGTCATCAAGAAGCGCCCAAAACTACAGAGGTCTTGTGTCAAAGCGTGGTCTGGCTCAACGCCCAAAGGCCAACAAAGGACATCATCTGTTAACCATCTGCCATCGTCTGCCATCTGATACATTCCGCTCACATGATGCAGCCACACACGCAGCGCACAGCGCGCAGCATCTGGCTTTGCTTTGACAGCCCAGGCTTATCGATAAGCATGGAATCTCAGCGCCAGCTCAGAGGTATTGTGCTGAGCAGCCACAATGGCGCGCCATGCCGTCAGCGTGCTTCTCAGGTACCGGAGCTGTTTGCAGGCAGGGGGAAGGGAAGCTGCGGAGCATGGACTCTGATGGACGTTGGCCACATCTGCGCACACAGTCGCCGAGGCTCGCCAGCCTCACAGATGCCTGCAGGCGTTGTGTAAAGGATGTGCCCGGCGTGGAGAAAGCACGAAGTACATGGTAATTTCGGATTGAGCGGGCCGAGCGCTTCACTTCTTCATCCTTGTGCGGCACGAACACACCCTATGCATGGGATGGAGCTTATGCGCTATTTTCCCTCATATGCTGTTAATACTAAGCGGCGTACTATACTAACGAACACTATATGCCCCGAAGCGTGTCCCAAGGAGTCTTCGAAGTGAACAAATGGTAGACACAGCTTTCTGAGACTAGGAGCTCAGCCCCCTGAGGGGGCAATCTAAAATATGGACGGCAACTTTGTGGCTGACGTGCGGCTGGACGACAGCGACGAGGTGCGCAAAGGAGGAAGGAAATGTTGTGTGGTCTTCCAAGCTGAGCGGATATCTAAAACAAGTGGAAAATGAATGAGTGCAGGTGCTCCAGCTACCTATTGTGAAGAGCAAAGTCAAGAAGCTGCTTCAGGGAGCTGTGAAAAAGATAGCTCTCCTTGGCGCACCGGTCATTCCTTCCAGTGATGATTCATTGGAGCAATTCCTACAGTCCGCTGGACGGTTCTTTGGAAAGGACCCCGCGAAATGGGACCAAGTCGGTGAGCATTCTTCAGCGGGGTTGCATGCTGCACTTTCGGGCTTTGCGCCCCTGCGCTTGCACCAAGGAGGAGTCAATTGTCGCTGTCATTGTTGTTGGAGGCTCGGGAACATGGCTTGGAGCCCGCGTGCGCGGCACGCGGTGACAGGAAGACACATCGGCCAGGACGCCAGCAGCAGGGGGCAGGGTGGGGACGCCCATGGCGGGGCGACTCAAATTGCGGCACACGTGCAAAACGGAGCGGTGCCGGAGGGAAAATGGAAGTGGTGTTGCCGCTAAGTGCAGTGGGCGGCAGGAACAGGGAACGGCGTTGCAAAAGCAGCCAGGCGGACAGAGACCCTGGACTGGGCTGGCTGGCTGGGCCGCGCCGCGTCCGGCCCTAGCACAGTTGCCTCAACCGCACCTCACCATTCCGAAACTCGCCTGCACAAATCGCCGCGCACTGCTCGCCCAGCCGCCGTCCTGACACTTGCCCCGCCCTCGTCTCTCTTCCTGCATCCCCGCCTGTGCCCCACGCCAACAGGCGAGACCAAGGTGGATGTGGTGGAGGAGGCGGGCAAGCGCACCACAAAGCTGACGGGTGTGTTCACGGGCACGGAGCTGGCGCTCATGGTGGAGAACCCCTACTACGACGAGCGGCTACCGGCGCGGGAGGACAAGCCGGAGCTCAACTTCAGCCAGAAGCGGACGCCCATCCGCACGGATGACGAGTGGCAGGAGGTGCGGTGGCGGTGGCGGTGGCGCGGGAGCGGGAGCGGAAGCGGGAGCGGCAGAGACGGAGAGCGGAAATGCAATTGGACGGGCGTTCGTGGGTAGAGTTAGAGACGGGGGTTCCCTTTGAGGAGCACATGCGTTAGCGAACCTGTGAAGCGAACGGCCTGGGCGGATGTATTCAAGGCATCCTTACGGGCCGGTGCCGAGGTATGCGGCAGCAGCTGCAAAAAGATATCACTCACGCTCCCTCCCCCGCCCCATTCCAACCCGCAGCTGATCGCGGAGCAGCCCTGGACCGCCAGCAAGCGGCGGCAGCTGCTGACCGCCTACCTGCACGCCAAAGTGGAGGCAGAGGACCCGGTGCTGGCCACGGAGGGCGCACAGGGCTTCTGGGAGCTGGCCATCAACAAGGACCACCACGCCGACTTCCGGCTGGACCGCCTGGCGGCGCTGCTGAGCCGGCTGTCCAGCCCCAGCCTGGAGGTGGGCACCACCACCGCCGCCGCCATCTGGGGCCTGGCCACCACCGGCCTCAGCCGCAAGAACCTGGCGGACCTGGACATCGTGTCGCTGCTGCTGGCCAACATCAAACGCAGCTTAAAAATGCCCGTCATTCCAGACGAGGCAACGCTAGCAGCGGCCGCTGCCGCTGCCGCCGCCAAGGCGGCCGGCAAGGACGCGGACGCAGCGGCGGCGACCGCCACCGCCGCGGCGGCGGGAGATGACGCGGCCGGAGCCGGCGGCAAGCCGGGGGCGGGCGCGGTGCCAGAGGCGCAGCGCAACAAGTTCCAGTCGTTCCTGCTGGGCGCCCTGAGCGTGCTGCTCATCGACCGCAACTGCCGCCGCGCGTACCTGCAGCAGGAGCCGGAGTTTGGCACGCTATTCGTGCTAGCGCGCAACCTGGAGGGCTACGAGCCCGGCCACGCAGCGGCGCGGCGCGAGGCGGCGGCCAAGCTGCTGACCACCATGGTGCAGCGCGACGCGGACGCGCGACGCAGCCTCATCGCCAGCGGCGCGCTGCGGAGCGTCATCTCGCTGCTGAATCCCAAGGTGCGTGCATGGGGGCCTGGCCAGCTGGCGGGCAGGATTGCTGCAAACACTCAATTACTGGGGCCCTAAAGACTGTGCGTGTCTTGGCAGTTGCGGCAGCTGCACCGGGTGTAAGTGGATGGCAAGGGCGGAGCGGAGGAGCGGTTCGTGAAGCACGGCAGGAGGCGGCTATGGTATCGGGGAAAGGACTACCGCGGCCTGGACACAGCAATCCCGCGGCCCCAGTGGGACTAAGATCGCAGACAAGCGCTGTTCATAGCAACCGCGCGCTCGCCCACTTCTTACCGCGACTTATACTCATCTTAAAAGCACGTGCGGACGTCACGCACTGACACGCAGGGCCCCGGCGAGAGCATGATCCAGTTCTGCGCCGCCTCGCTGCTGGCCACGCTGGTCCTGGACGACGACGCCATGGAGCTGATCCGCGACCGCGGCGAGGCGCCGCTCATGTTCGAGGCGTGCATCGTGCTGCTGCAGAGCACGCTGGGCAAGCTGAAGCGCGAGGTGCAGCGCTTCTACGGCCACCTCACGCCGTGAGTGGCGCTGTGTGCGGCGGCCGCTGCTGCCGCTTGGCAGCCTGGGGCGCAGGCCTGCGGGGTTTAGTGTTGTTGCGTGGTGGATTCAACGGGTGCGGTTGCCAGCGCTATCGGGTGCGGCAGCAAAGCGAGCTGGGCATGGTGCAAAGGGCTCGGGGGCGCGGCCAGCATCCGGTAATCTGAGCCGCTGTCTGCTCCACATGCGTGCGCCTGCTGGGTTCACACAGGGAGGAGGCCGCCGAAACGCCGCCCTTTGACGTGGAGCTGGGCGTGCGGCTGGCCGAGGCGGCCAGTCAGGCCATGTGGGGCAGCGCACACTACTGCGTCATGATGGACCCCATCCAGGTCAAGATGGACCACATCCAGCAGCTGGGTGAGCCGGGTGCAGCGTGCGAGTGGACTGGCGTGCGAGCGGGCAGTTGGGTGGGCGGGGCGGGAGGTGACAGTGGAGCCGAAGCCGGGTGGCAGAAGCTGCATCCGGCCGGACGGGACTGCGCGTGACTTCGAAAGAAGCGGGCAGTGTGCATACCAGCTGGCTCTCGTATCCTCTCCGCAACTCTGCGCGACCCACGCACCCCGCGCTCCAGGCGTTATGGGCAACGACTGCTATGCCACCGTGGCGCTGCCGCTGTCGCGCGTCGCGCACTGCATCACCGCCTCGCTGGCCACGCTGGCCGCAAACCCGGACGCCGCCATGCTCATCATGAACTCGCCCAACGACGTGGCGCTCAACTTCCTCATGGCCATGTTGGACTGCGTGGAGACGGAGAACTTCGAGCAGGCGGGCCACGTGAAGGCCTCGGCCTGCGCGGGCGTGGCCTTCCTGGCCTGCCACCCCATCGGCGCGGAGGGCGACGAGTGCATGTTCGGGCCGTTCCGGCAGAAGCTGCTGGGTCTGGGGGCGTTCGGCGCGCTGCTGCGCGCGGCGCTGAGCAGCGTGATGGAGAGCGACTGCGACCGCATTATCCAGCAGGTGTGGGCGCGAGCGGGGGCGGGCAGGGCCGGGGTGGGTTAAGGAGCAACGCTTTGTGATAGCGGCAGCATGGGCGCACGCTGGACAGCGGCGTGATGCGGCGTCGGGCGCCTTCCCAGCATCCATCCTTGCGCCGCTCCTGCCGTAACCCTCCCACTTGCGCGTGTGCCTCCCCCTTCCCGTCTCCGCCTGCTCGTCATAACTTACATGCATGGAACTCCCCCGTCCCCCTCCACGAAAGGCCGCCGCCATCGGCCTGATGTACCTGTCCACCATGGCGGGCGCCGTGGACGCCCCCGAGCTGGCCATGTACGCGGCGCTGCTGACGGACAGCGACAACAGCGAGATGATCGAGTTCCTGATGGCGGGCATGTGGATCCTGCTGCGCGACGGCAACAACCGCAAGGTGCGTGACGTGGTCACATGAGTGGCTGCCCTGCAGGTGCCTGCCCTGCTGCCCCGGGGCCCTGTTGCCCTGGCCTTGCCCGTCCTAGCTGTGACCTGGTTCTACATGCCGTTTCGCTACAGGTGCTGGGCACGTCGTTCAACCCCTCGCCTGCCAACGCGCTGGCAAAGAACATGATCAACAAGCTCAACGACGCCATCACGCTGCACGAGATCAACGACGAGGTGGCGGCCAAGACTGCCAAGCTCAAGCAGACCATGGCGGGGCGCGGCGGCGAGGAGGAGGGCGCGGACGGCAGCGCAGCCGCCACCGCAGAGCCCAGCGCAGCAAATTCCACCGCCGCAGCGTCAGCAGCGGCGCCACCGCTGCCGCCTCCGGCGGCGGAGGGCGTTCCGTCGGCTGCGGCTTCGAACGCGGGGGGCGGGGGGCCAGGGGCAGCGCCGGGTGAGAGCGGGGCTGCGGAGGGCGGCGAGGCTGGGGAACCGGGCGCGGCCGGCGCCCCTCGCGGCGGCGAGGAGGGCCTGTACTCACCCGAGGCCAGCGGCGTCAACGTGGCGCACGAGCTCGAGCCAGCGGCACCGGCGCCGTGGGCGCCCGCTGCCGCCGCTGCCCCAGGCGAGGAAGCGGAGGAGCAGCTGGAGCGCGATCCGGACGAGGCGTTTGCGATGCCGCCCGACACCAACATGCCCGACGGCGAGACGTTTTACGAGAACAAGGACACGGCCTTCCCCGCGCCCATGCTCATGAAGCAGGCAGAGAGCGCGGACCGCGTGCGGCGCAAGGCGCAGGCGGTCAAGGGTCGCATGAAGCAGGTGGGGGGCTAGGCCGCGGCTGGCGGGCCAACTTGTTGTGTTTGCGCGTTGTGGCCATGCTTGCGGGATGTAGCCATGCAAGGCGCGCCGCCTTGCAGTGCGTACTGCTAGGCGCTGCCCTTGTTTGCTCCGCTCGCGCAGTTCCCACTAACACTGCGCCGTTCACGCCGCGTTCCCAATGCATCGCAGCTTGAGAAGCGCTTCGACAAGCAGCTCAAGGACAACTGGGGTCTGGAGACGCTGGTGTCGGTGGGCGAGTCCTGGCTGCCCGCCATGCTGGAGCAAGACGAGGTGGGCGAGGCCACGGACGTGCCCGTGCTCAAGCTGTTCGAGTTCCTGGTGGCGTCCATTTGCATGTTCATGGTGGACGACGACGGCGTGCCCGAGCGCCGCGAGCTGGACATGTTCCGGCTCAGTGCGCCCGACGGCGTCCGCAACAAGACGTGGTGGACGGTGGACGTGCGCGCGCCCGAGGCGGACGGCGCCGTGGACAGCGACACGGAGCGCGCGCTGCGCATCCTGCTGCAGATCCTGGGCATGCACCTGTCCGCGGCCTGGAAGTCCATGCAGCTGGGTGAGTGGGGCTGTGAATACCAGCCCACATAAGCCATACCCAATGCGAAAGGAGCGAGGAGGAGAGCGTGGCCTGAAATGACAACGGGGGAGGACAGCAGCAGGCTGTGTCAGGTTTCGGGTCCGGGTCCGGGGCCGGGGCGGGCGGGGGAGGTGTGACCTGACATGGGCGTTTTGATGGGAAGCAGCGTTGGCAGAGCCAGGGTTCTGCGTGTAGTTTCCACCCCGCCATTTCCTGTGGTACGATAATCAGTGCCCGAAATCCTCTCCTCAAACATTCGCCCTGGGTGCCCTGTGCACGCGCTGCGCCCCAACAGGCGTGCTGACGCTGTGGAACGCCTGCTGCCGGCACCCCAACATGGAGAGGCACGTGGTGGAGCGCGGCGTGGCCATGAAGCTGCTCATGGTGGTCAACAACCCCATATGGCCGCCATCGCTGCGCGAGATCTCCGCCGGCTGCCTGGAGTTCTTCCAGGAGCGCTGGTCCAACCTGACCACCTTCGGCGCCGGCGCCACGCTGCTGCCCGGCGGCCTGCCGGCTGAGGTGTCGGGCGTGCAGGCGGGCGGCGCGCCGCCCGAAGGCGTGGTGCCCTACATCGCGGCCATGGTGGGGCTGGTGAACACGGCGGTGCCGCTGATGGAGTACCGCGGTTGCCACGGCCTGGCGCGCATGACCTACACCGCGCCCTACGCCTGCCCGGAGCCCAAGGCGTTCCTGAAGGAGGCCAAGGCCGTGGCGGCGGCGCTGGGCGGCGTGGAGGCGCTGGTGGCGCTCATGAAGCGGCTGAACCGGCGCTACCAGGACCTGTGCGGCCCGGCGGGGCTGGGCGGCAGCCTGCGCGCCACCGGCGGCGCAGCAGGCGGCGGCGGCGCAGCGGCGCCGGGCGGCGGCGGCGGCGGCGGCCCCACCAATCCGGGCGACGAGCCTGAGAACCCGGCCGTCTTTGAGCGCGACATGCAGAACCTGGAGGCGGTGCAGGACATCTACTTCGTGTGCATGGCCGCGATGCTCAACCTGTCGGTGCTGCGCGTAAACCAGGTCCCCATCGCCAAGCGCGGGCTGCTGGTGCTGCTGGGCACCAACACCGTGTTCTACAACCGCGTGGTGGCGCTGCGCGCCAACCTCAACGCCACGCGCCCCGGCGGCGCGCACGCGCCGTCGGCGGCGGACGCGCTGGCGCGCGAGGAGCAACTGCTGCACCTGTGCTCCGCCATCATCCAGAACATCGCGCAGCACCCGCAGAACCGCACGCGCATGTACAAGGCGGAGCTCAAGGGCACGGTGGCGCTTGACAAGGTCATCGAGGCCGCCACCGACGTGGACGAGGAGACGCGCACCGCCGCGTCCTTCCTGCCCGCCATCCCCTCCATGCGCTCCATGTCGCCCACCGCGATGCCCAGCACCGGCAGCCTGGGCCGCGGCACCGGCGGCCGCGGCACCGGCGGCACGCTGTCCGCCTCCGCCAGCGCGGCGCGGGTAGCCGCCGCCGGCGGCACCAGCCCCACGCGCGCGATCAGCAGCGGGCGGCTGCCGCAGGGCGCCAAGATGACGCAGAACGGCCAGGTCATCAACGGCGGCGTGGACACGGCGCTGGCGGGCAGCGTGCGGCCCAAGGTGGTGTTCCCGCCCATCTGCGAGCGCGGCGCCACCGGCGACGGCGCCACGCTGCAGCGATTCGGAGCCACCGGCACCGGCTTGGTGCGCGTCAGCTCCCAGCAGAGCGGGCGAAGTGAGTGCCTTGACTTCGATAGAGAAGCTTGCCTTGCGTGTTGTGCTGTCCACGGCGGTTTGCGGGCGTTCGTGTATCAATGCTTGTTGCCTGCACACAAGTATGAATCGTCTGCAAACCCTCGCAGGCGGCTCTCCTGGCACAGCCGATATGAACGGGTTGGACTACAGCGAGAGCGGCGGCGCGGGCGGCACGGGCATGAGCCACGAGGCCATCACGGACTCGCGCTACCGCTTCCTCACCTGGATCGACAACACCTTCCACGACCTGGAGGTGCGCTGCCGGCTGAGCTGAGCTGGACTGGGCTGCATAGCTGCTGTAGTTGGCTGCCTGGCTGCCGCAGCTGCGGCTGCGCTATGCCGCGGCATTGCTGCTTTTGCGCGGTGACTGTGCCTGCTTTCCCCGCTTGCCTACTCACCCTGTGTGCCTCTGCAATCCTGCCCTTTCTCTGCACTTATCCGGCCCCTTCTCCCTCATCACGCACCCACGCAACGCAGGCCGGCGCCAACGTGCCGTTCTCCAAGAAGGGTGGCGCCGACGACCGCTCCATGGCGTCCGGCATGGGCCGCACCTACCGCAAGGCGCTGTGGGACGAGAACGGTGACTGGCTGCCCAACGAGCCCGAGTCCGCCAAGGCGCTCAACAAGCTGCTGGCGCGGCCCATGAGCCACTTGTGGCAGGACATGCCCGAGCACCGCGCGCGCCAGGGCCGGCAGCGCTGGGAGCCCACCGTGTCCGAGTACCGTGAGCTGCAGAGCGCCAAGCCCCTCACGCGGCCCGCCGCCAGGCTGCTGTCCACGCAGCCGCCCAAGGACCAGGAGGAGCTGATGGTGGCGGCGTCGCAGATGATTGGCCTCATGCCGGAAGACTACGACTCGGAGGAGGACGAGCCACTGGAGCCCCGCGGCGACGGCGGCTTCGGCAGCGCGGGCGCGGCGGGGCCCAGCTCGGGCGCGGACGCCAGCGGCGCCGGCGGGATGGCGGAGCAGCACCGGAAAGCGGGCGGGGCAGCAGCAGCAGGCGGGGCAGCAGCGGCGGGCGGGAAAAAGGCGGGGCAGCCGCTGCCCTCCAACATGCCGGCGGCGCTGGCTGGCGAGGCGACCACGGAGGTCGCCAAGCCCACCGTCACCGCCTCGCTCAACTGGAACGACGGCCCGCCCACCCGGCCGCGCACCGCGGAGCGCGATAACGGCCGCGTGGGCCTGACCGTGCTGGCTGCGCCGCCGGAGGCGCTGCAGGCCACGGCGGCACGCAAGGCGGCGGAGGCGGCGGCCGCCTCCGGTAACCACCACTTCGGCGGGGTGGGCATGGACATCAGCGACGAGGCCATCGCGGCGGCCAGCAGCAACGCCGCCGCCTCCAAGGCCGAGGCGGTGCCGCTCAAGGTGTGCCTGGGGCCCAAGCGCCCGCGCCAGATCATCACCTTTGAGGACCGCATCGTGATCGACACGGACAGCAGCCGGCCCACGCTGACGCTGTTCGAGCACGTGGAGGGCAGCAAGGTGTCGGAGGGGCTGTTCCCCTCATACATCCTGCCAAACGGCAAGCGCGCGCACATGTACTACAACGGCGGCACGCTGCTGGACGAGGTGAGCGTGGAGGCCGTCATCCCGCCGCCGCGCCCCTCCACGGTGCCGCAGGCGCTGCAGCAGACCATGCCGCTGGCCAACGTGCTCAACCTCGTCGCCAAGCCGCCCGGCAGCGCGCCGCCTTTCATCCCCTACAAGCCAGTGCCGCGCCTGGTGCCGCTGCCGTCGGAGCACACGCTCACCGTCAAGCGGCCCGACCTTCACGTCGCCGAGGCCTTCGGCGACCTGCGCGAGGACAACCTGCAGCTGGTGATCCAGGCGAAGAAGATCATCAAGACGCAGACCACCACGCGTGTGGAGAACATCGAGATCAAGCCGCAGGAGGAGCGCGAGCCGTGGACGCTGCCGGCGTCCATCTTCAAGAACCGCAGCAAGGAGTGTGACGCGCGCGCCTTCTTCGACTCGCACACCGTGGAGGAGAAGATGTTTGAGCGCGACTGGCAGCGCGCCTGCGCCAAGGAGAAGTTCACGAGCATGATGAGCCGCGAAAACAAGGCCAACAAGGAGGGCAAGGACGAGAAGGTGGCCATCAAGGAGGTGCACGACGTGCTGCTCAAGTACTGGCCGCAGGTGGGTGGGTGGGTGGGTGGGTGGGTGGGTGGGTGGGTGGGTGGGTGGGTGGGTGGGTGGGTGGGTGGGTGGGTCAGGCGGGCGGGCGGGCGGGCGGGGCAGGTGGAGAGCAAGCCAGGGGTGCACTCGCTGGCTGCCCAACGTGCGTGCGTGCAGATTTGCGCTGGCCCTGACACTTATTGTTGTTGTTTTTGCCCCCAACCTGCAGGTTGTGGGCGCGTTCGTGTACTACGCCGCGGGCGGCTCCTCCGACCCCTACCACATGTCGCTCAACGCCTTCACCACCTTCCTGGACGACTGCAGCATCGCGGACCCCGAGTCGCAGTACTGCAAGCGCTCCGACTGTGACACCGTGTTCATCGTGTGCAACTTCCAGCCCGACAAGAAGAGCGCGGAGGCGCAGGTCAACATGGAGAACGCCATGATGCGCTACGAGTTCCTGGAGGCCATCGTGCGTCTGGGTGAGTGAACGCCCTGTGTGCCAGCTAGGGAAGCTGCCGCAACGCCGCATGCATGTCAGCGCGACACACACACACACACACACACACACACACACACACACACACACACACACACAGGCGTGCTGGGTAAACGTTTTTAGGCGCATGTCACAAGCATATGGGTGCATGTCGGGGTCGGTTTGCTTCGCGAACGCCCGACGGGTTCCAGGCTATTTCTGCGGGTAAGTATGACTACCGGGGCTACGCGGTACCGTCCAAGAAGTATTCGGTACGTATCCGTCAGTAACTGCGAGCGATTGCGGGGATTCCTCTCCGTTTCCGTTTACCAACACACACACACACACACACAAGCTTGCGGGGAATTCTCTCCGTTTCCGTTTACTAACACACACATGCCCACAGGTGTTGACACGTCCGTGCCAAGCGCCCTTATCCGCTTCTCGAACCTCTTGTCCGCTGCCCGCCCCCAACCCCGCAACCCCGCAGCCATCTCCAAGTACGGCAAGGGCCAGGCCACGGACGACTTGCCCACGGCGGTGTCCATGCTGCTGGAGAAGAACATCATCCCCAACCTGGTGCCGGGCGCCTACGTGGCGTCCAACACCTTCCGCAGCGAGCGCCTGTACAACGAGGAGGTGGACCTGGTGTTCAAGAAGCACAGCGTGCTGCTCAAGGCGCTGTACAGCCGCTACCGCCTCAAGCCCGTGGGCGGCGGCCTGCGACCCAAGGTGGGTGTGACTGTGTGAGAGAGGCAGCGGCAGACTGCACCTGCGCGTGATGGCCACCTGCCATACGAACCTCAAGGGTGCTGCGCCGCCCAATGTGTAGCGCCAGCTCTTGTGCTGCAAACCGACCCTTGCCCTTGCATCCCCTTCTTGCTCAGCGCCCCGCCACAACGTTGCATCCCTCACCTGTGGTCCACCTGCCTTGTCCACCAACCACACCCACCACATGTACAGGTGCTCAAGCTGGACGGGTGGCAGCAGTTCATGAACGACGCCTCGCTGGTGGACAGCCAGTTCACGCTGCAGGACGCCTCGCTGGCCTACCTGTGGGCGCGCATGTACACCATCGACGAGATCAAGGACTACGCGCGCTACACCTGCCTGTCCTTCACCGACTTCCTGGAGGCGCTGGGCCGCGTGGCGGACATGAAGGCCCTGCCCTCCGCCTCCGACCTGGACCTGGCCGGCTACGACAGCGTGCTGGAGTGGGCGCTGGACAAGGAGCGCATGGAGGGCGGGCCGGACAAGGGAGGCCAGGGCGGCCAGGGCGGCGGCGACGGCGGCGACGGCGGCGCCACGCTGGACATCTTCCGGCCGCGGGCCAGCGCGGGCTTCAACACGCCCAAGACGCGGCCGCTGTACGTGAAGCTGGAGATGTTCCTGGACCTGGTGTTCCGGCGGCTGTACTGGGACCCCAGCCAGCCCGAGGTGCCCTTCAACTACGACGGCCTGCTCAAGCTGGTCAAGAAGATCGACAAGGAACTGGGGCCGTAAGGCAGTGCGTTGTGTGGGGCGTGAGCGAGGCAGGGAAGGTGCGGACGGGCGCCGGGCAGAGGAGGAAAGGACGGCGCGGCATGTGAGGGTGTGATTATGGTGCAGCTGTGCGATTATGTGGTGGGGCGTGTTTCGGGGTTTGGCCACCTCCCACAAAGAGTGCTTGTCTGTAGGGTGGGCTAATGAAGGCATATCATATGATTGTTTCTGAAGCGACATTGGCGCGCGGTCAAGTTGTAGGCCTGATTGTTGGGGTCGACGCCGCGTCGGGGGGGCGTGGTATGATGAGTTTTCTACTTGACCCTGCAAGTGACTGGTGAACTGTGTCTTGACTTCCTCGGATGACCTCCTGACAAACGAATGAACTGCCGAGGTGTGTGTGCTAAGCAGCAGTAAGCGCGAGCACTTGAGTACACATTGCTGTCAGATTGTCAGAGCCCATGCAAGGGAAGGGGCGCCCATCATAAATGCGGCGTTGCGTCAGGTGCTCTCCGGAATGAGAGTGGGCCAGAACTGATTGACGCATGCGCGCGCCATGCATGCTGCAAAGTATTGATCGCACTGTAAGTGTGCTACAATGCTACCTGCAACTACGGCTACCTCTTGACGTGCAAAAGCTTCAGTGTCATCGGAAGAAATACAAGTATGGCCGCTCACTTCGTGCACGTTGGCAGCTGTTGGTACTGAGAAATGCGGTGCCAGCCCCTCAGGGATCAAGAGGCCGAGGGGAGTCCGCAGCACCCGCCCCAGGCTCCTGGCTGCCATACAGAGGGGAGTGCCCGGTTGTTTCTCACGCGACGCCCTTGTCGAGACTCAGCTGTGCCCCCTCCCTGGCCGACGTGGGACGGCAAGTCACCCCCGGAGGCCCCCGGCGACGAGGGCACCACCGAGCGTGTCACGTCCGTGCGCAGAGCCCAAAATTACCGTGCTGAGTTCGTTCGTTTGCTTTGTTGATCTCCTTCATTCATTCGCATTGACGCAGTCAACTGCAGAGAGCCGCTGGTGATCCTCCAAGTCCATGCGTCGGCAAAACCCGAGGTCAACCTTACAGCAAATTCAATAATTTTTCTATCGACATTGAAGTATCCATTACATTACAAGCAACAACTCATTCAACACTGCTGGTCTTGTACATGCCCGCACTCTTCCCCTAGGGCGCGACGCCCTAACCGTCTCGTTTGCCCTCCCACATCATCTAAATAGCCTTAGACTAGCGAGCAACCATGCCGGCGCCCAGCCCCGCCAAGAAGGGCGTGGACAAGGCAAGCTCGCGACCGCGCCCCACGCGTCCGCGACAGCGTTGAGGTTCCATGGACGTGACCAATTATCTAACCAAAGGATGATTTGATGTTCTGCAGGGCAAGACGGGGAAGAAGACCGGCAAGCTTGAGCAAAATGCGCAGGACTACATCCCGCCTCCCCCGCCTATGCCGGGCGATGAGGCGTTCGCTATGGTGGGTTGTTGTGGGATATCGCAGCGCTACTGGTGCTGGCCTGCTGTCGGGAGTCGCTGACGGGTTTTCCATCCTTTTATGCAGCCCATCCGCGAAATAGTCAAGCCGGACAACCAGCTTCGGCTTTCGGAGACGGACCTCAATGAGGAGGTGGCAAAAATGCTGACCGCAAACAACCCAGCGGCGCCAAAGAACATCGTCCGCTTCAACATGAAGGACAAAGTCTTTAAGCTGGAGCCCATGGTGGAGCAGACGGTTGTTCACTACGCCACGGATGGGTGGCTGCTGCATAAGAGTTCGGATGAGGCGAAGCGGCAGATGGACATGGAGAAGATGGAGCAGGAGGCCAGCGCCAGGTTCCAGGCGGACATTGACCGCGCCAGCCACGAGCATAAAGACCATGGGGACGTGGAGCCCCCGGATGACTCGCGCCAGCTGCGCAACCAGTTCAACTTCAGCGAGCGGGCGGCGCAGACCCTCAACTACCCGCTGCGGGACCGGGAGACGTTCACGGAACCGCCGCCCACAGCGACCGTATCGGGTGGGTCGCACGGCAGGCCGTGGGCATGGGTTTGAGACTGGAAAGTCCCTCCCACCATGAGGATGCGTGGACAGGGCGGGCACGGGTACCTGAAGGGCCGCGGCCTTTCGGTGTCGGGGCGCGGCAACGGGCCGGGGCTGTTGGGGATGTGCGGGGGGAAGCCAGTCTGAGCGCACCAGCGTACGTAACGATGCATAACACGTGGACTTGGCGCATACCCGGGCTTTCTCGCTCGGGTATGCCCCTGACGCCGGCCCTGTGGCCCACGGCCCGATGACAGTGCTTCGGCCCCTAACACTGTGGGTCCTAGCAATCTTTGGGCCTCCATACCTTTCAACTCTGTGCCACTCTCTCCCCCGCCCCTGCTACCGTCCCACAGGCGCGTGCACGCAGTGGGAGATCTATGACGAGTACATTAAGGACCTGGAGCGGCAGCGGTTAGACGAGGCCATGAAGTCCAAAGGCGGCAAGAAGGCGGCCGCCGCCGCGGCGGCGGCGGGCGCCGCGCACGCAGCCAAACACGAGCACGTGCCCACGCTGCAGAGCCCCACGCTGCTGCACAGCCTTGGGACGCTAGACCGCATGGTGAATCAGAACATGTACGAGGAGGTGGCCATGGACTTCAAGTACTGGGACGACGCCTCGGATGCATTCAGGTGAGGCGTGAGGAGCGGGCGTGGGCGGAGGGGTGGAGGCAAAGGGAGCATGGTGAAGGGAGAGCTCGGGAAAGGGGACAGGTGGATGGGCTACACCTTGCGCCGCACGCAGGCTCTGCATGGATACGGCATTTGGAGTGGATACGCCAGGACGGTTGCAATGCTCATTGGGCTGTCACGAGCAGGCCTGTACGGTCTGCGCACTCCTGCACGCCGGGACACACCCTCGCCGTCCGTTGACCGCACCCACCGCCATTCCCCCACCTGCCTGCCTCAGGCCCGGGGAAGGCTCGCTGCTGCCGCTGTGGCGCTTCGTATCGGACAAGAGCAAGCGGCGGCAGGTGACGAGCATCTGCTGGAACCCGTTGTACGACGACATGTTCGCGGTGGGCTACGGCAGCTACGAGTTCCTCAAGCAGGCATCCGGCCTCATCAACATCTAC
This sequence comes from Chlamydomonas schloesseri, assembly GCA_016834595.1. Classification (NCBI taxonomy): domain Eukaryota; kingdom Viridiplantae; phylum Chlorophyta; class Chlorophyceae; order Chlamydomonadales; family Chlamydomonadaceae; genus Chlamydomonas; species Chlamydomonas schloesseri. The sequence goes on from JAEHOD010000003.1 coordinate 124,596, forward strand.
TCGCTGAAGAACCCCTCGCACCCCGAGTACACCTTCCACACCGAGAGCGGCGTCATGTGCGTGCACTTCCATCCCGAGTTCGCCAACCTGCTGGCGGTGGGCTGCTACGACGGCTCCGTGCTGGTGTATGACGTGCGGCTGAAGAAGGACGAGCCCATCTACCAGGCCTCGGTGCGCACCGGCAAGCACAACGACCCCGTGTGGCAGGTCTACTGGCAGCCCGACGACGCGCAGAAGAGCCTGCAGTTCGTGTCCATCAGCTCCGACGGCGCGGTCAACCTATGGACTCTCACCAAGAGCGAGCTCATACCCGAGTGCCTCATGAAGCTGCGCGTGGTGCGCGCCGGCGAGACCAGCGAGGAGGAGGACCCCAACGCCTCCGGGCCGGCGGGCGGCTGCTGCATGGACTTCTGCAAGGTGGGTGGGTTGCGAAGAGAGCGGCGGGCTGGAACTACTGCGGTCCTTAGTAAGGGGGCTCAGCCGCCTGGGCAAGTGGGCTGGTGTTGCGGTTTGCCTCGGCGGCTGGTATGGGGCCAGGTGGTGCTGTTCACATGGGCTGCCTCGAGCTTACACAGCAGCCGCTTCTCTCTCCCTGACCTCTACCTCACCGCCGCCGCCGCATCTTGCCTCTATCTTGGCTCGCAGATGCCCGGCCAGGAGTCCATCTACCTGGTGGGCACGGAGGAGGGCGCCATCCACCGCTGCTCCAAGGCCTACAGCTCGCAGTACCTGTCCACCTACGTGTCGCACCACCTGGCCGTGTACGCGGTGCACTGGAACAACATCCACCCCTCCATGTTCCTGTCCGCGTCCGCCGACTGGACCATCAAGCTGTGGGACGTGCACGACCCCAAGCACGCGGTCATGAACTTTGACCTGAACGACTCGATTGGCGACGTGTCGTGGGCGCCCTACAGCGCCACCGTGTTCGCCGCCGTCACCGACGACGGGCGCGTGCACGTGTTCGACCTGGCGCAGAACAAGCTGCTGCCGCTGTGCAGCCAGAAGGTGGTCAAGAAGGCCAAGCTGACTAAGCTGGTGTTCAACCCCAAGCACCCCATCGTGCTGGTGGGCGACGACAAGGGATGCGTCACGAGCCTCAAGCTCAGCCCCAACCTGCGCATCACGTCCAAGCCGGAGAAGGGCCAGAAGTTCGAGGACCTGGAGATCGCCAAGCTGGACGGCGTGGTGGAGATCGCGCGCAAGAGCGACGCCGACCTGGCCAAGAACGCGCCAGCGCACTGATGCACATGTGCTGGTGGCATTGGAAGAGGAGCATTGTGTGGTGAGGTGTGCCGGTGGCGTTGCTTGCGGCTGTGGTGGAGGATGGTAGAGGAGAGGCGCCGGAAAGGCTTTGGAGGGGGGGTAGGGGCTGGCAGGCGTGGTAGACCGGAATGGGTACAGAGGACCTTTTGCGGTTTCTGTGGCAGCTGCGCGTTATGACAGTGAATTGGCGTGCTGGTAGGATGTAGACGCGGCACGTGAGGCATACGGAGCATGGGTGCTGTGGCTGCGTATGCCGATAGGGCAATGTCGCACTTCGCCGTTGATGACCCCAGACAAATGGCATGTACGGTGTTGACAGATCGTGGCCTCATGACTGCCAAGCGAAAAGGGAGGACTGTGTGACGCTATACCAAGCTGTATTTATAAGTACTAGTGGCCCCGCACCGTGCTCTTGCCAGAGCTGGGTTGGTTGCTTGAAGGGCGGGCTGTGGATCTGCGAAGTTGCTATCACCGCGTGATGCTGGGCAGCTGGGGTTGGCCGGGGCCGTACCTGCAAAAGCCTTGACCAGCTGGCAGCAGGCAGCTTCTCTTGAGTCTCCACAACCTCCGCACAGCGCGGCCGACGCAAGATATGCATTTGACCTTGCATGTTACAGCGCTAGCTCAATCAGCTGTCTTCAAGCCTCCCTTTTTGCAACCGTGCTGCCTAGGCACGACACTGAGCTGCGATGCCCCCCACGTAACAACCGCATGTTGATCTGTGCCACGCATGCATGGACTCCCACGTGTCAAGCCGGCGCCATCTCTACGCATTACCGCACCCAATTCGCGCTAAGCACATCGCTAAATGTGCCTCAAATGCGTACCAGTGGTTCGGGCGGGGCAACGCAACATGCGCACAATCTTATCAGACGCAAGCCTGTATCAGGCTAGAGCCAGACTGGCGTTAGCTTCAATATATTCAGACCCGGCCTACCGTATTGTACAACTGCAAAAGGCCAACCGCCCCACCCCACCGCCCTCATGCGGCTGGTCCCCACACCATCGCCAAGCAAGCCACCCCCGTCCGCGCGTCCCCACCGTACTACTAGGCAGCTGCAGCCATGACAGGTCATCCGCCGCGTCGTCGTGTGTCTACAGCCACAGTCGCATGCGGCTCTTGCCTCGGGCCGCCGTAGCCCGCGCCCCGCCTCACTATGCCGGAATCTGCCGCTTCCCCTCATCATTGCTGTCCTCTTCCTAGCGCCGCCTCGGCGCCCAGTTGCATGCTCCGCTCGTGCGCCGGGCCTCCTCACAGCTCGCAGTACACGCCCTGCATCTTGTAGCCGCGGGCCGCGGCCTTGTCCGACCACTCCTTTGCGGCGCGCGGGTCCTTCTGGCAGCCATAGCCCTCCTGCGGGCGCAGGGTGGTGCAGAACGGGGCGGAGCTGCAGTGTAGAGAAGCCGTCACAGCAGTGCCCAGCTACGGCCGTGTTTGTAGCTGCCTTCTTGCCAGCAATTCCGCCCGCGCCTCGCCTGCACTGCTCATATGCTCAAAACGACCGCTGCCCGCCCTCACCCTCCCCGAACTGAACCCTTCCCGCATCCTATACATGCAAGCGCGGCCCCCGAAACACGCGCAAAGAGCACCTGCACATACCGCGAATCGGTCGAAGGCCCCATTTCCGTCTCCCAGGGCAGCCCCAGCCCTCTACTTCATCCAGCCTGTTCTTCAGCTGCGTATGGCTGCTTCCAAGCACAGCCCCGCAACGCATCCACCCATGCCCTGTAGCCCTGCGCCCTCCGCTCCAAGCACCCACCTTGTACATCTCGCCCACAAGCGCCTGCTGCTTCACGTCCCCGCGCTGCGCCTCCAGCAGTGTGTCCTCAAACCACCGCTTCACCGCCTCTTGCACCACATATTTAAGCGGGATGGGCTCTGTGTTGGGAGATAGGGTTGTAATGGGAGGGTCATGGGTGTGGCAAGCGGCCGAGAAGAGGGTTTCAGGTCCCAGAATTCACGTGGAGTCCCCCGGCGGCTCATGCAAGCCACGGCCTTCCGGCACACACCATCCGTGTGCTACGTTGTTAGGGTATCCTGGGGTGATGTGGCACCCGCCGCGCTGCTCTTCCCGCCACAGAGCGGTACACACTAACCCTGGTCGCCGCCCCCCCCCCCTTTTATGCACCTTGCCGCTCTTGCGCACCTGGCTGCATCTGCGATGGATGCGCGTGTGCCACCTGTGCTGAACCCGGCCGCTCGAGCTCTGGCGCACTCCGCTTGTTGCTGCTCTTTGGGCGGCCTGACAACGGGGACACGCGGGGACAGGCCAGTGACAGCCGGGCCGGGTGTGGGTCGGCAGGGCTGGGCCCGGCATACAGGGGTCGCGCCGAGACCTCAACAAAGGCCCTCAGGTGTCTGACGAGCAGCTAGCCACGCGGCCTAATCAGCAATATCCCGAGCTCTTGGCCCAGGCACACCGTATACTGGCTCTGGCTGTGTTCGTTGGCGACTGGCCATGTGAGTTCCGAGCGAGGGGCTGACTGAGACGGCCGGACGCCACGAGACAGCCCAAGCCGGCGGACTAACCTGATGAGTAATTAGAGCTGCTCATAGGCCTGGCGACAACGGCCGGCTTTGAGAGCCGAGGTGAGCCGAGGTGAGCCTGCGGAGCGGTGCTAGCCTGCATGAAGGTTTGTGAAAACCTAGTCCTAGCCTAAACGGTTGAAAGGAAAAGACCGGTCTCTGCGCACAGCAGGGCCGTTTGGGACGGGGCGGGGAGCTCAGAGTTCGAGTGGGGCCGTTTGTGAGCTAGGAGCTAGGCAAAATAAACCACAGTCACAGCACTTGGGACGGAAGGACAAATGCCAGAAGACGCCGAGCCCCATCTGCAAAACCAGGTTCCGCCCATCCCAAATCTGCCGGTAAAGATTTCTGCTGCCTGCCATGTACATTTGCTGTCATGTGTGGAAACTGACAGACGTCGTAAAGGACTGGCGAGAGCTTCCGCAGAGGTCCTGTCCCGACACATTTCAGCTTTTTGTGCTGTTCCGGCAGAATGTCATCCACTCAGCTCAGCCTTCGGCCTCATGGCCATTTGGGTAGCAGCTGCGTGACGCCCTGCGCGAGGATTTGCCGGCCTGTCCCTTTCTGTGTCGCTGGCGGTTGCCGCCGACAGCGCCACTACCCTACCTGTCGCGGCGCGGCTGGCGGTGGCCCAGACGAGCCTGCAGCAGGTGAGCAGACCCCATGTGCCCACACAATTTGTCTCAGCTTACAGAGCTTCGGGCTGCGTGCGCAATCTAAGACGCCGCGGTGCACGTACAACGCGGGCTACGCCGTGGGGGTTCGGCGTGGTCCCTAACACTCGTCGCTACTGCGTTGGGCAGATGATGGTGGACTGGCATCGTTATTCAGCCAGACAGTCCGAGTCAAGGTGAAGCGAGACCCTTGCTCTGTCAGGACGGGGCATGGCGGCCGAGCTCTGCAGAGTTGGGGGCGTGTCCAAGACGCGACAGGCCGAAGCCGCCTAAACGGTTTTCGCCTTCTACCGCAATTGCGCAGGGAATACCGTCACCAGTCGCTGCGGTACAGTCGGCCCAGCCATGTGAGTCTGCATGAACAGCTCTGGATTGAGCCGCCGAACATGCCGTGCATAGCCTGCGCTGACTGGTCGGCAGTGACCTGTTTGTCGGCCCTGACTTGCGGCTGTGCAGGCGCGAAGGGACGCGCCTGTGCAATGCCTGAACGCGCCATGCCTCATGCCCTTTTCGCATACTCGTCGTGTAACGCCGAATGCAGCGCCACTGGTGCCACCGCACGCGGTCGTGAAGCAGGTTTTGGATGTGCTGCAGGTCAGTGGTGTGTGGGGGGTGGGGTGGGGGCTGTGATGAGGGTGCCCCGGTGAATGGATGCTGCCGCCCCCCTTGCATTGCACACAGTTACGTGTCGACAGTCCTCCACGCGTGCAGCCCATGCCTCGCCCTTTACCAAGCAATCTGCGCCGCGACCCCAATGGCACCTGCTGCGTACCTGCACTCGCCACCTCCTGCAGCGGAACGACTACCCCGACCAAGACGCGGGCGTCACAGCGGCCTTTCACCTGACAGCGCCGGCGGAAGACCCGCAGGTACCGGTGTAGCCCGGGGAGGGCCGTTGCCGCGTGCTTCCAGTGCCTTCGCGTGTGCTTCAGCTTGTCTTGAAGGGAGGACGCCAGGCGGATGCAGTACGTCGCTCCGCTGTGCACACATGCCATTTGTGACCTGCCATCCGCGCTGCCCGCATCGTCATCGCCCCGCAGCATGCCGGTACGGTGCGCAGCTGGGTCGCCGGTGGCGAGCCTTGGCTGCCGCTGGCCCGCTTCCACGCGCTGATGCACACCGCCTACCGGCCTCTGCTCAACTGCGACCGCTGGCGGCCCGTGTCGCCGCTGGTGTTCCCCAGCACCAGGTGATTCAGGCGGTCAGTGCATGCAGCCCAGATGCCCAGCAGCCAGGAAACGGCGTCGCAGCGCAGCGCCTTGCGGTTGGCACAGGGCCAACACCTGGATCGCATCTGCACCATTGCATGCAACTTGGACATAACTGCACCACGCCACGCCCACGCCATGTATGCGAACCCACCCACGCCACGCCCCAGGCACGAGAACAAGGCGGTGCAGGCGGTGGAGGTGGTGGCCAGGCCGCGCCACGGCCCCGCAGCCTCCAGCGACACCGCCCTGCGCTCCTACACTTACACCTTTTGCCTGGAGCGGCTGGACAGCGGCCCGTGTAAGGTGAGGAGCCGCTGTTACTTAGGGGCGCTCACGTGCGCGGGCACAAATGTCGCAAGGAACGTCATGGTTTCCAGCATTACAGGTAGGCTACTTGGCTGTTAGGCGTGTGGATGCGCTCCGCCTGCCAACTGCAACCGTGCTGATCGCACTGCCCATTCCAGGACTGCTGGATGGTTGCTGGCGTGCGGGTTGGCAACTATGCCATATGAACATACCTGTGGCGTAAGGGTGCCTGGCCGGCCCTTCTTATGAACGCAACCGCCCAGAGCCACAAGCGTGCGTAATCCCGTGGGCACTCAATTATAGCGCATGATACGCCACTCTTTAACTTGTGAGTACGGGTGAAACCCAAATTGGCGATGGTTGGATGCCTGTGGTGGATGGAGGCTAGGATGCCCCCGGACACATGTTGATGACTGAGGAGGTCAAGCAGGGGTGCTGTCAAGGCAGCGGCGGTGGAGGCCCGTGGGCAGGCGGGCTGGCAGCAACTATTCTTCTCCTGCTCTGCAAGTTCCTCCGCCTGTCTGCATCAAATACAGTTGTGCAGCTGTTTGTGGATTACATGTTGCTCAGTCCACATACGGATTGGACATGCCGCCCATGCCGCTGTGGGCGTGAATAATTTGACCGAGCGTGTGAGTCCATCTTGGCATGTGTATGCCCTGTGGTCGTACTGAAAATGAACTTCCTCTAGTTTGGGTTACATTGAAGCGACGCGTATCACCCACATGTTACGCTGCAGGATCCCGTGTGCTCGTGTTACGGACATGCGCTACTTTGCGAATGCGAAATGTGAGACCGACTGTTGCTTCATTTGACTTTCTTATCTGTGTTAAGATCACATTCCCGAGCTCCGCGGCGACCCCGGTAGTCATACTTACCTGCAAATTCCTGTAACCCCCCACCGGGCGATTGACGCACGATCTGACCCCGGCATGCCCCACATGCGTTGTATGTGCCTACAACATTTACCCAGCACGCCTAATTCCCGAGCCCCGCTCCCTGTCGGTAATCTCACCTTCGGGCGACAGAGGAAGCACAAGCGAATTGTCGCCCATGTCGTGCTGGGCACCGGTGGCGCTGGCGATTTTCAGGAACGACGTCAACTTCCAGTCGGTTTTGCATTTCGCATTCGCAATTCAGCGCATGTCCGTAAAGCGAAAGGGAAGCGACGGCGCGAAATGTCAAAGGCATGTAAATGGGCAGAGGCGAGCACTAAGACGCAGGGCTCGTATCTTGTTCGGCGGGGTATGTCCAGACATCAGGCCTTTCCGGGGCTAAATTATGTCCACCACATTGCCAATTTGCGGTCTTTCCCATAGGATTTTGGACATTGGCAGGCCATCGGTGTCAATCTATATCACGACAAGGGAGGTGGTCCCCGTGAAGCACGGGAAAAGCGGGCTGATCCCGCACCACGTCCGTCTGAGGCCGAAGGTGTTCGGTAGTACCTCACCTCCCGGACATAGCCGGGGTCGGTTTGTGCAGGCAATGTCAGCCGGTTGCGCAGCCGCTAAATCAGACGGTCAAGCCACAGCACGATTAAGCAGCCACACTACTCGTGCTGCCTACATCACGTGCTCTCACTCACCCGTGGATCGCCAACTAAGACACCGGCCAGCAATATTAGCCCGCGCGCCGGCGCCGCTTTCTGGGCGGCTCCACGCTCTCCTCCTCCATGTGGCCTTGCCCGCCCCCTCCGCTCCGCACATGCACACACTCGCCGCCAGGCCCCGGGCCGCCGCCACCAGGCCCTGGGCTGCTGCCACTGGGGCCGCGGGCGCCGCCGCCAGGCCCTGGGCTTCCGCCGCCAGGCCCTGGGCCTTGACCACTTGGGCCGGAGCCACCGCCGCCAGGCCCCATGCCACCACCACCACCACCACCACCAGGCCGCAGCGCCGCAGGGCGCTCATTGCCCGACAGCATTTTTACGCTGGGACTGAGTTTGGTGCGGACGCAGGCAGGCACGTGACACGGCCTAACAGCGTTCTGCTACATCACTGCCACCGGGGGCTGAAGTTGCGGTGTTGCTGAAGGCTCCTAGGTTGACGCTCAGGGCGACGGCCCGTCGTCGTGGACGACTGCTCGTCAGCTGTCGATGCCTCTCCGGGAGCAAGGGCGGTGGCGCCTGGGTGCTGCTTCACTCGGTGGACTAAGCCGAGTGGGCCTTAATGAGCTAGCAGTAGCGGCTGTGGCGCAGCTGGCTGCTGATGCCCCGTGGAAGTGAGCCCTGGCTGAGCCCCGCTCGGCCTCACACCCGGCCTGGCCCGAAACCTTGCTCGGCTAGAAACACCTACCGCTACGCAGTACCACGGCTTGCCCCTATTGGGTTTGATTGTGATTGGGCGCGAGCCTCTTCACAGGACTGGATCATGGGAGCGACGCGGACACGCGCTGCATTACGGACATGCGCTAAACTGCGAATGCAAAGTGGGCAAGATGATGTTGTCGGATCTAGCAGGCACCAAGGAAAACGACTGCGCAACGGGGCGCACGGGCGGCCTGTAGTCAGTCAGTTAGTACACTGCCCGACCCCCGCCCAAATATAAATCAACACCGCAGCGGCCATGTAAATATAAGAATGTTAGGTGATTAGTCTGCAATGGTGCATCAAGCGCGGAAAGGATTCTGGGTGCCCGGAATGCGCTAACCGCGGAGACCGGGGCGCGCCAGTTGCACGCCGTACGGCACAACTGTGGCCGGTGCGCCAAGAGCCTTGGCGAGTCCAGACTATGCATTCTACAAATAGCAACCAGGAAGTCAGTCCATGCAACTGAAACGTTCCTAGGTTACCGCTGCAAATACGCTGCCTCGCGCAGCAGCGCTAGGCCAACCCGCACCACCACCAAGGCCATGGACGCGGAGCAACTTGCCACACGCTTGACGGAGGAGGCCCACGAGGCTCCCAAATACACAATGTGTCTAATGTCGCAGCAAGCCGGCAAACTGTGCTTCTTTCAACTGTGGCGGCGGGGGCATGTGCGGCCCGGCATGCTATCTGCCATCCATCCCAGCCAACTTTGAGCCAGGCACACCGAGCTGCACAATGTATGAAGGTCACGATGGATATCATTACACATTGGATACTCTCTGTAAACATGGGCGTTGCGTCCTGCGGGCTTTTGCGCAGGGGCGGGCGCTACTTGCTTGCTTCCCCAAACCTGCATCAACCTAGGCGCAACTTGAATGGTCAAATATAACACATTAAACTTTACAAAGCCAAGACAAAACCCGCGAGAACAGCTACGTCTCGGAATGGCTATTTGGTACATCCGGCCCGCTCGCTCTATGAGGCCCCCTAGACCCTGCAAGCAGATAGCATTAGAGCTTTAGCATGAACTATAGCGCTGGAAACACGCGATAGACCAGGCACAGCAGCGGAGACAAAACAGTCCCGCACAGCCCAATTTTCCGCAGCTACAGGCAAACGCACAGACGAGGCCCCGGCCCTGCAAGTTGGCTTCATCGTAGTATTTGGAATCCAGGGGAAGCACGGAGCCGAGCCTAGGTGAGCTGGGTGCCGAATCGTCGTCCGTCGTTTGGCCGCGACGTCTCCGACTGTGGCCTAGCCCAAGTCGCGGCAACTTGGTGTGCAGGCCCGAAGTCATTGCCCCATTGCCATGGATAATAAAATAGAATGCAATGATGATGCTCGCAGGCGCTCGACTCTGCAGCACAGAGAGCATGGCAAAACGGAAAGCTGAAGGCGATGCCGCGGCAGCCTCGCCAGCCAAGTTTCGGCGCCCCAGTGGCTACTGGGCTGCCTTCAATGCTTGTAAGTCTCTATGGCAAGCTCGTCACGGCAAGGCCGCTAGATCCGACCTTCGCTGCCTGCCTCCACGCAATCGCCAATTGCACGCGTCTTCGCGCAGTCTCTCTGTAGCAAAACCAAACCAGTTTTGGCACTGAGGCCTAGCCATTTAGCCACCGGCCACCACGCCTGCGCCTGAACTGCACGCACCTGACGCCATCTCGCTGACGCTACCGCCCGTCCTTGCCTCCACCGCCTCCACAGGGTGGCGAGACTATCAGGAACGCAACGAGCAGCGCCCATCGATAGCTGTGATGACGACCTGGTACCACGATAATGCAATGGCTGTGTGGGGCCCCGTGCACGCGCCTCCGTTGAAGGACATGCTGAAGCTGTCCAAGGGCTTGCGCTCGCTGGATTCCGTCAAGGACTACTTCAGGGGCTACCGCCGGAAGAAGAAGGCAGCCAAGGTGAGTTGCAGACTAAGGCAACAGGAATGTGGGTTGGGGAGGCTTGGAGGCCTCAGGTTGGGTAACGCAACGTGGCGTGCAAACGGAGAATCGCACCGCACCATATCATTCTTGGTCCTCGGGTTTGCCCACAGAACGGCGATGAGGGCGAGACCCCGGTGCCCCGCCGCGTCAGCCGCGTGGCCAAGGCCGGCGGCGCCAAGCCCCGCCGCGGCCGCCGTGCCGGCTCCAACAGCAGCGACGAGGAGGGTGACCCTGACTATGGCGTCGATTTCGAGACGGAGGAGATGGAGGACGAGCTATTTGAGGACCTAGCGGGCGATGAGGAAGGGGTTGCGGCAGGTGCCCAGCAGCCTCAGCCCCAGCAGCAGGCGGCGGCGGCGGCGGCGGCAGCTCCGGGCTTCCTGCCGCACACGTTTGGCAGCTCGACCACCGCGCAAGCTGCAAACCCTATGGCCACTGCAGCCGCCTTCATCGCCGCGGCGGCCGCGGCAGCAGCTGCAGCGCGCGCCGCACACGCGGCCGCCACCGGCTTCGGCGGCCAGGCCGGCGCCAGCTGGGGCACGCAGCCGGGGGCGGAGCATGACCAGCTGTGCTACACGCCGCGGCCGGAGGAGGAGGGCGCGACCGCGAGCCTGGCGGAACAGGCCTCGTGGCAGCACAGCGCACAGCACGCCGCTGCCACCACCGCGCTAGACCCGGTCGGCTCGGGTTTCACGCAGCCGCCGGCAGCGCAATCGGCCAGCCATGCGCCCAGCCCGGCAGCCGCCACCTCGCCGCCCACGCCGTCCTACACCGGCGCCGTTGGGCCCGTGTCTCAGGAGCACCTGCACCTCTCCCCTACGCGCCATGGGCACGGCAGCATGGAGGGCGCGGGATGCACCTCGGAGGTTTCGGGTCAGCAGTCCTTACCGCCCGCAGCCATGACCTCCACGGCACCCACCGGCCCCGCCGGCGATAGTGCCGCGGCGCCGCCCCTGCCCCGGCACCTGCTGGGCGGTCGGTTCCAAACCACTGCCGGCAGCGCGCCCCTGCCCTCACACGGCAGCGTGCCCCTGCCGCCCCTGCCAGGGCACGTGGCGCAGGAAATGCACATGCAACAGCAGCAGCCGGCTTCGGAGCTGCCCGGTGGGGCATCTCGCGCGCACTCGATGCCTTGTGCGGCCTACCCGCCTGCCCCTGGCCCACAGCGCCACACAGCGCCCTTAGCTTCTCTTAGCGACCCATCTGCAGTGCCGCTGCCCGCGCCTTGGCAGCACTACCACCCGCAGCTCTACCCGCACTCGCACGCGCCCTACCCGCACCACCCGCCACCTCCGCCGCACGGCTCTGCGGCAGCGCCAGCACCCTACCGCTACAGCCCTGCCGGCTACCCGCCGCACCCAGCCTACCCACATGGATACCACCCGGCGGCCTACAGCGCGTATGGCTACCCGCCGTACGGCATGCCGCCGCCGCCCTACGGCTACCCGCCTGCGCCCTACGGCCGCTACAGTGGCAGCGCGTCCGCGCCGCCGCCACCCTACGGGCCGCTGCACCACCCCTACCCCCACGCGCACGGCATGCCGCCGGTGTACCCGCACTCAGCCGGCCCGCACTACCCGCACCCGCAGCAGCAGCCCGTTGCCACCACCACCAACACAGCCGCGCCACCGCCGCCGCACCAGCAGCTGGCCCAAGGCAGCGGCGCCGCTGGCTCTCTGGAGCTGAGCCAAAGCCTGGTGCTTCCCGGCACCTCAGACGGCGCGGGTCTGTCCTGGCTGCCCAGCCTGCACGACGACGTCGACCTGGATGCCGTGCTGGAGGCGGAAATGGGCGCCGCGGGCGACAGCATCGCTTTCCTTGGCCTGCAGCAGCAGCATCACCACCACATGCAGCAGCTGGACAAGCTGCAAGCTGCACGGCCCAGCGAGGGTGGCCACACGGACGCATTCGCTGAGCTGTGGGTGCGCTGGGACGCAGACAAGGGCGCGAACGGTGCCCCTGCGGCGTGCAAGGAGGGCGGCTCCGCGGTTGCGCCGGGCTCGCAGCAGCAGCGCCCCTGCGTGCAGGTGCATGTGTTCCAGGAGTGAGCTGTGGACACGTGTTGCGGTGTTTGCGGGGGTCACAGGGTGACACGTGGTGTGCGGGGGCTGCAACAGCCTCTTCGCACTGGAGCAGGAGTGCCGCGGCCAGGGCACAAAGTGGGGTCATACCAGGGGGAGATTCTTGCGCACTGTTAGCTGAAACAGAGCGCGCCTGTGCACTGCGCTAAGCACTGTGTGCTGTGCAGGCTGTAGGGAAGCGGGGCCCCTGGTGTCAGAGATGGCTTGTTGATGCTTATTTACTGATGTATGCGATTGGGATATAAAGTACCGGTAATGATAACGCAGTGGTGCGTCGCATGCTAATTGATTGATCATGCGGCGTGCTCACCTTTTCCAAAAATTATAGCGTAGCCTAGTGAGCCGCAGACGCCCTAGCGATTTCCTAGAGATCCTTAGCTAGCTTTTATAGCTACACCTGTAGTTGACGCTGATTGTGCTGTCATAGTTTACCTAGTTGGACCTGCTATGTTCGTTCATTGATTCGTACAATGGCGTGCAGTACTTGGACGGTGGTTTAGGAGCTTAGGGCGGACGTGGACTAGTGTAGTGCCTGCATGGTGGTTGATGATTCCTCGCCATTGGGTATGCTTTATTTGGGTTTGGTGGTGATATGTAAGCGTCCTTGCCCTGCATGAGCACAGCGCTCTTTGCTGCGGGCATAGCGGTTTCGCCAGTGAGCTCCCCTGCGGTTCTTCATATGCATTGCCTCTCTCAACGGGGGATGCGCCTGCTCTGAGTGTTCCGCCGATGCCAACTGCTGTTAAGGTTGGAATGGCGTCCGCGGCCCCGTCCGCTGTCTGTTTAACCGCGTGGTCAGCAGGCGCGCAGGGACATACAGACGTATAACTTTTTCGCCGCATGTGCACGCCTGAGGGTGCCCAAGGATCGGTTGTTACCCCTCCAACGTGGGTGTGAGGACCGGACGCTGGGGTGATGAGCCAAGCACGGCAACCACTGGCTGGTCTCAAGATACCGTTGTGTGTGTGAGGGCGAGAGCGCTGCTCACAGATAGGGGTACGGAAGCGTAATGCGGAAGTTATAATAATCGAGACAGATCGAGATGCGGAAGCGTCAGCTGGAAGCCTGGAAAGCTGTAACGGGGACAGGGCCTGGCACGTCTTCCACCGAAGCGTGTCAACCACTGACACGGTCCACGCGAACCCTAGCCTTCTGGGAGCCGCAGGTGCCCTGTCTGTTTAATAGCGTGGTCAGCAGGCCGTTTGACGTACGGATGTAGCGGCAGACACCCAGCTCATGGCAGATTCACGCCGCACTACCCTTACGTGCCACCATTCCCAGATCCAGGGCAAGCCGGCAAGTTCAAGGCACACATGCTGCCGCCCTCAAGAGCCCAGGGGCTGACCCCCGACCAAAGCACCCCTGACCCAAGCCGTCGTTTGACTTCGGCGGGCAGGCAGCTGTTATGCTCTCCCACCGGACGCAGCACATCCGGGGATGCATGCACCCCTGACCAATTCAACCCCTCGCGTGTGGTCACAGGTGGGTATTACGTGTGGTCTGTGCAATAGGCTGGGTTGGGCTGGGTCTGTTTGACAGGCACCAAGCCACCAACACAATCGCCATTGGTCACATTTCATGTTTCTTAACCCGCAGCACACCTCCACCAAATCCGAGCTCCCCTTCCGTTGGCATGTCAGGTGCCGGGAGACGAGGCCACCATACTCAGCTACGTATGTGGAGCAAGCCTCGCCACTACTGGAACACGCCTCAGTAATGCCGGTTGAGATGGTCCTGACCCGAAGGCCCACGCATGCGCCAACTTGTAAAATCCATCCTCTCCTGCCTCAGTCAACCCCCGGCCCCCTGTCGCGGCACCACCACGTCATCGCGCCACACTGCTGGTCGCCACAGGGCTTGGATGGAAGCCCATGCCCATCCCCAGCGCCTCGCGCACCAGCGCCATCAACCCCGCCATCAACCCCTGCACCGCCGTCCGCAGGTGCGGCGCCTCGGCCGACACCGCCACCACCACCACCGCACCCAGCGCCACGACCGCCGCCAGCTGCGCCGCCGAGGCGCCTCCCAGCCCGCCGCCGCCGCCACCATGCCGCCTTGCGCCTGTGCCGCCCTTGCTGACGCTGGAGCCGCCGGAGCCGCTGCCAGCGCTTGCGCGCAGCTGTGCCGCAGCGTTGGCCGCCGTACACACCAGCCAAGCCTGAGCGCGCGTCAGCTGGACTGAGGCACCCATCGCCAGCCGCGCCGCCAACGCCATGACGGCCGACGCAAAAGACCGCAGTGCCGCCGCAACGCGCGCCAGCAGCGTCATCAGAACGGCGCTGCGGCCGCGGCCATTGCCGGCACCGGCGGCGGCTTGAATCCCACTGCTGCTGCGGCCATGCACGCATGCGCCCGCGGAGCTGCCACGGGCGGATGAGGAAGCAGCCGCAGCAGCGCCAGCGCCTGCCGCTGCCCCTCCTACCGCGTCCGCATGACCTGCGGCGCCGGCGGGGCGTGGCCCCTCAGCGGAGCGACGCTGCCGCGCCGCCTGTTGGACCTGTTGCTGATGCGGCTGGTGCTCGTGGTGCGGCTGCTTACCGCTGGCACCGCCGCTGCAGCTGCTCCGACCGGAGCTGGAGCGGGAGGCGGCGCGGGAGCGGGCGCCAGTGCCAGCCGCCGCCGCTCCCGCCGCCGCCAGTACCGTTTCCAGCTCCAATCGCAGCACCGTCACCGCGTCGTCGCCGCCCAGCAGCTCCCGCGCGCACACCACCCGTGCCGTCGCACCCGCTGCACCCGCCGCGCCGCCACATTGCTGCGCACTGCGCTGGGTGCGTCTGCCCGCATCGGCGCCTCCACCAACTAGCCCAGAGCCCTCTCCGGAACCAAGCATAGCGCCGCCTGCCGCCGGTGACGTTGGCGGCCGCGCCAGCCAGTCCAGCGCCTGCTGCTGCAGGCCCAGCCCCACCGCCAGCACGTCCTGACTGTACACACGCGCCAGCGCCGCTCGGTCCTGAGCGGTGGCCAGAGCCGCTGGGGGCGGTGGCGGTGGCGCCTTGCACGCTGGGCCACCGCTGCTGGCTGTTGCAGCGCCTGGAAGCAGCTGCTGCTGTCGTTGTTGCGGTTGCTGTTGCTGTTGCTGTTCGGCGGCGAGGCTGATGATGGCGGCCATGTAGGCTTCCACTCGCTCTCGGGCGGTGCTTGCCTGGCCCGACTCCAGCAGCATCAGCACCCTGGCGCCGGTAGGGGGGCCGGCAGGCAGGGCGGAGATGGGCGCTTAGGTTGGGCACGTGCGTCATGCTGCTATAGCGTAGTGGCGCTGATGACCAGAGATGAACTTGGGGTGAAGTGCTGAAGCCACGCGCAGAATATGTAAGACATGTACACACAATGGCAGCAGGGCCCGCAATGGGTCCATGGCCCGCACTCACCAGGCCAGGAAGGTGGGCACCGCCAGGAACTGCAGCCCCAGTGCCTCCACCAGAGACTCAAACTGCGCTTGCCTGTGTGGCGGCGCGCGCGTAAGGACGCGGGAAGGGTGTTGTGTGCGCTTCATCTGGGCGTGCCAGAACGCAACCCCCACCGTGGCCACGTCACATAACGACGTCCCCGATAAGCGCGTATGCGTCGCCGGGTCCGCCGACATACTCCATACCTGCCACAGAAGAAGTGTGCCTGGACTGCCGCTACAAGAGCGCGCTGGAGCAGCTGAGGGGCGACGTTTGGCGTTTCGTCGCGATTCCCCGCCAGTTCTACAAGCCCGGGAAGCAGAGTTGCAGCTGCATTGGCTGCATCCTCATATCGTGACAACAATAAGAGGTCCTCAGCCTGCGCCACAGCTGCAGCAGCGAGCGGAATTTGCAAGGATTTTTCGGACATTGGACCCATCCTTCCACGATATGTTTACAAATATTCAGCAACTTTGTGGCGTAAGAAATTGCACAGAATCGGTGAGCTGACGAGGAGTGGCCGCGATGGGCGCCATCGCTCGATGGGCCTCCTATAAGGCTGCCCAGTGCTGCACTGACAACATACCTCCACATCATAAGTCAGCAATACACAAAGCGCACTCCAATCTAGCAGAGCCGGCGACAAGTTACAGAAGGGCCTTATCATAAACATCAAGCTCTAGTGTTTGCTTTGATTAGGTATAAGAATGAGCCGCTTTTATCCTGGCGAGCAGGTTGAGCACGCCTTCAACTCGAAGCGCCTGCAGAACTGGGAGGTTCCAGCCGTGGACAAGAGCCAGGTGCGCGTTTTTATGTCTCGGAGCCCCGAAAGGGCATGGGAAAGCAAGGACCGCGATTAGTGTCGTGAAGCAGACCACAACTGCCCACTTTCTTACCTTCGAGCGGAGTGATGGGCATGTGGCGGTGCCTCTACCTTGCAATTTAGAGGTCATACGTGGCTCTCACAGCAGTTATGTAGGCGTTGTATTATTATTTTGTACCAGCTAAGTGCGTTGGCAAGTGCTCGGATTGTTACCGTGCTCTGCCCCCTGTCTGTAGACAACTCCCCGTTTGTGCTGTCCGGATCTCACCGCTCTGTTTTCCGGCCCTCCACCTGTGACGCAGGCCATCAGCACCTCCACGGGCACGCGTTTCGGCACGCTACAGCCTCGCACCGGCCGCACCGAGTTCATTGTGGACGACCGGGGGCACCTCAAGCCTGGCGTGCCGAAGGTGGAGAAGAGCGCCTTCAACTTCACGCAAACCACACCAGTGTACATGGATTCGGCACCACGCTGGCCGAAGGAGAACCCCACGTGGCCCAAGAACATGAAGGCAACCATGGTGAGCATTTTCCCACATGAGCTTTTGCAGGCCGGCTTGCGTGGCCCGGTTGTCCGGTTGTCTGGTCTAGTGTGACCTCTTCAGCACGCTGCTGCGGTGGTGCCACGGCCTCCCTTGGCCTGGCGGTGCATTTGCTCCAGCGTCTCCTCACCTGGCGCCTAACGCTGTCCGCTACCGCCCCCAACACACTGCTGCAGGGCTACAAGGGAATCCAGAGCACATACCTGCCCACCAACACCGTCACGCTCAAGGCGGTTGAGGTGCCAGGCACCACCGAGCGCAACTTCAACTTCATGTAGGGAAGCACTGAAGCGGTCAGAGTCTGGCGATGGGCTCGGGTAGATGGCGCGTTGAAGTAGGATATGTGGCTGCCAGGAGGGAGTCGTGAGGTGCGGTGGCATGGTGCACAAGACAGGAGGTGCAGGAGGCAGCAGGAGGTAGAATGAGGCAGGCTGAAGGCGAGGGATGCAGGAGGCAGGCATGCAGGAAGGGCGAGGAGGCCAAAGAATGCTTACACGGGCATTTGGCTGGGCGCAACACCTTGGTGGCGGTACATAACACGTGCGTGCTGGTGTGCACTGCTGCCATGCACAGCTGGCGTGAATTGACAAGGCAAATACCCCGCACTGTGCAAGTGCGCTGGAAGCCAAGAATGTAGGATTGTTTGGATGTGTGGACGCGAGCCTGGGGCTGCACTCCGTGTTTCTTGGGTGTTGTAGGTTTAGACGACTAGACGGAGGGTGGCCTGTGATTGCAGGCAGGCTGGTAGCGGACAGAATAATGGCGCGTTCTGCGGGCCACAGTGAAGTGGACCCCACTGACATTGTCACGTGTCAATTCCCTGGGTCCTGCCACCCTGTCCCTCGGCACTCTGCCCCTTACACAGAATTGCGCGACGAGTGTTCCACCATAAGCCTGTAGGGGTTTCCCACGCATGCGATGCCGCGGCAAATAGTTTCAGCCGCTGCACAAGCGTCAGCCCATGCTTTTTGGTCAATGCAGTCCAACATGTGTTTTGTTTCTGATCCCAATGCCTTGCCTGCTCGTATTTTTGGATATATGGGGGGCTTCGGACACTGCCGGGAACTTGCCTTCTTGCCCCTTGCCAACTCCATGAGCAATGCAGTCCAACATGTGTGTCAGGGTATGCCGTTCACCCATTCGCTCATCCACTGCGCACCGGCGTGCACACGTTGCCAGAAGATGGTTCAGATGAGGAGCAGTCGCATGGTGGGGTTATCCAAATTGCCAACACATCATCACGGCATAATCAAGACGGCAGGCCGTCCAGCACATAGAGTGACACGCGCAACGCAGCTGTCAGCATGCAATGCATACTTTGAACCATCACACACGCAATACTATACGGACGCACATACCGTATAAATGGGATTTACACACAAACAAGCATGCGCGCTTGCCCTCCTTCCTCTGCCGCACACTGCACTGGGCAGACATCCGCAGTCCCACCGAACTCCCTGTCCCTTTAATCACGCGCTCAGCCCGCCCTGCGCCTAACCCTGTGCAGACGCTGACGACGCTCGAGACAAGGCCGACACCTCACGCACGCCACTACCGTCGCCTGTCTGGCCGGATGGTTGGCCCAGTACCATCCGACCACCTGACATTGACGCATTGGGGTCGCCTCCGCCTCCACCTCCTCCCCTGCTGCCCATGGCCGCTGCTTGGGATCGCGCAGCCGCTGCTTGCGTCCGCGGCGATGCCGTCGCACTCAAACCAGTCCCAGCGCCCGCAGCCGTACCCACACCCGTCGCGCCACGGCCTGTCCAGCTGCTGTTGCGGCCGGCATCCTCCCCCAGCACTGGCGTGGAAATGGAGGAAGCCAGCGCCCCATGCGGCACGTGGGTGTGATGGTGCTGCTGCGAGTGCTGCCCGCTGCCTGAGGGCACTCCGCCTCCCGCAGCTGCGCTGGCCAGGCTCGTAGCGCTGCTGACTGTGGGCAAGCCCACTGTGCGGCTGCGGCCGGCAATGCCACTTGGCCCCACGGTCGGGGCCGCCAGGCCCCGAGTAGGTGACGGCGCAAAAGAGCCAAGCAGAGGTGACTCGCCCCGGCCGACACCGCCTGCTGCGTCGTCAATGCCGCCGCCATCCTCCGAAAGCAGGAGCAGCTCATCAGGGCCGCCGCTTGCGCCCGTGGTGCCATGCGGTGGCGGTGGCGGCGCGGCCGCGAAAGGCGACGGGCCCACACGGCTGGTGGCATGGGTCGCGCCGCCGCCTGCCGGTTGGACCGCTGCACCGGCGGGCCCTTTGTTGCTGACCAGCCGGAAGCCGTTGGGTGTCCCCTCGCGGCTGCTCCGGGCACCGACCAGGGCGCCTGCCGCAGAGTGCCGTGGAGCCACAGATGCGGGTTGCGGCGCCGCAACGTCATCAGCGACGTCAGCGACGTCGAGCTCCTCGATGCCGTCCTCCCTTGTGGCGCTGCTCCTCCGCCCGCGAGCGCCCTTGGCCTTCCCACCATCCTGCGCACCAGCGCCCGCAGCTGCACCGCCGGTGGCGATGACTGCAGTTACCGTGTTGGACCTATTCCCCGGCCCGCCCTCCGCCACGGCGATGGCCGCCGACGACTTGACGCCGTTGCCCTGACGCCCACGAGGCGGCGACAGCAGCGGCTCGGGCGCCACCCGGTTGCTGCCGCTGCCCAGGGAGGCCATCATCATTAGGCCGCCGCCGCCCTTATGCTTCTGCAGGGCGTGGTGCTCACTGGTGGCGCCCACTCCGCCGGCGGCGCCGCCGGCGTGGTGCGAGGAGCCGATATTGGCTGCGCGCTCGGCCTTCTGCATCTCGCGGATGATGTCCTCATCGCTGGGCCACAGCAACCTGTGGGTGTGGGCGGGTGATGCGGGCAGAGGTAGCGTCGCGCGCAATGCAATGGGAGCTGGTGCAACGCGAAGGCGCGCGCTTGGCAGATGCGTCGTGCGCTTCATGCCCGCTCCCGCATTTGGTCGACTTGCTTCGGTTTGTGGAATGAACTACCCCCCGATGCGGAAGCTCTTTCTTTGAATCTAAGGCTTGGGCAACTGGGCCAGGGGACGGCATGCGTACTGGGTGGGTCGGGCTCGTCGGGATTTTTCCGGGTAAGTGGGCTACCACGTCGCCAAGACCGCCGGCCAACGAGGTCGCCAAGATTGAAGATTCAAGCAAGACCGCGCTATTGGCGACGCGCTACTGCACCCAGGCTCGCGCACTTCCACCGTACCCAGGACGTAGCTCGCCTTGCGATTTTGCCGTGTTGAGCTACTCTATTATGTCCACAGCTATCAACCTGTGCTCCCAGCCCCTCCTTTCACGTACACTGGACGAACATGTCACCTCTTCAGCACGGGATGCCAGCGCGTGTGGGAGCCGCCCGCGGCCCGCGCCTGGCACCACCCCACCCTCACCCCTCCCCGCTCACTAACTATGCGCCCGGCCCCCTGCCCAACTTGTTACTAACACACCCTCACGCCGTCACTAACACCTCCCTCCCTGCCTAAGGTGTGTCGTGCTTCGCCGCGCTGCGCCCCCCCCCCCCGGCCGCGAACTAACGCCCGCTACAGCCCCGCCCGCCGGCCCCCAAGTAACGCCGACGCGGCTCCCTTATAGGCCCGGCTGGCCCTACGGCCAGCCCTCTTTCCACCCGGGCTTGCGCGCGCTAGTTTAGGCGTTAGGCTTTAGACTTAGGTGCAGTCTCCTCCCGCTCACGAGCTTTACTTGCGCAACACTGCCCTGCAACCCTCCCGCATGTACGCCTCCGTGACCGGCGCTCACATCACGGCGCCGGCACTGCTCTGGCATCAAGCAGGTGAGTATGGTGATTGAATCGCGCAATTTAGCTAACGGGGTGGGTCTGTACGCGCGCGAGCCTGGGTGCCATCCATGACTACCGACAACACCGACGACAAGACTGAAGATTCAAGGTCAAGGGCGCCCGAGACCCACAGGTTAAGGCCACACCACCTCCGCGCTCTGGGTTGGGCTGGCTGGTTCGGGTTCTCTTGGTCGTTTCGCTTTTGGTTTCTGGAATGAACTACCCCCCCCACACACACACATTGCGGGGATTCCTCTCCGTTTCCGTTTACCAACACACACATCACCATCAGCTTAGTGGGACTGGGGCTGCGTGTTTGTTCTTGCTCGTCGCGCGTCGCCGCGCTTCCATCATTGTTCTGCTTGCCCGTGACACTTCCCCGCTGCCGTCATGTGCTTCGCTGTTTTCCCTATTGTTTGTAGGTGAGCACTTCGACGTGGATCGGGCGGGACTTTGGACGTAGCGGCCGGACTGGGATTCTGGGGCTAGGAGTGCCTGGGTATCACGCCACCGTGATCACACGCATCGGGTTGCACCCTTGGAAGCGTGTGGACAGGCGGGGGTTACGCGGTTTCGGGTAAGTAAAGCAGGTCGGCGGCTCAGGTAATTCCAGGTAAACCGGACGCGACGCTGCTTTGTCTTGATCGCATTGCATACACGGTCTTTGATTTGCTTGTTTTCTCCTTGTGATCTCTAACACACACATACGTGCACAGTGTCGACCCTTTCCCTTGTGCTTTTCTAACACACACACACATACGTGCACAGCCCATCCGTGCGGGCGCACCGTTTGAAGGCGCGGAAGGCCAGGTCGGGCAGCAGCGCGGCGGCGGGGATGATCAGGCTGTACAGCCAGAACTGCGCGTTGGGCGCTACAATGTCCCCAAACAGGTGCCACATCTCCAGGCTCCACGACACCGGGAAGTAGGCGAAGGCGAGCAGGTACAGGTACCACAGCGCTGCACCCCGGGGCGAGGAGCGGGCGGAAAATCAGGATACGGTGATAAGGTCGAGGCGGGCTGAGGCCCAACGAGACAAACAAACCTAGCAAGAATGCATGAGTGTGTGATGCAGTGTGTGATGAGGCAAGGCAGACCCGCTCAACTCACCCACGCTGCCCCAGATGGCCAGGTGGTGCAGCCAGGTCCAGGCCTCCTCCACCATGCTGAGGTGCAGGTGGATGGTCAGCACAATGGCCGTGAACATCACCACACCCACCTGCAGGTAGGCGGCAAGGAGCAGAGGATAGATGCAACGGGCACGGGGCGCGGGGCAGGCGAGGCGAGGTGAGCAAGCGGCGCCCGCACAGCATTGGCGGCTGCATGCAATCAGCGCTTGCCGGGTAGGGGTGCCCTGCCCCGGGGGCGCACGCACCTCGGCCATGCTCCAGGGGATGCCGTGGTCCGCGGAGGCGGTGGTGCCGCGGCAGCCCACCAGGCTGAACACCAGGATGATGCCCGACTGCAGCAGCGCGCTGCACATCCAGCCCAGGATGGTGGGCGTGTTGAAGTCGCGGTTGGCGATGCCCTGCAGCGCATGGCACACAACATTAGGAGATGGACCACGTGGCACTGTCAGCGTGTGTCCGTGTGCCCACTGCTTCCCACCCCGGCCCCCGCCACTGACCCCGCGCACCACCGCCTACAACAACTCGACGACGCTGGTGCGAGCCGGCACTGTGCAGTACCCATCGCGACGCGACACAACACGACACATGATACACGACACGCGGGGCCCCTCACACACAAACACACGGCGGGTTCCAGGCTGTTATCTGCGGGTAAGTATGACTACCGGAGCTACGCGGTACCGTCCAAGCGGTATTTGGTAAGTATCCGTAAGTAACTCCGAGCAATTGCGTTTCCGTTTACTAACATACAAACACACACCTGGCGGTAGAGCTGCGGGTAGCGCAGCATGGCACGCTTGCCCAGCGGTCGGTCGAACATGCCCACCAGCAGCGGCGTGGCGGAGGTGAACACCACATTGAACAGCGTCATGGACGTGTCTGCAGGTGATGCGGAAGGAGAAGCCAGTGAGGCGGGCGACGTGTCCAAGAAGTAGGAATAGCGGAATAGAGTGTGGGCATGACACGCGGCTAGGGTTGCAACACGCTGGCATGGAGAACGTGACAAGTTAGGGGCTCTGGGCCAGGCGTGGGTTTAGCGTACCAATGTGGCACAGCCCGTGAGCAACGACAAAGCATGGCAACCCCTCAGGGTCTCACCGTTGTAGATGTAGG
The DNA here is from genome assembly GCA_016834595.1 of Chlamydomonas schloesseri. Taxonomy (NCBI): domain Eukaryota; kingdom Viridiplantae; phylum Chlorophyta; class Chlorophyceae; order Chlamydomonadales; family Chlamydomonadaceae; genus Chlamydomonas; species Chlamydomonas schloesseri. The sequence continues at coordinate 147,683 of JAEHOD010000003.1, forward strand.
AGCCGGAGAAGGTGGTGAAGGCCGAGTAGGTGAACAACGTGATCGCGAACAGCATGTTCTTGTAAAAGAAGAAATTGATCATGCGGCTGATGCGCTTGTAGCTGTATTGCCCATGCACCAGCAGCAGCGGCAGTAAGAACCGGAACTGCGCGATGGCGAAGTCCGCGGACATCACCGCCTGCATGCCCTCCTGCCCGCTGATGCCCACGCCTGTGCATCGGTCCAAATATAGGCATGAACGTGAATTTGAATGCAAGGCTTCTCGCTGCCCTTCTCTTACGAACGGGGATGGGGGGAGACCCAGAGCCGCCCGAAAGCCTGAGAGCTGATGGTAGAACAGCCCCAACCCAAAAAAGCCTCACTGTTGTTGTCAAAGGGTTCGGTCAGCCAACGTGCGCAAACCCCATGCAGTGACACGGTCGTGTGGGAACTACTTATGCGCAGATAGTGCGCATAGTTGCTTTGCTTAGCGTATATGAGACGTAGCCCTGTATATGTTGTAAGGTGCCGACTCAACTATACAGTATCCTTAAGTCGCTGCGACTAGATAGCTATTACACCTTAGACAGAAACAGAACAGTTTGAGCCCTTAGTGCCGTTCCTCTCAGCCCGGGAATGCTCTAAACCTCAACAGGTTATGAGCCCCGGCGCTCACGCTGTCGCGGGAATCTTGTAGGGCTGAGGATTCTATTTTGCCGCCATCGACCGCGAGTCCGTGGGGGCTATATTATCTGCGATATTGAGATCGCTAGATACTCGCATTGAAGCCGTGGGAGCTTCAGTCGCGCGAGAGACGCGACGCTATCCTGAGCTAGTTCAGTGCTTTCTGCGTTTTCCGACGCAACGGGCGCTTCGTTCGACATTTCTGAAGCGTGTATCGCTTTGGGCACTGGGTCACATATGGATTCTCAGCTCGCCTGAACGCCTGACGCGGACCTACATGCGCGGTCATGGACCCGGACATCGAGCGTTCTTCCTCCTCCGTTCCAGCGCGCTAAGGTTTAGTCATGGCTATATCGATCAGCGTGAAGTTGAGGATTGCAGAGTTTGAGCAGATGCAGCAGCGGAGCAGCTTTCTCCCGCAGCAGCAGCCTGGCCTGGCCCCTACCTCGTTCCACGGTGACCGTGGGAGCACACGAGATGAAGGCTATTAGGCTATCGGGCTACAGTTCTTTGCCAACCGGAGCGCGTGTACAGACATGCAGGTGCAGACAGCATCTATCCGGAGGGCAGGGAGCACGAGCAGCAGGGCTGCGGACGGTACGGGTTCAGCTGGTCGCAGTGGAGCTGACGCGAGTTGTAGCATGACGGCTACGGAGAACGAGCGTTGCAGCGTAGAGGCTGTGAGCTGGTGCGAGCCCAACCCGATCTTTCAGATTGATTCAGCGTCAGGTGTGCACTGGCATGCGAATGCCGTGTACAACGGTGAGGTTTGTTTTCCGTGGGAGGCCGAGATGGCTTGCCGTGCGGAGCAGCATGATGAGTGTGGGAGTACCGCACCAAGTGGTGCGTGGGAGTCTGGTTCCGTACATTCGGAAGATGGACTATCTTCGTCAGATGGTGGTATGGAGCGTGCACAGTCGTCTGAGGCTGATGTGAGCTCGCGTGCCAAGGTGATGGATGAGGGAAGCGCGTGCAGCGGAGTGCGCAAGCCGTGGGAGCGTCAACGGCACACGCACATGCTATCGGTGTGTGACGGGTGTACGGTGGTCTTCCCGTTCGACTCAGGTGGCTCGGCCATGGTGCAATGGGGGTGGTATGCCACTCTCATGATGGCTGGATGTGCGGCCTGATTGATGCGATGCGAGGTGGTGTGATGCGTACAGTTTGTGGCGTACGGCAGACACACGAACACGTTGGATACCTGTTATGAGCTGGCTCATGAGTGCTGCTCGCGTGGGAGTGTTGGTGACGATCATCACTCATTCGCCTAAAGGACGACGGTCCTAGCATGTGCTTTATTCCGACTCTTTTCTGGTTTGCGCGACGTGACAGATGGAGGCAGGTGTGCGGGATAGAGAATGCTGGAATTGCGGGATGGGGAGACATATGCAGGACGGAGACAGATACGGAGATGGAGATAGGTGTGTATGATGCGTGCATGAGTCATGTACGTGTACGTGGGATACGCTTGGCATGAAGTGCGTGTAGCACGAGAATTTCGGAGTATGGAACGCGTGGGAGGGTGTGCACCCTGCGTGTATGCGACGCGGCGTGGTTCTGCTAGCATGAAACCGTACTGGTATGGGCGTGCGCTAGACGGATTGCGCAAGCACTTAACTTTGTGATCTGGACATGCGTTCAAGACTGAAGGGAAAGACAATGCGTGCAAGTTGGACAGATGTGTAATTGATATGCGTTTGCGTATGAGTAGCCGGTTTCTGACTTGCGGCTATCTCTAAAGTGCAATCAGTATGCGTGCGTAGCTCAGGTGACGTTTCTTGATAGGTAACTTCGTGGCCTAGCGACTGTGCGTAGCGGGAAGTGATTGAGCAGCGTGTAGAGAGGACTATGTAGGGAAACACGGGAGCAGCTCGTGTACGATTGATGTGTAGAGAGGCGATAGCTTACATGTGTGGGAGACGTGTTTGCTAGTTGTCTGCCCGCGTGGGAGTGTTGTTGTCAAAGGGTTCGGTCAGCCAACGTGCGCAAACCCCATGCAGTGACACGGTCGTGTGGGAACTACTTATGCGCAGATAGTGCGCATAGTTGCTTTGCTTAGCGTATATGAGACGTAGCCCTGTATATGTTGTAAGGTGCCGACTCAACTATACAGTATCCTTAAGTCGCTGCGACTAGATAGCTATTACACCTTAGACAGAAACAGAACAGTTTGAGCCCTTAGTGCCGTTCCTCTCAGCCCGGGAATGCTCTAAACCTCAACACTCACCAATGTGCGCTCGCTGGATCATGCCCACGTCGTTGGCGCCGTCGCCAATGGCCAGCGTGATGCTGCCTGTGCTGCGCACCAGCCCCGTCACCTGCGCCTTCTGCAGCGGCGACACGCGGCAGCACACCACCGCCTTGCAGCGCAGGCCGATCCGCAGGAAGCCGGGCGCCAGGTCCTTGGACAGCGCGAAGCTCAGCGCCTTGCCGTCAATGATGAGTGCCGCCTCAACGGCGTCGCCGCCCATGCCGCCCCCCGTGCCCGGCCCCGCGCCGCCGCCGTGCTTGGACCCCGCGCCGCCGCCACCGCCTACTTTGCTGCCTGCAGCCTCCGCTGCCTGGCGCAGCTCCAGGTCGATCTGTGCGGAGGGATGACAGCAGGGCATTGAGCCGGGCAGAATCAGCTCTCAGAGGATTGTGAATGAGGTGCAACCCACGCCTGGCCAGACCTAAGCGCCGAGCCCTGTCTTGCTGGCACTTCCCTCCCGCGCACCACGGCGGTGGCACCAGTAGCCTGGTACCCAGCACTCGGCGCTCAGCACCCACCCACCTTATCCAGCTGCTTGGCCACCAGCTCCGCCGCCAGCGCTTCCGCCTCCTGCCGCCGGCCCGCCTTCTCCAGTTCTTCCACGCGCGGCGACGAGGCCGTCACGGTATGCTGGCGCATCTCCTCCGTGAGCAGCGAGCAGGCGAAGCCGATGTTGATGGCCGTCTCCATCTTGTCGCCGGTGAGCACCCAGATGCGGATGCCCGCCAGCGCCAGCTGCTTGATGCAGGCCGGCACGCCCTCCTGCAGCTTGTCCTCGATGGCCGTGCAGCCCAGCAGCCGCAGGTTGCGCTCGATTTTCTCCGCAGCCTCGGCGAGCTTTGCCTCCCGGTCGTCGAGCGACTTCTTGCCCGCGTCCCACTCCTTGGCCCAGTTGGTGTACCAGTCGCGGTCCACCTCGGCATACGAAAGGCACAGCGTGCGCAGGCCGGAGGCGCCGAAGTCCTCCATGTCGCGGGTGGTGGCGGCCTTGGCATCTTCGTTCGGCGCGTAGTTGGGGTCCAGCCGCTCGTAGATGACCGTGTCCGCGCCCTGCGTCCAGAGGGCATGTCACGCGACGAAGGGACCTCAGACAACCTCACAGACGGTTTGGCACACGCGCTCCGAGACACCTGCAGGCAAGCGCGCAGCCCCTCCACCCAACCACGCGCCCCAGCGGCCCTCCTCCTCCGCCACCTCTGCCGCCGCACCTTGCAAAAGATGATAATCTTGTCGTTGGCCTTCTCCTTGACCACCACACTCATGCGCTTGCGGGTGGAGTTGAACTCCAGGATGTTGAGCACCTCGTACTCCACGTCGTTGGTGCCACACGGCGTGCGCTCACGCACCGTGATGGTGGTGTTGGTGCGCTTGTAAAAGAAGAAGCCAAACGCCTTGGCAGCCACCACCAGCGCGGCCTCGTCAGGGGACTCGGCCTGGACGGGCGCAAGGGATGCAGGCAGGGAGGCAGAGGGGGTCCTTTAAGCAAAGTGCCGAGCACGCACGCCGGGCCCACCCAGTCCCGTCCGCAAGTCCTCCTACACCTGGCAACTCCGCACTCCAAACCCCGCGCCCCGCGCTCAGGCCTCACCTCGTACTTGATGCTCTTCACGTCCGTGGGGCCGTCGGGGATGACGGTGTGGCACACGGCCAGCAGGCGGAAGAACATCTCAATGGTGGCGGGGTCCTTGGCGCTGTACCACGCCTCGCCCATCAGGCGCTCGTCATAGAAGTTGAAGAAGCGCTCGCGGTACCTGGCCGCCTCGGGCCGCTCGCGGTCGTCAAGCACCTGGCCCTTCCGGAGCGCGTTGGAGCGCTCGATCTCCGTGATGCCCGCCCCGTACGCCACACCCGCAATGGAGCATTTAAAGAACTCCATCACGTTCCGGGTCAGCGTCCCCGTTTTGTCAGTCATGACCGCCGCAACCATACCCAGCTCCTCGTTGAGGTTGGAGGTGCGCGCCAGCGCGGGCGTGTCCGTCTCCGCGTGGTACATGTCGCGGTCCTGTCGACATGAACACACACCGCATGTTTTCTAACACACCGCGTTACATCGGTTTTCACGAGGCAGGAAGGCACAAGAAGTGCGCACCGCCTTGTATCCACACATATCGGAGCACACAGCGCAGCGCAACGCGAATAAGCAGCCTTGCGGAGCTGCTGCATGCCATCTGTTGCGTCACGCATCAGAGGCTGGCAGCAGGCGCGGTTGCCGGCGCTCAAGCACAAAAGGAGCAAAGGCAGGGCTGTGCCCCTTTCCGCGGTGGCAAGCGAGCACCGCTGACCTTTCCTCACCCGCTTGTTCCCCGCAATCCCCCGCTTGACTGCCAGCCCCGGCCAAGTCATCCCTCCGCACGCAGCCACGCACGCTGTCGCGCACCCAGTCACGCACGCAGTCATTCACGCACCCGCGCGATGAGCACCATGGCCTGGAACACCTTGACCATCTCGATGGACACGTACAGCGACACGGGCACAAGGTAGCCTGCAGGGCGGGCGGGTGTGTGTGTGTGTTATAGAGATAACAAGGGAGAGTACTGTGTGTGTGTGTTGGTAAACGGAAACGGAGAGGAATCCCCGCACACACACTATGTGTGTGTGTGTGTGTGTTAGGAAAAACGGCGTCGGCGTCGGCGTGTAAGTTGCATCCATACTGCAGCCGTAGAGCGCTGGCAACCGCGGAATGCCGCTTTGCAACCGATCACAGCCAACCACGTCTTACCACCAACCATGTCTTACAAGGCCCGTGCTGTTATGTATGGCCCAAAGTTGACCGGGCGAGCACGGCGGTACCGAAGCGGACAGGTCCCTACTACTACTCACTGTACAGCAGCAGCGCCACAAAGAAGTTGACGGCGCCGGTCTGCGCGGGGCTGTCCGGGTCCGAGGCGGCGTCCACGGCGTCCGGCCGCATGTACCAGTGCCTCTTGAAGTGGGTGTTGGTCCACCAGGCGTGGTACACGGCGGAGATGAGGCACCTGCGAGGCGCGAGTGCGACATGCGAGCGTGACCGACGCCAGGAAAAGGCATCGGCTGGAGGTGCCGGTGAGCCAGACAGCTTCGTTGCTCGTCTGAAAAATGGCATTGGCAAGGGCTGCTGCCCCGCGCAAGCATCGGTCCCCACCTACCACAGTAGCAGCACGAAGAAGAACAGCAGGATGATTCGGTCCACGGTGCGCTCAATGTAGGAGCGCTTGGAGGGCGCCTCGGTGGAGTTCATGAAGATCTTGGTGTCGTGGCCTGTAGGTGTGCCGCGCGTGCGTGTGCCGGGGTCAATGCGATGGATGTGCGCATGTAGGGCATGTGACGTGTGGAACTGGCGCATGCACACAAGTGACGGTCAAACGCTCCAGCCGCGCCCCGCCCGCCGCGTTCCTCCGTCTTGCCAGCCAGGCGGCCGGCCACGCACCCGCGTAGATGACCACGCCGTAGATGCACTCGGTGTTGCGAAGGCTGCAGCCGCGCAGCACCAGCGCCGACGCCGCCAGCGACGCCACGTACTCCTGCGGCGGCTCCGCGCGCGCACTCGCCCGCCGCCGCACCGAGGCCCGGAGGTTCCAGCGCCCGCCCTCCCCCGGGCGCGCCGTGGTGGAGGCCGTGGACCGCAGCACCTCCGCGTGCGCCTCCATGCCGTTCGCCACCAGGCTCTTCGCCGCGGCGCGCCCCCAGCCCGGCCCCGCCCCCTCCTCCTGCTGCTCCCCCGCCTTCGGCTTGAGCTCCGCACCCCCGCCCCCGCCCTCAGCGGCCGCCGCCGCCGCCGCCATGGCCCGCGCCGCCTCCATGGCCGCCACCACGGTAGGCGGCAGCGGCGGCCGCAGGCGCAGGTTGCCGGTGAACTGGTAGAGGCGGGAGTTGGGCCCCTCGCAATCGATGACGGCGTTGAGGCCGGCCAGGTCGCACGCCTCCAGGCAGCGTGTCTCCTCTGGTGCCGCCTTGATTTTCAGGTTGGTCTCGCCTGCGTGCGCACGTGCAGGGCAGCAGCGGTGCCGCAGACAGTTTGGCTCGAAATGTGATTGGCTCACACAACTGTGATACAGGGATGCTTGCCGCGGCTGAGGTGCCCCCGGCAAATCCGAAGCAATGCACCGAACCGATGTCGTTTCTTCACCAGCCCCTGAATCCCGCCGTGGCAGCCTCAAGTTGCCTGCAACCACAGCCAGCCAACCAGCTAGCTAGCCAGCCACGCCGCCAGCCACGCACCGTCCAGGTTCATGGTCTCTATGTAGCAGGTGCCCTCATCGCTGGAGGTGGTTAACAGCACCAGGTCGGCCGGAAGGTACTGGTCGCGGCACACCTGGGCGTGCACACCAAGGCACCACACACGCCGTGTTTGCAGAGGCGTACACATGTTCGCTGACGCAATGTGGTTTCCGCCACGAGCTCGGGGATGCATAGCCGTGCGCAGCAGCTGCTTGCGCGGGGCGTGAGTAGGCAGACACAACAGATGCCGCTTCCCGAGGCCTGTGGTGTAATGGCCACGCGGCGTAGCGCCGCCCGGCCCACTGCGCTGTGCGCGCTCATGCACCCACACACACACCTGCACGATGTCGCCGACCCGCAGCGCCTTCCACGGCACCGTCACGAACTTGCCTGCGGGGTGGGTCGCGCAAAGCACCAATGCGGCGGCTGGTGTCACTACCCACACCTCCCGGCGGGCCCGCTCATCTGCACCAGCAATCCTCTTCTCCCCTGGCCCAACGCACCGCTCTTCCTGTCCAGCACGCACGTGGGCCGCTCGTTGACCTCCCGGTCCTGCTTGTAGCGCTTGTAGTCTTCCCGCGCCTCCTTAATCATGGACACGCCCACAACAATCACTAGCGGCGTCCAGCAGGTCCAGGGCCTATGCACGGCATCGTAAGACCACACGAGGATACCCCCAGTGAAGCAAAATAGATCCGCGTGATTGTGGGGCTGTATATATACCGTAAGGGTGGGGTGGGGTGTGGGGCAGCGCAAGGCGCAAGCCCGCCTGTGGTCCCGCACAAAACCTGTGACACATGCCCCCCACCCCGCTCCGCGGTGTACATGACCGCAAGCACCCCACGCCGCTCGCCGGCCCCGCCGATTCATCACAGCGTGGCGCCGTGGCGGTGCCATCGTGGCACCCCCCGGCGCAGGTGGCTGCATCCGCTCAGCAAGCGAAGCGGGTACCGACTTCGTGCCGGCCGCATGGTCATAGTTTGGTACAGCGCTACACCTTCAGGAGGTCGCGCCGGCTGTTTGCTGACCGAGAACACAATCTAGTGTTGAAGACCCGCACCTCAATGGGCTGAAGGGCGTGAGCGACAGTGCCGCCATCAGCGTGAAGAAGATGTTCGCCACACGCCTACAGCAGGTGACATGCGTGTCGTATATGCGCGCAAGCACTCTGCATACTGTCTACTCAAAAACATTACACCGATACACTTGTGTATATATTAGCGGGTGAAGTGGAACAGAATGGGCTACCGGGAGCCTCGCCACGGCTGCGGCTGGAGTTCCGCACGCCACGAACCCACCCCCGCCGACCCTCTGACCCCTACAAACCACACTGCATGTCGTGTTTTGGGGCCCGCAGACCCCAACTGTGCCATGTGTCTGTGTATTACTATGCCCGTATACTATCACCCCTAGTTCCGCTGCCGGACTAGTCATCGTGGCATGCGGCTGCGCTTCCCCAGTCAGGCTGGGGGAGGGCTGCCCGAGCGCGTAGCCGCGCCCCCCCCTGAAGAGCAGCTTACCGATACTGCTCAAAAAGAGCTTTCGGCAGGTACGTGAGCAGCGTATACTTCGTTGTTGAAGCATAATTTCCACGATAGTGGCCGGCCAGGTGCTCCTCAGTCTCCAAGCTCGTGCCCAGCGGGATGTGCCGATGCGCCTCCGTAGCCACTGCGGGCCCACCCCGGCCGCCAAACCAGCCCATTTTCTTAAGCGTTCCGCTGCGACACCGGTGAGGGGCACCCGCCCCGACTCTAGCGTCTAAATTTCTTCATGTTGGGCCAGCGTCAGGTGTTACCGCTGGCTTCTTACTTAGCGGTTGCCACGTACTACACTTTACTCATATACACAGAATTATGAGCGACCTATGCTTAATCGGACAAGTTCCTCGAAAACAAAGGCCACTCGCTGGCAAGCTGTATTCCTCAATGTTTCAGTAATAAACGAGCGTATCTTAAAGCCTTTAAAAGGAGTTAGCACTCTATGCAAGCTGCGGACGAACACTCCAAGGCAAGAGAAGCCGGAGGGGCGGGGTGGGGCCAATCGACTTCCAAACCATCCTTGCCAAGGCGCTTTTCCAGTAGACAAGTCTCATGTGAATCGCCTCTCGTTTGAGTCGCCTCTCCAGCCGCGCCAACGGTGTCAGTGTGAACGTGTTCGGCCGCGGACACGGTACCGTGTTTACCCGGGCCCAACGGCTTCTCCCCACATTGTCGCAAATGCCACATCCCTCCCCCAGCCATCACAGCCTGATACCTAGCATAGATATTTTGAGGGGAGAATGTCCGTCGACACGCTCTGGAGTCTGGACCCGCTGCGGGTGTCTCAACGCGCTGCATCCCAGGGGAACCCCTGCTGCACCCACTGGTCGTGACGACGGACGAGCCGTGCTGCAGCATACCTGCAGCGCGGGTGCCCGACTCGTAAGATCTATATGACGTCTGCTCTGGCGCCAACTTGCCAACTGTCGGATTGGCCACCGCGGGGGGCAGCATCACTGCTCAGGAGCGTGCTTGCTGCGCCGGGACGTCTACTGCTGTCTTGCTGCATTACACTCAGAATGCTGGACCTGGGAGCCAAGGACGAGCCAGCAACCAGGTGAGCTAAGCGGGCAAGGTGTACGGGGCAGTGCGTGGGCCCAGTGCATGCATGAAGGGATGGAGGCTTCGCGCTCGCATGCCCCGGGCGGCACATCCTGGGCCCTTGCCTTAAGACGTAATCCTTCTGACTTACCTGCCGTAGGCCAGCACGCAGGCGGCAATATCCCTAAGTCAACGCGAGGGGGTCGTAATTATGATTTGTTAGCCGTGACTCGCTCAAAATGCCGAAGGGCTGTCCGTCCTTCCCCAAGAGGAAGGCACACGAGGAGTCAAAGCGCGTGGTGCACATTAACGGGAGCCACCACACGCACATCGGAGACGGTCATTTGCTGCATAAGCAGTATAAGGGCAATGCCACTTCCACCACTAAATACAACGTCTGGACCTTCTTGCCTAAAGCTCTCTTCGAGCAATACAGGTGCGCGGGCTGCCTGGGAAAGGGCGCGCTTGCATGTGCTGGAAGCTGGCCCTCGTTCGACTCCGTGCGAATTGTGCGCTGCAGGCGTGTGGCAAATATCTACTTCACCATCGTGGCAGCGTTGTCGCTGACGCCCTTCACGCCTGTGCGGTAGGTGCGGTCTTCGCCGAGCCAGGGCGGGCGGTCTTCGATTTCGCCGCTGACCCAGCCGCGCACTTCCCCTGCAGCGCTTGGACGACATGGACGCCCCTTATCATCGTGTTGGGCGTGGCTATGGTCAAGGAGGCAGCGGAGGACTACAAGCGCTACAAGCAGGACAAGGAAATAAACAACCGTGCCGTGGAGGTGCTGGACCCGGACACGGGCCAGTATGTCACCAAGACATGGAAAGACGTGCGCGTGGGAGATATCGTTGTGGTGACTAAGGACCAGCAGTTTCCAGCGGACCTGTTGTTCCTCACCTCAGAGACGGAGGAGGGGACGTGCTACATCGAAACCATGAACCTGGACGGCGAGACCAACCTCAAAATCAAGAAGGCCCCCGATGAGACGAAGGACCTGAACCAGCCGGACTTTGGAACCTTCAAGAACGCGGTGATTGAATGTGAGGGGCCCAACGCGCGGCTGTACCAGTTCACAGGCAACCTGCTGCTGGACGGCAAGACCCTGCCCATCAGCCCCGCCGCCATCCTGCTGCGCGGTTGCAACCTGCGCAACACGGACAAGGTGGTTGGCGCCGTCATCTATGCGGGTGCGCTTCGCGGGGATGACTCCTGGGTGGTTTGGGCCGCGGTAATGTAGCAGGCGGACAGCGCAACGCAGTGCAGCGAACGTACTGGCGCAATGCACGCACGGGCTTGAGCCTTGAGCCGGTGTGGCCTGTTCATGTGGCGCGCGGCACCTCCACCTCTGTTTATTACACGCGCTGACATCGCCGTAACTGCCTTTTATGGTCCCCAAATGCAGGCCACGAAACAAAAATCTTCAAGAACGCGGCGCCGGCGCCCTCGAAGCGCAGCCGCGTGGAGCGCATCGTGGACAAGATCATCTTCTTCATGTTCGGCCTGCTCTTCTCGTTTTGCATCATCGGCGCGGTATACTTCTCCATCTGGACTGAGGACGTGTCGCCCAAGCACTGGTACGTGGGCTCTGCGAGCGCAACTGGCCTGTACAAACAGTACAACCCAGGCGAACCGGAGTTCGTGGGCTTCGCGTCGTTTATCACCTCCTTCATCCTGTACGGTGAGCGCGTAACAGGATGGCAGGGGCTCCGCAAATGTACGAATACGGATGGCAGGGTACCGGGCTGGCCGGTAATGTGCCAGGGCTGTTGGGCTGATAAAGCTATAACGCGCGAAAGGCCGGGGCCACCAGGTCTCGAGTGGTTCAGCGGCGCCTGAGCTGCACCAGTCGGTCCCAGGCACGCTAACCCGCTCGTACCTATCCACACTTTCACCTGTCCACGTTTTGCAGGCTACCTCATCCCCATCTCGCTGTACGTGTCGATGGAGCTGGTGAAGATTGCGCAGTCCATGGGCTACATCAACCTGGACCGCGACATGTACCACGCGGAGACGGACACGCCCGCGCTGGCGCGCACCTCCAACCTCAACGAGGAGCTGGGCATGGTCAACACTATTCTGTCGGACAAAACGGGGACGCTGACCCGGAACGTGATGGAGTTTTTTAAATGCTCCGTTGCGGGTGTGGCGTACGGGGCGGGTATCACGGAGATCGAGAAGGCGAACGCACTGAGGTGCGCAAGGCCGGGAAATGCTGGCACGTGGTTGGTAGGGCGCGTTGGACAGGAAGACACTGCAGAATACAGACGTCGTGGGGCTAAGCCCTGGCGCTGTGCAACGGCATCGGAAGTTTCACGCCAAGCTACAGCTTGGGCTCCTGGGCAGGACTGGAGTTCGCAGCGGTTTATTTTCAAGTCACGATCGGGTCCCGGGGGCAACTTGTGCGTGTTAATAGAACGCGAGAGCAGGGCTTCTAGCGGTTAGATCTCAGACTCGATGCCCTGCTTTCTCACCTCACAGGAAGGGCCAGGTGCTTGACGACCGCGAGCGACCCGAGGCGGCCAAGTACCGCGAGCGCTTCTTCAACTTCTATGACGAGCGCCTGATGGGCGAGGCGTGGTACAGCGCCAAGGACCCCGCCACCATTGAGATGTTCTTCCGCCTGCTGGCCGTGTGCCACACCGTCATCCCCGACGGCCCCACGGACGTGAAGAGCATCAAGTACGAGGTGAGGCCTGAGCGCGGGGCGCGGGGTTTGGAGTGCGGAGTTGCCAGGTGTAGGAGGACTTGCGGACGGGACTGGGTGGGCCCGGCGTGCGTGCTCGGCACTTTGCTTAAAGGACCCCCTCTGCCTCCCTGCCTGCATCCCTTGCGCCCGTCCAGGCCGAGTCCCCTGACGAGGCCGCGCTGGTGGTGGCTGCCAAGGCGTTTGGCTTCTTCTTTTACAAGCGCACCAACACTACCATCACGGTGCGTGAGCGCACGCCGCGTGGCACCAACGACGTGGAGTACGAGGTGCTGAACATCCTGGAGTTCAACTCCACCCGCAAGCGTATGAGTGTGGTGGTCAAGGAGAAGGCCAACGACAAGATCATCATCTTCTGCAAGGTGCGGCGGCAGGGGTGGCGGAGGAGGAGGGCCGCTGGGGCGCGTGGTTGGGTGGAGGGGTTGCGTGCTTGCCTGCAGGTGTCTCTGCGCGCGTGTGCCAAACCATGTGTGAGGTTGTCTGAGGCTCCTTCGCCGCGTGACATGCCCTCTGGACGCAGGGCGCGGACACGGTCATCTACGAGCGGCTGGACCCCAACTACGCGCCAAACGATGAGATGAAGGCGAGCACGTCGCGGGACATGGAGAACTTTGGTGCCGCGGGCCTGCGCACGCTGTGCCTCTCCTACACTGAGGTGGACCGCGACTGGTACACCAATGTGTGGATGCCGGAGTGGGTGGCCGCCAAGACGTCACTGGAGGACCGCGAGAACAAGGTGGGGGAGGTCAGCGAGAAGATTGAGCGCAACCTGCGGCTGCTGGGCTGCACGGCCATCGAGGACAAGCTGCAGGAGGGCGTGCCGGCCTGCATCAAGCAGCTGGCGCTGGCGGGCATCCGCATCTGGGTGCTCACCGGCGACAAGATGGAGACGGCCATCAACATCGGCTTCGCCTGCTCGCTGCTCACGGAGGAGATGCATCAGGTGCAGGGTTTTGGGGCGGCGATGCGGGCGGTTGCTAGCATGTGATGAACGCTGTTTCTTGTGGGCGATCACGCAGCAAGACGTTCCTGGCCTTGGTTCTCGCAGTTCACCATCAGCGTTTATGGCGTGGAGGAGATTGAGAAGGCGGAGAAGGCGGGCAACAAGGAGCTGGCGGAGCAGCTGAGCCACGCGGCCGTGGCCAACTCCATCCAGACGGTGAGTCCAGCTAGGGGCAAGTGTGGGCGCACTAGTTGCGTTTAGGTCCCGGCGGCCTCCGGGGCGCTTCAGTCGTGCGTTCCGGCAGCCTGTTTCATCTTGAGCCTCCACTGCCCTTGCACAGATTGAGGAGACCATGAACTCGAAGCGGGAGGGCTCCCTCTTTGCCATTGTCATTGACGGCAAGGCGCTGAGCTTCGCGCTGTCCAAGGACCTGGCGCCCGGCTTCCTGCGGATCGGCCTGCGCTGCAAGGCGGTGGTGTGCTGCCGCGTGTCGCCGCTGCAGAAGGCGCAGGTGACCAAGCTGGTGCGCGACCACGGCGACACCACGCTGGCCATCGGCGACGGCGCCAATGATGTGGGCATGATTCAGATGGCGCACATCGGTAAGCGCGGCCGGGCTGATGTGTTCGGGGGCGCAGCAGGGCCTGCGGCGCCATAGGACAAGTTCACCGACGGCATGATTGATTGATTAACTGATTGATTGGCGGCCGGTTGATACTCCCGCGCAGGCGTGGGCATCAGTGGGCAGGAGGGCATGCAGGCGGTGATGTCATCCGACTTCGCCATCGCGCAGTTCCGCTTCCTGGTGCCGCTGCTGCTGGTGCACGGGCGCTACAGCTACAAGCGCATTACGCGCATGGTGCTGTTCTTCTTTTACAAGAACATGCTATTCGGCGTGACCATCTTCGTGTTCAACGCCTTCAACGCCTTCTCCGGCCAGTTCATCTACAACGACTTCTACATGACGCTGTTCAACGTGGTGTTCACGGCGCTGACGCCCGTGGTGATTGGCATCTTCGATCGCGACGTGGACAAGCAGATGGCGCTCAAGTATCCCGGCCTTTACATGCAGGGTGAGCACTCGTGTGGCGATTGACAGGGGTTGGGCTTACATAGAAGAACTGCAGTCTGCATAGCTTTGGCGTGCCCGGTTGTCTCCTCAGATATCCTGTCGTGCCTGTGCTACCGTAATCTGTCCGGTTGTTGTTGCCTTTCGCACCTCACGCGGCCCCGGTACGCCCCGCCCCCGGTCTCGGTGACAGGCCAGCGCAACGAGTACTTCAACTTCAAGGCCATCGCGCTGTGGCTGCTGTCCTCCATGTACCAGTGCTGCATCATCATGGTGTTCGTGCTGATTGGCTGCAATGCCACGGAGGTGGACCGCGACGGCGGCAACCCCTACACCATGTGGCAGACGGGCGTGCTCATGTACTCGTGCGTGGTCATCACGGTGCACTTCCAGGTGGTGCAGGTCATTGAGCAGTGGACCTGGGCGCACCACGTCGCCATCTGGCTCAGCCAGGGTGAGTTGCTTGCACGGAGATGTCGTTGACTCCAAGGCGCTGCAGTACCTGCGTGTTCGCTGTACCTAGAAAGCACGAGTCGTGCTCTGACATTGCGCGGCGCGTCGTCCTGTGGCATTAAATGCCTCCCCCAACTACAGTGGTGTGGTGGCTGTACCTGCTGGCGTACGGCGCCTTCCCGCTGTACTTCAGCACCGACCTGTACAACCTGTTCGTGGGCATTGTGGCGCCCAGCCCCCAGTACTGGCTGTACTGCCTGCTCGTGCCGTGCGCTTGCCAGCTGCCCGACTTCTTTGCGCGCATGGTCAAGAAGTAAGTGCGGGGTAGATGTACGTGCGCAAATATGCTCTCACACTTTGGGCCCATTGTCCGCGGTGTGTGGCAGTCGGAGCCGCGCTTTCATGCGCTTCTGTCAGATGCTCGCCTTGTCATGGTGTGCAGATTTGTAACATGTGGCTGGCTGCTGCTGCCAATGCTGCAGGCTGGTGGCGCCATTTGACCACACCATCGTGGCGGAGATCCAGAAGAAGCTGCAGCGCGCCGGCCGCAGCCTGGCGGACGAGAAGGGCCAGGAGCCGCCGTCCATCCTCGCCGCCATCTTCAGCGGTCAGGCCAACAAGAATCGCGGCTTTGTGCCACCCTATGACCCCCGCTCCAAGTGCGTGCCTTTTTAGTTGGCTTGAGTGGCGCAGTATCTTAGCACGAGCCAGTCATTCGCAGCCGCATAGGCCTAGTTGCTGACCCCCTGCGCTGCCGTTCAATGCGCGCAGGTTCTACGGGCTGGTCAGCTCAGGGGCGCGCAGCTCGGGCCGCATCGACACGGGCGTGCGCAACCCAGTGCTGCAGCACCTGGACCAGGAACTGGCGGACAACCCCTACCGCTCCGGCCGCAAGAAGAGCGCGGGGCTGCCGGGAATATCACCCAAGTGCGTGGGGTCGCAAGGGCTACGGCTGTAGTTGCTGTCACCTGTTGCCATGCGACGCATATGGTAGTGGTTGGGGTATGTTCTTGTGTCCTGACACAACTGTGCTTTGCTCACTTGCAGGGGGTCGTCGGCCGGCGCCGCAGCGACAGCGGCGAGCGCCGCGTCGGCCGGCAACGTGCAGCCGGTGGCAGACACAGCTGCCAATGGGGCTGTTGACGCCGCGGCCGCTGCTTCGGCGGGAGCTGCCGTGGCGGCCGCACCGCCGCCAGCCGCTAGCTCCGCGGCGGCTCGCGTGCTGCCGCCGGTCATCCCGCCAGGAGGCCATCCCAATGGCCGCGCTCCGGGCCGGTTGCCCCCTATGGGGACGCCACCGGTGGGGCTGTCCGGCGCGGACACCATGCCATCCAACAACAGCGACGCGCCCGCTGCCAGCAGCGTGCCCATGCCGCCGCTGCCGGCTGTGGGCTTGGCACCCAACGCGCGGAATAAGCTGCCCCCGCTTACACAGGGTGGCGCCTCCATCCCCGCCCTTACGGCCACTGCAGCGGCGGCACCCGGCGCAATTGCTAGCCCAGGCGCACCGGCGCTGGCGCCGCCGGCGACTGCGAACTCGCAGGAGCGGGAGATCCTCGCGACGTACACGGACGCGCTCCAGCGTTAAGGGCGGACACTAACCATTACATGGCAGAATGCTGGTATAACAGTGCCGTGCCGCTATTGCAGTTGGGTTTACTTGGTGTAGTGACGAGTGAAGATTTGCAGAACGTGCTCGACGTGTCTCTGCCCGAGTGCTCGTGATTAGGACGCGCAGATTTCCGACTAAAGCTGCATACTACGTAGTGATTCGCAGCCTTCACGTGAGGTTGCATGAATGTGCAATCTAGGTGCATGAACTATAGCACCAGGTAGGAGGGAAAGAGATGCACGGAGCATAAGCACTAAGTCTGCCATGGGTTACGCGTGGCTAGGAGTCCATCAGCAACTTACGTGTTGTAGTCATGCAGCCCTGTAATCATGCTTCCAAGCGCACACGGAAGCCCTTGACATCCCACTTGTCATCGCCAGATTACTACCCTGATTGAAACTCCGAAAGCAGACTTTAAACGCTATAGTCAAGCTCTATCAGTCGGTTTCGCATTTCGCATTCGCAATTCAGCGCATGTCTTTATCCATTTGAAACGTGGGGGTGTCTCAGGCAGAACTACACCCCCCCCCCTGTTTGGACTGCCTGTCGCAGGCAGCTGGGGGTGGGTCTGGTCAGGCAGCGGGGTCCAGCAGGCAGCTGCGCCCCCTCGAGTACGCAGCTGCGCTGGCAGGTGGACCTGCCAAGGCAGCGGAGTTGCCGTGCCGGGGCGTCCCCGCTGCGGGGGCCGACCTGCCGCGGCATCTGCGGATCCTCCAGCACAGGCAGCTGCGCTGCCGCGGCGACCCACCCCAGCCAGCGTCAAACTCCTAAGCAGGCAGCCTAAGCTGGCTTGGCAGGGTCGCCGGCGCACCCTTACAACCAGAGGCCATGGGCAGTTTTTCGGATTTCCCACCCACTCTTCCCCATGCCCTGTTCCATCTGCCTGCAACGGCACTGAGCTGCCCATAGAGTTATGCGTCGAGGACTGCAGGAGTTCAGGGCACCTAAAAAGTCAAGAACGAGGCGGGAACGCCGGGATTCCGAAAAGCAACCACAGCGGTGCTTAGGGGAGAGCGGCGGAGCAACGTGGGCATGCCTCAGGGTGCTCAGGGTAAGACACGCCCAACCGTGCAAGCCAAACCTGCGACCATGAGAATCAGCTACAGTACTAATAGAATCTTGTAATCGGCGCAGCATTTTTGAGCACAGGTGTGACGCTGGCAAGCAAGCCTTAAAACTCGCATGCAGACGTGCACGAGGTGCATCGACCGAACAGAGCAACTCGCACGCATCTCCTGGTTGCTTTGATTACGTTGTCATTAGAGCTACGCATTTAGGGTGGCGCCACGCTGCGCAGGACTATTTCTTGCTGAGCTTCAGAGGCATTTGTAGTCTTCTTGCAGCCCAGCCATGGTCCTCTCCTCCACTCGGAGGGCCCTGACGCTGGCCCAGCCCCTTGCGGGGCTATGGCCTGGCGCGCAGGAGTTTGCCCGCAGCATCAGCACTAGCGTGGGCGCTCTGTCGGGGCCTCCCCCGCCCCCACCTCCTCCGCCTCCGCCGTCGGACCACCTGGACGTTTTTGTCAACGAGCAGCCTGTGAAGGTGCCTAAGGGCTCCACGGTGCTGCAGGCGTGCGATGCGGCCGGTATCGACATTCCACGGTAGGGCGCAGGGCACAGGAGCGCTGCGAAAATGCCAACGTGTTTTCTGGACATGTCTAATGCTTTGTGGGCCCCCTTTGTAGCTTCTGCTATCACCAGCGCCTCTCGATTGCGGGCAACTGCCGGATGTGCCTCGTGGAGGTGCGTACAAGGAGCGCTGGGCGTCGCAGATTGGGGTTTGAGCGTAGGGCAGGTCGCTGACCCGGTTGCATGGGGCCTGGTCGCTGCGTGGACAGGTCGAGAAGGTCCCCAAGCCCGTGGCATCCTGTGCCATGCCCGCGGGCCCGGGCATGAAGATTAAGACGGAGACGCCGATGGTGAAGAAGGCGCGCGAGGGCGTGATGGAGTTTCTGCTGGTGGGTGGCGCGCGGCGAGGCACGCGGGCGGGGCGGTGGGAGGGGGAGGGCGTGCGGGCGCCAGGATGCGCCACGCAGCCGAAGCAAGCGAGGGTGTCGGCCCATGGCCGCTCGGCCTGCTGCCACGGTGTTCATGCGTTTGTGCTGAGAGGCGCATGGTGCTCTGGGCCGCTGGACACTGGCTTCTGGGCGCCGCCGCCGCAGCAGCAGCAGCAGAGCAGTGGCTCGGTGCAACGTTGCAGGCACACTGGCTTGGCCAGGCGCGCAGGTGGCGGCACGTTGGTGACGTGGCGCAGGCCCGGCGCCCAGAAGCGCCCAGCAGCAGGCGCGCCCACGGCCAGCGAAGGCAGGGCCTCGGCGCTGCCGACGGGGGCCGGGTACCTCACGCACCGTATGGCGGCGGACTGGGTGGGGCGCGCAGGTCGACAACCACACAAATGACAGCGCTGGGCCAGGAGCAGCTGGAGCAGGCACAGCAGAGGCAGTGCACATGGGGTTGCTCATAGTGGCCTGAGGTATCGGATTCGCGAGCTCCGGCCCGGGCGGCAGGAGACTCGTCCGGCCGCTTGCGACGGCCTGCAGCAGGCGCCTGCGCCACGCCCCCTCACATTTAGAAGAAGCTTCCCTTAACGCGTCCACCTTCCCCATTCATCATGCAGGCCCCATGTTTTTTCCCTACTAATGATGCCTGGAATCCCCTCCCCGCCTGCGCCCCCCTTACCCCCTAATTGCAGATCAACCACCCACTGGACTGCCCCATCTGCGACCAGGGTGGCGAGTGCGACCTGCAGGACCAGGCCATGATCTTTGGCAGCGACCGCTCGCGCTTCGTGGAGGCCAAGCGCGCTGTGGAGGATAAGAACCTGGGCCCGCTGGTCAAGACGGTCATGAACCGTTGCATCCACTGCACGCGGTAGGAAGGGTGCGGGGTGGGGACGGGTGGTAGGTTTGGGGGAAGGGGGCGGCGGGTGTGGCGGACGGGCCGCCGACGGCAAGGGCCAAGAGCTTCAGCCTTCAGGGCTGAGCGTGCGGTGAGCGCGACAGGCGCAGAGGCACAGTATGCCGACCGCCGGAAAATGCGGAGCTGAGGACAGAAATGGAGCTGCTCTTGAGGGGCCGCGTAGGCCGGCAAGCAGGAGCAGGACTGGCGCACCCACACTAATATAGCACAGGGACAAATAAAATCGCCCAGCGCCTGGACAGCACGTGAAAGCAGAAAGGAATGGGGACCGGCGCTGAGGTGGACATGCCGTTCATGTGTTCTCCATCCTCCGCTCACCTCCTGCGGCTGCTCACCTCCTGCGGCTGCTCGCCGCCTGCGCTCCGCCCGCCTGTCCACCATGCATGCCCACCATGCATGCCCACCATGCATGCCCGCTCAACAGGTGCGTGCGCTTCGCCAGCGAGGTGGCGGGCACCGCGGAGCTGGGCGTGACGGGCCGCGGCCGCGACAGCGAGATCGGCACGTACGTGGAGAAGCTGATGGGCTCGGAGCTGAGCGGCAACGTGGTGGACCTGTGCCCCGTGGGCGCGCTCACCTCCAAGCCCTACGCCTTCACGGCGCGCAGCTGGGAGCTCAAGGTGCGCGGGAGGTGGGGGTGGGAGTAGGGGTGCATGGCGGGCGGGGGTGCGAGGAATTGATGGTGGGGTGCGGGGTTGGGTGGGGTTGGGATGGGGTGTGATGGGGTGGGGTCGAGTGGGGATGGCAGTGGGACCTGGACGTTGCGGGCAGGCGACCGCGCGTGGCAACTGGCAGGGTCTAGTAAGGAACATGTAGCATCGGCCCGGCCTCTGGCGTTGTGGTTACATCGCTCGCTCGCTCGCTTGCTTGGTCCCAACTGCAGGGCACCGAGTCCATCGACGTGTCGGACGGCCTGGGCGCCAACATCCGCGTGGACGCGCGCGGCACCGAGGTAATGCGCATCCTGCCGCGCCTCAACGAGGCCGTGAACGAGGAGTGGCTGTCCGACAAGGGCCGCTACCAGTACGACGGCCTCAAGCACCAGCGCCTGGACAAGCCCATGGTCAAGGTGGGAGCAGACTGCGGGGGGGGGGGTATTATCAGCCACAAAATAAACCGAATCCAATGTCAAAGAGCGAGGGGGGCGGGCACGAATGAGAGGCTGAGGGGCTGGATGCCAGGGCAGGCCGGCTCCGTAGGCCAGCGCTGTAAGGCGGCTGCTACGATGTGTAGAGCGCCTCACCTGGGCCCCTGAAGCAGCGGTCACGTCAAGGTGGATGTGCGGGCTGCGTACGTCGTGACGAGCAAGCTGACTTGCGCCGCACCCCGTGTGCGCCCCTCCCGCTCTGCCCCCAGGGCCCCAAGGGCCTGCAGGTGGCCACCTGGCAGGAGGCGCTGGGCGCCGCCGCCGCCGCGCTGACCTCCGCCGCGCCCTCCGAGGTTCGCGGCATCGCCGGCAAGCTGGCGGACGCCGAGTCCATGGTGGCCCTGATGGACCTGCTGCGCGGCCTGGGCGCCGGCGACCTGGCGCACGAGGGCGGCTTCGCGGACATGCCCGCCGACGTGCGCTCCACCTACACCGCCAACACCACCGTGCAGGGCCTGGAGCAGGTGAGGACCCGGGGGAAAGGGGGCTTTGGGTCGGCCCAAGGATGGAAGGGGTAGGGAGGCGAGGGCAGCGGGAGGGGACGGAAACGGCCAGGCAGTGCAGTAGTGAAATGGCATGGGTTGACGGGGTGCGGATATGTCAGGGCTTGGGGCCTGTCAAGAGGGCGTGCCACCCCACCTTCCGCCCACCCCGCGACGCCTAGCCATGCACCCTCTACACGCCCTTTTTACCGGTCTGTGCCCGCCGCCCCCACCCGCCGCCCCCGCAGTCGGACCTGATCCTGCTTGTGGGTACCAACCCCCGGTGGGAGAGCCCGGTGTTCAACGCCCGCCTGCGCAAGATCTTCCTGGACGGCACTCAGGTGGGGGTGGGCAGAGTGTTGCAGGTGCTCTGGGCTGGCAGCAGCCAGCTCGTCCCGCAGCTGGGAAGGATCCCTACACCACCAGCATGCCAACAGCAGCGGCATACCGAGCCAACGTGGCTACTTACTCCTCGTACCGTACGCGACCTTAGCGCGCTGCGGCACAGTATCTTACGGCTTTGTGCCTTTGACAAGTATGTATATGCGCGTAGTGTGGCGTCGTTTCAATGGCATCGCATACACTGTCTTGGTTTGGTTTACCCTAGTTACCTCGGTGCTCCCGAACACGAAGCGGCCAACGCCTTGCCTCCCCACGTGCCTCCACAGATCGGCCTGGTGGGCGCGCCCGTGGACCTGACCTACAAGTACGAGCACGTGGGCACCGACCCCGCCGCGCTGGCGGCGCTGGCGGCGGGGCAGCACCCCTTCCTGGAGCGGCTGAAGAAGGCGTCGCGGCCGGCGGTGGTGGTGGGCCCGGGCGTGCTGCGCCGGGCCGACCGCGAGGCGGTCATGAAGGCCGTGCATGACCTGTGCGCCAAGGCCGGTGAGCGGGCTGTCTCGGGGGTATCCTACGTTTGATGGAGAGAATGCGTGGCTGGGTGGTGGCGTTGCCAGCACGGACGCGTGCGTGTGTAGAGAGAAGCCAGCTGTCGAATCCCACCCTCCCGATGCCTCTACCAAACCCGATTCCAGGCGTGGTCAAGGACGGCTGGAACGGCTTCAACGTCATCCACGATACCGCCTCGCGCGTGGCGGCGCTGGACATGGGCTTCGCTCCCTCCGCCGGCGCGCGCGCCCGCCGCGCACAGGGCGCCAAGCCCAAGGTGGTGTTCCTGCTGGGCAGCGACGACTACAGCGAGGAGGACGTGCCCGCCGACGCCTTCGTCATCTACCTGGTGAGGCGGCGGCGGCGGCGGCGGCGGCC
The DNA here is from genome assembly GCA_016834595.1 of Chlamydomonas schloesseri. Taxonomy (NCBI): domain Eukaryota; kingdom Viridiplantae; phylum Chlorophyta; class Chlorophyceae; order Chlamydomonadales; family Chlamydomonadaceae; genus Chlamydomonas; species Chlamydomonas schloesseri. Next base: position 169,967 of record JAEHOD010000003.1, read on the forward strand.
CGCCGGCGGCGGTCACAATTGGGGTGGCGTCGTTCTGTGCATGTGACGATTGCATACACATACCAGGGAGGATACGGTACGCCGCCGTCCGTGCTGCTCCTCACGACGCGCTGGGGTTGTAACCTCTCTGGCCCCGCGCTGTCCCCCGCCCCAGGGCCACCACGGTGACCGCGGCGCCTCTCGCGCCAACGTGGTGCTGCCGGGCGCCGCCTACACCGAGAAGTCGGGCCTGTACGTCAACTTCGAGGGCCGCGTGCAGCAGACGCGCGCCGCCGTGCCGCTGGTGGGCGACGCGCGCGAGGACTGGGCCATCCTGCGCGCGCTGTCCGAGGTGGTGGGCAAGCGCCTGCCCTACGACAGCCATGCCGCTGTGCGCGCGCGCCTGGCGAGCATCGCGCCGCACTTTGCCAACATCGACGCCGTGCAGGTGGGCCCAGCCGCGGACTTGATTCTACGCAGACTTGACGCTCCAAAGACAACTCGCGGCTAAGCACTGAGACGATGGATTTGACGTGCCTCGCGACGCTGGGGGGGCTTGAGCATAGGTTAAGAAACGTTGCTGCGACTCGCCCCATTTGACGCTCTCTCCCCCTACCCTGCCTTCTGACTTCCCCCACCGTCCCGCCCTCCCTCGTTTTGCCTCGCCAGACGCCCGTGTGGCTCAACGGCGAGTACATCAAGGGTGTGGAGGCGCTGGCCAAGGCCGCGCCTCTGCAGCCCAGCGCGCCGCTGGCCTCCACCATCTCCAACTTCTACATGACCGACGCCATCAGTCGCGCCAGCCGCACCATGGCCAAGTGCATCCAGGCGCGGCAGCAGCAGGCCGCCAAGTAAGCGCCTCGCCGCAACCCGGCAAGGGCCGCTGGCCGGTGGCAGCTTGGCGCTTGGGTAGGGTTGAAGAGTGTAGGGCAGCTTGGCGATGCTAGGCGGATGCGGCGTGTGAGGACGCAGAGGGTCGCGGCGCGTGCGACAAGGGCTGGGTCGGGCCGGTCTAGTGCTGTGGCTGTTGCTGACGGCAGCGTGCGGCCTGCGTAAGGCCGCAGGCTTGGCTAGCGGCGGTCAATTGCTTCCGAAGACTGGTGAAGATTTGCGGCGTAGGCCGTGGACGGAAGACAGGTCAAGGCGGAATCCATGCAGGGCCTGTGCGGCTGTTGGGAATGGGGCGGAGGCGGTAGATCGGCAGTGAAGACTGCTGGTGCGAGAGCTTATCACATGTGCTGTGTCGTGTGGTCGTTAGGTGTAGGCTGATTTGGGCTGATGGAGGGCCAGTGAGTCCCAGTGTAGGCAGTCGCAAGCATTTATTACCTTTTCCGTCATCGGCTTAACAACTACTCTGAAGTTAGGGCACATGAACTCAGGGGCGAGGGCACCCCTGCATGAACTAGTGCAGTCGTAGTTGGGACTGGGGAGCTAACTGCGGGGAGCGGTGGGTGGTCCATAGAGCACATGCCATGTAATGTGTTTACCGCGGAATCTCACGTATGCCTCCTGGCATATATGCAAATACTTGCACTGCTTGGCTTGAGCGCCCTTGAAGGGGCTCTCCGTCGTCCGCGCTGGCAACACAGTGCTGTGGGCGGTAGCCGTCCATGCAGGCCCAGGGATACAATTGTTGGCTCCATGCCGCCTGCCCATTCCTCAGACGCCCCAGCAACCAGTTGTCTCCACACAGGGAACCTGTAGATGCCAGGTGGAGTAGGGCAGCAGGGTGTCGCCTGGGGGAAGGCGTGCACTTCGCGAGAGCACCCCTGTGCGAGAGTGTGCCCAAGTGTGCCTGCATTGCTCATGTGCACAGGCCATGCCCTGCACAAGTCAGTATCCTCTGTGTCTCTTTGTTAAAACCGTCAAGCACACCCCACAAACTTGCGACGACTTTAGACGATTGACAGTGTCACCTGTTGCTCGCATTCGTTTCCGCGAACACCCACTGCCCTCTTTGCCTAGTTGAGCCGAAGCCATGGGGCTTTGGATTAGCAAGCTTTGGTCGCTATTTGGAGACCAGGAAGCTAGAATTCTTGTGCTCGGCCTGGACAACGCAGGCAGGTCTACAGCCAGCCCCATTGGCGCAAGCAATGTATAGCTGGATTTGTCAAGGCTTCTACAGAGCTCGTAAATAAAGCGGGGTAGCTGCGACCTTCTGGGATGATCGAGCTACCGTGGGTTGCCTAAACGCTTGTGTCGCTGCTCTGCAGGCAAAACAACCATTCTATACCGGCTCCAGGTCGGCGAGGTGGTCTCAACAATCCCCACAATCGGTGAGCGGCGGAGCTTCGTGTGGTACCCTGGCCGGGTGTGCACACGTACCCTTCGTCTTTCCACCGTGGACACTGCTGCGGCAAGATCCATGCCGCATGTTCGGAGGTTCAAAGGGGTTGCCAGTGCGGACGATGACGGGGCCAGCTTGGTTGCAGGCCATAGCGGGCTAGCTTACGCAGGTGGCGCAGCTCACAGCGGCTGCTGTTCTAGTCCCAGTCTCTTCCAGCTCGGTTAGCTTGCCCAGCCACCTGGCAGCAGACCAACACATCGGCGCTAGCTGCAAGCAGCCTCACGTCCTGATATTGCGAGCGGGCGAGCCTTTTTGGACCGCAGCCGAGCCCCATAAGAGGGCTGAGCAGCACGGGGCTGATGTTGAGTCGGCACGGGCCGTCACCTGTCAAACAAGGGGGATGGGGTGGGGGGAGCGCTCGCCAGCCCTCACGTGGCGGTCCACGGTCTCTTGGGCACACTGTCGGCTGCCACTGCTGTTTTCGAGCCTGCCGGTTGCACGCACTGCACGGGTGGCCGCAGGCTTCAATGTCGAGACGGTAACATACAAAAACATCAAGTTCCAAGTGTGGGACTTGGGAGGGCAGACGTCCATCCGGCCCTACTGGCGCTGCTACTTCCCCTGCACCCAGGTGCGTGGGTCTGACTTGCAGCAGGGAGACTGTGCGGCGGCGTGAGGGCAGGCAGGCCGGAAGGCCAGTGCCGGGTAGGGCAGCATGGTTATGGCTTGGGGCAAGCTTAGGTACAGGTGCGGCCAGCTGCAGGACACTGCGTGATCGAAGATGGCCTGTGATGCGGAAACAGAACGTAGCATGACGTCGCAACAGTCACAGGAACCGAGGCGGCCTTACGCACAGCATTGATGGTCCTTCACTGCTCCGCTGCCTGCGCCCGACCTACCGCGCGTCATCTTGTCGCCCCCTGCCAACGCCGCCTGACCGGCCACCCCCCCGCCACCCCGCATCAGGCCATCATCTACGTGGTCGACTCCACGGACACGGAGCGCATCGGCATCAGCCGGGACGAGTTCAAGGCGCTGCTGGACGAGGAGGAGCTGCGCGACAGCCTCATCCTGGTGTTCGCAAACAAGCAGGTGGGTTGGCCGCGCCATGCCAGGGAGAGGGGGCGCCCTGGTGGGACGTCAAAAGAAAAGGCGGCAACACGCTTCACGGCATGCTTGTGATAGAGCGCGTGCTGTTGGGGCATCACCGGGGAGCTGCTGTCTGGGCCATGGCGCGGTGCTTGCAACACGCGCTGTGGTCACAGAGCACGAATGACGCAGGAAGTCCACGGTTTCCGGGGCGCCCCGCACGTGCACACGTGCATGCACCTTCTGCATCACTCCTCCCGCTCGTGCGGCTGCTGCGGCTGCATCGCAGGACCTGCCCAACGCGCTGACCGACGCGCAGATCGCGGAGGGGTTAGGGCTGCACGACATCAAGAACCGCGACTGGGCCATCTTCAAGACGTCCGCGGTGAAGGGCGAGGGCCTTTTCGAGGGGCTGGACTGGTTGGCCAACATGCTCAAGACGCGCCGGAAATGAGGGAGCAGAGCAGCAGCAGCAGCAGCAGCAGTAGCTCCAAAGCTGCAGAGCTGCAGGCTGCTGGAGAGGAGGATCAGGAGGAGGTCCAGGGCTCGTGGTCCTGGCGGAGTGGCGGGCGGTGTAGGCAGGAAGCTGTGAGGAGGGGCTTGAGTTTGAGGAGCGGTGGAGGCGACCGGTGATGCACAGTGGCAGCGGTCAGGGGCTGCATGGAAGGGTGTCGGGTCGAAGGGACGGCCGCTTGTGTAGCAATGCGAAGATGAGCAAGGATGTATAGGTTCAAGCAGACATGCGCGGGAATCCGGGGCATGGGTGGAGGAGCACGGTGGAGGAGTAGAAGGAGCGCTTTTTGTCCGAGATGCGCAGGGTGTGCAACTGATAGTCCATTGTTCGCGCGTTGTCGAGGTTGGTAGCATGCGGGGCTGCCATCTGACGGCGCGCGTCAATGTAACCTCGTGACATTCCAGCTGTGTGCTGTTACGTGGCTCACGGACACTGCTGCCACACCGGTGGCGGCTGGGCATGCATGGGAGCCCCCCTGGGCTAGTTGGTTCGGGTTCTCTTGGTCGTTTCGCTTCTGGTTCCTGGAATGAACTACCCCCCCCCCCCGAAACCATGGGTTCTGGATTTTTGGGTTGCAATGGTCGCTTTGGTTTCTGGAATGAACTACCCCCATGCATTGGGTTTGGTTTATTTTGGGCTGGTAACCACAACCCCCCCCCCCGCCCCCCTCCACTTGCTAGGTGCTGCCATGAGGACTTATTCCTCAATCAGTCGCAGCGCCCTTCGGGTGCGATATCGGAAGTCTGCCCGAAGCCTCTTCCCGCTGGAGAACTCAATCCCTTGACTGCGCTGTGTGAGCAGACTGTCTTGATGTGTGTGTGAGCCCTGCACTCTCTCAGGACCTGACACACTATTTGCTGTCAGGCATGGACCAACTGAAACTGCGCAGGAGCATTCCAGCTGGCGTGCTCAGTTGAGATCTATTGAACTGCCGTCGTTGGCCAGCAACACAAGCGTTGCATGCTTCGGCGGGCGCTACCAGCCCCCAGGTGTGGGATACAGGAACGGGGACAAGCCGCTCACAACTTTTCCGCTTTTACAATGCCCTCTCCCGACTCGAGCTCCGCTCGCCGCCGCGCCCAGCCACACACCCAGGCCGGGCGCAGCGCCGTCGGGCCCACGCAGGCCAACAGAGACGACGACGGGAGCAACGGCGGCCGCAGCCGCTCCGGCGCACCAGACGGCCACACCAAGCTGCTGCAGCGCCGCGGCCGCCGCCACCGCGGCGGCAGTGGCGACGGCGCCGCCCCCGCCAGGTCCATGCCTCCTCATCCGCCGCCACCAAGGCCAGCCATGCCACGACGACCGAGCGCTTACTCGTTCTGGGCGGCGCCCTTGATGACGTTGGTGCCGCGGAGGCGACCAGTGCGGCGGGCGGCAATGAGACCGACCTTCTGGCCAGGGGGCGCCGACCGGCGGACGGTCGAGGCGTGACCAATGTGCTGGTGGTTACCACCACCGTGGGGGTGCTCCACGGGGTTCATGGCCACACCACGGACCTGCGCAGGGCATGGGTGATGGCAGGTTTCGTGGTTAGCGGGCACGCTCGTACACGCATTAGACCCAATGGCAAGGTGCAGACCCCGACCGCAACAGTTGGCAAGCAACCACGGTCCGGCAACTCCTCCCGTGCACTGTGCTGCTTCGCTGTGACTGCGGAAAGCCCATCGAATGACCAACGCGCCATTGGCAGCCCCATCGCATGCAAGCCGCAGCTGCACCAACACAACAACACTGCCAACACCTGCAAACCGCCAACCCAGAACGCACCTTAGGCCAGCTGTTGCGCTTGGCCTTGTACTTCCAGTAGCTGCGGCCGGCCTTCAGCATGGGCTTCTCAGTGCGGCCGCCGCCGGCGACCTGGCCCACGGTGGCGCGGCACGCGCTCGACACCACCTGCGTATTAGAACGGGTCGTCGGGAGCAGCGCAGAGCACGGGGTGGTCGGCCAGCGCGCGGAAACGGCGTCATCGCGAATGCGCTAAGTCGTGGACTGAGCTGCGCAGTGTGCAGCCCGAGAGTTTGTGAGCCGGCAGTACTCGGCCGCTGGTGGATGCCAGCGTGAAGAGCACAGGCGTTCGCCCAGACGGCGTTAGGGCGGCACGTGCTGCTTTACTGCTGCAGTGCAGGGGTTGGCCACGCTGCTGCGCAGCGGTCACACCCTGAACGCTCTTGCTGTTAATCCTTCTGCTGCGCCCATGCTGCGCACGCGCATAATCATCGCATATGCATGTCTGCACACAGCGCCTTGAGGCTGCAGCTGCGCCTGCTGGGCATGCGGCATAGCTGGCCCGCTAACTCCGCGCATTGCGGCACACGGGGGGCCGTCCCAGCGCCTTGTGCGCTGTTCCAGCCGCTCCCAATGCTGCAAGCTGCAGCCGCTGCCGCCGCCATCGCTGAAACCACGGTACGCCGCGCCAGCCGTGCCCCGGTGCGCTGCCGCGCCTGTCCTCCGCCTGATCCACGCACGCCGCGGCGCCAGCGCTGCCGGCAACCGCCCGCCTGCAAAGCTACTCGCCCTGCCGTGGCTCCGAGCGCCGCCTCGCTGTTGTCGCCTCAGCCTCATTTACCAATGCATCATCCATGCAGCCGCACGCATTGCAGTCTGCTTCACGGCCCCAACCTCAACGCGAGCCATGTGACGCCTCTCTCACCTTCTTGGCGCCCGAAGGCAGCTTGATGCGGGTGATGCCGGTGTCGGGGTTGTGGGCCACGACGATGGCGTAGTCGCCCGAGCAGCGGGCCAGGGCGCCGCGGTCGCCGGCCTTCTGCGGAGCGTCCAGGGCGGAGCGAGGGGAGGAGCGAGGCAGGGCCGGGGTGCCAGGGCATTCAGTGGACGGATACACGTTTGCGCGCGAGCAGCACAACGGCATACAAGACGGCAGAATATGACTGGCACGCAAGCCAGTTGATCTCCGGGCGCTGACAGCTGCCTCCCCTCAAACCAACGTCTGCTGCTCAACAAACAGGGTGTCTGGTGCGCAGTTTCGCTGCCTGGCTGCTGCCGCTGATGGCACAAACCCCGTCAATGTCGGCGACAGCCCATTTTCTGCTGCGCCCGTCTTCCTGCATTCGTCGTGGCTTCGCCGTAGCTGCTTGCAAAAGCGCGCTCAGACCGGCAGCCGCCGTAGCCGAACGCGCTGCTCCAGCGCCCGTAGCGGCCGTGCTCACACAGCCGCCACCAACAACAACCGGCATCAGGCCTCCAGCTGCAAGCTACGCTCCGCCCAACAGCTGCTGCTGTTGTCGCTGCTCCGCCTCGCGTGCTGGCGCCGGTGCTGGTCCAGCTGCAGCCTGTTGCCCATCCCATCCTGCTACCCAGGCAGCGCCGGGACCGGCGCTTACAGCCCTGCTTTTCCTGGCGGCAAATGTCCCCAGCTGCCACTCCGAGAGATTCGCCGCAAGCTGGTCCATCCGTAGCAGCTTCCCCTCTTTGGCCCCTCCCCCGCCCCCAGCCGCCCACGGCCGCTGCGAGCCCGCCGGGCCAGGTAGACTGACCTCCTCCACGTTGCACACGATGGTACCCTCGGGCATGTCGCCCAGGGGCTTCACGTTGCCAATCGACAGAGCCGCCTTCCGGCCGCAGTAGATGAACTGTGGGTCGCGAGGGGAGAGCCCGGGATGGTCGGCGGGCGGCGCGGGGTGCAGCGAGGCTAGGCTACCGAGCGCCCAGCCCATCCTGCAACTCGCCCCTTCGGAGTTTGACGCTCGCTCCCTCGCACCTGGCCAGAGTAGATGCCCTCAGCGGCAATGAACAGCTCCTTCTGGTGCTTGTAGCGGATCGGGTCACGGAAAGTCACCTGCATCGGCCAACGCCGCGCCGAATAAAAGTCAGCCCGCGCCAAAATGAGAACTTTGTCCATAATTTGCCCATTGGCGTGCTGGAAAGCGCGAGCTGACAGCACCCGCGCTCAGCGCCGACCGCCGCAGCCGCCAAACTAGTCGCGCCATCGCTGCGCCAGGAGGCCGCTCGCCGCGTTGCTCACCCGAGCCAGGGGAGCGCCACGGCCGGGGTCGTGGATGACCTCGGACACAACGCCCTTGATGTAGTGGTTCCGCTCAGCCGAGTCCATGACGCGGTGCTGGGCGGCACCCTTGCGGTGGGTGTTGTGGGACTTGAAGATCCCACCCCGACCCTTACGCTGCGACCTGATGACGCGGCCCATGGTGACTGCAGCAGGGAGCGGCCAAGAGAGGCAAATGATGCGAGCACAGGTTTAGTCGGCGCTTAGAGAACGCGCGGCTGGCCCATCGTGCTGACTACTATAAGCTAGTGTCTATTGCAAAGCGCGGTCACTGCAAGCTGCTCCGCCCGCACTACGCTGGCCCCGGTCCAGAGGCGGCCGCCGAGCCCAGAGCAAGGTGGCTACTCTTTAACAATGTCCCAAGCTCTCAGACGCACCTAAATGGGCACCCAATAACGGGAAAGAGGGAGTGCTGTGCGTTGCTGGAGCGGCTATACTGCGAAGAAGCGGGGTCCCATGCAAAGCATGGAACTCTGCCCAACGACTAGAGGCCTTAAAACAAAATTCGTAGCATTCCTTATGGCAATTTAAATATGTTATACCAAAGTAAAAGCTCGTTTGAAGGGGTTTGAGTTAACTGCCTCTCGCGTACTACGCGAGCCTCTGAATACGCTCTTCCTTGCCGCGTGTGGGCCCCATTTCACCATTTTATACTTCAATGAAGTTACATACAGCCGGGGGGTAGGCGTAAGAAGGTCCCCAACCCCAACTACATTGTGCTGACATTCGCACGCTTGTCTGCTCAAGCCAGCCGGCCGCTCGTCTTCAAACGCTCGCGTGCGCCACGCTCGTGGCTTTAGCGAAGCGGGACGTCGACCGAACTTCGCACCCCGGGGCGCCCGGTTCCCCGGCTGGCTGAGACATGCTGCGTGCCACTGTCAGTACTCCTGTTGACACGCTGTTGCGCTCATCCCTTCATGCGGCAGCGCGCAAGCAGCCAAACCTGTAGCTACGGGCGGTACTGCGCGTGCCCGACCATTGGCGGAAGTGTTGTCCCGCAGTCCCGCCGGCGCCCCTGTCAGAACTACTGCAACGCGGGCCCCCGTTGCCGGTGATCAGTTCCACTTCTTCTGCGGCAGCAGCAATAAAGCCCCATCCGCTCTCAAGCTGCGTGGGGGACACTTCAGTGGCTGGGCAAGGACTTTACGAGCACCACAACCACATGGACCTGGTGAATGCTTGGCTGACGTGCTTTCAGTAGAGCCAAATGGTGAGGTCGAATGCGGCCGCATGCATGCGTAACAAACGGCCGACCTAACCGCGGATGCCTTTATTCACCACCAATGCATGTAAACAGCTCGTATGCACCGTCAGAATGACCGACGCTCACAGTCGTGACCCGCACTCGCAACGCGCCTGGCCCAACACGAACAGGGCTGCGGCGCGAGTACCGCCGCCTCCAGCGCCGCGGGCCGCAGCGGCGGCAGCGGCTCGGGCCGTCACGGCGGCAGTGTGGTGGAGCCGGTGCGCCGGGTGCGGGTGGCCGCGCCGGGCCCCGGTCCCGTACAGCACCAGGGCGGCTCGCCGGAATCCTCCGATGACGCGGAGGCGTATCACGCGGCGGCGGCGGCAGCGGACGGGGGTGGCGGGGGCGCCGCGCGGTCGGGCCGCTCGCAGCTGGCGCGGGGCTACGGGCAGCTGCCTCTGGACCTGCCCCTGGAGCAGTGGGACGACTACGTGAGTGATGGCTGGCGCCGTTGAAGGGGAGGGGGCGACCGTTGTGTGGATTGCCTGGAGGACCTGGCCGCGGCTGTGGTGATGGCGGCGGCGGTGGCGGTGGCGGCGGGAGTAGTGGTGCAAAAGGGGGGTTCCAGGGCATAGAGGTGCAGGGCTTTTGCGGAATAACCAAGACGCGGAGAGGTGGACCGAGCACCATGTTTCGTGACTTGATCTTGCTGCTACTCACCCCGTTGTCGGCCGGGCCCCTGGTAACCCCCGCTTTCTCCCCGAGTAGCAAGTGCGCACGTGGCTACACACGCTGCCGCCGGTGCTACAGCAGTATACGGACCTGCTGTGCTCTCCGGGCGGGCTGTTGCTGCAGTGGGACGAGCAGGTGGGTGGGGCTGCGCTGAGCAGAGCAGAGCAGAGCGGGCAGGGATGCCTAAAGAACGAGGCTGGCTATAGTTGGCGCTGGCTTCGGTGCCAGTGGTAGCGGGTGTGGTTCTTGTGCATTTGCATTCACAGCGTGTCAGCTGGTTAGAGCGAAACGCCGCGGCCGCCTTTTGTGTGCACTGCACGTGCAGCTGTTGGTGGAGGCGGGCGTGGGCAACGCCTTCCACCGGAAACAGCTGCTTGAGTACGCCAAGCAGTTGAAGGCTGACGTGGCAGCCGCCAACGTACAGCAGCTCGCAAACCGCCACGGCCGGCAGGCAGCGGCGGCGGCGGCGGCGGCGGCTGCAAGTACTGGCGCGGCAGCCGGCGGAGCACTGCCGTTGCGCGCGCGCAGCCAGGGCGCCGGCGCTGCCAACGGTAACGGTAACGGCAACGACACCGACAGCTCGTACGGTGGCTATGACAACGACCCGCTAGGCGACTCTGCTCTGGAGCTGACGGAGTCGCCCGCTAGTGAGGTTGGCGGCGCCGCCGCAGGCGGGCACAAGGGCGGCGGCGGTGCCGCCCCGCGCGATCGCATCAATGGCGGCTTCCTGCCTGGTAGCATAGTGAGCCCGCGGGGCAGTGCGGAGCGGCCGGGGCCAGCCATTGGGGCGGCGGCGGGAGCGAAGCGAACCAAGTCCGCGGCGGCGGTGCTGCTAGGAAACGGCGGCGGTGGTGGTGGCGGTGGAAAGGCGGGCGCCGGGGCGCAGCGGGCGCACAGCGCAGCCTGCGGTGCCGGCGCCAATGGCGCCGAGGACGAAGACGACGAGGAGGAGGAGGATGGGGCGGCAGTCATTCCCGCTCCGAACAAGCAACAAAAGCTGGGCGGAGCAGGTGGCGGTGGCGGCGCCGGGGGCGGCTCTCCGGCTGCCAGCGGGCAGTTAGTTGCAGCCAAGGAGGGCGAGAAGCTGCTTGCCGAGTACGAGGCGGTGAGCGGGAATGGGGCAGACACGTCGTGTATGGCACGAGGAATGATTGCAGCATGCCGTACCATTGCTTGCGCACAAGCCCCTGCCGCGGTCCAGGCCGCGCCCTCCCAGCGCCTGCTGACGAGCCGCGTGCGGCCCTACCTGTGGCCGGGGTGCCCCCAGGGCATGCTGGAGGGCGGCCTGTCCGCCCTGAAGCAGCTGGTGTCGGCGGCCGGCAGCCTGTGCCCCTGGCCCGGCGACGCCGCCGCCGCGCTGCTGGCTGGGCTGCTGGACCTGGGCGAGCGGGCGCTGGTGAACCGGCGCAACTGGCGGCAGCTCAACGCGCGAGCTGTGGACCTGCTGCAGGTGGTTGGTTGGGAGGTTGGGTGGGTGGGTGGTTGGTTGGGTGGGTGGTTGGTTGGTTGGGTGGGTGAGTGGGTGGTTGGGGCCGCAGAGGGGGTGGGGTTGGCGGGGTGGGGGTGGGGGTAGTTCATTCCAGAAACCAAAGCGACCTTTACAACGTTCGGGCGCTTCGGTGGGGCCCTGTGGCTGGCGTGGCGCGTGGCTGGTGTGGTGGTGTGGCAGTTGTGGCAGCGGCGACTGGCGTGGTGCTGCGGGGTTGCAGGTGCTTGTCGTAATTGTCGTGGAGGCTTGCGGTGGTCCCGATGCCGCCTTGGCCCTGCTGCCTGCCGCGCTGCTGCCCCGCTGTCTCGCTGTCCCGCCCACCCTAACCGGCCACCTACTCGTGGACTTGCCCGCCACCTCTCTTTGTTGTGGCCGGCGCAGCTCATCGCCTCCAACAAGCGACTGCAGGCCGACACGCACCGCTATCGCAACCTGATGCACCGGCTCATCAACACACTCAAGGTGCGGCGGTGCGGGCCGGTGCGGCGATGGGGGAGATTATTCAGTGAGCTCTCGCTGACCCTGGCCAGCACCCAACCCACAACCGTGTGCCCCTGCCTCCGTCGCCCCCGCCCTGTCTCCAACCGTTCCTCCCGCATCTCTCTCTCCCTCCTCTCCCGCACCTGTCCCTCCCCACGCCATGTCAATCCCATTCCCTTTCTGCCCCTCCCCTCCCCCTCCCCGTGCTCTGACAGGCCATCCGCGAGGCCTTCACGGACTTCACCAACCGCAACTGGCTGATGCGGGTGCTGGGCGCGGGCCGCGACGGCGCCCTGTTCACGCAGCTGTGGGGCGCGCTGGGGGCGCTGGTGGCGGACGCCAGCCTGGGGCTGCAGGTGGAGGCGGCGGCGGGGCAGGAGGCCTCGCACAAGCTGCTGCAGCGCCTGCACGCACGGTGCGTGGTTCGGTTCGGTTGGTCGGTTGGGTGGTTGGGTGGTTGGGTCCCGTGCTTCCCAGCGCGCGCTTCACCGCTGCACCCCGGTCAACGGCTATTAACTGCCTGCATGCGCTGTGGCGGCCAACACGCTGGCGTCCTCGCATCCTCTTGATGTGATGCGCGGCCGTGTGTGTTCTGTCACGTGCCCCCAATGTCGCCCGCACGCACGCGCAGCCAGCTGCGCTATGATGGCGAGGAGGAGGCCCTGCGCCGCCAGATCGCGGCGGCGGGCGGGGTGGAGGCGGTGGTGCGCGACCCCGCCCGCCTGGCCCGCGCCGCGGCGGGCCTGGGCGTGGGGCAGCAGCTCACGCTGCACAAGGTAGGCAGGCACTGGGGCACTGGGCACCGGGCACTGGGCACTGGGCACTGGGCACTGGGCACTGGGCAGGCGCTGGCCTGGGGCTCCCGTTGCACGTGGAGCATAGGCGCCAACATGTGGGGGCGCGCCTTTCCACCCCATGCACCAATCATGCTATTGAGTGTCTCATGGCGCTTCTGCCAACCACTCCTTCCACCACCACCACCACACCGCCGCCGCCACCACCACTCCGCCACTGTGCCGCCACCACCATCACCACCACGGCCCCGTGCGCTCCCCTCGCCGCAACGCAACGCAGATCCAAGAGGCCGTGTCGCTGCTGGAGGCGGACCGGGCGGAGGGCGTGCACTCGCTCATCCCGCACCCCGACCTGCGCGTGCTGTGGCGCCGCTGCTTCAGCCCGCGGCAGGACGTGACGTGGGCGCTGTGGTGGGCGGCCTTCCCAGCGGAACTGGCGCGAGTGCCGGTGGAGGAGCAGGTGGGTGTCACTTTGTGTGTGAGGAGGGTGCGTATGTGTGTGGCGTGCCAGGCAGTGTGTTTTGCGGGTGTGCGCTTTGGACCGTGTGTCAAGAAGCCGGCAGTTCCAAGGGTTGCCACATGTTTGCAAGTCGTGTGCCTGCGGCATGCCTACTGCGTCACACACAGCTGCACGCACACGTGGAGCAATGCGTGGCGCCCGGCGGGCGCTTCCCGGTTTCGTTTCGTTCACACCTGCACGCACACATGTTGTGCTTTCTCACGCACAAAGGTCATTGCGGCGCTGACGGCCCGCCTGGCGGAGCCGCGGCGGCGCGCCGCCTTCGAGCGGCGGCTGGAGGCTCCGCCGCCCGCGCCGCCGGGGCGGGTGAGTGTGGTGGAGCTGCGCCGCCACGTGCCGCCCGACACCGACCTGGTGGAGCTGGTGGAGCGGATCACAGGTGTGTGGGTGTGGGTATGCGTGCGTGTGGTTTGTTGTAGTTGATTCCAGAAACCAGAGAGAAACGACCAAGAGAACCCGAACCAACCGACCCAGCCCGGAGCGAGGAGGCGGTGTGGCCTTAACCTTTAGGTCTTGGTCGCCCTAGAGGGTGTGGTTGTGGTTGTGGGTGTGGGTGTGGGTGTGTGGATGTGTGTCTCAGTACGGATGGGAGGGCGTTTGCTTTTGCAGGTGCTGATGCAACACATGCTTTTGAGTTTTGCGGGTGTGGCAGTGTGATAGGATCAATTACAAGTTTAGTGTATGGCTTGTTCGCATTGTGCTGAGTGTGTTGTGTGCGGCCTTACGACACGGGACACGGTGTACACACTCTGCAGCGGAGCGGCCGTCGTTGGACGGCGCCGGCAGCAGTGTGCGGCTCAGCCGCGCGCCCACCGATACCGCCGCTGCCCGGGCGTCCGCCGCCGCTGCGACCTCGGCCGCTCTCGCCGCAGCCTCGGCCTCCTCATCCGGCGGCGGGAGCGCCGCCGTATCCGCCGTCGTGGCGGCGGCCCGGGTGGCGGCGGCTTCACGTCGCCCCAGCGCCGATGATGGCGCCGGCGACGACGATGAGCCAGACGGGCTGGTGGTGCCGCAGCCGCTGGTCGAGGCGCGCTGCAACCTGCCGCCTTTGGACGGTGACCGTTTTGTGGGACGAGAGGAGGACGTGCAGCGGTTGGCAGAGGTGCTCGTCACGCCACAATCGGTCGCCAACGGCCACAACAGCAGCGGCGGCGGCAACGGTAACAACCGCACAAACGGCCGGCCGCCGCGACCGAGCAGCGGCAAGAACACGACCATTGGGCGGCAGGTGGCGGAAGCGGCCGCGGCGGCGGCGGCCGGCGCGCCGCCGGCGGTGTGTCTGGTCGGCGAGGCGGGTGCCGGCAAGTCGTGTGTGGCGGTGGCGGCGGCCCGGCGGCTGTGGGAGGCTGGGGCGCTGCCGGGAGGTGCCTACTACATCGATTTGCAGGTGAGGGTGTCAGAGAGCGGGGTTGGTGGGTTTTTGGTGGTGACGGCGCTGTCATCTGACGCAGCCTGGCAAGCAATCCTGTGGCCCCTGGGCTCTCTGCACACGTGCGTTCATTACTTGGCTTCTCCCCACTTGGGTTGACGCCATGCCGCGCGCCTGCCTGTCTGGTCTGCATCCGTCAGGGAGTGGACTGCCGGGCGGAGCTGGCTGCGCGGTTCGCCGCGGCCCTGGGCGTGGGGGCTGCCGCCGGAGGAGGCGGAGCCGCGGCCGCGGGAGGCGGAGGAGGCGGCGGCAGCGCGGGCAGCGTCGGCACGAACACCGGTCCCGGCTCAGGCGGGAGTGGCGGAACAGGGGCCGAGGGAAGCGCCGCCACCACCACCGCCGTACGCGCGGCACTGCAGTCGCTGGCGGCGGTTGGGCCGCTGCTGCTCATCCTAGACGGCGCCGACTGTCTGACTGATGAGCTGTACGACAACGCGCCGCCGACGACACTGGAGGACACAGCGGACGAGGCGGCGCAGCCGCCACCCGGCGGCGGTGGCGGCGGTAACGCTGGCGGCCCGAACGGCGGCGGCGGCGGCGGCGTGCTTCCGGCTGACGGCTTGTTGCGGCACACGGGTGCCGTGTCGGGTCTGGCACCGCCGGATACTGACGTGGAGGGAGCGCTTGGCGAGGTGGGCGTTGCGGGCTGCCGGGCTTGTGCGGGCTGGAAAAGGTGCAACTCACTGGCACATGGGCTTTGCATGCTTGCACCGCGAGGCTTGTCGGCCAGTTTGTAGTGGCGGAGCCTGATGACACACTCTCAAATCATTCATTGCGCACGTCGCAGATCCTGGGCTCCCTACCGCCGGCGCGCTGCCGATTGCTGCTGGCGGCGACCGAGTGTGTTCAGTTCAGGGGGTCCGCGGCCGCGGGGGGCGGCGGCGGCCTCGGCTCCGCCGACTCTGGCTCTGGCGGCGCAGCCGCCGGCGGCGGCGGCCCAGTCGCTGGCGGCGCTGGCCTGCCGGCCCGCCACGTGGAGCCGTACAACCTGGGTCCGCTGCCGGCGGCAGCGGCGGTGGCGCTGGTGCGGGAGCTGGCGGGCTGCCTGAGCGCGGACGAGGCGGCGGCGCTGGTGGCGGCGGTGGGCGCGGGCTCGCCTCTGGCGCTGCGCATGGCGGCGTCGGCGGTGGCGACAGGCGCCCTGTCGCTGAGTGAGACAATGTCGCGCGCGCGCAGCGCCGCCGCCGCCGCCGCCGCGGCCGAGGCGGCGGCGGCCGCCGCCGCTCTCAACGCGTCGCCTAGCGGCGCAAACAATGGTATGCTGTCACGAGAGCCGCCGACGCCCAAGCTGCTGCGGTCGCT
Organism: Chlamydomonas schloesseri; assembly: GCA_016834595.1. NCBI lineage: Eukaryota > Viridiplantae > Chlorophyta > Chlorophyceae > Chlamydomonadales > Chlamydomonadaceae > Chlamydomonas > Chlamydomonas schloesseri. The sequence continues at coordinate 185,792 of JAEHOD010000003.1, forward strand.
GTCGCCAGTGCCGCCAAGCCGCTATGGCCGTGGGTCTGGCGGCGGGCCGGGCCCCGCGCTTCCGCCCATCGCGGCGAGCACGGACAGCAGCGCCGACGGCGGCGAGCCCGTGGCCGTGGTCACGCTGACGTTGCCGCCGGGGCTTGCGGCGTCTGCGGGCTCCGGGGCGGATGGCGGTGGCGACAGCGGCAGCCGCGCGGGCGGTCTGACACCAGGAGTGCTGACGCCCGCGCCAAGCGGGCTGCAGGCGGCCCGCGGCAGCGGCGCTGGTGCTGGTGCCGCCGGCGGCGGCGGCAGCAGCGGCGGCTATGCCAGCGCCAGCCACCGCCACCGGCACCAGCGCACCTTCTCCGTCGCCAAGTCCATGTCGTTCCTGCTGCGGACCTCTGGCGGTAGCAGCAGCAGCGGGGGCGCTGGCGGCGCCGCCGCCGCAGCTAGCGTCCAAGGCGGCCGCGCCAGCAACAGCGGCGCCGCCGCCAACAACCGAACCATGGGCAGCGGCGCCGCCGTGGCGGCGGCGCTGCTGGCGGGTCTTAGTCAGGAGCACCGCACGGCGCTTCTACAGCTCAGCATTATGCCGGGCGCATTCGACGAGGAGGCGGCGGCAGCGCTGCTCGGCGAACCGCCGTACGCCGTACGCGCGATGCTGGACGTGCTTCTGGGCTACAGCCTCATTGTGTACCGCGGCGGCTACGGCGTGCGTGGCAGTGGCGGCGGCGGCGGCGGCGGTTACACGGGCGGCTTTGGCGGCGGCGGCTACTACAGCCTGCAGCCGGGTGTGTTGGAGACGGCGCGGGCTATGCTTGGCGACATGGACCAAGAGACCCGGGTGAGGCGTTGTCCAGCTTTGTCCGGTGCCTTCAGAGCAGTCGTCATCATGTTTGTTTCCTTCACGCGCCACGTGCCCCTCCGCCACGCCATGTCACCCACTGATACACCTCAACATGCACTCACTCGCTCACACACGCATGGTCGTTGCACCGCACGCACCGTCCTCTGTCTGCTATTCTTTCCCTTGTGAACTCTGAAACGCATGTGTGTAACGCGCGGCGGCCGCCGTGCAGGTGGCGCTGCAATGCCGCTACGCCGGCTACGTCCTGAGCGGGCTGCTCCGGGCGGACCGGCTGTATGCCGGCGGCGCGGTGCGGGCGGCGGCGGCGCTGGCGAGCGAGATGCGGCAGGACGTGCAGGCCTTCCTGCTGGTGAGTGGGTGCGGGGGACGTGGTGCCGGGGCAGCTCATGCCAGAGCCCAAAGGGAGCGGCGCGATGCCGCGCGTCGTGGTGCCTTCAGGTGCAGTGGAATGCGGGGCGACGTGTGGGCGACCATGCCCAGCGCAGATTTCCAGAGGTGGAGGGCTTGTGATTTGTCGCACCGTGTCAATGTACAGCGCCAACCGCCCAGCATCCAAACTCAGCGTCACGTGCACCCCGTCACTCGCGACGGCGCCAACTTGCCCGGGCTCCGTCTGACCGTCTCCCTCGCTGGACCCCACCCACGCTGTGTTTGCGTGTGCGTGTGCGTGTGCGTGTGTGCGTGTGCGCCTCACTCAGGTGGCCGCCACCTGCCCCGACCGCGGCCGCATGCTGGGCGCCACGCTGGGCGCCGCCGCGCTGCCGGCCCTGGCCGCCTCGCCGCTGTTCGGGCTGCTGGTGCTGGACGCCAGCGCCGAGATGGAGGCCTTCTGGCGGGCGGTGGCCGAGTACGCCGCGGCAGCGGGCGGAGCAGGAGCGGGCCCAGGGGCGGGTGCAGGGGCGGGAGCCGGAGCGGGAGCTGGCAAGGCGGCGGCTGGAGGCGACGGCGTGCAGACGCCGGGGGTGGCGGCGCTGGCGGCGCGCGCGCTGGCTCAGACACTACACAAGCAGGCCAGGTGGGGGGCTCGTCGTCTGTTTGTTTTTGGTTGCCTCGCCGTGTTTCGTACAAACTCTGCTGTGACGCGTATCTGACTGGGGGCTGCACGTCTTGCGTTCCCTGTATGCTGGCTGTGCTAATGTCAGGTACCTGGAGGCGGAGACGGCCTGGCGGGGCGCGCTGACGGCGGCGGCGGCCACGCACGGCCCCGGCTCACTTGAGGCGGCCGCGTGCCACAGCGGACTGGGGCTGGCGCTGGGGGCGCAGGGCCGGCACCGTGAGGCGGAGGCGCAGCACACGGCGGCACTCAAGCTGCGGAGGGCGGTGCTAGGTGAGCTACGTGCGGGTAGGGGGGTTGTAAGTACCAGAAACCAAAGCGACCACTGCAACCCAAACACCCAGAACCCAGAACCATAGAGCGCGGCGGAGAGGGATATACTCGGGGATGTGCTGGTGCTGCTCGGTTCTTTGGGCTCCATGCAACACGTACGGTACACACGGTCGTGTGCCGGCAAGTGCCCCCAAGTACCAGAGGTGCTTCTGTCTGTCTGTCAGTCAGTCATGCACGCCGTTAAATCCCGGGGGCACACAGCCCCCCAACCCACCGGGTTCCAACGGTCGAATTGGGAAGTGAAATGAACTGCCCCCACCCCATTCCCCCCACACACACGCCTCCCTGCCCGCAGGCGACCGGCATTTGGACGTGGCCGCGTGTCTGTCCAACGTGGGCCGTGTGCTCCGCAGCACCGGGCGCTACCGGGAGGCGGAGGCGGCGTACCGCGAGGCGCTGCAGGTGCGGGGTGGTGCGGTGCGGGGTGGGGTTGGGGGTGCAGTGCAGTAGTGGTGCAGTGCAGGGGTGGTGCAGTGCGGGGTGGGGTTCCATACATTAAGATTAGGCAGAGTAGAGGTAGGGGATTACTTCATTTCAGAGACCAGAAGCGAAACGGTCAAGAGAGCCCGAACCAGCCAGCCCAACCCAGAGCGCGAAGGTGGTGTGGCCTTGACCTGTAGGAGGTAGGGGAGGTGGGGGTGGGGGTGGGGGTGGCAGCGCAGGGGTGGCAGTGATGGGTGGCAGTGTGGAGAGGGGGGAGCAGCGGGCACGGAATGCTGCGCGCTGCGCAGTTGTGTGCAATGGAAGCAGACGCTTGATTCCATCCATGAGCGTGGTATGCAGGGGCCAAGCGCTGGGGCATGCTGCCGAGGTGCAGTCCCAACTGCCGTGCGTTGTGGCCCTGCTGTCGCCCACCTACCCTACTCCCGCTCCCCGCTCCCCGCCCGGCCCCCAGCCCCTTCCTCGGAACCCTTCGCCATGCATCCTTGCAACCCCTCGCCCCTGCCGCCCCCCCCCCGGCAGGTGCGCACCTCGCTGCTGGGTGAGGACCACCCCGACGTGGCGGACTCGCTCAACAGCTGCGGCATCACCGCGGGGCTGCAGCGCCGGCACGCCGAGGAGGAGCAGCTGTACAGGAGGTGGGCGAGAGGGGCGGGGGGGGGGTGTGGTTACCAGCCCAAACTAAACCAACCTAAAGAGGGGCGGGGCGGGGCGCTGGGGGCGAGGAGGGAGGGAGGGAGGAAAGGGCGGGCAGGCTCATGGCCCTGCCGCAAGAACCGTTAGGCCGAGAGAGTTCTGTCTTCCGAAGTGTCGGGGTGCTTGCACTCACCGTGTCGTCACGTGATGGTGCTGCTGATGCTGCTGATGCTGCGCGTGCGCCGACCCACGTGCCCGTGCCGCCTCACAGGGCATTGGCCATCCGGCGCCGTGCGCTGGGCCCCGAGCACCCCGAGGTGGCCCAGTCGCTCAACAACATTGGTACGGCGCTGTCCAGCCAGGGCAAGCATGCGGCTGCGGAGCAGGTGGGTGTGGGTGTGGGTGTGGGGGTCCATGCATTTTGATTTATGACGAGAAGGTGAGGACAGGGGGGGTGGTTCACTCCAAAATTCCAGTATGACCGTTGGGGGCGTAGATAGCGGTGATGGTGGTGCCGCAAGGGCGGGTTGGAAGCCTGGGCGGACCATGGAGGGTGGGGCGGCTCAGCCTAGTGGCTCTGAACAGCGAAGTGCTACGTGCCATGCACGGCTCCTGCCGGGCACTGCGCCGTGTGCAAACACACACACACACACACACACACGTGCACACACGCGCGCCCTTCCAACCAACAGGCGTTCCGCGAGGCTCTGGCCATCAAGCGCCGGGTGCTGGGCCCCACCCACCCCGCCGTGGGCACCTCGCTCAACAACATAGCCCGGGCGCTGAGGTACCAGGTGCGTGGGTGGGTGGGTGGGTGGGTGGGCGGGTGGGATGCGTGCGAGGCATCGTGTGTGTTGTTGTCATGGTCGCTCCGTGTGGCGTGTGGGACTGCGGGTGGGTCTGGGTGGACGCTTGCGGGGCGGAGCGGCGTAGCCAGCCTGTCGGCAAGAAAGCAAGAGGGCCTGGCAGCCTTGCAAAGACCGTAGGGCACGGCATCAGGCTGCCCCGCTTGCAACCCTGCGCCCCGCACAGAATAAGCTGCCCGAGGCCGAGGCCGCGTGCCGGGAGGCGGTGGCGGTGCTGGAGGGCGGGCTGGGCCCCACGCACCCCGCCGTGACCACCGCCGTGTCAAACCTCATCTACCTGCTCAAGCGACAGGGCAAGGACGGTGAGCCGGTGGCAGCAGCAGCAGCAGCACCAGCAGCAGGGCGAGGGAGCTAGAGAAGGAGGGAGGCTGCGGAGTCAGGCGGTGGGGTGCGGAGGCGCTTGAGATGCGCGGATGACCGCTCGACCTCGGTTTTTCACGGTGCACATACGGATGCTCTGCTGTTGTGGCCCCCTGCCTCGCACGCAGAGGACGCGGCGGCCATCTACTCCGCCTACCACCCGCGCTGGACGCCGGGCCTGGGCCAGATGGACGACGAGGCCATGGCAGTGGTGGGCGCAGCCGCACGCAAGGCGGCGGCGGCGGCTGGCGCGAATGGCGGCGGCGGCGGCGCCGAAAGGCTCAGCAACGACAAGTCGCACCACAGCCACAACCACCACGGCCACGGGCACGGCCACGGGCACAAGCACGGGCATGGGCACAAGCACGGGCAGGGCCAGGGCCAGGGCCAGGGGGGCGCGGTGCGCGCGTCTCAACAGCAGCACCGGGGGTCAGACGGCGGCGCCGGCATTGCAGGGGGCCTGCCGCCGCCACCGCCCCCTCGACGGAGCGTAGCTGGCTCAGGCCCTGGTGGGGCCGCAGCTGCGGCGGGCACGGGCAAGCCGCCCTTGGCGCCGCATGCGCACGCACCGCCGGCGGGTCAGCCGCCGCCGCCACCGCGCACGCCGCAGCGGCCCGGCCACAGCGAGCTGATGGTCAACGGCACCAACGCCTTCGGTTACGGCAACGGTAACGGCCCCAGCGCGGAAGCGCGCGGGGCGCCGAGCGCAACCGTCGCTGCGGCGTCCCCTGGGACGAGCAGTGGTGGTGGCGGTGGGGGTGCCGTGGCTGCTGGGCCCAAGCAGCAGCAGCAGCAGCAGCACCAGCAGCAGCCTCCTCCTGAGGGCTCGGCGGCGCTGCTGAGCCGTCTGGACGCCAGTGCGCTGCTGCGGCAGGCGATGGCGGAGGCGGCGCGCCTGGCGCATGAGGACATCAAGGTGGGTGGCGGCGGCTGGCGGCGGTTAGCGGCGGTGGGGATGTGTGGCTGGCGTTCCGCGGCAGGCGCATGCGTACGCACGCCGTGACATGAACTGATGGGTGGAGGGGCACTGAGTGGTGAAGGGATGGGTGGCCGCAGTCTGTTGTATGCAGCATGTACCTGCTGTCGCCAGTCCGTGCACTGCCCATGCTCTCACCTGTGGCAATGCTGCAGGCAATGGAGGCGGCGGCGCGAAGCCGCGGCGCCGGCGGCGCCGGTGGCGGCAAGCGCATCAGCGGCAGCAATGTGCAACGGCCCGTCACCAGCGGCTGCGCCACAACTGCTGCTGCTGGCGGAGGCGGCGGCGGCGGCGGGGGCGGCATTGAGGGGGTCAACGGCACGCCGGGCCCCTGGGCTGGCGCCCGCGCACCGGCGGCGACGCCAACGACGCCGGCTGCTGGCGCCGCGGCCGCCGTAGCGCCAGCCCCTGGCGGCGGCCGGCGCGGCGTCGTGAGCGAGCCGCGCGGGGTCGTGTCGGTGTCGGCGCACGGTGGCGTGGCCGTCGGCGGCGGCGCCAGGTCTCCGGGTGCGCGAGCGGCCGGCGCAGGTGCTGCAGCCGCGGGCGCAGGGGCGGGAGCGGCAGGTGTTGGCGGTGGTGGTGGAGCTGGGGCTGGAGCTGGCGGCGGCGGCTCGCCGCTCAAAGTGGTGCTGCCGCAGCGACCGAACACGGCGGCTGCCGCGTTGCCGGACACCCCCGGCCCCGTTGGTGGCGGCGGCAGGCGATGAATGCAGCTTTCGCCGCGCCTGCCTCGCTTTTGCATTTTGGCGCATGTCGGTAAATGTGGCGTGATGTGAGGAACTTTGTTTGCTATTTGTCTGCAGGATGGCATCGCGTGTTTTATGAGGTCGTTTCACACAGCAGTATGCATGCACGGCATGGTGCGGACGCGGGTGCAAGTTTTGGAGTGGCTGACGTAATACAGCATGTCCGTGAAAGGCTGTCAGAACCAGGGCGGCGAGGCTGCCCCCTGAGCAGGGCCGCGGCAGAAGCGCTAGCAGGCGTCCGCCTTTGTCAGACTGACAACGCGCGCGCGTGTATGGCATGTGCATGTGGGTTAAGAAAGCGCGCAATGTCGGCAATCGTTTGTTTGTGTGATTGACCACCGGCATTGATTGGACACAACTCGTGTGTGAACGTGACAACCCCCGATTGGATCTTTCAAGGGGCGTAGCACGCGGGTTGTGCGAGGTGCCCAGGGGTGCCAGTACGGTGTTGACCAGTGGAATTTACACATCTCTCACACTTGCTAGTCGCAACACGGTATGGCCAGTTGCCGTTGGCGTTTGCTTCGCTCAGAGCTGTGCTGGGCAGGGGGCCAGGGGCAACGCACACCTCGGACCGACGACAGCGACTGAGCAAGGAGAGCCATCGATCAGCCAAGGCTGTAATGGGTGTGACGGAGCCCTCGTCAGCGCTTCGGGCCTTCTCCGGGCTTCCGTGGGGAAGGGGAAGTTCCTGGCCGCGGCGGGCAGTGACACGGAGCGGCGGTACGGTTCTCCTTGACGCACCTACACCCAGATGCAACGTCCATCACCAACACCTCTTTAGCCTGGCTACTCCCTTCGTCAACGCTCAGACCGTGTCAGCACTTCAACAAATGGCATGAACGTGTGTGTGAGGTGCACACGCCGCTTCACGTGGACTCAACGCGCTCTCAATCTCGCCTGACACAGCGCAGGTCACCCAACACTCAAGAGCTCTCGTCCTCAAAACCGCCTTTGCGACTGACACAGCCGCGGCCAGAGATCACATTCCCCCACGCCAGCCCACACGCGCACTCCGTATCCCCAGCATCTCCCCGCTCGGCTCTGGCCGGCGCTCTTAATCCCCCCGCTCATCCTAGGCACTTCCCTCTTCAATGTCCCTTCCCTTCTCCTCTCAGTTATCCCCAACCTCTCTCCCTCAGTTTACCCCCCTCTCTTCTCCCGCCCTGTACCCCCACCCCCTCTCTCAGACCGGCCTGCTGCCCCCAAGGGTGCCCAGTGGCCCGTACAGCTCCGGCCGCCGGTCCCGGAACACGCCCCAGCCGCGCCGCAGCGCCGCCGCCGCGTCCAGATCCAGCTCCGCAGTGCAGAAGCCCTCCACACGCGCGGGCGCGGGGTCGGCATTACCGTGCTCCAGAGCACCGGGCGCGGCACCCACCTGCGTCGGGTTGGGACACGGCGTGGTTTGGTGTGGCGTGGCGTGGTGTGCCGTCGGCATGTTTTCATGTGCGCTGGTGGGACCGGGTCGGCCGGCAGGTCGATCCGCTTGGCATTCAGGGCCAAAGTGTGTGCCATGTGCCACCGCCGAGGGTGCCGCCACGCTCCACGCCCCCCTGTGCCCCGCGTTACCATTTGGCTCTCCCGCCAGCGCACCCAGCACCCAGCGCACCCAGCATGTATGCACGGCCAGCGTCGCTAGCACCTCCACCCGCCCACCCGCCCGCACGCCTGCACGCACCTGCGCCAGCACCTGCCCCTGCGGCCCCGCAATGAAGCTGCCGCCGTAGAAGGTGTTGCCGGCGGCGGCGTGCGGCGGCGACAGGCGCTCGGCGCCGATGCGGTTTGACACGATGATGGGCACCAGGTTGGCGCCGGCGTGGCCCTGGCGGTGCGCCGAGCGGGTGCAGGTAAGGACGAGGTGGAAGATAGAAGAGGAACTGCGAGCTCGCGCATTAGTGCAGCAGGAATGTCGGCACGGTCCCCAGTGCCGAGTGGTTGACAGCCATGGTCCTGTGGCATCCACGCCGCCGTCAGTGCACACAAACACACACGCCTTCCACCCTCCACCACCCACCCACCCACCCTCCAACACCCACCCACCCTCCAACACCCACCCACCCTCCAACACCCACCCACCCACCCACCCACCCACCCACCCACCCACCCACCCACCCACCCACCCACCCACCCACCCACCCACCCTCCACCCACCCACCCACCCACCCACCCACCCACCCACCTGCTGCACGCGCACCCAGTGGGCGTACGAGTCCAGGGCCGGGTCCTGCGGCTCCGAGCCGATGGCGGTGGGGTACAGGATCACCTCGGCACCCTGCAGCGCCAGCGCCCGCGCCGCCTCGGGAAACCACTGGTCCCTGCAGTGCATGTGCACGTGTGCATGTGTGTATATGTGAATGCGTGTAGTGAAGCAGGCCGGAGCTACGCAGCGCAGGTCGCATAAAAATGTATATATGACTGGAGGCACAGCAAAGGCGAAAATGGGACCTGGCATGCGTAGACACACGGCTCACACTGCTTTGCTTTGCTTTCTTGCCCTGCATCCCGTACCACCACCAGCACCACCAGCACACACACACACGCACACACACACATACACACACACACACGCACACGCACACGCACACGCACACACACGCACCAGCAGATGGCGATGCCAACCTTGCCGAATCTGGTGTCGAACACTCGGAAGCCCGTGTCTCCCGGGTTGAAGTAGAACTTCTCTGTGTAGCTGCGGCGGACGGCACGAGGCGGACCAGTCGCAGCAGCGGCAGCAGCAGCGGCAGCAGCAGCGGCAGCAGCAGCAGCAGGAGCAGTGGCAGCAGCAGGAGCAGCAGGAGCAGCAGGCGCAGCAGGAGCAGCAGGAGCAGCGACGGCGCCATGAGGCGGCGTGCGGCGGTGGCATGCAGGGGATCATGAGGGCGTGCCGTGAGGCGGGGGCTGTGAAGCAAGGCGTTGGAAGGGGGCAGCCGCAAGACTGCCAAGCCTCAGTCACTCAGCTCAGCCTGTGCGCGCGTGGATCCGAAGAGGCACCGAAGGACGTTCGTAGCCCCTACACCCACAAACACGTCATCCCAGCCAGGCGGGTGTGCTGTCCGCATGCATGAGGCTACTACTGTCCCTACCCGGGTCCGTCGGGGATGTGGCTCTTGCGGTACACGCCCTTGCAGCTGCCGTCCGCGTCAATGACCGCCACGCTGTTGAAGTGGGCGTTGTTGGCGCGCTCGAAGAAGGGAACTGCAAAGTGTAGGGGGCCGCGGCAGCGGCGTGAAAAGCTGGGGCCAGCGGGCACACGAGCTGGCGGCTCTCCGCGAGCTCTGGCTCGTGGTGCTTCTACGAGGAGTACGGTAGCCACCGCTGCTGCCGCCACCATCACCGCCGCCACCCGTATTCGTCGCGCCCCCCCCCAGCTGTCAATGACACGGTACCTGGGACACTGTAGCTGTAACCTCCTCCTCCTTCGCTGCCTCCTCCTCGCTTCCTCCTGCTCGCCCGACCCGTGCTCCCCTCACGCACCCACGCAGGCCCCACGCACCCCCTCACGCACCCACGCAGGCCCCACGCACCCCCTCACGCACCCACGCAGGCCCCACGCACCCGGCAGCACCACGCCCAGCTCCGCGGCCAGGGCTGCGAAGCGCGCCACCAGCGGGTGCCCCTCCAGCGGCGCGGCCCAGTCCAGGTAGGCGGGGTCTTGCACGGCGCACCAGTACTGCCCCTGGAACAGCTCCTGTGAGCGTGTGTGTTCGTGTGAGAGTGCGTGTAAGTGTGAGAGTGCGTGTGGGTGTGAGCGTGTGTGTGAGTGTGAGCGTGTGTGTCTCGGTGTGGGTCGGTGCGTGGGTGCGGACAGGGAAATGCGTGATGGGCAAGGGCAGCAGGGAGGCTTTGGGGAGGTAGCCGCGCGTATGTGTGGGCCGGAGTTTCCGGGGAGCATGAAACCCAAGCTACGACCGCTGGAGTAAGCAGAGCCCGGCATATGGCAGATGAGGCTGGGGGGTGGGGGGGAGGGCTTTTCCAGAGGGGCCACGCGGCATGTGTTGGCGCAGCTTTCTGCAGGAGTCGGGGTCCTGCCGACTTTCCCCCCAGTGCCCCCGTGTCCCCTTCACCTGTAACAGAATGATGTTTGCGCCTGCCGCGGCTGCTTTGCGAACCAGTTCCTCCGCCTTATCAGCATTCGCGGCCTTGTCCTCAGAGCACGCGAACTGCGTGGCAGCTAAAACTACTTTCCGCACCATGATAGCAGCGATTTCAGTTTCGGCTCCCTCCACCAGCGAGTCACAGTCACTGGATGAATGCAATTTTCTTGGTAAGACACTTGAATTGTGCCAATCCGTTTGTTATATCTTTACTCATATAAACTCCGACTGTTCGATAGCTAGTAAACCCGCTTCTATTGGTCAGAACGCTTGCTCGGTTTTCATTCATCGCAGCAAACCCTGAATTACACAAACCGGGCACCAAATGCAGACCTGCAAGTTACCAAAATGTAATAGAAATCAGCTTGTAGGCGCTTTGGGACAGCCTGGTCAAGGAATTCGGGCCGCCGCAGGTCGTCGAGGGCTTGTTGTCGTAGCGTCCTCGCGATTCATTCGCGAGGTGGTGGTGGGCATTGACCTTGGGACCACCAACTCGGCGGTCGCGTACATCGAGGGGGGCAAACCCAAGTGCATTCCCAACGCCGATGGCGAGACTATCACACCTTCCGTGGTCAGCGTGCTCAAGGACGGTAAGCGGCGTGGTCTCTCTGGCAAGTGGCGCGTACGATGAGCCGATGTTGTGGGCCCTGGGGTAGGGGCCTGGGGTAGGGGCCTGCGGTGCCCACAGGGCACAGGGAGAGACGCCGGCACGCCATGCAACACCCATGCCTGATGCAGTTTTCTCTGTTGGACTGCCGCTTGCCGCCGTCACACAGCTCCTTCCCTCCCCTTTCTCCCTTCGACCTTGAACCTGCCCGAACTTCTTACCTTCGCGTTCCGGTCTCCGCTGCCCTAGCTCACTGCACGCACCCACCTGCGCCCTCCCTCACGCGCGCTCGCCCAACTTGCCCCCAACTCCACACCAACCCTCCCCGCCCCCTGCCTCCGCCCCCTGCCTCCCTACCTGCCCACCCGCCAGGCGAGGTGGTGGTGGGCAAACGCGCACAGCGCCAGGCGGTGCTGCACCCCGCCTCCACCTACTATTCGGTGAAGCGGCTCATCGGGCGGCGGGCGGACGACCCCGCCGTCAAGGAGGAGGCGGCGCGGCTGCCGTACAAGGTGCCGTACAGGGGGGGCCGTACAAGGGGGCTGTACGGCACAGGGTTGCACCGCAGCGGGGGAGGGGGGGTTCATTCCGGTGTAACGGCGTGTGCGTGTGTGGGGGGCGGGGGGGGGAGAAGGGGTTGTAGTAGTGTTCCGTAAGGCGCGGAATTCTCATTGATTGACGGACCTGTAATGGGTCTTGGGTTGCAGCCGGGGTACTACCGTGGGGTACTACTTACCTCCAAATCGTGCACCGCGCACGCCTACCACCGTTGTTTATATCGCGCACACAAATACAACCTCCCTCTCACACCCACACCATATTTAACACATGCATATGCACATGCACATGCACATGCACATGCACACCCAATCCACGCTCATGCACACTCCATGCACGCTCATGCAGGTCACCGCGGACGAGGACGGGGCGGTGGTGCTGGACTGCCCCAACGTGGGCCCCGGCTACCTGTACCCGGAGGAGGTGGGTGGGTGGCGGCAGCGGGTGGGTGGGTGGGTGGGCGGCGGCAGGGGGTGGGTGGCGGCAGGGGGTGGGTGGCGGTCGTTGGGAAGGAGTTGGGCAACAGGGTAGCGGCAGTGCGCGGCGGAAGCAGCCGTGGCCGGACGGTGGCGGAGCGAGGGAGGCGGTGGGAAGGGGCGGTAGAGAGGGGAGAGGACAGCCAAATGTGCAAATGAGCGCCAGGAGGTGGCGCTGCGGCTGGGGGCTGTGACCCCCGACGCGTTCTACCGTGTGCGCGAGTAGCCATCCCTCAACTTACCGGTATCCCCACAAAGCAGCCATCAGGCACAATGTGCACGACCAACACACTCACCGAAGCCACTCGCACGCCTGCTGTGCAGGTTTCTGCCCAGGTGGTGTCTCAGCTGGTGGCGGACGCCACTGCCTACAGCCGCGGCCGGGTGACCAAGGCCGTCATCGCCGTGCCCGCCTACTTCGACGACCGGCAGCGGGAGGCCACCGTGGCAGCGGGTGAGGGGGCGGGGGCAGTTCATTCCAGAAACCAAAAGCGAAACGACCGGGGGCGTAGGGAGCTGACGGATGCAGAGGGGTGCAGAGGGGTGCAGAGGTAGCGTCGAGCGGCGGCTGGGCGGTGGCGGGGCTGGGATTGGTGGGAACTGCAGCAGGCGCCTGAAAGAGAGAGGGCTACACACTGGGGTGCCTGTGTGCGTGGGAGGGGGGTTGTGGTTACCAGCCCAAACTAAACCAATCTAAAGGAAGCGGAGTTAAGGGGGGGGGCAGGAACCAAAGCGACCATTGCAACCTAAAATCCCCAGGGAGGGCACACCTGTCTGCCACCTTGTTAGGTGACCAGCGAGGTTGCGGCTGCCATGTCCTGCCCGTATGCGTCCGAGCCGTCAACAGTGGGAGCCCATTCCCCGCTGGGGCCCAATCCCCGTTGCCTGTGCTCTTGCCCTCGGCCCGCTTGACCTATGACCGACATCCACAACATCACACGCCACGCCACATGACACGCTAATACGCCACGCCACGGCCAGGCAAGCTGGCGGGCCTGGAGACGGTGCGGCTACTGCGGGAGCCGGTGGCGGCGGCGCTGGCGTACGGCCTAGACCTGCGGGAGGACGCCACGGTGGGCGTTCAGCGTGTGTGCGTGTTTGTTTGCCCGTGTGGTGTGTGCTAGAGATCACAAAGGAAAAATGCATGTATGCGATTAAAGACTGTGCCCGCGTGTGTGATGGCGTGTGTGATGTTTGTGTGGGTTATCCGCATGCCACAGCACCTCGTGCACATGACGCGCGGCACCCATTTAAAATAACACTTGTTCCCGCAGGTCCTTGTGTTCGACCTGGGCGGCGGCACCTACGACGTGTCGCTACTGGAGGTGGGCGCCGGCACCGTGGAGGTGCTCAGCACAGGTGGGCGGGTGGCTGGGTGGGTGGGGCGGTGGGTGGGCGGGTGGGTGGGGCGGTGGGGCGGTAGCTGCCGGCCGGCCGGATGCTGCTGCCATGGTGTTGCGCGGGGTGCTTGGATGGGTGAGTAGCCCGCTGCCGCCGCCTGGGTGAGAATGTGCTGGCCGGATAGTGCCGGGCTCACCAGCCGGCCCATTTCCGCATCCTGCTCCGCCGCTGTTCCCAGACTCGTCGGCTTCCCCGCCCCCTTCGCCCACCTGCTTTTCCTGCTCGCCCCGTCCTCCCCAGGCGGCGACGCGCACCTGGGCGGCGACGACTGGGACGCGGCCATCTCCAACTGGGTGGAGCGGAACTACCTGTCCCCGGCGGGGCTTGACCCGAGGTCTGACCCACGGCTGCGCGCCAACCTGCGCGCGCTGGCGCAGGCGGCCAAGCACTCGCTGTCAGAGGCGGACGAGGTGGTCTTGCGGTGAGGGAGGGAGATAGCGGATGGCAGCACAAGGGAGCGGGAGATAGCGGGAGGGAGCGGCAGGGGGCGGGAGAGGAGGGGCCATGGGGGAGGGAGCACGGAAATGGAGAGGAGCGGGAAGCAAGGAGGCCAGGGGATGGAAAGAGGCGGCCGGACACGGACGAGGGGCCCGGCCCGGCATCGTGCCGCTGCTGCTGTGCGCCACGCCACGCAACAACTTGGGTTGCGCCGCGCTGCTAAACACAGAGCCCACCCGCGCCCACGCGTCCGCGCCCTCGCTCTCTCACTCATTCTCTCCTGCTCCTCCTGCTCCTCCTGCTCCTGCTGCTGTGCCGCGTCTGTCTGCGCAGCATGCCGGTGGGCGGGCGCGGCGGCGGTCCGCTGGAGGTGACGCTGACGCGCTCCACGCTGGAGGAGGAGCTGACGCAGGAGCTGTGGCGCAGGTGCCGGCTGCCGCTGGACCAGGTGCGTGCACGTGGGTGGGTGTGGATGTGGGTGTGGGTGTGGGTGTGGGTGTGGGTGTGGGTGCGTGCACGTGGGTGGGTGTGGGTGTGGGTGTGGGTGTGGATATGGGTGTGGGTGTGGGTGTGGATGTGGGTGTGGGTGTGGGTGTGGGTGTGGGTGTGGGTGTGGATGTGGGTGTGGGTGTGGGTGCGTGCACGTGTGTGGGTGTGGGTGTGGGTGTGGGCAGCAGGCTGCGGGGCGGAAGAGGCGGAAGGAGGGGGGTAGTTCATTCCAGAAACCAGGAGCGAGACGAGGGCTGCATGAGAGCCCGGTGGACTGTGGCCGTAGGTGTGAAAGGGATCGGGCATGTCCGGCGTGGTGGGGTGGGGAGCGCAGAGAGCCGGTACGAGGGTACCTCAGATGAGTACAGCAGGCGAGCTGACTGTGAGGGAGATGGTGGATGCCACGCGTGTTGTGGGCTGGGCACCGCGGCGCGTGTGCATGGTTGGTTGAACGACGGGGGTGAGGAAAGTGCTGCCAGTATTGCACGGAGGCGCAAACCTGCCTTGTCTGCCTACCTACCTACGATTGAGCCCGTGGCGTCGACAAGTCCCGCCGCGCCCACCCACCCACCCACCCACCCACCCACCCTTCCGCAGGCTTGCTGGCAAGCGGGAGTAGACCTGAACGAGGTGGTGAGTGGTGGGCCGGTTGGAGGGGGGACAGCTGCGTGCCGGGAGCTGGGCGCAGTGTATCGGGTGCGGGTGTGCGGCAGCGCCTGTACGGCCGTCACACACATGCGCACCTCCCTTCAGGCCTTCACACATGCTCCTGGACGACACGCGCTCGCGCATGTGCGGCACATGCGTTTCAACACGCACATACGCGCACGTGCATACGGTGTAATCATTACTGTGTTAGACATCACAGCGGGGAGAACGAGATATGCAAACACCGTGTATCAATGCTGTGTGTGTCCTCTCTCCATGTTGCTTCAGGTGGGCGGCCACGAGGCCATGAAGGAGCAGCTGCGCAATCGGGGCGTGCCGTCGTGGAAGCTGGAGGCGGTGAGTGAGTCAGTGGGGCAGAGCGGCAGGGTTGTGGAGCGGCTGCAGGAGCCAGAAGAAAGGCGCCCCCGAGGGCCTGGTGGGGGGCTAGCACGAAGGTTGAGGGCGGCAGGCAGGCAGGCGGCAGGCACGGTGGCGCCTCTGCGCCTGCTAGCTACCCGCTATGTCCCGCTCCAACCATCCCTGCAACCAGCACTTGCAATGCTCTCCTCCCCGCTCCCCATTCCCCGCTGCTCCCCACTCTCCACCGCAATCCCACCCCCACCACCGCACTCCCATCCTCACCACCGCACTCCCACCCCCACCACCGCACTCCCGCCCCGACCACCACACTCCCGCCCCCTCACAGATGCAGCCCGAGATCCGGCCCCGCAAGCGCGCGCCGCTGTCCGCGGTGCTGCTGGTGGGCGGCGCCACGCGCATGCCGGCGGTGCGCTCCTTCCTGCGCAACATGACGGGGCTGGAGCCCATCGGCGGGGCGCAGCAGGGCGGCGTGGACCCCGATGAGGCGGTGGCGCTGGGCGCGGCGGTGCAGGTGCGCGCGCGCGTGTGTGTATGTGAGAGAGTGTCGGGGCTGGTGGTGGTGATGGTGTGTGGTGGTGCTGCTGTTGAGGCGGCGAGGGCGGGTCATCTGGTACCCCGGCACCGGCTGGCGTCACTTGATAGCGCCTGAGATTGCCGAGAAGGGCAGCGCTTACCTTACCTTACCTTGACTCGGCGTGCACCTGCCCGCGCTTGTGTCCCCCAGGCCGGCATCCTGCAGGGAGAGATCAGCAACCTGATGGTGATGGACCAGTGGCAGGCCAGCCTCATGCGCGCGCTGGCCAAGCTGCAGCTGCGCTCAGACCCGCGGGTCAGGCAGCGCCTGGAGCAGAGCTACGACCTGGAGGAGGGCGGGGAGGAGCTGCTGGGGGAGGGGGCGGGGGAGGGGGGCGAGGGGGCGGCGGCGGCGGCAGGAGGGGAATCCGGGCTGGAAGAGGAGGAGGATGAGCAGGGGAAAGGGGGCAAGGGCGGCAAGCAGCAGCTGTCGAAGCGGCAGAAGCGGCGAATGAAGGAGCGCGCGGCGGGGGCGGGGTCTGGGGCGAAGGGCGAGGGGGCAGGAGGGCAGGCGGCGGCGCCGCCGCAGTAGGACTCTTCATGAAGCAGCGTCGGCGGAGGCAGGTCAGGACAAGTCGAGACACTCGAAAGCGACGTCAGGCGACTGAAGTAATGTTTCAGCAGCCCGGCGCCGCTATTGTAAGCATTGCTGTCTTGCTGAGCTTAGTGGCATGCTAGTAGCCTCGTACGCTTGGGAGTTTGGGTGCGGGTGGCAACCAGCAGTCACTCCGTGAGCCGCTTGTGGACTTGTGGTCGCAGGTCCAGCAACCGCAGCAGGGCGCACCCGCACCCGCACCCGAAGCAGTGGGGGAGCAAGGGGGCTGGGGGAGCACGGCATGCCATGCCGGTACTCGAGTCCACACGCCGTGCCACACGCGTCATAGCATTACTGTTTACGGCGCGGGGGCTTATGTCGACTCTCTTTTGTCACACGAGGGGGCACACACCCTCTCGTCGAGAAACCTCAGCGCCCGTTGCATGGTCGTTTTGGCTTTGGGTTCTGGAATGAACTACCAACCCTGCGTCAGTACCCACGGGCCACGGCGCGCCAACGGCTCGAAAAGGAGTGCGTGCGACGGTTAATCAGCCAGCGACTGGCTACCCTATGAAATGAGTGCCTCCCTTTAAGGTTATTTGAACAAGGCTATCTGGCACAGATATCAGCTATTGGCAAAGGCCGCAGGCGACCGACAGCGGAGTCACCTTCCGCCGGCATGCCATGAAGCCACAATTCGAAGCCAAGCTGCTTACAACTCACTGATGCACTCAGGTCTGCCATTCAAGCAGACTTGAAGTTAGAGGAGCGCTTGGCGCGCCGAGGCGGCGCGGAATCGCGTTGACGCCGTCCGCAAATTCATGTTCTGATCCATGTTTGTTCTAATGTTTGTTCGTCCAAGCAAGGTTCCGGGGGCCCGAGGCATGCACTCACGTCTTAAAGACATCCCTTTCCATCGCGTGGCGTTAGCAGCTGATGTTGAAACTACCAGCGGGAGCCCGCCCGGCGCCCGACGGCGTTGCGGACGGTGTTCGCGGCGCTGTCAGCGCCAGCAACCGGGAACTGAATTCACGGTGCGCCGCGTTACGGCGTTTCCGTGTATTTCGCCGTTACTTCTTAAAGATTCCAAGTCGAGTGACGTTGAAAGCGTTACTTGAAGCCGCCGTGCCCTCGCGCAATGCCGCGCACGCTTCAAGGCGCTGAGCGTCGGTGAGTGTCGCAATGGGCTGGCGGCTTGCGTCGGCCCGCCGTTCCCGACCGCTGCACACAATAAAATTTTGCGCCCTATCTGCACAGCCCAGGCCCCCGTGCCTCCCACTTGACGCGCTCCCGACGGCTTTAAACACGCAGGGGCACGCCAAACACAGCCACGCCAGGCCACGCAGCGGTACGCCTGTATGCACAGCACCGAGGCGGCGTGTGCTTGTTGTCTCAGGCAGTTGCTGACGTCCGGTCCTGCCAGCGCCGCAAAAAAACATCGGACTGCTTTGCATTTGCATTAAGGGTTATTAAGGCGACGTGAAGTACACGCCACACGCCGGATTTCAGCTCCTATGAATCAGCCTATGCAAGCCAAACGTGCCCATCATCACTACTAATGGCTCCTTGATTGCCCATTGACAGCCAAGTGCACCGCTCTGATCGCTATTGGTCCGGCCAACCGCGCACATGCCGCCCACTGCTGCACATGAAGCAACGGCTGCTACTTCATGACTGCCTCTACAGGTACGGTACACACGTGCCGGCAGGCCGCTGGCCACCCACGGCGCCGCAGTTCGACACGCGCCCCCGACCCTGCAATTGCCTCGCCCCGCGCCTAAGCTCAGCTGCATGCACGTCTCCCAAGCAGTTGCGTTCAGAGCTTGCACTCCTGCATGCATCCGCCGTGTCCACACACGTGGCAGCCTTGGGCTGCCTGCAGTCCCCAGCGCCAGCTGCTCGCCCCGCGAGAGCCGCCAGTGGCTCCACAGAGCCATGCAGGCAGCGCCGCCTCGCACAGCCCGCTCCCCGCCGCCTCTCCTTGCCCTCACTATGCCCCCTCACCTCTCCCATGCTCAATGCCGCTGCCTAACTTCCTCCTCCCATCCCTGACCTCCTGCTACTCCGCCGCCCCCTTCCTCTTTGCTCTCCTTCCGCCTCTGTTAGCCCAGGCTCGCCTCCACCTCCACCTCCTTGCCCGGCGCCACGCCCGGGCAGTCGCTGAGGGACAGCGGGTCGATCATGAGCCGCCCGCCCGTCAGCAGCCGCAACTTGGCGAACTCCAGCGAGTGCTGCTCCGCAAGGAAGGCCTTGACATACGCCACCGTGACGCCCACCTTGAAGCTGCGGGGTGAGAGCAGGGACAGGGGGATGTGTCGGAACGGGGAAACGGAATAACGGGGGGGCGTTGACCCGGAGTTGACAGGTGGCGCATAGCGTGGAGGAATGCAGGAAGGCCAGGCACGCGAAGGGGCCGGTGGCGTGGGACAACCGGTTGCGGACACGTTCGCAAGGTGAGGGTAGCACGACGCAGTGATGTGTGTGTAGAGGCCGTCGTCTACTTGCCCCGGCAGCACCCTAAGCAGCTCGACACCGCCCACTCCATCTACAAGGCCTAGAGGCATAACATCAACCGGTAGACAACGAGCAGGCGTCGACTGAAGTGCGAGTGCGATGCACATTTGGCGACGATTGGCACCACACCGTAAAACTCTAGAGCTCCTTTGCTGCAAGTTTTCGGTAACGACGCACCTGTGCACAGCTTTCTGGCCCCCCGGCAGGTTGATGCACAGGGTGACCTCTTCTCCTTGCTCCTCCTTCGCCTCTGCCTCTTTGCTAGCTGCCGCTTTCTGTCGAGAGGACTCGAGATCTACCGTTGACAAGTCCATTGTTACGGAGACGTCGGCCCTTTGGAAACAACAGAGTATGTAATTGTGCAGCTGTCAGCCAAGCGTCCACAAAGCCCTCACGCCCTAGCCCAATTTTATCGATGAAATGAATGTTTAACAGTCAACGTGCACTTTACTACCGTATTTTGACTGGAAGGACAAGTTGCCCCCGCAATGTGCCCCCCTGCGCTCATCCTCCTCGTGTCCTGCTCCTGGTCTCCTCCTCTCCCATGCCTGTTCATCAACTGAGCAATGGCCAACACGCCATGTACCACCCCGCACGACGCTGTCAAGCCCCTACATCGAACGGCTAGCTGCATATGGTTGTGGAGCTCCACAAAACCCAGCATCAGTCCCCGCTCTTGCACTCTTCCGCACGTGTCCCATGTCCCAGCACCACGTGGCTGCGGTTTGCTGCATGACGCTGCTGCTCGCCGACACGCCCTTCTTGGTCAGCCGGCGTGCAAAAAGCTACCCGCCGCCGCGCCGGCAGCCGCACCGGCGCCCACCTCCTGCCCCGCCGCCGCCACCTCCTCGCGCAGCTGCTGCAGCACGCCGCTCCACCGCGCCTCCGCCTCGCTGCAGCCGAGCGCCTGCTCCGCCGCCATGCCCAGCCAGCGCTCTGCGCACGCGAACACACACACACACACACACACACATAGTACTCTCCCTTGTGATCTCTAACACACACAGGTTAGCCTACGTTACCATAACGGCGACTCGGTTCCGGGAACCGCAAGCGGAGCGTGAAAATGCTGACGCCTTGCAATGTCCTCTGCAACGAACGAGCCCAGACGCCGGGTGCGCACATGAACCTCATAACCAATAAAGCGTCCCCCCTCCCTCCCGTCCCGCTGCCTGCCGCGGCACGTACCCGCCGTCTCCTCCCACACGTCCAACCACACGATGTCCGGGTAGGCAGGGTAGCGCATCGTGACCTGCACGCGACAGAGGCGGAAGGAGGGCGCCAGCAGGCACAGCAGCCCAGCCGCCGTAGTTGCGCCAGCAGCACACGCCCGCTCATCAAGACGTGGGGCGGTCACGTGATCGCTCCCTCACCGGCCTTCACCCCCCCGGCGGCAGCCCCGCACCACCTACCTGTTCGTAGCGCTTGTCCACCTCCCGCTGCACGCGCGCCGTGCCGTCGCCGCTGTCCGCCGCGAAGCCCGCCACCTGCTCGCCCATCTGCGCCAGGACCTCGCCCAGCGCCGGCAGCAGCTCCTGATAGCCGCCGCTGGTACCGCCGCCGCCGGCAGTAGCTGCAGCCGCCGCCGCCGCCGCAGCAGCAGCAGCAGGCGCTGGCCCTGGTGCTTCTGCCGCCTGGCCTAGGGACGAGGGCGCTGCCGGCGACGAGGCTGCGGGGTCCATCGCTGCCGCGCCAGCTCGGCCGGGGCTTCCCGACGGCCCACCGCCTCCACTCCCTCCGCTGCCCTGCCGTGCGGCTGTCGCACAGGCGCCGCCGCCAGCTGCGCCGCCGCCGCCACCGTCACCGCCGGCCCTGCCCACCGACTCGCCTACTTCATCCCACGAGCAGGAGGCCGCGGACGCCCATGACGCCGCCGCCATGGCCCCAGCCGCTGCGGCGCCAGCCATAGAAGCCGCCGCCTCCGCCGCCGCCATTGTGTCGTGGGTGCCTTCACTGCCTTGTGAATAGGGCAACCGAGAGGCGGCCGCCTGGGCGCGCAAGGGCCCGCTGCCTCCGGCGTCGGTGCTGCTGCGGGCGCCGCCGCCTGCAGTCCGGTTAGCGCCGTGCCCAGTCCCCGGACTGTCACCACCGTCTGCCGCGCCCGCCCCAGGCGCGCCCGCGGCACCATAAGCAGCAGCTGCACCAAGGCCGGCGGCGGCCGCCGCCGCCGCCGCCGTGGCCTGTTGTCGCTGCTGCTGCAGCTCCTGCTCCCGCAGCTGCTTCAGCGCGCGCAGCGACTGCAGGCAGGCGTTATACAGGCGCGCCAGGGTCCGCTCCCGCTGCAGGGGCACACGCGCACAGTGCTTTTCTGTCAGTGCCCGGGACGCGGAGCACGCCGCGGAGCGGGCGGCCTTTGAGCCCTTTGCCCGCAACGGCATGCAGCCCGGTTGCCCCAGCCTGCGGGAAGCGTTTATAACCGCACCACCCGGGCGCACCTGCTCCCGCGCCAGCCGCCACGCCTCCACGGCCGCCTCCACCGGCCGCGCCCAGAACTCCAGCTGGTACTGCAGGTCGGGGATCACCTCGCGCCGCCAGCGCTCAAAGCGCGCGAAGCGCGGGTCGGCGGCGCGCGCGGACGGCTGCGCACGCGTTGTGAGCAGCGGGGTGGGGGTTCCATGCATTTATATTAATGACGAGGGTGGGTGGGTGGGTACAGTTCATCCAATCATTCCGGAACGCGAAAAGCAGTCAATTCGGGGCGAGGGGGGAGGAGTGGATGGTGCGCATGTGCTGGCCGGTGCCTGGCGATGACGCGGCATGTGCTCCAACGCCGCGGCACCCCCACGCAGGATTATGACTCGCACGTGCCACAGACACACCAAGTTGGTTCCTCCATAGGCCAGGTCGGCGTTGATGAACCCCGCCCGCCCCATGGCCCCATGGTGTCACGAACCGGCACGGCGGCACGCACAAACGGGGCGCCAGCGCGTATGGGAGCCGCCTGCGGCCGGCGCCCGGCACCACCCCACCCACCCCAACCCACCCCAACCCAAACCCTTCTGCCCCGCCCACTAACTATGCGCCCGCCCCTTGCCCTATTTATTCCTAACACATCCTCCCGCCATCACTTACCCCCTCCCTCCCTGCTTCATGCGCGTGTCGCGCTTCGCCACGCGGCCCTACCTGGCCACGAACTAACGCCCATTACTGCCCCGCCCGACGGCCCCCAAGTAAAGCCGGCACGGCCCCCTTATACGCCCGGCTGGCGCTCCAGCCGGCCCTCTTTCCACACGGGCTCGCGCGCGCTAGTTTAGGCTTTAGGTTTTAGACCTAAAATTAGTCTCCTCCCGCTCTTTCGTGTTTCCTTACACACACGGCGGCCCCCAGGTGCGGCCCGCAGCGCCTTCCCGCGCTGCCCGCCCGCCCGCCCCTCTCACCAGCCCGAGCTTGCTCTCGTACTCGGCCCGCAGCTCCGCGCTTGACAGCACCGTGTAGGCGCGCCGCAGGGTCATGAAGTCCTGGGCTGCGGTGGGCTGTGTGTGCGTGCGTGTGTTTGGTGGGGGGTGGCCGGGGGGGGCGGGAAGTTGGGGATGATGGGGGGGGGGGGTAATTCAGTCATACGCAAACTCAACCACGTGGGGGGGGCCTGGACAAGGCAAGGCAAGCGCGGGTAGGCACGCCGGCATTTGGCATGAGTGCTTAGACTGAGGACGTGATTTGTTGATGGGGTGATGCTGGCAGAATCAGGACAGTTCGGCAGGGCACAGCCGCGCAGGACGGGGGAGCCGGGGGAGCCCCCAACGCCGGCGGGCCCCTCCGCCGCCCCTCTGCCCGCCGCTTCCCATCCCCCGCCGCCGCCGCACCGCCTTCTCCAGCGGGTCCCCCTCTTCACTCTCCGCCCACGGCGTCGCCGCCCTCCCCATCACCTCCTTGTTGACATCCGGGTGGAGTAGTTTCGCCTTCTCGCGGAAGGCTGCTTTGACCTCCTCGACCGTGCATGTCTCTGAAACGCCCAGCACCTCGTAGAGGCTCCGCTGTGACTGATTAGAATGACATCGACTCCAATGGTTGTTGCGGGAACGCGCTCGGTGGAACGTGCCGCTAGTGCATGCTCGGTCTCGTGTTGGTTGGCGGTGGGTTTGCTGGAAGAATCCTGAGCTATGCAGTAGCATTTTGTTATACTGTACCTGCGTGCTGAGCGCAGCGATGATGCCTGACACCAACGCACACAGCTGCAATTGCAAGTTTTGGATTCCGCCCGATCACCGAGCTGCGACGATGATTACCCCTGCTTAGGATTATATGTAGGAACTATAAGCTGAATTAGTGATCGTGGCTGTTCCCGAGCCCATGCTGGGCACGCACAGTGGCAACGCCACTGCGTTCTCAACGTCGCGCGGCCAATTGCACGGCGCGCGTCCAGCTTTGGTGACTAGGGCTCATTTCAGCGGCGTAAATTTGACCCATCGGGCACGGCGTGACGGGCGACGCGCCGAGGCGACAGGGTCGGCAGGCGGGATGGGTGTGCCGGAGGCGCGGCGTGTGGCATTCACAAACCCGCGTGGACAGAAGCTCGCTGGTCTGGTGAGCAAACGTGGCCCGCCCGCGGGCGGGTTGCAAGGAGGAGGTTGCAGTTGACAAAAGGCACCAGGCGAGGTGGGGCGACGGGTTGCGTGCACCTGCATGCACGGCGCCAGGTGAGGAAACGCAGCATCATCAGACTGAGCGGCTTGCCAGTGAGGCGAGCAAAGGTGTCTGTGGTGATTGCGTGTCGTGCATATGCCTCGCGGCCTGCATGCAGTTTGTGGACGCCGGCTCCGAGGACGTGGTGATCCTGTGTCACGGCTACGCAGCAACCAAAGTAAGTACCGCCGTCCTGCGGGCCGCCGGCCGTTGCAGGGGGCCAGGGCGGGTCGCGCAAACCCCCCTCATAACCGTATTGCGGCTGCAACGGTTCAGGCCAGACTCAGAATCAGAGCGTGTGCATTAGGATTCCGGATTTAAAGGCTGCCTGCGCGTTGCTCACATGTCACTGACGCCGCCCTCAGCCGCAGCACCCCAGTCCCCAAGCTCATCTGATCCTGGCCGTGTCGGTCTTGCGCTGGTGGCTGGTGGCCTTCCTCGCAGGATGGCTTCCACCTGCCCGCCATTGCCGAGGCGCTGGCCCTGCAGGCTGGCACCAGCAGCCTGCGCTTTGACTTTGCCGGGAACGGCGAGTCCGAGGTGCGCCGTCACTAGTGCAGAGTCTTGGGAGGGGTAAGGGACGGTTGTGGCCTTGTGGGCCATGCGACGGTGCCGTATCCAGCGACAGCCATCTGTCAACATACGGTATTCTCCATCGCAGTGTATACGCCCACGAAGGCGCCGCCCAGTTAGTTTGGCAGATAGAACTGCTTAGTTGAGCAGTGAAGCAGTGTCGAATAGCTGGGTCCTGCAACCCCGGCCACTGACCAATCCACCACAGTATTAGCAATTAGCGCGGCATGGCCTCTGCTGCTTCGCGTACTCTCTAAACTCTTCTCCTCCTCCTTTTCCTGCTCTTGCTCCTTCTCCACCTCTTTTGATTCTGTCTGCACCTCTTATTGCTACTGCTGTCGCTCTGCTTCTGTCCGCCCAGGGCCAGTTCAGCTTCGGTGGCTATTACCGGGAGGTCGAGGACCTACACGCCGCGGTGGGATTCGTGCGGCGGGAGCTGCACAAGCACGTGGCGGCGGTCGTCGGTGAGTGCCGCTGCGGGCATTGGGTCATGACAGGCACCCGCGGGCTAACCTATTGTTGGGTGATACGCGAAGGGTGTTGGTATGTAATGACGCGCTTGGCTGGTTGTGCCGCTTGTCGTGGGCTGGCTCAGTGGCCGGGAGCAGGCTGCATTGCAGCAACGTGCCGAGCCAGCAGCATGAATCACTGGACAGCACAACTGAGACATGGGCGCGCGTGTCGGACGCAAACACATGCCTGCGCACACCCGCGCGCACGCACATGCACACGCACTCACAGGCCACAGCAAGGGCGGCAACGTGGTGCTGCTGTACGGCAGTGTGTACCCACACGAGGTGCCGCTCATCATCAACGTGGCGGGGCGGGGCGTCATGGCGCGCGGCATCCAGGTGCGGCGGCGGCGGCGGCGAGTGACTGCCGCATAAAGCGCGCAGGCCCCAGGGAGCCAGACCACCAGGTCTGGTACCAGGCACCAGACCCACGTGGGCCACCAGCCCGTAGGAGCTGGTCACCAGAGTGGTGACTGATGCAGGCAAACAGTCGTATGGCGGTATACCGCTCAACACCGCCGAGATGCGAGCTCCCTCTCCTCCTCGTCCTCCTCTGGGCATGTGGGGCAGTATGCGCGCGAAAACGCTTTGTAAGCCTCAGACTGATGTCCAAGAGTTGAAGTTCTGTATAGTCTGCAAGTACCCACGCTGCTCGTCCGATCCAACCAACTTGGCCGCAGGAGCGCTTTGGTGCCGACATTCAGGACCGGCTGGCGACCGCAGGGGCGGTGGAGCAGTCGGTCAAAGCGGACGGCGGGAGGGTGATCAAGTACATGCTCACAAAGGAGGTATGTGTTTTGTATGTTTGTGTGTGTGTTAGAATACCACAAGGAGAGGAAGAGTGTGTGTGTGTGTGTGCATCGGCTTGCACTTCAGCAGTGATGTTTGCAGCCGCGTGCGGCCTAATTACTGCATCCGCTAACTACATCCTGTGCGGACTGTGTCACGTGTCGCACGCGTGTCAGGCTGTGGATGAGCGCATGAAGATGGACATGTTTGCTGAGGCGACCAAGATCAAGGCAAGTGTACCGTGGGCTGCGCTTGCGAGTCGCCGAGGCAAAGGGCAGTCAGACGCACAAGGCACAGAGTGTACATTTGCTTCGTGCAGCTTGTGGCCCAGAGCTCGTATCTTAGAAGGGGGGGCCGGGGCGGGCAGCGTAGATTGACCCCTAAAGATGGGGGGGCCTGAAAACGTCTACGCTAAAAAAACTTTACAAACCCACCCAAAAAGAGGGGTCTCAAGAGCCGTGTCAGCGTAGATGTGCCGTGCCAAACCCTAACAGATGTCTACGGTTTCGCCGGATTTGCGGGGAATTTCTACGCATATTTTGTGTATAAGAGCACTGTTGTGGCCTGACCTAAAGCTACGTCTGGTCGGCAGAGGCCAGAAGGTTGTGCTCGAAACCGCAACTGAAAGCCCTACTTTTAGTTGCGGTTTCGGCAAACCCTTTCGAGAGCCGTGGCACACAAACGACACAAGCGGAGCAGCCATAGTGCATTTGGTAGCGCTAATGGGTGCCTTCTGCAACTGCAAAAACCTGGGCCGGAAGGCGCAGCGGGGAGATGGGGGGACGCGGCGCAAGCGCTGCTCACTGACCCCGGGCTCTGTATGTGGCAAGCCACTAAGTTTGATTGTCTCTTGCTGTCCAAACCCACTCGCTACGCAAGAGACCGGCTTGCCCCGGGGATGCGGGTCCAGTGAAAGGGCATGGCATCGAAGGGGGATAGAGGGCCCGAGCGAGCGAGAGCGACACGCATGGGCCGTGGGGAAATTTTGTCAAAACCAATCTCACTTTTGTTCTATGGTCATTTATTCCTATACAACCAAGTAGGAGATAGCTGTATTACGAGTTCGGATCATCGGCAAGCTTCTAGGCCATGGGGCGGCGGGGTTGTGTTTCGGAACTCTCGGGACGCTCTGGAGTGCGATACTGTCGTGCTGACAGTAGTGACAGTTCGTTAGAAGTGCCAAGCACACTTGACATAAAAACAGGCCGGCCCTGATGTCAGGCAGAAGCGGGGCTCAGTCTGACTGATCACTCTTTTGCCAACGCTCCGTCGCCCCTCCCTCCACCTCTACAACCACCACCACCCCACCCTGCACCACCCAATCCTGCCCAATCGCCTAGGCTCTGCCCCTTTGGGGCAAGCCAACAACACAACCGGGTGGGCAGTCGGGATGAAACCCTTCCAAGCGAAAAGCGTTGGCCCCTCCTGCCGTATCCTGCCGCCTGCCAATTGAAAACTCTGCGCGACGCCTCTGCGCGACATCTCTGCGTGCCGCCTGCCCCTACTGACCAAGCATAGCAAACACGGGGCTGAGACTACTCGCTGACCAGCGCTCGTTTTGACGCTCGCGTTCACTTCACTCTTTCCCGGCGTTACCATTTTGGACTCCCGCTAGGACCAGCAGCGCGTTACCGACATGCGCTAGATGCGACCGCATCTCGTGTGAGGGGATCGGCCCCTGCGCATAGCACTTCTACAGGCCCGCCTGACTCCGCGTCCGCGCCACCCTGCAGGCCGAGGTGCTGACGGTGCACGGTAGCGCCGACCGAGTCATCCCAATCGAGGACGGCCGCGCCTGGGACGCACACATCCCACGGCACCGGCTGATTGAGGTGGAGGGCGCGGACCATAACTTCCGAGCCGCCCCCGAGCACAAGCAGCAGGTGGTGGAGGCGATTGTGGCAAAAGTGGTGGAGGCGGCGGGGCGGAGAAGGAGCGGTGTGGTGGAGGGTGTAGCGGACAGGCAGGCTTGACCTGACCAGCACGTGCTTGCGTGGTGCTATGACCGGAGGACGGCCAGTGCGGGAAACTGGTGTTACCGTTGACGGGCTGTGACGTGCGGCGCCTGATCGCCTGAGGGTCTGGCTAGGTCCGGCAGGTCGCAGCCACGTCTCACGAATTCCACTGCCCCTCAGCGCGTCGATGACATGGCCAGCATTGCGAAAAGAGAAGGGACCTGTCCTGCATTCACTTTTCCGCATTTCCGACAGCACCAACGACGCTGCGGAGTGCGCGTGCTGGCACTGTTACCGATGCTTGCCCGGAGGCACCCACGGGCCGACTGCCAACCGCGTGGGACCGGGGAGGGGGCTGGAAGTGGCAGTGCGAGCTGG
The DNA here is from genome assembly GCA_016834595.1 of Chlamydomonas schloesseri. Taxonomy (NCBI): domain Eukaryota; kingdom Viridiplantae; phylum Chlorophyta; class Chlorophyceae; order Chlamydomonadales; family Chlamydomonadaceae; genus Chlamydomonas; species Chlamydomonas schloesseri. Next base: position 213,601 of record JAEHOD010000003.1, read on the forward strand.
TTCAAGCACCGGAAACTGGGACCGCGACGGCAAAGCACTTGCCCGCGAGGGCGGTGCGACTTGTAAGAAGACCGGAACCATCAAGTGGGAGTTTGTGCGGTTTGTGCCTAGGTTGCGGGGGGAAAGCAAATATGGTTGCGGATTACAAGAAGGGGGCAGTGTAAACCCCGTCATGGCGCAGGGGAACCACCGCTTCAAAGAGCGCGGCCAACCGCCATCCCTGCTTGGCTGCCGAATACGGTGTGCAGTGAAAGCAGCACGCCGGAGGTGAGGAGGCACTGCTGACGCTGAAGCTGCAGACGAGGGGTCGAGGGGGGGGGGGCGCCATTGGGACTTGCTGCTGCACGCGGAGGCTGGACGGGCGTCGCAGGGTGGTGGCAGGTTGACTGGGACCGGCCGGGAAGTCCGGGCTCGCGGGGAGCTCCCCCGAGTAGCCTGCGGGCCATGCTGCTGCGGGCCGGCAGCGTTTGAGGCTGGCGCTGGCGGCTGGCGGGTGTCCACTGGCGGGTAGGCACGGGCCGTGGCACCAGAGCGTCCAACGTCATCCAGGCCGCCGCTGTAGTTGACGCGCCGGTGACGGGTTGATGACGGGTCGGTGGAAGGGCCCAAGGTACAGGCGCCTGACTAGGAGGTGTGGCGCAAGGAGCAGCGTGAGCAAGCAGCGTCAACGCAGGGCCACGCGGCGAGACGGCCAGGGGCGTGACCCAAGCAGTACTGCCCGCACAAACCACCCTCCAGGCAAGCATACACTCGCCGCTTGAACATGCAGGCCACCGCACACCCGTCCCCCAACACATGTACTGAACTACTGAAGCCTCTGTCACCCGTCTCCACCTCACACCTGCCGCCCAGCTCTAGCGCCACCCGAGGCAGCGCCACCCGAGGCAGCGCCACCCGAGGCAGCACCAGCACCAGCACCAGCAATGGAACACCGCCACGGCCGCCTTCAGAATCCGGACCGCAGAGCGGCGCAGGGCAACGAACTACGGGCGTGCGCTAAAATGCGAAAACGAATGTGAATGCACGCCAACTAGTGTTCAGAGCTCGTCGCTAGGATGGAAACAAGGAGCGGACAGCGTCCATGGGACGGGGACCCTGCTTTGATTGCGGGTAACAAGAAGGACGAAGTGTAGACACCTTCATGACAAGGGAAACCGCGGCTCCGAACCCTGCTTGGCCGCCGATCCTCCAGGGCATTCTGGTTGGCAGAACGCGAGCAAAGGCTACCGTAATGCCTAGATCTTATACAAGCTACAATAAGATAAGTGGTTTGATGTTGTAACGTCGGAACAGAAGGCAAGCCATGATGGACGGTCTCCTGTCCGACATCCTGTGACGCGCTTCTCTGACGGTCTTTAAACACTGTTTGTGAACTCGTTCCCTGACATTCCACCCATACGTACTCTGTGATGTGCGTGGCCGCAACCCCATCTGCACGCATGATGATTATTGCCCGCAGCCGACTTGTTTAAAAAGCCCTAGCGAACGTGGCGGGCGACCGGTTGCCGGGCGTCTAGGGCTTCACAGCCACATTAAGCAAAATTATTTGTGTAACTGTTATGCTGTTTCTTGCTCAAAGCCAGGCCCTTGCGCAGCAAAGGCCCCTTATGTAAGGGGCCCTCAGCCTGCACTGATGTTCCTCAGACCTGCTCAGGAAACATAAGCAACAACAAGATAATCTGTAACAATCAATTTAAGTTCCAGGTCAGCAAGGAGTCTGCCTAAGGGTCCGGTGCAGACCACTGCGTATACGAAAGAGAGCCCGCGACCTACAAACGTTTATGATCAGCTTAAGCATACTTCCAAAGTAACAAGGACAACCGCCCTCGGAAAGCAGCGAAACCTAAGCTTAGGAAGGTAGACTCAGTTGCGCCGTTTAATCCGCAGCACGAATTCTGAACAATTTTTCCGCAAGGAAACATCCCAAAGAGCCCTCGCCGCGTTCGTGCAAAGTGCAAGAAAAAATCCGAGCCTCGTCAACGGCTTGCAACACGACACAAGCGGAGCAGCCAGGCGCTGAGCAAAGCCTCCCGCTACGTACTGCATTTGATAGCGCTAATGCCTGCCTATGTCTGCAACTGCAAAAACTTGGGCTGGAAGGTTCAGCGGGAAGGTGGGGGCACGCGGCACAAGCGCTGCTCACTGACCCCGGGCTCTGTAAGTGGCAAGCCATTAAGTTTGATGTCTGTTGCTGTCTAAACAACAAAACCAGGCGGGCGGTCTGGAAGAGTGAAGCCCTTCCAAGCGAAAAACGTTGGCCCCTCCTGGCTGCAAGTGGCGGGCGCAAAAAATTCTTGCCGCGCGACGGCTGCCGGCCCCTTACCAAGCATTAGCAGACACTGGACTAAGATCACTTCGCTCACCGTCACTCGTTTTGACGCTCACGTTCGCTTCAGTCTTCCCCGGCGTTACCATTCTGGACTCCCGCTAGAAGCTGACCCGCACGCCTTCGCGGCCTCCTAGCCACGCACTAGCGCTGAGGGTCTAAACAAAGACTAAAGGGCAGCTTGGATTGGAGCTCGGTACCAGGGTCAGCCTGATGCTCTAGTGCCGCTCATGGCTGCGGACCCTGGTGCGAGCAGCGGCGGCGAGGCCGCCGCGTATCATTTGTTTCTCACGCGCATACCGCCACGTGTACCGAAGGAGGAGGTGGAGGCAGCACTGTCTAAGGAGCTCGCTTCTCGCGGTGTGGTTGCTGATGCGGTGTCCGTGGTACCCCAGAGCGCCTGGAAAACCAAGGGCTATGGCTTTATCACTCTGGCTGGCAAGCCTGATCCTGAAGAGGTGCAGCGGGTCGCCCTGTCGCTCGACAACGAACTCCGAGTGGGGGGCAAGGCAATTAATGTCCGCGTTTGCCAGCCTTCGTCGTCGGGCGCGCCCCAGCCGGCTCCGGCCTCCGAGACGCCAGCCAGCTGGGACCAGCCCGTAGAACGCATTTCGCGACTATGCGCCCAGGTTCTGCACTGCTACTTCGCTCGTCGGTCCCACCAGCCCGAGTTCAAAGCTGAGAAGTTGCTTGCGCTACTCAGCATGACCGTCGCGCCTTCGCGCGGCCAGGAGCCCAAGCCTCTCGCTTTATGGGCAAAAGAGGTCTTTGGCAGCATGGAACAAATGCTGCTGGCCATCGGAGATGCGCATTTCGGCGCATCAACTTGGTCGCTAACCGGAGCTGTGGCCGAGCGCAACGCCGTGCTGTCGGTGGGAAAGGCGCGAAATATGCAGGGTTGGGACCCGCTGCGTGACCCGCTGCCGATCGCCACACTTCTACGGCTGGCCGCGTGCCGGCAGCGGCTCGACGACTCGCACACGCCGCAGTCACAGCGCTCGGGCTTCTCCACGCCCACCTGCAGCACGACGCGCGACTCGTGTCGGCGCTGCAGCGACTGTGGCAGTCTCAGCGCGGTGCACAGCAGTGAGCAGCCCAGCTGCAGCCAGTCGGAGGCGTCGTGGTCGCTGCGGTCAGGGTGCAACGGGGCGCAGACGGGCAGCGCGGTCTGCTCGCCGCCGCTGGACGCCATGACCAGCAGCGGCTCGGAGGAGCAGCCGCTGTCCACGGCGTCACCAGCGTCGGTGGCGTCCTACGACTCGTTGCGAGGCACCGGCGGCTCGGGGTCGCTGGCGGGCCTGGTTGATGGGACGGCAGCCGGCGGCAGCCATCAGGGCGGCGCTGGGTCTTGCCAGTCCATACCGGAGGTGGCGTCGCAGGAGAAGCAGCAGCAGGAGGTGGAGGGGCGGGTCAAGCCGGCGTCATCATCGCCGAAGGCGGCTCAGCCCGGGACGCAGGATGGCGCTGCGGTGGCGGCGGGGGGGAGAGCGTCAGGCGGGTCAGGCGGTTGCAGCAGCAAAACTTGTAGCGGCAGCGGGAATACGCAGAGCTCCGCGGAGGCCGCCGCGGTGGCTGCTGCTGCGGCGGCGGCGGCGACTGCAGCCCTGCAGCAACGGCGGCTTGGGAAAGGTGCCGGGCGAGCAACTTGCTCGGCGCTGCACCTGTCCGCCGGCGCGCCCCAAAGCGCACCGTCGCAGCTTGCAGCGACGCAGTCGGCTCGCGGCTCCTTGAGCAACGCGCCGTGGATGCCCCGGCCGGCGCTGTCGGCGACCGCCACCTCGGTGTCGTTGCAGCCGCACGCTTCCGTGTCCTCGGCGCTTCCAGCAATGCCCGCTGTGCCGCCTTCCGCGCGAGGTGCGCTTCATTGGCTTGGCGACTTGTTTATTTCTGTGTGCGCTTTCATTTGTTGCAAGTTGCATCTTACGTGACTCAAAACCGAGCCCTTCAGTTTCTGTTTCCGCAAGGACGACCGGTTTCCGCGTTTCCGTGATTTCAATTATGACTTACCCGTACACCGCGATTTTTTCCACCCTTGCCCTCGCCCCCGCCCTCAGATCTGCTGCACCGCTGCGCCACGCATCTGCAGCTGTTGTTTCAGTGGCACCCTGCGCAGCTGTCGTTTGCGGTGCCCTACCTGGCCGAGTACCTGTCCGCCGCGCCCGACGTAGTGGCCTGGGGCTCCGGCTCGCCATACTTCTCACTGCAGGTACGCACGGCGCTTTGTAGTGCTGCGTCCGCTTTGGTGTAGCTGCATGCGTGCGTGCGTGCGTGCGGAGCTATCAGCAGGGTGCGATCCTGGTGCATGGGCAGGTCCGTGCAGCAGCGACGGACGCAACCGCGACCAGTGTGATTGACAATTTGTACTGCGCCTGTGTGTGGGTGGTCGTGCCATCTTCGCAGGGCTACGCCGCGGCTGTGTATGGCAGCTTCGAGGGGCTGTTGGTTGAGGTATCGCGCGTGTTCTTTGGCGGCTGCTGGCGCCTCGAGGGCGGCCAGGCGCCCGGCGAGCCGCGCGTGCTGTGCGTGCCGCGGTGCGCGCACAACGTCATGCTGCGCAGCCACCACGGCAGCCACGGCCAGCCGCATCACGCCCACCACCAGCTGGCGAGTCACGGCTCAGCCACTGGATCGGGCCTTGGCAGCAGCCGCCGCGCGAGCGCCGCCAGCAGCGGCGCGGCGTCGGTGTCGGGTGGCCATCACAGCAGCCCCCACCACCACCACCACCACTCGCACCGCCACCACCACCAGCATCAGCACGGCCACGGGCGCTCAGGCTACAGCTACGACCAGCAGTCGGCTCTCGCATCCTTCGCCTCGGCGAAGCAGCTGAGCCGGATGGGCGGCGGCGGCGGCTCCAGCGGCATTACTGCTGACGGCAGCGCGGTGCAGCCTGCGTGCGGCGTGCCCCCGTGCGTGCAGCGGCCGCTAACAACCAGCCGAAGCGCCATCAACCTGCGGTAGCCAGGCGTGCTCAGGGCGAAAGGGGGGCCCGGACGCGAGCTAGCAGTGGCAGTTGCAGGCATGGCCAGTCGCTCGCCTCGCCAAGTTGGCTGGGAAGCGTGACTTGGCGATGTTGCCGGTGCTGCGTGCTACGTTGTCAGCCAGGGCGGACACCTGGCTTACGCAATTGGCTTGCCGCGTCTTTGGCAGACCGCGTAACAGCAACCCGTTGTTTGCATTGACCCGAGCGAACCGCTGCAGGCGTGTGCATGCACGACCCGTAGTACATAAGCAAGTCGCGAGGTGGCTGTGTATGGATGCGAGTGAAGCCGAGCCTTTGGATGGTGTTGTAAGAGATAGTGGTGCGTGCGGCTGAAATGCATGTGCCGGCTGTGTGCCAATAAATGATGTGCCACGCAAAGGGCAGCTGAGGTGACGGCAGGTGTAAGGGAGCCAGCAATGCGGCCACTGTCAACAGGTCGTGGTCACGGCACCCGCAGCTCTCTGTTATGGAATGCCAGGGCACGATGACCGGCCGAGCTTGCTTGGCGTACTCGAGTGTGAGAACGGGATGGTGGCAGCAGGTGCGATGATGCTGACTTGCAAATGCATGTGTGCCGCGCGCTGCTCTGTGGCTGGTTTCCGTGTGGCCGCGCTAGGCGCGTGCGAGCGTCAGGGCTTAAACGACAAAAATAGATCGTGATGAATACAAGTGCTATGACGGTGACAGATTTGGTTCGTCCCCCACACATGAGCGCACGTGTGTGTATGTGTGTGTGCCCGGCTCAGAGGCTTGTGCCAGTGCACGGCCTCATCATGTGACATCAGCAGATGATGTTACTTGGGGCTGTATAGTGCGGGTGTGAAAGGGAATGCAGCATAAGCCGTTGGCGCGTGATGGTCTCGTGAAAGCCTGTAGGGGTGTGCTAGGAAAGGTGTCAGGCTGCTCTAGTCGTCGGTGTGCTAGCCATGGCATAGAGGTGGTGGTGTCAACGGAGGACAACGAACCTGCAAGCTCTGGTGCCTGCTGGCGCGAACGGCGAGTGTTCGGTCATCCGAGGCGGTCACTGCCTGCGTTGGACGGACACGCCCACGACGGCCTTGCGGAATGCAGTAGTGGCAATTAGACTTCGTCGGAATCTGGAAGGACTAGGAGTCACCGGGCCGTTGTGATTATGTCTGCGTTGAACAGTTGTCTGACTGGCTAGTCGTTGGTGGTGGCCTGGGGTGCATATGGGGTGCATATGTGCTGTCAAGGGTGGGATGTGGGGGCAATACGCCGTCAGCCATAGGAGTAGCGCAGCCGGCAGTGTGCATACAGAGCAGGGGGGGACAACACGAAGGCGATGAGAAGTTACAATTCTTGTTTGTGATTAGCTAGCTGCACAGATGTACACACCCTAACTGAGAGGTGTGATGCAGAAGGCTTGGTGATGAGTGGGCAGGTGGCACAGTCGATGGCGGAGGCGCTGGGACACAGTGATGCACATGCATGCATTCGCAGCGCGCGCCTCGGATCCGTGACTCGGGAGTCAGGAATGTACGGTTGTAACACTTCAGAGAGAAATGCAAAAGCCCCAAGGACAAGGGTGTACAGCTATAAAATGGGCTGAGCGCCAATACAGTCGCGGGGTGGGTGGCTGCTTCAAGCGAGTGAGCTTAGACCCGTGCCGACGATGATCCGCCGGATCAGGGCTTAGGACTCGGCCAGCACAAGGCACGCGTGTATGAATCCCACACGCCATCCAAGCGAGTAAAGGGCCCCCTTGCCACCAAGTCCAAGCATTTTGTAGCCCCCTGCCGCACTGCGGATGTCCCCGATGCCCGACACTCCTCGGGCTAGGCGCGGGGTGGGAGCGACCTAGGGGCTCCTCGGCATTTCAGGAGGGGCGACAGACATGGCATCCAAAGTTGTCAGAAACTGGTGCTTTAGTTCCTTGCCGCCAACATAGCTCGCTTTGTAGGCCCTACAAATAGGGGTGTTTGCGACTATCCTCGCGACCTCGCGAGATTCAAATGTCCGGACGCGCGCAGGCACTTATCGCTCCGGCCGAATTTTTACTGCCGACTATTTACATGCAATAGGCAATAGCAAATACTAATACGTAGCAGTCACGGATGCGCCAGTATGATCCTTTTTGCCAACCCACGCACCGCACGCACCGGGGTGGTTCTGGGGGGCTTCGCCCTCCCGTTGGGACGTTTCGCTGGGGGGGGGGGGCTCAGCCCAAAAAGCGCTCAGCGGCTTTCATGAAGCAGTCAGGTAACGTTGCCAGCGCCAGGTAAGCTGGCACAAAACGCAGCTTGGTGGGCAACTTGGGGTGCTCATATAGTGATGCTCATATGGTCACCTCCCACCGCCGACTATCACCTGCCAACGTCCGCAGCTGCATGTCGCATGGTCTGCGTGAAGCAGTGAAGCCCTGGCAATCAACGTCAGTCGACAATCGTACGTATCTCGAGCACCGTACTGCTGTAGCATATTCGCAATGTCGTAACTTTCGTGCGTGGTGGCGGGTAGGCGCTAGGTTGCGTGCTTGTCTCCTCTGCGGTGACTCGATGGAGGTGGTGGCTTGGGCTGTAGCTTTGGCGACTAGGTGCGGCGGCTTTGAGCGTTCTCGCCGGCCCTGCCCCTCTTGCTACGTGTGGCCTACTGATGAGTAGCATAGGGTGACGTTTGCGCTCCCAGGCGTGGGTAGCCCCGTGGGGTAGCCCCCAGGGGAGCGTGGGTCGCTCGTCTTCGGTTTGTCTCTTGTCGGGGTTTTGTTTGAGGCTTTCGATGCGCGAGCTGTCTCCACACCGCCTGGTCCTGTGGGCTCAGGAGATCACAGGGAGGCGTTTCTCGTTTCGTGGCTAGGCTTGCTGTGCGCGGGCAGGGCAGGTCAGCCGTGGGCTTGGGTTTCTAGCGCTGCTTTTGTAAGCGCTCTCGCCAGTCCAGAGACTGGTAGGCTGCAGAGGACGTGTGTCGGGCCCGGGTCGGAGGCAGGCCCACAGCTGTAACATATGAGAAACTTTCGTACCCTGTGTTGCATTCAGTCACTTCATAAACAAGCATAACTCTACTACGCATACAGGAACGCGTGTGAATTCCTCATGTGTGGGGCGAGGGGTTTGCTACCGCCTGCGACGAAATGTACTTGAACAAAGTGTGGCGGGCTGTGCTGCGGTGGCATCCCCGGAAGCTGCCGTCACCGCTCCGGGGCCCTGCCTCGGTCCAAGATGCCGCCTACCGGTTTGCCGCGGCGGTGGCCCTCCTGCCCCCTGGCTGGGCCGCTGCCGTGCGTGCTGACCGGCGGGACCGACGTGTGTACGGGGTGGCGCCACTGCGGCCGGAGGAAGTGGCGCGTGCGGCGGCCGCGGCTGTGAAACAGCAGGTAGTGCAGGGCCTCGGCTGGGCGCAGGAGGGGGGCCCTCCCCTCCTAGTCACGGCGTACACAGTGAAGGCGGATTGCAATTGTCCCAGGCACTGGCCGCTCTGAGGGCTAAACATCGTGCGTTCGTGTAGCAGTACCTAGCCCACACCCGCAGACATTACTCACTTGGGAGATGGGAAGCGCGTTGGAGATATCCAACGGGTGAGACTTGGGTGACCGCGAGGTTGTCAACAGACTAGTGAGAGACATAAATTAGGGCCCAGCTTTGTCTCGAATAGGGATTGTGTGGGATGTCGTGTGCCTTGCTGCGATGTCTGCCTTGGACTTGGGTAGGCAGCACGTGATCATGGCTGGCCTTGCTGCCAAGCAGGGGTGCTGCCAAGCGCACGTTGCCGTCTGCGCACGTGTTCCCCATTGGTCTTGATGTCGTGAGGAATTTCTGGGATCGTTTGCAGACGTTTGTTATTTTGGGTATTCCCCCCAAGGATTGGGACACTGTGTCGCCTTCTCACCCCTTCATTGCTCCTGGCGGTGGTGGTCGGATGGAGTTGCGGCTGCCGTACGATTTCGGATCGCCGCCTCCGTCACCATGAGTTAGTGTGTCTTGTGACGCGCTGGTCTTTCGTGTGTGCGCTACTGCGCTGCTGCTTGGCACGGTGCACGGGTGCCGGGGCGCTCGCGCATTGGCTGGTGTGCTGTGCCTGGCTTGCAGCCTTTGCAGTGCCTCCGCTTCGTGCTGCCGCCTGGTACCTGGACGCTTGCGCCCTGGTTAGGTTAGGTTGTACTGGTAGAGTGTCCTGCTCGCTTTTGGTTTGTGCGGTAATCCCGCTCTTGGCCTTGTGGCCGCGATTTGTGGATATATGGGGGGCTTCGGACACTACCGGGAACTCGCCTTCTTGCCCCATGCCTACTCCATGAGTGGCAGCGATGCAATCGGCGGGGCTTTGACGGGTTACGGCTTGGCTAGGCTTCGCTGTGCGCCAGTGCGCGGAGTCACGCGGACCATGGCGGCGGGAGGGTTTGCAGCAGCTTCCGACGGCCCTTGCGTGCTTACGCACTCGGGTTGTGCCCTCTGCAATTCCGCAACCACAACTCTCGCATACACGGACGTCAAAGCTTGTGAAAGCGTACATGCCACTTGCGGCTGCAGATATCCCGCTTGAGCGCGAAATTCCGCCTCTATTTCAACCCGCTTTCCCATACTAAAAAGGGCACCTGCCTCTGCGCTGAGCGGTGAACACCACCTGCACCTCTTGCTTACATTAGAACGCTTGCTACGGTACTAGCTACCGGTGCGACGGCACCACGCAGCGTTACACCGACTCGCCCCATGCCAACTTCATGAGCGTTACACCGACTACGATGGCCGCCCAGCGTCGTCACAGCCACACGCCGTCACCCTCTCCAGCTGCTCTCCCAACGCTGCCTTGACCTGTCCCCAGCGACGCTGCCCCAATCGCTCCCGCAGGTGCCGCTGCCGCAGCAGAGCTGTCGGCAGCGTCAACCTCCATCGCCTCCTCCTGCTGCCCTGGCCCCTGTTGCGCCTGCGCCACGCGGCTCCCTGCCGCTGCCGCTGCCGCTGCCGCTGGCTCCGTTGTGGCCTGCTCCTCCACTGGCACCGACTCCGGCTCCACGGCCTCAGCCGCCCCCTCCGCAGGGGCCTCCCCGGTGATGCGCCGCAGCTCCTCCTCCAGCGCGGCCACACGCGCACGCTTCTTCGCAACGGTTACGATGTTTTCACCAATCGCCTGTGAAAGCGTACGACAACGGCGACGTTCTTGGTGTTGGGTGCCCCACCGTGGTGCCCCGCCCATTGGCCGCCACCCCCTGGCCTGCACCCGCTGGCCGACACCCGGTCCCCTGCACATTCATGCGACCTCAACAAGCCCCATGCCCGTGCCCTGGTTTCTGTCACGAACCTGACGGTACTCGGGATCCGGATCGCTGGTCAGCAGCTCCTTCAGCTCCCGGTTGCTTCGCTCCAGGTGCTGGATCGCGTTCTGAAGCTCATCAATCTCGATCCGTAGCACGGACGCCATGGCCAACTCGCAAGCGGCGTTCTGGATCCTGAGGTTGCGCGAGCCTCCTGCTGCTGTCTGCTGTCTGCTGCTGCTGCTGTCTGCTGTCTGCTGCTGCTCCTGCTGCTGCTGCTGCCTGCCTGACAACACTGGGTGACGGGAGGCTGCTCCGCGGCTGGGCCGGCGTGCTGCCACGCAGCGGTTCGCGGTGCGCTTGAGCCTCCGTCGCCTCGGGCAGGGCTCTGGAAAGAAAGGTTGATTACAGAGAGGCGCCTCTCAGGCAGCGAACGTGACGGCGGCGGCTGTGACAAAAGCCCGCGGGTGGCATGCGACCTGCGCGGACGGAAGCAATGTTCAGGCCCGGTAGGAGCACTCAGGAAGTATTCATACTGCTGCGCCTGCGGCCTGCCCGAGCTTGCGCCAAGGACGGGCGAAGAGCACCAGCCAGGGCGAAGGACAAGGCGCGCAACCGGATCGAAACACGGCTTCATATCTTCGAAGGCTGACGTGCGTGGGTGCAAATTTTTGGTGTAAGAGGACGCAGGAAACGCTTCGTGGCGCCTAGGACGCGTTTTTGCTTAGCGATAGCCAGCGCTACTACTGCATGATAGCACGGTCGCTGCAGGGGACTTGCAAATTTGCCGGTTGACTGGGAACTGTCGAATGCCGACGCGCGTGCCTGCCTCAGCGGTGCGCGGCAGGCGAAGCCCGGTTAACCCGGGTGTGAGGGCCAGAGCTGCCCTGGCCCATCCCCCATCCCCGTCTGATTCATTGTGACCCATTTTGACCCACGCACCTCGCAGCTGTATAAGTGTTGGTGTTGACGCTGGCGCCTGTTGGGTTTGCTCCCCGGCAAATTCGCGGGAGATCTCCAAAGCAGACAGTGAATGTGTGCTAGGTGTAGACCGATGCACATAAACGTGTGGTGGATTGTGTTCAAGCAAGTCAAACTAGCAAAGGCGAGGCTGGGTTTGAGCTAAATGTACTAATGCAAATCGAATTGCACAGATTGCAGTCGCTTATGGATACAAGCAATATGTACTGTAATGCGAACCACGCAACATACGAGGGCATGGCATAACGGGAATGATTGAACCGGCCTGGTGGAAGGTCGCGGGGACCTGAACTCATGCGCGCGTGAAAGCGCGCTTGCTCCCTAATAAAGCCAAAGCACAAACCTAGCACGAAATATACCATAAAGCCAAAAGGGTGACATATGGTCGTTCCGAGCCTTGAAACGCTGTGTGTTTCTGCCGCGACAGAAGGCCGGCACTGGCTGGTGCAGCGCCGGAGCCTTGAGGTGCGCGACGCGTTGTTTGTCATGCTAGCACCCGGAACGAGGGCGGGGCGAGGTGTGTGTTTAAGATGGGGCGGCAGGGCGTTGCGCGGGCCCACTGGCGCTCGGCCTGGCGCCAGCGGCCGTGGGCCTGGACCGCATGTCTTGCCTGGACCAAACCAGGCTCGCCGACGTACCACCTGCCAACCTTATACTGTCTGCATGAGAGAGGGACAGGTTTCGATATTGAAATTCTCGTATCTGGGCCGCCGTGTCGGTTGCTTTGGGTGGGATATCCTGAACCACCCACCCCATCTGAGCCCGCTACACGCTCGCCTACCCCACCCCATTGATTCCGCCATGACAGCGCCTGCCCGAGCACGCCGCCAATGAGCTGCTCGCGCTGCTGCTGGTGCGGCAGCCCGGCGAGATCCGGCCCGCCACCCTGGAGCTATTCCGACATTGTGTCACGCGGTTGGAGCTAACGCCGCCGCCGGCAGGCACGGCTGCAGCAGTGGCAGGATCATTGGCGGGCGGAGGCGGGGGCGGAGGCAGTTCGGTGGGGCCGGCTGTAACAGCGACGGCGAGCTTTGGGCCAGACTGGGCGGCTGCTTTGGCGGGCTTCAGGTTCGTGTGCGGTAGGGCTGGTGGGGCGGCGCGGCGCGGAACAGCACGTGGCTTACTTGAAGGGCGCCCACCAACACGCGCACACAGCTGCACGCAAACCTGCAACATAAGCCTGCAACTGCTTAGCATAAAATATATCTCTTACCGGTGGCTGCCCTTGTTTTGTATTTGCGGCAACAGCCACCTAGCGGAGCTGCGCCTGCCTGGCTGCAGCCGGCTAAACTTCGCCGCGCTGCAGGCCCTGCTACTGCCGGCGCCCGCCATGACCAAGGCGCATGCTTTCACCTCGACTGCTACAGCCGCCGCCAACGCGGCTGCTGCTGCTGCTGCCACTCCAGCAGCATCTGCTGCTCCAGCAGTTGCAGCTGCTGTTTCCGTGGACGGAGGCGGTGTCTGTCCAAAGCCGCCGCTGTGTCGGTCGCCTGCCGCCGCCGCACTGCGGCGGCTGGATGTGAGCGGCTGTAGCCGTCTGGGCAATGACGCGGCAGCGCTCATAGCGCGCAGCTGCGGCGGCAGCGGTGGAGGCAGCGGCACCGGCGGCAACAGCGGCAGGATAAATGGCGCTTCGGACTGGGGGCTGAGCGGCAACCTTTCTACCAACGGGCTTGTTTCGCTGGACATCTCGGGTGAGTTGCACAGCAACGGAGCTGTGCCCACTGGGTTGTGCCCTTTACCCATTATAATACCCGCACATATGTGTGTGGGTCTCCTTGTAACGCAGAGACTGCTATCACGGGGGCGGGACTGCGCCACCTCAGCACACTTGCGGGGCTGACGGAGCTGCGGGCGGCCGGACTGAAGGTGAGGACGGGCCACTGAGGCCGGAAGGGGGAGCAATGCAAGCGAGGGAATGCCCGTGGCGTGCGCGGCCCCCGCCGACAGCGTGTGCCCCCAAGACCCCCACCTGCATTGTCGTCCCATCACATTGCGCTCTTTTGCGCGTCTCCTCGCCCAATCGCGCCTGTGGCGGCCCCCACCTCATCACGCGCAGTCCTGCACGGACGCGGACTGGTGCGCGCTGCTGCCGCACCTGCCCGCCCTGCGCCGCCTGGACGCCTGGGGCACGGACGCCGGCGACGGCGGCGACGGCGGCGAGCAGCTGCTGGCGGTCCTGGCCACCTGCACGCCAGGGACCTCAGGCACCGCAGGCACCTGTGGCAGGAGCAGCATGAGCGCTGCCAGGGAAGCAAGAGGAGGAGGAGGCGGAGGCGACGGGAGCGGCAGCGGCAAGGACAACAGCAACCGCATGGGGATGCACAGACTGGAGCAGCTCAGCCTGGCGTGGACGTGCGTGCGTGTGGCGCCGGCGTTTCCGGCGCTGCAGGTGTGTTGACGGCATCCGGCAGACGCCCCTTGCATGTAAGCTGTGGCGCTCCCTATCGTCCTCAGCCACCCAGTCATGCCGTCCTCAACCACTCACCCAGCCATGCCGTCCTGTGGCTGAGGACGGCATGACTGGGTGGTTGACTGCGAATGGCATGACTGGGTGGCTGCGGACGACATGGTGGCTAAGGACGGCATGGTTGACTGCGGACGGCATGACTGGGTGGCTGGCTGAGGTGTACACGTGCATTGGTACACACATGTGGCCTGGCATGCCCTTGCATGCCCTTGCCCGCCGCTGCATGTTGCTACACGCTGCCAGCAAGCGTCCGGCGCTGCCTGAACGCGTACGGAGGTGTGCTATCACTGTGCTCATGTGCACCGTATTGTGTTGTTGATGGACACCAGGGTGTTTGCGGAACAGGTGCTGGACCTGAGGCACTGCCAGCTGGAGGACGTGTGGTGGCCGGACAGCGGCGGCGGGGCCGGCAGCGGCGGCGCGGCCCTGCCGCTGCGGCAGCTGCTGCTGCGCGGCGCGGTGATAGCTGGCGGCGCGGCGGCGACCGACTCGGGCATTGCCGAAATCATCAGGTGAACCAACCGCTCAGTGGTGGCCGCCTCACCAACCGCCACCACGCACATCAAATGTTTGTCATGGCAGGCATTTCCTTGTAGCGACGGTTTTGAGCACCGTGTGAAGCCGGTGCTAAGCAAGCGTGCTAATGCTCCCAAATGAGCCACTGCCCTCTCGCCCTGCAAATTGGCCACGACCATGATGACAACAGGCGCGCCGCCGCCACGCTGGAACTTCTGGACATTGCAGACGTGGCCGCGCCGGCAGCCGGGCAGGCCCTGGCCGCAGCAGGCCCGGGCGCAGGGGGCGCCTGGCCGCTACCGCTGGCAGCGCTGGCGGGCACACCGGTGCATGGCGGTGGTGATGGCGGCGGCAGTGGCGGTGGCGGCAAGATTGGAGGCGGCGGCGCACCGCGGCTGGCGCACCTTGACATCAGTCGCACAGCGGTGCCGGCTGAGCAACTGGAGCAGCTGCAGGCAAGGCGGTGCACAGCCAGGGGCGGCGGTGTTCTAGGGCCATCAAGGAAGAACATGAAACGGCAGCACGCCGGTGCTGGTCAGGCCTGTCGGCTCTGACAGGTCGGCGCTCACATGCCCCTCTACTGCTAGCAGCAGCAGCAGTACAGGACCTGACATGCCTGGCGTGGTCCCTCGTTTGCCCCCCGCAGCATGCGCCCGCCCTTCGGAAGCTGATAGCGTCGGGGTGCCGTGGCGCGGGCAGCACTCGTGGTGCAGCGGCGCTGGTGGCGGCAGGCCTTGGGCAGCTGCGGGTGCGTAAGGGGGCCGGGTTACGCACATCAACTGCAGGGGCACACATTAACACATTCGCGATGCGTTCTCTTTGCCGGAGGCGTTTGCGGTGCCCAGTACCAGGCGGAATGGAGGCTGCGCAACTGTTTTTGCAGGTTTTGCGATGCACCTTCTCGATGGGCCATGGACTCGTGACATTCCCACGTACACCTGGGATGGCTACCTTCACGGACTTCTGACACAACGTACGGCTGCTGCTGATCGGCTGGGCTCATGCTGACACGTGTGCGCACAGGAGCTGGACTTGTCCGCGGCGGGCGTCACCGACGAGTGCGTGTCGTGGCTGCAGCAGCTCAGCGCCCTCACCTCCCTCAACCTCTCAGGCAATGCCGCTCTGACTTTAGAGCCGCCCTCGCCGCCGCAGCGGCTGCCGCCGCAGCGCGCTGCGCAGGGGCAAGGGGGACAGCAGCAGCAGCAGCAGCCTGGGTTGGAGGAGGACGAGGCGGCAGAGGAGGAGGTGGCGGACCCGATGGAGGATGTGTGGCGCCGGGAAGGAGGCGGTCGGCTGCTGCAGGAAGAGGCAACAAGGGCCGCAGAGCGCGGCGGTAGCGCTGGCAGTAGCAGTCGCAGCTCTGATGACGGCGGAGATGGCTGTAGCAGCAGTGTTGCTGGCATGGTGTGGCCGCAGCTGCTGCGGCTGAACCTGCTGGGGACGCGGGTGTCCGAGGAGGGGCTGCGGGCGCTGTTGTCGGCACTGGCGGGGAGAGCGCATCGAGGCGCTAGGCGCAGTGGCGGCAGCAGTGGCGGCTGTGGGCCAGGTGATGCCAGCAGTCCAATGGTCCGCGCCCCTGCCCTAGAGCAGCTCAAGCTCGGTGGGGCCGGCTTCACAGACGGAGCAGCAGCTGCGCTGGCGGCGGCGCGGCTGCCGCGGCTGCACAGCCTGCTGGTGCGGGTGAGTGGCGGCCAATCAAATCCCGGCGACGCGCCGATGCGTGTGTGAGGCAGGCCTTGATGCCGGAAGGGTTGCCGGGGGCGACGTATGCATGCATGCATGTCGCATGTTGCGTGTGTGCCACCTGACATGCGTGACGTTGCCCCATGTCTTGCAGGGCTCTTCTCTGTCGGGTCACGGAGCGCTACAGCTGGCCGCGAGCAGCGGCGACGGCGGCGGCGGCGGCGATGGTGGGCTGACGGCGCTCCGGCGCCTGGAGCTGCAGGCTTGCTGGCTGGTGTCGCCGCAGGACGCAGCGCGCATGGCCAGCTGCATGGCTGCAGCAGCAGCAGCGACAGCGGCAGGGACAGGGTCAGCAGCGGGGCCGGTGCTGGTGGTGGTGAACGGCAAGGCGGCGGGCGTGGCGGCGGCAGCGCCGCCTGCAGGGTATGCTTCGGGTGCGCGGTCCGGCGCTGCTGCCTCAGCCTCTGCCCCGGCGTCCGCCGTCGTGACCACCGCGTCGGCGGCAAGGCGAGCGGCAGTAGCAGCCCGCGGCGGCGTCACGGCAGGCGTGGCAAGAACGCCTGCCGCGGCTGTAGCAGATGACCTGGCGCCGTACGACCAGCGGTTGCGCTACAGCCGTGAGGAGCTGGTGGCGCTGCTGGTAGCGGCGCCGATGGCAGGCGGTGGCGCCGCCGCCGGCTGTATCTGGCCGCAGGAGCTTGGGGAGGCGCCGCCCCACGCAGCGGCGCGGTGGGGACTGCGGGCGGCTGAGGTGGCGGCCGGAACAGCCGGTGCCTTTGGTGGTGCGGAAGGGCCGCAAGAGGCTGGTGCAGGTGATGACGGGTGTGGGGATACCGGTAGTAAGCACTGGTCAGAAGCGTCGGTAGTCGGATCGGTCGCTTCCCCTGCTGCGTCAGCAGATGCCCGAGCGACGGCGGCGACGGCGCGTGCTTCGGTCCTGGCGCAGCTCCCACCGGACCTGGTGCGGCCGGCCATGAGCGGATGAGCCCCACTATGAAGTAGTAACTTAGTAGTGCTGGGCAGCTGCAGTGCTGGGTCCTCACTAGGCATCCGACAAGGGACAAGGCAAGGGGCGACGGATGTCGGATGGCGCCAGGCCCTAAAAACTCACATGACCGCAATGCGTCAGCAGTCCACGCTGCTTGACACCTGTAGAAGCATGGTAGCAAGCAACCCAGGCCTTGCGAAGGTTTGGCTTGATGCAAGGTATCATCGCTCGGGGCCTGCCTCTGGCCCTACGCGTCCACGCTGCTTGACACCTGTAGAAGCATGGTAGCAAGCAACCCAGGCCTTGCGAAGGTTTGGCTTGATGCAAGGTATCATCGCTCGGGGCCTGCCTCTGGCCCTACGCCTCCGCTTACCGACAACAGGCGTTTGACCGTTTGACCGTGGTGGCGCAAGCACGCCAGTGGCCATGTAAGCTGTAAAGCTGCAATGTCGTGGTCCTCCCCAAGCAGCCGGTACTAAAGATGTTTGCATGATCCGTACTAGCATGCAACGCCCCTTCATGTGATCACCACCGGCTGGGGTGACACTGCGCACTTGCCGCAGGCACGTGCCGCTTCACGCCTTCACGTGCACCCCGGGCAGCGCTATCAGGCTATCAGCAGTACACCTGGGAACGCCCCATGCATTTCCTTTCCTTTCCTTTCCTGGGTAGGACATCGCCCGCGACGGGGCGAGTCCTATGTGTTTCATGGTGACTCAAGCACGTGTCTGCTGCAAGGTCTGCTGCGCTAGTCGCCGAGCACGCGCAAGCGCAGCGGGTGTAAGTGCGCAACTCTGCAACTGCCTATCAGGCAGATTCAACTCACCGAGTCACCGTGACTCGCAACACGTATGACACAAGCAAGGACACCGGGTATAGCGCGGTGTGGGCGGGCTGGGCCTGGCTGGGGAAGCGTCTCGCGGGCAGTCGACCCACATCCAGACTGCCTCCATCCACAGCGCCACCTCTCGCCGGACCAGCTCAAATGGCCCTGCAATGTCAACGTGCTACGGTGTCACCAGAAAGTGGGTCCGGTGTAGATGCGGGGAGGTGCGCGGGGAGTGGCTGCTGTGATGGGGCCTGAGCACCGAGTCTTGCCAGAATGTAGGGTTCGTGCCCAGGATGTGACGCTATTTTCAACAGACCCCGCAGCTTTATAAGTCAATAGGGTAAACGCAATTACTCGTGACCAGGCCCGGTTACGCAACCAAGACGGGCGCACCGACCGCAAACTGCTGACCCCGGGGAGGGCAGCAGCTTCCTCTCTATCCAACTCGAGCGCTCTTCTTGCGAGTCAAATGCTTTCTATATCCATATAAGTGATATTATTGTAGACGGCATGAGCATTTGACCGCAAGTCGTTTGTTGATCCCGACGCTTTTGCGCATGAAGTAGCAGGCTCTCGGAACCTCAGGACGCAACAAACATGCTCGCGCTGAAGCTCTTCAAGCCGGCGGACGATAAGGTCGGTGGGAAACGGGGAGGCGCGAGACTTGCCCCACTTCGCCCCTCGCTCGGGACACGGTCTCAGTGCTTCCCTGCGCCCCCCCTTCTCTGGCCAGGTCCGCCAAGTGGAGTTCCACCCAGTGCTGCCATGGATTGTGTCCGCCACGAAGAGCAACTACGTTTCCGTGTGGGACTGGCGCACACGGCAGGTGCGGCACAGCGGCCCGCCTCCCGCCGTTGGAGGCTTTGGGTGCACGACAGCAGGAGTGCGAAACTGGGGGGGCCAGAGTTGTTGCGGAGAGGAGGAGCGCAAGGCGAGGTTAATGTCAAGTGTGTGTGTGTGTGGGGGGTTATGGCGCGCGTTCGGGGTAACAGTGAAGACAACTTGGACAGGAGGACATGGGGACCGGTGGATGCATTAGGGAGGTGTCTCCCTCCACAGCGCCGCATGGCGCTAAGTACATCCGCGCACGGACCCGCACACACCAAACCGCAGGCCCCTGCGCCCTGCAGGCCGTCGTGTCCTGCATGTACTGAACGCTTCCCCGCACCACCACCCCGCGGCTCCCCCTGTGTGCTGGCCCGCGCGGCTCTCGCCGTACGTGTCCCACCACACCGCACCGCACCGACACGCGTGCGTGCATGTGTCATGCAGGTGGTGTGGGAGGCGCAGCTGGGCGGCGGCGACGAGGAGCTGTCCACAGACGCGGAGCTGGCGCGCCTGCACCTGCGCGACGCCGCCTTCGCGCCCAACCCCTCGCTGCTGCACCCCACCCCGCACGCCGGCGCGCCAGGCGGCACCAAGCGCGACCCCACGGGGGCGGTGCGGGACGTCAAGTTCCTGGACAGCGATGTGGCGCAGGTGGGAGCGCGCGTGTGTGCAATGTGCATGTGTTGGTAAACGGAAACGGAGGGAATCCCCCGCAATCGCAATGTGTATGTGTGTGTGTGTGAGGGAGAGTGTGTGTAGGTGCGTGCATGCGGGTGTGACGGGGCTACAGACCTGGTTCTTGTGGGTGCGGTCCGGCTTTGGGCGCAGGGTTGGAAGACCGAGGAGCGGGCGCGGGGCCGGCCAGGGTGCTGTAGGTTCAGCCGGTGAATGCGAATGTATGCGTGGAGTAGGACAGGCTGCGGGATGTGCCTCTGCCTGTGCGACACACGGCGCGCCTCAAAGTCTCACCAGCTGTCTTCTGTGTGTACATGGGCATGGGCGTCTGCCAACCGCACGGTGTGCAGGTGCAACTCAGCTGGGAGCACAGCGCGGTGGCGGGCTGCGGCTCGCCGCCGCCCCGCGCCGAGGACATCGCCGCGCTGAGGGGGCACAGGTAAGGCGGGCGGCTGGGCGGGTGGGTGGGTGGGTACGCCGCCCCGGTTCGCAGGCCTACCGTCAGCCTCAGGAGTCTGGTGTCCGTCGCGTTGAGGTGCTCCTGCCCCGCCCCACTATCCTCCTCCATGCCCCTGTCTTCCCCTCCCTGCTGCATCTTGCTAAATACCCTTGCATCTCCATGGTCGCTTTGGTTTCTGGAATGAACCACCCCCATGCCCCTCCCCCACCCCCCCAAGGCTGCTGGTGATTGCGTGCGAGAACAAGGTGCTGGTGGTGGACCTGGCGTCGCGCCGCCTCATAGAGCTGGGCAAGGGCGTGTTCGAGGGCCGCAGCCCCACCTGCCTGGCCTTCCTGTTCAAGGCGGGCCTGCACACGGGTGAGCAGTGAGGCAAGAGAGATGGGGGTCATGGTCGTGGTCGTGGTCGTGGTCGTGCCGGGGGTGGGGTGGGGTGGGGTAGTCTGTTCCAGGAACCAAAGCGGCCAGTGTAACCCAAAAACCAGGACCTACGGGTGCATGTTGGCGGGCGGCCTGCTGCCTGGCGCCCGTGTCCGCAGCGCCCCCATGTCAGGCCACAGGTGGCAGCGGGGCAGCGGGGCAGGTGGGAGTGGGGGTGTGTCGTACCGCCACTAGCTTGGGTGCACTCTTTGTCGGTGCCCTGCCCTTGGCCCGGCACGGGCTCAGGATGCCGGGGTGCCGGGAGTCAGCAGCACGCAGGAGCGGCATGCAGGGGCCTTGCACACAGCAGGGATGAGCGCGAACAAGTAACTCATGTGAATATGGGTGGCGCGCAGGCGGCAGCCTGGGCGGCGCAGCGCCGAGCGTGAGCAGCCAGGTGTCTGCGGCGGCGCTGGCGGCGGCGGGCGCGCGCGGCGGCTCGGGCCGCGGTGGCGGCTGGCTGCTGGACAGCCCAGTGCTGGCGGTGGGCTGCTCGGACGGCATTGTGCGCTGCCTGCAGATCTTCCCGGTCAAGGTGTGTGCGTGCGCGCCTGTCTGTGCACGTCGTGTGCATGTGCGTGTACAGTCAGACAGGCTGGCGTACTTTCGGCAGCGACACCGATGCTGACACCGACCCAGCACAGGTGCCTCAATGCCCTTCCAATACCTCACGCACGCACGCACGCACGCACATCCCCATCCCGACAACGGGCGTTCCGACCCGTTGTCCGTTCCCCGGGGCCAGCGCTTGCACTTCCCGGCCACGCACACACGCATGTGTCCAGCCCTCTGACTCCCATGCGTGCCTTGTCGGCCTCGGCCTCCGCCCCGCAGCCGGTGGTTCGGCTCATGTCGGCGCACAAGACGGCGGTGGTGGCCATGGCGGTCATGGGCGTGCGCGGCCAGCGCTTTGAGACGCTGGCGGTAGGGCACCAGGGCGGCTCCGTCGCGCTCTTCGAGCCCATGGGCCGTGCCGCCGGCGGCGGCAGCGGCGGCGCCGGTGGCGGCTCAGCCGCCGCGGCCGCCGCCGCCGCCGGCGACGCGGTGGGCCCCCGCGCCGACGTGAAGGCGCACGACAAGGAGCTGCTGCCGGGCAGCCTGGTGGTGGTGCCGGTGGCTGAGGACCCCGAGAACACGCGCTGCCTGCTGTTCAGCGCTGGCGGCGACCACCGCGTGTGCGGCCTGGACATGGCCTCGCTCAAGGTGCGGGGTTTTGGGGGGGGGGGGTTACTGGTAAACAGTCCCGGTGAGAAACAAACTGCGAAGAACGTGACTGGGGTTTGGGAGGGGGGCGGGGGTGGGTTTCAGGGGGCGGGGTGGGGCAGTGCACTCCTAAACTCCTAAATGGTGGGTGGGGCGGGGGCAGCGGCAGGCAGGGAGTGAGGGAGTACAGGGCCGGGTTGCGGTGCGCACGGTAGGGAGCGGAAGCGCGGATGGAGCGCGGTGACTCCCCGCCTAGCATTAGCTAAGCATGCCTGGAACCCATCCACCCCTTCACCACGCCCCTTCGCCTATCCACCCATCCATCCATCGCGCCCCTTCGCCGCCCCCTCCGCCACCCCCTCCGCCGCCCCCTCCACCACCCCCTTCCCTCCCCAGGAGGTGTCCAAGATCAAGGTGGACCGCGCCACGCTGACCTGCCTGGCGCACTGGCCGCGCGGCTGGGTGTGCAGCGGCGTGCACAGCCTGCTGCTGGGCACGGAGGGCGGGCACGTGCTGCTGGCGCACGCGGGCAGCGGCAGCGTGCGGCAGGCGGCGGACCTGGCGGACATGGTGCCCGCGGGTGAGAAACGTGGCGGCAGCGGCGGCGGAGGAGGGATGGGAGTGGGGATGAGGGAGGGAGCCGGTGTGGGGGTAGGGGCGGGACCGGGGGGGGGAGACCAAGTGGGGAATGGGGTGGGAGTGCGGGTGGGTTGATGCCAGAACCCAAAGCATGTAATCGAGTGGACCTCAGAATTGGTGGAGAAAGGGGGAATGTGGGGTTAGGGAAATTACGGACAATGGGAGGACGGCCTGAGGATGGCAGGGTGAGGTGAGGGGGGGCTATTAGGGTGTGCTGTTGACGGGCCTTGGAGCTAGGCGCGTACATCCGTGCATTCCAAACCTCGAGACCCTCTCGCGCCTCACTCCCCCCCACCCCTCTACCTTGTCATACCGTCCATCCATATTCCATTTCACTCGACCCCGCCACCAAGCCACTCCGCCGCTCACCCGCCGCCCACCCCCAGGCACCAAGAAGGCGCCCAAGGTGTACGGCCTGGCGGTGCACCCCACGCAGCCGGACGTGGTCGCCGCCGCCACCAACACCGGCGTGGCGGTGCTGGCGCTCGCCACGCCGCCGCATCCGCTGCCGGTGGTGCCGCTGCCGCTGGCCTCGCCCGCGCAGGCGCTGCACGACGACGGCGCAGCCGCCCTGGGCGCGGCGTTCGGCGGCGGCGGCGCGGGCGGCGGCGGCTGCACCTACGTCACGGCCATGGGCGGCGCGGTGCTGTGCGTGACGGCCGCCACGCTGCCCAACGCCGAGCTGGCGGACCTGCCGCCCAACCAGGTCATGGGCAAGCTGCAGGTCCGTGGCGTGCCTGTGTAAAACACGAGGAAGGGAACATACGCGAGACAGTGTCCGTGTGTGCTTGGGTGTGCGTGTCTGGTGACGCGCGTGTGTGCGTGCTTGGGTGCGCGTATTCATGAAACGAGGAAAGGGAGGCGGAGCGGCCCGGACTTGCGCGGACATGTGTGGGTTGCACACGTGGGCGGGGCGGGGCGGGGCGGGGCGGGGCGGGAGGGGCAAACTGCTACGGTAGTTTGGAAGGCGCCGGCGCGCCCGTGGTGTGCGCGCGGCATGCGCCGTGCCTGAGGCTCTGGCCTGGAGCGCCGACGCGTGTCGCGGTTGCTAATCGTGATCAAGTGCCGTCGACCCGATCGGCGCTAACAACAGGTGGCGGGCGACGTGCCCAGCGGCCGCGCGCTGCTGACCGCCAGCGCGGACGGCGGCTACGTGGCGGTGGCGTGGCCGGCCGCCCGCACATACGCCGTGTACCGCCAGGGCGCCTCCGCCTGGTCCGAGTGAGTGGGGGCGGGGGTAGTTTATTCCAGAAACCAAAAGCGAAACGGGGGGGCGGCGGGCAGGGGCTGGGCGCGGGGGCGAGCGCTGTGCGGGCTGCGGGTGGCAGGTGGCAGGCTTGGGGTTTGGGGCAGGGCTCGCCAGGGGCAGGACTCGGCGGCTGACCTGTGTGGGAGCTCAAGAGACGTGCGGCGGCCTGTTAGGAGGAGGTGCGGTGGCTTTACTGCGCTGCTGAGCACGTGCGCAAGGCAGCCCCTCCGCCTCACCACTTCACCTTCCCGCGCTGCGATGCCTGCCGCTGCCGATGCTGCTGGCGCTGCGCATGCGTTCTTTTACCGCCGCTGCAGGGTGGCGCGCGGCCACGGCACCTCGGTGGCCTGGCACGCCTCCCAGCCCATCTTCGCGGTGCTGGAGGAGGCGCCGCCCGCGCTGCCTGCCGGAGCCGCGCCGCCGGGCAAGCCCAGCAAGGACCCCAAGAAGGCGGCGGCGGCCGCCGAGGCGGCACGGCTGGCTGCGGAGGCGGCGGCGCGCGCCGCCGCAGCCACTGCGGCGGTGCGCATCAAGGAGGTGGGCGGCGTGGGCGGCAGCAGCGTGGCGCCGCACGGGCTGGGCGGCGGCGGCCTGGACCTCGGCGGCGACCTGCCGGCGTACGTGCAGAGCGGCCCGCTGCTGGCGGTGACGCTGCGGCGGCAGGTGGCGGCGGAGGGCGCGGAGCTGGCGGGCGGGCAGGGGTGAGTGAATGGGGCCGGGAACGCGCCGGGCGCGCGGACAAAGTGGTCTGGGTGGGCTAGCGGGCGAGGCAAATGTATGGGCGGGCAAGCACGCGTGCCGAGTGGCTTGGTACGGCATTGCAGTCGAATCCCTCTTCCGCCTGCACACCGCTGTGTCCCCTGTTCCCACTCTTCCCTGGTCCGCCTCCGCCTCCCCCCACACACATCGGCACTTCACAACCATTTGATAAACACCATCCGATGGATGGCTACCCCCCCCCCGCATCGTCTGTCTACATCTCCTTCTTCATTAATTTAACATGCATGGAACCCCCCCCCCCCCAGCTCCGCCATGGTGTGGTTGGACTGGGAGGGCGGCCGGCGGCTGGAGCCCGAGCTGGCCGAGCCGCTGCTGCTGGCGTGGGACCCCTCCCGCTCCATGGTGGCGCTGGCCTACCCCAGCCAGATACTGGTGCTCAGGTGAGGAGAGTGAGGGGGGTAGTTCATTCCAAAAACCAAAAGCGAAACGACCAAAAGAACCCGAACCAGCCAGCCCAACCCAGAGCGCGGAGGTGGTTTGGCCTTAACCTGTGGGTCTCGGGCGCCCTTGACCTTGAATCTTCAGTCTTGTCGTCGGTGTTGTCGGTAGTCATCGATGGCACCCAGGCTCGCGCGCGTACAGACCCACCCCGTTAGCTAAATTGCGCAATTCAATCGCGATACTCACCTGCTTGATACCAGAGCAGTGCCGGCGCCGTGAGTGAGGGGGGTGAGGGAGTGGATGCCAAGGCAGCAGGAGCAGGGGCAGAGCAGGACAAGAGCAGGGGCAGGACAAGAGCAGGGGCAGGAGCAGGAGCAGGACAAGAGCAGGGGCAGGAGCGCAGCTGGAAGCGGGTCAGGGCGCAGGGTAAACGTGGGCAGAGGAGGTGGGGCGGGCTGGAGGTGTAAACGGAGCGGGCGAGGACTGGGAATCTGGCTGGAGCTGTTGTGTATGGGTGGTGGGCGGGAGGCGGACCGGCTGGCTCGGATCAGTGTCAGTGCTAGTGTGCGACCCCGAGCAAGCGCCGACCTGGCCGCCTGCTGCCGTACTGCCCTGCGGTACAGGGCGCGGCCCGAGTTCGCGGTGGTGGCCTCGCTGCCGGTGGGCGGCGCCGAGTCGCTGGAGTGGGCCGCCCGCCAGCTGTTCATCTCCACGCCCACCCACATCCTGTGCGCGCTGCTCGCGCCCGCGCCGCCGCCGCTGCCCGACTCCGCCGCCGCGGCGGCGGCGGGCGCGCCGCCCGCCTACTCCGCCGCCGCGCCCGCGCGCCTGATCACGCTGGCCGGGCCGGGCGCGCCGGTGGCGGCCGCCGCCATGGGCGCGGTGGTGCACGAGGGCCTGGCGCCGCCGCCCATGATGCGGCCGGCGGGGCCGCTGGCGCTGCTGGGGCCGCGCGACGGCTGCCTGTGGGCGGTGGGGGTGCTGGGGCAGCCGCTGGCGATGAGCCTGGCGCACCCGGGGCTGCGGGCCTGCAGCCTGGTGGCGGCGGGAGACCTGCACGGTGAGTGAGAAAGGGGAGGGAAGGTAGGAGGAGCGGCGGCGTTTCTAAGCGCCTCCAGTGCTTGTGGAAAGACAGGCTCAGGCGGGCACAGCACGGGCTGGCCTGAAGCAGTCATGCAAGCATTTCGAGTTCGCAAGGCAGGCTGTGGCCAGCGCACTCTTCACCCGCTTCTGATGCCGCTCAACCGACTGCTGCCTCCTCCTTCCGCTGCTGCTGCTGCTGCCGCTGCTGCTGTTCCCCTCTTTCCTTCCTCCCCCTCGCCCTCTTGCAGGCGCGGTGCAGCTTGCCTCCCGCGCGCTGGCGCCCGAGCTGCACGACCCGCTGGCGGCGCTGATGCTGGAGATGGACGGCCTACGGGGCGCCGCCGCCGCCGCCACCCTGCCCGGCATCAGCCTCGCCACCGAGCTGCGGCTGCGCGCCTGCCTGCGCCACTGGCAGCAGGCGGTGGAGGCGGCAGACGCGCTCATGGCGGGCTTCGTGCGGCGGCCGCCGCCGGGGCAGTTCCGCAGCGCCGTGGCGGCGGCGGCGTTCGGCACGCTCGGCGGTGGCGGGTACGGCGGCGGCGGCGGCGGGCCGGCGCTGGGCGATGAGTTTGTGGACCTGTCCGCGGCTGGCGGCGGCAAGCCGGCCAACGGTGAGTTTCAGCTAGCACCCATCCTCTGGAAATGGGGGCATCACTCATTCTTCCATGTACGGAGCCTTCCTGGCTTGATGATACCGGCGCTCTTCTGTGGGGCATTAACAAATGCCGCCAACTTGCGCCCGGTCCAGGCGGCCCGGTCTGACTCATGAAGCATCACATATTTTTGCTACGCATGCGTGGACCCTCCCCCACTTCCGCGCACAGCGCCTGCGCACCCGCAAGACCTGGACTGGACGCAGCCGCTGCGCGCCGCCTCCTCCAGCGCGCGCGCCGCCGCCACGGCCGCCGTGGCGGCGCGCCCGCTCGCAGCCGCCTACATGCCCGCCGCCGCCGCGCCCGCCGGCTCCGCCTCGTCCACTGCGCCGCTGTCCCCCGAGACCGTGGGCCTGGTTCTCGGGCTGCTGGACGACCTCCTCCGCGGCGGCCAGCACGACGTGGCGCGGCACCTGGCGCGGCCGCTGCTGGGCGGCGCGGTGGCGCTGGGCGGCGAGCAGCTGCGGCGCCTCACAGCCATCCTGGCGCAGGTGGGTGTGTGGGTGCGGGGCTGGTGGAGGTGGTGGTCATGGGGCTGGTGGTGGGGAGGAGGGGGCGTGCCCAAGGTGACCGAAGCCCACGGGGTTTGCAATACAGGGCAGGGGCGTGCAGGTGCGCATGTTTGTTTGCGTTCGTGCATGCGTGCGTGTGGCAGCACGATGTCTGTGGACGGTTGCGCAGGGCCCAGCGGGCCAGAGCAGCAGACATAGGCTGCAAATAGTTGCGTTCGACCAGCACCAGGGTTTGACCTATGCCGCGCGAGCGGTACTGCAGCACGGGTACAAGGTGTCACATGGTCCCCTCAACCCCTCATCCACCCCACCTCTGTCTCCTCCCCGCCCGCACAACACAGGTGGGCATGAAGACTGACCTCCCGGCGCTGTCGCACGCGGTGGCGTCCGGCGCCGACACGGCCAGCCGCGAGAGCGCGGCGCTGCTCGCGGCGCTGCTGTGCGGCCATACCGCAATGGCGCAGGACGCGCTGCGGGACGGCGGCGCCGCCGCGCTGGCGGCGCTGCAGGCCAAGGTGTACGGCCTGTCGGGAGCCGCTGACGCCATGGCGGCGTGGCGGCGGCAGCTGCTGGCCGCGGCGCCGCTGGGCACGGCGGCGGCAATGGGGCGGTTAGATGTGAGCATGCCGGCAGCGGTGTGAGGCAGGGCTCGGTTGCATGAGAGTGATGGGGGATTAGGGGATTGTGTGGCAAGTGATGCTCACGTGGTTGCTACCGCTCATTATACGCTAGCTAGATATTTTTGTTATCCTCATGCAGCGGCAGCTGCTCGCTCATGCGGCCAGCAGGCCGGCCCCTCCTCCCCCGCCCCGCCGGGGCGCCCATGGGCCCTCGCCCTATGTAAACTGGCCTAGAAATTTTTGCAGTGCCATTTTTACCGGGCCTTTTCTACAGCTGTCGCTCGGTTCTATAATTGTAAGCTAATCTTTATTATATGCGCAACTCTCGTACATCTAACTCGCAAGTCACAAGCAGCGCGCCCGAGAGGTTTCACCGGCTGCCCGGTCTTCGTCAGCGGGTCACATCTATCAGCATTTAAATAAATTATAAACCCATAGGCATTGAGTTTGAGGCGCAAGCGGCCACACGAACGGGGTCGCGACCGCTGACTCTATGCCCATGCAGCCATGTCATTAAAGGCCCGCGCGCGCTGTCGCTAGCACAATGTTTTGGACGACTCTGGGCCACACTAGCCAAGAGCGACCAATAGCGTCAGTGACTCAGTTTCGACCGCTGATGCCGACTCGACCCTTCAAGAACGTAGTCCTCGCCAGTCCTGCTTCGGCCTCTTCATCGCCTTCATCGTGCTGCATCCGATAAGTGGTGAGTGCTTGGCCTGGGGCTGCGTGCTGCAAGCTACTCGCGGGGCCGAGTCAACGAAGGGTCGATGGCCAAGCGAGACCGACGCTCCTGCCCTTTGACCGCGCCCTCTGCCCCGTTTGCGCGCAGTCACAACCTGCTGGGCTGCTGTCGACACACTCAGCACCGCGCTGCACAAGGACAGCAACACTTCCGGTGAGTGCGGTTCGATTGTTGACCGCTGCCATGTCCCCTCGGCGCCGGGACCGAACAGCGAGCGCAGCGCCGCGCGGCAGCCGCGTTAGGCATGATATGTTGACCCGTTAGCGCTTTGTAGGGCTCCAGCGACAGCGCTCGGCGCCGAACTTGAGTGGCTGTCAAGCGCTCATCGTTCAACCTCCGACTTCGCGCGCTGACCTTTCATGTTCGCTCCTATCCCTGTCCTCAAACCCGATACCCCCCACCCCAGGCGTAACTCTCGTGACGACGAGGATACCGAGGGGGGCAGCGGCGCGGGTGGTGGGGATGGCGGCGCGGGCGGTGGTGCTTACGGGGCCTACGGTACTGTGACCTTATCGGCTGGTCCCGCTGGTGCCGTGCAGGGTGATCAGCCTGTGTCTGGTGGCACTCGGCGTGCTTTTTTCTGCCGTGTCGTATGGCTGGTTCTAGGGGAATCCTAGCCGTCTGCTAGGTGCCCATGCTGCGCCATAGCGTAGCCAGGGTGCACCAACGTGCAACAATGCTGCCATCTGCAGCGCCCCAACGTATCAGCCATGCACGCATTCGCGTCTTGGCAATGCCCTTCTTGAGTTGTAATAATTAACGTACCTTTCTCTTGTGTCCCACCATACCCACACCCAAACGAGAGGGGGGCACATGGGGGGTCGAGGGGCAGTGAGCCCCGAAGACCCCCAGCCCCCCCCCCCCAACATCCCTAATCAATAATACGTGCCTAACCAAGGGGATGAGCGGGAGCTAGGGCATCTAAAAGCATGATTATCTAAAGTGGCAAACTCAACGAGGGAAGAGGTCGTGAGGTCCAGCAACACGGCTGCCTGTATGCCGCCCGCGGTCTCCTTTGCCTCGTCACCCGGAATGCCGAACAATATTGGAAGATATTACGCGTCCAATGCCCGTGTTGACTGCTTCGTTTGTTGATGGTCAGGGCCAAGAGCGCAACCATCCTACAGGATGCTAAACCGACCCGTCACCGCAGTGCGTAAGAGCAGGCCCCCGCTCACCTATCGATATAAATTGCGATGAAGTGGTCATTAAGCTCACTCGCCGGGGCCTGGGGCCAGTCTGCCCGATCGCTATCGGTATGTACCGATGGCACAGAACAGCCTTGCCCCTCCTTTGTGCACCGACGACCAATTAACTCAGCCTGAAATGCCTCAATATACTCCGAGGCATATTGATGGACAATTGACAAAATACAGACAATTTAGCCAGACGCAAAAGGCCTTTGCTGTAGCTTAGCTCGCTCAGCCCTGTAGCTCAGTGAACCCCAGTCCGCACCCCATTATTTTGTTACAACTACAAGGTTCAATCTGGCGTGCTTTCAAGGCTCGAGGTGGGGCGGGCAGCGTCGTCAACCTGGGTCGCCTGGGTCCCTGCGACTGTGGTTTGGGGCCTTGCGCTGGCACCCATGAGACCTTAGTGTTATCATGTCAATCTGCAATTGGTAAAGTAGCCTGCGGGCTGTCGTCGCTGCAGGGTCGCGCACGCCGGGTGACGCTACGTCCCGACCCCGCACCGGCGATGGGCAAGAAGAAGGCCTGCGAAGATGGCGAGGAGCATGCAAAGCATAAAAGGCCCAACAACTTTTGGGGGCCGTTCAATACATGTAAGCTGGAGGGCCATGAGAGCTGTTCGGGGTCCATGGAGGACGTCGCGCTGCGCTTTTGTTGAGGGCTGGTGCCTTGTGGGGTTTCATGTAGAAGCCAGTTTAACCTGACTCATCTCGGCTGGCTTGTGCTTCGAAACAGGGTGGCGCGAGCACCATGAGAGGACCGGCAGTCGGGCCACCGTCACTGAGATGCGCGAGTAAGTGCGATGGATACGATGCAACTAGGGCAGCCGGCTGCGTGCGCGCCCGGGCAAGCTGCGGGCGTCTGTCGCTCTTCAGGTTCCGCGGGTACCAACGGCACCAACCCCCTCTCGCGCGCAGGTGGTACGCCACGAACGCGCACCAGGTGTGGCCGGAGGAGTTTATGCCGAGCGTGGATGAGATGCTCAAGATTGCAAAGGGTTTGCGGACCATCAAGCAGGTCAAGGTAAGAGTGGGGCCAGCTGGTGCACAGTGCGCCTTGGGGCGCCATGCGTTCTCACGAGCGCAGTTCGAAGCAACCTACACTGGACGTGCCACAACAGCCGGTGTGCGCTCAAGTTGCATGTATCCCATAATATCAATGCACAGGACTACTTCCGAAGCTACCGCAAGATGCTAAAGGTCAAGAAGGTGGGAAGAAAGGATACGCGCACACGACGTTGCAGCTCTTGCGAGGCTGCGGGCACACAAAGCGGGCGCTCCCGACGTTTCCTGTATGTGCTTGTCCTGGAATCCTTGTGCTCAATGCCGACGTGTCCACCACCATACGTGTACAGGAGGGCGACCCAGTGGGCCCCCGCGGCGGCTACGGGCGGAAGGCATCTCATGGCGGCGGCCGCAGCAGCGGCGGCGCCAGCTCCGCGGCAGCGGCCGTCATTAACCAAGCCGTTGCCAACGGCCACTTTAACGGTGCCGCTGGCTCCTTCCTCGCAGTCGTGCAGGCCGCACAGATTCAGGCCGCACTCGCAGCTGCCCGGCAAGCACAGCAGCAGCAACAACAACAGCAGCAGCAGCAGCAGGCCGCCGGCGGCAGCGCGGGCGGCTATCCGCCCGGCCTGCCGGACCCAGCCATGCTTGGCGCCGCCGCGGGCGCAGCAGCAGGCGCGGCGGCAGCGGCAGCGGGCGCTGGTGGCACCGGAGGCCCGGAGGGTGCACTGCCCTTCCTGGATTGGGGCTTCCAAACGGAGGCTGCGATGATGGCGGCCATGGATGAAGTGGGCGACGTGAGCGAGGGCGATGCCCTGACCGACAGCGAGGGCGAGGACGGAGCCGGCGCGAGGCCGGCCCCATCGGAGACGACGGCGCATACGAACACCATGGCGCACACGCACAGCCATGCCACGCACGCCACAGCCCAGGACACGATCGGCACCGGTGCGCCCACCGCGACCGGTATGACGCACGGCGGCGGCGGCCTGACGGAGGCGCTCGCAGAGACCGCCGCCGCCAGGCCCCTTAATGCTGCGGCCGCGGCTGCAGCTGCCGCCGCGGCGCATCAGCCTGACTTGCTGTCCATGCTGACGAACCCGGAGCAGGGCGGCAGCAATGAGGAGCATCCAGCTGCGGCACCCTCGCAGGGCGGCGGCCATGGTGCACTGCTGCCCCCGGCACCGCACCACGCGCTGCCGTTCGCGCCCATGCCGTACCAGGAGACCTGGGCAGCGGCCATGCAACACCAGCAGCACCTGCAGCAGCAGCCACAGTCGCACATGGCAGGGACAGCAGTGTCGCAGGCTGCGGCCCTGCCGCCGCCGCACCCTCACCCGCACACGGCAGTGACCTACGGCATGCCGCCTAACATGGCGGCCCGCCGCTTCCTCCGCGCCGTCCGCACTTCCGGCGGCGGCGCCATGACCGTGGGCACTGACGGCGCCACCGGCAGCCCAGCGTCCGCAGCGGCTGCGGCGGCTGCCGCGGCAGCCTCAGTTTTCAACTCGGCTGGCGGCGCGCCAGGCATGGCGGCGCACCACCACCACCACGCTGGCGCGGCCACGCTCACATGCCGCCGCACGCGCATCCGTACCTCGGCGGGCGGCATGTGGCAGCAAGAGGTGCTGGAGGCGGTGGAGATGGCGGCGCCGTCGGGCACGCCGTACGGACTGCCGATGCCGCCGTACCCGGGCATGCCCCTGCCGGACGATCCCGCCGCGCCGCGGCCGCCGGTGGAGACCAGCGGGCCCGTGGCGCCGCCGCCGCTACTGCTGCCCGGTCCTGGTGAGGAGCACGGTGGCCACGGTGCAGTGCACGTGCGCGTAGCGGCGCCGCCGCGCAAGCAGCTGCGGTGCGGCGATCGTGGCGTCGCCAGCGGTGAGAAGGAGGGGGTATGCGCTGCCAATGCCGGCGGCGACGGCAGCGGCGGCGGCGCCAGCAACCAGCTTTCCCAGCAGCAGCAGCAGCAGCATGACTCGGACGCAAGCACGGTGCCCTCGTGTGGCGGTGCCGGCTCGTTCACTTCCTCTGGACCTCCACCGGTGCCGGTGGCGGCAGGCGGTGCGGAGGCCTGCGATGGCGTGGCGGCGGCCGCAGGCGGTGCGCTCAACCCGGCGCGCCGCATGGTCCAGTCCTACGGCGGCTATCCTGCAGCCCCGGCGTCCATGTATGCCGGCGCTGCCGCCGTGCCGCCGCTGGTGCCGTCGGGCGGTGCGCTCCGGCATAAGCTGTCGCACGGCGCCTCGGCCATGGCGCTGAGTGACGGGGGCGCTTTGTACGGCGCCGCCGGCGCATACTCCTCTGCGGCGGCGCACCAGGCAGCGGTCATGCCTCAAGCGGCGATGCAACACCCGGCGCAGCAGCAGCTGCAGCAGCCGGCGGTGCACAGGCAAGGCAGTTACAGCGCAGGCCAACCCCAGGCGCAGCAGGTCGCAGCACCGGCGGCTCCGGTCCCGGGCTGGCCGCACGCGCATGCACCGCCTGCACAGCATGGCTACCATGGCTACCCGCCGCCCCATCCCGCCTACGGCTATCGCCACCCACACCCGGCTTACGCCCACATGCCGCCACCGCCGCATCCACACCACGGCTACGGCTATGCGCCCGCGGGTGCACCGCACGGTCACTACGCGCCACCGCCCTACGGCGCCTACCACCACATGCCCTACGGCCACCCTTGGTATATGTACGGACCGTATGGGGCCTTCTACGGCCCTCCTCCGACCGTGCCGGAGGGCTCCGAGGCCGGTGCACCTCCCGAGCAGCAGCAGCAGCAGCAGGTGCCTCAGCACCCGGGCGCGTACGGGGGAATGCCGCCGCCGCATCCCTTCCACCACGGCTACCCCCCGCATGCGCAGCATCACCCACACACGGCTGCTGCGCAGCCCCAGCACTATATGCCGGGCCAGCAGCAGCAAAGCCAGCCCTCGCCACTGCAACCCGTTGCGTCCGTGGAGCCGCCTGGCACTGGGCCCAGTGCTGAGCTGCCGCCGCAGCACAAGCAGCAGCAGCAGCCGGGTGCTGCTGTGACTTCTGCGGCGCCTCGGCCGCTGCAGCTTGGCGAACTGCCTCAAGGGTTGCTAGCAGGCGGCGGCGGTGCTGGCGGTACGACCGAGTCGCTTAGCTTGTCGGGGCTTTCGGCGCTGGGGCTGGCGGAGAGCGACAACGAGGGTGATGAGGCTGCCAGCAGCGCGGCCGCGGCTGCTGCAGCTGCCGCTCGTCAGGCGCGCAACAGCCACGGCGGCGCACAGCACCACCAGCGGCGGCATGGTGTCCAGCAGCCGCAGCAGCACCAGCTGGGTGCGGGACACGCGGGTGATGTGAAGCTGACCGATGCCACCGCCAGGATTGAGGAGATGACTACGCCCCTACCCGCCAAACTTGCCGCGTCCGCAGCCGCCACCGGCTCTGCCGCTGCTGACACCGGCAAGGGCGACTCGGCCAGGGCAGAGCCAGCTACCGGCGACAAGCGCCCGGACGGCCAGCAGCAGCAGCAGTGTGAGGAGGGGCCTGCACGGGACAAGCCCGCTGCAGCCCCAGTGGCCGGGGCTGGGTCCGGCGCTGCCCCGCCGCCGCCATCCTTCCTGTCTACGCCAGTGCCCGCCTCGGCCCGGCGCCTCACTGGCGGCGGACACCCGCCCAGCGCCTACAGACACCCGCCGGCAGCACACATGACGCATCTGCACTCACAACTGCGCCGCGAGGCGCGTGGCAGCTGCGGTGGTGCCACAGGCGCAGCGTCCGAGGGCGGCGCCGTTGCAGGCGGGAGCCACAGCGCCGGCAGCGACGGCGGCCATGACGGCACCGCCAGTGTGTACTACAAGACGCCCAAGACGGGGCACAAGCCGCCGCCCGGCACGCCGTTGCTGTCCTTCCTGGCCGACTTCTCCGCGCCACACCTGCACAGCCTGCTCGCGCCCGGCAGCGCGGAGCACCACTCCCTCCTCCACCACCAGCACCCAGGCCTGCCGCCACCGCCGGGCAGCGTCAGCCATCCCGGCCACGGCGCACACTTCGCGCACGTGTACGGCCCCGGCGCAGCCCACGGCCATAGCCACCTGCACCATGCGCAGCCGCAGCACGGCCCCTTTGCTGGCATGGATGCGGCAGCGGCGGCGGGCATGGCTACGGCTAGCAAGGCGGCGCGTGGCGGAGGCGGCGCCGCTCCCATGCCGATGACCATCCACGTGCTGCAGGAGGAGGTGGTGCTGCTGGGCGGCCTGGGCGTGGGCGGCTCCATGTCCGACCTGGGGGGCTTGCACAGCCCCACTGGCAGCCTGAACTGCCTGGCCATGATGGACATGGCGCACGGCCCCGGCGCCGGCGAGGACGGCAGCGACGTCAGCATGTGGGGCGCGCACCACTGAGGAAGTAGGTAGCGCACGCCATCCATGGAGGTGGGTAGCGCTGCGGCGCCGCTGTGTGCTGTGGAGATGGCTGCAGAGCCACGCGGCACGGGGCTTACGAGCCGGTATGCGCTTGACAACCGCTGATGAATACGCATTGCGGGCATTGGGGCATTTTGCCAGATTGATTCTTCTTCTGTGTACTAGAGAATGGCTCCGAAATGAGCCGGCCGGCACCGACAACAGCGGGGACATGTGTAGCGATGCCGCTACGACTTCCTGGCCCCCGGGCCTGGTCCCAGGCGAATGACACGACGGCCCGCTCAGGCGGACCTGCCTGCCGGGTTCACCTGCAGGCATCCATAACCGCGTGATTGACACCAGCGACGCAGCGCGTAGCTGCGAGGTCGTTGTTGTGAGAGAGAAACACAACTAGGCACAGTTGCATACGGCAAATGCACGCATCGTACGTGACTTGACCTCACAGACCCAAGAGACGCATGCGGCGGCTGGGTGCTGAGAAGGGCTTCATGCAGCATCCCGGGCTCTTGATGCGGGGCAGGAAGGAGCATCAGGCACCAGGTTGCCCATCACCAAATGCGGCAACAGCGCGCTATGGTTACGCGACATGGATAGAGTACTTGATTGGATTCTAAGTCATTGTGTGTGTGGGTGTGCATGATTGTTTTGGTACAGCCGCGTTGGTGAGAGCTTGCGAGATGTGGGTGCGGGAAGCGCAACAATTCGTATTTGAGGGGCGGAAGGAGGGCCCGTGCGGTTGGCTTAGACTCACGTTAGCACTTGGCATCGTTGTTGGTTGGACGTGTGTCTTGCACTCTTGCGTGAACGAACGCTGGAGACCTACCTCTACCGCGGGCTAACAAGGGATACCGAATCATATGACACGCCATGGCCACCCCTGGCCATGGCAAACGGAAATGAATAGAAGTAGCAACAATTAGTCAGGGCCGATTACGCCCTATCTACTAGTAGTAGACTGTATGTAGCTTTGGCATAAGCCCATGTGCTGAATGTGCCATGGGCTTTTGCGCCCCATTAAACACCTGTTAGTCAACGTGTGGGTGATATCGCCCTGCGCCTAGCCCTACCGGTAACGTCTAGTGCGCGCGCGTGGCCACCCGCCATAAACGCGCCAATTAATTCGTGTAGCTGAAGTTGAAGTGAAAATTGAGTCGGTGGATGTGTGTGTGCGCTGCAGCTTGAGGGACACGTTGTTGTTGTTACAGGTTGGAAGTGTGCATTCCTGAATCCTGTAACGAGACTAAACGAGCCGTAAAGGCTCCTCGTCTCTGATAACATTGGTGGCAGCAGTATGAGGCACACCGTGCGACACAAGTTCAGCGTATCTCTCATAACGCCTAGTCCAGATATCCTGCAATCACCTAGCTAGCTTCACCTGGTCCCATTCTCTCATAACGGTTATCATACCCACACTTGGTACAAGTCCGTAGCTCTATCTTATCTCAGCGTAAGCTTCGCAGCCTAAAAGTACGTGCCTCTCGTCCTCTACAGCCATATTGCACAGACGCAAATCCTTTGCTCTCTGGGAATGTGATGATTCCGGTTAGCCTCAAGGGGCCAGCAGCATAGCCTAAACCGCATGAGGGCACGCTGCATCTCGTACGGCATGGGTGTCGTGATGTGTGTGTGGTGCATTGGTGGTGCGTGGCCTTCAAAACAGAGACGCATCCAGTGCTTGTACTTAGCCATATGTAGGCCGGGTTGCATGCCATCTGTTGGAAACAAATCAGGCGTGGTGTCAAGCCGTTCATGCGCCCAACCTGCCATCAGGCGCTCTCTGAGCGCTCCAACCAACACGGCCTCGGGCAGGGGCTTAGAGAGCAGCCATGCAACTCGGTCCCTAGCTCTCTGGCGGCGCAACCCAACAGGCATATCTTGCCACAGGTCTGCTAATAGCTCAACAAAGTGCAGGAAGGAGCGTCCCCATCCAGTGACCGTGCGCGTATCACGGCCGCCAGGGCGCGAGCTCGCGTCAACCGCCTCAACCAACTCTTCGGTCATCGCTTTGTAACAATACGAGTGCGGCTGCTTTTGTATGCGGTTAAAGAATCCAATCAATTGCTTAAAAACAAAGTAATGTAAAGGTAGCTGCCCAAGCTCGGCAAAAAGTAAGCGCTGTGCACAGGGTCCCTCGACTCTCCCTTCGCTGGGAGCGAAGTTGTGGATATGTCTCTAACTTTGAGTTTTATGTTATAATATGCATGGATAACAATATTTCTCATGTGTGGACGGCGAAAAGCTGTGAATGTGCCCCGGCTCGTTTCGGGTGCACTTGGGAATTGCGGCGTCTGTGACCCGAGGTAACTTCCGCAATCAAGTTCTACTGTACACAATATCACCAAAGATAATATAAGCACGCCTATATCAGCCTAAGACCGTGTCTACGCTGCACAGCATTTGGCCGAGGTCCCTCCGCGAACAGCCTCATTTCTGCTGCGCGACTAATCAAA
The DNA here is from genome assembly GCA_016834595.1 of Chlamydomonas schloesseri. Classification (NCBI taxonomy): domain Eukaryota; kingdom Viridiplantae; phylum Chlorophyta; class Chlorophyceae; order Chlamydomonadales; family Chlamydomonadaceae; genus Chlamydomonas; species Chlamydomonas schloesseri. Next base: position 250,857 of record JAEHOD010000003.1, read on the forward strand.
TCATCTGTATATGCCACATCAACACTAGTTTGGGCTTTTAAACGGGTCTGGGACGCAGCTTGAACGGACACGAGGCAATTTGGGGACATTGCTACCAGGTGTTGGCCTCGTTTGTGTCACATGCAGCGAGGTAACTCCCAGGACTGGAGGCACTAGATCTTTGAGATATAATCAAGGACTGAGTGCAAAAATCCGGGGTTACCACGCTGCCTGTAAGCCTGGCCGAGACATATCCGGAGCGGGGTCGCGATTTCGGCCGGGTCGTGGGAGGGGTGCGCTGTGCAGGGCGCGACGCACCGACACACTGGCACATAAACGTAATCTGAAGCTTCACCGCGGGGTCTCTGATCGCAGCCTCAAACAATCCCTCCGCTGCATTGCTACTATCTCGCGCGCGATCTCCCTCCGGCCCTCCCCTCACTGCTTCCATCAGAAGGTCTGGCCCCCAGAGGGACACGTCTCTGTATCATGGACTGTGGCAGGGCGGCGGAAGCTGTCCGAGGGCTGAGTTCGGATCAAAGCCGCCGGCAAATGTAAGCTTGGTAACGATTGCACCCCGCCTCTCTGCCCATGTAGTGACTAACTACGAACTTTGGATTCAGCAAACACGCCACGCTTGCTCTAAAGCACCGAAGGAACACAAAGATGACTCTGTCCGAAATCAGGTTGCGCTGCCTACCATGCTGCTACTAGCGCTCTTGCATCCCACGCTCGTGTACCACACGGGCACGAGCTGTCAGAGTCTGTTTGTGCATGCGTGTGTTTCCCATTGAGCTTCATTTGCACACGAGAGTCTCTGCAGCAGGGGGGGGCCCTCGCGGGGGTGGGAGGGGGGGCCTGGCTGCGGGCGAATGGGCTCGTACACCAGCGGGCGCGACTCGTCAGTATCACAAACCTCAGCAATGTGTTTGCGGCTTGCGATGCATTTGAGTTCTCATAATAGTGATTATAGCTGCCTCACGCAAGCCAAGGATAAAGCACCCGGTTACAGCGCACAAGGCTTGAATAACAGGACTGCGCGTGCCAGTGCAACATGCTCCTTCAACGTTGAAACATTAATTACTTTTCTGCCATATTTACCTGGCGCAGTAACATTTGCTCTAAAAACGGCGAACGGAGAATATGGGGACATCCAGACGCGCTTCTTCGCAACGATTCATTGAAGTATGTCACACGGTGGCGCATCGTCTGTGACCAAATTGAGCCTTTTCAGCTGCCGGACACGTAGTGAGACGCGTCAGAAGGTTTGCGGCCCGAAGGATGGCTCAGGTAGGCCGAGCGTAGGTCGTCCGTGAGCTCGCCAAGCTCGCCAAGCCGGTTTCCCAGGCAACACCCGCTGCGCATGTGTAGCCAGCTAGTGTTTATGACGCCCGGCGCTCTTTGCGGCTCCTGTGAACGTCATGTCTTCCTCGACACGCTCTCTAGGGATTGCTGAGTTCTTCCCCCAACCGGGACACTTGCCGTCCGGGCGCTGTTGGCCACCCATACAGAAGCTACCGCCTGCTGTGTCAATCGCCTGGGGGTCAACCAATGCGGCGGGGTTGACGCTGCCATCCCTAATCGAAGCCTGCTCGTCCCAAACGCTTGAGGCCGACCCGACCAACCTCAGCTGGAAGGTAATGCTTTCTGCCGGGTCCTGCTGCGTTTCTTCTCTGCGGGGCGTTGCATAACCCAACAAGCAGTTCATAGCGCTCTGCGGCAGACCGTGCTGCCGTAACCCGCCTGTGCCAGAGCCATAGCGACACCAGGCATGCATGCTCATGACCGCCGTGTGCATTCGTCCGCGCCCCGTTGCAGGCGACAACCACGAGGGCCTCGCTAGCGCCGCGGCGGTCAGTACGCTTCGCACTTGATGGCGATGACCTGCACAGCGCTGTCACGGCCGCCCGGGCCAACGCGCCACACCTGACGGAGCCAGGCGGCTACGGCGGCCCGGCGCTGAAGCCCATGCTCACAGCCTCAGTGTACGCGCGCGGGCTGGCCTACCGTGCGTCCGATGGTGGCGCGCTTTGCTATAGCGGCGGCGTTGACAACACTTCAGGGGGCTTTCATGGCAACAGTGGGCATAAAGACGGCGCACTCGGGCGGGCCACGTGCCACAACGGCGCTCAGGCGCCTCGGGGCAGTAGCTATGGTGGCTGTAGCAGCAGTGGCCGCAGCAGCCGCGGCCCAGAGCGGGCAAAAGCTGTGAGCGGCGCTGACGGCGGAAGTAACGAGTGTGAAGAAGGCGGGGATGTTGAGATCTCGGACCTGGTGCACGCCTGGAGTGATGGGCCACATGGCGGCGGCGGCGCCGGCGGCCACGCCAGCCGCAGGGGCCATCAGAGCCGTGGGAGCCGCAGTCGGAGCCGCAGCCGTGGCGGCAGCCTAGGTGGCGCCGTCACCTCTGCAGGGAGCAGCGCGCTGCCCTCTAACGGCGCAAGCTCGCGTCCGTTCCCCGCGGCGCTGGCTTCTGGCTGGTCGATCACCTCCATTACTGGCTGTGCGGCTCCGATGAGCGGAGCCTTCACCCCCGGATCGCTGGCGGCATCGGCGGCGGCGTCACTGCGGCGCCCGTCGTCCGTAAAGCTGGAGGCCACACAGCGTACGCGCGCCGCTGTCCGGTGGGCGATGGAGGCAGGCACTGAGGAGGGCGAGGACGAGGAGGAGGAGGAGGAGGAGGAGGAGGAGGAGGACGGCGAAAATTACGGCAGTGCAGTCAAGAACTCGGCGGCACGTGTGGTCTTCGCCACTTGCCCCGCGGCCGCGATTCCGGCTCACCTGGCCCCGCCCGCAGCTCTGGCGGAGGCGAGGTGCAACAGTGGCAGTGTCAGTAGCCGCAGCGGCGTCGGCCGCGGCTTTGTTGGCAGCCCCAAGCGGCATCCCTCGTCGCCTGAGGCGCGGGGTGGCTGGCGTGGCTACTGGCGGCGCGGCTGGAGCCACTTTGTGGCGGCGCTAAGTGGGGGGCGAACGGCGAACGCCAAGAGCGGCAACTCGAGGCAGCAGCAGCAGCAGCAGCAACAGCAGGCGGCGGAGGGGAGTGAGCGGCCAGGCGTGCCTGCCAGCGGCCTCAGCGTCATGTCGGTCTCCTCCCGGTCGCCCTCCATGATGGCCTTCCGCCTCCGTGCTGCAGACAGCCGCACAGTCAATCTTCGCCGCATGAGCAAAGCCAAGCGGCAGCGCACCCGGCCGCCCATCTTTGCCATTGGAGCTGGCGCGGCAGGGCAGCCGCTGGCCGTGCCTCCGCCGGCGCCTGCGGTTTCACGGTTCGCGGCTGATGCCGCGGGAGCCGCCACAGTGCGCATGCAGCCGTCACATCCGCCGCCTCAGCATGTCGCTGGCCCGCATGCGCCACGAACGTCTGCGCCAGGGCGTATGTACGGCATTGCCACGTCACTCGGCAGCAGCGATGGAAACGCGACGTCGGCATGGGTGGTGGCGGGCGGCGCGCTCACCTCGACGCCAGGCGTGCAGGGCGCAGTGGCTCCTGAGTCGGGCCGGCAGTCGTTCTACCGCAGCAGCAGCTTCCCAGCCCGCGGATTCAAGCTCAGCAGCAGCAGCGTTTGGCCGGAGCCTACTGCAGCGGCGCCGGCGCCATTGACCGCAGCAGGGACCCAATCAAGCCTCGGCCCGCACTACCCGCACCACAACCCGGAGGTCATCCCGCCTGGGGCCGAGCCGGCCCTGAACCGCACCACGCCCCGTGTGAAGAAAATGTTGTCCTTCAACCCCACCGTTGAGAATGACCGCGGAACAACTGAAGCCTTGCGTGGGATGACGCCAGAGGGAAAGCGACCCACGCCGACAGGGGCGGTGTCCGCCATACCTGCGCAACCCGGGGCTACGCTCTCGCTGCGCAAGACGCAGTCGATGGGGCCGTGGAGTAGCAGCGCGCCAGCCCCCGCCGCGAAGGCAGGTAGCAACAAGCGCGCGGGGTGGCTGCAATTTTTGGTGCCCACGCCGACAGGGGAGGTGTCCGCCACACCGGCGCAACCCGGGGCTACGCCCTCGCACAACACGCAGTCGATGGGGCCGTGGAATGGCAGCGCGCCAGCCCCCGCCGCGAAGGCAGGTAGCAGCAAGCGCGTGGGGTGGCTGCAGAAGCTGGTGCATGTGTTCAGCAGCCGGCAAGACCCGTTGCCTCCACCCAAGGGGTCGGCGATGGGGATACCTGCCGCCGCCACTGCCGACCCCTTTCTGGCCTCAACTGGCACCGCGCGCACTACCGCCTCCGGTGACTCGGGCGACACCTGGGGCTCTGACAGCAGCAGCGGAGGCGGAGCTAGCGCAGAGCACGCGGTACGGCCCAGCGACCCCAGTATCTGCAGTAGCGACAGTAGCGACTGTAGCCACGCACGCGCAGCAGCTCGCAAACTGCAGGTCCTGGACTCCCGAGTAGTCCACTACAGGCGGCTGCAGCAGCAGAAGCAGCAGCAGCACCAGGCGCCGGCGCCGCAGCAGCTGCGGCTGCGCCGGTTGCGGGGCTCAGTGGCCCCACAACCACAACCACAACCACCACAGCAGCAACATGCTCACCATGAGTCGGTGCACCACGAGGAGGAAGAGCATGCGCGGTACGGCGAAAGTGACACAGAGGATCAAGACGAGGAGAAGGAGGCTGACACAGGGGCTCGGGCGGCGCTAAGAAAGCGGCTGCTTGAGCATGCGGCGTCTGTACGGGATGCGCCTGGAGACGAGGGTGGTGCCGGGCCTGTTTACTTCGTGGCTAATACAGCTGCCTCCCGGAACTGAACTGGATGTTCTATATGGGGCCTCTGAAAGGTGTACGCCCGAAATGCCGTGTTCCCCTACGGCTGTTTGCGATGCTGTCGTTCGTATAGTAAGGCTTGGTTGGAAAGGCTGCCACGGACAGCATTGCCATGTATGGGCGCTGTGGATGATGTTCTTTGTGCCATGGATACCCAGGCTGTGACCGTGACGCACGCACGCACCTGAGCGACGCCACCTGCGGTGACTGGAACATGTACTGCGCGTGGGAGACACCTCTTCCCAGGACCCCAAAGAGTACGTATGATGAACACCATGTACTGAATACAATCTGCCATTAATGCATATCTTGTTATACATACAAGGACTGCAGAACACAAATTATGGTTGGACCAAGTGAGTTGGGGTGCGTAGTAATCAAGTGAGCATTAAGTCTGAGGCTGCTTTTACCATTCCACCAGGCCACCCTTGGATTGAGAGAAGGGCGGATGGATCACTGTGGACTAACAAACCAGGACACATTATGATTTTGGACGACAAGGACGAATAGTGAAAACTGTGTAGAGGTGGAGCCCGTACGCGGGCAAGGCCTACTAGGAGACAGAGTAGGCTGTAGGCGTTGCAGGTGGCACGCCCCTGAGGTTTAGAGCAGGGCGCACACCCACAAGTGCTGTGCTGGCTCGTGAACTGCGTCGGCAGTTCCCTCCTGTAACCAATGCAAACTGCTTTTACGTCTTCCAACACGAAAGTAATACTGCTAACATGAACTTAAAGCTGTTGTCCACTTGTAAGCTCGGGTGTACTCTCCCTTGCGTCGAGGCGGCTTGTAGTGGGGGACTGAAGGTCTCGCATGTCATGATTGCGGGCTACTGTATAAGAAGGGGGAGTGTAAACACCATCATGGCACAACTGACCGCTCCGAAGAGCGCAGCCAATCGCCATCTCTGCTCGGCTCCAGACCTGCTCAGACTGCCTCGTGTGCCTCACTTGTGCCTCAGACGTGCCCCTCCTGTACCTGTTTTGCTGTTGATGATTGCGGATTACAAGAGGGGGACAGTGTAAACACCGTCGTGGAACAGGGAAACCACCAGGGGAGGAAACCGCTTCGAAGAGCGCAGCCAACCGCCATCCCTGTTACGTACATGCGCTAAATTGCGAATGCTTGGCTATCGACCCACCTCGCAGCTGCTTATGATTGCGGAAGAATGTTCCCTGACCCATGTCCGTGCTCGTCGCCGCCGGTTACCTCGGGCCCCAGGCCCTCTTGCGTTCCCTCCTTTCACATCTTACATAAGGAACACGTTTGCCTGAGGCTAAAGTGTCGTCCCAAACGCTAAGCCAACGTGTGGAGCTTACCTACCCCCTACCTGGCCCTTGGCAAAACGAGCTCACAAGATATTGAAGTTTGAATGTTTGACTGGCCAGAGCTAATTCTGCTGTCTAGCGAACACGAGCGCTCGGCCAGGTGACAACGTGCGCGTTGGGTACAGAGGCTTTGTTGCGAAAATCCAATGAAATTAATGTATGTAGTCGTCCTATGCATAATGAGTCGCTTTGCAAGGACTGGTGGAAAGAGTCCTCAGCCCTGTTGGCCCGTTCACTTCACACGTCGACTCCCTACCTCTCTCTGTGCCCGCAGGTCATGGAGACGGAAGAACACTTAAGTAGTCGCTTTTAAATCTGGTCCCATGTATCAGACTGCCGACCGCGGTAGCGGGTAGGGAGCCAGCATTCTGACCATCGCGCAAACAGCTGGCGAGGGCTTACAAGACTGTGGTACGCACCCTGCTGCTGCCAGCAGCTTACATTGCTGCCATGGACACGGTGGAAGATGTTCGCGTGGGCGCGGGGACTCCCCCTGCGCTTAGGCGCCGAGCGGACGGTGGCGGCGACACGCCAAGCAGCCCTGCGCACCTATCGGCTGGTCTACTGGCGCAGCACCGTCAAGCCTTCCTTGAACGGGTGGGTGAACCGATATGGCGGCATCGGTAACTTCAGAACCCCCGAACTCCAGCCAACCCCTGCATACATGTTCGTTGGCTACTAGTGCCGGTACAACTGCCCGGTTTGTTACGGCATGGGAGGGCCAAAATGTCCAACCGCTGCAGCCCAAAGCGCTTGCAGGTGATGCCAACCCCAGCCCCTGCCTCACCCAAACCCGCAGGACGACGCATCCCTGATGCAAGCCAAAGCACCTGCCGGACCCGCCCTTGCTGCAGTCGCCGCAGCCGCGGTGGATGCACCTGACACCGACGTGGCGTGCATGTCCGCCGGCTCCGCCTGCAGCAGCCGCCTCGCCACCTCCTTAAGCTCGCGCGCCTCCTCCGTCGGCTCCCTGGCTGCGGCCGCAAAGCCGCACCTGCGCCAGTCATCCCGTATGCGGCCGCCCGTGGCCGCTTCAAACGCGGCGGCGGCGCCAGAGGACCACATGGGCCCAGATGGGCAGGCGGAGGCGGCAGTGCAGGCTGACGTCCATGCCAACACGGATGTGGGACATGGACACGGGGGAGGCGACACTGCAGACGGGGAGTACGGTGCTGGCTCTGGCGCCGTGGGGCGGCTGCAGCAGCTGCATGCGCAGGATCCTGGCATGCGGCGGCTGCGAGGCGACAGCGCAGCCATGCGCGTGCAGCCGCGCTCCGGCAGCGGCTCCGTGCGGCTAGTGCGCGGCGTTGCAGGTCCCGGCGGCTCACGGCGAATGGCATTCGCTGGCGCGCTGCAGGTACTGCCGTCGGGGATACAGCCTCTGCCGCCGCCGGTGCCGCGCCCAGTGGCCGTGGCGGCGCCGGCTGTGCCGCCAGCGGTGGGTGGCGCGCTGCTGGTTGGCGCGTCTGGGACGAGCTCGGGTGCGGGTAGCGCAATGCCGCGGTATCTTCAGCTGCGCCAGCAACGGCTGCGGCATGAGGAGCCCGTGTCTGAGGGACAGGAGCGCGTGTCAGCGGGGGGAGGCGGCGCTGTGAGTACAACGGGGCGCGCGAGGGACGAGTCCGCTGTGTCGCTGAGGTCTGCAGAAGCCGAAGAGGGCCAGGAGGAGGAGCAGCAGCAACAGCTGCCCACACGTCTGGGCCAGACGGATGCCCCAGACACGGCGCCTGAAGCAGGGTCCGCCGCCTCAGGTGGCGCAGCCGCACCCGCCAAGACCGCGACGCTGTGGCGGAAGATTGCGGGACTCATCAGTAGCGGCGGGGGCGCGCGACATGCCGAGGCTCCTCCAGCACTAGCAGCATCCCCGGCGACACCTGCGCAGCCGTCGCCGGCTGCCCCGGGCGCCCGTTTGATGCCGTCGCCGCCCAGGCAGCGGCCGCCCGGTCCGCACGACTCGCGGCTTCTGCACCACAAGCGCTTCCGGCGGGAGCGCAGCAACCCCGTGCTGGCCGAAGCGGCCGGCCGTGCGCTGGCAGCGCCGCCGTCGCCCATGCCCACAACCGCGTGGGGGGACCCGACGGCCGCTGGTCGCGGCGAGGGCGGCCTCGGTGCCGCTGTCCTCAGGCCGCCCGACAGCGCCGCGGCCGCCGCCTTGCAGCCTGGCACAACTCAACAGCCGCGCACTGAGGCAAAGCCACGGGCCCCGCCGCCTCCCCCGCTCGCACTTCAAGCCGGTGAAGCCCCCAGAGCCCCCAGCACGTTGACGTCGCCTGTTGGTCACGGCATCAGCGCACTGTCGTCCCCAGGCAGTGGTGGCAGCGGCAGCGGCAGCGGCGCAGCTAGCATACTTGCAGGGCGCAGCTTCCAGCGCCGCAGCAACGTTGTGCTGCCGGAGCCTTTATTAGACGGTCACTCTGCCAGCCGGTCGTCGGTGGTGGTGGTCCCAGCTGTGCCAATGCCGCCACCGACACCAACCGCTTTAAGCGTATCATCAAGATCCATGCCGCAGGCAGCGACTGAAGGCGACATGGCGTCAACGCCAGACCCATTGCGACTGCTGCAGAAAAGCTCCTCCTCAGCGAGGCTTCATGACACTGAGGAAACCGCGCTTGCCGTCGTGGCTAGCGATGCAGGCGGTGGCCGCGTGCATGCAAGCAGCACCGAGCCTGGCTTCAGTACCGCAGTCGCTGTGGGGTTATGGGATGCTGTAGCTACAGCCACGGCGGCTGCCATGGCGCCGGCGGAGCTCGCAGAGCTGTCGCTGCCGGGCAGCGTTGCCGGCGTCGCCAGTCTTTCTCAGGCGTGTAGCGTGAGAGTGGCACCCGTAGGCCCCGGCGGCCGCGCTAATCTGCGGCCCATGCGGTCATCACCATTAGATGCTGCGCCTGACGGCAACAGCAGCAGGGGCAGCTGCGGTAGCGGCCCCACCGACGCACAGAGCGGAAACCGCGGCCAACCGAAGCCCTCGCGACCACGCTCCGTCAGCCACGGCGGCAACGCCGGTGGCAGCACCAGCGCCAATGGCACACAGGCACTCGGCTGGTGGCGGCGGCTGAGCAAGGCAATTAGTCACAGCGGTGTTGTGGCCAGCCTCGCGGCCGCCCCCGTGCAGCCACGTCCGTGCACGCGCGCTTCTGACAGCGGCGCAACAAGCGCCAAGACAGATGGCTCTGATGTGCCCCCTCAAGCCAGCCTTGCGTCGCCCACAGCCGCGCCGACGCCTGCACAGCAGCTGTCACCGACTCCCGCGCCGCCCAAGGCGCCCCGCCTGTCGGCATCGCCGTCTATCACCAGGACATCCGGCAGCCCACCGCTGCTGCGCTCCTCCGAGACCTTTGGCGCCTCCCTTCTCGCCACCGCCGCAGCGCTCGGCCTGGGCCGCGCTAGCGCCTCACCCGCACCGCATGACTCCCGCATCGTGCACCGCCGCCGCATCAAAGCTGCCGGCAGCGAGCGCCCGCCATCTATGCTGGTAGCCGCTTGGGCGGCTGTGGAGGCGGACGCCGCACGTTCCCCAGGCCCTGCCTCCGCCGCCGTCTCGGAGCGCGCGCCGCACAACAGGCTACCCAGCCAAGCGCTGCAGGCTCCGCACGCCGCTGGCATTATACCCGAGCAGCTCCAGTCGCCTGGCGCGTCCTTCAGCGGCGGCCGGAGCATCGTGTCCTACAGCATGCTTCCCACGGCCGCAGATGGCTGCGGCACGGCGCACGAGCCGCCGGGCGACCGCAGCAGTAACTCTGGCGCTGCCGGGGGCGACGCTGCTGGCCGGGGTGGGCTGGTGTTTGACATGCTGCATGGCGAGTACGGGCACGGCTCGGGCCTGGCTCGCGTCAGCCAGGGCTTGCGTGCCGCTGCGCCAGCCGTGCCATCCAGCGCCAGCCAGTGCGATGACGAGCTGTCGGTAGGCCCCGCGGCCGCCAACGGCGCAATTGCGGCGACTGGAGGCGATGCGGGTGACCCCGGCGCGCCGGGCGGAGCGCTATTTACCCTCAGGCGTAGTGCGCCGGGCTCACTTGCAGCCGCGGCGCCAAGCCTGCGCAGTCCCACCAGCCTCGCGACAGCTGTAGGTCCTAGGCCTGCTCCAGAGCCAGAGCGCCTCGCGTGGGGTTTGGTGCAGCGCCATGGCCCGGCCGCGGCTGCCCCCGAGGCAGGCTCCGGTGGCGGCCCGCCGCTGGCTGGCGGCCGGGTGCTGCCCGGCGGGTTCCGGGTCTCAGCCTCGGGTGCTGAGCATCCCTTGGGACGTCTTTTGGATTTGGAGGTTATGGCGGCCGCGAGCGGTGCCGGCGAAGACGCGCCTGTCTTGCGTGTGAGGGCGGATGGGCGGGGGGGCTGGGGGCGAGGGCGCTGACGAAGATGCGATCAGCAAGAACGCTACTGCCGGTAGGCAGCAAGTCAAAATAGGCAGCGCTGGAAGTGACCACAGTGCACATGAATTGCACGTCATGGTATCTTCCCGTATTTTTATTGTTATGATTTTTTTGTCGGCATACCGTACTGCTACGCGTGATTTGTGATACCAGTTTCGTGAAATTTAACGAAATTGGTAGCAGGTGAAAATCCAGACCGGCTTTTGCAGGCGCCATTTCACGAAACCTGGTGCGCTCGTGCACACGCTCCCACCCGGACGTGTACAGGCAGACGGGCACAGAACTCCACACAACCTGCCATTTGCGAATCATATGGCCACGCGGTGATACAGTGTGCATACTCCTACTAGTACTACTAGTGCTACGAGGTGCACGCGGTGGGACGAGTTGTAATGGAGAATCACGGGGAAATTTCATGGATTCTGGGAGCACGGTGAAAATCCGGACCTGTGCAAGCCCATGCCAATTCACGAATTCTGGTGCACCCGGTGCAAGTTTCAAACCCCGAAAATAGCGTTTCACGAATTCTGGTATCACGAATCACGCGTAGCAGTACGGTAATTGCACCCCTGCACGCGAGAGCTTGTTGGGCTTCTGGGCTGCTGGTAGGACTTCGTTATGGGCGTGAAGACTGACAGAGGTGCCGCAAGGGTACCGGAACTTACCGCGCTGCCATCAGCTGCGCATGCGCATATGGCTTTGCATTAATGATGTTTGTTTTACGCGGACGTGGGGCCTCTGTTACTGTCGTACAAATGGGCCGACCGTATATCTACAAGAGCAGGGAGGACACCGGGATGCAGACTGCTGAGAGCATGCGCGTCGCAAATGTTACATACCTGCGTGATACGCTGGGGAATGCCGGTAGCTTGCGTTGCTTGGCTGTGGATATGTAACCAGTCGCCCATAAAGAATGCCAATACCGGTACGTGTGTGGGGGGGGGGGTAGATACCAGCCCAGATACCGTAAACCATACCCATGTGAAAGAGCGAGGAGGAGAGCGTGGCCTATGCTGACAACGGGGAACATTCAACAATTGCCCCGTCCCGAAAGCTTCCCGTCGCCCAAACCACCCGACCAAGGTCCGCATCACCCAAACCGCTACCATGCCACGTCCTCAGCCACCGAGTAATGCCGTCCTCAGCCACGCAGCTCCAACAACACTATCCCGCCCACTTCGCATTCGCCTTATAGTGCATGTCCGTAACTCGCCATTTAGCGCATGTCCGTAACGCAGTCACGCCGTCCTCAGCCACCCAGTCATGCCGTCCTCAGCCACCCAGTCATGCCGTCCTTAGATTGCGTCTTTACAAGAGAGGACACACCGAGCTCGCAAGCGGGCAAGGGGCATACACGGGACCTGGGTCGACATCAGCCAGAGGGATCCACCCTGCGACCGGAAACCACCGCCAGGTTTTGCTGCCCACTCTCAGGTCCCTAGTCCGGCAACTCCACGCACAGTGTGTCGAAACCAAGTCAGACACCCGGATGCATGACCCGTCACAGCCACACGGCACGGTGGTGCCCCCGCACAACACGGCGCGGACAGGCCAGTGGTCCGCCGTCATCCGCATCAAACAGAAACACCACTCATTTCGCACGCCGCAAAGCAGGGTCGCCCCCGCCGCGCGGACGTGACTGGGCGTCTTTGCGTGCCTGCGGCACAGTCTGGTCCTGGTCCTAAGGCCCAACACGGGGCAGCGCCCTCACTTCATGCGTGCCAACGGCACAGTCTGGTCCTGGCCTACAGGCCCAACACAGGGCAGCGCCCCGGACAACCCACCAAGACAGACAACTCGCTACCGACACATCGCAACCACCAACACGGCAACCCGGCATGCAGCATTCTGGCGCTACACCTCCTCGCCAGGCTTTAAACGGCAGTCTGGCACCGGCTGGAAAGAAGGCTGTCAGGCATCCTCAGTGGAGCGCCATGCCGCCAGCGAGGTGCCCATCGAGGCTTGCGCCCGGCCACAGACGGCTACGAGAGCCGCCAGCAACCTGCACACACAAACGCCTTAACAGCAGCACCATGCCGTCCTCAGCCAGCGGCCAGCCGCGCTGTAGCAGTCATTGCCGTTGCGCAATCCCTGCCGTTGCGCAACCTCGAGAATCGAGACAGCGGCCCCAATGTACAAAGCCACACGGGCCTTCAGGGCAAGGCTCACGGGGCAGCCGGATGTGACGTGTGTCCCATTGACGGGGCGCTGATGGGGGCGTTCAGGGGGGTGCCGCATGGACGGGTGGGACGGGTTATGCGAGTCGCTGGGGAGGAGGACCGACGTTGAAACGGGATCTACCGGGATCCAAGGGTCGCTTTCGTTTTCGCAATTTAGCGCATGTCCGTAAGGGTTGGTGGGCGAGCAGCCTTGGTAACATTCCGATGGCTGGTAGTGCCTGAGGGACCGCCCCTGGGGACCGCCTGCCCATTTTTGGGCTGAGCCCCCCCCAGCGAAGCGTCCCAGAGGGGGCGAAGCCCCCCCAAAACACCCCGGTCCGTGCGTGCGTGCGTGCGTGCGCGCGTGCGTGCGTGCGTGCGTTCGTGGCTGCGTCGGCAAAAAGTATCATACTGGCACAAACCGTGACTGCCACGTATTAGTATTTGCTATTGTCTATTGCATGTAAATAGCCGGCAGGGAAAATTCGGGTGGAGCAAGAAGTGCCTTTGCGCGTCCATGGACCATTGACTTTCGCGAGGTCGCGAGGATAGTCACCTACGCCCGCGTTTATAGGGTCTATAAAGCAATCTGTGTTGGCGGCAAGCAACTCGGGGAACTAAAGCGCCAGTTTGTGGCAACTTGCGGAGCCATGTCTGTCGCCCCTCCTGAAATGCTTGCCGAGGAGCCCCGAGGTCGCTCCCACCCCGCGCCTAGCCCGAGGAATGTCGGGCATCGGGGACGTCTGCAGTGCAGTGGAGGGCTACAAAATGCTTGGACTTGGTGGCAAGGGGGCCCTTGACTCGCGTGGATGTGGGCGTGTGGGATTCAGGCACGCGTGCCTTGCTGACCAAGTCCTAAGCCCCGAGCTCGCGCATCGTCAGCATGGGCCCAACGCTCATTCCCTTGAAGCAGCCACCCACCCCGTGACTGTATTGGGGCTCAGCCCATTTTCCAGCTGTACAAAGCTGACACCCCTTGTCCCATCTGCATTGAAGTTGGGCGGACTTAAAGAGTGTGACCCTGCGCGTATGCAAGTATGTGCCCGCGATTACTCCTCAATCTGGTCAGGTGTAGCTCATGAGCTCATTCTCTGGCAACGACGTCGACAGCGTGGGATGCAAGGGGCTACCATACGGTACACTGCTGATACGAATGAAGGAAATGGTAGGGTGACAATTGGGTGATAAGAAACAACCGTTCAGGCAGGGGGGGGGGTAGAAACAAAACTTTCACACCCCATGCCACAAAACCTCCCGGCCACGCGCACAGCGGGTGTGTCATATGTGCGGTTGCGGGAGCGTTGAGGATGAAAAACACGTTTTGCTAGAATGCGCAAGCTACGCAAGCCTTAGGCAGGCGATCGGTATTACAGGTGGAGATATGAAGCTGGCTATGCTGAGGACGCCGGTCACTAAGCTGGCAGCTTACTTGCACGCGGTGATGACTCTCAGGTCGCGCGCGCTTAATTCAGTCACTTAAGTGGCTCTTTCTCTGTCGCTCTGTTGCGCCCCCGGACTCAAAGGAGTTAGTGGGGCCTGCATGGACCTCAAGCCATGTAAATGCTCATGCTCATGCCCGGAGGGGGCCTGGGGGGGTGGGGGTGTCTCCCCCCTGTCGTACACCCCTAAAACCCCCTCCATTTTTGTCCAAACAAGTAACTCCTTTCACCATCCTTTATTACACTGTGCGGTTGGCGGACCGGTCAGCCCACGTGATTCGCGCTCGACCTAGCCATCCATGGCTCCAGCCATCCATGCTCCACACCAGCCCTGGTCCCAGACCCCTCGAAACCTCGCCTTTACATGGCTACATCTATTGTTGCTATAGTAATATAGTTTTGTGAGCATTTCCAGCGGTCGGCGCTTGTAGAAGTCGAAGCTGCCGAGTGACATCGTGGCAACATGTTCCAGACATGTTGGCATGTGTACCCAAAAATGTGTGATTTGGGCCGGCTCCTTCAGAATCATGCATCTATTATGCATCTGGTATCGCTCCTAGGAGTTGTCCCGCCGTTCTGTGGCTGCTGCTAGGCGTTTGGGGCACAAAACGAAACCTTGAGCTGACCGTGACGAAACCGTGGGAGGCCCCTGGGGGGGTGGGGGGTCCCCCCGACTTTGGGGGCCCATATCTTTGCACCCAAAAAACCTTTTCAAATTTTGAGCGCGCATTTCGAACGCTCTCGTCGAGCTCTTCAATATTGAGGCATGGGGTATAATCGGGAAGATTCAGGTTGTCGGCGCTTTCGCCAGCCCAAAGAGGCTGGTAGGCTCAGGTAGGCTGCAGCGGCCGTGTGTCGGGCCCGGGGCAGAAGTCTCCCCACAGCTGTAACATAGTGGTACATGATGCTCGTCTTGTTTGCTGCAGAGGCAAAGCATTCCCCTTGCGCTGATACAGGACATGCTATACAAGCGCGCTTCTTAGGGCCTTCAGTCAAGGGGGGGACTCGGGAAGGCGGGTTACACTCTTCCGTGTTTGCAACTTTTGGACACAGCCGTTGGACCAAGTTGGACGTCCAAGAAGCGCACCGGCGGGGGGCAGGACGCGCACCTTCAATCTGCCTGGACAGGATTACATAAAGTCCACACAGCCTGTGGAGCGCCTGCGCTAGAGTAGCCCGAAGCTATAAGATCAACAATACGCGTATGCCTGCGGAAAGGCCCGAAGCGCCATCGGGGCGCGTGGCTGCATTCCGCGCAGCCGGCTGGCAATTAGACCAATTAGACTGGGGGAGTAAGCATGGGGGACTGGGGTGGGGCACCCCACTCCCTCATCCGTCGTTTATTCGGCTGAGGTATAGTGGTCAAGCTGAAGCAAATCGTTGCTACCAAAACAATTTTGGACTGGCTTAACACAGTTTGCTGGGGCGGAGACTACTCCTGAGACTACTCTGTCCTCTCAGGACTGACAGGCGCCACGGCAGAGATAGCGGCACACTTTAAGCACACAGCATTTGTGTACTCACTTCCAACGTTTTTAGGCAGGTTAGCACATATTCTGCTGCGGTCAAGGCCGAGCTCGCTCACTTAAGACTGCTTAAACAACCTCTATTCTAATTTTGAAGAGCTTATTCTATGACTTAGGCACGGTGTGCCCGTTTAAGGGCACACGCAGAAGACATGCAACACGGGAGCAGGCTTTCGCCTTGAGACTGGAGCGCTTGAAGCATATGCGCTTCCCATACTGCTATGGCACCAAAGGTTAGGCTCAGAAGGCCGTCACGACTGTGGGAACGGGTTAGCGCTCCTCGTCCAGCAAACAGCCTTCTGACCGCCTGCATTCTATACAGTGTTGCTCTGTTAACTTTGATTAGCTTGCCTGTCAAACTGAAGGAGTCCCAACCGGTTGCGCATGTGCCTTGATTTCGGGCGTGCAGGGTCTTGCGAGCGCTCCTGCACGCCTTAGTATCAAGGGAAGGAATGGAGAAGCTGCGGACCTGGAAGTGGTGTGCGCCTGGGGCTCCTTTTCGAACCAGGGTGGTCCAAACGGCGTGCCACCCAGCGCAACGACAGCGGAGGGCGGAGTATTGGGGCCCGCGCCAGCGGTAAAGCTCCCTGTCGAGGGCGGCCAGCCCGTCGGACGCAGCAGCTACGGTGGAGGTAGCCCTGCGGCGCTTGGCGAAGACACATCTGGAGAGACAGAAATTGCAGAGGAGGGCGCGGCCGTGTCGTTCTTAGGACCAGGCGCAGCCAGCGAGTCGCGCGGTGCCAAGGCACCGCTCGTGCGCTTCGCCGCCAACTCCATCACCGGCCGACTGCCGGGGATGATCAGCCTGCCCATGGCCGCGGCTACAAGCGGCCCACGTGCAGGGCAGCAGCAGCCGCATCGGCCGCAGCCGCAGCCGCAACAGCAACAGCAGTACCAGTACAGGCAACACAGTAGAGCTGCTGCGGAGGTCCGCTCAAAGGGCGGCGGCGGTGCAGACTCAGACGGTGTTGAGGACGAGGGCGAGGATGACGACAATGGTCCGGGGCCTAGCAGTCACGGCGCCGGGCCGCGCTCTTCCTGGAGCAGGCACGGTGTACAGCAGGTGCGTGGCCTGGTGGTAGGACAGGGTACAGCCGAAGCCAGCAATGGTAGCAGGGAGCTGGGGCGGTAGGCTGGTTGGTAGAAAGGGAGCTGGAGGAGGAGGCCGGGCAGATGCGCGTAGGATGTCAAGGCGGGGGCCCGGCTTTGCAAGAGCAACTTGCTTGTGTAGGTCAGCAGCTGGTCACTGGGCCGCGGCTGGGGGCCTGGGTCAATACCTGACACAGCATGTACCGCACCGTAACCTGCCGTGCAGAAGCCAATCCTGAAGACCAAATCTGCGACGGAGGGAGGCGAGCTGGCACAGCCCGTGCGGCCGCGGCGACCGGTGTTGTTTCAGGACCCCGGTGAGGCAGCCCCGGGCTCGCTCTCTGCGCCAGCCAAGCACCTCAGCTACCGGCATTGCGAAGAGGAGGAGGAAGACGACGATGACCCTGACAATGGCGAGCGGGCGGGCATGCACGTGAACTCAAGAAGTGGGGCCTCTGACAGCGCAGCTGTAGCACGGCAGACGGGCGTGGCCAGCTCCAGCGGCGCCGCCTCGCGGCGGAATCAGGACGCCACGGACCGGGTGGGCAGCGTTGCCGCGCCCAATGGGCGCGCAGCCGGGCCGCGTGGCGCGATTCGCTTTCAAGATGATGGCAGTGATAGCGAGGGAAGCGTAGGCGTCGAGGGGCAGAGCCTGCGGCCCGGCGGCGGCAAGGGCGCTGGCAGGGGTGTCAGCAACGCAACGGCTCAGGGCAAGAAAGCACTACGGCCTGGCACGGGGTATCGCTACCACGCTGCCCCGGACTCGCCCCGGCAGCATGTGGGGCACGGCAGTCACGACCATCAGGCCGACAGCCAACACAGCCACACTGCAGGGTCTGCGCATCTCCACGACCACGCAGCACATGCACACGCGCATGGGCATGTGCATGGGCATGACACAGCGGCAGCGGCAGCGTCGCCTTCAGGAGCTGACGCCACGTGGGGCAATCTCACACGCAGCGTGGCGCCAAGGCCCGTGCTGCAGCTGCGGCAGGGCTCCTTCGCCTCCATGAGCTCGGTGCACTCGTTCGCTGGCTCCTCGGGCTCGCTGGCGGCCGCAGCGCAACCGGCGGCGCACCACGGCGGCGGCGGCGGTGGCGTGGCGGCAGAGGCATCCGCTGACTCTGGTTCCACCCCCGGGCTATGGGACACGGACTCAGAGCCTGCCTCCGAATCGGAGCTGATTGTGGAGGGGCCGGCCGAGCGCGTCAGCACTAGCAACCAGCACCATCACACCAAAGGCGGCCGCGGCATGGGCTCAGGCGGCGGCTCCGCTGCCGGCGGTGGCAGCGGCGGCGGTGGCGGCTTGGCGGCGCCAGTGCACGTTTACCGCAGGTCGTCGCACAACGGCGGCTTCCTGGCCGCAGCCGCGCCCGCGCCAGGGCCGGGCGCTGGGCTGGGCGGTGTAGCGGCACCGACGGCGGCGGCAAGCGTGGCCGGGCGGGGTGCTCTGCACAGTTCCGTGGGGGAATGGAAGCAGGGTGTGCGGCAGTGGAAGCATGGCGCGGGTTACGATGCCCAGCAGCTGCAGCCGCTGCCGCCGCCCGTGCCCAAGCCCATCCTGCAGAACCGCCGTAGCGCGCCAGGCGCTGTTGCCGGCAGCGGCGCCCAAGGCGCCGGCTTCAGCGGCTACCCCCACAGCCGTCTGCAGCAGCAGCGTGCGCAGCGGAAGCTGCGGTTTGAGGTGCCGGCGGGCGGGGCGCCGCCAGGGGCTGCGGATGACGATGATGAGCCTATGGACCCGCGAGTGGCAGCGGCCGCCGCGGTGCGAAGCAAGGCTGGTGCGCGCATGGCCACGCCAGCGGCTAACCCAGCAGCCAAGACCGGCTGGCGCGGCGCATGGCGCCGTATCACTGCAGCGCTGGGCCGGCGGCCGTTGACACCCGCGCCCAAGGACATGATGCGGCGCGCGGCGGAGAAGGCGGCCGCGACAGCGGCGGCAGGCGGCCAGGAAACGGACGACCAGGAGGATGAGGAGAGACAGGAAGCGGGTGGGGAGGAGCGGGTGGAGGTGCGGTCAGCGGGAGCGGCAGCGCGGCGGCCACCCACCTGCAAGCCCGCCAGCAAACGCGGCGCAGGACGCAGTGTGGGATTCGCAGTGACGGACAGCGCTTGCGATGGCGCGGGTGGAGGCGGTGCAAGTGGAAAGGGCGGCGCTCGCGGCCCCAGCGGCGATGCGGATGCCGAGGCCGATGACGTTGGGGCGGTGGAGCCGACGGAGCAATCGGCCGTAGTGCGGCGGCCGCGGGCCGTGGACTCGCGCGTGGCTCACCGCAAGCGCATGGCGCAGAACGTGGGCCGCCCGCCGTCACTGTACGTGGCGGCCAACCGAGCCATCCGCTTCCAGTTACCCAAATCCAGTGACGACAGCGACGAGGAGGAGGAGGAGGTCGAGGAGGAGGAGGAGGAGGAGGAGGGTGGTGCGCACATCGGCGGGCAGGGGGAGGGCAACGACGACCGCGAGCGGACCAGCGCTGGTGGCGGGCCCGCAGCTGAGCATGATGAGGACAAGGGCGGGGACGTGGTGGCGATGGGGTTATGCGAACGCAGCGGCCAGGACGGCTGGCGGCGGCCGTCGACGTCGGGACTGGTAGCGGAGGCCTCCGGCAGCCCACGCAGCGCGCGCCTGAGCAGCGGCGCCGGCGCTGCGCCGAGCAGTCGTGGCAGCAAGCGCAACAGCCACAGCAGCAGCGGTGCCGGTCTGTACGGCGACGAGGCGGATGCGGTTCCGCTGGCAGCGACGACGTCGCCGCGCAGCCCCGGCTCGCTGCTCGCCACAGGCGCCAGCGGCGGCTTTGGGTCACAGACGTCACCGTCAGGTGCCGCAGCGGCGGAGGCGGGCGGCGGAGGCGCCGGCCGGCCGCGTGTGGCCTTTCCTTTGCGTGGCGGCGTCAGCAACGCAGTGGCTCCGTCGCCGCCAGGGACACGGGAGCAGTCGCCCGCCGGCAGCCACGGCGTCGTCGGGCCGTCGTCTTCCTCCCCGGCCGCGTCACCCATGCAGCATGCCAGTCCGGTGGCTGGCAGCGGCGGTTTCGCAGCCATGGGGCCGCGGCGGACGGTAACGTTGCCTGCCCTGTCGTCGCCAGCGCCGCCTCCGGGGCCGCCACCGGCGCCGCCGCCAGGCGAGCCGACTGGGCCACGGCTGCTCCGCCGAAACCTGACAAACGCTTCAGAGGCCAGTCGGCGAGACGGGCCCTCGCCTAATTTGTCAGTGAGTGGGGCGCCGCCGTCCGCGCCGTCGTCGCGGCACGTCAGCATCAGCGGCTCGGGCTTTGGTTCGAGCGCCAGCGCTGCGGCGGCAGCGGCGGCTGCGGCAGCCGCGGCGGGTGGTGAGCCGCCGTCGCCAGTAGCTGGCGTACCGGGGTTGCACTTGCACGGCGCTAGCAGCGTTAGCAGCAACACCAGCTCAGCGCACGGCGCGCATGCCTCCCCGCACCACCCCTCTGCCTCCACGCCTGGCCGCGCGCAGTACGGCGGCCCCACATCACGCCTGTGCGCCGAGACGTCCGCCGCGGCCCTGCCCGGCGGCGGGCGGCACAGCGACTCGCACCAGCACTTGCTGTCCCGCTCGCTGCCGCAATCCAAGGGCGTAGGGGTTAGCGGAGGTGCAGGCAGTGCAGGCGGCGGCCACGAACCGCAGCCCGGCAGCCCGGGCGGCTCCGGCAGCTTTGTGGGCAGCGACGCGGGCGACAACTCGGGGCGCTGGCGCTCCGTGTTCAACAAGATCAAGAGCGTCATGAGCGGCGGCGGCTCGTCGCGGGACTCCTCCCCCGGCCGCGGCGGCTCGCCGGGCGGCAGCGGCCGAAACACGCCGCGGCGCGGCAGCGTGGCGTCCATGTCAGACAGCGGCCGCGTGGCGTCCGCCGGGGCCGACGCGCTCGGTGGCGGCGTCGACGGCGGCGCCAACGCGTCTGAGCCGCCGACGCCGACCGCGGGGACTCGGCACCGGCCCATGGACAGTCGCATCAGCCACCGGAAGCGCATGGCGTTGGAGCGAAAGCCGTCGCTGGTCGTGGCCGCGTCGCGCGTGCTGGTGGAGGCGGCAGCAGAGGAGGCTGTCCCAACAGCAGCGGCTGGGGCGGGGGCGGGATCAACCGCGGGCATGACTGGCAGCGGCGGCGGCGGAGCTGGGGGTCGGGACCGCGGTGCGCAATTCGAGGAGATGGTGGCGCACCGCAAGAGCGCGCCGGGCACTTTGTATGCGAGCGGCGGTGACCGCTGGTCTGTGGACAGCCGTGACGGCACTGGGAGCGACGCAGGCGCGGTTGCCGTGGCCGCGGCCACATACACGCCGCCGCAGCACTACCGGCACTCAACGGGCGCAGTTCCAGCTACGGCAGCACGTCGGAGCAGCGGCGGCGGCGCCGGCGCGAGCACATCCGGAGGCGGCGCTGGCGCCCCGGCGCCGCCGCCGCCAGCGGACGGAGAGCGCCGGACGTCGCGCGGCGGCTTCCTGAATCGCCTCCGAGAGTCGTTGACTATAAGGAATTAGTATGCTGGCGCTCCAGGAGGAAGGCCATGTAGGGTTGGGCTTGGCATGTTTACCGTATACAAGAATGCAGAGGGCGTGGTGTACGCTCATATGCTAGCTCATTTGTTTTTTGTCATCAGCGGCTTGCTTACCCATACCACCTATCCATAACGTCACGAATGAAACACAGGCCGCAATAAGGTATGGCAGCACTTATGCATCTAGCGGGACCAGGCACACATGCAACCGACTGTTGGGCGCAGCCGCACAGTTGCACTTTACTAAATCCCACAATCAGGGCCTTTCCGTGTGATGATGTCTGTGTTGGGGGGGGTGTGGTTACCAGCCCAGACTAAACCGGGGGGGGGGGGGTGTCGGGGTCGGACATGTCCGGGGCTGCCGGCACCCATGGCCGCATGTACAGCCTGTGTTGAGCCAAACAACGGCTGTAACGGGTAACTCGTAGACTGGTGGAAGGTAGCGAAGGTGCGTTCTGCAGAGGGGGGGTGGGTGGGGTGACGTGCCCAGTTGTTTGGCATTCCGCAATGTTTCCATGGCCGGACGGACGGTGAGCTTGGCAATAAGCCGCCGCCCATGACTTGACAAGTGGTTGTGAAGGTGACGCTCCAATGAAAGGATGAATGGGCTTGTGGGCGTTTTACATGGATGGTGTGCGCGTCTAAAACTGTATGATATGGTCAAGGATATGATTGCGGAATTACAGAGGGGACAACCAAGGATATGGTATGAGAATTGCGTGTAGAATCCGACCACGGGCATAGCCCGGCTGCAGCGCGAGAGGAGGCATGGTGTTCTCCGCCTATGCTGGCTCGCGCAAACCTGGACATACCGTAAGTCGAACATGCGGTTGAGCGCTGGAGCCGGAGGAGCGGAGGACCTAGGCACTGTGCGTCAACTGCTGTGGATGAGGGACGCACCATACGACGCCCGCATGCGCTCGGAGTCCCTGATCATTATGTAAGGCGCCTAAGCAGATGTTCGCCAGGTCTGAGGAGCAATGAAATATTGGGTTGGGGAGCGCCCCGCTGTTCGGCTGTTGCTGTAAGAACCATAGACTCAAAAGTGCATGCTCGTTTCAGTTGTTGGCAAGCACGTTGGCAAGCTTGGGCCGGCAGTAACCGTCTGGCCGTCTCGACCCAGCTCACTGGACTTAGCAGTGCCGGCACCCCCTCGGTGTCACATTTGTTGCGCTGGCGGTTGCGGCTGCAGTGCGGGGTAGGCTCGCAAGGTGCGAGAGTCTAAGAGTTCAGGGGGAGCCTGCACGGAGGCGGTCGATGGTTTTGCGGGCATGTGCATCTAAGCCAAAAACGGCCATTGAGGGCGGCCGTTTCGTCATAGCAACTCACACGGCCTTTGTGCGTATGTATACCATACCAACCCGGCTCTCTACCTGCAAAGCCCTTGACCTGTGCTGACTCGGCATCCGAGAAGAAGAAAGCACGCCAAGCGGTCGCAGCGCCAAGCTTAGGCAACGCGATTGATTTCGATTTATCACGCTGCTGTGATTTGCGCGATTGGGGCCATTCCGTAGCCACGCGCGACACCCAGCATGGCCGCGAGCCTTTTCCGGCGTTCTGGAAGTGAACGCCACGGCGTATCGATTCGGGCTCCTACGACATCACAATGGAGCGAGTCTAAAGCCTCAGGCCTCACCAACATGGCGCGCACTTCCTCTTCCGGCGCGCCGGACCTGGAGGACCGGGGGGACCATTGTGAGTGTCCATTTATGTCATTTGCGTGGCGTTTTTCTCTCGGACCTGCATCCTAAGAAAGGGCATCAAGCCCAGGCTGTAAAGAGGCTTCACTTGCAAACCGGCAGTGCGTTGACAAGAGCTGGTAGGCCCGATAAGCACGTCCGCGTAACCCTGTGCGTTTCCTTTGTGGCTTTGGATTACCCCCTTTCCCGTAGCTCCCCGCTTGCCAAAGAAGCTCATGCTGTCATGATGACGAGGATGTACTGCTATGTGTTCCCATGCGCTGCAGTGTGCTCTCCAGTCGGTTCATACGGTTCGCGACCATCCATCGACTCAGCTGTGTCAGCCTTCTCGGAGCTTTCTCTCTCCAGGTGCGTTACAGCAGCCCCCGCCACGCATGGATAGGTGCCGGACTGATGCGGAAGAGGTCGTGAAGGGTGCGAATGTTGCCAGGGCGCCGCATTGGGTTGCTCACCGCCTGCCTCGGCCCCTCCCGCACAGGTCGCTCGACCTGCATGCTCATACGCTCGACTTCAGCCAGTGGCACGCGGCCGCGCCCTCCGGCGCGCAGCTCATCTCTCCCTCGCCCAGCGCCTCCAGTCTGGTGCGAGAGCCACTACCGGACCACCACCACGTGCATCTGAGGAAGACGCTGAAGAAACTCAAGCCAGGCCAGCCGCTACCAGGCCGCAAGGTACGGCCGCTGCTGTCAGGCCCCAAGCCCGGAACGTGCCCGCGCTTCACTCAGCACACCCATGTCTGGGCCCAAAGCCAGCCTTCTGACAGACGCCCACGCGGGCGCCCTCCTCGCCTGTTCTCCTGCGCCGCTTCCCGCCTGCTGCAACACACGCGGCACTGATTCGCTTGCCGCGCTGCACTCGTGTCTGTGCGTGACCCGGACAACACGGACCCGATATCGCGCGACTGACGGTCACCGACCGCATGACTGGCATAAGCTACGGCAACGGCGTGTACTTACCGGCGGGACTGACCACCGCCCGCTGCTGCTGCTGCTTGCTGCTGCCTCCGTGCACAGGTCAAGCACCTGGGCAAGGGCGGTGTGGGCGAGGTACACCTGGTGGAGGTGGACATGCCGGACGGCGCGGCGCTGCAGGTGGCGCACAAGGCCATCATCTGCCGCAAGTGGGTGAGGGTGCGGGCGTGAGGGAGCGGGCTAGTGGCATGATCGCAGCAGATGCGCGGGAGGGCTCACGTGCTGGAGGAGGCGCCGGGGGCTGGGGGCTGGCGGCGTTGTGGGCATGGGCCTTGCGTGAGACACATTGTTTGGTGCAGCAAAGGGTTCGTTCTGGGGCCGGCATTTTGCGTCTCCGTTCTACAGATGCACCTGAAATTCATGGGTGCAACTGTTTTTGCGCGCCGCACACAACAGGTACAATGCGCAGCGGCACGCACGCGAGATGGCGGCCATGGAGATGGCGGCGGGCTGCCCATTTGTGCTCCGCTGCTACGGCGGCTCACAGCCTGGCAAGTGAGTAGGGTACTTCGCACGCCACGGACCACGCTGCCAGTGTACTAGTTCCTCAGCCGCAAGGCTCTCCGAGGCACCTACGCCCACGTCATGCCGCGTCTGGCCGGTCTCGCCCCTTTGTCAGTGCGTGTTCATGCCGCTTCCAGTGCCGCCAACCTTTTTTGGTGCCGATTGGCCAAAGCCTTTTGCACCCATCCTCTTTTCGCTTGTTCGCCCTATTACTATTTACCCCGCAGGGCGCCCTACTCCGTGTACACCGAGTTTGCGCCGCTGGGCTCGTTGCACGACCTCATCCAGCACCGGCGGCGCGTGGGCGGCGGCCCCGGCGGCGGCCGCGCGCCCTACTTCAGCGAGGACGAGGTGCGCTGGCTGGGCGCTCGCGTGCTGGCGGCGCTGGCGCACATCCACGAGCAGGGCCTGGTGCACCGAGGTGGGAGCCGTGAGGGGTGGCGCTGGAGATGGGGTTAGGGATGGGGTTGGGGAGCGCGCCTAGTAGCGCGCATGGGCTGCAACAGAGCGCGGCAGGTTTGCGGTGATTTCTTTTTGTGAAGTCGGGTGTGTACGTGCGGCGATCGGGTCCTGCGCGTCACGCATCACGCACTTCGTGTGCTGTTGTAGCACCTGTCGTACCACTGTAAATGTTGCCACTATACGGCCGGCACCGCGCTGCAGACGTGTCGCCGCACAACATCTACCGCTCTGCCAGCGGCCACCCGCTGCTGGCGGACTTTGACGCCGCCGAGTTGCTGGACGAGGACGGCGAAGTGGCGGCGGCGGGCGGCGCCGGCGTGGTGGGGCGCCTGGCGGTGGCGGCGCCCGAGGTGCGGGCGGCGGCGTACGGCGGCGGCGGCGTGTACGGCGCCAAGTCGGACATGTGGAGCTTGGGCATGGTGCTGTTGGAGATGGTGGGTGGCGGGGGTAAACTGGCGTGTGTGCGCATGGGCCGCTTGGGCGTGGGGCTACGGGGTGGGGTTCGGTGTGCTTGCGGACCTGGAGCCAGGGCGATAGCGGCGGGTGGCGGGGCTTTGGGCGGGTGGCCGTACACGTTCGGGGAGGGGGTGACCGGCGCGCGGCCTGCCGGGCACCGGAGGGTGCCTGGCACAGCGCTGCCTGCCCGTTGAGGCGTTGACGCAACGTGCATCTAAGTTGGGCCGACCTGCGTGCCCGGGAACCCTTGCAAGCCCCGAAACCGGTCGCCGTGTCGCGTGTTGCTCCGGTGTGCAGGTGAGCGACCAGGAGGTTGCGGATGGGCCCCAGCTGGAGGGCTGCGGGCCCGAGCTGCGGTCGCTGCTGCTGGAGGGTCTGCTGGTGCCGCAGGTGGGGGCAGGGGGCGGGGGGCGGACCTGGGACGAGGTGGGGCGGCAGGGTGTGCGAAGGGAGGCCGTTGGGAAGCCGGTAGCTGTTTATTGGCTGGCACCACGCAGCGTGCTAACACGCCATGCGGTTACGTCCCGCGGTCGTGCGTTCTGCTTGCTGCCACCGATAACAGAGCCGGCGGCTGGACTCGGCAGCGGCTCAGCGGCACCCCTTCTTTGCCAGCATCCGGTGGGACACACTGGAATTTGAGGAGGCGCCGCCAGGTCTGAAGGCGGAGGGCATGTGATGAATGGCGTTTGAACACATTCCTACAGTGCTGCCCGGTTGCTGGGCAATACTCGGTGTACTCTGCAGCGTCGTGCCGGGGCGCGCGGTTGCATGAAGTGTGCAATGGCATGTACTGCATTTTACTGTATGTTAGGGATGGATCGGAATTCGGAAATCCAGCTGCTACAGTGACCATTCACAGAGCATGTGAACGGGGCAGCGCATGAATTTTGATTTCAAGGTTTTCGGCAAGGCTTACCCCATTTGCCAGAAAGGATAGCCAGGGTATGACGTGTTTGATCAAGGCAATTCTGATCAGGCAGTGGTTGCATGTTGGCAGCGCGAGCACAGGTGGCTGCGGCGATGCGAGTCAGGAGTGACGCGCGCTACTGCTTCTGTGAGGATAAACGGCATGACAGGGCCACCCCCGTGCGCATGGATTACATGAGACGGGCTGGTCGCCGGCTGGTGCGCGCGGTAGGTAGGTGTGGACGCAAAACGCAAGGTGATGCCTTGGGGCTTAGCAGTGCCGTTGATTGCCTGGCTGCCCTTTTTTAACGCGGTGTACATATGGACGTGTAGCGTGGGCGCAGCCGCGCAGGCAGGGCTAGGGATAACGCTCGAGTGCATTGGGATCCACTGCGTGCACGCCAAGTTACTGACGGTTTGCTTTTAGTAGTGAGCCCAATAGGCTCTAGAACGGCTGCGATGGCTGAGGTAGTTTTACCGATTGTTGTGGGTGTCGCAAGCTTTTGATGTGAGGAGGGAGAAGATAGGAAGATAGGAAACGCCCTGGACATTGGGCATGGTACGGTACATATGGAGCCCTCCAGTGCAGAACCTATTAAATTGCTTGCAGGCGCTGCAATTACCGCGTGCGTGGAGGATGGCACGCCATGCCCAACTGCCCGAAGCAGGCCGCCCAAGCGGCGCCGTGGCTGGATTGGCGATGGCAGGTGTTGGGGTGCGTGTGTTTGCTGCCGCTAGGGTCTGGAGGACATTTAGCGTGCCCTCACCGTCAGGGCGTCCGGCCTAGGTCCGTGATATAAAGAGTCTGAATTTGTTGATCCTGTCTGAACGCTAGCCCTACAGTAATACGGTACACCGTTCTGAGTGGTCGCCACTCTTAGGTGCAAGCTCAACATATTGTTCGCGTGTGGGGACGCCGCCTTGGTGAGAGCCACGGATGGCCTACCGTGGGGCATGCCGCACGCGTGGAGGGCACTGTGAACCCAAGGGATACTGCCAACGGAAACTTGGCAGGAGAGTACAGTCTAGATAGCCTGCAGACCGAAGCCACAGCCTATCCACGCACGGTACGCCTTGCCT
Organism: Chlamydomonas schloesseri; assembly: GCA_016834595.1. NCBI lineage: Eukaryota > Viridiplantae > Chlorophyta > Chlorophyceae > Chlamydomonadales > Chlamydomonadaceae > Chlamydomonas > Chlamydomonas schloesseri. The sequence goes on from JAEHOD010000003.1 coordinate 278,097, forward strand.
GAGTGGCCTGCGCTGATGCGCACCTCCTCCTCTCAGCTCCTGGATGCCCCGGTGGCTTTTAGTTTGATTTTGTTGCCGACCACGCACGTCCCCGTACGACACTGACACGGCATACCGTATTTCAGTGCCCTCCACGGGTGCGGTCAGTGCCCCCACGGTGTGCCATGACATCCGTGGCTCTCGCCAACGCGGCGTCCTCACACGCGAACATCGTGTCAAGCTTGTGCAAGGGGCGAGATAGCGACGTCCCGTTGGCAAGAGCGATTCCCAACCCTGCCCAATTGCAAGCAGCAGAGCATTCGATGCAGGCAGCGGTGCGCACGCGTCTGACGTTACTATACCCCGTAGGTGCGCTGCGTTGCTGGAGGCAAGTTTGCTGACGCGCAGTCCTCAGCTCCGGGCGCCCGGCCAGGCGAACACGCCACACGCACATATGCACACTGCGATGCCGAGAGAGCATCGTGTCAAGCTTGCACCTAGAACAGGCGACCACTCAGGCCTGTGTATTGGGGCTAGCGCTTAGACAGGGTCAACCTATCTAGCTCCCTACATCACGGACCTAGGCCGGACAGCTGGTGATAAACACTCCTGGGGGCACAGCCACGGGGCACAGCCGCACAGGCGTATCTTGTAAGCGCCCAAGGCGGAACCACCAAACCTCTTGCGATGCGCTTGCGGAAGGAGCTAGACAGGCATTGCGACATCCTTACGCGCATGCATACTCACAAACAATCATCATATCGTCACCGGCACCAACCAATGTGAACGTAGGGCGGCGGTGCAACCAGGGCGACGCTCGGTCACCGACCTGGCGTGAGAGCAGCACAGCAGTCAGGCTGCTGCGAAGTAACAGCCCCGCAGGAATGCCCAGGCACTCAGGCAGTCTACACTGCCCCTGCTACTGAGTACGAACAAGTACGTGGCGCAGCCTTGCATGGCCGGATGGCCATGCCGCATGGGATAAAATAGCCTGTAGCAACAACACACTGCTAGTAATATAGCTTACTGCGAGGGTTGCAACTGAAGTCATGAGCGGTAAACACAACATACAATCGCCCGCATACCACGTCGACAGAACAGCAGTACGTCATTCATCAGGAAACGTCATCTCATACGGCAGCGTGACAACAGCAAGATACCCGTGATAAGCATTCGAAACGGAAGCAGTTATGACAAGCCAAACCAGCATCCGTGCCGAATTCACGGAAAGAAGCCAGCCTCACCACGACCGCATCAGCAGGGAGGTTACAAAACGTGGCAGAACTCTGCATTCAATGACATGGCAGCTCTTGAGACCGAAGGCTGCATAGACCCGGCATTTGTTTTCGGCACGGAGTTTGCCTGCCTCACGCGTTTCGACAAGTAATAAAGTGGTCCTCCCATACGGGAAAGTATCCGTTAGATAATATTATTGGATCGCCATCCTGTTATTGCATGGAGAACTGCAGCGCGCCTATAGTTTATCAATCAGGGTCAGCTCCTCAGACAACGAGGGCGAAAGCGTTCTCGCCAGGTCTGCCGTGGCCACAATCTGCGAGGCAAGGGCGTGTTGGCATGGACGCGCACAGTCAGCAACAAGGCTCCGCAGCGGTGCATTGCCAAGGGCGCAGAGCTCTTGCAAAGCACCAACGGCGCCGGTGTAGCTCACACGCCGCGCCTCCCCCTGCACAAGTGCCGAGCCCACCCACCTGTCCCGTCTTGGCCTTGGCCATAAGCTTGCCCAGCTGCGCAAAGGCCTTGCCGCGGTACGACACGTGGCCGCTGACATCGCCCGCCACCAGGCCGCCCTTGAGCGGACCACACGACACCGCGGCGCGCAGGCGCAGGCCGCGGTACAGCAGCCGGAGTGGCGCCAAGGCCTCCCCGGCCCCACCCGCCCCATGCGCTGCAGCTGCCGCGGCCAAGGAGCCTGTCTGCGTCTCGTTGGCAACCATCGCGGCCGCCGCCGCTGCGCCTTCGATCATAGCGGCGCGCACGGAGCGAGAGGAAGAAGAGTACGGACCAGTGGTGGGTGCCGTGGCGGCGGCGGCCGACAGGGGCACCTTTGCTGAGGCGGCTGGAGTACACACGCCGGGCTGCGAGGACGGGCCCGCCAAAGGGCCGGGCGCCAATGCGACCTGCGCTGTCAGCTTTGGGTTGGCAGTGCCTCGCGCCGCAACGCCGTGGCAAGGCTGTCCACTGCCGGGGCCGCCGTTGCTGCTGGTGCCGATGCCGGCGCAGTCACCTCCGGTGCCGGGGCCGCCGCTGTGCATGGCGTTGCCGCGCCGTGATTGCACCGATGTCCAGCCCACCGGTGAAGTCTGCACCTCGATCTCAACCGACGAACTCATGGCAGACACGTCAGCCTGCCCCTCACTCGGCAGGCCGTCGGTGGCGGCTGCCCCTTTGACCGCGGCATTGGCAGATAGCAGCTGGGTGCTTGAGACAGCAGGCACTGCACGGCCAGCAGGCGTTAAAAGCGGACTTTCGTCAGTGGTCACCGCTGCCGCGGCTGTGCACCTGGCTGCCGCGACTGCTGACACAGAAGCCAAGGCTGCCGCCGCAGCTGACGCAGCCTCCGCCTGCCAGCGCGGCTGCTCTGGTGAGGGCGGCGGCAACGGCTGCAGCGCGGTCCAGGCCTTGGCGCTTGGCTCACGGTGCACTGGCTGGTGTGCTGGCGGGTCGTCGAGGGAAGCACCCCTTGCAGTCGGCACCGGTGCCGTGTCGAAGGCACCCGATGCCACCGCGTTTATGGCAACTGCAGGACCGCCCCGATTGACGCCAAGAGTCGCGCCCGCGGGCGCCAACCCCACGCCAACACACTGCTTTCCCCCTGCACCACGCCAGGCAGTGATGTCATCGCGCCGCGGGCCCGAGCCGCTGCTTGCGCTGGTCATCAGCGCAGCCGCGGCATTGGACTGGCTGGACGGCCCTGGCGTCACCGGCGCCGGCGGCGCCGCCGACTCGATGGATGCTGTGGCGGACGCGCTCCCGCACCCGCCGCCGCCGCCCTGCTGGCCGCCCGCCTCTTCGCGGCTGACGCGGCTGGAGGCAATGGCTGCGCGGACCCTGGCAGCCAGGTCCGGCTCCAACTCGGGGTGCCCCGTGCCTCGCTTCGGGCTGGGCCCCATTGGCAGCAGCTGTTGTTGTTGTTGCTGGTGGTGGTGGTGTCGGCTTGTCCATGCCGTGTCCATCTGAGCACCCGGGTGCCGGCGCTGTCGCTGTTGCTGCGTTTCGTGCGGCTCACCCTCGGTCGGGGGCTCCTCCTCCCCGCAGTGCTGCAGCGCGCGCCTATCCGCACCCGGCCCAGACCCACCAGCCGGCAGCGACCGTGCGTGGCCGCCCGCTGCGTGCACACCGGCGCCATCGCTGGTGCGCGCGAAGGCCGCACTGTGCGGAGAGCCCAGCCCTGCCCCGGTGCCGCCAGCACCACCGAAACCTGCTACCCCAGCCCCTCCCCCGCGGCCAAGCGCGGCCGCCGCGCTCCCAACGTGCGGCCGCGCACCGCCGTGGATGGGGCTGGGCGGTGTGCCCACCAGCCGCGCCCGGAAGGCAGACGACAGCCGCGTCAGAGGGTTGTTGCCGCCGTTGTTTGACCACCGGGGAGCAGGCGCGCCGCCCCCGCCCCCGCCGCCCCCGCTGCCGGTTGCCGCCACAGATGCGAGAGGCAGGTTAGCAGTCATGGCATGTCGAAGCGGCTGGCGCGACACAAAGCGGTAGCCGTCGCCAAAGCCCGCGCCGCTGGGAGCAGGCGCCCACACCTGCCAGGGGCCACGGACACAAGTACACGCAGCGTCGTGCAGTTGTTGGCGAGGGCATACATTCTACACACAGGCAACGTGCAGCCCGCCAGCTCTCAGCCCGCTAAAACCACCTTCGATCAGAGCCAGAGGCTGGGTGGCCGCGCGACACGCACCTCCTCGCAAAGCTCGTGTTCAAGCAGCTCAGGAGGCCATTCGAGCATTGGCAGCCGTACCCGCAGCGCCGCCGCCCAGGACACCTGCGGGAGCAGCAGTCGGGTAACGCCGCCAGCCGCATTGGCAGCCGCGCCGAGGGTAAGCAGCCAGCACCCACACGTGCAGGTGCTGCTGGTGTCGCAGCCAAGGGGTCTGCACCACAGGATGCATTGGTGCCGTGTGCCGCCCCCAAAGCACACGTGGGCGACGGAGTGCCTAAAAATCGCCAATAAACCATGCGCACTGCTGCACGTGCTGTGTACCCACCGCAGAGTCCGTATCCGGGAAGACGAGGGTGATGACGCCGGTAGTGCTGCCGCCGCCCGTACCCGCGCCTGCACCCACGCCTGCTTCTTTAACAGCTCCGCCGCCCGCTGCGCCTCCGCCGCCCGCTCCGCCCAGCGCCTGACCGGTGGCTGCGAGCGATATGCCCCCTGCCAGCACGTATGCACCGGGCGGCCACACACCGGCGCCCTTCGCTGCGCCACCGGTGCTCCTACTTGCCGACACGTCGTCGGCCCCCGCTAGAAGCTGCATCGCGCTGTCTTGCAGCAACTTCATCGCCCGGGAGGCCAGGTCATAGTTCCAGCTCAGAAGGCGCTCTGCGCCAACCACCCGCACCTGTGCGATGTGCGCGCAGGTTATGCAACGTACTTACAGCTGTGTCATGGTCTGCTTGACATATCACGAAGCCCTTAGAGCGTGAGCATGAGGACGGTAAACCAGGCCGCCCCGGGCCGCCCTGTCGCCTCACCTGCACAACAGTGCCGTGTCCCACCGGCGCCGCCAGCACGCCCGGCCGCAGCTCCGCGGCCGTCGCCAGCGGCCGCACCACAAGTGCGCGCGGCAGCAGTCCGGGGCCGTAGGCGGCGTACAGGTGAAGCCGCTGTTTGGCTGCGTGCCCGATGCCGTCTCGCCCAACCTGTCACGTGAGGCGGTTGGGTCACTTACTTTCAGAGTGGCGCCGTAGCCGTGTGCAAGGGCAAAGCACGAGACACCCAGTAGCTTTTCCCAAGCCAACCTGCAGGAAAGCCGTGAAGGCGAACACCCACAGGTGTGCAGCGCTCACCATGTGCAGCCCCGCGTACAGCAGGTAGGGGCGCGCCGCCCGCACCGCGTCCACGTCCAGGCGCTGCCGCGTGGCCTCGCCAAACACCACCATGCCGCCGTGGGCCGTGTCGCTCACGCGCTTGGCGGCCCTGCGCCCAGCGTGAAAGGCAACCAGCGGGAAAGTCAGCACTCAATACGTCTTGGGCGCTGCGGATGCACGGCGGCAAATGGCAAGCCCTCGCATTCCGTCGCAGCAGCACCGCAACCGCCTCACGTGATGCAGTCGCCAGAGTACTGCGTGCGTCCGCTGGCGCCGTTAACCGTTACCTCCGCCGCGGCTGCCACTCCTGCAGAGCAGGACCGTGAGACAACGCGTTAGAGCCTGTATCAAACAAGCCCGGGCATGCGCCCCAGGCGTCCCATATGGCGCAGGCCGCGGCCTCGCTGACCTGTGTGCAGGCCCATGCGTACTCGCAGGCCGCGGAACAAGACGGTGGAAGCAGAGCCCTCGGCAGCTGCTGGCGTAGCGCCCGCCCCAGGCGTGCTGCCGTCGTTGCTGTGGTGTCCGCCTCCCGTAAGCGTCCGGACAGCAGTCAGAGCTGTCGGCGTGTGCACCCGGCGCGCGCCGCTCGGCGATGGCAGCACGGAGCTCGGCTCGCGCAGCTCAGTGGCTTGTAAACGTGTGATGCGAACACACCTCGACAGCACCACCGCCAGAGACGAGTATGACTGCGTAGGGCGATGGAGCAAACAAAAACGAAAGCAAGAAAGGACAACCTCAGGCCTCACGAGGAAAACACAGGACAGGACCAATCCGCATCACATGACGTCGCATGCGCCACATGTGCATGGGGCACTCGGCCCTCTCGTGTGTGCGCTCCGCACTTACGTGCATCATGGGCTGCTCGAACGCGCCGCCGCCTGACTCGTTGGTGACGCGGTGGCCCCACCATTGCGAGACCTGGTTGCCGGACAGGCTCGTGGAGGAGCGGAACGCCGTCGGCGTCGCGACTTGGTGGTGGTGGTGGTGGTGGTGGTGGTGGTGGTGCTGGGACTGTGACACTAACGCGTCCTGAGCTACAAGCGGGCCGCTCTCGCTGACACGGCCCCCGCCGGCCGGCTGGCCCCGGGGAATGGAAATCTGCGGCTGCGCCAAGCCCTGGGTGGTGCCTGCAGCCACCTGTGGCGCCCTGCCCGCTGTCGCCCCGGCCGAAGCCAGCCGCCAAAGCAGGCCGCTGCTAGTGCCTCCGACCGCGGCGGTGATGTTAGAGAAGGCCTTGAGCAGCCCACTCGTGCCGCCACCGCCACCAGCCGCGCCGCTCGCGGTGCTGTGCGGCACCGAGGCCATTGGTGCCGTGGCGACCGCAGCAGAAACCGCAGCTTGCGGACCCGTCAGCGTTGTCCTTGACGACACGCGCCCGTACACTGTGCCGCCGGATTGGGCCCCCTCACCATAAGCCATGAGCTCGAACGGCGATTGCATGCCCCGTACCGGCGCTGTGCCGGCAGCTGCTACACCCGCGGCTGCCGACGCCGGTGCCTGTGCCGCGGTGCGGCCGTCGCCCTGTGCACCAGGCGCCCGGCCTGCGGAGCCCGGTGCTGCGGCCAAAGCAGTCGCAGGGGCTGCACCGCTCGCGGCTGCTGCAGCAGTCAGCGAGATGGGCGTAAAGCAACTGGTTCCGGCAGAGTCCGGACCGCCAACCCAGCCGGAACTGCTGGGCCCAGCGCCGTCAGTTCCCTCCTCGTAGCCGCCATCCTCGCCGGCGCTTGCGCCGGAGCGAGCTGTGGCATGGGCCGCGGTGTCCTCTGTGCCCTCGCCGTCGTGCGTCCGCGCCTCGTCTGTTTCAGACGCATGCGGAATGCGCGAAGCGCCATGCCCGCTGCCGCTCACGGCCCTTCGACGCGCCTGCATGTGTAGGATGCCAAACAAGCAGCCGTCAGCCCGCATTATGATCGTTGTTGGCGCACAGCACCGCTATGCAATCCACGCTGTGTCCCCCCAAGCAAGGACCACCAGTTGCGCCTACCCCAATCGACTGGCGCCACGGCGAGGAATCTGCAGCGGCAGCCGCGACTCCGTCATCGGTGCCGCCCAGCGGCAGGCCCGGCAGAGACAGCCCCACCGCCACAGCGCCGGACCCGGCCAGCCCTTGCGCAGCTGCTGCTAGTGCGTTCGATGCGTGAGACGGACCCCCAAACAGGCTCCAGGACCAAGCCGAGCCGTTCCGGGAGCGGCCCGCCACAGTGGCTGCCCGCTGAGTGAGCGTGTGCGAGTACTCAAGCCGGCCGGTGCGTGTGGCTTGCCTGCGATCGGGGATTTGGGCCGTGTAGACTAGTCAGCAAGCGATACACCCAGCTCAAAGTTACTGAACTGTAATGAACGTGTGTGGCACAAATGAAGCACGAAGGTCTCCGCACTGCAACAGAGGCGGTGTGCCACGCGGCACCTCATGTGCCGGCACTCACTTGCTCGACATGACCTGCACCGCGCCGACCTGCGCCAGCGGGTCCACGTCCGGCGCGTCCAGCCCCGGCACCAGCCCCGGCCCAGCCCGCAGCAGCTCCTCGGGCCAGGCCGCGTCCAGCAGGGCCTGAATGCAGGATGGCGCAGGGGCGGGGGCGGGGGGGCGTGAGACGGGTGGGATTGCAAGGCGAAAATCTGCACCGTCGGCAGCTAGCACAGGGAGTGCAGGGACTGCCCTGAGCTATCGAACGTAACGCAAGAGACAGTATTGCAGGCACTCACACACCCAGACTTCTGCTGCGCCACGCAGCTCGCAACGCACCTGTTGCGCCGCCAGCGCACACAGCAGCGCCTCGGTTGCGTTGCTGAAGCACACAATGAAGCTGTCGCCCCTGAACAGCGCACATCATAAGAGTATTACGTCCCCTTCTTGTAATACGCAATCATGAGAGTAATATGTACGCTCTGCTTTAAACACACGCGGTAGGAGACGTGTTACAATTAGTGGAGGTTTGTAAGCTTGCGCGCACGGGGTCTCGGATCAAGCATCCAAGCAATAATCAGCTTACTCGGTCGCGGATTCGTAGCCGTGCCAGTCAGCGATGGCCTTGCGCATCACGGCGTGGTGCGTGGACAGCGCCCTGTCCATCACGCCCGCGTCCAGGTGCTCCCACAGGCTGGTGCTGCTCTGGATGTCCGTCACCAGCAGCGTGGTGTCGGGACCCGCGCCGGGCGCTGGCACCACCGTGCCGCGGCCCCGCCGCCGCGCTGCCTCCCGCCGTCGGTTCCAACCCCACAGCACGGCCGCCGCGGCCACCGCCAGCAAACCCACGCCGCACGGCAACGCGATCGCCAGCACCAGCCGCCCCTCGCTGCTGAGGCCGCTGCCGCCGCCGCCGCCGCCGCCCGGTGAGCCGCTGGCATCGCCGCCCTCCTCGTCGCCGGTGCTCCTCCCGCTGCCATCGCCGCTGTAATGTGCGCGGCCCCAGTTCAGCAGGTGCCGGTACAGGGGCCCAAAGACGGCGGCGCCGCCCTGCTCCCTGACCACTGCGTCCGCCGCGGACCCGATCATGCCCAGCACCACCGGCAGCGGCGGCGCCACATAGCCGGGGGTGGAGTTGGTGTAGATGACCGTGGCGGCTGTCATGCGCGCCCTGTGTGGTTGATGATGTGGCGTGCAGGCATCAAGTTGTGTTTCGGTCCGTGGGGCACAGCACCAGGCGTGCGAGGGAGATCGGCTGCCACGAGGGATTCAAGGCATGTGCACATGCACGGGCGGCAAGCACAAACTCACGAGATATTGATGTTGCCGGGAAACTTGCTCTCAAAGTTCTGCACAATCACAGCGGCGGCGGCGATGTGTGTCAACTTGCAGCACACGCACATACGCCCCTCGTTCTTATGAGCGGGACGCACAGCCAAACAGCCGCGCCCCGGCCCCGGCGCCGCAGCGCTGCAGCGCTACGGTGCTGCAGCTGCCGGGCGCCGCACCTGGTTTGGGTTGGCCAGCGCGATGCGCAGTGTGGACAGGAACTGATCCACGTCCTCGGGGGCGTACCCGCGGGCCACCCACGCCGCGGCCGCGTCCGGCGTAATGTCGGTGTCCCGGAACGGCACCGTCTCTGCGCAGTGGCAGGAGTCAACCGGCGCACACGCGACGCGCACGCAAAAGGTTTGCCGAGGCGGCGGCTCCGATGTGTGAGTGCCGTGTGCCGACGCGTGCAAGTGCAGATGTGCAGCTGGATAGGAGGTTCAAAAGCGAAGCAGGAGCGCCACACTGTATTGACAGAGCGATGGCGCGCCGCTGCGAGCTGCTCCCCACCGCTTCTCACCCAGTCGCGGATCCATCATCAGGTCGTCGCTCCCCAGCACGTTGGGACTCAGCAGGTAGCTGAACAGCCTGCGTCGTCGTGGTGGTTGGCGGTGATGGATATTGGGTGGGCCGCAAAGCACGGTGATGGATATTGGGTGGGCCGCAAAGCACGGATGCTGACACCCGGGGCATGCTGCGGCAAAGAATGCGACCGCGGGGCCCCCACAAGGGCTGTGCCCCCTAGCTGCTGACAGTCGCGTGCGGCACTCACGAGTAGGCATAGAACTGATATTTGGCGGGCGACTGGGCGTTCAGCATGACTACGACGTTGGCGGAGGGCGTGGGCTGGTTCACAGGCCGCTTCACGCCCGACTGTGATACAGTTGTTGTAAGCATATCACATCCGCATTAGTTTAGGCGTGTAAAGCAACGTACTTAGTATAAAGCGACAAAGTAGCAAACATCACCAAACTCAAGCATTGGCAGGATGTTTCAGGCACTGCCAGATCACCACAAGAACTCAGGACAGGAAAGGCAGTAGACAGCAAAGGTCTTGATGCTCTCTTGAGCTACCGTAAGCCGACACGGAAGTAAGGAGCCCCCCTTGACAACGCACCGCATCACGGGCCTTGACGCGCGCCATGGGACACCGCGCCGCGTCGCAGTCGGTGAGGTTGCCGCTGGCCCGGTCCAGCACGCGCGTGGATCCGGGGAAGGGCGCCATGCCCATGCGGCCGCGCATGGCGGCGAAGCGGGCGGGCTTCTCCGGCGAGTAGGCGGCCTTGAAGGTGGTGGGCGTGGTGATGGACAGCAGGCAGCGGCCCTCCAGGTACGCCTCGTCCTCAAACACCGCGCAGTTGCCTGCAGCAGCACCGGCAGGAGCACCCAGCAAAGCGGCGAACAGGGGCAAACTCACGACGTGCTGCAAGCAGTCCGTGGCCCCGCACGGTCCGGAGGAAATGCTACACGTGGTGAACTGGCGATGTACGCCCAGGCAGAGCAGTAGGACGCAAGGGGACAGGGCACAGACCGCCATTCGATCAGCGCCTGCGCTTGCGCTGCCTCACCCGTGAGCGGACCCACGCGCCGCAGCCGTTTCATAACGGTCAGCGCCGCGGCCATCCTGCACAGTGGCGGGTTCCATGACTGCAATGATTGCTTGTGGATGATACACCAGCTGCTGGACCTGAATTGAGCGCGAGCTACTCAGCACTGTCAATAACCGCCGGCGCCGTGTACACCTGCCCGAATGTACCCCTGTTCCGTTTGCCTAGCCCTTACATGGCAGCGGCAGCGCTTTCCAGTCCCGCCCCCCACAACAGCCAGCCGTGCACGCATGCCACCGAAGAACTCACGCGCTGCTGTTGGCCATGTTGGCCAGCGTGTCTGGATCCAGGATCAGGCCCTGCGAGGAGCCCTGCGTCTGCACGAAGCTGGCGAGGATCCACTGCAGGATGGTGCCGTCCACGAAGCAGTCTGCGGGCAGGCAGGCAGGCGATAGTGGTAGTCAGCAGGAGAATGCACCGGTCTCAGACCTTGAAGAGATTTAGTTGAAGGCTTGGAGCTCAGGGTACCGTGTAAGGAGTTGGACAGCCGCGAAGGTGGCCGCATGGTCATGAGGCGGCGCTGGGGCAGCGAATAGCCCGCGCCCGGCTCGTCATCCCACCCACCTGGCGGGGTCATGCACATGCCGTAGCCCGGCACGCCATCGCCGTTCAAGTCTGCAAGCAGCACATTACCAGCAAGCAGGTCAATTTCACGCAGCTCCGCGCAGGGCTGGAGAGGCAGCTGACGCCAGCCTCGGTCAGTTGCTTGGGGTCCTGGAATCAACTAACCCCACCCCGCCACGCGCATGCAAACGCACACGCACGCACGCACGCATGCACACACACACACACACACACACACACACACACACATAGCGGCAGCGTGTGGCCTAAATGCCTCGCTGTCGCTGGCTGTCCCGAGTACTCGCTCACGAGACTCGTCAGGCCGCCTGTAAACCCGTTGTTACACACACACACACACACACACACACACACACACACACACACACACACACACACACACACACACACACACACACACATTCGCGCGCGCGCACGCACCCGTTCCGTTGTACCGCTCCGCCAGCGCCAGCACCTGGTCCCACGTGACGGGCACGGTGAGGTTGTCGCGTGAAAACACGGGCTTGTGGTAGAACAGGAACACGGGGCTGGTGGTCACGGGGATGCCGACCACCTGGGGAGGGAAGGGGGAGAGGAGAGGGGAGAGAGGGTGGGTAGTTCATTCCAGAAACCAAAGGGAGTGGCGAGTGGCGAGGTTCCATCAAAAGGGTACGGGTCACGCAGGGGTGATGGGCCCAGATTGACCCCCTGGTCTGCCGGCAGGAGCAGCGGCCGGGCGCGCCACCCGCAATGGCGATGACCAGCAGCGCCGGCACCGGCGTTCCTTTGCAGCTGCGTTGTTGCCACACAGGTTGTGCTGGCGCACTCCCAATGCACACGCGCGTGTCGCCCACCATTCAGCCCCTTCCCCCGTCGGTGTCCCGCTAAGCGCCGCGGCCCGCCCAGCCCACACAGCCCGGCGGTGACATGGATGCGCCGCATACCTTGTTGCCGTACACCACCATCTGCTCCCGCAGCGCCGAGTTAATCTCGTACCATCTCAGCTGTCCGTCCTCGCCCACCAGGCCACTCACATCAAGCAGCTTGCCGCCCTGGGGACGTGTGCGGGGTGTGCGGCGTGACAGGGTCAAGCCATCAGGCGCCATTGTGGCGGCTGCGACACTGCACGCCCCTGCATGTCCCCGGGCAACGGGCGGGCCTGGTGCATTGTGCCATGTCCCTCCTGGCAAAGCCAGAGCCCGTCAAGTAGCCAGCCCCCAGCCCCAGCCGCAGCCGCAGCCGCAGCCCCAGCCCCAGCCGCCTACCTGTTCCAGGTTGGGCAGCAGCGATGTTGTGGTGATGAAGGCGTCCGCGCCGCCGGCCGTGTTGTCGCCCGAGTCCACCACCGGCGGCGGCCGGGCCATGGCGGCGCGCACCAGCGCGCCGCTGCTGCCGATGCGCGTGGAGAAATTAAAGTACCTGGTCAGACAGAGCAAGTTAGATGAGGTGTGAGTGATGTCGGCGATGCAGTTGTGTGCCACATGGTGACATGGCACATCTGGGCGGCGTAGGATGTGCAAGGGCCAGCTGCCGGTAACCAGTCACAGGGCTGACTTGAGGATGCGCCGCGGGCGCTGATGCGCGGCGCCGGCGCCCGGTACACACAAGACAGGACACACTTACACTGGGATTCTGCACGGCGAGAGGAAGGTTGGAAGGGCGGCAGCAAGGGAAAGGCGGCTTTAGAGGATGATGTGGAGCCATGTGTTGCCGGTTGTTTTTGCTCGCACCAACCTATTATAAACTCTCCCTGCGCCGCGACTACGCCGGAGCCCGCGAACGTCCCTAAAATGAGAGCCCGCCTCACCCCGTGGCCGCGCTGAACTGCGTGGACAGGCGCTGCAGCTCCGGGTACAGCCGGGCCACGCCCGCAATCACACGCAGCCGCTGGGGGAAGGGCAGTACGTGGTTGCGTGTGGTGGTAAGGAAGGAGGAGACGGTTGGGAGCGGCCAGCATCTGAGCATAGCGCCGTTTAATACCTGTGTCTACACCTCCCAACGCACAGCGGTCGACCAGCCGTTCACCCCTTGCACCCTGGTGTCTGCTCCTGTCTCCGACAGCCAACCGCCAGAAAGCTGGGTTGCTTGCAGCGGCAACGCGCACAACACGCACAACACGCACCCGCACAGAGCCGCCGTCGTCGTTGAAGTGCGTGCAGGCATGTACCATTGACGACATCACCACCCGCAGACGAGAGGAGTCGGTGGTGTTGAAGGTGGCACCACAACTGCGGCGGTGAGTGCGTTACCACCAGCGCACGCGGTCATGACGGCCGGGCCCGTCGAAAAGTTGTGCGGGCCACCGCGCGCTGTGCTCCTCAGTTGATACAAATGCATGTGAGCCTAAATTTACAGGTCGCAATCCATACCTTGCGGCCAGCGGGGGCAGCGAGGTGCGAAGACACGTCCGGTCTACCGTCACGACTTCGCCGCTGACTTCGTCCGTCCCGTACGCATTCCACGACAATATACATAGCGCACAGAGCGTCACAAGACCGCTCCGTGACGCCCGCATTATCTCCCGCCCAGTGCGCTGCTTCCGCAGGCTCTGCAGCTTTCATCAACGTCTGCACGGAATCTTGGAGTCACATAAATATTGAAGGACGACGCAGAAGCGCCTCGTCGCCCGCTGGCCCAGGAGTCAGGTCCATTGCGACGCGGCCGGTTTCCGCAGAGTGAATATGCGGCACTCAAGTCATAGCTGCTTGTGAAGCAACACAAATAGAAGGGGCTATGGAACGCGTAACAATACACGCTAGCGTGTGACCCTTCACGGCAGTTGACGCAGCTCGTAGACTCAGCCGTGGACTCAGCCTGGGCGTGAATGGTGGCGTAATGGGTATGTGATCAAGTAACTGTAGGAAGCTCGTGTAATAGCTGACTCGCGCGGTTCAACCCGATGCAGTTTCCCGGCGAGGAGCCGCACTGCCCACTCGACGGCGGGCCCATCCCACGCATTGTCCCGAAGAGCAGAAAGCGCCGTGCTTGTAGACCCCTCTACTTCAGGTTCAATTGCTCTGTGCGCTGGCCACAAACGTGCATAGGGCATATGCGCGGGTGTGTGACAGATGGTCACGCAGTGCCCTTCACGGGTGCGACAGTAGGCCACGCGGCGTCCCCGCACGCGCGTAACGTGTGTGCTTGCACGCTCGGGCTGCCCCTCTGTAACACCGCAATCATAACGTGTTGAGTTTGCACCTCGAACAGGCGACCACTCAGGATGGTGTATCAGGGCTAGCGCTAAGACAGAATCAACAAATCCAGCTCCTGACATCTAGGACCTAGGCTGGACGGCTGGTGAGGACACGCCTCTTGTCCTCAAGACCCCATGTCATGCCTTTAGGCGTGACCGTGCGTATCGGGTGATTGGATTGGATTGGTGTGTGGGAAGAGGGGAACGTGTCTGAGGTTGGTTGGCTCGGCACGGTGCATTGCATGTGAGGCCGGAGTATGGGTGCGGAGACAGGGGGGGTTAGGACGTGTTAGGAACGCTAAATTTTTACCCCATGCCTGGACGTTGTAGAGCTACGAGGGCATAACGCAACTGCTTTTTATTTTCTCAGGGGGTGTCTGCCTGTCTGGTGAAGAAGTTCGGGGCCGCCAAAGTTTGGGGATAGGTAGGTACCCCCCAGGGGGGCACTAACGTGTATGCGGGGGGTGGGACGGATTTGGGTTGGGGGAACGTGCATTTTGTGTGTGTGGGGGGGGGCGTGCAGAATATACATTTTCTGCATGGGGCAGGCCCGGTTGCAGGGCGACATGTAAGTTGCAGCGGTCGCGCCGTGTGCGTTACGTCCATTGTGTATGGGCATGTGCATACGAAAGCAAATTACAGTATGTGGGCACGTCCTGGTGTCGGCATGTTGACATTCCGCTTGACATCCCACTTGACATCACCAGGGATCAGTTGGCACCGAACTCCCCTGGCCCCCCAGAAACTCCAGAGCTGCTTTCTCAATTGCTGCTGCCCGAAAAGTAGACCTGCGAAAGAGCGCAGGGGCCGTCTTGCGATGCCGAGGCATGGTTGCGGGAGCGAGAAGATGATACGCGCCGGTTGGTCGGGGTCGCTTATGGACTTCGAATCCGAAATGTCCATACCTGCTAACGCTTTACCATATAATATATCATTTTCAGGTTAATACTCTTATCCTGTCCTGGATGGATGGAATTCCGAACTTCACAATTGTTTCAAAACGTCCGTCTTGTCATGACAATGCGTTTGACATCATTTTAGTGTTAAATGGAGGGGTGTAGGGCCCTCAACGACACGTTTTTGGTTGGTAGGGGACTGTAGGTAGGTAGGTCCCCGGGGGGGGGTCGGGGGGATTTCTTAGCATGGGGTCCAGCACTTTCTCCCCCTCCCCCCCCCTCCCCGGCGGAGAGAGGATATAGGTCGCTTGAGAGTTGAGAGAGCGGCTATCGCCGTCTCTCATTCCGATCCTAGACACTAGTCTTTGACTGCCCTATCTGAGGGACCCGTCCGAAGGGGACGTTCAACACACGTAAGGCAGGATGTGATTGTTTAGAGCCACTCTCCCGCCCCGACGCAACGCTCTAGGCCAGCTACACCGTGGCCAACACGGCTTCTTGCAGAGCCGTTAGACTTCTGCAAACATCGGAAGTCTAACGGCTCTGCGTTTTTGCGGTTTGTAAATCGTGACACTCCAGCGGCAGCAAACACACGCACCCCACCACCCGCAATTGCCAATCTAACCACGGCCACTACGACAAAGCCCCGTATAAGCACCGCATGAAATACCGCGCCTAAAAGCGCAGCTTACCATCACCCTTGCTTGGCTTCTGTATTCTCTCCAGTGCGCCTAACCTTATCATACTGACGCATGGTCTTTTCAATGCCGGCATGCCCTCAACCTAACAAATCTTATTACCTTCTGACTGATGTCACAGCAGGTCCACCCGCAGCGGGAAGCACCAGACCATCAGCACACACTTGAGCGAAGCCGCCGGTATGGTCACCAGCACCGCCCCGCCGATGCCCGCTTGCCAAGCATCACCACACCTGCTCTCGCGTCCTCTACGCGTACAAGATGAATAAAACGGGATGCCCTGTAGTTCGCTGTAGTACGCTTCGACACTGGTCTGCGTCCCAAGCCGAAGCCCACATTCCCGGGCTCGTCAGTCGTCGGAAAGGCTCGCAAGTCGCAACCAGCGGACAAACAACACAGCCTTTCACCACACACACTCATGCCTCCACCCACTCCGCCACCCCACAATCACCGAGATAAGCGCGACCATAATATATATTATGTGTATTAATACACATCGAGCGGCCCTGCTGCCCTGCCCCTGCCCGGCTGTCCGAAACCCCTGGTCCGAAGGTCCGTCGGACCAGGTTCGGACCAGGTTCGGACCACGCACAGCCACGTTCAGACCACCCTGGTTTCCCCGAGTGAATACACATCGAGCGGCGTCGCATGCTTGTAAAGCACATGATCTTCTTCTGGAGGCAGGTATCCCCTGCGGTCCCTCCAACCCCCCCAACAGGGCGCCGCACACATATTGTCAAGGCTTCACCCACAGTGCATGCTGTGTATCAGAGACCATTCGTTTATTGCAGTCGATGACGCAGCCAGTTGCTACACCTTTTGTAGCGCGTTAAACCAGAATCAAGGCGGCTGCCACAAGGCTTGCAGACAGGCAAGTCAATCCTCCCTCATGCTTCTCTCATGCCTCCTTGTCCCATGCCCTTCAAGGGCTGCTCTTGAGCATCGTGCCCAGTATGACAACATGCAGACGCACGCACAGGCGCGCGAGCTCACATACTAATAAGTAAAGAAACCCAAAAGCATGCACGTTAGTAGCTGTCTCAGCTTAATGCAATGCAAGCATCAAACACATTAAAGTGGAAAGGGTGTCCAACCTCTAGAGCCTGTCAACCAAAGTCAGCTCCTCAGCCAAGAACGGCGGCAGCATTCGTGCCAGGTCTGCCGTGGCCACAATCTGCGAGGCAAGGGCGTGTTGGCATGGACGCGCACAGTCAGCAGCAAGGCTCCGCAGCGGTGCATTGCCAAGGGCGCAGAGCTCTTGCAAAGCACCAACGGCGCCGGTGTAGCTCACACGCCGCGCCTCCCCCTGCACAAGTGCCGAGTCCACCCACCTGTCCCGTCTTGGCCTTGGCCATAAGCTTGCCCAGCTGTGCAAAGGCCTTGCCGCGGTACGACACGTGGCCGCTGACGTCGCCCGCCACCAGGCCGCCCTTGAGCGGACCACACGACACCGCGGCGCGCAGGCGCAGGCCGCGGTACAGCAGCCGCAGCGGCACGTCGCTCGCACCTACCGAGGCCACAGTCGCAGCATCGTCAAACGCATCCTCCTGCGTCCTTCCTGCTGCAGCACGGCCGCCAGCGACGCTGAGGTCCGCTGGGCCGCCAAACAAGCTCAATCGCTCCGGCACTACTTGCTCACTGGCGGCGCCCCGCGCCGCGGCTGCCGTGTAGCCAGGCGATGGCGCAAAGGGCCCCAGCACTTCAGGGCCGACAGGCAGCACTGCCGCGGTGGCTGCCGCTGCAATAGCAGCAATCCGTGAGCGAGAGGACGCTGTGGGCGCGCCATCCATAGATGCGCAGGCAGCGACTGCCGGAGCTGCCAGCCCCTGCGGCAATCGAAGCTGTCCGGACGGACCATTACCACTGGTGCCTTGCAGCGGTGGACTCCGGCCTGCTACGCTTGCTAGCCCTGCTACAGCTGCCACCGGGGCTAAGCCGCCCGAACGGGCGTGGCGGGAGCGATGGCTGCTGCCGGCGCTTGTGCGGAGCTCCTCCGGCACAGACGCGTGCCCAAACAGCGGCGGGTCGGCGCCGAACGGCGAAGTGCAATGGACCAGGGACGGGGGCTGGGCAGTGCCTGGCGATGCCCTCGTGGTGGACGAAGACATCTGACCGCCGCCTGCAATAGGCACGTCTGTAGCGCTTGACACGTTAGCAGCCGACGCGAGGGTGCGCATGCCCTGTCGGCCCTCGCTTCGTACTACAGCTGCCACGCCGCCGCCGCTGCCGCCGTCAGCGCACAGGGCAGGGCTGCCAACCCCCGAGTTTGCAGGCCGGCGCGCCGGCTGCGGCGCGGCGCCGGGGCGCGCAAGGAGAGGGCCAGTGCCGGCCAAGCGCGCGCCGATGCCCGACAGGCGTGAGAACATGCTCCGGCTGTTGCCCGGGTCAGCCGCCACCACGGGTCCGCCTGTTCTGCGGCTGCTGCTGGCGGTGCTGACGCGGCCTAGGCCAGGGGCGGCGGCGTCGGCGGGCGCCGCCGCGGTCGCGGGTGCGCCGGTGCCGTGCGTGGGCGATGGCACCTGCGCTGGCACATGGCGGCTGGCAGCGCCTGCGGAGGGCAGAGCCTCATAGCCGTAGCCGTAGCGGGCGCCCCGTGGGGCCGGCGCCCACACCTCCTCGCACAGCTCATGCTCCAGCAGCTCGGGAGGCCACGCCACGTTCGTCAGCAGGCCGCGCCGCAACGCCGACACCCACGCCACAGCCGCGTCGACGTCCGTGAAGACCAGCACCAGCCTGCCGCCACCGCCGCTGCCGCTGCTTGCAACGCCGCCAGCAGCTGCAGCAGCAGACGCCGTCGCTAACGTGGCCCTGCCCATGCCCCTTCCCTTGACTGCCGCTCCTGTTGCTGTTGCTGTGGAGCCGCTGGCACCATTCATTCCGTTTGGGAGCAGCCCCACGCCGCCCTCAGCGACGTAACCGCCCACCCCGCCCACCGCCGAGGTGTTGGGCAGCAGACCGAACGCGAACTTGAGCAGCCGGCGCAGCGCCTCTGCTGTCACCTCGTGATTCCAGCTCAGAAGCGCGCCAAGACCTATCACCCGTACCTGCGTACGAGCAGCATCCGTCCGGCAAGCAACAGGGCCGCGTTGCGCATAGGCAGGTCGGGAACGTTTACCGCAGCCGCAGAGAAATGCTTGTACGCTCCGTGTCGTACTATCCAAACAGACCATTAAGGTGGCCCTCCCATGCGGGAAGAAGTGGGCTAAGCCCACACCACGTGCACTAGTCTGAGTCCGAAACTTCCGAAACGCCTCATCTCCCAGACAAAGCTGGGATCGATGTGTAAAGGCACCGCCCTCCATACACCTAGTTGCGTCCAGCTATCAAGCGCAAGCACACCAACACAGAAATGCCGCACCATACAAACAGAAAAATGCCTCACCTGCACAACAGTGCCGTGTCCCACCGGCGCCGCCAGCACGCCCGGCCGCAGCTCCGCGGCCGTCGCCAGCGGCCGCACCACAAGTGCGCGCGGCAGCAGCCCGGGGCCGTAGGCGGCGTACAGGTGCAGCTCCTCTCTAGGGTCTGGAGATGTCCCCTTGCCCACCTGCGTGACCACAGTACGGTATTAGCACGCAAGAGGAGCGGGTGATTCAACGTAGTCGTTTTACGTCGGGCTGCTGTTCAGTGCATACACCCGCAACAAAAGTATGGATTGGGGATGCACGCTGTGCATTTGGCACGCTCACCACGTGCAGCCCCGCGTACAGCAGGTAGGGGCGCGCCGCCCGCACCGCGTCCGCGTCCAGGCGCTGCCGCGTGGCCTCGCCAAACACCACCATGCCGCCGTGGGCCGTGTCGCTCACGCGCTTGGCGGCCCTGCGCAGCAAGTTGCAACATGCTGTTGTACCGCAGAGACAATGCCGCTAAGGACCACACAGCTGCAATGGCTATAAGCAGAGTAATAGCTTACACACCGTCGCAAGTCGCAAGTGATGTGACACGACTATATGACTCACCTTAGCGGCTCGCCGGAGTACTGCGTGCGCCCGCTGGTAAGGTTGACACTTACATCCGAGGCGCTGTGGACTCCGGTATGCAGCCCCATGCGCACCCGGAGCCCAACGAACAAGGGCACGGCCCTTGGCGGCGGCGGGCCGCCGTCGAGCACTGAGGGGTTGGCAGTAGCGGTGAGCGTCCGACCAGCTGCGTTGGCGGCTGCGGAAGCACTGCTGCTGCCGGCGACCGTGCCGCCGAGCGCGTCACGCGGCCCGTACACTAGGTGCACAGAAGCGCGGAGCTTGTGCAGCAGCGAGATCGCCGAGGACTGTGCACGACGAGTGATTTAAGGTTCTTGGTCAGGAAACAGCGGGATCGTGATGAGCAATTGGCAAAGCCATGCAACCCGCGCTGTAATGAGCAAACAACTGTAAGCATGAATAAGAGTAAGAGCACGAGGTGCTGCATGCTCACGCTGCTGTGTCTGATGTACCCAGGCCCTACAGCCTATCACCGCCCACCTGCCCGCCATCGCCCAGATCAGGGCCAGACGTGGTCGTCTTGTTGTCCCACTGCAGCATCCCCGCATGGGACTCAGGGGGCGTGCCGGCCTCAGGACGGATAGCAGCAGGCGCCACTGCCGAGGCCACCGCGCCAGCGGGTCCGCTGGCCGCACTTCCCTGGGGGCTCAAGATTTGCAGCAGGGACTTGCCAAAGGCGCCTGTGCGTGACGCCGATGACGCCCTTACGCCACCACCGCCCGATACAGCCGCCGCCATTGCTCCTGCACCGCTTGCTGCTGCACCTGCCGACATGATTGCAGCCAACTGCGCTGTGGTGTCCGAAACGTTTTCACCCGTACTAAAGGTGCGGCTCGAGACAGGCTGCGGTGCGGTCGGGCCACCCTTCAGGTTGGAGGCTCCGTGTGACGGGTCCGCATTGGCGGCAGCACGTCCCGCCACGTCCACACTACGGCCCCAGTCCCACACATGCAGCCGATCGTCTTCATCGTTTTCATCTCCATCTGCGTCTTCGCCATACCCGTCCGCGCCCAGCTCCTTGGGTGTACGGCCCCCAGGCTTGATCTCCTGGCGGGCGACGAAACACCGTGGCACACACGTGGCAGAAGTAAGCGTCCTAACCTAATTTTCCAAGAAACCCACGAGCCTTCAGCCTTTGCACCTGCGTCAGCTTGCGTGCTGCACAACTGCATGCTTACCTTCTCGGCGCCTAGGCCTGGATGGATCGCCGACGCCCCAGCGCTGGCTGTGGCCTGCAGCATCGGGGAAGCATTGCTAATGTCCTGGTTTGACACTCGCCCGCCGCCGCCGCGCAGCAGCAGCTCCGAAGCCAGCAGCGAGCGGGGCAACGGTGACATGCCTCCTTGGCCGCCACGACCGGCGCCGCCGCCGCCGCCGATTGGCGCAAGGGCTACAGCTGGCAGGGTCTGGTACAGCTGTATTGTACGCATGCTCTTGCTTGAATTGCCTGCCAACCTGTGCAAAGGCAAGAAGGCAGGCGGGCACGCAGCCACATGCGTGCCACGCACAGGCTCATCAGGCAACACTGCTGCATCCAAGCACGGGGAACACGCCCCTGAGTTGCCCCGAAGGCGTTGGCTCCTTTGCAGTCACAGAATCCATGGAGCACATCGGGGCACCGCATCACAAGCTACCGGGGCTCTCTGTAGGTAGGGTGACATGCCACTCACTTCTTGCTCACAAGCACGCCGCCGACCTGCGCCAGCGGGTCCACGTCCGGCGCGTCCAGCCCCGGCACCAGCCCCGGCCCAGCCCGCAGCAGCTCCTCGGGCCAGGCCGCGTCCAGCAGGGCCTGAATGCAGGATGGCGCAGGGGCGGGGGCGGGGGCGGGGGCGGGGCGGGGGCGGGGCGGGGGCGTGAGACGGGTGGGAATGCAAGGCGAAAATCTGCACCGTCGGCAGCTAGAGCAGGGAATGCAGGGACTGCCCTGAGCTGTCGAAGGTACCGTAAAGCAAGAGACAGTATTGCAGGCACTCATACACCCAGACTTGCTGCGCCACGCAGCTCGCAACGTACCTGTTGCGCCGCCAGCGCACACAGCAGCGCCTCGGTTGCGTTGCTGAAGCACACAATGAAGCTGTCGCCCCTGAACAGCGCACAGCATAAGAGTAATACGTCCCCTCCTTGTAATCCGCATCATAACAGTAATACGTACGCTCTGCTTTAAACACACGCGGTAGGAGACGTGTCACAATTAAATGAGGTTTGTAAGCTTGCGCGCACGGGGTCTTGGGTCACGCATCCAAGCAATAATCAGCTTACTCGGTTGCGGATTCGTAGCCGCGCCAGTCGGCGATGGCCTTGCGCATCACTGCGTGGTGCGTGGACAGCGCCCTGTCCATCACGCCCGCGTCCAGGTGCTCCCACAGGCTGGTGCTGCTCTGGATGTCCGTCACCAGCAGCGTGGTGTCGGGACCCGCGCCGGGCGGCTTCACAGCATCCGCTAGGCCGCCCTTGCGGCGCCGTCGCTGAAGCCGCCGCTTTGCCCAGACAGCAACGCCAACCGCCACAAGCAGCACGACGCCGCACGGCACGGCCACGGCAACCGCCACCGTCACGGTATTGCTGGAGGTGTCCAGCGCTGTGTTGCCGGCCGGTGCGGGAGCGGGTGGCGGCTGTGGTTCCAGCGGCGGCTGCCAGTTCAGTGTACGGCGGTAGGCCGGGGCATAGGCCACGGGGCCGCCCCGCTCCGCCATCACCCCAGCTACCGTCTGTGCAATGCTTCCCACGGCGAGTGACAGCGGCCGCAGCAGGGTCGCGGAGACGTTGGTGACGACCGAGGTCCAGATGGCAGCGGCCGTCCTGCGTACGTAACGAAGGAAATCATTCAACTCTGTCTTCCTCAGGCACAACGCATGCGGTGTACGACTACACATGCAAGTACGATTCAGGCGCCGGTGCCCCGCATCCTGTGGGTCCACGGTGAAGAATGCGCCACACCGCTCACGTGATGTTGCTGTTGCCAGGGAACTTGGGCTCAAAGTTCTGGTTGGGGTTGCTCATGGCCCGGCGGTAGGCGGCGAAGAACTCTTCGACGTCCGCCGCCGCGTAGCCAGCCCGAATCCACGCAGCCGCAGCATCGGGCGTCAGGTCAACGTCACGCATGGGCATGGTTTCTGCAGTGTTGGGAAGCAAAGCGCAGCAGAATAACATACGCATCATCGGGGTTGGGATGCGGCGGGCCGTCCTGCTGCATATGGTGATGCGGGTAGAGCAGGCAGGTCACAACGTGTGGCGGCAAGATCCCAATCACTCACCCAGGCGTGGGTCTGTCATCAAACCTCCGGGGCCCGTGCCCAGTACCTGGGAGCTCAAGAGGTAGGAAAACAGCCTGTGGATGGCACATACACCCAAGCGCAGCGGCAGCGGTACATAGTGCTCTCGGATGTCAGCGGGAGCTCGGATGGCACAAGCAAACGCTGGGCACAGTGCAGTGGTTATCCGGCAATGAAACCCAAAGGGCTGCACTCACGAGTAGGCATAGAACTGGTACTTGGCCGTTGACTGGGCGTTGATCAGCACCATGACATTTGCCGAGGGCGTGGGCTGGTTTACAGGCAATCGTGCCCCGGCCTGCTGCGACGATTTTTCGTGCAAAAAGCATTGCAAAGTCATACATATGGACTCAGAACGGAGAGGGTGACGTGTGCGCGATCGGCAGACAGCATCAGGGCAGCGGGTGCCCCGAGCCCAAGCGGAGAGGATGGTATGGCCCTAGGCATCTGTGCCTCCACGATGAAGAAAGCCCTCAGCGTGCGGGACAACAGACTCACTGTGTCATTGATGAAGACGCGCGCCATGGGGCACCGCGCCGCGTCGCAGTCGGTGAGGTTGCCGCTGGCCCGGTCCAGCACGCGCGTGGATCCGGGGAAGGGCGCCATGCCCATGCGGCCGCGCATGGCGGCGAAGCGGGCGGGCTTCTCCGGCGAGTAGGCGGCCTTGAAGGTGGTGGGCGTGGTGATGGACAGCAGGCAGCGGCCCTCCAGGTACGCCTCGTCCTCAAACACCGCGCAGTTGCCGCTCCGCGGTCCCACACGGCGCAGCCGCAGCATAACGCTCAGCGCCGCCGTCAGCCTGTGCCATGATTGGTACGCCAACGCCCCGCAACTTGGTTCGTGTTGAAAGGGCAACATGGCACCTGAGTGAGCCCTTGCAGGCCCTGACCATTCTATGTGGGCAGGCCACACTCGCACTCGGGTTCATCAGGGGCTCCGCATCACGGTCCACATCACGCACACGACTTACGCGCTGGTATTCGCCAGGTTGGACATGGTTTCGGGGTCAATAAACAGGCCTTGGCTTGCGCCATGCGTCTGCACAAAGCTGCCTAGCACCCAGGTCAGGATGGTCCCGTCCACGAAGCACGCTGCAGGCAAGGGAGCAGTGGAAGGGCGCACTCATTTTATACCATAAGTAGGCATTGCACTGGCAGCCATGGACCCATGCAAGGCAAGGGACGCGCCCGGCTCATCATCCCGCCCACCTGACGGGGTCATGCACACGCCATAGTCCGGCGTGCCGTCCCCATTCAAATCTAAAGGCCACGAGCACAGAGCACAGTAGAAAGGGAAGGTCACGGTGTTGGTCAGTGAATGGCACGGACATGGGATGGCCCACCCGCCCATCATGCGGTACAGTGCAGCCTCGCCCCATACCGGTATGCCCATCACCCATATGCGCCCTTTCAGTACAGGTGCTTGCAGCCACCACCTGTCGGTGCCGCCACAACTCCGCACATCCCGCACGCACCCGGTTGGTTCGGGGTCACTTGGTCGCCTCTTTGGTTTTTGGAGTGAACTACCCCACCCATGCACTGGAATAAATCACCCCGCCACGCACACACACACGCGCGCACGCACCCGTTCCGTTGTACCGCTCCGCCAGCGCCAGCACCTGGTCCCACGTGGCGGGCACGGTGAGGTTGTCGCGTGCGAACACGGGCTTGTGGTAGAACAGGAACACGGGGCTGGTGGTCACGGGGATGCCGACCACCTGGGGAGGGAAGGGGGAGAGGTGGGGGGAGAGAGGGTGGGAGTGGCGAGTGGCGAGGGTCAAGCGAAGATCAGGGAGCGCCGGATGGCGGTGTGCCACCTCCGCCACAGCTTATGCTCTTCCCAACAAAGTGCAAAGAAAGACCTGTATGCGCCGCATACCTTGTTGCCGTACACCACCATCTGCTCCCGCAGCGCCGAGTTCATCTCGTACCACTTGAGCTGCCCATCGCTGGCCACGAGCGGGCTGAGGTCAAGCAGCTTCCCGGCCTGGACCGCATGGAAGGTGCGTGACACACAGAAGTCACACAGATTTCCAGCGAATTGAACAACCGGGAAGTTGACAAGCTCGCTGGCTGAGCAAGTGCTAACACGAGATCACTTCAGCAAGGCGCTAGCTAATGCTAGAACAAAAGCCCACGCGGTGGGTGCTTGCCCCGAGCCCCTCCTTCTAGTACCCTCACACCTGGTCTACGTCCAGCATGAGCGAGGGGTTGGCGATAATGGCATCTACGCCCCCCGACGTGTCCACCGTATCGATGATGGGTGGCGGCCGGGCGACAACTGCGCGGATGCGGGTTACGCTGCCGCCAATAACGTTCGAGAAGTTGAAGTACGTGGGGATCCTGCGCAGGCGGACGGTAGAGCATGGGGGACGTTGGCAGGTAGGCGTGGGTGCACACCGGCTGCTCCTGCTCACGTGTGTTGGCTCAGCATCACGGCCTTGAGCCCCTGACACAATCCGACTCTGCCTGACCCTACCAAGGCCCAAAGCGCCAACGTTTGGCGGCTCTCTATACACCCCCACGCAAACGCATGTCATCCCGGTCGCTCATTCATTCCAACAACAGCGCGGTAATCAGGAGGCTGCTTACCCCGTGGCCGCGCTGAACTGCGTGGACAGGCGCTGCAGCTCCGGGTACAGCCGGGCCACGCCCGCAATCACACGCAGCCGCTGGGGGAAGGGCAGTACGTGGTTGCGTGTGGCGTTGGGAAGGCGGGCAGAGACTACACAACGTAAATGTCTGGGTTTGCACAACACTCGCCACGCTTTGCGCTCACCCTGAGGCCTGGGTCGTCAGTGAACTGGACGCAGGCGTGGACCAGGGCCGCCGTCTCGGCCCTGAGGCGGCCTTCGTCCCCCAGGCCGCATCTAACAGGACCGAGGCGGCGAGTGGAGGGCATCGGCAGGGGGCCACGGACACAGTGTGGAAGTGAGGAACCTTGCAGCCGGACTGTCACCAGAATGGACAGCGCGGACACTCTATTCCGCTAGCAGTCGACTTTAAGCCCACAGCAAACACCTACCACGAGGCAGTCAATTTTAAGCCCGCAGCAAACACCTACCGCGAGGCGATGCTTCGCTCGGCTTGCCACAGACAAGAAGGGTCGACGACAAAATCACTCGTCACAGTTACATTTGTGTCCGCAGCGCAGAAGCCGTGCAAAATCAGGAGCAAGCACAACCAAACGAAATGGAAGCGCATGCTCAAAGGCTGCTCTAAATTTCCCAGTCGCCTTTTATTGGCTCAAACGTAAAGCATCTTCAAGCGTCGTCGAATCCAGTAAGCCAGCGTGTATGGCCCTCAGGGCCTGCAAACTGAGTGCGGTCATACTATTACTGTATGGCGTTGTGCATTGATACATTGCTTGACGTCTGCTTGACCTATATCCTAATAATAGCTGCTTGGGTGAGCGAAGTGACCATGCAAACTGATCACAGCCCGGATTTTTCGAGTCACTCACATCAACACAATGAGGCGCTGGGATGTTTTTCTGGCGCAATAAATTAACTGGACCAAACTGAAGATTACATAACCTGTTGGCTTGAAGCCTTGCAAAGGGTTTTGCCGTTTCGGACGAAAACCTGAGTTGTAAGTGGTTTCTCTGCTACCGGTACTCAAGTGCGCAACCGTTCGTTCGTAGTAATAGCGGGATGTGATGCTCTGCGCAGCCCTTTGGTCTGCAGGAACCGCGGTGCACCTGTTCGCCTCATGTATTTTGCCGTGGGCCATGAACACGCTGTGTCGCTGCTGGTCTCTGATAGTATCAGAAAGGCGCTGCGCGGATGTTGCTAGTCCTATAGTTGCCTCACGGCAAGGCAGTCTGTATGGGGGGCTGCGGCCGTATCCACTCCTGAAACTTTGCAGTGAGTTGTTGGCGAAGCGAAGCTGGCCATGTTCAGTGCTGAGTGGAGCCTGTCCAGTGTCTCTTCAGTGTGTAGCATCCATGGATATGCCACGATGCACTTTGGCCCGGTTGCAGGAGGTTGAACAATTGGAAGAAGGGTCGGAAAATTGACATTTCCCCGTGGCGATAGCATAGCCGATACCGCGTCCTTTCCCAAACCTTGCACAGATCACGGACAACAGCATGCATGAGCAGCCGCATGACTGCTCCCTAACCACAAACAACGGTATACACATTCCGCTGGTAACTCAGGGTGAGCTGGGCCCTGATGCACCCCAAAAGAAGACAAAACTGTGGGCTTGAGCCCGGGTACCATAACTAAATCATCTCACGCCTACCTAAGCGACTCTACTTCGAGCCCGGCGCGACAGACCTTTTAATGTCAGTGCTGCGTGGCGCATGCATGAGTGGCAAAAGGGATAACTCCTTTTGCCACCTGCCATCGCTGTTAGTGCGGCCGACTACTCCAACTCACACACCACTCTCAGGCGCCAGCGCTGCCGTTATTTTGTCCGACGATAAACCGACACCGCCGACACTGGTACTCTCTCCAGCCCCGTCCTTCCGCAGCCTGCCGCGCTCATCATTCTCCGCAGCGTCCGCGGCCCTTCGCACTTGCTGGCGCTTCAGCTGGCACCCACGCCAACGCTTACGCGTGCGCAGCCACGGCCTCGGCGGGCGTGCCGTTGTCCCAGCGCGTGATGAGGTGGCGGTCACCGTACACGTTGTCCACGCGGCTGACGGTGGGCCAGAACTTGGCCTGGCGCACCCAGGGCGCGGGGAAGGCGGCGCGCTCGCGGCTGTAGGGGCGCTCCCACTTGTCCGCCAGCACCACGCCCGGCGCGTGCGGCGCGTGCTTGAGGATGTTGTTGGCCTTGTCGGCCTTGCCGGTCTCAATCTCGCGGATCTCCTGCGGGCGTGCAAAGCGCAGTTGACGGTTAGTGACGAACGGGCATTGCGGCCACAAAGCGGTGTGCAGGAGGGTGGGATACTGAGGCCATGCAACACATATTCTGGGCGAAGCGCTGCACCCGTCGGCTCCCGGCACCACCAGGCACCACGGCCTCTCTCACTGCTCAACGAGGGCCACAGGCCCCCTGTCCTTCCTGCCCATCTCCGCCACGCACGCCACGCACCTCGCGGATGGAGATCATGGCCTCGCAGAAGCGGTCCAGCTCCTCCTTCGACTCGGACTCGGTCGGCTCAATCATGAGCGTGCCGGGCACGGGCCACGACATGGTGGGCGCGTGGAAGCCGTAGTCCATCAGGCGCTTGGCCACGTCCTCCGCCTCAATGCCCGCGGTTTCCCTGCAGTTGGCGCGGGCACGAGAGGCAGGGTGGGCCGTGAGCAAGATGGCGGTGGCTGGAGGCGAAAAAAGAGCGCTGGTGAATGACCAAACGTTGTTATGATTTCAGGCGCGCTCTGAAAGCAAACCGCTAAGCAGCAGCGCGGCGGCTGTCGACGAGGGCTATGTGGCAGTCAAGCGGTCATGCAGTACGGCGGCACTCACTTCAGCGGGCGCAGGTCCAGGATGAACTCGTGCGCGCAGGTGCCGTTGGGGCCGGTGAACAGCACGGGGTAGTGGCCGGCCAGGCGCTTGGCCATGTAGTTGGCCTTGAGGATGGCCAGCTTGGAGGCCTGGAGGGCGCCGGAGAGGGCGGGGTGGGCGGTTGAGGACGGGTGGGTGGTTGAGAGGTGGTAGCGCGTGATACAGGTCATCACCGTGAGCCATCATTGAATATAATCATTCTGAGTCTCTGCAGTTTCCCCGCCGGGAAGCACGCCAGCGCGTGTAGCCGCACGGCAGGACGCAACATCAGGGGACGGCACGACGGCCACAGCGCCAACGCAACAACGCACGCACCATGGTGAGGCCGCCGCTGCCCATCATGCTGATGTAGGCGTAGCTGATGGGCAGGATGAGCGAGGAGCCGAAGGGCGCCGCGGCCATGGTGCCGAAGGGCTTGGGGTCGGCGGGCCGCGAGGGCAGCGCGCCGGTGGCCACCACGGGGTGCGTGGGCAGGAAGGGCGCCAGGTGCGCCTTCACGCCGATGGGGCCCATGCCGGGGCCGCCGCCGCCGTGGGGGATGCAAAAGGTCTTGTGCAGGTTGAGGTGGCACACGTCCGCGCCGATCAGGCCGGGCGCCGTCAGGCCCACCTGCGAGCCGAGGTGCATGCACGCCGCACGTGCACTGGTCAGACTCAGCAGCCGTGTGCAAGCAGGCTACAACTCCACAGCTGACAGGGCACGCGCATTCCGCAGACCCCGTTCCACCCGTTCCACCAGCTGCCATGTTAGAGACAGTGCCTGCGCGCCGCCGCCGCCGCCGCCTTTATGTACCTGCGCGTTCATGTTGGCGCCGTCCATGTACACCTGGCCGCCGTGCTGGTGGATGATGCGGCAGATCTCGTCCACGCCGTCCTCGTACACGCCGTGCGTCGAGGGGTAGGTGATCATCAGCGCCGCCAGGTTCTTACTGTGCTCCTCCGCCTTGGCGCGCAGCTCCGGGATGTTCACGTTGCCTGCAGGGCCAGGGCCCCGTGTGCGCGCGCGAGCAGCGGGTGGTAGCAGTATGGTGAGCGGGTAAGTCGCGGACAGCATCCCGTGTGGCGGGTTTAAACCGGTTTGCGTGCCGCGACCGCATGGTTGGAGCACCTGCGCCACAAACAACCCCGCCTCGCCACCGCCACGCCCCCCCTGCTGTCCAGCCACACACAGCAGCGTCACAAGATGCACGCATCTTGTACGCACGCACCCTGGCTGTCGGTGGACACGGTGACGATCTTCATGCCGGCCATGACCGCGGAGGCGGGGTTGGTGCCGTGCGCGGACACGGGGATGATGCACACGTTGCGGTGGCCCTCGCCGCGCGACAGGTGGAAGGCGCGGATGGCCATGAGGCCGGCGTACTCGCCGCTGGCACCCGAGTTGGGCTGCAGCGACACGGCGTCGAAGCCGGTGATGGAGCACAGCTGCGCCGCCAGGTCGCGGAACATCTCCGTGTAGCCCTGTGTGGGGCGCGCGCGCGTGTGTGTGGAAGGAATGTTTGGCCTCAGGCCGCTGGCGCCCGGTCCTCCCATCCACCACACGGCAACTTCCTAGGCAGCTGTTGCGGTGCCGTATAGACCCGCACCGTTCTTTCCGCTGCCGCTCCGACTTGAATGTCACCCGCGTCCCATGCCCTGCAGCGGCTACCCTTGCCTCCCTCCCCTGCCAACTGCCTCCCCAGCCGCCATCGCTGCCGCCGCCACCGCACCTCAGCCTGGTCCACGGGCACGAAGGGGTGCAGCGCCGCCAGCTCGGGCCAGGTGACGGGCATCATCTCCGCCGTGGCGTTCAGCTTCATGGTGCAGCTGCCCAGCGGGATCATGCTGTGCACCAGCGACAGGTCCTTGTTCTCCAGCCGCTTCAGGTAGCTGCGACAGGAGGGAGCGGCACAGCACGCGGGCGGGTCATTGAGTCGGGGCGAGCAGGCGGAAGCATGGCCAGTGCCGGGTCCGCGGCAGTCTGTGGCGGCTGCAACGCAGGGTCACACCGGCCCATTTCCATGTGCAGCACGCAACCAAGCCGTCTCAGCTGCCGCCTGCCAAGTCCTCTCCCCATGGCCCCCTCCTGCAATTCTCCTGCCGCCATTCGCCCCGCGCCCCGTTTCCACGGCCTCCACTCCTCCCTCACCGCAGCATGTCGTGCTCGTTGTGGTAGGTGTTGAAGATGGGCTGCTGCAGGAAGGTGCTCTTGCGCGCGAAGCCGCCCACGCCACCATCCACGGCAGGCGCCAGGCTGGCGGCAGTGAAGGGCGCGTCGCGACCGCAGTTGAGCACGCGCAGCAGCGCGTCCACGTCCGCCACGCTGCTGGTCTCGTCAAACGCCAGGCTGATGGTGTTGTTGTTCAGCTTGCGGATGTTGATCTGAGCGCGGGGCGTAGCGGGTTTTGTAAGTCGGTGTAGGTAATTGGGGTAGGCGTGTGTGGAAAAGTGAGGGCAGATGAAAGCCCTGGTGCGGCTGGCCCCCGCCCCGCCCTTATAGAAGCAATGACGCCCGGTGCTCGAAGAGGGTTCTACTGGTTGGGCTCAGCAGTTATAGTTTATTGCCACCATGGCTTTGGTGTGTACGTGAGTACGTCTGGTAAAATGTTTCGTCAACGCCCGACCAGCAGCCCCGGCCATCCAGACCGCTCGCGACCTTGTCCAACACACCTGCCACACACACCTCACCACAGGTCCCTCCTCAATTTTCATCCCCAGCGCAGTCCCGCCTGCTGCTGCTAGTCTGTGTCGCGTACCTTCTCGTTCAGCGCCAGCGCCACGTACTTGTCGGCGTCGCCGTCCTTGACCGTGACCGACACGGTGTCGAAGAAAGGCGCGGACGGCACGGTGTGGCCCAGCTTGGCGGCGCCGGCGGCGAACACCGAGGCCAGGCCGTTCACGCGGTGCGCGATGGTCTTGAGGCCCTCGGGGCCGTGGTACACCGCGTACAGGGCGGCCATGTTGGCCAGCAGCGCCTGCAGGGCGGGGCCAAGCGAGTGGAGTGGAGGAGGGGTCGCATACCAGACCGATGAAACCGGAAATGCGGGCGTGAATGGCGGCGTTGCAGGGAGGGCGCTACGAAGCAGAACCCCAGGTTCCTAGCTCATCGTGGCGACGTAGGAGGGAGCCGCGTGACGCGGCCTGTCCCCCATATGCCGGCCCTCCAAGACGGTGCCCGCCGGTCCGTTCTAAGAGGAACAATGCGCATTTTGTTGTCCACATCCATCGCCCGCTGCCCCTCCCCGCTGCCCCTGCCCACCTGCGCCGTGCAGATGTTGGAGGTGGCCTTGTCGCGGCGGATGTGCTGCTCGCGGGTCTGCATCGCCATGCGCAGCGCGGGCTTGCCCTGCAGGAATGGGCCGGGTTCAGAGGAGCCAGGGTCATTAACCACTTGGAAGCGACCGCTAGGCGTACCACAGGCGCAGAGCTACAGCTTCCCTGAACGTATCCATGAAGTGCAGTTCCCTCCATGAGTGCGCGTGCCGTACGCAGACTTTCACGCGGTATTCCACCCTTCACGGCACTGGCCCTCGCCCGCGTGCTCGCTCAAGCTGCCTCCTTGAGCTTCCCAGGCCGCCCTTCCGCCTGCCTCCTCGCAGCACCGACCAGGGCCCCCGACCAGGGCCCCCTTGCTTTGGGTTCTGCAATGAATTGCCCCCCCCCCCAAACTCCAAAACCTCCTGTCCACCCCGCACCGTGACCCCAACCCCACTCCATTTTTGCCCTGCTCCCTGTCCCACCCACCCTCCCTGCGCTCCCCCCCCCGCCCCGCACCTGCGCGTCGATGGACAGGCCGATGATGCGACCGGGCATGAGGCGCTTGAACTCGTCGTGGCAGGCCAGGAAGGCGGCGTGCGGGCCGCCGTAGCCCATGGGCACGCCGAAGCGCTGCGCGCTGCCAATCACGATGTCGGCGCCCCACTCGCCGGGCGGCGCCAGCATGGTGAGCGCCAGCAGGTCGGTGGCCACGCACACCTTGACGTTGGCTGCGTGCGCCTTGGCCACCAGCGCCTGTGGTGTTTTGTTGAGGCGGTGGAGGTGGGGTGGTGAGGGTGGGGTGGTGCGGCCAGGTGTTGGTATTAGCAGGCGGCAAGGTTCTGGTTTCCACTCCTCTGCTCCCGCCCTGCTGGAGCAGGTCAAGGCTCCCTCCGTAGACCGGCCGCGCTCGCTCGACACTCGGGGCCCTTGCACCTGTCGTGCTTTGCCGCTGGTTCCCCTGCCCGCCCGCCTGCTTCCAATTCTCCACTCCCTCCCTGCCCCACAACTTACCCCCGCCGCCCCTCGCTCCCCCTGCTCCTTGCGGCCCCGCCCTGCAGTGCCCAAGCCGTCACCCCTTCTGCGCCCGCGGCTCTCCCTGCGCGCCCCTCCTTCACGCACCCGACCCGCCCGCGCCCACCTTGTAGTCGGCGATGGAGCCGTCCGTGGCGGGGTACTGCAGCAGCACGCCGCACACGTCCTTGGCGTACGCCATCTTGTCCTCGTCCACCACCACCGCCTCCAGGCCCAGGCCCTCGGCGCGGGTCTGGCACACCGCAATGGTCTGCGGGTGGCACTTGCTCTGCGGAGCAAACGGGAGAAGAGAGCCAGGGGAAAAGGAAGCAGGCAGGCGGACGGGCCGGCCAGTCAGATGGAGGAGGCAACATGCCCGCCCTTGGAACTTCGTCTTCTGATGTCGCCGCTTCCGCTCAGGTAGGAAAGTGGCGACCCCACTGGCCCCAACGGCGCGTACCCCTCCAGACGCGCTTCATTTTATCCGGTGCTGAGGGCTTTCCACCATGCTGGCCCCGTCCAAATCCTCTTCCTCGCTGGTTTGCCCGTCAACGGCGTCCGCGCCACAGGCTTGCCAAGAGCCGAAGCCGCTCCTCCACCGATGCTGTGTGGTCCCCAGTCGGCTGCTCGACATCACAGATATCCGCGCAGCCCCCGTCCATCAATCCCTTCCAATTTCCAGGCCAACCCACCCTTCGGCTCCAGCATATTGCGGGGGCATCAAGACTTCACCATCCCTTCCTTCCCTCCCGGCCTCCCTCCCTCTTGCCGCCTGCGTGGCCGCCCGCACTCACCGACACCAGGAACTTGGGCTTCTTGCCGCGCGCGATGGCGCTGCACATGGTCATGGCCTCCGCGGCGGCCGTGGCCTCGTCCAGCAGCGAGGCGTTGGAGATGGCCATGCCGGTCAGGTCGCAGATCATGGTCTGGAAGTTCAGCAGCGACTCCAGGCTGCGGTGCAGCGGGTCGGGCAGCAGCAGCGGCACGAGCGACGGAGGCAGGGGACGCAAAAGGAACGTGAGGTGTGGGCGGCGACTGCCGCTCGCGCGGTCCAAAACAAGCTTTCGTTGAACGCAGTACCGCCGTTTCTTGCAGCAAGTCAGCCAGACTTCTTTTCCAAGCTGCCCAATGTTCGAAGTGCCCGGCACGCTTGGATTTTGCAGGGTGCACGTGTTCCCCCCTTACCCGAACTTCTTCCCGGTGGGCTGTCCCACTGGTGCTGCCGCCGCACCACCTTGCCCCAATCCCCGTCCCCCCTGGTCGCTTTCGTTTCTGAAATAAACTAACCCCCCACCTTTCCACGCTGGGCGGTCCTTTTTTCCCTGGCGACTCCCAAGCCTCACCACCACCATAACCCGCTTTCCCTTCGATCGTTTGTCGCCCTGCTGCCGCGTGTTGAGCGCCGCGCCCCCTCTTCCGCCGCCGCCGCTATCAATACCGCAACTGCCAACTCCTTGCCACCCCCGCTGCGGCTGCAGCTGCTGCTGTCTGCTCACCGGCCCTGCGCGATCTCCGCCTGGTAGGGCGTGTACTGCGTGTACCAGCCGGGGTTCTCCAGCACGTTGCGCAGGATGACGTTGGGCACGTGCGTGCCGTAGTAGCCCATGCCGATAAACGACTTGTACACCTTGTTCTTGCTGGCCATGGCCCTGCGGGAGGAAGAATTGGAATGGTGTTGGAGCACATGTCAAGAAGTCGATGTAGGTGTGCGTGCGATGCTGCCATGCGGTTGACACGAGAGCAGTGGTCATTTTTTGCGTTACTGCTCCCCCACGGGCGACGTGTGATGTGGGTCGGCTGCAGAGGAACCCCTCACCCCCTACCTGGCCAGCTTCGGCCCATGCTCTTTGCATGACAGATATCCAGCGCCATGTATCCCAGTCGGCAACCTCGCAATCAAACCCCGGCATCACCAAACCGCCCACATCGCAGGGCTCCCGCCCGGTGCCCAATGCACCCCCTGACCGCGGACACGGCTTATGAGCTCACTTGAAGAACTCCAGGAACTGGCTCTCGGTCATGCCATCGTGGTACTTGCCCAGGTTCATGCCGTCCTTGCGCACGATCGCCTTGGGCACCGTGGCGTCAATGAGCGCGTCCAGCGAGCCGAAGCCCGTGGCCTTCACCATCGCGTCAATCTCCCCGGGCGTGCCGCTGTTGTGGCGCGGCTTGAAGCTGCGGGGTGGCGGCGAGGGTGGGCGGTTTGGTGACGGGGTTGACGGAAGCTGCCACGCGATTCTGGTGCAGGTCGGGGACGCGCCAGGGCTGTGGCGCGGAGCCGCGCACGGGTGTGTTGCGCTGCACGAGGCACGCTTTCGCGTGCAAACGAACATGTCTATTCGGACCCTCTGCGCCAATGCTATCGTTTTTGATGCGCACTCCAACAAGTACTATACTCACTCATCGCTCGGCTGCAGCGCGGCGACCGAAATGGAGCGGATACCGCTGGCAGCGAAGCCGCTTGGCAGGGCGGTGGCCGCATGGCTCAGAGCGCCTGTGGCATGAATAGAATCCACTTCTTTCAGACCAACAGCCGTATGAGGGTCGGGACGACGTGGCGGGGATCTCTGCAAGCGCATGTCACCAACACGTCCCAACACGGTTCCCCCACGCACCCAGCAGGCTCAGCGTCTGCGATGACAATCCACGGCTGGCGTTGATGTCAAAAAGCTTCACAGCGGAAGCCTCGGCGACCTCGCCCGACCGGGCGACCGCCTGGCCAACGCCACGCAGCAGGCGAGCAGCGCTGCGTCTCATTTTTGCAGCAACGGTGCCCTGTCTATACAAGGGCTGTCAAATCACTAATGAAATCGCAAAACGGGGTGCCAAGTCAAATGTCCAAATGTGCACAAT
Organism: Chlamydomonas schloesseri; assembly: GCA_016834595.1. Classification (NCBI taxonomy): domain Eukaryota; kingdom Viridiplantae; phylum Chlorophyta; class Chlorophyceae; order Chlamydomonadales; family Chlamydomonadaceae; genus Chlamydomonas; species Chlamydomonas schloesseri. Next base: position 313,624 of record JAEHOD010000003.1, read on the forward strand.
ACGACGCCCATGCAGCCGTGCGAGAACTTCCCGCACGTCAGCCTAAAGCAGGATGCAGCGGGCTCACTGCATTGTTTGTGCTAAATTGTATGCTTTGCTGCTTGGAGGACAGCGAGGGGATGCCGCTTTGGCATGTGCAGGACACAGACGGGCACGGCACGCACTCCGCTGTTTGCGGACGCGTGCGTGGACTGCATGCTTGCATGGGCGTGTGCTAAACAGGGTTGAATGTATGCATGCCAGGAACCGCACGGATGCCCCGCTGGCCGCAGTCCGGCATCAGCCGCGTAGCGGCCAGTTGGCCGGCCGACCAGAGCTCGTATCTTAAAAGGGTGGCCGGGGCGGGTGACCCCAAGATTGGCCTGAAACCCCATAGAAACGTAGAAATGAGGGGGCAGGAGCCGTGTCAGCGTAGATGGCCCGTGCCAAACCGTAAAAATGTCTACGATTGCGCCGGATTTGCGGGGAATTTCTACGCATATTTTTAAGGTAAGAGCACTGCGGCCACGGGTGACTGCGGCCGACCCTGGCCGTCTGGAGTATCAGCAGCACGACCAGCAGGGGAGTTCATAGGAAAGGCTTGAGCCCCTCTCAATGCACGGGTCCAGGCGCGGTTGGTGGGTGGGTGACGAATAGCCATATTCTATGGAAGGCGTCAGGGTCGCGGCTGGTTGGGGAGAGGGGGGCGCTGGATCCGCGTCAGCTGGAACCAGGCGACATTTTGCGCGCAGCCAATGCGACAACCGATTGGATTGGTCACATTCTCGTCACTCATTATTCGTGTATTTCCCAGATAGTCACTTCAGGCGGCAACTTAAAGCACCAGGGGCTTAGCGCCAGCGTTGCATAATCGCGCGCGAAACACGGTCGCTCGGATGCGCAAGCTTTGGCCGCTATAACCTTGTATGAAACCTCTGCACATGACACGCATATTGTTGTATGAACCATATCGCCTATGACACTGCCACAGCCTTACCACGCCCTCACGCCGGTGGTCGGCACGCTCTTTCCACGAATTGCCGACCCGCTATGGTCGCCTGGCGGGTTCCCTGATGACACCGCCGGGGCCACAGCAACATTGGGTGGGTGGTGGCACCTCCCGCACATGCAAAGTGGGGCGTTGTGCCGGCTCTTCAAACTCTTGAACTGCCGGAAAGGGTATTTCTGCCCACGGTACGCCTGCTGCCGCGCACTGCTCCAAGTTCCCATTCCACACGCCGTCGCTCATCCTCCCGCCGCAGGCGCCGCGCTCCTGCGGCGGCTGGCCGGTTGCCGGCACGAGTGCCCCGCCGCCTGCGCCCTGGCCCACCTCGCCTGCGAGGCCACGCGACATGGCCCTGCCTGGCCCAGCCGCCACCTGCCGCCGCTCCTCGAGTGGCTGGCTCGGCCCACCTGCTGCTCCACATACAGCCAAGCGGACACAGGGACAGGGACAGGGACAGGCGCAGGACCTGCAACAGCAGCAGTTGCAGCAGCAGGAGCAGCAGCAATAACAGCAGGAGGAGAAGCAGGATCGCCCTCGAAACCAGGCATCAGCGGTGGCACTCATGATGGTCCGGCGGGCGTGGGGTTGCAAGGTGATGACTGCGCACGCAGCCAGGAGGGCCGCCGAGCGCCTCCTATGCCGCACACTCCTACGCTGGGCGTGCGGCCCTGGGCGGCTGGGCTACCCGCACGGCTGCAGCTGGGGCTGAGGCGGCTGCTGGCCGCACTGCCGCACTGCGCCGCGCTGCGGGGCGGCGGGCTGGAGGGCGGCCATGGACAACAGCTGCTGGACCAGCTGCTGGCGGCGCTACAGCCGCCCGCTGGTGCAGCGGCTGGTGCTACTGCCGCTAGTGCTGCTGCCGGTCGGGGCTGCGGCGCCGGCAGTTCCCATGCCGCGCCAACGGCAGAGGACAGAGGTTGGGGCGCGGGAACGCGGCTGGGGCGCGAGGCGGCGAGCTGGGTGGCCGCAGCCATGGTGGCATCACGGCGGCAGTACCAGGCCGCAGCTGGAGGCAATGCAGTTAGCTGCCCCGGCATGGCCAAGGACTCAGATGCGTTTACCTCATCGGCAGACGTGAACCGCGAGGCCGTGGCTGGCACAGAAGAGCCGGATGTTGCGCTGGAGCCAGCAGGGACAGGCTGTGTGGTTGGAGACGAACCGGGGGCGGCAGACCTGCGCGACGGTGCTGCATCTAGCGCCGGCGGGGAGGCAGCATGCAGCCGTCTTGTGTTGGATGGCTGGTGGTGGTGGTGCCCACCTCAGGAAGACGATATGCATGCTTGTGGTGCCGGCAACAAGGGCAGCGACGGCGGCACAGGCGTAGACGCCAATGACCGCCAAACGACGCCCGCAGACGGCGAAGAAGCAGCAGACGCAGAAGCCGGCCGCACCGCAGTTCCGATGCAAACCGATGAGCACACAGGACGCAGGTGAGTCGGCTTGAATTACTGACCAACGCTGTAAGGTGCCAACGAGCAGCTGAGTCGCATGTGTTTGCGCATGCTGTCGCGCGCATCCAGGCGCCGTGCGGAGGACGGCGCCGCTGCGGAGGCGGTAATGGAGGAGGCAGAAGGGCGGGCGCCTGGAGCCGCTGGTGGCACTGCCGCCAGCACTGTTTCTGCACCGGAGCCTGCGGGCTCACCGGCAGCTAAGCGCCGACGAAGGGAGCAGGGGCCAGCTGCCGCGGGAGGCGCGCCCGCGGAAATGCAGCCGGCGCCGGTGCTCCAGGCCGGCGATGCCGTGTCTGAGCTGACGAGCCTGCTGCGCAACCTCCAGGTAGAGTGCAGCGACATATTCGGGACTGCGGTGAAGGACCATGCTAAGGAAGCACGACCGTACCGTACTGATGGTAATCATTGCCCGACAGGCGGCGACGGACCCGGACGCACCCTCAGGTGGCTCGCCGGACACCTGGCAGTCGCTGCTGGCCCAGGCCGAGAGCTGCGCCGCCAGGGCCGCCGGCGCAGCCGCACCAGCCGCCGTAGTGTCCACTGCCCTGGCGGCCGCAGCCGCAGGCAACACGGCCTCGCTTTCGCTGCCGCTGCCGCCTGAGTCGGTGCTGGTGTGCGCGCGGCGGCTGCTGACGCCGGCGCTCGGCGGCGGCGCGGCGCGGCTGCTGCTGGCGGCGGTGGTGCTGCCTGCGGTGGAGGCGGTGGAGCGGGTCATGCCCAAGCCACTGCTGGAGGCGCTGTGCGCGGCCGGTGCGTGCGGAATTTTGCATTGGCGTGGTTTAGCTGGGACTCAACACCGAGGTTATCTGGTGCCCCCAGTCCCATGCCTGCGCATGGCATTTGCTTGCGCATACGGAATGCCCGTTACCCGCTTTGCCTGGACACCCTGCCGCCCCACAGCTGGCCCACACCCGCGGCCGCTCACTGAGGCAGTGCTGGTGCCGGCGGCGCAGCGGCGCGGCCTGAGCGCCGGCCAGTCGCAACTGCTGCTCAAGGCCTCCACCGCAGGCAGCGCCGCGCTGCCGCGCCAGCTGCAGGTATGCGGGCGGCAGGGCACGGCACGACACGGCACGCCATGGCACGGGCGAGCTGCCTGCCATGAACTTGAGCGCGCCCCGCAGCTCGCATGCGTGCAGCGGCCACAACCCTTGCTGTGTCATTGCAAGGCCAGCCCTACCGTTTGTCCCGCTGGGCCCCTCAGCCGTTTGTCACGCATGCTTGCCGCTTCGTGTCACCACACACACAGGCGCAGGTGCTGGTGGGGGTATGTGCCCCGCACGTGGCGGCGGAGTGGTGTGAGCCGCAGGTGGCGTTGGCACAGGGGCTAGTGGAGGCAGCCAAGCAGGGTCTGGAGCAGGTGAGAGTGGGGCGCGGGTGCAGCGTGGGTGCGGCGTTGTTGCAGCGTGGCGCGCCCGCGTAATGGCTCAAAGATAACGCCCAAGTGGTGCGGTTAGGCGGAAATGGCAGGCCGCCGGGCGAAACAGGGAAAGAGGTGCAGCGGTTCAAGCAGCTTCATGTAGTTTTGCCGGCGGGCGTTGGGGTGGAAGATGCGTTCGCAATGCAAGTGTGTGGGCAAACACGTGCGTTTCTTGTCATGTGTAGGACACGGCTTCGGCGGTGGCTGGCGGTATCTGCGCCGCCGCGCGCTCCAACCACCTGGCCAAGAGCGTGGCGTTGTGTCGGCTACTGCTATCGCTGCTGTCCAAGGCGGGCGGGGGCGTCCTCGGGCGGGCAGAGCTGAAGCAGCTGCAGGAGGCGGCGGCTGCCACAAACACCTTCATGACCAAGCCCTGTCTAGCCAAATTGCAGGAGCTGACGCGGTAGTGGGCTGAAGCCGCGGTTGCGCGACAGGCCCAAACTGAATGCGGGCGTGGGCCGAGCGGCCGTGGAAGCGGCTGTGTTGCTGAGAGCTAATGTTGTACTTTGTGGCCGCCTGGCCAGCGCCACGCAGCAGGCGGACAGCGCTGCGCCTCATTTTACAGCAACGGTGTCTTTGCAGCATCGGTGCAGGAAACAGACGGGCACGGCACGCACTCCCTGTTTGCGGACGTGTGTGTGGGCTGCATGCTTGCATGGGCTTGCGCTGTACAGGTGGGCTGAATGAAGCTGCAGTGTGTGCTGGCATCCGGGGGGCACACGGCGAACTAACTCCTCCACTTGCGGGCCGGGCTGGTAATCATCCGTGTACCGGACATGGACATTGGAGAGCCCGCACGCTCATCTTAGGTGCTGAATGTACTTGTTTGTGTATGGGCTGCCAGGCGGTATGCACGGTCATGCTTGCTATCCTGTCCCTGAAAGGTCATGGCCTGGGCCGGAAGGCCCTTATCGCGCCAGAATGGGAACCCATTTAGCGAACTGTGTACTGATACATAGGGAGCTGTCTCAGTGAATCATAACCACTCCGTTCGCCCGGACGGAAGGCTACAGCACGCACACAGGCTCCTGGCCACCCTGCTTCTTACGTACAGGCAAAAACTGCAAAAATGGAGACTGCTGGGGTTGTTGCCCAGCCCACACGCTCACAACCTCACATAGTCACATTCCCTGGTCGCACCACACCACCAAGTGTACTGCACGCCGACCACACCTTGTCAGAGCTGCAGCTGCCAGCCTTCCTCGCCCCACCTTCTGCGGCGCCCCGCACAGCCCTCATGGCCCTCAAATACCCCGCCGCAAAGTGCACCATAGCTCCCGCCACCTTCTACCGACCCGCCCCGCCGTCCCTTGACGGGCCTTCATTCTACCTGCCGCCCTTGGGCGCGTCCACGCGAATGAGCTCCAGGTCGAACAGCAACGTCTTGTCGATCATGCCCTTGTTGGCCAGCACAAAGTCCAGCGCGCGGTCGCCGGCAAAGGTGCTGGGCTTGGGCCCCAGCTTGCGCCAGTTGTCCTCCGGGTAGCCCAGCTCCAGGGGCACGATGATGCGCCGGATGCCGCCGGGCTGGGGGGGGGGAGGACCGGGGCAGGCCGGGCGGGCGGCCGGGCGGGCGGGCGGGCGGGCGGGCGGGCGAGGCCCGGTGTATGTTCAGGGCAAGGTACTCAGGGCTGGGCAGCCAGAATGGCAGTGGTGGTGTCACGGGGTTCTGGAAGTGGGGGCATGAGAGCCGCGCACCCCTGGAACCGCGAAGCCGCGTGCGTGACATGCCGGTACGCTCACCGCCACGCTCTCATGCTCTCACCTTCATGTCCGCGACCGCCTCCTCGAAGGCGGGGATGACCTTGCCCTCGCCCAGCACGAAGCGGTAGAAGTCCTTGTTGTCGTCGTTGAACGAGCTGCCCTTCGGCTGCAGGCGGCGGAGCGGGCGTCAGGGCGCGCGGCAGACACGGACAGGTGCGGAAAGGCAGTGCGTGTTAGTGTGCCGTAGCGCCAGTACCGGCGGCGGCCAGGGGCCTGCACTGTTAGACGCGCCAGCACATGCGAGTTACCCTGTCGCAGTCATTTGACTCACCTTGTTGCGGGCCTCAAAGGGGCGCCCGTAGTATCCAATGGTATAGCCTGCATTGCACAGGCGAGCGGGCAATCAAGCATTCTAAAGGGCCCTTCACCGCCGCACGTGCGCTGCCAGAGTGCTCAAGCCAACACACTTGACGATTGCACCTGGCGCCAGCACCCACTCCAAGCCCCTGCTGACGCCTCCGCGAGGTAGTCCCCGCCCCAACCGCCCGGCCCACCATCCCAGTCGATGACCACCGTGTCGCCGCGCTGGGGGCTGGAGCCGCTCCCCTCCTTGATGTCCTGCACAGCATATCCAGCAATGCAGCACACAGCGACCGTGGCTCGCTGTGACCCTCACCTCACGTCGCCCTCACCTTGCGTTGATCTCACGCCATGTCCTAACATAGCTCTGCACCTCCAATGCTTGCGGCACGCGGCTGTCGCCGCTACCGGCGTCAGCTCCCCTATCTCGGCCGGCCCCGTCTCCCCACCAGACAAACACAAACACAAATGCGAATACAAACATCCCCTGCGCACCTGGTACTGTAGTCCTGAGGGCGTGGTGACGTAGTCCTTCACCTTCATGCGCGGCTTGCCGTAGTCCTTGCCCTGCGGTCCGGGCGGTTTGACATGGGTCTGTTTCCATTGCAGTTTGCGAGCGCCCGGCCCAACTCCAGCGTAACTTGGTTCCGCCCTTGTACCCGTCCTCAGCAGCGCAAGCGCTCCCATGCCACGATGCACGTCCCAACTCATAACAACCGGTCCGCCCGCGCAGCCGCTCGCTGCCGGCCCCACATCCACTGCGTGCACCCCACACCTTCAGCGCGTCCATGGGCTCATACTTGGACAGGTTGGGCTCGTCCGCGTGCGCTGGCAGCGCCCCAGCAGCCAGGCCGCCGGCAACCGCCAGCGCCACGCCGGTCAGCAGCTCGCGCCTGGGTGGAGAGGGTATGGGTGGGGCGCGTTGACGCCGCGTCGCGTCGAGGTATTGGGGGGGGGGGGGGGGGGGCTGGGCACTGACACGCTGTGCAAGCATAGGGCGCCACGCAGTGCCCCAAGAGCACATGCCTTATGCATGCACACCTGCTGCTGTTGTTTGAGCTGATGTGCCCAGCTTCCGCGCCCATGGCCGCCTTGCAGCAGCTTACGCGACGAGAGCGTACGCATCGCCGAGTGGATGCCGACTCGCCGGAGCGCTGCAGCCGTGTGTTGCGAGTGAGCTGCTGCATTATTTTCATACAAGATGCAACTCAAGTGGGCGTGGGGTTTGCCTGGACTCGCCCCGACTAGTTCCACACGGTTTACTGCAAGCAGCAGCTTGGTAATAATACTTCTGCCACTTGCAGAAGCGCCTTGCTGCAATTTTCCTAAGGTGTAGCCTCAAGTTACATGCGTCTCGCTTTCTGACGTGTGCCGGGGCCCCCGAATGGAGCGAACCCACTGATTGCTCTCTGCATAGCTGTCGCGATGACCTTTGCCTGCTAGTTTTACCCCTTCCTCACATTAAAGGTCTCATCAATTACAGCTGGCCGAAGACGTGCTACCTGTCCAGCTTGACGAAGCTCCACACGACTGCGGACTTGCCGTTTCAATTCATTGTCCAAACTAAGCAACCATTGCACGAGCCAAGACTGCAACGAGCTGCACAGCAACTTCCCAGAGGCCTTCCATAAACTCAGGGTCGGTCCCACACAAGGGCCACGGCTCGTGCCCCAGGCCCCTACAGGGCTGTGAATGCATTTCACCAGCGGAGGAAATGCTTGAATGGTAGTTAACGCAACCAGTAGTAGAGCAGAGCTGACGGTTCGGCCCCAGAATTTCTTCTTCTGCGCGCTGTTATGCAGCTCCGCGGAATGACGGCAGCTTGAGAGTTTTGCTTTGAAAGGATTGACGATGTGGAGGACGGTGCTGGGGTTTCTTGACGGGGGCTCGCCCCTACCCGCAAACTACCGAGCTCATCGCTCGGCGTTGCTGCGGCGAGAGCTGCCCGATTTGGAGGGCCAAGCCCGTGAGGAGTCAGATGAGGAGGAGCCGATGGCGAGCGAGGATGGCGGGGGGCTGCCAAGGCGGAGGAGCTTCTCCGGCTCCGCTGGCGGGGCCAGCCTGGACCAGCAGCAGGGGCACACAGCACCGCTGTTTCCGGACTCGCAGCAGCAACAGCAGCAGCTACCGATGCAACAGCCGCAGCAGCCACAGCAAGAGTCCATAGTGGTCCTGGATGTGGAAGGCCCGGGCGTCGAGGGTGCGCCAGGACCCCACGCGCAGCCGCTGTGGGCCGGCCGTGCGTCCACAGGCCCAACCGTAGAACACTCGCCCATCGGAGCTGCCGGTACCAGCGGCGCGACAGCGTTGGCGGTGGGGCCAGGGCCACCTCTGCAGGTCGCGCCTGCCAGTCCCATCAACATGGGCGCGACAGGCCTCGTGCCACCTGCACCGCTGGCGCCGGGCGCCGGCGTGCCGGGCGCGGTGGTTGTTGCGATGGGGCGCGGCGACGGCGGCAACCAGAACGAGCATTACAACAACAATCACAACAACAAAGGCGGGGCGCATAACCTTAATAAAGGCCCCGCGAAAGCGCCAGGCGCGCCAGCTCCCTACCTGTCTGACTACGTCACCGTCTCGCCGGAGCAGGCTAACGGCAGTGGCAGCGGCGCCGCCGCCGGCGACGCCACGGCTGAGCTGCGCGCGAACGCTGCGGCAGCGGATGCCAACAAAGTGGCGGCGGCGGCAGAAGCAGCCGTTGCCGCCGCAGGCGGCCGCGGCATCGGCGGGAACGGGCGGCGGCCCAGCCACCACCAGAACATTCCGCCCAACGGCGCGCTGGGGGGGTTGTACGGGCCGGGTCTGTTCAGGCACGACTCCTACCCGCCGCCGCTGGACAGCAGCAAGGCGGACATGGCGGCGCTGGGCGGCGGCGCACGCGGACCGCCCATCGCTAAGTTCAGCGACTTGCGGTTCGTGCAGCAGATTGGCGAGGGCGGCTTTGGGCGGGTGAGTGCCGTGTGGCGGGTGTGGCTGCTGCTGCTTACGTTACCGCACATGCCAGCTGCCGGCGCGTGAGGCATAGATTATAGACTGAAGCTTTGTGGTGGTGGCGACAAGGTTTACTTTCGGAGGGCAAGTTGGCGGTGTGTCACGTTGCCATGTGCGCCCATGACTCGCTCGGCGGAATCAAGCAAACCCCAACATGCTGAGGTCCTTCCGCGCCGGCCGTGCTGCGCCTGTCGCAGGTGTACTACGGCTACTGGAATGGGCACCGCGTGGCCATCAAGCTGGCGCACCCGCCCAGCGGCGCCGCCACTGCGGCGGACCTGGAGCACCTGGTGCGCGAGTTCCGGCGCGAGGTGGAGGCCATGTCGGCACTGCCGCCGCACAAGAACGTGCTGCAGCTGCTGGCGGCCTGCACCGAGCCGCCGCAGCTGGTGAGTGGGATGTGGCGGGGCGCTGTGCGGGCGTGTAGGCTGCGTGATAGGAAAGGAGCAGCTGGAACAGCATGAGGGGTGTGCGTGTGGCACGTCGGCCTGCGCGCGTGCGCGTGACACCGCGGCAAGGTTGCGGTCGTTATTGCAGAACCGGGCGTAGCGCTGTCAGGCGTCCGGGCTGTGACGACGGCGTGGCGGTTGCATGGCCTTTACCTCCGCCTGCACCTTCCCCACCCGCAGGCGCTGGTGACGGACTACTGCGCGGCGGGGTCGCTGTACCAGCTGCTGCACGGCGCTCGCATGCCCGGCCACTCGCACCTGCACCCGCCCTGGCCGCAGCTGCTGGCCATCTGCCTGGGCGTGGCGCAGGGCATGGGCTGGCTGCACAAGCACAGCATCCTGCACCGCGACCTCAAAAGGTGCGCGTGAGCGCGTGTGCGCGACTTGCTGTAGGGGTTTGTCAATGGTCAGAGGGCGAACATGCCAATCATGCTCCCTGTCCGGCCCCACCCCCCGGTTCCCTCGGTTGGTTTGCTTTGGGTTCTGGAATGGACTACCCTCAACGCTCCGCGCCACATGCGCTCGTGCTATTTATACGTTAATGAAACGGGGTATCACAGCGCCGGCGGAACCATGAGCTGGAGCGCGGCCGCCCGGACGGGCGCCCATTCGGTAGCGACTTCGTCTGCTGGTCTTCTGTACCTGTTCTACCATTTCGCCACATATCCTTGCATACTCGCGGTATCCAGAGCGCGCGCGCGTCCGACGGCTAAGGCTTTTCACAACTTCACACTACAATAGCTTCTACGCGCACACGCGCTACTCGAAAATATACGCATTCTTTAGATTTAGGCATCAGCAAACGGGCTACTGTGGAGCTGGAGCTGCTGGTCGGCGCGACAACACCGACGGTCATCGGTATGAGTTCCTGGCGTGCTGCTCCTGTCACTCACTCCTGTCATCACCAAGACCGCTGCACCAACCAACCCCCCCCCCCCACACACACACGCACACAGCGCCAATATCCTGTTGGACAACGCCGGTAACGCACGCATTGCCGACTTTGGGCTGGCCAAGATCGCGGCTGGCAGCGGCCGGCAGGTGGGTGGATGGGCAGTCGGCAGGTGGGTATGCAGTCGGGCACTTGCCAGCGTCGGGCGGCGTCGCGATTTCCAGCGCAGCAGCAGGCGGGGGCAACTGCACGCGCCGGCTGGACAAAGGAAGGTTCTTGGGTTCTACCACACGCAGAGAGCGCCATATGTATTGACGTTGGCGCCTCACGCTCACGGCTAGTGCGCTACACGCAACACCAACACCAACACCACGCGACACGCAGGTCATGACGGGCGGCCTGGGGACGTACCAGTGGGCGGCGCCTGAGGTACTGGCGCACCAGCGCTACAGCGAGAAGGCCGACGTGTACAGGTGAGACCTTGGCCGCGTCCCCCCGCGCCGCGTGAACAAATTGTCGGCTGCTGCGCAGATGGTGACGCGGCGGCAAACGTTGAGTAGTATGGGGTCCTGTGACATTAGATGGTGGCTAGACGAGAGACCCCGGCCCCGACCCCGCCTGTCTCGCCCCTACGGCCCCCGCAGCTTCGGCATGGTGCTGTACGAGTGCCTCACCCGCAAGCTGCCGTACGAGGGAATGACGGCGGTGCAGGCGGCGGTGGGCGTGGTGAACCATGGGTTGCGGCCGGAGATACCACGCGGCACGCCGCCGGCCGTGGCGGAGCTCATCCGCGCCTGCTGGTGAGTGCACTGTCGTGCACTGTCGTGTTTGGAAGGGGGTGCCGTATTTTGGCCGGGCGGGGCATACAATGTCTTGCCTAACGTGCAGGGTTACGCTGAGCAGCGCCCTCAATCCATGATCCATTTGCTATGGCATGGCAGCTCCCGGTATTGGTGTTAACGCCATAATGTGTGGTCATGACATGCTGCTTCTGCAGGGCTGCTATTCCGGAGCAGCGTCCGTCCTTCACGCAAGTAGAGGTGCAGATGTTGTTGTTGCTGGGGCAGGCGCGCGCCGCCGCGGCACCGCCGCCCATGCCGCAGGGGTTGGGCATGGGCAGCGGCAGCAGCGGCGGCGGGGGCACAGGCGCCGCAGTCTACCAGCCGCAAGCACAGCCGCCGCCGTTGCCACAGCAGCAGCCACTGCAGCTGCCGCACCCGCACATGCAGCAGCAACAGCCGCTGCCGCCACCCATGGGGCCGCTTGGCGCGGGCGCATTGCCGGGGCAGCCCGGCGGAGGCGGGTTAGTCATTGGCATCGGGCCTTTGCCGTATGGAGGCGGGGGCGGCTTGGGAGGGATAGGTGGAGGTGGTGGAGGGGGCGTGCGACCGCCGTTGCCCATGCGACCGTCGCCCGCAGCCCCGCCCATGGCCGCAGCAGGAGGGACATACGTCTGAGGCGCATTTGCCGGATAAGGCAGTGGCGGGCGGTGACGGACAAACAGCCAAGCGTTGGTAGAGCTGCAGGCGTAGGTAGAGGTGCAACAAAACAAGCAAGCAGACAGACGTGTAGACATATAGTGCTCTAGCGTCACAGGACATCAATGGAGTGGGTCCCATCTCCAATGTGGGGTGTGCATGCTAGCTGCCAACGCGCTAACCCCAATTCACTTGCACGTGCTTGATTGCTGTTTAGCGGATGGCAGACTTCGGGGGTGAGCCGGCTAATGATGCCGGTAGAAGACTACCGGCATGCACAGTAGCAAGCAGTGACATCACATGATGCGCCTCCATGCCCGACTGGGTGTTGGCCACACGTCGCGGCTGGTGCCCGTAGCTGTACAGTAGGTAGACCACAGGCCTTGCCGTTTGAGCGGAAGATGGGGTGGGGGGCATTTGCCGACAGGAGCGCTGGGACGGGTACTATACGGACATACGGTATGCTGTCTGTGCCCCGCACTTCCTCCTACAGTCGGAAGCCGATCATCATGCATTCACAAAAACCTGACAGAGCAGGTGGCGCACGAGGCCCTGAATCACGCAATTGGTGTCCTTGTGCGTACCTCTGTCTACATATTGTGTGGGTGCCGCGCTAATTTTTGCGGTGCCTGATGCTAGAAGAATTGGGAGTCAACATGTCCTGGTGTGTGTCAGGGTGCAGACGATTGAGGCTGCCGGGTGATGAACTGATGATCCACACCGTCATGATTGATGTCAGGGATATTCATGCTCATCATGCATGTCTTCAGGGATTGCATTGTCCCACAACCTCGTGCATTGCGATGTACCGTAACAAGACTGAGAGGGCCCAGCACGCTCCAGCACCCTGCCCCATGCGTACTCCGCCGCAACACCCAACCCACCCCGCCGACCTCCGAGGACCACCGCGGTGGTGGTGATGGATACCCGAAATGTGCAGCACACCACCGGTCCACCCCGTATTGTCTTGATTTGTGCAGAGCGGAGGGGGTTCACTTGTCTCGCTGTTACCAGCCTCACACGCATCACGCGGTAGAGCACGATGCGGCTCAGAGTGTCCGTGCACTGTACGACAGGCGCAGGTCCAAACTTCCCTCAAGCCCTCGCGCAACCAGCAGTTTGGCAAAGGTGCAGCGCATTGCGTTCAGTCCAGTGCTTATACACATCATTCCGATGACAACCTGCAACTCAACACCGCACATTATCAGACGTGCACGATGCACCTGCCTGCCTGCGCCCAAACGCAGGCCCCCCTGCGCTCCTTTATAACCACTCCATGATGTGTCTAACCCCTCAACAAATGCTCCGTGTGGGCCTTCGCAAGCGCACAGATGCATGCGCTCCCTCCACCATGTGCACCTCCAGATTACCCAGCTTACGCTGCGTGCCGTCCTCGACCAATTCAGCCCGTTCGTTTCACACCACCGACACCTGCTGCTGCTCCGCCTGCTACGCCGCTGGCGGCGCTACTTCCGCCAAGCCCCACAGCCGGCGCCCTAGCTCCTACACGCAGCAGCCGCAGCCCAGCTCCAACTCTGTCCCTCCGAGCTCCGCCTCCGCTGCGTTGCTCCCGTGCTCACGCCGGCGGCCCGCTCATGCGGTGGGCTTGGGCGCGGAGCCCTTGGCAACGAGCAGCGCGCCCACCACCACGGCACCCAGGATCACCCAGCCGCCCACGTCCCACCAGAACTCGCTGATCTGCACGCCCTCGCCCTTGCCGCCCTTGCCCTTGCCGCCCTCGCCGCCCGGCCCCCCCTGCATGGCGATGTGGCTCTGGATCTCGTCGTAGTACTCGGGCGCCTGCAGGACATGGGGTCCGGGGATTCAGGCAAGAGGTTCGATGATATTCAGAATTTAGCGAGCTTCGGCCGCCATGGCTGCTGGTGCCTCTCCCACACGCTGCCCCCGCAACCCCACTGGTCCAAGTTGGATGGTTGGGTTGAATGGTTGAATCGGGAATTGGAATGATCTACCCCCACGCCAGCCCGCCGCTCGCTGTTCCCCGCCCCTCCGCCGCGCTCGCACCTTCTCGCACATCTCCAGCGCCTTCTTGTAGGTCTCGTTGCTGGGCTCCTGCAGGCGCAGAAGCACATGCCGCGAGCTCAGTCCCACGTCTCGACATCCGCCCGGTGGCAGGGAGCCAGGCAGGCAGGTCTGTACAGCTCCAAAACCCATTGCATCCTTGCTCCCGTACATGGCTGTGCGCCCCGGACGCCTGCCACTGCAAGCCGCTGCCGGGTTGTCAGGTTGCCAGCGCTATGGCCAGAAGGCCGTTCCCCAGCCCACCGTGCCCAAGCCCCCCGCCTGTTGACTGCCACGCTTCCAATACTTCAACAAGCACGCAAGCGTGGAGTCACGCACGCACCTTGTCGGCGCAGTGCTTGAAGGCCTTCTTGGCCTCATCAAAGTTCTGGAGCGCCTTCGACTTGTCTGGGCACAGGAAGCCCTGCACCAACCACCACAGCCATCCCTCTTATTGTGAGGCACACACATGTCAGCTAAGGCTGCGCGCGCGGCCCGCAGCGGGCAGGGCGCCCGCACCGCCTTGGGTTCTTTTTGGTTCTGACGCGGGCCAGCCTGGGTCGTATGGCCTAGCAAGTGCTGCGGCTTTCCTTGGCAAGCATGGTCTGTATGATTCCAGCGTTTTCGGTTTTTCGCTTGAGCCGACCTAGTTGCAGCTGCCTGCTGCACGCCCATCGGCGAGCAGGCAAGGTCAGGGCAACCCTGCCTGCCACGTACCCGCACCCGCGCTGCCTGCTGCCCCACCCACCAGCGACGTGTACGCGTTGCCTAGGCACCAGTACGCGTCTGGCCGCTCCCCGTCCAGCGCAATCGCTTGTTGGAGCTTGGAGATGGCCTGGAAAGCGAGCGCACGCGTAAAAACCAAAGGTCAGCAAGATCGTCGAGCGTCGACGAGGGAGATGTGCAACCAAACCGCAACCCCGTGCCAGGCCCACCTCCTTGATCATGTCGGTGGACTCATCTCCTTGCTTGAAGTGAGCGAGCTCGAGCATAGCTCCACCCCAGCGGACCAGAGCCTGCACGAGGCCGCCAGGTCCATGCGTGAGCCTTTGCTCACAGACTAAACACAGCGAGCGAGCACCCTTCACACCTGCACATTTGCGTTGTCCGCCTCGAACTCGCGCTGTGCCTGCTGCCGAGCGGCCTCAAAGAACTGCTCCCTGCGCAGTCCGCGAAAGGGCCCGAGTCGTATTACCCCATAGACTAGCTATAAATGATGCACCGACCTGTCAGCGTCGTCTCCGAACAGCGCCATAGTTGCTGCAACCTGCTGATGTGAGATGCTTTACGTCAACGTTTCAGCGCACCGACAGGAGCTGCTAATGAGTTGTCACACAAGGTTGAAGAACTAATATCGTATGTGCAGGAGGGTTGGCCAGGTGACAACTGGGCGGCAGATCGGTCTTCGCGTGTGCGTGGCGTGCCGGATGTCCCCGTCCGAGTGTCGTGCCTATCGTGCCCGCCTCTTGCTAATTGCACCCGCTTGCATTACACCAATGACTTCATTTATGTTACATCAGCAACGCTCTGCTTGTACGATGCGTGCTATTCTTGCGAACATATCAGTGCAGGACATGGACGAAACACATGCCGCGAGGCATGCAGGCGGTTGTCAGTAGAATGGGCAGGCACAGTCCAGATCACGCTGCCCGCCTGAGGCCAAACTACTCAAATCGTCAGTTTTCTAGTAAACAGCCCTACCGACTCGTCCAGTACACATGTAAATCCACAGTGGCACCTGATACGCTCCTGCCTTTCTCCGGCATACAACTGCATCGACCCAACACAGCTGCGGGGCGCCTCTCCACTTCTCTATGTTACACAGCATGCAGGCCCACCCACCTCCGGGCACACCTCACGCCAGGGCCGCGGCCATGGCGGGCGCCGCCGGCGCCACGGTGACGGCTGCGGAGCGGCCCCCGCGGGCGGCTGCCTTGGCTGCTGCCAGACGCGCCCCAGCCGAGTGCTTCTGGGTAACAAACCTGCACGTGCGTGTGGTAGTGTGGTGACACGCCGTCCGTCCAGCAGACGAATGACTACATGTCGCCGTGTATATGACCGCCCACTGGCATGCTCGGCCCACCTAATTCCAGGCCCAGCCATCACCCCAACAACCCTCCACCGCCCACCCACCCCACCTGAAGAAATCGCGCCACAGCAGCTCAAACACCAGCCAGTTTGCTGGGTTGCTGCCGCTGGTGCTGCCGGCAACGCCAGCAGTGCCACCCTGCTTTGCCGGCGCCGCCAGCGGAGCAGCGGCGCTGCTGCTGCTGCTGCTGCTGGTGCGGATGACGGGCGCACCGGTGGGCGCCAGCTGCTGCCGCATCTCGTGGTACATGCGCCGCGGCGACAGGCAGCCCAGCGCCAGCCAGGGAGAGATGCGGCAGGAGAAGGTCGCAGACGGCGGCGCGGCGGACCCCGGCTTGCCGCCGGCGGTGGCGGCAGCAGACACCGCCCGCTTCAGCTGCAGCAGGCAGGTCAGGCGCCAGGACGTAAGGTGGCTTGGGCAGCGCGTCAGGTGCGGTCGCGCCGGGCGGTCGGGACATGCAGGCGAGGTCAGGCTTGCAGGAGCAGCAGGATCTGAATGCTGTTTGCACCAGCACAGCTGCATGCTTGCGACATCGCCGCGACATGGTCCTGCACCAGGTGCTGCAAAAACGCCTTTGCGGGCACGTCATTTCTTCCACATCACAGCCCGCACCCACTTCGTCGATGAAGCTCTGCATGTGGCGCAGCGCCTCGCTCTCGCCGCCGCGCAGCACCACCGCGGCGCCGCCGCCCAGCTGCAGCGGCGCACCCAGGCCGCTGCCGGCCGCGGCCGCGCCGGCGCCAACGCCTGCTGTGGCGGCGGCCGGGGAGAAGCCCAGGCGCTGCAACGTCGGGATGTCGCCAGGCTCGACACTGCGCAATGGCGCCGTCACGCGGTGCGGATTTGAGGTGGCAAAAATAGTAGAACACAGGGCGGCAGGATGTGCAGAGTGAACACAGCAACCGAACTTTAGCACGCCGCTTACAATCATCCACCAACACGTGCGCGCATATCACAGCCCTGCCTTCCCGGCCCTGGCAGCACACTACACACAGGTGACAGGTCCGGGGCGTCTGTGTTCCCCACTGCGTCACTGCCTCTCACCCACCTGTTGCCGGCGGGCAGTCCCTTGACGCCGCCCTCCGACTCAGCCAGCTGCCGCACCTGCACACGCATAGGACATGACGGACCTCATTGCTGCTCTTGTTTGTGTTTATGCGGCGGCGAAAGACAGCACCACAGTAGCAAGCGAAATGCAGGGTCAGGCGCTAGGAAACACGCCCGCCCGCCAGCCCCTGAGCGCCTCGCCGCACCTTGAGTGCGGCCACGCGCTCGCGGAAGTCGGCATAGCTGGTGGGCATGGCGTCCAGCCTGTGCGCAGCAGGGCACGGCGGCGCGAGCGTGCGTGTGTTGTCAAGCAATCCATGTACGCTACGTAGGTAGGTAGGTAGGTAGGTAGGTAGGTAGGTAGGTAGGTAGGTAGGTATGCCACGTGCGCACTTGGCACAACTACACCATCGCCCCGCTGGCTGACCACTCCGCACGCGCCTGCCCGCCTGTTTAGCCGCCTGCACCGCCCATTGCCTGCAGCGCCCACCGCCCACTGCCTGCACCGCCCACTGCCCACCGCCACGTGGCTGCTGTGCTTTGGTTGGATAAGCGACGCCTCCGCCGCAACTTCCCCAGCTGCGCTCACCTGAAGGGCAGGTCCTCCAGATGGAACAGGGTGCCGCCCCACTGCGGCCGCAGCTCGCAGCCCTCACGGTCCAGGGCAGCACGCACGCGGCCCTCCACCTGCGCATGCGCATGCAGCACAGCACAATGGCACAGCCCCACTCATCTTTGCAACCACAGCCCCTGCCCTCCGCACGGAGCGCGCACGCACTCCACCAGTGCCAACCCACCCAATGCACGGCAATCTAGTCACCGGCGCTCACCGCCCCCTGGGTGTGGAGCTGCAATCCCAAACCCCAGTCATCGCCGCGCACCTGCATCTCCTCCGCCGTGACCTCGCTTTGGCAGTACACCGCGCCGGCGCCCACCGCCGCCGCCAGCTCCCGCAGCACAGCCTCCGGCCGCCCCAGCCGCACCACCAAGTCGCTGCCGGCGTCACGCAGGCGCTGCCGCAGGTCCGCCACCGCCTCCAGCAGGAAGCGCGCGCGGCCGGGCCCCGTGCGGTCGAAGCCGCTGGGCGTCTGCATGTGGGGCGCCGTAGGCAGGTAAGGAGGGGATGGCAGGCAGGGGCGGTGCTGGTGCAAAAGAGGAGAGGCGCATGCGTTCCCCCGCGTGCCTGCCAGCGATGGCTTGTGCGGATTCAACTAAAGCATGTGTTGCACTGCTCGCTAGCACGCACCTTGCCGTAGTCACGCGGGTCAAACACGTACACCGGGAGAACGGAGCTGGACTGGCGGCAGGCCTGCACGCGTGCGTGGCACAGCGAACGCACAGCACTGATGCAGGCACTGTCAACAGCAGCACCAAGCGGCGTGTGACGCCAGTCTGCAAAGCCAAAGCCCCGTGTCACCGGCTGTAAGTCCTAGCGAAAGCGCCGAACTGCCGCACCTGCTCTAGAGCGGGGTTGTCGTGCAGGCGAAGGTCGTTCCGGAACCACACAAGCGCCGCCTTGCGCCCCGCACCGCCAGCCGGCCGGGCGCCGCCGCCCGGGGCCGCGCGCTTGGGAACCTGGTCCGCATTACAATTATGTGGACAACAAGCTCAGTCACTGATGCCCTACGATATTCTGTGGCTTCCTTGTCTTTGCTTTCGCCACGAGAGTTGAACGTCACGGACAGTGATCAGGTGGACGGTGCCACCGTTGGCGCTGCGTGTGGCTACGCTGCATCCCGCCGATGCAGCTGCCGGCACTACATGGTGGCCGCACGGCGCTGCAACGCCAGGGACCATGCGGACTCACCGGCGAAGGGAAGACGCGCATGTCGGACAACGATGCCGGACTGTTGAAGGCATGCTGCGGGTAGCGGACCGTGAGGGAGACGATGCCGAGGACAAGAGCCAGTTAGGGGGGCTTTGTGACACAATGCAATGCATCATGCGTGGCGAGTTCAAGAAACTGTGGCGCTACATTTATCGCGCGTCCCGTGACGCCCCATTACGCCCGGCCACGCCCTCCCCCGGACACATACCTGGTGGAAGGGCGCTGTGACCAGCCGCGCAAGGGCGGCCGGGACCGCCGTCACCAGGCGCTGCAGCGCGTGCGGGCCTTGAGCGTGCGTGCTGCTGTCGGCGGCACCAGTGCTGCTCTCGCTGGTGGTCAGCACTGCCGTAATGGGGTGGCTGCGCACGCCATCGCGGGCGCTCACGAGCGGCGGGGCAACTGCGAGGCACAGGTAGCAGGGTGAGCGGAAACGGGCACAGCGCTCGCGTGACAAAGCACCGACAATAGCAGCCCGGTTAATGCCGCCAACGCCAACTGAGCATTCCATCATATACACACCTTTCACAGGTCTCGCAGCGCCCAGCAAGCTGGCACCCAGCCCTGCGGGCGCAGCGCCAAGAGCATGCAGCGACAACGCCGCTAGCGGCAGCGGGCCAGATGAGTCCATGGCCACGTTAGAAATAATACTACAGAAACCAAGCGGGCTAATTGGGGCACTAGTTCAGTTTAGGGCCCATTGCATGCCAACGTCGATGCAAGGCCCATGAAACTTTCCACCACGACCCCATACACAGTTTCATTATCTATTATCAACATTGCAGATTGTTGCAGTTACAATTAGTCTCGCGACGTAACAGCATCCTGCAAACTTGTGCTTAACCGAAGACAGACCGCTCATTGCTGCGCTCATTGAGGACATAAACCCGAGAACGCGCCCCTCTGCTGGAGAAGATGCCTCCCCGTCCGGTGCGTATGGAACAACGCGGCCGGGTGTAGACTCAGCGGTAGCGATCGAACAGCATGGCTGTCAGAGCCGCGGACAAGGGAATATTTCGGTTCTCCGGCGGCTGAGCGTCGCGCCGCAGTCAGTTCGGCCGGGGATATGTGTGCTTTATGTAATTGGTATGAAGGAGACGCGCAGGTTGCTGTGCATGTTGCGACGGGGTTCACACGGACACGCCGGGGCCCTGGGGTGTTGGTTACGTCGGTCGTTTCAGGACCAACATACCCTGACATCACCGTCCATCCATGACCGCTATATACAGGCGGGCACCGATGGCTCCGACTGGAGCTATCGCGAGGTCATTGAGGACCGTAAGCACATGGGGATGTGGGGGTCTCTTGGAGGTGTGGGGCTCTGTTAGGGCCACCAAAGCAACAGACTTCGGCCCCCGGTGCGTCTTTCTGAGCGCGCGATACGGCATCGACTATGTTATTCGCTTTGTAATCTGTAGGCTACAAGCGCATGGCGGTGAACATGAGTGCATCACTCCTACTGCACCAAATCCAGGTGAGCACGGAACAAATGCGCCATGTCGTGAGTGGCCTGAGCCGGCCACAGCGCGTCACGGTGATGGGAGCCAGCGCTGCAAGCATGGCACGTCAAAGCATCGGTCTTGGCTCCGTCATGAGGGCTCCCTGGTTCCATGCAGTTGCTAGTGCCATGCAGCTGCTCTTGACCACCTTTATACCGTTGATACCTGGTGTCAATCGCAGTCACTGGCTGTGGTCCTTAAGCTGGCGTGGCTGTGCATACCCGTGTACATCTCGGGTGCGTGGTCGTCGGGATGTATGTGGTGTTGGCTGCCTAACTGGCTGGCTGGGTTGTGCCGGTGTCACCCAGGAGCGGGCAAAGCTGCGCGTGTGTGTGGGTGTCGGAGGAAGCGTGTGGCTGCTTCCATCGATTGCAGGATCAAATGCAGACTGCCCCTCTGCAAAGCTGTTTGCAAGACCGCACTGTCACATGGGCACAGCATAACATTTCGAGCGCTTGCTTTTCCTTCCTTGCACAGAGGGCAATCCCAATCAGTTCCTCTGGGCATTGCTGGCGCTGTTGGTGGTGGGCAACGTGTGCTTCTATCTGGGTGAGTGAGGGGACTTCTGCCTGGGTGTTGGACGCAGAGCAACTGCAGGGCGCCGGATGAGGCCCTCGGCAGGGTGGCGCAGGAGCAGGAGGGCGGGCTCGGTTGTGGCGCGCTGTTGCAGCAGCTGAGCTGAAGACGTGCAGTTCATGAAAGTGCTGCAGGCGACGCAAGGGCGTAGACATACAACACCGGTTGGCCCTGTGTGCACAAGGTTGAACTCACGTCTGCTGCGCGCGTCCGTATGTTGGTGCGCCCCTCAGGCAAGCCCCGGGGCCGCTGCGTGCTGCCGCTCATGAAGGTGGCGGCCTCATGCGTGCTCATCACCGTGTCGCTGGTGAGCGCGTACGGAAGGCGAACATGGTGATCGGCATGTAGGAGTCTGTGGAAAGCCAGGGCCGGCACCCTGCGGGCCGCCAGACCTAGCCACGGTCATGGCAGGCGGAGATCGGCACACGTGTTAGAGCAGACCCACAAGGGCAGACCCACAGGGGGCGGGCACTGGGTCTGCCCCTGAGCCCGCGCCTGCTGCATCGAGTGTTGGGTGTGCAGCCATCCTGACACGACAGGGCGAACCCGACAGTTGATTGCCCGTTTGGCTTGGCCGCGCAGCGGCCATGGGACTCTGCCTTGAGCAGCCTGGCCCGGACCCATGGCCTGCCCTGCCCTCAATCAAGCTCTGCATGTTTATATGCACACACGTGTCGCCTGACGCAGACCTTCATCAGCTTCTGGAAGATGTACGTCATGGAACCAAAGACCAGCCTCTACTCGCGCCGCCTGTACAAGTTCCTCAAAGACCAGGGCCGCGCCTCCTCACGTGAGTGCTCGCCGCAATACTCCCTGGCTCCCGCGCGAGCTGTGCCGCGCTAGCTTTTGCGTGCCTCCCTGCACGGTGCCTTCCCACGCCGTCTGCCCTTCACATTCATGCATCCGGTTTGCGTATGGAGCTGGCTGCATGGAAAGAATGCCGTCCTCACACCCAGCACGTGCTTTCCCGATGGTTTTAACCCACGCAGCCACGACCCTGGAGGTGCTCAAGACGGTGGAGGGCCTGGTGGACGTGTTCGTGCTGGCGGGGTGCGGCGTGTGCTTCTTCGTGTTGAACAACTGGGTCAAGGATGCTATGGAGCTCGTCAAGGAGCGCGAGCAGCGCAACAAGGCTGCGGCCGGCAGCGCCGCGGCGGCACCCAAGAAGAAGCGGTGATAACATGTGCGCGCCATGCGCAAATGCCATAGTGCCACCTTGCGAGCGAGCGGTGGGAGGCTGTGGCCACGGAGCACCTTGCGTCCTTGTGTTTTGCGGAGGCAGGAGCAGGCAGGAGGTACCGTTTTTGGAATGCTTCACTGCTGCTGCGGAGGATCGCATTCGTTGTGAGGAAACTCGTTGCGGGGCCCGGGGCCTCGGTGCTTCTAGGACGTAACTGGTGCGCACGGAAGTCCCCTGATAATGCGGGTATGGCGTACAATTTTACAACTCTCGTCAGTGCGTCACGCATAAGGTTTCGACGTGATTCCCATGTTCCCATGCAGCAACACACGCAAGGTCTTCTCATTGTTATCTTCCGCTCATCTCTCATCTCAGCATGATGACCCAGTGGGGGATGCCGTTCTGCTTGTCAACTCATTAAAAATAGTGCGTGCCACCACATCAGGGCAAGTATAATCTGCTTACAACAGGCTTGACCTGGGCAAAAGCTCATGCCACTGCAACCTAGAAGCAGTCCCCCTTGTCCAATGCGCCCGTGTAAGCGGTGCACCCGCACCTCCCAACACGCCGCCCACCTCGCCGGTGTGCTCAAGGCTTGGAGCTGTGATGTTGAAGTAGGGGACTGCCGTGCAGCCTCCATCCGTCAGCTCTCCTAGAAGAATGTTCATTAGTCCCGGCCGTCCGTCACTTTTTGCGCCAACCGAATGTCGCCAACCGTATCAATGTCTCCCGACCGCAAACAAATTCTGTTCGCGCCATGTACTGCTATGGCTCACGCCGTCTAAACGCTACCGTAAGTTCCCGAGCGTGCTGCTGCTATGCATCAACTTTCTTCCAGCCCTCCCAGTCGCAGTAGTCCACGCGCATTGTGTGTACCGGGCGCGGAGCTGCTGCTCCGTCGCCGCCGGACGATGAAGCCTAGCGGTTTGGATCACAGCCGCACCTGGGCCCCCGGTTGGCGCAACGCTACGTGTGCTACCGTCGCTGCTGCTGCTGCTGCTGCCGGCTTGCTCTCGCACCCAGCCCTATGCTGCGAGGGCCCCGGCATGTGCCGTGCGCTCTAGGCGTCATCAGGCAGCTTCTGCAGCTGAAACTTGGCCAGGAACTCATCACCTGCGCATGTGGGAGGAAGGGGGCCCGGAGGTGCGAGTTGCAATGCAGTGCGAGCAAGTTGAAGCAGCACACGGGAGGCAGTGACGCGAGAGCGTAATGCGCTACCTGCCGCGCGCGTCTGCTTCATACGGCGCCCCTGCTGCGTGACGCTCAGCTACATCAGAGCCGCGGTATCCAGCCTGACGCCCATCAAACCCTGCACGTAAGCAACTTCCTGCAGCACCCGCGCCTCACCCCACACAGCTCACCGAACACGATCTCGCCGCCGATGGGCAGCTCCACATAGTCCATGGCCTTGATCTCCGTGCCGTTGACCATGGTGCCGTTGGTGCTGTTCACGTCAATCACAAGCACCTAAGGGGGCCAGAGGGCAGGGGCGGGGACAGCGAGGGGAGGGCAGGTGGAGGTGGCGGGGCAACCCTTGAAGCAAGCACCATGACACGCAAGCTGTGCGCGCTTCGCTGCCGCAGCCCCCTACCTCTGTCCGACCCATCCTCCCCCGTAGCTCCCACCTTGTCGCCCTCGATGGTGAGGATGGCGTGCCGGCTGGACACCGTAGGCACCGGCAGCACGATGTCGCAAGGGTCCACCCGGCCCACGTCCAGCGTGCCCTCCCGCAGCGTCACCGGGCCCGGCGCAGTCACCTTATCGCCGTCCAGGTGCTCGGTGCTGCCTGAGCCTGCGGGCGGCGGACCCGAGGTGCGGGGGTGGGGCGAAAGGAGGAGGAGAAACGAGGGAGGGGGTCAAGTTGGCGTGGATGCTGCGCAGGTTGCGCACTTCCATGTGTGGCTCCCCGCCCTGAAACCCGATGGCTCCTCCGGCCCAGCAAGCGTCTGCTTGACCCTCTTCATGGCAGCGAGGGCTGGGGTCTCGGGGCCGCTTGTCCCGCTCGCGGTGGCAAGCCAGCGTCTGGCAGTCGAGCGCAGTGTGACACGACTGTCCCCGCGTATCCTCACCGGTGGGCTGCAGCACAAGCTTGTTGGACACCGCCACATGCGTCCGTCGGCTCGTGCGGCCAGAGATGCCTGCAGAAGCGCAACCGAGAAACGATGCTGACGCGGCATTCTGCCTGCAGCCAAGCTCCCTGTCTGCGTTTGCATAATCCGCTGCGCTTACCTGCACGTGCACGCGACACGGTCGAGCGAGCGAATGAGACCTGCATGATGATGCACCTGCGCACGCAAGCAATGGCAGCAAGGATCCCTGAGCTTGCTCCGTGGAAAGCGAGCTTGACCGGCCAGCTCCATATTGAATTTCCGACAGCGAGAGCGTCGGCGCCTGCGGATTGCCGGCAGCGCTCAAGGCAGGCCTCCAGCTGTCCCGCAAGCCGACTCGCAAGCGGACCGCTGAACCCCAGCTCTCCAGGCCACCGAAAACCTATTTCAGATCATGCTCATAAATCTAACTGCTGTGACACCGGCCGGCACAGAGCCGCGAAGCAGAAACGGCGCAGTGGAACGCAGTGCGCATGTTCACGCGCCTCGGCGCACCTGCGCTGCAGAGTCACGAAGAAGCCCAGAGGTTTATTGTCTTGGGCTTGCTACTACAGTTAAGCCAATGTCCCGTGCGCGCGGTCGGCAGCCGTAATAGATGTGTTTTGCCGCCGATGCGGCCCAGCGCGTGCCGCCGCCCACCACACCCGGACCCTGATACCACCTAGACCTGATGGCCTTCGCGTACGATAGACAGCTTGTGTTGCACATGCAGTTGGCAGGCCGCTACCGCGTGTCCGGCGGCGCTCAATGCGCGCCCTTCCTCCTCCAGCCTCGACTTCTGTGTTTGTGTGCATTAATTACTAATCAAGAAACAGGTGCCCCTGTTGATGGGACAGGTGCACCTGGGCTTGTCCGCAAATTCATTGTGTTCCTCCCCCCATCAAGAAACAGGCTCGCCAATGAAACCCGGACAGATAAACCCTGGATAAACCACCAACATGACATGTCAAACGCGACAATGGCGGGCCTCCAGTCAAGCTGGCTGTAGCACTCCTGTCAACAGCAATGACAGCCCGGCACCCAATCCGGCACCCAAGCCGGCACCCGAGCCCGTGCCCGAGCCGGCACCTGGCCACCTGGCTACCTGACGTCGAAACATCACACGCGCATCCGTGAGCAATCCATACATCGCAAACACGAGCATAACAAACAGTCATCAAATTACAGCTGTCGCTCACGCCCCGAACACAAGTTGGTCAGAGTCCGAATGCCACACTATTATGACGCCTACGCAATCTCCCCCTGGTCGCCCTCCGCCGCTACCTCGAGCTCCGCCTCCACCTCGGCTGCCGGCGCCACTTCCACATCCTGCTGTACCTCCACGTCCACGGCCGGTTCCGCCGCCGCCGCCTCCTTCACCGGCTCCTCCTCCTTCGCTGGCGCGGCTTGAGCCGCCGGCGGCCACACCACGGGCTCCGGGGTGCCGGCCTTAGTTGTGTACTTGTCGTAGCGGGACTGGAAGCCCATGGCCTTGGCCAGCGGGATCACCACGGTGCGGGCGATCTGGCGGACCGGGGCGGAACGGAGCAGCACCAGAGGTGCAGGGAAGATGCGGGATGGAGCCGCAGGTGCGGAACGGGGAGGGCAGACGGATAACCATGAGCGAACGGGTTTGCCTTGTTCCTGGCCAGCGGCGCGACACAAAGCCAAGCTGCCGAATGGGGTAGGAATGGTGCGCCTCTCCTGCTGTGCACACAGCAGGCAGAACAGTAGCCGAGCGACCCCGCACACCATATGTCTCTCACCTGCCACACTTTCTCCGGCATGTCGTGCAGGGTGAGGTCATTGTCGGCATAGATCAGGAACAGCTGGATGGGGTTGGTCTTGCTCAGGCCCTCGTTCTGTGGGTGTGGCAAGGGGACAACACCGCGCCAGCTTACTTGGCATGCGCGTATGCTGCGCTCCGTTTCCCTCGGGCCAGTGTCTCCACGCAAGTGCCCGTCAATGGCCAACTGAAGCCGCCGTTGTGGCTGGCCGCCCATGCCTACGGCGCTTATGAAAGTTGGGTACCGCCTGCCCTACCCAGATCCTCGCCCCCGGCCCCTCAACCCCTGTCTCCTCTGATAAGCATCACCGGAATGCTCTAAGCATAGGCCACGCTCTCCTTTCTCGCACTCTTGCCTTGGGTTTGGTTTGAGCTTGGACTGACATCTACAACGCACCTTTCCCATACAGAACGCACCCTTTCCCATACACTAGAGAATCGGAATGAACTACTGCCCCCCTTCCCTCTCACCCCCCACGCACACACACACACACACACACACACACACAAACACACACACACACACACACACACACACACACACACACACACACACACACACACACACACACACACACACACAGCACCGCGTCGCCGCAGAGCTCGGTAATTTTGGTAGGTATCGGAAAGTAACTCTGGGCGGCTAACGGGCGATTTGTTTCGTTTTCTAACACACAGCACCTCGCACCGTGTGCCGTGGCCGTGCCCCGCCCCGCTTGGCATCCCCACACATGCACTCAAGCACCCATGCACGCACGCACCCACCTGGCGCGCCAGGCCGATCAGCGCCTCCATGTAGCGCTCATCCGGCACGCCGGGGCTCACACGCAGGTTAGCCTCAATGGGCTCAGCGCCGCCGTTGTAGTAATAGTAGGGCGTGCCTGTTGGGTAGGAGGGGGCGCGCGCATGTCGTTGCGGGGCAGGTGCGGGGGCCGGAACTGCAGCGAGACACAACGAGACTCCCGGTATCACGAGCCACAGCTAGCCCCTCACGACCTCAAGGCACGGCTCTGGGCCACGAAGCATCGCAGGCCTGGCCCCTACCCACCCACTCGTCGACCCCGTGCGCTATCCTCCCGCACCGCACCCCACCGCACCGCACCGCACCTGGCCGCAATACCATCTTCTCGCCTTGCTTGAGCTCGGACTCAGTTCCGTTGATGGACAGGATGATCTTACCGCCTGCACAGAGAGTTACACGCATACAGATCCGCTCAAAAGCTCGCGTCACACAGTGAGGTGCCTCCAATACGCTAATTGCCCACGCCGGGGGTCCTTGAATTTCCTCCAAGCATTGGGCCTCAGCGCCTGCCGCCCATCCATTTAAGCCCCTCCCCATTCTCCCGCTACAGTTGTCCTCTTCCTCCACCCCACGGCTTAACAATGTGTGTGTTGTACTGCCGTACAGGCGTGCGCTTCGTGCAGCACCACCCATAGTCAGCGGCCTGCCCCGGCCCAACCACTCCGTCGCACACGATTCCCCCCGCATTCTCACACATTCACACTCACTTAGCGCCGTCAGCTCCACCGTCTGACGGTTGTGGCTGAGCATGGGGCCGCTGCAGGGCTGACCCTTGTGGAAGCCCTCGGCAGTAGGCGTGCAGTAAACATTGACCTCGAAGTACTGGCCGTCCGTAGAGGCGGAGCGCGTGAGAACTGTAAGCCTGTAATGTGATAGGCAAGACGGTAACGACTTTATCGGATCAACCTTCGGACGAGGCGAGCGGCGCGTGCAGGTGCTCTGTGGCCGTTGGTAAACCCTAGGCGCCAAAAGGGCACGCGCGGCGGTAACTTTTGGAGACCTGCAGGAGTGAAGCGCCTAACACGTGTTAAGCCAAACTTTCGTCCTGCCATTGCCGAAGTTGCATCTTTATTGCTGTAAGGAAACTGGCGGCGAGGAGTCCCGCGCAGGTCCACCGATCGTCGCAGCTGACATTGTTTTACACTACAGCGAGTGTCTGTTTGTTCATGCTAGATATTGTTATTGTTCCAGAAATGTCCATCGACTACGCGCAGCCTATCACCCTGTGGCGCGCAGCAACGTCGGCCGTCCTGGCGCCTCGACACGAAATCAACCAAAGCTTTACGTATTCACCATGTGTTACGCTGGGTGCATGCTGATGCATTTCGGAACCTGGACTCACCGTTTGCCATCGCGGGCTTTTGAGTCCCATCCGCCCACCCAATTGGTGAAATCGATACGTGCCAGGTGTAGGTTCATGTATCGAGACCCTCCGATGATGAGAGCCACGATGAGAGCGGAGTAGACTGGCCTCATTGACACATTCTTTTTCTCGACGCGTTTGGAACGCTGCGCAGCCGCAGGAGTAGTCTCGGCCATTGTCAAAGCAACGAATGTAGGTGTGTGGAGCAGGCAGAATTCTATTGCGCCCTCACAAGCGCGCCCTTTGTTTAACTGCAGGTTCACATGGGCGCCAGCCGCCCCATTGCCGTACCAGCACGACTCGTCGGGTGGTCCATGGTGCAGCCCCGGTTCCGTGCCGCGGCGCCAGCTCTGCTTTCACCATGGTAGCGAGAGGCGCTGAGGTGAAGAGGAGCTCAGGATACGGTACTTCTTGCCTGACTGGCTGACTCCCACGCCGCCCTAACCAGCCGACTGTCATCGTGCGTCACCAGACTTGGCTTTGTCTCACTATCGGCCTGTCCTCAGCATCCGCCCTGTCCTCAGGTCCTGTCCTCAAGGCTCAAGCCTACCATGTGCACATGCGTCCTCAGGCCTACTGCTGTCACCTGCTGTACATGCGACACACCATGGGCTGCAGCAAATGCAGCCGACCTGCGCTTCGCTCCGGCAACACCGCAACAGGCTTGGTCCGCCCGCCCACATGGCGAGTGCGTCGGACCCTCCACGTGCACGCCATGTGAACAATCTGCGCAAGATCTCGCTCATCCAACAACGCTGCTGCATCACTAAACGCTGTCATAAGCTTAAGCTGCTTTGCGGAGCGCATCCTGGCGAAGCTCCCTGCTATCTTCCTCCTCTGGAGATGCGTGCACCACTGCCACTTCCTAACTCACTCCTTGTAGCCATGTAGGGCGTCATATGGATCTGAAGCTGCATGCACGACAGGTCGACAGCAACCAACAATCCCCCTCCCCTGGAATGAACTCAGCAACCAACAATCCCCCTCCCCTGGAATGAACTAACCCCCCCCCACACACACACACGCATACACACATGAACTACCAACTATCTGCAACGCTGCACATGCACCCTTTATCTAAGGGCAGCCCCGGAGCGGCCCACCCACGTGCCAAACGCGCCAGGCACTTGCGTCCTCGCTGCATTTATGGCTGCATGCAACTGCGCCGCCCCAAGCTCCTGCGGCGCTGCCTAGCTGCGCCTAGCTGTGCTGGTGGAACTGGTTGTTGGGCATCTTGTTGCCGGGCATCATCGTGAGGTTCAGGTGCCTGCAGCGCAGCAGGAGGAGGAGGAGTATCAAGAAGCGTGGGTGCAAGCCAGCTGCGCACGAGCGAGCGGCTGACGGTTGTCACACGCCCCAAGGCCACAGCGGAAAGCCCCCACCCCTCCCGGCCCCCCTCCCGCTCCCCGCGCTCGTGTGACATGTGGACTCACGGCTGCGAGGCGTGCTGCTTGTCGCCTCCGGAAGCCGCGTCATGCTGTCAGGAGGGCGAGCAGGTGGGGCGGACCGCATTCGCCGTTAGGGCGACCATCAGCTACTCCTCAAACAAGTTCCCTGGTCGCCACCCTTCCCCTGTGGGCTGGCCCTTGCCACGAATCCGCAGCAGTGCTGCGCGCATGACACTCCTATGCTGCATATTTCCCCGTGTTCTTCAAACGATCCCGCCCTCCTGCTCCCTGCTCTCTCTGGTTCCCCTACATGCCCACGCGGCGCCCGCTCACCCCTGGCCGCCCGCTCACCCCTGCCCGCCCGCGCACGCAGTCAGTCAGTCAGTCAGTCACTCAGTCAGCCAGCCAGTCAGCCCGCACCTGGAACACGCCGCGGCCGCTCTTGGCGCCCAGCAGCCCCGCGTCCACGTACTGCACCAGCAGCGGGCAGGGCCGGTACTTGGAGTCGCCGAACTGGCTGTGCAGCGTCCGCATGATGGACAGGCACGTGTCCAGGCCTGGCGGGCGAGGGTTAGGCGGGGGTAGGGCGGGGGGAGGGGGCGAGACAAGGGGCGTGGGAAGCGGGGCCAATTGGGGCAGGGAAGGGGGGTTAGTTCATTCCAGAACCGGAAAGCAAACAGGGGGCCAAGGAGGGTTGCTGGTGCTAAAAGCCGGTCTGCGCAGGGCAGAGCTCCCAACGCTGATGCTGTGCTGGTGCTGCTTGGTCCATCAGCGCCAGCCCGCATGGCACATAGGCCGCCTGCGGCCCACTACATCCTGAAGCCCGCCACCGCCGTCGCCCGCCGCAGTAACAGGGCGTGGTTGCCCAGCGGCCCGCTCGCCCGCTCGCCCGGCCGTGGCCCTGCCTCCCCTCCTGTCCCTCCCTCTGGCCGGCTCACCGATGTTGTCGGCCATGCGCAGCGGCCCCAGCTGCATGTTGGTGCCCAGCCGCATGGAGCGGTCGATGTCGTCGGCGCTGCCCACGTTCTCGCTCAGGAGGAAGAACGCCTCGTTCACCAGCTGCGGGGTTGGGGCGCACAAAAGGGAGAGGCGAGGTCTTTGTTTCGCAAGAAGAGAAGTGGCGCGGGTACCCAGTACCCAGTGAAAACATTCCAGGGTGGATTGCAAGATGGGGTGGGACACATACGGGCGCGGCGCGGCGCGCGTGTGCGACGATGCATGGAGCGCCGGCCTGCTTAGGAAGCACCCACCCCAGCACTTGTCCTTATCGCCCGTTCGCTCACTCACCGGCATCAGGAGGCGGTACACTAGGAAGCCCTGCGGGATCACGACATGGGCGGCATGGGCATAGGGCATAGGCAGGGCGAAGCAGCATTCGGAGTGGGCACCCACGCATACAGCATGGCCCTCCCCCCATTTCCGTTCCTCCTCGCCTACGCGCGCAACCTTCTCGGCCCGCAATCATACAGCCACCTCACCGGCCGGTCCTGGCCTGCATGGACCTCATGCATGGACCTCCGGCCTGCATGGACCTCAAGCCATGTAAATGCTCATGCTCATGCTCACCGGCCGGTCCTGTGCCACGCACACGCTCTTGCCCAGGCTCTCCGCCAGCGACCGCGCCGCCTCGTAGGTCTGCTGGGAGGTGTGCATGCCCTTGGCCAACTCCACCAGCGGCACCACCGGGGCTGGGTGCATGAAGTGCATGCTGCGGCGCGGAGGGGGGGGCCGCGCCACACAGCGTGAGCCCCCATAGGGCAGCATACCTTACTGCCGCTGTGCCCGTGTCAGGGTGTGCGTGTGTGCACCCGGCTGCCGTGGAACGGAGCTCCATGCGGCCGACCTCGGAGGTCGTCAAGGTGGGGCCAACAACAAGCCAAAGCGCGGGCTGCCCCGCCGCTGCGCCCGTGCCTGCGCCCGTGCCCCCGTCCACGCCCCTGCCTCACCCCACGACGCGATGCGGCTTGCTGGTGACGCTCGCCAGCCGGGTGATGGAGATGGAGCTGGTATTGGAGGCCAGGATGGTCTCCACGCGCGTGGCCTGGTGAGCAGGAGTGAGTGACAGCAGGGCGGGGGGCCAGGGGTGAGTCCGGCGTGTGAGCGGCCGCCGACTGCTGTGCACCTCCAGCACCCCACCGCATGCCGCGTCCGCACAGCAACGGAACCGCCCCTGAACCCTGCCCCCCAACCCTGGCCCCCAAACCCCAACCCCAATCACAAACGCAACCCGGTCCCTTGCAGTGCAGCACACCCGCCGCCACGCGCGCCCAAGCCTCCAAGCGCGGCACGCACCCGGTCCAGCTTCCTGAACACCTCCTTCTTCAGCCCCTCGTCCTCCGCCACCGCCTCGATGATGAAGTCGGCGCCGCGCACCGCCTGCAGGCAGCAAAGGCAGTTGCAGCGCGGTCCAGCGCGAGCCGCCTCCAGTATCAGCCGGAGCTGGGGTTTGAGGTCTGGATGAGCTGTCGGTGCCGTGCCCATCAGCCCGTGTCAAAGCCGCGAGCTCCCCATTATGCCCCGCTGCACTTTGGCTTTCGTGGCGAACTCGTATCAGGATCCTCTCCTAGTGTCGCCTCGAACACCCATCACCCACAGGCACGCATCCACAGGCACTCTCGCACGCACCTCTAGCCCGTTGTGTGAGGTGTGTATGCGGCCCAGCGTGGCCGCGGCGTCGTCGGGCTGCACGCTGCCCTTCTTCACCAGCCGCTCCAGGCTCTTCTTCAGCGACCCCAGCCCGCGCTCCAGCGCCAGGGGGTTGGTGTCGTTCAGCAGCACGTTCATGCCGCGGCTGGCGATGACCTGAGCAATGCCTGCGAGGAGAGTAGGAAAGGGAGGTGGGAAGGGAGTCGGAGCACCGGTCTCTGTGCCGTCGAGCTGAGTGCGGCTTGACGCGAAAATGAGTGAATAACTTGTCCATGCACTGCCCGAGCGAACGGCCAACCAAAGCTAATGCGGCACACGCCCCACATTCGCTTGCTGCAAGCACATGCCGGACTTCCGAGCGGAGGACTTTCGAGCGGGACACCCAGCCCCTGTCGCTACTCACCCCAGCCCATTTGCCCTCCGCCAATGACGCCTACAGTGTTCGGCAGCATTATTGCTGAGCTGGTCTATTCGGTGACTGTTCCGGAAGCCAAAATAGCTTATTTTCCGCTGCGCTCGAGCTTCTGCTAAAAGCTGTGCATTAAAGTGACACGTTTATGCTGTAGGAACAATGCTCCTCTCCTAAAGAGAGAACGCTGGGTGTTGCAGCGTGTTAGGAAGGGTTCGCTCCTGGCAGCCGCGCGATTTATTCGGGCAACAGGTTGCAGAAATACAACGCGAAAGCCCGGATGTGGGCGCACAGATACGGTAAATGGAACTGACTCGCGATGGGGCCGACAGCCAGCGAAATCCCAAAGGGCCAGCTGATGAAAGGCCTTGACACGCACCGCTTCCACACATAACCCGGTCGTCGTGAGTTACACATACTGTAACTGCTTGCTGTTTACCCAACATGTGTAGCGAGTGGCTTCAATACCGCAAGAAAACCACCGCTCATCGGTCCCGCTTTGCATCCTGAAGGTGCCTCTCAATCAGTGCCCACTAAGCTCAAAAGAAACTACAGCATGGATGCCCTTACGTCAGGCGAGCAGGTGAGCAGCGGCCTGCACGAGCTGTCTTCCTTATGCTGCATACCGCACACCTGTTCGCCTTTCCGGCACTTACACCGCGAGCCACTGACACGCACAGGCTGCTCTACCAATGGTCAAGTCACTGTTGTCAAGGTGGGAACTCGCAAGTATGTCGAGCCCAGCTGGGTCACGCATGCAGCGACAAATCGGCCCCACCCTCTGTATCCCTCGCTGCAGGCTGCGTCTGCCAGGAGCCAAGGCGACAAAGCATGATTTTAAACCAGCAGTCATCGCAGACAGCTTGGCGGTGGGTTGCTGGTGACCACCCTGCAAGGCATGCGTATCGCTTGGTAGAGCCCGCCGAGCGTTGCGGTTTCACGGTGTAAATGTTCTATGATTGGTATCAATATGGCTCATGTCACATGCTTGCACAGGATAAGCAATCGGACCAGGAGCTCGGCGGTCGCGGTTGGGCGCCCCAGAGGTGCGTGACAGCTCGCGAAATGTGGCGTTTTGGCGCACGCAAGACTAAGTAAGAAATGCAGGGGTTCAGGTTGGGTGATGTCGCCTTCCGCCCGCCTTGCGACACACAAGCGCCAACTTCAGCGCAGCTGGTGCCGTCAGGGGTTTCGCGCCGGCTCCCCCCAAATGGGGGCATTCCCCTCTGTCCGACACCTCCCCCACCCCCCCGCCCGCTGCCCCGGTCCACTCGCCAAGACCACCTGCACCCCACCCCACCCCCACCCCACCCCCACCCCACCCGCCATCTTCCCACCTCGCAGCCCCTTCGAGCTAGGCCAGGGCCTGCCGCCCGCCGCGGACCGCGCCCCTGCCGGCCCTGCGCCGCCTGCCGCGCCGGCACCTCGCGCCCCCAGCTTGTCCGTCTTCTCTACGCCTCAGCCCCATGACGCCGCCGAGGCCCGCGCCGCCCCGGCTGGCACTCCCGGTGCCGTGGCGACCCCCACGACCTCCGTGCCCCTGCGCCACGAACAACCATCGCCGTCAGTGCCGCCTCAGAAGCAGCAACAGCAACGCCGCCTGCCCACGCAGCTGCAGCTGCCGCACGGGCCGGCGGGCGGGGCGCCTCTTGCAGCGCAGCCAAGCATGGACGCGCCGCTGCCGCAGCAGCACAGCTGGGGCAGCCCGCGGTCCTCAGACATGCAGGTGGGCAGTGTCAGCAGCAGCGACACGGTGGCGGCGCTGTTGCCGGAGGTGAGTGCGGCAGGTGGATGGACGTGTGTGGGATGGGGTTGGGTGGGTTGGGATGGGATGGGGCGGTATGGGGCCGATAAGGCACACAGTGGCAGACTGGCGATGCATCCAAAGTCGTTGCTGCTTTGATGCAACGCGATGCGTTCGCTTCTGCAGGCCCATTGCCAGCACAGCGGCGGCGGCGGTGGAGCTGCAACCGGTGTTGGGCATGGCCGGTGCGTTATGGGTCCGGGACTCCGGGTGGTGTCGGCGTTCAGTTCGCTTCTTCACATTACCGGCCTGTAAGCTTGTAAGCTTACAATGGCGCCCGCCTCTTGCCTCCACACAGCTCATCGGGTGGAGGCCGGCCCGCTGGCGTCCCGCCTCTTAACCTGGCAAGCCTGGGGATCACACCCGCGCCGCCAGCGGCAGCGGCAGCGACAGCGGCAGGCCAGCAGCACACTGGTGCCGCCGCAGGGCCCGACAGTGGTGCAGTGGGGGCATTTGACAGCCACGTGTCGCTGTCGGGCGGCGTGGCGGAGCTGGAGCAAGAGCTAGCCAGCTGGGCGGCGCCGCCGTCGTGGCACCCTTCCAGCCAGGGGCGCTGGTACGTGTACCCGCCCATCGGCCACAAGGTGGGTGAGGCGTACAGGCAGCCGCGCGCGAGGCACGAGGCCAGGCAGCTGACAGCAACCGAAACCGCATACCCCGATGGGCAGTGCTCGCATGGCGCACAGCTCGTGGGTTCCTCGGGATGCTTGAGAGGGTACGTGTTGACGAAAACAACACAGTGAAAAGGGGCAATGTGCGAGCGCTCAACCGTGCCCCTTGTGTGCCCCCTCCCCTCACCCTGCTGCTGACGTCGTCGGGGCGACCGCAGGACGTGGCCCCAGTGGAGGCGCTGGTGTCCACCCTTTCGCCCGCCCAGGCCGCGGAGGTGGCGGTGCTGTGGCGCCAGTACGCGGCCGCCAGGTAGGTATGGGAATTCGGTCGGCACCGCGCTGCCCTCGGAGAGCACTGGTTGACCAGCGGAGTCCATGCCCATGCAAGCGCCCAGAAGCGTTCCACAGCACGGCTGCGAGCACACCTCCTGTTTCCGCGCGCAGGTACTCTGCGGAGCTGATGGCGGGTCGCGCAGTGCGCATGTGCCGCGAGCTGACGCGGGAGCTGGCCAACAGCCGCGCACACACCGGCCACGTGGCGGAGCAGGGCGCGGAGCACGCCGAGAAGCTGGGGCAGACGGTGCGTGGGCGTGGGCGTGTGTCGGAGCTGTTCACGAGGGAGAAAACAATTGAAAGGCTTGCGCGTGCGACGCGACAGGAACGCCGTGGACGCGCGCACGCGTGTGTGTGTGTGTGCGTGTGTGTGTGCGTGCCAATGGGCGAGTGGCTGCATGCGCGCTGCCCATGTGGTGCCTGGGCTGGCGCTGACATTAACGGCCTTTCCTTACCGTGGTGCAGATCAAGTCACTGCAGCACCAGTTGGACGAGGCACGCCATGCCGCCGCCGTGGCCGCCGCGTCCGGAGCCATGTACGGCAACAGCAGCAGCTGCGGCCGCACATGCAGCAGCTGCCGCCAGCCGCTGCAGGTGCAGCAGCCGCAGGTGCAGACCCAGGCTCAGCACTCTCGCGCCGCGTCCGCAGGGCCCGCTGCAGCTGCGCCGCCTGTAAACGAGTATCTCGCCAGCCCCACCCGCCACCACTCATCCCTGCCGCCAGCACGCGCCGGTGACAGCAGCTCGACGCCTGAGGGCGCATCGAGCGCACCCGTGCCCGCGCCCGCGCGGCCGCAGCTCGAGGTCAGCGCCTGCAAGGTCGCCGCCGCACGCAAGCCGTCGAGCAGGGCGGCGCGCGTGTCAACGGTGTCGGCGGCCGCAGCGGCGCTGGGACTGCTGGAGACAGACGACGACGGTCACAGCTACAGCAGCTGCAGCAGCAGCCCCCGGCCGGAGGCCCTGGCAGCCATCGCGGCCGCGACGCGGCTGCATGTGCCGCAGCAGCAGCAGCAGCAGCAGCAGCTGGCTGCAGGTCACAGTGCTGAGGCCCTCCGGGCGCTGGCCTGTGAGAATGAGCAGCTGCTGTCGCAACTGGAGCACATGCGCGGCCTGTTTCTGGAGGTGGGTGGGGCCTGTACTGCGGAGGGGGGAAGGGTAGTTGATTCCAGAAGCCAAAGCGACCGTTGCAACCCAAATACACCATACCCAATGGGTGTGGTGCACACACCGCGGGGCCGGGCGCGCCTGCCACGTGAAATTTGCATGGGCCTAGACAAGAAGCCGAGGTGCAATGAAGCCATTGATGTAGCAGCCGCCGTCGCTCTGGTGTTATCCCTGTGCGTCACAGGCCCACGCTGACGGCCGCGCGCTGCGAGAGGCGCTGGAGGACGTGGACGCGGAGTGCGCGGCGCTGAGGCAGCACGGCAGCGGCCTCAGCCGCCAGGCGGCCGCGGTGCTGCAGGAGAACGCCGGCCTGCGTAGCGAGCTGGCGGCGCTGCGGGCCGCGCTAGTCGCTTCGCAGCGCCAGCAGCAGCAGCAGCAGCAGGCGGTGGCACCTCTGCACGGTTCCCACGCGGCTGCGCACCTCCCAAGGCCGCCTGCCAGCCTTGCTGCCGCCGCCTGCTCCTCGCGCACCCCCCTGACGGCGCCCCGGCCGCCAATCAGCAGCGTTGGCTCCGCGGGCGCGGGTGCCGCTTGGACCGCAGCGGGCGGCACCTGGACTCCGCCGCCGGGCACTGCGGGCCTTGCGCTGCCGGTACCAGCAGCAGCAGCAGCCGTATCAGGCGCAGGCGCAGGCGCGGCGCCGTACGGCGGGCATCGGAACATTGTCCGCACCGCCTCGACAGGGCCCCGGCCGTCGGCACCTCAGCACGAGGAGTCGCAGCTGCTGTTGCACCGACCTGCGCACTACGCTGACGCGCGTGCGGTTGGAGAAAGTGGCAGCAGCGGCGGCGGTGGCGCGAGCGCAGGAGCAGGTCACGTGGCGCGCGCCTTGGCGCAAGCACTCGAGATGGAGGGCGTCGTGGCTGTGGTGCAGGCGCTGCCAACGTTCGGTAGCGGTGCCAGCAATGCGCAGGGCCGGGCGCTCTCGCGCAGCGGCTCTGCACCCGCCTCTGCCCCGGCTGCGGTGCCGCCCCAGCAGCAGCAACAGCAACAGCAGCACCTGTATGTGCGGGTGCCAGGTCAACTCCAGCAGCAGGCGGCACAGAGGCAGCAGTTGATGGACGAGATGGCTTGGTGAGGGGCCCCGCAGGGTCAAAAGAATCTTCCTTGCTGCATCCGATGCGGAGGACGCGGCGCTTCAGGCGAGTCCTCGGCGCCAGGTCGTGCAGCGATTCTCGTCCTCTTTTACATAGAGTCATACGGGGCATTGAAATAGCGGCAAATGCTTGTCGAGCGTGACTAGCTGTGTGTTGGTTGCGGCACCGCCGCTTGCATTGCTTGGATGCATGGGCAATCCCATCCGCCGCAGAGGCGTGACCAGGGGGCCACCCGGAGTTGATTATGTGCACTGCTGTTTGCGAGTATGACTTGGGCCGCATAGGCCTCATAGGCTGCGGGGGCGCGATTCGCCCTCGCAGCGCCGCGACATGCTTGTTTTGACATCTTGATTATGAGCAGACATACATATATGCTGGGGCCCGCGGTTAAGAACTGTGAGTCTCTGGAGGAGCGGGCGGGTCTCGGTCACGAAACTTGGGTTGGCACGCCACGCCATGGATCCGACACCGACATCGACACGGTCGCATCAATACGATTACAGCTGTATTCAATAGACAGAGGCATAGTATCCATAGTGTTCGCACCGTAAGATCTTTTGTTGCGCTGTCCGCGCTCTGCATGTCAAACTGACGCGCGCCTGTCACCGACCAACTGTACTTCTTTTTGGAGCCCCGGCAGAAGACGCGTAAGCCGCTGAATCTCTCAGTACTCGTCCATACTGTAACATTTCCGACAATATTCATATCAGTAGGAGGCTATCTGAGCAAGAGATGGCTTGATGGGGCCGCGAGGAGCAGCGGCGGCAGCAGCAAGCGGGCGCCGCGGTGACAGCGCCAGCAGCAAGCATTTCCAAGGTGCCACGCAGACAATTGCAGTAGCAACGCGCCCAGTAGGCGGCTCGGACTCAGCGCACCTGCAGCAGCAGCAGCTGCGGCACAGACTGCCGCGGCGCGGCCGGCGCGGCGGGGCTGTCAGCCGCGGTGGCGGCAGCCGCGCCTGTGATGGCGCGCTGAGCCTCGCGTGTGTGGTGCTGGTCCTGGCGTGGTGTGGCAGAGGTGAGCACTGCGCCCATGTGATGTGCCGTTTGATGCATACGGTAGCGCTGCAGTGCCGGTCGTGGGTCTCATCTTCAGGCGCCTGCTTCGCCGCGTCAGTCCGCCTGCTGACTCGCCGACCGCGCTGTGTGTCCCGACGCGCGTGTGAGGCTGCAGGCTCCATCGCGCAGACACATAGCGCGCACGATAGGAGGGCCGGCAGCAGCGACAGCGGCAGCGGTTGGAGGGTCTTCGGCGGTGGTACAGGTGCGAATTGGGTGGCGCCGGTGCTGCTGGGCGGCGGCGCTGCGCATCGCTCCTCCGGTGCTGCTGCTGCTGCTGCAGGCGCCCTTGCAGCCTCAGCAGCAGCACCCAGCAGTAGCAGCAGCAGGGTGCTCCTAGCAGCAGCCGACGTGCTGGCCGGCCGCTCGGTTAGCGGTGGTGGCGGCGGGCCGCTGGCGTCTCGGCTGCAAGGTGCCCTGGCGCAGCAGGTCAAGGAAACCACCAGCAACGTCGGTGCGTGGCTGCGGGGAACCTTGCGCGGATGCCACAGCGAGGGCTGGTGCTGAGGTTGCCACTAACGACCGATTACCATGAATGCTTGCTTGCTTGCTTGCTTGCTTGCTTGCTTGCTTGCTTGCTTGCTTGCTTGCTTGCTTGCTTGCTTGCTTGCTTGCTTGCTTGCTTGCTTGGAAATTATGTAATGCCTGTGCCCTCCACCACGCCACGCACACAGAAAATAAGGTAGCTAGCATCGTGGCGGACAAGGTGGCGCAGCAGGTGCGCGCGGGGGGGGGGCGAGAGCAAGGGGGGGGAGGGAGGGACGTTAAGCAATTGGTGCTGTCGTCAGGGACAGGTCATTGAAGCCACTGCATGGAATGAATGCCTGCATGTGTGCCACCCCTGACCCTTCGCAAGCCTCGCACGCACCTGCCCCTACCTGCACCCTGCGCACCCACCTGCTCACACACGCACACCGGCACACGTGCACGCACGCGTGCAGGTCATATCCGACATGAACAATGTGACGCACGGCGCTCTTTCAGCCGTGGGTCTGGGCAGCAAGGAGCAGCTGGGGCAGTACCTGGGGTCCTGGCTGGGCTGGGGCCTGTCCGCGGTCACTGCCCTGGCCTCGCAGCCGCACGCCGCCGCCCCAGCCACCGCCACCTCGCTTACCGACCCTTCCAGTAGCCCCGACAACGGCAGTGGCGCTGCGGTTGCCAGTGCCACGGACGAGCAGGTACTGCCGTCGCAGGATGGTGGGGCGGCAGTTGCGGCGGGTGGCGGCGGTCAGGACGAGGAACTGAGCCTGGAGCAGCTGCAGCAGCTGCTGGCGGTGCTGCAGCAGCAGGCAGCGGTGGCAGCAGACTCAGGCAGCAGTAGCCGCAGCAGCAGCAGCACCTCCAATGGCGGCAGCAGCGCGGTGGGCTTGGATCAGCAGCAGCTTGCGGATGTGTTTGGTCCGGCGATGGTGATCACGCGAGGGGGCACCGGCGGTAATGGGACTTCTGCAGGACTGCCGATTGCTGGCGGCGGCGGCGGTGGCGGCGGCGGCATTGTTGACCTCAGCTCGGACCCGAGCGGTGTCAGCGCGGCGGCCAAGGCGGCAGCGGTGGCGGCTGCTCTCGAGCAGCTCATTCAGACCAAACAGGCTGCCGCCGCGTCATTAGCGTCATCTCCATCAGCAGCGGCAGCTGCCACGGGTCCCGCAGCCGCACCGCCAGCCACAACTGCAGTGGAAGATGGTGCTCTGTCAGCTGGGCCGGCAGGGTCCAGTGCCGGGGCTGTGTCAATCGCTAGTAGTGGCGGCGGCGGCGGCGGCGGTGTGGCGGTGGCTACACAGCCGCTCCTGCCCAAGGCCCCACTGCCGGGCAAAGCCGCCGGGCCAAACCTGTCGGTCGGCCGGGACGTCAACGGTGAGGGCCCATGTGCTTGCTCACAACATGGGGGACAAGTGGGCCACACATACCAATGGGATCTGCAGCAGCCCTGTTGCCCAGAGGAAACCTGACAACGTGCTCACTGCATCCCAATCTGGCCAAGTCGAAGTACAGGGCCAGCAGACCTTGGCTCCCTATTCACACACACACACACACACACACACACACACGCGGGGATTCCTCTCCGTTTCCGTTTACCAACACACACACACACACACACACACACACACACACACACACACACACACATATGTTGTAACGACCCACATGCAGTGAACATCAACGTCAACGTAGTGCCCGTGACGCAGCCGGTCCAGGGCGGCGGTGGAGGCGGCGGCGGCAGTGGCTGCAACTGCAACTGCGGCGCCAGCCCAGCCGCTGGAGGCGGGCTGCCGGACATCATCAACCAGCTGTTGGGCGGCCTCATAAACGCGGTCGGCAGCAGCGCCGCCGGCAGCAGCGGCAGCGGCGGCTCCCAGTCAACTGCTGCAAGTGACATGCTGCAATCAGCGCCGCAGCCAGCCGAAGCAGGTGGCGGCGAAGGGAGTCTGCTAGGCGCGCGATTGTCGTGGCGGTTGCGGCAGCCGCGGCTTGGCGCCGCTGCGGCGGCGGCTGTCTCATCCGGCGTGGCCAACAGCGGCGTGCGGCCGGTGCACAAGGCAGTAGCCGCGGGCATACAGCAGCTGGCGGCGGCGGCGGCGTCACCAGCAGCGGCGGCTCCGGCTGCCGCTGCGAGCCTTGGAGGAACACGGACTGTGGGGCCCTTCCGGGCTGCAGTCCGCGCTGCTGCTGCTGCCGCTGCTGATAACACAGGGCCCGGAACTGGCAGCGATGCAGGGGGACGGCGGCGGCAGCGGCAGCTGCAACAGCAGCGGCAACAAGCGCCGGCGGCCGTCGCCGCACCACAGCAGTCTGCCACAATGGCTGGTGAAGGTGCTGGACAGGTGGCGGAATCAAATCCAGCACAGCCGCAGGATGCTTCGGGCCAGCTGGCGGCTGGACAGCAACAGCAGCAACAACAGCACCTGTCAAGCGGCAGCGACGGCAGCAGCGGTGTGGTGGTGCCGTCCAGTGTGCCCCTGACCGACGTACTGCAGCTGGTGCTGGCGCAGCTGCAGAACCCCTCTGACTTCGCGCTGAAACTTGGGGTCAACACCGGGGGCGGCAGCGGCGAGCAGGGCGGGTCGGCGTCAGCTGGGACCATGGTCAATGGACTCCCACCACCGCCCGGCTCCGTCACCGCCTTCGGCGGCCCGCGCGATGACGGCAGCTATGGAGGCGGCGGCGCAGGTGGCGACAGTGCGCCAGCATCCAACCGCAATTCCAACCCCATAAGTATTCCGGCGCTGCTAGGCAGGCCGGCCGCGCCTGATGCGCAGTCGGCTGCGCCGCAGAGCTGGGGAGGGAGTGCCCCACGTGTCATGATCTGCCCGCCATGCCGCTGTGGTAATAACTAGATGGATGGCGGGCTTGAACGAAGAGCGCGGTCATGTGTGGGGTTGCAGCGATGTCCCGCGAGTACCCGCTTGCATTGTGATCGATTGAGGGCTGTTACACTGGTGTCGCACCAGGCACGTGATGATGCATTCATGGCGCACACCCCCGAATAATCGTGTGGAAGCAGCTGACTGGGACGAGCAGAGCTCCCCGTGATGGCCCGGAGTTTGGTGACACGTGAGGTCGAGGTCTCCTTGCTTGATGACATGAGGATTGGGCCCAGCCTCGCCATCCACTAGCCGCGGTGGCTCCAAAACCCTTCATGCCCGAAGTATTGCACGCGGGGCACTTGCGAGGTATCAAGGCGCAATGGCTCAATGTTTACACAAAGCGCACAGCTGGTGCCGCTTGAATCACAGCGGAATCACTGAAAGGCGCGAGACCGACCTCTCGCGTGTTCTTGAGACCCGTCAACAACCGGCGTGCCCCTTGCCATGTGGATCTTCAAAATCATGCAACCCTCGTGCCACAATGACCTCCAGGTAAGAGGTCCACCCTGACCGCGCACCACCACCTTGGTTAGCCACCGCGCCATCGGTACAAAAACGGTGGCCCCGCCCAGCTCGAGTCGCCCAAACACAAGTCCGGAAGCACCATTCGTAACGGCATATCAGCATAAGCACGCGCTAAGCCGCCAGATATTGTTTACTTAATCAGCAGGGCCACGCCGCCGGCGCTGCTGCGTGCAAGCGCCAGGTCATCGGCAACGTAGAAGAAGGTGTAGGTCTGTGTGTCGTAGGCATGGGGAGGGAAACGGAGCATCAAGCACGGATACTCAGAAAGTAAAATCGGACAGGGACGTGACTCGGAGAGGGCGAGCACTGGCGTCAGCAGGGCTTGAAGCAGCACTGCAGCAGCACCACCACCACGACCACCACACAGCACAAGAGCCCACGCACACTGCAATGTCCCGCACACTGCACACCTTCGGCTTGGTCTTGGGTGTGACCTCCCACTTCTGCTGGGGCGCCCACACATGCAAGTGAACAGACACACAGGGCCAGGCTCAACTCGTTGCAGCTGCGAGCCGTCGCATTCCCCGCCGTATGTTTGTTACCCTCCGTCCGCGCCCTGCCCATCATCGTGTTCTGAGCCATCGCCCCAACACGCGCAACCAGCCCCGGTCTTGCCTTCTCGCCAAACAGGTTGATGTCGACCTGCACATCAATGCACCGGCAGAATTAGCGTATGGCATGGCCCACATCGGCAAGCAAACGTGCACCCGGCAGCAGCGCACGCCGTCCCTCGGCCTGAAACAGACGCCCCCCAAACCCGCGCACTGGCGCATCCGTCTGACATTCGCACTAACCGAACCCCCTTGGCCAAATATGCCGCCGCCCCGGCCCGCACCGCGCACCTTGTTGAATTGAAAGTCCAGCTCGCCGGACTCAGGCTTCCAAGCGTTCATGACGCCACGGATGAAAAATTCGAAGGGCCCGATAGAGCTCTCCAGGGCCACAGTCTGGATGCAGCACACGAAAAGCGGGAAGCCACCTTGGTTGCAGACGGTGCACATGTGGGCGCTCAGTACCAGAGCCAGAGCGGCACCTGTGATGCGTGATCATGCAACATGCCGTTTCCCTTCGCTGCTGCCGCACCTTGGCCCCAGCGTCGAGTACGAAGTCCTCCTGCGGTGTCGAACCAGGAAGTGCTGACTCACATGAGCAGATTTTGCAAGCTTATGCCGGGCGGCTCACAACCCACCTCTTCGGGCCCAAGCATCCCAACCCTTGTGCCCCAAACGTACTATGCTTGCTTCTCCTTGGAAACCCGCACGTGGCATCCTGCCCCGCTCCTGCACCCTAGCACCCCCGCACCTTGACGGGGATGTACTGGAACGGCCGGAATTTGGTGGCGGTGCCGAATACCAGGCGCCAGCGGCCGGCAATGCTGGGCGTGGGGCCTGCACGGCAGCGCGGAATGAACGCACGTTACTTCAAAGATTGC
The DNA here is from genome assembly GCA_016834595.1 of Chlamydomonas schloesseri. Classification (NCBI taxonomy): domain Eukaryota; kingdom Viridiplantae; phylum Chlorophyta; class Chlorophyceae; order Chlamydomonadales; family Chlamydomonadaceae; genus Chlamydomonas; species Chlamydomonas schloesseri. The sequence goes on from JAEHOD010000003.1 coordinate 357,459, forward strand.
TGGCTGAACAGCGCCTTGCCGTTGCCTGTGCGCGTGCAGCCCCGGTCAGACGGCCGGCACGAAAACACCATGGCTCAGCGCAAGACCGGCATGCTTAGACCCCAGCACCGCCCTCAGATACCACGTAGGTGGGTGGGTACCAGCAGCCCAGCTCACCGCTCTTGTCCTGCCCCGCCAGGCGCTCCATGTGCAGGATGGCGCCCTCGACGGTCTCCTGGTCCACCAGCCGGCCCAGGCCCGCGCGCACCAGCAGCCGTAGCGTCTCCTCCTTGCTGGTCTTGCCCGTGGCCTCAAACACAGACAGAGCCTTCCGCTCCACGTCTGTCAGCGCTGCACGTCGTGGGTGAGAGCCACAGCGGGATAGCAAGTGAGGTGTCAAACGTGCCATAGACCCCCCGAGGTACCGCCGTGGGGTACTGTTGACTGACAAATCCTAATTGATGCTGTGCAGAAATATCATTTGCATAGCAGTTAGCTGCTGGCCCGGATCGTATGGGCTCGGTCCGCAAATCGAGGTCCATCAAAGTATCTTGCCGGTGCGAGGATGTCGCGCTAGTTGTTTCACTATTGCAGAAGCATGTGTTATACAGATCCTCACCAGGAGCAGCCGCGCGGCAGACAACCACGCGCCGGCTCACTCCTCGCGGAGCAACTTGCGCCTTGCTTGCGCGGAAGGGCTGCTGCTTCAGCATCGTGGTCCTCATGGTAATGGTACTTACAAAGATAATATTGTGTGCAAATCAGCACGTTTGCGTCTATTCACTACTGAGCAAGTGTACGCGGCACGTCCATCTCGCAGCCCAACGAGCACATGATGGCGCGCCTCCAGTGCTATGTCACCACCGCCACGCCCGACGATATTCCGGCCCCTGCCCCCCTAGCGATGCCTGCCGCATCATCGTTTCCCCCCAAATGGGTTTGGTGGCAGCGCGGTCTTGAACATGAAGCCGAAGTCCGCGCCGGACGCCGCCGGGTCCACCAGCGGCTCCTCCTCATCCGAGTACAGCCCTTCAGTACCCGCCTCATCTCCCGCCAAGGTCTCAGCCGCCAGCTCCGCCTCTGCCGCCACAGCGCTAGCAGCGGCCCCTCCGCCACCAGGGCCCGTCTTCTCCGCCACAGCTGCTGCTGCTGCCGCCGCCGCGGCCACCACCGCGCCCGCCGGCCGTCCGCTGGCCGAGGCGGGGCGCGCGCCGCTTCCTGGCCGAGGCCCGGACGCGCCCGTCGACCCTGGCCGGCTGCCGGCGGCGCTGCCCGTTCCACCCCCGCCTCCGCTTCCGCTCCTGCGTCCAGCTGCCCCGCCGCCACCAGCGCTCACACCTGTCCCTGCTGCGCTGCTGCCTTTCCCGCCCGAGGCGCTCCCAACCCGCGGCCCACCCGGCACGGCCGGCGGCCGCCGCCCGCCCTCCGACCCAGCGGATGCAGCCCGCGGCCCAGCGTCTGCTGCCGCCGCCGCTGGGGCCGCGGCTGTGCCGCTGGCTGACGTGGACGCCGCGGACGCGCCGCCGGCTGCAGCGGCGCTGCTCCCCGCCAGCATGCCCTCCAGCCGTGACAGGGACTCCCGCAGCACGTTGTGCGGTAGCGTCTGCACGGGGCCGGGCCCCAGGGTCAGTGGCACCCCGCCGCTGCCGCTGCCACCCGCCGACCATGGCCGCGCGTCCGCGCCTAGCCCTCCGCTGCTGGCTGGTCGCGCGGCTGCGCTAGAGGCAGGGCCCGCGGCCGCTGCTGCGGCCGCGGCTTCAGCGACGGCGGCGGCGCCGCTGCCGCGCGGCACAACCGCACGCGCCGCGGCCACGGCGGCCGCGGTGCGCGCTGCCGCCGCACGCGACGGGCCCAAACTGACCTGAACACAGAAAGCCACACGTATTTAACCTGAGCGCCAAGAGCATCTGCCATTTGAACTCCATCACTCCCGTTGCTCGTACGGCCCTCGCTTCGCCTCTTCTTCTTCCCGCCAACCCGCGAAGGCCCCCCCTAATAACTCCTAGTTCCTGCCTCCAGCTCCTCCCATCTCCGCCTCCCACTCCACCTGCCCCTCGCTTCAGTTTCTTGCAACACACCGTCATAGCTGGGCCGTCCCTCCTCGCCCGCGCAAACCCTCCTATGGATGGCTACCCCCCTCCCACCTGCTCCTTGAGCTGCGCCAGCATGGAGGAGCTGCGCAGGCCGCGGATGGCGTCGCTGGTGGCGCTATCCGCCTGGCGCTGGGCGGACACACGCGCGCTGGCGGCGCCCATCAGCCGGTCCAGCTGCGCGTGGATCAGCTGCCGCGCGTCGTAGATGGCGGCGTCCTGGGGGGCAGGGGAGAGGGTTCCATGCATGTTAAATTAATGAAGAGGGGCGGGGAGGAGGAGGAGGAGGTGGGGTTGTCCGTGTGGCTAGTGTAACACGCGGCAGTAGCAGAAGGCAGAATGCACTGGTGCGCAGGCAAAGGCGACTCGTCATGTTGTGAGTGGTGGGGTGCATATGCACAAGTGGAAAGCCTGCTCGCCGTGCACGGCCGGTCCCCGCCCCTGCTTCCACCCAGGCGGCCACCCAAGGGACGGGGTCGCCCGCCGCACCTGCGTGAGCGTGCTGGTGGAGGTGGGCTCCAGCAGCGCCGCCAGCCGCGCCTCCAGCATACCCAGGTCCTCCGCCACCGCCCGCTCCAGCAGCACCGCACGAGCCGCCGCTGCGGCCTTGCCGCTGCCGCCACCGACTCCCCCGCCTGCGGCGCCTCCCCCAGCGCCCACCGCCGGCAGCGGCGCGCCCGCGCCCAGCTGCCCCAGCAGACCCCGTCCGGCGCCGCTGGCGCTGGCGCTGGGGCTGAGCCCCGGGGCGGCGCCGTTTGCTGCGGCGGAGCCGGGCCGCTGCAGCGGCGAGGAGGCGGTGCCGGGGCGGGAGCTGCTGCTGCCTGCCCCCGCCAGCTGCAGAGAGGCGCGCAGGTCCATGGAGGCCCGCAGATCGTTGGACCTGTGCCGGGGAACGACATGCACCCGGTCTCACACCGCCAAGTCTGCTTCCATGCAACTGCTCAACGCACGCACCCCAGGCGCCATATTCACGCATGCGGACGACCCCTATCGCCGGGACGCCGCGCAGTGGGCCAGCACGCGACGCGGCGCGGCATGTGCCTCAGGCCCGGGCGCCCCGCCCCGCGGCGCCCCTCCACCACGCCACCACCCGCGCCCCCACCTGCTGACGCTGGTGCGCATGAGGGTCTCCGCGCGCGCCATGCTGCCGTCGCGGTAGGCGCGGCGCTCCAGGTCCTCCAGCAGGTCCAGCACGCTTGTCAGCTTGGGGGGGGAGGGGTTTCCATGCATTTAAGTTAATGACGAGGGGTGGGGGTTCCATGCATTTAAATTAATGACGAGGTAGACGGGGGTGGGGGGTGGGAGGGCAGCAGCAGTGCGCGAAGGGGGTGTTGCCAGGTTGCATCAGACGACACGCGAGGTGTGAAACGCAGCGCCAGCATGAATGGTAGGTGAGAAGAGAGAAGGTGAGCGGGATGGAGGCAGGCAGCAGCGTAAAGGGAAATGATGCGGCCGCGTGCTACTGTGCAGTTGCAGACAATCCTAGCCATGCCAGCGCGCCCACCCCGCCAGCTCACCTGCGCGCCCTCCTCCCGGTCAACCTCCTCCTCCCCCTCGCCGGGCCCCACTTGCTCCTCGCCCTCCTCTTCCTCGTCCTCATCGCTGTCCTCCTCCTCCTCCTCCACCTCCTCGCCCGCCGCGTCCAGGTCCCGGTCCAGGTGCTTCAGCCCCGGGCAGCGTGCGCGCACCGCCTGGCGTAGCAGGCAGCGCTTGAGGTGCGTGTCCACACAGGGGTTGCCCTCCAGCTGGATGCGGGGGCGCGCGGGCAGCAGGAGCGGCAGGAATAGCAGCAGCATCACAGCATCGAGGAGCGAGGAGGTCAGGAGGGGGCGAGGTGTGCAGTACATGGGCGGAGGTGCCGGGTGGCATGCTGGCGCACGCACGAGGGGCAGCGCGCTCCCCTGTGCGTCCGTCTGGTACCGCAGCCAGCGGGTCGGCCAGCAGCTAGGTGGGCGCAGCTGGCGGGGCTCAGCAAGGAATGTCGTTGGCATGGGGCCGCGACCAAAGCGCGGGGCACTACGCCGCAACCCGCCGCCCGCCTGCGCGGCGTGCCTCCAGATGGAGGCGGGCGGCCACGGCGGGCACGCGGCAGGGTGCGGCGCGGTGGCCCCACGGGCACGTGCCCTCCACTATCCGCTCCAGAGGGGCCGCAAGGCTGCCCTCGCATCCTCGCCCCGCAGCCGCCCACGTGCTGCTGGCTGCTGCTGTTACTCCTGCCCCCATCCTGGCGCTGCGCAAGCTCCAGCGCACGCGCCATTCCCCAAAGCCAGGAAACTGTGCACGCCTCATAAGCCCCCCCAGTGCCCCTGCCCAGCCCACACACTCAGCCCCAGTCCCCAGCCGGCGTCTCCCTCCTCCCCACCCCCCAGCTTTGGTTTCTGGAACGAACTACCCCACCCCTACACACACACACCGGTTAAGCCTTCTGTCCTGAAACACACCTTGAGGAAGCGCAGCCCGGGCGGCAGTGCGGCGGGGTCCAGTGCGGCCAGGCGGTTGTGGGACAGGTCCAGGAACATGAGGTCGGACAGGCCGGACAGGCCCTCCACCTGATTGATTGGCGTGCAGGCAGGCGTGCAGGCAGGCGTGCAGGCACAGGGGTATAGGAGCGGATTGGGGAGGAGGAGGAGGTGGTGGTGGTGGTGGGAAAATAAGTTGAAAATGTGCACGGCGAGGTGAGAACCACCAGGTCCATAGACAAACTTCCCAGGACGGGTTCAAGCTGGATAGACACGCATATGAATCCAGACACAGCCCTTTCACACTGCCTTCGCCACGGACCCTTTGCAGTTTGCACCCAACCCCCAACCTACACACACCTACGCATACATCCCACACGCTGCCCACCAACCCCCTCCACACCTTCTCGATGCGGTTGTGCCCCAGCGCCAGGAAGCGCAGCCGCGGCAGCGCCGCCGCCACCGCCGTGGCGGCGGTGCCGTCCAGGCGGTTGTGCTGCACGTACAGGTGCGTGGCGGCCGGCAGCTGACGCAGCACCTCGGCCGGCAGCGCCGCCAGCCGAAGCCGGTCCAGCCGCACGTGCGTCAGCTGACGCACAAACATCTCGCTGTGACGGAGACCGTGGGGGGAATAAAGGGGGCGGTAGGGAAGGCAGGGCCGTTCGCAAGAGGTAGGCAGTAGGCAGGAGCCTGGCTGTGGGGCCCGAGTGGTCGGAGCATTATGGTAGGTCCACGCCATGCGGGCGAGGCAGCTGCATCGACAGCATCCTTGAGTTGTCACATGCAGCCACACAAGGGGGCAGGGCATGCCGGTGCCAGCCGGACCCGCGGCCTGTGCTGATCAGCACCGCGACCATCACCTCCCCCAACTACGGTACCCGGGACCCTGTCGCGGGCTCCCGCTCACCCCGCGTTCTTGCGGTTGGCCAGCAGCGGGTCGTCCGCAATGTGCGCGTGCACGATCAGGTCCTGGAGTGCAATTGGGGGCAGCCACGGTCAACAGGCGGGCCTTGACAAGTCACAGGGTAGAAGTCCACGGCTGCCCACACCATGTTTGCCGCTGGCTGCAACCCCCGGCCCCCCGGCTGGCGCCTCTCCACGCCAGCCAAAAGCCTGCAGGGTCCCACCAGCGTGAGCTCCTGAGCCGGCTCTCGGTCATCTGTGTTGTTGAGGAGCTGCTGAATCTCGCTCTCCACCTCCGCCTCCGTGGGCTCCGCCAGCTCGGGACCGTCCATTGCACGCCGCGCGGGTGTCGGGCCCAAGCTGGGCTTTTCCGCGTTCCTCCCGGCCGCTGACTTTCCCGTGGAAGGCGCATCCTTTGATTTGGATGGCGAGGGTTTAACGGAGCCGGTTGCTTTGCTCGACGAGCTCGGCGTTGACGAGGACTTTGCTGCGCCGGTGCTGGTCTTTGTGGGTGTTTCAGAAGTCTTGGGAGCACCTGGCTTGCTTGAGCCTGCTGTCACTTTTGTCATTTGCGTGTCGGGGATACTGAAGTGCAAAAGGTCCGCGGAGCATAGACAGCGTCAGGGTTGTGTCAATTGTGTGTGCCCATGTGCGTGGTTACGTACACATATTGGAGAAACAAAGAAACAAAGAAGTGGAGTGGGGTGGCACAAAGCTGAGCTTATTGGATCGAATCCTGAAACTGTTTTGCCCGCCTTCGCTTCGCTTCCCCTTATACTGTTTTAACTAATGAGAACATGCACGAGTACCATGTAGGCGAGCAAGAACAACACAGTCAGCTGCCGCGGACAACTGGGGCCGGCCCTGGGGCATTGCCTGGCAGGCAGGGGGAGACATAAAGTGCTGATGATAATTTGAGTCGTACCCGTCAGTATGAAGCTTCGGATAGTTTGCTGGAACGTGAACGGCCTCAAGCGCATCATCACAATTTTCGGCTCGCTCGACCGATTCCTACGGGCGCTCAACGCGGACATGTGAGCAGTTATATGCCGTCTGTAAAGTCAACGGTGTGCATGGGCTCGTGCCGCCTGGCCAGCCTAGCCGGAGGCGGTTCCTGGAACCCACACAAACTCTTGTCCCGACACGCTCCCTGTGTGCACTGGTTGCGGGCTGCGCAGAGTATGTCTGCAAGAGACACAGTTGCGCGAGGGCCTGGAGCCGGAGCTTGCGGTGGCGCCTGGCTGTGAGCCTGTTGCAAGGCAGCGGGACGTCCTGGCAGCCCCTGCCTCAGCCTACCTGCCGGCCAGCCCGCATGCCGATCTCGACCGCCAAAATGACCGCTCCGAAATGCCAGTGCGTGACAATTTCTTGCATGCTGTCCTCCAATTGCAGGGGACTCATTCTTTGGCTTCACGCGCTGCCGCAGCGGTTACTCCGGCACGGCTACATTCGTTCGGCGTGATGGGCCCCTGCCGCCGCTGTCCGCTGAAGACGGCTTCACGGGTTTGTGGGACGCGCAGCGCAAGAGGCTTGAGCAGCGCAAGCAGCTCCAGGGATGCCCCGAGCTTGAGCAAAAGCATACTGAGCTGCGTGCAGCGCCGCTGGTGGAAACGGCAGGCGCGGCTGTGGATTCCACAGGGGGGGCAGGTCCTGCGGCCGCAGGTGCGTGTGACTTGGGTCGGGTGGTCGACTAGGACCTGATTGAGGAAGGGAGATCAAGTGGGTCAGGGCACAAGGGACACCTTCCAAGCCAGTCCTGGGCACCCTGGCCCACTGCTTCCGATGCAGACACGCGCGCAGCCAGTGCTGCAGTCGTGCGGCGGCTGCGTCCCGCCAAGCGCCGCTGCATTGGGCAGTCCGGCAGCCGGGCCGCGCAGGGCGCGCCGGCACCGGTGCCGACCCACATCGCCGGCGCCACGGAAGGCGAAGCCGGTGCTGACACGGAGGCAGACACGGAGCTTTACGCGCATTGGCGCACCGCCGGGCTGGGCCCCGGCCAGCTGCGGGCGCTGGACGGCGAGGGGCGGGTGGTGATCACGGACCACGGCGCGCTGGTGCTGGTCAACGTGTACGGGCCGTACGTGGGCGTGAAGCGCACGGAGGAGCGCATGCGCTATAAGATCGCCTTCTACCAGGTGAGTTGCCGCCGTGGACAGCGGCGCGGGCAGGGCAGCAGGCTTGATAAGCACGTCCAGTTTGCCCCCGGTAACGTTCAATTTCTCGGCACGACCAGCGGCAACCCACCATCCACTTGCAAAACCCACCACAACCCCTTGCACCCCCTTCCCCACCCCTCCACACACGCAGGCGCTGCAGCACCGCCTGGACGGCTTCCTGGCGGCGGGCCGGCGAGTGGTGGTGCTGGGCGACTTCAACATAGCGCCAGAGTACGTCCAATGCCACACGGATGCCTTGCGCCACGCGTGTCACCGCGTGCGTCGCGCTCCGCCAGCTCGCCCAATCCTCGGCGTCGTGCACCGGTAGAGTGCCATACGCAGCTCGCCCCGCTCAAATTCAGGCGCCCTTGCTGCTGCCCCACGCTGCTGCCCTTGCCCTCGCCTCCCTGGCCGTCCCCTCCCACAGGCGGCGTGACGTGGCCTCCACCTACCGGCACCTGTACGACCCCACCCGGCCCGATCGCGCCTGGCTGCTGCGCCTCATGGCGCGGGGGCCGCTGCCCTCACCGCAGCAGCTGCAGCACTGGGCGGCGGTGGCCGCGAAGGCCGACGCGGCGGCGGCAGCCAAGGCAAGGGCGGCGGCGGAGGCTGCTGCGCAGAAGGGGCAGGAGGTGGCTTGGCAAGCGGTGCAGGCACAGGCCCGCAAAGAGGGCGCAGTCGCCTGTGCGCTGCCGCCAAGCCTGCAGTCAGGCCTAGTGCACCCTGCTGAGCAGCAGGCGCGACAGACGCACGGCCGGCGGTCAGGCAGCAGGATGCAACAGCGCACATATGGGTCGGGCAAGGACCCCGCCTCGTCATGCTCAGAGGACTCGGACGGCGACGTTGCAGACGCCCGGGACCGGTCCGCGCCCGCCACCCGCGTACCAGGCATGGCAGTGCCGTGGGGCGGTGGGCTGCCGCCCTTGCCATCGCCGCCGCCCGGACTGCCGCACCCGACTGCCAAGCGGCAGAGAGTAGATGGGGGACCAACGGCCGCAAGCGCGGCGCCACCAGGGGCCTCGTCGGGCGGCACCTACGGCAACATCGGCGCGGACCGCAGGAACTCGCGCGGCAAAACGTGGCGCGGGCCGTGTGGCCTTGTTGAGGTGCTGTTTGGTGCGGCGGCCGCCCCTCCTGCAGTGTCCTGCGGGCTGGGGTTGGAGTTGGCAGCAGCGGAAGCTGCGATTGCTGCTGCACGGCCGTCCGGGTCGGCCGCGCGCGAAGCGGCGGCGGCGGCGGCGGAGCTTCCAGCGTTTGTCGATGTGTACCGCAACTTCCACCCAACCAGGTGAGCATGCATGTAGGCCAGCATCAGGACCAGCAGCGTGCGCGTATCATTTTCGGTGTCGGTGTCGATGATGATCAAACCCGTCCCTGGTTGCACCTGTATGACTTGCAGCGGACGCGAGTCCTGCGTCACATGTTGCGGTGCCCGCATTGACCTCGTCCTTGTGGCTGACGGAGCTGATTACGCCCGCCGCAAGGCGGCGGAGGATAGTGGTGGTGGTGGTGGTGGTGGTGGTGGTGGTGGTGGTGGTGGTGGTGGTGGTGGTGGTGGTGGTGGTGCAGCGGCGGCGACCGGATCGGCGAAAGGCGGAACGTCAGCAGCGCAGCCGCAGACGCCGGCAGCGGAGCGGCCCTGGCCACCGGGGATGGAGGACTCGCCATCCGCCGCGATGCCGATGGGCGGAACTGGGCAGGCGCAGCCGTGGACCACTGAGGCGGTGGCGACTCCTCCTGTTGGAGGGTCAAGGCCTGCGCCAAGCCCTGCTGCGGGCGCCACAGCTGGTGGCTGCGCCACTCCCTATGAGCCTGCGCCGCTGCCCGTCATGGCTGCCGTGGCGGCAGGTGAGGCGGTAGTGCTGCGCGGCGGCGGCAGCGGCAGTAGCGCCAGCGGTGCCGGCGGCATCGATGGCTTCACGCTGCCCGCTGTGCGGCTGCGGCGGTACACATGCCCGGCATGGGTGGCCGGCACGGTGAGAACACTTCATGTGCGGGGGTTTCCAATCGTCCTTGCCGCCCAGCCTGCAACCACGATGAGTTCATCCACACGCTCGTTTCATCGTTAGTTACCTGCGATCTCGACCACTGACAGGGCATCATGCCGGGCTTCGTGGACAAGTACAGTGACCATGCGCCCATCTATGTCGACCTGGAGCTGCCTGACAGCGAGGCGTGGCCCAGCAGACACGGCAGCAGCAGCAGCAGCAGGCCGCAGGCGGTCAGCGGCCCTAGCCCTGCTCGTCCCAGCGCGCACCACTGGCAGCAGGTGGAGGACCCGGCACACGAGCCGTCAGCAGAGGGGCAGCGGCAGAGGAAACAGCAGCCGCCGCAACAGCAGCAGGAGGCCGGGTGGGGAGTGCTCGGGCGGGCGGCATCGGAGGCAGCAGTGGCTGCGGTGTCGGATGGCGGGACGGCGGTGGCCGTCGCCGGGGGCAGAGGCCCCGCGGCTAGCGGTCACGTGCAGCTGCAATCAGCGGCGGTGGCAGCGGTGCAGAAGCATCAGTCCTCTGACACGGCTGCGGGCAACTGCGGGGCTGTTGGAAGCAGCCTATGTATGGACCTGCCACAAGGCGCTGTTCCTGCGTCCTCCTGCGGGGCTTTGCCCATCAGCCCCTGGCGCCTGCGTCTGTGCGGCGCGCCCGAAGCACCCAGGCGCCCCGAGCACGGAGCTGCTGCGGACGGGCCTACAGCGGCTCGGTCGCCAGCACCTTCCGGTAGCGGTGCTGTGAGCGGCGCACCAGGTGTGCCTGCCAAAGCACCGCGGACCGAGGCAGCTGTCCGCGCGGACGCATTGCTGCTGCCGCCCATTCCACCGGCGGCAAGGGCGCACGGCGGCGCTTCACTTGCTCCCGCAGCTGCTGCAATTGCTCTGCGGCAAGATCTCAAGGCGGTTGCTGAGCAGTTGGCGGCTGCTGGTGGTGCAGCCGGGTTGGAAACGGGGTCAAAAGAGACAGGGAGCGCCAGCAAGCGTGTGCGGCCGCGGCGGTCCGCATCACAGCCCTCGCCTTCTTCGCGTGTGCCGCTGCTTCCACTCAGCAGCCGCCACCTGCTGTCGGGCGGCGTGCAGCACTGGAGACCGCCTGTGCCAGAGATGCCGGCGGCCCCAGCTGTGCCGCGCGCTGCCACCGCCGCCGTGCGGTCCGCATCTCCGCCTGCAGCTACGGCGGAGCGGGTTGCAGCCCTGTCAATGGCGGTTGAAGCTGCGAAAGAGAACGCGCCGCCAGCGCCGGCTGCCGTGGCCCTGCAGCGGAGGGCCTCGTCGGCGCCGCCGCCGCCGCCGCGAGGCCTGGAGCCGGCGCGCGGTTCCGTTGCTGGCTCGGCCGTGGTTGGTGTTGTACCGGCCGGCATACAAATGTCAGCAGCGGAAGGAGCTTTGGCAGCACCGGGGCCAGCTGCCGCGGGCGCGCCGTCCTCAAGCTTGGTCACCAAGCAGGCGGTGGGGGGCCAGCAGGCGGTGGGGGGCCAGCAGGCGGCGCCGACAGCTCCCTCCTTAGGCCGCGCGCAGCTAGCCGGGGCCATTGCACCCGCAGCCAGCCGCATGCCGGACCAGGCGCCATCGTTTCTGGCGCCGCCTTACCAGCAACGGCCACAGGGGGCTTGGCAGCCGCCGCCACAGCTCCATACTGGCGCTCCGGCAACAGAGTCCGCGCCTGGGCAAACGGCAAGCAGAGCGCCAGCACACCAACACCAACACCAGGTGCCATTTAATCTGGCAGCCCTGCATCAAACCATCTCCCAAGGCGGCAAGCTGCAGGGCACGACGCCAGCGACGACTCTGCCGCCAGACACACGCCATCAAAACTGGAGAGCGGCGGCGGTGCCGCCACTGCCGCCCGCGGCGCCAGTGCATCCGCCAGTGGGCCTGGCTGTCGCAACGGCGCAGTGGCAAGCGCAGGCGCAGGCGCCGCAGCCTCGGGCGCATCAGCAGCGGCTGCACCACCTACAGCAGCAGCACCCAGCTGTGCTGCACCACAACCAGCAGGAGCAGCGAGGCCATGATCCGGGCGCGCTGCCGCGGACGCCGCCAGGCGGTGCAGCTAAAGCCAGCCGCACGCCGCCGACCGGGCCGCCTTCCTCATTAGGCCCCACGGCCGCCGGCACCGCTTGCGGATGGGGCGTCAAGCGGGCTCCCCCAGCATCAGGTGCAGCGGCGGCAGCATCTCGGGCCACATCGCCAGTGCTCGTGACGCCCACCCCGGCAATGCCGGCTGTGCCCACGTTGCCGAATTCCACCGCGGCTGCTGCGGTCGCAGTTGCTGAGATACCCTGCTGCCAGGGACGCCCGCCGTCCGGCACGGCTGATGGTGTCACGTCGCCGCTGCCGAAAAGCAGCATTCCTCCTGACCTTCCCGAGCCAGCGTTGTCGCTTTTCCACGCAGTGCTAGTAGCGTCTGCGCCTGCTGTGTTGCCTGCGGCACCACCGGCGGTTGATAACCTAGCTGCGCGCCTGCCGAAGCCCCGCACGCCACGTCCTGTGGAGCCACTGGTAGCTACCTCGGAAACGGCAGCCGCAGCATCTGCGGAAGCGGCAGGCTTGCCGCTGCCATCGCCGCTTTGGTGCAGGTCTCGAGACGCTACCGGTATGCCGCCGGTGAGAGCAAGCGGGCGCATCGACTTTGGCGCTTGCCGAAAGGCCCTGGTCATGGCGCAGCGACCGCCGGTGCGAGCACCGTCGCATGCGGCTGCGCATCAAGCATCAGCGGCAGAGGCGGCAGTCGAGCCTGCACCGGTGCCGGAGCTGGCAAAGGCGCCGCCCGCCACACGGTCTTCAGCGCCCGCCTGCATCATCAGGCGAGACGCTGCGCGCCCCACAGCTGGCTGGCAGCCGCCGCGCAGGCTGCAGGGCACGCTCTCCGGCTACCTGCCGCCGGGGGGCGCGCCACTGCCTGCCAGGCCGACGGCTGGGCTCGCACCTCCCGTGGCGGCGGCCGTGGTGGCGGCTGCACAGCTGCCATCAGCAACCACGACAACAGCAGCTGCGGAAGTGGCACGGGCTGTCCGCGCAGGCTCTATGGGTGTTGGGGGCACAAGCGCGGCAGAGGCTGGAGCGTCTGGCATTATCGATGCTGCTGCAGATGTGGGCAAGACAGCGCGCTGTGGCTGTGAACCACCACCATCAGCACCACCACTCGCGTTAACGCCGGTGTTACCTGCCCAGCAGCGCACCGCTGATGCCGGTCAGCCGCCACCACCCGGCGCCGGCCCGGTGCGCGCATCTGGTTGTGCAATACCACCGGCAGCAGTGGTCCCTGTTATGGATTGCGGCAGCGGGGTCACAGGCGGCGTGCCCTCGGCGCGTGAGGGCGCCTTGGCAACGGACACAGAGGCTGCAAGGCCGGCGCGTGTCGCCTCCGCCATCCGTGCAGGTGCAGTCCAGCCGGTGGCTGAGATTATAGCACTCGCGGCGGCCGCCGCCACCGCCATAGCAGCCGCCGCGGCCCCTGCTGGTGCCGCTGCCGTCAGCGGCGTCATGGATGAGCCGGCCGGCTCAGTGGCGGGCGACAGCGGCCCATCCAGCTTCTGCCCGGACAGTCTACTTCTGCTGGGCAGCCGCACGCACAGCGCCAGCGAGCTTCCGCTCATTCGGCGTCCCAAGGCGTGGCAAGCATGGCAAGCAGGTAGCGGCGACGCAGCGGGCGCGGCGGCTGTGGAGGCCAGGGACGCGAGTGGGCATGTCTCGCAATGCCCGGGAGCGGCACCACCTGGGAGCAGCGGCCACCGGGCGGTTGAGGAGGTCAGGGCCGGCTGCGCGTGTGATGACGCGTGTGATGCTGGCAGAGACGGGCACGGGCGGCGGTCGGAAGCGGTGAGGGCACCAGGTGCAGAGGAGGAGGGGCAGGGGCAGGGGAAGGTGAGGAAGAGGCACAAGAGCCACCGCCGGCGGGGCCGCAGCAGCCGCAGCTGGATGGTGGTCATGGATGTGCTGGCCGGGGAGGGGCAGGAGTGGGGCGCGGTAGAGGCATAGCCAACAGGCACCATACGGTGGGCTCTCAACGGGCAGACCATCACGCAGGCGGTACGGAAGCTTGAACATTGTACATGTACGGAGTTTTAAAGTGTTTGTCTACCTTATGTCCCCGGCCACGGCGAGTCCTGTACGCGAGTCCGGCGAGGGCTAGACTTTTGCACATCATTTTATACCGCAAATGTGACCCTGCAGCCAGGAGCATAGCGTACCCATGCAACAGGGATGACTGTTCAGGGACTGCTTGTTTGACGGGCGGTGCGGTTGGGCAACCAGCAGTGACGAGTTTGTTTTAATGTCCGTGCAAGCACGAATACACATCATGCTGGTTTGTGCTGGCGAATGTTGCGAAGCATGACCTCCCCTAGTAGGTGCGTGGGGATCATGGATTCATGGAAAGTTGTATGTGATTGGTGTCCCATTTTTCCCTCGCCTCTGCCCCGCCCCTGACCTGGGCGGGCGCATACTTGTGACCTTGGCGTCACGCATGTACTTATTGCGCGGTGTGGGGTCTGTGTTGCATGGCCTGGCCGGGTGACCCGGAGCGAGGAGCGCGCACGCAGCCGAAACTGCCAGCGCTATCAGCAACGGCAACTCCGACAACGGAACCCAAAAGCTCGCCTATCTATGAGCAGTTCTCATGCGCCACCAACGCCTACAACTTCCTGCCCCATCGTTTACATTTGGGTCCTGGGCTGGGGATTTCTTTCCCTCCGGGACTTCGACGCATTGCACTCCGTGGTCACGCAATAAATGATTGCGCTGACGCCGAAAGGAACAGCATCATGCCCTTCGTACGCAGCGGCCTTACTAGTAACTTAGTAAGCGTGCGTGGCACATGCCGTCTGCACTCATGCCCTCGTGCCACCGTGCCCAACCCCAAGGCCCAAGCCCTCTTGTCGTTCCCCCTAACGAATTGGAATTGTGAATGGATTGCCCACCACCGCCGCCGTCAGGCAGGATATCCCAGCCTATGTGCGTGCAAGAGCCGAGCAAGCCATACCGTAAACTGCTGGGCCATCGTTGACGTAAATTGTCCGGTCTTCGTGCGTTGACAAGACATAATCAGCATGCATAACCAACCTCCTGCGTTAGATAGCACATGATATTGTATGCACCTATCCGAAATGCAGCAGGACTACCCGCAGCGATCAACCGAAGGGCCGCCTGCCGCTGCTTGCTGCCGTTGCCCAAACGCCGCCACCCCATTGACGCGCACATGCGCATGATTGATTGCATGAATTAAGTACGGGTATGCGTTGGCTACATCCTACGCACAGGCTCTGCACGCCTGAGCCTCCTGGACATACGTTGTCATGTGGTACTGACAAGTGTTTCCCCTGTGTCAGGGAAAGTAAAGGGGCTCAGCCCTCCACTGTCTGAGGCCGAAAGTCCTCATCGCCCGGACATAGCCGGGGTCGGTTTGAACAGGCACCGAGCCAAACCTAGGTGCCCAACAGTCGCGGCACCACAGCAGGAGCCAGCCAACACGCAATGCAGGAGTCAACAGCAGCCGCACTACTTGTCGTACCACTGCTGCCTACAACACCACAGGCCACCGGAATTTAGATTTCAATGTAAGTTCATACGAGCTTTAACGTGGTACTCGCGGTTGGCGCCAGCATTGAGTTTGGTGCAAACACAGACACGCAGACAGACACGCACGGGGTGCGTGGTACTGAAAACGCCAAAGAAGACCGGCCGAAAGGTGCGTGCTTCATGGTTAGATTCTTCAGAGCTTTCTCACCCCAGCAGCGCACGTAGTGTATCTGCGTACATTCAGCGTTTTGTAAGATTGAATACGTGATTCTCGATCGGTTATCAATGCACCTCCAGCTGAGGTCATGTTAGCAGCAGGAAAGGATTTCCTCCTATGGACTTAACGTTGTTGGACGAGCTGATATTGTGCGTGCAACCAGTTGTGCAACAACGCCAAAGCAGCGTCATCCCTAGAATTTGAAAGCAACCAAACCGAACACGGGCAACGCAGTGAACATCCACATCCATCAGGCCAGTCAAGGTTTCTCCATCCAGCCATGAGTGCTTGAGGGGCCGCGTGCCACGCCCTCTTGCTTAAGTGGATACCGTCTCAATTTGTGCCCACGCACGGCGGCAGGAGCGCCGGCCGCAGCGCTGGTGCCGCCAGCCAGTCGCTGACGCCGATGCTACTGCGGCTACTGCCGGCGGCCACCACACATGCATGAGCATCCAGCAGGATGCTTTATGTCGGCGGCAGGTGCGGCGGGCGCCAAACGAAGGTCTGCGAATATACACCAGGTAGGAGTACGTAGGGAGATTACAGTGCGAAGGGTGTTATGCTGCCGCACACTCGCACCCAGCAGCGCCGCCGCGTCCCGTCACGCGCCAGCCCTGATGTATCGTTTTGACATATACTGTAACCTGACACATCAAGGACGGCAATGCAAGCCACTCGCCGACACGCACGTAGCGGATCGGACACATGCGCAATCGCACCCACCCACCTGCATGACTCCCTTGCCCTTGACGTCGATGCCGCCCGTAGACTCCCATCCCTTGGTGGAGCCCAACCTCTCCAATGTGTTCTCAGACGCGTGGATGGCGCCGGGCACGCCCGTGCTCTCCATGCGACTGGCGGTGTTCACCGTGTCGCCGAACAGGCAGAAGCGCGGCATGCGCGTCCCAACCACGCCGCTCACGACGGGGCC
The DNA here is from genome assembly GCA_016834595.1 of Chlamydomonas schloesseri. Taxonomy (NCBI): domain Eukaryota; kingdom Viridiplantae; phylum Chlorophyta; class Chlorophyceae; order Chlamydomonadales; family Chlamydomonadaceae; genus Chlamydomonas; species Chlamydomonas schloesseri. The sequence goes on from JAEHOD010000003.1 coordinate 373,701, forward strand.
AGAATGGATGCCCACCCGGATCTGCACCGGCTGCTGTGTGGTGGGCATGCGGACCTGGCTGGCCGCACGTAGCATGGCCTGCGGGATGTGCCACGCACCGGCGGGCATGGCGCGGTCCACGGAAGGATTGTCAGTGAGGTTGATGCTTTTATATGCAGGTGCCGCGCGTCAAGCAACCCAGGGACCGTCTGTTGAGCCTGGCCTTCGAGGATCAGATGCACACACGCACGCCGGCGCATGACAGGCAGTTGACGGCGTGTGCTTAGCACCACGCTCGTATTAACCCCGGCCACACGGTGACACCCTACATATCAAGCACGCTGGCACGTAGTTAAGCGGATCAATCACGCCAACAGCATGCATGCTGCACGCACCTGCGCGAACTCGAACACGCGCGCCGCGTGCAGGGGGTCCACACGGTCCTTGCCCCGCACCGCTGCCATGCCGTCCTCGTCCTCGTGGACCAGGCCGCCCGCCACGAAGTAGCAGTCGCCAATCGTCTCCACCTGGATGGGTCATAGCAGCATGCGGCGGTGGAAGGACAGGCACTGCTGTGTGACCTGAAGTAGGCGACCTGCCTGGCAACCATCACCCTCAATATGCCACGTACGGCAAGCGCACGGCACAGGTTGGGCGCCGCGTTCATGCAAATGTGTACAATGAGGCAGAGTAGATAGAGGCCACTACGCCGTGCGTGCGCCCGCCGCGCCTACCTTGTACACGCCACACTCGTCCAGCATTGCGTCGTAGCGGCTGCAGCCGGGAGGGGCCGTACGTGCACAGAGTTAGACGCACCGCGGCGGCAGGTCAACCACGCACCGTGTGCTGCTGCATGTATCTGCCTTATGAGGCTGACACCTTCCAGGCGCGTGCGCACACACGCAACCAGTATGCATGGACGCACGCACACCATGCAAATGCGCACGCGCATGAAAGTGCACATGCACATGCATGCATGGACTGACCTGCACGCATGCACGTGCGTACGTAATACGCGCACGCACGCTACCCCCTGCCTCGCTCGTACGGTAGGCCGCATGCATGCACGCACCTATACAGCTCCTGAAGCATTGCCATGACCTCGCGCGGCTCCACCTCCTTGCACATCGGCGTGAAACCTGGATGTAGGGGTGTGTGTGTGGGAGGGGGAGGAACACGAAATCACCAGCAGGCATGTATGGTTAGCGTGAATGGTGGCGGCCAGCAAGTAAGGGCGCAGTGGTGCTATGTGGTGCCGCAATCGTCACCCACTCGCAGCTGCGCGCAGCCTGCCACGCACGCACTCATTATCCTTACCAACAATGTCCGCAAACAGCAGCGTGACTTCCGGGTGCCATGTGGCGAGCGCATTGCAGTCCCTGCATGTTTACGGGCGGCGGGTGGCACGGCGACTGCTGGTGAGAGCCCAGCAGCGCGATCAAGCCAGCAGCCAGCAGCACAGGCCGCTACGCAGCAACAAGAAATAAAGGACATGCACTCACCGCACCGCCGGCCGCCAGTGCTGTCCGGCGGTGAGGTCTGCCGCGATGGCGCCTCTACCGCACGTGCCGTCCTCCATTATGTACTGTTGGTGTGGCAAGTAGAGTAGAGTGCGATGTGGGAATGAAGCGGTGTGGCGGCCGTGGAGAGAGCGAGGGTGCAGCGAGGGTCCAGGCTGCTGGTCCACTCGTGATTGCTGCACGTAGGCTCATCGCGCACGCCGTGCCACGCACGCGCGCGCGCGCGCGCGCACACACACACACACACACACAATACTCACAATACTCACAATACTCACAATACTCACAATACTCACAATACTCACAATACTCACAATACTCACAATACTCACGCTAGGCGCTGTGACACAGCGAGCTGAAGAGGCCAGGTTCGCTAGACTGGCGGTGTCATTTGCGCGACTCACTTTGGCCTCACTGACCTAGTTTTACTGATCAGTGAATGCCAGTAGGTAGCGACAACACAGGGGGAGCAGGTCGAGCCCGCGCGAATGAGCGAGTCTCCCTTGCGCGCGCCCGGCGAGCAGCCTATGTTCGCTTCTCCTGCCTCGGAGAATCCTAGCACCACCGCGTCGTGTACCTACAAAGCATGGCGACTCCAGCTCGAGAACGAGTGCTCGCTAGATGATTATCGGAACGCCTTCCCGTTCGCGCCCGAGCTCATCGGCGCAGACGCGGAATGGATGGCTCTGTTTGATCGGGTAGAGAATCTCCGCCTCCGTTCAGGAGGGCCTTCTGGGCTGGGCTACATCCAACTGTGGATGTTGGGGATGGAGAAGCTATTGCGTGGCCTGTGGGCAAGCTCGCACGTTCACATCGAGTCTATGGACACGGATGTGTATGACCTGCAGCGGCGGGTGCGCGGCCTGCGCCACGAACACAACGCCCGCGTCCGCGCGGCGCAAACACACAGCTCGCTACTGGACAAGCTGCAGGGCACCGTCCGGCAGCTACAGCAGCAGCTCAACTCATTCGCGGCCGCAACAGTGGCCGTTCTGGAGGCGGAGGCTGGCGGCGGCACGACGGCGCTGCGGGAGCAGTGCCCCCGGGTGGCCCCCAGCGGCCCCTCACCTGCGGCGGCGGCTGCGGGCCCCTTGGCGGCGACGCCGGGCGCGCCCAGCGCCGCCGCTGCCCCTCACGCGGCGCCTGCGGCGGACGCGGCTGCACACTCGCACCCGCACCCGCCGCAGCCGCCCGCGTGCACACAATGGCCGCCGCCGGCGGTGGCGGCCAACAAGATCCTGCTGCGCGGCGCAAGCTGCGCGCAGGCGGAGGCTATGGCGCGTGGCGACTTCTCTGCTCTGGGCCTGGGAGAGGGCCCGCTGGGCATGTATGAACGTCGCTGGCGGGCCAACAGCACAGGTCGTGTTTGGAATGTGGAGGTAGTGGTGACAAGGGATCAGCGGGCAGCCTTCATCCGGGCTGCGGCGCAGATAAAACACACCGCAGGCATGACGGTGGCCCCCTACCTGACGCCGGAGGGGCGGGCTGCCAGGCGCGCGAGACAAGCCCAGTTCAACAGCCTAGTTGAGCAAGGGCTGCAGCCGTACTGGCGGGGCACGGATATCGTGACGGAGGAGGGGGACCGGCGCTGCGTACACACCATGCAGTAATGCATACGGCGGACAACTGCTAGGGGCACGCGCTGTGTAGGTTTGCTAGCTTGGTTGAGACTTGGGCTGGCTGCGAAGGCGCGAACTGACTGTAGTTGCAGGGCTAGGACACTGACGGCTTGGCTTTCGGACCTCTGATTACTTTGTGGCTGCCCATAGGCGTTTTTTGCCCTGTGTTAGGAGAGAAGTGAGCTCAGCTCCGGTGTGTTTCACTTTGCAATTGCTTCGGCCATGTGCCTGACTTGGTTAGCGCATGTCCTTTTGCCAGGCGAACAAACAATGCATAGTGGCCACGTGCCGGCTAGTAGTACTGTTGTCAAGACGGGGTGCGGCTCCTAGGGCCAATCCAGAGGATCTTTCCGTCTTCTTTCGCACGTTGCGGCTTGGGAGGCATGGACTACCAGACCAATGCGTGATTCTTTGCGGTGCTGGTGGGCCTCTGCCGCCAGCATCGAACCGGCTTCTCAGATACACGATTACGTGATCCAGAAGACAGCTGTAAACCCGTTGCTACACACACACACACACACACACACACACACACACACACACACACACACACACACACACACACACACACACACACACACACACGAGACTCAAGGCGGCAATCATGTAAACCGTAGTTACGCATACACACACACAGACTACGTGTCTCAGGTTATGTGATCCACCCAGATAGCTGTAAACCCGTTGTCACACACTCGAGGCTGTGAAAGGCTGCGGGGTCGCTGGACTCAGCCCCGTAGCCACCTGTCGCTGTGCTGTTTCGTGCGGTGTGTCGTCTGTCCGGTGCTCGTGTTGCTGCGGTGCTAACCCTCCAGCCTAGAGCTTTGTGAGCCCGCTGGGCCTTGCGTTGTAGTACCAGCAGTAACCCTTCTGAGGCTACTGGCGTGGTCCAGGTTGGTTGGAGCGTCCCCCCGGTGGACTCCAGAGCTTGGCTGCGCTCTGGGCAGGGGAGACGCGTGATAGCGGCAGCGTGTGGCCTAATTGCCTCGCTGTCGCTGGCTGTCCCGAGTACTCGCTCACGAGACTCGTCAGGCCGCCTGTAAACCCGTTGTTACACCCACCCACCCACCCACCCACCCACCCACACACACGCACACACACACACACACACACACACATACACACACACCTGTCACGCACACGCACCTGCAGGATGTGCCGCGGGAACAGCTGCTCCACCAGGCGGTGCTCGGTCTCCATCACCAGCGCCAGGTGCCGCTCGGCGATGACCTGCACATGCACATGCACATGTGTGCACATGCACGGCGGCATGGGCAGAGTACGGTACAAAACTAACTAAAACAAATGGCACGCCCATGCACTTATCGATCGGTAGTCCCGGAAACCGCAACTCACACGTGCAACTATCTCGTGGCGTGCGTGTGCGTGTGCACAATCAAGCATCACCATGCCACAACAATGTCAATGTCTGCTGGCCCGTGCCTGGCTAGCCACCGCGCTGGCCATTAGGGCCCCGAAGCATTGACGGCGGACACACACGCACACACGTACCTTGGCGGTGATGTCCACCTGTGTCAGTATGATGACGTGCTCATCGCTCGCTGGATCCACCGCGAGCGTTGCCCACACCTCGTGCCACGCCTCTGCCACTGCTGGCGGCGCAGCCGCCTGCTGCTGGTGCTCCTGGTTGTGACGCTGCAGCAGCATCTGCACCTGCTGACCCTGTGCCTCATGCAGGTGCTCCTCCTCCTGTAGCAGCAGCAGCTGTTGACCCTGCGAAGCCGCCGACGCCGCCGTGGCTCCGCTACGCCCTGACAACCCTGATGCCGGGGGCGCCGAGAAGGCGCGCTCGGCGGCCGCCGCGGCTACCCCAGCTGCTGCCGCCGAATTCGGCTTTCCCAGTGGCGAGTGTGCCTTCCCCTCCGCTGCCGCTATGCATGCTGCAGTCGGCATGTGCGCCGCGGTGATGGAACGGGTGTTGCTCGCGACTGCGCTGATGGTCGACACGAAGCTGCTGGGCGGGTTGTTTGGTGTGTCGTTTGAACCAACCCGGTTCAGGAAGCTGCCCTGGGCAGACGGACCCGGCGTGAGGCTAGTGAGGCCCGCCCCGCGGTTGGGGACTGCTGCAGGCGACACCAGCTCCGCTGCGCCGGCGCTACCCGCCGCGCCCGTGGCGGGATGCCGAGGAGAGGCGTACGAAGAGACATTGGAGGAACTTGCCGCCGTGCTGAGACCGGTCGGCAGATGCGATTGCTGTTGCGGAGCCACAGCATTGGGGGTGCTAGCGGTGGGGATGGCAGAGGCAGCAGGCGCCGGGCCAGACGACGGCGCATTATCCACAGCGCCCCATGACAATGTGTTGGCATGCGGCCGCAGCGCTGAGGCCTGTCGCTGCAGCCCGCCCTCCTGCTGCTGCCGCTGCCCCACAAGGCGCATCCCCGAATGCAGGCGCAAGGCGGCTGGCGGCAGGGCCGCCAGAGCCGGTTGCTTCAGTTGCTGCCCCGGAACGGCTGCCGCAGCGGCGTTGCCTGCGGCGCTGCCGGCGCCGGCGCTGGCGCAACGCGGCAAGCAGCCGGCATGTGTGCGGTTGCTGACCGCCGGCGCCATAACAGCATCGGAGTGACCGCTGGCCGCTCTGGACGGGGCCACGGCCGTCACAGCCGCCAGCTCTGAAGCCGTAAAGACGCCGGAGGGGCCTCGCGTGCGCACTGCTGAAGAGTCGTCCGGCGCGCCGGCAGACGCGCACCTGGAGGGCATATGCACCTCGCCTTCAACGGTTAAGGGTGGGAAGCAGTCCGTGACCGGCGCCTTGTGTGCGACCAACAATTGCGGCGTGCGGTGTTCAGCGTCTACTGTTGCTGCTACCACTGCTGCTGGCCCCGCCGCCGCCGCAACCGTGACACCTACACCAGCAGCAGGAATGCCCGAGCCCTCGGAATGCGGATGCACTCCGGGAGAGGGCGCGGATGCCGTCGTGACTGGAAGCAAAGGGCGGCGGCTGGTGATGTGCCTGCCGCCATCGTCGCCGTCGGCGGCGGTCTTGCTAGCGGGCCGCGATGAGCCCGCTGTGGCACCGCTGTCCGGACGCTGGCGGCGACATGGAGCTGACACAGCAGGTGGACCCGCCGCCTCCGCGCCACTGTCCTGGCCGCTGCCGCTCCCCGCACCTGTACCGCCGTTGCTGCCACGGTTGCTGCCAAACGCTTGCAGCAGCAGCGAGGACGGCGTCAGCCACCGGCGCTTGGTGCTGGTGTTGATGCTGCTGCGATCGCCGCCAACTTGCGCGGTACTGGCCAGGCTGCCACTGCCGCAGGGGCTCGAACCCGTGGCGGCGGCCTCGCCAGCGACCGCCGCAGGCGCTGCCCCTGAAGGTCCCGACTGCGAGCCGGTTGCGGCCTCGTAGAGCCTTGCACGCCACCCGCTACTGCTGGATATGCGGGAATGCCGGCGGCTACGTGTCGCCAACTGCTGTTGCTGCGACTGTTGGTCACGGAGCGGCACACTCGAGGCGCCGCCGCTGGAGCTAGCGGCACCGCTGCCCGTAAGGCGCTGAGAAACACGCGAGAAGAGGCCCCGCATAGACAGCCCACCGCTGCCTGCGCCGCCACTGCTGCGCGTGCGTGCCCCTACTAATGTGATGGCGGCAGTGAGCGCCGCCATTGCCTGGCCCGATGCTACCAGCGTCCCCGTATGTGTGGCTGTGCCTGCCATGTGCTGCTTGCCAGCAGGGCCTACTGCAGCGGCTGCAGCTGTAACGGGCTCCGAGGACCGCAGCGCTGTGACGGAGCCCATGGCGTGTGCCGCCTCAAGGTCTGTGGCAGAGGGCACGGCCTCAAGGCTGGACATGAGCCGGTGCTGCTGCTGCTGCTGCTGCTTGTTGTGACGGCCGCGAAACGCGGGGCGCCCGCTGCCGCAGCCGCCACCGGCGCCAGCGCTGAAGCTGCTGGCTGCGACGCTGCTCCCAGCAGCGATGATGCAGTCCACGTCCTCGTCCACGTCCACGTCGTCGGCGCCGGCGCCGGTCCCAAGGCCGCCCACTGTAGCGGCGTTTGACCGTCGCGCCAGCAGCGTACTGCTGGTGGGGGGCTGCTGCAGGGTCCGGTTCCTGCGTACTGCCGCGGCCGCCGCCGCCGCAGGCGCCATCAGCAGTCGGTCGCTGATAGTGCCTCCCTGCCTGGCGCCGCCGCTGCCGCCACAGCCGCCGCCAGGGCAGGGCAACGGCAGCGTCTGCGCCAGCCACTCGAGCTGCTTGCCTTGCTGCTGCTGTTGCTGGTCTTGCGGCCATTGCTGCTGCAAGTGATGCGGCGCGGCGTTGCAGTTGCTGCCTACGGTGGCGACGGCGGGCGCGGTGGAGGTGCACAGCGACACGCCGCCGCCCCCCACGGTCACCTCCAACAGCAACCGCTCGGTGGACAGCGGGCCAATGTCTAGCGGCGCCTCGTAGCACGGCTCCAGCAACCTGCCAGCGAGCCCATCATCACCTCCCGCGCCCTCATCGGTGGCGGCGCTCGCTGCGTTAGCAGTGTCCGCGGCCTCGTCCCTAGCTGCCGCTCCTTCATGGGCAGCTGCATTGGCCGCCGCAGACGGGACCCGTGCACATCCGCGGCTCTCAGCTGCGTGGTCCGCGGTCAGAGTCCCAGGCTCAAACTCGGCGGTTGAGGGCAGGAATGGGGTCCGGAGCGTGTTGACCGAGGCAGTCGTGGCGGTGTGTGTGGTGGTGCCGGCGGCGGCGGTGGCCTGATGCTGCTGCAGCACAAGGTAGCTGCATGCTTGCGGCACCGGCGTTGAAGCGGGGAGCATGTGCGCAGCCGGCGGCACGGGCGGAGCGTGCTGGTACTGCTGCGGCTGCTGCGGCTGCAAGTGCAGCGGCACAGGCGACGTCCCGAGCGACAGGGCAAATGTGAGAGCGCGAGACACGGAGCTCAATGAGCGCCCGTCCCTCTGCAGCTGCCGGTGCGGGTGCTGCCCGTAAGTGGTGGCGCCCGCCACGGCACCCGCTGCCGCCCCACCGACGCCGCCAGCCCCGCTGCTGTGGGCGCCGTGGGTGGCTGCGAGCACTCGCTGCGTGAGGAAAGAGGAGGTGCGCTGCGGACGTGGCGAGCCGGCAGTGAAGGAGCCGCCGGTAGCGAAGCGGCGCAGCAGGGTGGCGGCATTGTTGCCGCCCGTGAGGCCGCTGCCATGTGGCGTGTAATAGCCGTATCCGGTGCTGCTTGCGGCCACGTAGCCTAGTGCACTGGCCGGGCGGCTACCGCTGGTGGCGGCGTAGGCACCGCCAGCGGCACTACTGACCATGCCGGAAACGTCTACGCAGCCGGTGTGGTCGGCGCCCGTGCTGTTTTCGCCGCCGGCGGCGTGAGCGAAAGGCCCGAAGCAGGCGCCGTGCGCGGTGAAGCTGTCACCGCCGGGCATTACCAGTGTGAGGTGCTGTGGCGGCTGGCGCGCGGAGACGCGGGTGGGTTGCGACGCGTCCGTGGCGAGGGTGGGATCGGCGTTGGCGTTGCTGCCTGCGCCCTGCTGGTGCTGGTGCTGCTGCTGCTGGGTCTTGCTCATCGCTGCCGCCATCCTCTTCGTTCGTACCGTGAAGCCGAACCCACCCTCGTAGCACTCATCGCTCCCATCGCTCCTGCGCACAGGTTCCACAGACAACGCTGCGCTGATATCACCATCTCCTGATGCCGCCGCTTCAGCAACAGCGGCTGGCAGCAGCGACCTCGTTGAGGCGTGCCGCGGGATCTGCGACGGCGGCGGCGACGGTGCTGCCGCCGCCGCGTTGACGGCGGACTGCGATGCCGCGTGCGGGAGGAAGGCGGCACAGGCCGAGGCGAGTCGTGGCTTGTACGGGTGGCGCATCTGGCGATTATTATGCATGGGGCTTCCGCTGCCGTACAAGAACGCATCCATCACAATGTCCGCCGCGCGCACGCTGCTCAGAGGCCGGCGGCCCCAGCCCGTGGTGGTCATCCCGGTGACGGTGGCAGGCCCCGGGTCGTCGGGAGCAAAGGCAGCAGCGGCGACGCCACCGGACCTTCCGGTGCTGCCAATGGTGTGGTAGAGCCCATGCGCTGGCACTGCAGCAGCGGCGGGGGAGCTGACGCCACCGTGGTGAGGGTCCCGCTCCTGTCGATCGTGTGGATCCTGCTCATCCTGCTGCTGCTGCTGGTGGTGGTCAGGCAGATGCTGTCGGTTCTCGTAAATGGTATCGTACGCATTGAGCAATGAAAAAGCATTTTCCGGGCTGCCAACTGTTGTGCCCCCGCCGGCACCTGCGCCTGCGCCTGTGCCCGTTAATGGGGCGCCGCCGCCGCTGCGGTCGCCGAATGGGCCGCCGCTCCCGTTGCCGCCCGCCGCGGCTGTGCTTGGCGTGTTGAATCCGCCGCTGGCGCCGCCACCAGTCGTAGTGCTGGCTACCAAGCCAAAGCCGCCGCCGAAACCTCCAGTTATGGATGGGACCCGGGATGCCATGCGGAGCATAGCTGCACCACCGCCACTGACGACCGTACCGCTGACATCGCCAGGTCCCATCGCAGAGCGCGGTGTGTCTAGGGCGGAACCGGTGCCTGCAGCAGGGGGCTGTCCCCAGCAGGACCCACCGCCTCCGGGGTGGGGAGTTGCGGTTGCCAGCAGCGAAAATGTGGACGTGGCTGTGAGCAGAGGGTGTTCACAGAACATACGAAAGGCGCGTGATCAACAAGGCAGGTAGGCAGGCAGGTGTAGCAGGCAAGCAATCTTCCAAAACTCGAGACAAACACGCATGAGATTAATTCATGAGTTTATCTAATCGCTGACGGTTGGGACTGAGGAGGGCATGTGCCCACACGTACCCAGGGGGTCGGCCATGGTGGCGCCCACGATGCCGCTGAACAAGCCTCCCCCTGAGGCCAGCCCTCCATCGCCTTGCTGCAGGTAGCCCAGCAAGTTGGCCGTGCCGCAGTGCAGGGGCGGCGGCGTCGCGAACGCAGACGACAGGGCCCGCGGGTGGGGGTGCTGCTGGTGCGCATGGAGTCCTGCTGCACCTGCTGTCGCGGCGCTGTTCGGCCGTGAGAGCACGCTGGACGCGAAGGCGCCACTCGCAGATGAGGGCACCATGCCGGCCGCGGACGCCGCCCGGCCGCTGGAGGTCACGCCAGCCGCGAACACGCCACTCCCAGCGTTGCCGCCGCCGGCGCGCCTGCCGGCGATGGGCACCCCGGGGAAGGGGCCCTCCGCCACGCTTGCCGCTGCCGCGCCCAACAGGCCCAAGCCGCAGCTGGCTGCGCCGGGACTGGCTGCTGGATCCACCAGCCCGTGCGTCGTATGCCGCGAGTGGTGGTGTTGCGGGTAGTGCTGTGGCGAGTGAGGCGTGCGGCTTCCGCCAGCGCCCCCAGGACTGTCGTAAGTCATTGGGGCGTGCGGCGTACGCGGTGCAGGCTTGGAGCCGTCTTGCTGCTGCTGCTGCTGTTGCTGCTGTTGCTGCCGCTGCTGCTGCTGCTTGTGGCTGTAGCTCCTAGGCAGGCGGGCCACGCCTATGGTGAGGCCGGAAGATGTGGTACACATTTGCGGTGAGGGCGAGGGCTGGGAGTGGCGAATTTGGCTAGCCGTGTGGGAAAGCAGGGGCGAGAAGGCCCCTCCGGCGGCGATTGTATTCGTGGCACGATTGTGCTCGTGGGAGGTTGTCACCGAGTTGTCCATCGTGGCCGCGAAGGTGGTGCGACCTGCAGCGCAGAATGGATGGGTCGAGGGCAGTTTGACGCAGGATAGGATGGTATGTGTGCCCACACACATTTCAGTAGCAGGCTGGTCTGCTGTGCACCGAGGGGTCCTCGTGTCCAGCTTGAGTAAGGAGAACCCCTTCGCCCCCCCGTTTGGTTCTCTTGGTCGTTTCGCTTCTGGGGTTTGGAATGAACTACCCCCGCCCCGCCGGCACTACCGGCACATGTCACGCCGGTGATCCGATATGCGTATCGGGATAACACCATGCAGCTCCCCACCCTGCGGTCCTGGCTTTTGGGTTCCAACGGTCGAATTGGGAAGTGGCATGAAGTAACACCCCCTGCCCCCGCTTTGAATGACCCATACCATCCCATGGATGGCACACACAATGGTCGCTTCGGGTTTTGGAATGAGCTACAACGCCCGACACACACACACACACACACACACACACACACACACACACACACACACACACACACACACACACACACACACACACACACACACACACACACACACAGCACAAGGCGTGTACCACGCCCGTGACGGTCACGCGGTGTCTCACCCGACGTGATGAAGCTCGTCTGGTCCGCGGACGTGTCTCGGCGGCGCAGGTGGTGGTGGTGCTGGCGCGTTCCCGATGGCGACAGAATCGAGGGCGACGGCGGTGAGCCGCAGCAGCAGTCGTCCCCGGGAAACGTGTCGATGCACTCCACCGCCGTCAGTCCCTCTTCAGCAGTCACTAGCCGGCCACTCTCAAGGGCGCCGCCACCACCGTCGTCGTCGCCACACGCGCTGTCGCCGCCGCACAGCATGGCATCCGCCCGGCGCTGACGCGGCACGGGCGGCGCCCGCCCGGCGGGAGCGCCGCCAGCAGTGGTCAGCAGGGCCACCTCGCCGCCGCCGGAGAGGCGCAGCGAGGAATGCGACACCGTGGACGCGAGGGTGGGCGGCACGCGCACCACACCTGCAGCAGGTTATCGCAACAGGAGCAGCAGCAGAAGCCACAGGCACAGGCGGAGGTGCAAGTAATGCTCCCGAGGCCAGCTGGCTGCTGCTGGGTGAGTTCGCCGCCTCGGCCACAGCCATACATCGCGGCCCGAATGGCTGCTGGGCGCACCTGGTCCACCAGCCATGCATAGCAGCGGCTGACAGGTGATGAAACTCGTCATCAGGTGCACGCAGGTGCATGGGGGCGACACAAACAATCAACCCACTACACGCACGCTCGCAGGACACGCGTGCAAGCCCCTCGCATGCGGCAGTACCCTCGCCCGCCCGCCCGCCCGCACGCCCGACCCCACCCACCCACCCACCCACCCACCCTACCCACCCACCCACCCACCCACCCACCCACCCACCCACCCACCCACCCACCCACCCACCCACCCACCCACCCACCCACCCACCCACCCACCCACCCACCCACCCACCCACCCACCCACCCACCCACCCTTCCAGGTGTGTCCCGGCTGGGCTCCCGGCCGGCACAGCTCCTCCAGCAGCTTGTCCAGCTTTCCGGGCTCCAGAGCGAAGATGGAGGACAGCACGTCCTGTTGCTCCTGCTGAATGTAAAGATAGCCACCCTGCTGTGGATGCACGGGGGCGGCCTCGACCTCTGAGATGTCATCCGCCTCGCCGCAGCCGCCGCCGCCGCCGAAGCCACCACTGCCGCCACCGTCGCCGCCCTCCTGCTCGCCGCCCGCTGCGGCGGCACCCCCGTGCGGCGGCTTAGGCGGCTGCCTCGCCGAGGAGCCCGCGGCGTCGCCAGCTGCCGCCGCATGAGCTGCAGGCGCGGCGTCAGCCGCGGGCTCCCCCTCCTCCTCCTGCTGCTGCAGCGGCTCCTGGACCAGCAGCAGCAATGGCTCCCCCGTCTGCACCACAACGCTGGTAGCGCCGCCATCAGCAGTAGCAGCAGCAGCAGCAGTAGCGGGCGGCGCGGCGTCGGAAGCCGCGCTTGCTGCAGCAGTCTCCGATGCGGCCGGTCTCGGCGGCAATAACGCGGGTTGGCGGCTGCTGGCCCGCCGGCCCAGCGGTACGGCGGACGTGCTCGTGCAGCCCACGAGGCGGGAATAATACGCTGCAGCTAGAGCTCCGGTGGGCTGCTGCTGCTGCTGCTGCTGCTGCTGCTGCTGCTGCATGGCCAGCAGCTCGGCATGTGCGCCGAAGGCAGCGCTGGCACTGGCGGCTGAGACCCGGACACCCAGGTAGCAGCGAGAGCCGTCGTTCTGCACGGCAGGTAAAACAAGCGGCGGTGGCGCGGTGGGAGGTTATAGTAATAGTAGATATGTCCCATCCTTCAACCGTGCGTGTGCCCGGCAACCCAGAACCCGCAGGGGGACCCGGCACCTCGCGGCAGCCGTCGGGGCGCAGGGGCGCGGCCACGGGCGCGTGCCCGACTGCGCGCACCCACGCACGCACCTGGTGCAACACGTCTCCATTCATCCGGAAGATTGTGATGGAGGCGTGCGTCGCACTGCAGGCAGGAGGTGCGCCGTACGTGCCCATGCCCAGGCAAGTAAGGCAGGACGTACCGTAGGACGTGCGTGGATGGTGGTTAAGATAGAGCGCGCGACTACGGCGGCGGCACCGGTGACGGTTTTTGTGGAGGTAGCAGCATAAAAGCAGTCTCAACATGCACCCATCCACTTACTCACCTGAGCATCATGGCGTTACGCAGAGCCTATGGAAGTGAAGGGGATGGCAGCAGGGGAAGTGGGCGGGTGAAACAGAGGGCCGGAGGGTGACTGGCAGGCGGAAACACGGCTTCACAAGACCTTGAAATCCGCTGGGCGGCGATGTGGGGCGATGGCGCCTACTTGCATGTGGTGCGACGGCTAGGAAAGAGTTGCGCCGGAGTGGAGCTGGGTTGGCTCGAATTACCGTACTATCGTGCCGTGCTACCTAATATGGTTGGAGGCGTCGGCCCTGCACCTTCCGTGAGGCGGTCATGTTGTCGTTGCGCGGCACGCCTGGTCCCGACCGACGGTATGCGCTGCGTTATGTATATGTTGGAGCGACTTCATGCCCCTGGCCCCGCACCTTGGCGTGTTCCTCGTTCGCCTGCTCTGTTGGCGAGCCAGCGCAGGACGTCGTGACAGCCGTGCCGGCCGCGTTAAGCCCCGGGTTGCGAGCATTACATCTCGCATATGTGACAGCTCCTGGAGCCTTCAGAGCATAGCTCGAGAGCGGCCCTGGAGCGCAGGCCGGCGCACCAGGAGAGGCGCCAGCTCCGGAGGTTTTACGTCGCCCAGGTCCATGGAGGCTGACCTCCTGGATGGCTACACATGTATCTGATTGGTTGCATTTTTGGTCGTGCTCGGGGTGTTCTTCGTCGAGGCTCTTTGGGGCGCTCGACTTCGTTCGTCGCGTGCACTTGAACAAGCAGGACAGCATTGCAAATGACGTAACATTATCCACTAGTTACCAGTCAGAGGAAGTGTCAAGCCTAAAGGAGGCCTCGTCACGGAGACCGTAACTAGTGACGAGCGCCGAAGCCATAACGATGACGTATGATGTGCCAAAGTATCTATTGTTGAGTGTCAATTCTGTTCGTGTCAAAGTTAGCAGCTTTCCACGACTTGCCCGAGCCCCACGAGAACCGTTCTGGATCCAACGGTTACAGCGTCGAAATAAGGCCAGTCAACACAAAAAGGAATGAATTGAGGCTCCCCCCGAACTACACAATACTGTCACGGAGCCTTGTCAGCCGTAACGCCTCCGTCTCCGGAAGCGCGGGGACCCTCTTAACCTTGCGCCACCTACGCAGCCCCGCTGACTTCGGCCATACGCGCAAGATCGCATTTCGCATTCGCAATACAGCGCATGTCCGTAACAAGAGCCCGTGGCGCGCTAGCTCGTGCTAGGGCTTGACATGTGCGTCGCCTCGAGGAACTCCACGCCGCTTGTCACGGCTTACAGAGGTACCATGCATGGCGTGTTACCAGCCCCCGAAGAGTGCCAGACATTGCTAGATTATGGCTGTTGTGCGGTGCGTGCAGCAGTTGGAAGGACGAGACCCGGGACTCAGGGCGAGCCGCAAGGGGGTTTGGCCACGCGTGTTGGGGGTTTGGCCACGCGTGGTTTTCGTGTTTTTGTAGGACTTGGGTCACTTCCCACGTCAGCGTGGCGCGTTTCTGCAGGCTGCTCTGCGTCGAGCAGCAGTGTATCGCGTATTATGCCAGGCCACCAAGTGGGTGGCGCTCAGGAGCGCTCGGAAGTGTCGGGCAATTGAGGCTCCGGAATGAGGCACAGCTCACTATTTGGCTAGCGCACGAGCTCAAGCAAGCGTATCTTTGCTTGAGCTACTTGATTAACTCACCTAGCGATTTCAGAGCATTGACCAAGTGTACCATGACAAGCGGCAGAGCCGCGCAAGGCTGCCAAAGCTTGTAACAAACTGGGTGGAGCTGTTATAGCTCACCAAGCACGCCTGCCTGCTGACTTTTGGAGCAAGGAGTCTAGCAGCCCTTAATACCAGCAGGGCACGCGGGATGTTCGCCAGCACACGCTAGGGCGTGACACGCTGGAGACTTGGGGCAACCCTCCCACAAAGTGGAATGTTACGTCTGCGAGGGCGATTACCCCCACCCCTGACGCCGCCGAATGTCCAACGCAAAGTCTTCTTCATTCAGCTCCGCATACTGCTCAGACGCCCCGCCACAGTATCGGCTGAGTCGGAGATAAGTGAGAACCGAGAAGCTTGCTTGGGCCCAAGGTCGCTGCTGGGCGCTCCGCCGGTACCAGAAGTGGTGGCACAGGCGCCCACAACGGACACCCCACCCTCCGGCGTCCAGCCTCTCGTGTCAGTTCATTCATGCCTTGCTGGATACCAGGGGCGGGTCTGGGGATAGCAGGTCTGAGGAAAGCTAGTTGGTTTGACGGGAGATAAGAAGGTTCCGCAATTTAAGACAACATGGCTTTTCGGACTCAAGCCCTCAAAGTTTAAAGCGTGGTCCTGTGTGCCCTACATATCATAGGTCGCTGCATAGCGCATACTAGGTGTTTTGTTGTCCACGACATGAACCAGACCATGTGCACGTGTGGGCGTGGCATGACTGCAGCCAAGGATACTACGGACATGCCATGAATTGCGAAACGAAAGCGTAAGCAATATTACAGCTGTGGGAGACTTCTGGCCAATGTAGCTCCCAACCAGCGTCCTTAGCGCGTCCCAAGACCGCCCGCCTTGGTGTTTCCGCGTCAACGTTTACCTACTTTGTTTTGGCTGCAGGTGCGCGCAATATGTGGACAGCGTCGCTTCCCTCTGCCTGCAGGTGATGAATCAATTTGGAGACCGTGCCCGCGACGTCCAAGTGTGCCAACACTTCGGGACTGTGTGGGTAAGTGATGGCCCAAAGTCGACCACACTAGACATGCGCTTCGACAACGTCATCTCGCCCACTTTGCATTCACATTTTAGCGCATGTCCGTAATGCGCTTTAATGCAGGGGCCGCGACGCCAACTCAGCTACTAACATGCGTCACGCGCTAATGGAGATGCTGTTGAGTAAGCCAAGGCCTACTGCCCTGCACCGTGGTGGCAGCAGCGGCCCAGGGCCCGGCGGCAGTGGTGGCCACGGCTCTGGATTCTGTGGTGGTGTGCTTGCGCTTGATAGCTGGACGCAACTGAATGTATGGCGGGCGGTGCCTGTACCAACCGACCCACACCAGCTTTGTCTGGGAGGTGAGGCGTTTCGGAACCTTCAGCCTCAGACTAGTACATGTAGTGTGGGCTCAGCCCACGTTTTCCACTTTTCCCGCATCGGAAGACCACCTTGTTTGTCTATTCAAGCACCCCACAGATGGCACGTCCGTAACACGCCATGGATGGCAGCCTGTAATTTGGTTGTGGTTCAGTTGCTGGCTGATCAGCGACGCACTGTGTATGATGCTGCCGCCGGTGATCTGACCTGGGCACGGGGATGGGCGCACCAGCATGGAGCGAATGGAGCAAAGGAGCATTTCGCGAGCAGCTCGGGCAGTGACGATGCAACCGCACCCGCGTGCCGTCCGCCACGCGCCGCAGGACCTATCCGCCCGGCTTACCCCATCCACGTCGTCAGTACCTTTGGCTCTTAAAGCCCGTGTGCTCCTCTGAGCTGCAGCGCGTCCAAAAGCCTGAGACGCCCATGGCGCTGTCGTGGCCGAGTGCGAACGAACCCGCTGACTTGGCCCGGTTTTGCAGCTGGCCAGTCGTCCTGACCGATAAATGCTATCCGCATTTGAGAAGTTACGTGTTGAAGAAATGCGTACAGCTCTGCGCCCTGGAAATTTCACTTCGCGCCTGCATGGGGGTTTAACCGGGTTACGTGCCTCATGCCATGCCGACTTCTTCAAACCTCTCCGAAGTAAGCCAGAACCTGCATTTCGTAACTTGTCCACACACGCATCGTTTCACCGCCTGTGCGGAACTCTTAGCGCCAAGTCGAGCGCCCTCTAGGGTCTTTGTAACGCTTCGTTTATCTACGCTGGCGCTTGGAGCGCCGCCGCTCTGGGAAACGGAAGATAGTGCTATACATTGAACCAAAGCGCTGGAACAAACATGACGGCGTCCTGCGTCCTGTGCCAGGCGACGGGGCCAAGCCTGGTGCTTTGCGTCGTCGATCGCGCTATATTGTGCGGGCAATGTGATATCAAGATTCACTCTGCAAACCCGGTAAGGCAGCCAATTGGGCGCCGTCACGCGCGCGGGGGGTGTTTTTCACACGAATGCAATTCCCACACTGCGCCGCTACCCAATTCGCCCGCGCTGCGCCGCGGGATGGTGGCGCTCGTTACTTGGCATAACTCTTTGCTGATTGAGGTCAATCCGGCCTGAGCGCGCGCCCACATCGTCGCTGATTTTTCGGCGGAGGACTGTTCGCAATTGGGGTCTTTCTTGTGCACGCGCCAGCGCCGATGGTTGATCAGTTTTGTCTTCAATCTGTATAGCCCCGTCTACATAACCGTGCGCCGTTACCTAAAAACGCGCTTTTCAGAGGTGACGCCCTGCAGCAGCACTTGGGTCGGACGAGCGTGCACCCCCAATGCGGTGGCGTTGACACCTGTCCTGTCTGTCCGCTTTCCCACCTCTCAGGTTGCGGCGCGCCACCGCCGCATCCCCGCCTGCGAGAGCTGCGCCCGCGCCTCCACAGTCTACTGCCACTGCGACCAGGCACACCTGTGCGAGGAGTGCCATTCATCCAACCCGCTTAGCGCGGCGCACCGCACTCAGCCGGCGGAGCCGCTGCCGCCGCCGGCGCTAGCCGCGCCGGCGACCGCACCCAATGCAGCCCGTGAGGTGAGCTACGCCATTGAGTTCATGGCGGTGATCATTGTGGTACGTGCCACTGGGCTCGGTTTGTAGGTCTCAACGGCAGAAGCACCCTGACAAACGGAGAAATGTGTTGGATGCGTTGTGACGGTTTCCATGGGTTGGCTTTGCTCCAATTCCGCATTCGTAGGGCGACGCACTCGCTGGCGCCGCACCCGACACGGCTTCCGAGTCGGGCACCAACAACGCCGGCTCCGCCGGCATGACTGCCGCGGCACCTCACGCTGCAGCCACCGAGGGCGCCGCTAGCGCGGCCGGCGGCGCGCCCGAGCTGCCCTCGTTCTGGTGGCCGGTCAGCTCTGGCACCGGCCTGGACGGCTTTGGATTCGGGTTCCCTGATGACGCCTCCAAAATCCAGATCCACATGTCTGGCGTGACGCCCGAGGCCTCGACGCTCAGCGGCGGTGGCGCAGGCGCCGCCACCGGCCCCGGAGACGCCGCGCATGCGTTGCGACGCTCCACCACCGTGGACAGCGCCGCAGGCGCCGCCGCCGCCGCCGCCGCGGCGGCTGCGGCTGCAGCCGCCGCCGCGTGCAACGCGGCCCTCGTGCCGCAGCTGCCTGACGGCGCTGACTGCTCCGCCGCGGCATCGCCCAGGGCTGGCGGCGGCGGCGGCGCGGCTCACCTGGGCGCGCTCGGCGACGACAAGGACGTGATGATGGACGCGCTGGGCTTCCACGCCATTAAGATGGAGTTCGAGGGCGGCGCCGAGGACGGCCTGGGCGGCGCCGGCGGCTGGGGCGAGCTGGCGCTGCCCGGCGGCGGCTTTGACTTCGCCGACCTCCTGAGTGCCGAGGAGGTGGGCGCTGGCGCCGCCGGCCCGCAGCGCTCTGAGGGTGAGTGAGCCTGGAAGGCTGCGGCGGGCCCGGCCGGGCCTCTACCGCTCGTGCGGCGTGACGGGTGCCACAAGCCACGCGTGCGCGAATGGGCATTGTGTACTGTATTACAGTTACAGTTACACTGTATCCTTGCAAGCCGGGGGGCGACGGACACATGTGTCACTCCTAGCTACGTGGGAGTAATGCTTCCCTGTGCGCCATCAAGGCGCTAATGCTGCTACTCGGCTGCATTCCTTGGATTCTTGCTCCCAAAGCATGATCGCATGGTGTCCCGGGATAGCTCGAGGTTATCCTCAGATTCATTTCTAACCGGTTCGGATATTATTACCGGATGCCGGCGTGTGCTGTACGTGTCACGCTGGCTGACCAAAAACACGCCTGCGGAACCCCTCTCAGGCAGCACAGCCGGCGTGGTGCCCGACCTGGAGGCGGCGGCGGACGCGGATGCCGAGGGCGTGGCGCGCAGCGCTGAGGTGCCCCGGCCCGCCTCTGAATTCTTTCACGACCTGATTCCCGTACCACACTCGAGCGCCGCCAACGCCTCGGCTGCCGCCGTCAAGGCAGAGCCGATGGATGCGTTCGCACTGGGAGCCGCCGCCGTGGACGCCGCAGCAGCCGGCGACTACGGCTACGCCGCCGCCCCCGCGGCGGCGCCTGCTGCTACTTCGGCGGCGCCGGCGGCGGCGGCTGCGCGGCGCAAGCGCTCCTGGCGCGACGAGGATTCCGACCTGAGCGACCTTGAGGCGGAGGAGGACGCCATGGAGCCTCCGGAGGACGACTCGGACGACGAGTGGCGCGCAGACAGCGATGACGACGCGGAGGCGCGCCGCCGCAAGAAGGTGCGCGTTGTGCAGCGGAGAGCTTGCGGGCTGGGAGCGTTTTACGGGTTTGGAAGCGGCTCGGCGCCAGGCGGCTGAAGCGCCACCACCGCTTGCCGGGCAGGATGATGCGCAGCGTGCCATCCACCCATCCATCTAAAACCCTGTGCTTGTGTCGTGGTTTATGATGCAACCTCCTGAACAACGTCATCCCCGCCCACGCTCCGCCCCGGCCCACAGAAGCAAGCCTCTCGCGCCGCCAAACAGCAGGCTGCCGCGGCCCCGAAGGGCGCCGCCGCCGCAGGCGGCGCCAAGGCCGGCGCGACCGCCGCCGCTCGGTCACCCGCTGGCGCCACGGCCGGCGCCATGGCTGCCGCGCCACACCCCGGCGCGCCGCCGCCGGGCTTCACCTCGTTCGTGGGCGTGGACGGCGCAAACCTGACGCGCGCGCAGCGCGTAGCTCGCTACCTGGAGAAGAAGAAGAACCGGCGGTTTGGCAAGACCATCCGCTACGCCGCGCGCAAGGCGTATGCGGAGATCCGCCCGCGCATCAAGGGGCGCTTCGCGCGCAAGGATGAGATTGCGGCGTGGAAGGCGGCCAACGGTGGTGACGACGCGATCGTGCCCGAGTGCCTGGACATCGTGCTGTGACCTCCCCCCCACCCCCCCTAAAAATGAGTTGGGACGGCAATCACCGGTGAGCGCAACGATCGCATCGAGAGCTGGCTGCTTCCTGAAATGCTTGCGCGACGTCAACTGCTCTGTTCGCAGCCGCCGCTGCGGAGAATATTGAGACCGGTCCGATGCCAGTACTGAACATCGTGACGTGCAAGTGATGTTTGTGTCACGTGCAGCCACGGTTTTGCCAGTGGCGTGGATGTGCCGTGTGGTGTGGCGTGGAGAGGGTGCAAGAGAGCGTTTTTGACGACGTGCTCGCATGCCGTACACTACATACCGGCATATACCACATACAAGAGGGCAGTCCGGCCCAGCGTTTTGGGGTTGTGGGGTTGACGCGCCACACCTAGAGAGGCAACGCGTCAACCCCCGTCAACCCGTGCTGGCTATAGCGGAAGCGTCCTATACTTGACACACAAAAAAGATAAATAACGCCGATGCGCGGGTGGTCTAGGTAGAAGCGTTGGGCCCCTGCACACGTGGGTGTCGGGCTACCTGACACGTAGATGCCAAGGCAGGATTGAGCGAGTGGCGTGTACGCGCATTGTGTGTCTCGAATGAGTGAGCCCACCGACGCGTGGGGAAAACGAGAGCCAAGAGAGGCCGATTTGGTATCCAGTTTGAGAGCGCAGAGATGTAGGTCATGTCTTGCTCCAGCCCGCTTGGGTGTCTGGGCCAACTTCAATGGGGTAGTGAGTGGGAGGCAGGTACTGAAGGTGGATGGGGGCGACTGGTGGTCCACCTGGAGAGGCCGCTACGCCGCCCTTGACTAAACTGAATCCTGCTTCGGGGGCCATGTTTGTTCAAAACATGTGTCCGTGGCTTGCCTTGCATATTTCACTGCGTGTCTGCTCGTCAGCGGACTGGCAGAGAGGACTGAGACAAGAACTGCTGGGGAAAGGGGTGACAAAGAACTGAGCTGCTTGCTTGCTTGACATCAATTCATGTTGCGCTACGCGCTTTGCGATTTTATCCTGCGGCCTGTACAGACGGGGGCCAGGACGTGAGTTGGTGTGTGCACGGTCCGGTCAGGTTGGTGGCACGGGCTTTGCGACGTGCAGATACGGCTTATTGGGTGCAACAGAGCCATATTTTGGGATGCGTGGGCTAACCATGTAGGCGTGTTGCGGGTGGTACTACAGTGTTGCTGTGGCTCTAAGCCGCTGTGTGCGTGTACTTGTGTCTTCTTAGTAAAGATGTGGTGACATGGCGGTTGCCCATGCGCGGTTTGCGCGGTGGTGTAAGGGGCAGATTGGCCTGCAGGGCCGATGCCCAGGGAACTCAATCAAAGACGGCGAGGACGATGAGGAGCAAACATGCGGTCTGCCTTGCCGAAAAAAAAGAAAGCCTGGTCTTCTTTACCGTTGTTGTGTCTGCGGTGGTAAAGCGGTCCGCCCCCGGGGCGTCATCATCGAGTGGGTACGCGGCAGGGCGGGGTGGGGCAGGCTGGGTACCTGTGCTTGCAGTTGAGTCCCTGTTTGCCACCCGGCCCGCACGAGATGATGGGCATTGCTTGAGCTCCACACGGAGGTTCCCAGGTATTACAAGAAAGTAGATACCAACATTGCTACGCAAGAGGTTGGTTACCTTGCAAGGTCTTAGGTCTGTGCGCGTTGTCTTTGTGAGCGTGTGCGCGGTGTTTTCCATGGGGCATGCAAGAAAGGTGGCGGTCCCGCGGCTGAATCCGTGCATGCTAGATTGCAGACATGATTTCATTTCGCAGTTGCTGATCAGAGACCAGTCGGTTGGTGGGTTTTGCTGCTCGCACCGCACTTGCGTGGGTGTGGAGGTTGCCTACAGTAAGTGTGTGGACAGGGATGAGGGGCAACGTTCGAACTCGACTTCGAAGGTAGGATGGCTAACGGAAAAGTGTACACCTAATGGGCCCGACACGCCCCTGTAACCCAACCTAACCCACCTGATACGGCATGCACGCGCACGATTCCCCCGAAGCCGATCACTCGCTCAACAACGAGAGGCACCTTCCAGCTGCCGGGTGATGCGCAGGGTCCCCCCCCCCCCGGGTGATGCATGGATGGAGTCAGTGCCCTAACCGATGTCCCATACAGCAACTAACTGCACGTGCATGCGCGCAACAACAGCTGGGCTTGTTCTGACGAAGGGCCGGAAGGGGCCAGGGTCTCAGCACAAGTTGCACCGAGCCGGACGGCCAGCAGGTGTGAGTCACATTCCCAGCCACTCTGTCGTGACAGCGCCGGCCCATGGAGCCACGAGTGCCTTTGGCGGTTAGCCTACAACGCAGCACCGTCGCTGGGGCGGTTGTAACGCGTGCGGCGCTATGCGTGCCCACATACATGAACAGCCCCCACACCACATCGAAGATGCGCACCGACGTAGGAAGCACCTTGCTAATGCAAGTCTCTCTCTCTCTGTCGCGTTGGTCGATACATCCCTCCCCGCCCCCACCACCCACAATCTTGGTCCCAGCCGCGCCACATTCAAAAGCCGCCCCAGTTCAGGCCGCTATGAACCTGTGCCGTGTTCCGTCCGACTGCCGCAAGCGCATGCACGCCCGTTAGACCACACGTGGCATGTCCAGGCCTGCCTGATGAATTTGCCAGCCGCCGGCACGGCCTCTCCCCACATGCACCTCCAGACCTACCCACATGCAGTTGCCCCACGCAACCCGCCAACCTTGCAGGCCCCGCCCCCGTGCCGCCGCCGCCCGCGCCGCCGCCGCCCGCGCCGCCGCCGCTGCTGCCGCTACATCTGCCGCGGCGGCGGCGCGGGCATCCTGGACTCCACCAGCGCCCGGTTGCTGACCAGCATGTGCGCCGCGTGCGCCGCCATGAGGCCCACCAGCTCGGGCGGGTAGTTGAAGGCGAAGGTGGACACGAGCGGGAACTGCTGGAAGGTGTCGGCGTCCAGGGGGTTAATGCCCTCCTCCACCTGGCGTGTGTTGCCGCACGTGCACGCAGTGGTGCCAGTATGCAGTTGTGGAAGGAGTGGGGAAGAGCCGAAGAGGGAAGGGAAGCGGAACACAGCAGGTGACCGGGCGGGGGAGAGCGGAGGGTTGTAAATACTAGCCTATATTTGACCGAAAACCAAATTGTGAATGAGGGGGGAGGCAGGGGAGGGGCCTTTAACGCATGACAGAACAAGAGGTTGCCAGGCGCCGATCTGGGGAAAGCATGGGATTCGGGGTGGAGAAGCGCGTGACGAGGGTGGGTCACCAATGTGTGCCCACAGATGCAGAAGCAGAAGCAGCAGCAGCAGCAGCAGCAGGGGCCCACCTTGGCGGCCAGGCTGGTGCGGTCGTGGTGCAGCTTGTCGCGCGTGTCCGCGGGCAGCCCCTCCTCCCACTTCCTCTGCACCTCGTTCATCACCCACAGCACCCGCACACGCCAGCCGCCCGGCACGCCCATGGCCGGGTTGGACATCACCTGCGGCGGCATGAGTGAAGTGCGTGGCACGGGCACGCGTTGAGAACCTTTTGAAGCAAGGGCGGGTTTCACGCACACCCTTGGGCCCTTGCAGCCATCTCATGCGCGATTCAGGCTCCGCATGCTCAGGCATAGAAGAGCACGCGGTTCCCCCCTTGTCCCCAAACATAGCACTCGTGTGCACCGCCCACCTCGTACTCCTCCGCAACCACGGCCGCCTCTCCCGCCTGGTATTTCGCGAGCAGGGCGTCGTACAGGCGCCTGTAGCCGTTCGCCCCCTCTGCGAACACCTGTCGCTGCCGATTGAACTCGGGCGCCCCCAGCCCCTTGGTGTCGCGGTCATCGCCCGACCAGCAGCCAAACATCTGCCAACAGCGTTGGGGGCAACGGGCGTGGGCAACGGGGTGCGGCAAGGACATGCCAAAACGCAAAACATATGTGGGTGCGAAAATAACGGGAGCGAAAACAACCTGGGTACGGTCATGCTGTGCTCTGCCTATTTCTCTGGTGAAGGAAGCGCTGGGCTTTGTCGCTCCTGCATGCGCTCCGTGGCTCGGTTGCACACAGGCGCATGTGGCAGCTGTCTTCATCCAAGGTGCGGTCAAACTCACCCCCGGCAGGTCCTTCATGTCACGTGTGAATGTTTCATAATCCTCGATCGGGGTCCTGCAGGGGCAGGGAGGGAAACGCCGAGGCGGTGGCTGGCGAGGGTTGCACACGGCCGGCCCCCCGGGTCGCGGGTATCACCGCCGGCGCAGCAACCGACTTTGTCCGTGAGGGCGGTCAGTGCGGTCAGTGCTCACTTTGAGGCGGACAGCGCTATGACGTTGGCCACCCGGCGGCGCAGTGCGGGGTAGATAGCGTGGTAGTCGCAGCCGCCGCCGTCGGTTAGCTGCATTTGGTTGGACTCCCACGTCTGAACAGACCACGCGCATCAGGTTGGGTGGGGGTAGGGTGAGGGTGGTGTTCGAGCGCTCGACAGTTCCGATTGCGGGTGCGCTGCATTGGCTGGCTACAGAACGCAGGGCCGCCATGGTAAGCACGAGTAAGGGTCCGCTGCGCTGGCCGCGATGTAAGCGCCGCCGCACGCACGTGCCGTGCCTCCATAGTCCATACCTGTGCCTCGAAGCCCGGAACCCCCGCCCCAGCCCCCACCTGCATGTCGAACAGGTCAGCGGTGTTGAAGCCTAGCAGCTTGTGTGCGGCGCGGCCCTTGGACGTCCGGCCCATGGCCCACTTGTAGCTGTTGTAGGCGCTGCTGATGCCGATGGCCTGATGATGCGCACACGTCAGCAGGGCGGTGGGCCGTGGGCGGGATGGGAGTTGCAGCGCCATGTTGGTGCGTCATGGCGAAATGGAATGGCAGCGGTAGTGCCGTGTTGTAGTTCTTCCGGTGTCCGCCTCACGACACGAGCGAGCCTGCGGCGAGCGAGCACGCGCACCCACCTCGCCGAGGGACGCGGGCCCGGTGGGGCGCACCGTCAGGGTGAGGCAGCTGCCGGGCGCCACGGGCAGCTGTGCGGGCTGCGCGACATGGTGGCGGTCAAGGTGTCGAGCGCAGGCAGCGGTCATGTGGGTCACATCTACTCGCGAGGCCCATGGGTGCGGGACAAAAGACGGCACAAGACTCCACACATAACTCAATGCAAACACTGGATGCCGTGCACCGCCTCATGATTATTTAAACCCGCCGCCGCCCCACCCACATACGCATACAACCCCTCGCCCACACCCGCACCCACACCCACACCCACACACCCACACCTTGTCCGCAAGGACGGCGTTGTACCCCACCGACTCCACCCAGCCGCCGCCCAGCCGTGGCTGTGTACTGCTGTACGGCACCGGGCAGCCGCTGTACAGCGGCGTCCACTCGTACGGGTAGTACAGCTGCGGGTCGCTGGGGAGCAGTAGCACCTGTAGCAGGCGGGAGAAGGGACAGGCAACGAGACGCAGCAGCTTAAGGTTTTAACGACGTGCTGCATGCATGCGTGCCAAAGCCACAAAGTTGGTTAGCCGCGCGGTGGGGGGAACCAAACCAAGTGCAGCACGGCCATGCATGCATGGAATCAATGTGCGGCAGTTTCCAGCATCCGCTTCCAAGGGATAACTGAGGTTACATGCCACTCGGTACATACGCTTGCCACGACTGTCGAGCCCTCTGGAAACACGGCACCGCCCTCACTGCTTTTAACCTCTTGCGCGCTGTTTGTGTCGCACACGCTCCACATTGGGGGTGCAAACGGACTACCGTATCCACCCACCCCGCACCCACCTGGGAGATGACCAGGAAGGGCAGCTGCGGGTTGGCCAGGTGCACCTGACCGCGCCCGACCTTGGCGCCGCGCACAGCCGTGGTGGAGTGAATACCGCTCTGCCGGGGGCGGTGCCGCGGTGAATGGGGGGAGGTTCCAGGTGAGATTCGGAGGTGGGCGGGGGAGGGGATACAGTGGGCAGGCAGGCAGGCAGGCAGGCAGGCAGGCAGGCAGGCAGGCAGGCAGGCAGGCAGTTTGGGTATATTGCTGGGCTCTTGCAACGCCCGGCCCAGCGCCCAGCCCAGCCCGGCCCTGGACCCCCGCCACCCTCCCACCCCCGCCCAACCCCACCCCCCACCTTGGTCCCGATCATGGAGGTCGTGCTGCCGTCCACGTCACCCAGCCCGAAGGGCGCCAGGAAGGCCGCCGCCATGGCCCGGGTCCAGGCGCGGGTCTGGGTGGGGGTAGCCATCCATAGGATGGTGTTTATTAAATGGTTGTGGGGGTGGGTGGGGTTGTGGTTACCAGCCCAAACTAAACCAAACCCAATGCATATGTGGGTGTTTCATTGCCCGGGGGAGCCGGTGGTGGTGGTTGTGGTGGCAGCGGTTAGGTAGGTGCAGCGATGGCGGGCGAAGGGGGAGGGGGGTTGTGTGATGTGCGGCAGGACAGCGGGTGAGCAGGCAGGCAGGCAGGCAGGGAAGGAAGAAAGGAAGCGGGGGGAGGAGGAAGTGGGAGGGCACCGGGAAGGCCGCCTGGTGCTCGCTCGTTGTATCCGTGCAGCTGCGTGTGCCCCTCAGTTTTACCGTCGCACTCCACCACCAAGCACAACAACCACCCACATCCGCCGCCCCACACACCTCTGCACATGCACACACCATGCATACACCAACCTCCGCACGTGCACATCTGCGCACACATCCCCGCACACATCCCCGCACGCACACGCACACGCGCGCGCGACCGCTCAAGCAAGTGCATACACGGTCTGCGTGCTTCTGTTCCTCGTGTTTCTTAACACACACGCACGCACACACACACCTCCTGGATGCCGTCCTTGCTGCCATCGTCTCCGTCCAACGCCTCCTTCAGCTGCGCCTTCATATAGTCAATCAGCGGCTCCGCGTCGGCCATGGCGGCACCGTAGCTGCGGCCCTTGTCGCCCACCTGCAGGCAGGAAGGAACACAGGCAGGCAGGTAGGTGCGGTAGGTGGGTCGGTGGGTGGATGCCGCGGCGGTGTGGCTCAGGGGCATGGCCAGGATCCATGCGGAGAATGAGTGACGCCCGAGCGTTGCAGTCTTAAACCCGAGCATGCACGTCAAGGCGCTCCAACGACACGCAGGCGTCCATCAACGACACGCAGGCGTCCATCAACGACACGCAGGCGTCCATCACGTTCACCCTCCATGCTCACCCGCGCCAGGGTGTCCAGGTCGCACATCTCCGGGGGGAAGTGGTGGCCCAGGAAGGTGCCGGTGGTGGTGCCGCGAGCAAAACACAGGGCCGCACCCAGCCACGAGGAGCCTGCATTGTCGCAAACAAGCAAGAGCAGGCAAGCAAGGATGACAAAACAAACCTCCTAGCCACTGCCCGCACCGCTCGCAGCTGCCAGCACTGCGAAATTAAGTGCGTGGCCAGCAGGTGCACTCGCCCCTCCGGGAGCATGTGCGCTGCAGCCTTGCAGTCCCCCCCGTTTAGTTTGGGCTGGTAACCACAAACCCCCCCCTTCATTATTGATTAAACACCATCCATGGATGGCTACCCCCCCCCCCGCACCCACCTGAGCACGTGCACAGGTACTTGACCTTTGCCAGAAGGCCCATGTGGTTCAGTGCCCTGCACACCGACACACGGTTACACAGACACCGGGGGGTAAATAGCGGCAAGGGAGGGGCTGCCTGTCACCCATCGCCGGGTGTGGTGGCTAGCCTGGGTGAGTCGGGCACACACCCGACTTCCCCCCGCCCGCCCCTAGCTGGGCTGCACACACACACGCCATGCGCTGCCATGAACTGCTGGAAGGCCATGCACGAGTCGCCCAGCGTCTCCGCCTCCCACTCCGCCTCCCGCTCCCACTCCACTCCAATCCACTTCACTCCCAGCAGCCTGCCATCCGCCCCCGGTCGGCCCCAGCACCTGAGCCAGCCCAGCCCCAACGTGGACGCCCTGAAGCCGCCGCCGCTGATGCAAACGGCCACGTCGCTCTTGTCCTGCAGCACCGCCACCCCGAAGTCCTCATCGGTCAGCTCGGGGAACGGCAGCGTGCCGTCGCCGGCGTTGCCCACCCAGGCCTGCGGCGGGGCGAGTACGGCACGGGTGATGCGGCAGGAGGGGGCGGGGGGGGGGTGCGGTACCTGGTACCGTCGCTGCTACGGCTCTGTACGGTGCAACGGCGTGCGCCTCGGCGGCGGCGTGCAGCGTCTCCTTGCGTGTCTGGCTATCTGGTCAGGACGTACCTTGACCTTGATGGGGTCTTTGGGCTCGGGCCTTTCTTTCGGGGGCCCCACAGCCACCTCCGCAGCGCCGTTTGCTACGGGCGCCCTCTTGGCGGGCGCCGAGGCCGCCGGTCCGCCGGGCGCCTCCGCCGCGCCGCGAGAAGCGCCGCAGCCCATGAAAGGTCAAGTTATATCACGACCAGGCGCACTTGATCGCTGCCAGCGAAGGGGGTCAATAAATGCGCCACAGAGGCTGGAATGCCAAGGTCCACGCGTAGAGGGTTTGGATGCGTCTTGGTATAGGCCAGATAGTACGGTTGCTTACATTGCGAGCGGCGTGATATTCTGTCCACAGTTGATGAGAAGGCACATTCGGTCTAAGAATGCGAATGTGTTTGCCTGAAGGGTGGCGCAGTGCACTACTGCTATGAGTTGCAACCAACAAGATGCAGTACGAATAAATAGAGCGAGATGAATAAGCATGCTAATGTAGTGTGTTGCGCTGACGGTTGACGTGCAACGCCGTACCCTGCCTGACCCTGCAAGGACCGCGCTGCACCAGACTACAAGCTACAATACCTCATCTCCGTGAAGAATACCGCGTAACGGCGTGATTCCGTGCATGCACGACCCCAGGCCTGCCGTGTACGACCGCGGTTTGTCACAACATGCACTGCTGGCATCATAAGTTCATCACTTGCTGCCTTGGTTGGACACCCACGCCAGCGCTCATCAGGCTCTTGCGCTATGAACAATTGACTTGAGCGAGGACGCGAGGGTAGTCACGGAAATCCGCGTTTGTAGGGTCTATGATGTAAACTATGTTGACGGCAGGGGTTGACGGCAAGCAACGCGGGGAACTAAAGCGCGAGGTTGTGGTAACCGGCGGAGGCATGTCTGTCGCCCTTCCTGAAACGCCGAGGATCCCCGAGGTCGCAGGTCGCTCCCACTCCGCGCCTAGCCCGAGGAGTGTCGGGCGTTGGGGAGGTCGGGAGCGCGGTAGCGGGCTGGAAAGTGCTTGGAGTTGGTAACAAGGGGGCCCTTGACTCGCGTGGATGGCGTGTGGGATTCACACTTGACGCACCTGCCTCACCACGCATGCCATGCGTAACGCCACCCACGCGGACGCTCCGCTGACTACCGTACGCCCAACCACCATCGCCACACGCGCTACAGGCTCCCGAGACAATGAATCCAACTCGTAGCAGCGCTACCACTACTACTACGACTACTACTACTACTACTACTACTACTACTACTACTACTACTACTACTACTACTACTACTACTACTACTACTACTACTACTACTACTACTACTACTACTACTACTACTACTACTACTACTACTACTATTACTTGAAGTAGTAGATGAGCACGCTGTAGGCGAGCAGCAGCGCCAGCGCGCACACGTTGGCGAACGCCGAGGTGGGGTTGACCTTCATCTGGTACAGGTGGTGATCGGCGGGGCCCTGGAAGCCGCGCACCAGCATGGCCTGCGAGCAGACAGACACGTCGCCGGCCACACATGAGCAGCACACAAGGCGCGTGTGAGGATGCGTTGTGTGCGTGTGGGGAGTGGGGGGGGGCCGGGATGTGTGTGAGGAAGAGTGTGAGGGTGCGCGCAGGTGAGGGGCAAGGGCAGGTGCTGCATGGCTGGTCAACGGTGTGTTTGTGTGTAGGGCCCATTAGCCGGGGGCCTCGGCACACGTTGCACATGTTGCCAGCTTGGCACATGCCCTGGCATCGCAGCCGCAGCCGCAGCTGCCGCCGCTCTGTCCAGGCGGCGCACCACTTCCACCCGCCCCCCACCCACACACCCGGGGCCTACCGCACACACACACACACACACACACACACACGCCCCCCCTTCTCCCATCACCCCGCCCGCCTGGCCTTTCCCCGACGCCCCCGGCTGGCTCGCTTGAATTACCATGCAAATATGCCTGGACCCTGCCCCCTGCCCCCCGCCCCTGCCCCTCCTCCGACCGTACGCCCCCTCACCTGCGCGATGTTCTCACTGCGCTGGAACAGGTTCCCGAACAGCCGCATGCACAGCCGGCCCGCCATGTTGAGGGAGCCGGCGCCGCCCTGCGCCTCCCAGTTGATGCCGCGCGCCGCCAGGCCCAGGCACAGGTTGCGGATCTGCCCGGAGGGGCGGGGGCCCGGCGGGGGCGGGGGCGGGTCCAGGGATAGTTAGTTTGAAGGCGAAGACGGATGTGTGTGTGTGTAGCCATTAATGCGGACAGTGCTCGTCAATTTGGTGGTTGGGGGAGCAGGCGCCGTATCAAAGGCAGCTGCATGTGGCAGTGGGAGGGGATTAGCGTGTCCCAAACAACGCCCCTTTATCCAGTGCTTCCGACTCCGCACCCCGCCCCTCTTCCCGTGCCCTTTTCCCTGTCATCACATCCCCAATCGCACCCCGCCATTCCACCCCCTCCCCCGCCCCTGCCGCGCCCCCCTTTCGCTTCTGGTTGCTGGAATGAACTACCCCCCAAACGCCCCTGCAACCCCCCTCCCTCGTCTGTCTACATCTCCTTCGTCATTAATTTAACATGCATGGAACTCCCTCCCGCCCCCACCTCCTCGAACACCAGCGACATGAACCTCAGGCTGAGCAGCAGCGTCATGGCCACCTCCTCCACCGGCACACGCAGCCAGCGCAGCGGCGCCAGCCACCAACGCAGCGCTGCGGGCGGGGGCGGGCGGGGCAGCGAACGCAATCGGGCGGGCGGGCTAAACGGTATTGTGCGGTTGGTGAGGCGCCTCCAAAACAAACTCGCGTTCAGCTGTCATGTGGAAGCCTCCCATGCACACACGGCCACGCGCCACCCGGCCCCATCAAGCGGCTTCCCAGCCGTCCGTAACCCGCCCATCCATGCCGCTCGGTCGGTTGCACTACATTCTGGAATCAAATACCCCTCATCACCTCACCCCACCCCACCCGCTTTGGTTTCCGGGATAACTACCCACCCCACCCCAAAGCCGCCCCCGGCTCACCCACAGCCATCTCCTCTCCGGGCGTGGTCACCAGGCACAGCGATGCGGTCTGCGGCCGGAACAAAAGCGGCGCCGCGCAGTTGTGGCTCTTATGTCCGCACAGCTTTTGCGACATGGCAGCCGCAGTCATCTAGCTATCGGAAAAGACAACGCCACAGATCAAGAACCCGCCCCCACAGCCCAGCGTGGGGCGAGCGCGTGTCCCGCCTCCACGCCCTGCGCATCAAGCGCCACCCCCCTGGCTGGTTTCGGGTTCAGGGTCTATGGACACTTGCTTGGGTTTGGAATGAACTGCCCCCTCCCGCGTCGGCACTTGACAGAATTTGATACACCATCCTATGGATGGCTACCCCCCCCCCAAAAAAAACAATCGTCAATGTTCTCCGTTGTCAGCATAGGCCACGCCCTTCTCCGCGCTCTTTTGCATGGGTATGGCTGGTATATACCCCCCCCCACACACACACACACAGCGCGGGCTTCTCCCTGTTTGTTTTGTTTTCGTAAACACACCGCTGGCAAGCCCCGCTCCTCCCGTCACCTACCTGCAGCGCGGAGAAGGTGAGGCTGGAGGCTGTGATGGCGAGGTTGAGGGAGCGGTGCGTGACGGTGATGGGGCCCACGTGCAGCAGCACGTACTGGTAGCCGGTGGCGGGGATGGCGGGCAGCGCCTCCAGCGGCAGCGGCGGGGCGCGCGTCTGGTGGGGATGGCGGGGGGGCGGGGGCGGGGATGGCGGGGGCGGGGATGGCGGGTTACAACGGAGAAGACAACAGGCGTGGCGGGAGTGTGAATGTGGGTGGAAAGCATGGCCTGCCCTGCCCTGCCCTGCCCCGCTCCGCACCCTGCTATCGTTCCAGCATGGCAGCCTGCCACGGCGGCCCTGGCCCCCAACTCGGTATGCACCTCATCCCTCCTTCCCCACCCATCCTACCCCCATCCGTTAACTTGGGATTGCAATGAGCTCCCTCCCCCCTTCCTCTTATTGGCCCCCACACCGTCCACATGGATGGCTAGCCCCCCCCCAGGATGGGCTGGCATTTACAACCCACCAAGCACCACCCACCACCCACCACCCACACACCCACACCTGCAGCAGCGGCGGCACGCTGTCTGCCAGCAGCAGTGTGGACAGGAAGATGAAGCCGCACAGCAGCGCCAGCCGCCGCAGCTGGCTCTGCCACAGCCGCGGCGGGAAGTTGGCCATGGTCACCAGAGCCACCGTGCCGCTGATGGCCAGGCGGATGGCGGGCGAGGCGCGCGCGATCATGAGGTACAGGGCCACCAGCCAGACCTGTGCGGTTATTGGTCGTTTGTTTCGTAGTTCGCTTGCTGGTTGGGCGGGTTGTGTGGATGTAAGGTGGAGGAGGACGGGGAGGAGGAGGAGGACGAGGGCAGGGGTGTTGCAGGCGGTGGTGTTCGGAGTGGCGTAAGACGTGTGAGGGGTGCAGTGTGCGTTGTGAGCACAAGCGTGTTCGTGGGTGTGCGCTGCGCTGCCTCTCAGCCGTGGCTGGCCCCGCAGCTGTGGCTGGTCCCCAGGCTGCACGCGCCTGCTGCTGCTAGTTCTCAGCCCCGTTTCCACCAGACTGCAGATTGGCAGATGGCGGCGCACCCCGCGGCTGTTGCGCCTTCCCCTCCCGGCGGCACCCACGCACGCCTGAACCCACGCCCGCACCCATGCGCCCCCCCCCCGCAGGCCGGGGGCGCACACAGGCGTCCGCCGCCGTCACAGCCCCCACCTGCTTGATGCGGGCGTCGATCCGGTGTAGGAAGGTGACCGGTGAGGGCACGAAGGAACTGTGGTTGCCAGGTGGTGCGGGGAGTGTTTTCAGCGGACGCGTCGGGGGCCAAGGGCCCACACCCCCGCGCTCCAGCCCCACCCCCCGCAGATCAGTCTAGTCGACCTGCCGCGGTCAGGCCGCTCACCTGTATGGCACGTTGGATATCCCCAACACGCCGTTCAAAATCTGCTGCTGCATTGGCGTCTTCTGCGGCTTTGCGCCATCCTTGCCAGGCCCACCGCCCGCCGACGCTGCTGCAGCTGCGCTGCTCTTAACAATCAAAGGCAGTCTTTCACATTTTCTCCGTTGTAGCCGCAGCGGACATGGAATGCGTGCGCCCACGCTAGAGCAACCCGGCGCACCGGTCGGCACATGCAGGTTTGACAAACTTCGCTGGGCCATTGATGCTAATTATCGGTATTGACAGGCCATCGAGCAGGTTGATTTGAGTGAAGGCAAAATGAGCTCGCCCGACGGCATATTGGATTCATGAACTTGATTGCAGAAGTCCGAGTCAATGCACGCCAACAAAGAAGAAGATACCTACAGTGACCAGTTATATCTGCTCTTACCTATTGCTCTGCATTTCGCGCCTGGTCGACTTGGTCTTTGAGGCCTGGGTAGTTTAGCTGGGGACGTCAGCAACAATGAGTATTGTCTTTGGTATTAGGTGAGATAGAAATGACGCAAATGGAAAACGAAACAACCGGCTGTGGTGCAAGCTGCGTCAACTTGCTCCGCACAAAGTATCGCTCAAGCCAGAGCGTGCTGAAGGAGTATGGACACTGGGAAAAGCCAAGCGAAATTGATGCACGGTGAGTCGCGGGGGACCGCGGACCAAGCTCGCATTCCAGGCACCGGGCATGCAGGGGTTGCGTGCGCTGCTGGCTAAGATGTCTAAACAAGGCGGCTGAGTTGCGCATACCAGGAACTAGTCCTAGGGAAGCGCCCAAAACGCGTTCGGGCAGGGGGCCAGAGGAGCTGGAAGGTCGCGCGCAAGCCGGTATACGAAAGCCCTTGAGCACCGGCCGATACCACCACGGCAGGAAGTAGCCCCCACGCCCGAGCAGCTACCGCACGGCAGCTCATCCTCCGGGATCACGTCAATCAGTTGCTTGCACCACGCTACAATGCGGCCTGCCAGGGGAAGCATTGTGCAGCAGAAGCAGCAGCAGCAGAAGCAGCAGCAGCAGAAGCAGCAGAAGCAGCAGCTGCAGCAGCAGCAGAAGCAGCAGCAGCAGCAGCAGAAGCAGGGGCAGGCAGTAGCAGCAGCAGCAGCATGGGCCACACGCGCCCGCGCACCCACACACCAAGCCCCAAATCTGTCTCCCACGTGCCGGTGCCGCGCGCTAACCCTCCCTCAACCTTTGCAAGCCGCCGCCGCCCACCACCAACTCCACCTCCAGTTGCACACACAAACACACACAAACACACACACACACACACCCTTCCTGTCCTTGTGCTTTCCTAACACACACAAACACACACGCGGTACGACGCACATGCACGCACACACGCAGGGAGAAGTTCGTGGCGACGCACACGCACCACAACATCTTTGACTACAACGCGCCGCTGAAGGACCTTAAGGAGTTCGGCGAGGGCGTGCTCCTCTACTTCTACCTGCTCAAGTGGGTGGTGGTGGCTGGGTTGGGTGTGGCGGTGGTGGCGGCGTGGTGGGGGTCTTGCTACCAGGCCAATACACCAAGCGCAATGGGGGGGCGCATTGAGAATGCGGGGTGCGGGGGTGGGGGTGCGCGGCACTGGTAGCGGGAGTGACACCGCGCGCGCCCCGCAGACCTACCCCTCCCCGACCCGCCCCTCCTGCAGCTACCGTACCACGCCCTTCCCGCACCTCCCACACCCTTCCCCTTCCCAACCAACCAACCACGTCCCCGCCCGACCCCCGCCTCCTCCTACGCACGCGCTCTCCCCCGTTCTCTTGGTCGTCTCGCTTCTGGTTTTCGGAATGAACTACCCCATCGCCCACACCCCTCTGCTCTCAACACCCCACCCCACGTCTACCTCGTCATTAACTTAAATGCATGGCACCCCACCCCGTCTCTCTCTCTCTCACTCTCTCACTCACACACACACACACACACACATTCCTCTCCTTGTGCTTTTCTAACACACACACACACACACACACATGCTCTCCCTTGTTATCTCTAACACACATGCTTCGCACGCACAAGTCTTTCATAGTATTCTCCCCTGTGATCTCTAACACGCACACGCACACGCTCTCACAGGTACACGGCCTACGTGTTCGCGGTGCTGGCCGTGTTCCCCGCGCTGCCGCTCATCATCTTCAACGGCCTGGGCGGCTGGTACATCAAGGCCGACGTGGAGCGCACCTCGCTGGGCAACTTCGGGCTGCTGTCCTTCGACGGCAACAGCGCTGAGCTGGCGGCAGCCGCCAACATCACCTTCGGCCGCAGCGGCAGATGTGGGTGGCCGCCGTGCGGGGGTGGGGTGGGGGGGCAAGGCTTGGCTCAGTGAAATAATGGGAAGATGCAAGGGGGGCCGGGGGGCGTACAGGGTTTGAGGGGGCTGGGCGGGGGGCAAATGGAGGAGGGGGGGGGGCAAGTGGAGGAGGGGGGGGCAAGTGGAGGAGGGCGGGGGGGGGTTGTGGTTACCAGCCCAAACTAAACCAATCTAAAGGAAGCGAAGTTGAGTAATGCAATTAAGGTAATACAACGAAATACTCGTTAGGTTGAAGTAGTCGAAGAAGACGTGTGGAGTGGGGGGGGGAGACAGCAAGGATTGCGGAGGCAGGAGTTGGCCGTCCGCGCCGTCGCAAGTGTGCGTGGCGGCACCTGTTGTGGCACGCGCCGCCTCGTGTTGCCGCCGGCCCCCACACCGCTCACCGGTCGCCACATGCTGGGTTCCACAACGTGTTGCCGCGGCCGCTGCACCCTTTGGCCACGTGCCTTCTGCCCCGCCCACCCTGCCCACCCACCCTGCCAACCCTGCCAACCCACCCTGCCCACCCTGCCAACCCACCCTGCCAACCCACCCACCCCACGGCCCCCGCCCTCGGCCCCCGCCCTCGGCCCCCGCCCCCGGCCCCGCCCCGCCACCTGTGCAGCCGCCACCACTGAGGGCGCTGTGACGGCTCTGTTCATGTCCACCGCCAACGTGAGCTCCGTCAAGGTGGCGGGCATGGACAAGCGCCAGCTGCTGGTGGCCATGAGCGTCATGGACCTGTTGGGGTGGGTGAGGAGTTGGGCGGGGCGGGGCGGGGCTGGGGGGGGAGGTGTGTGTGTGTGTCTGTGCGTGGTGTGGGGAGGGCGGGTTCGGGGTATGTATGGTTTCGGTAGTTGGAGAGGTGAAGTTTGGGATGCCGGGGATGGTTGTTTTGGTGAGGGGGGCAAAGGGCTGGTTGGCGGCGCGGTCGGCTGGTTGGAGGGACGGGATGAGCGGCAGCGTCACGATCATGAGGCGGCGTCAGCAGAAGAGGGCGTTGCTCCAGTGGCTCCAGGGCGCTCCCCATCCCCATCCTCATCCCCATCCCCATCCCCATCCCCATCCCCATCCCCATCCCCATCCCCATCCCCATCCCGCCCTGGACTGCCCTTCTCCAGCCGGTCTGCCTTGCCGCCCCTGCCGCGCACCCCTGGCCCGCACCCCTCAACCCGCCACACCCGCCCGCCCCAACTATGGCCCCTCTCTCTCTCTCTCTCTCTCTCTCTCTCTCTCTCTCTCTCTCTCTCACACACACACACACACACCGTTTCCGTTTACCAACACACACACACACACATGCACAGTCTTTCGTTTACTTCTCTCCCTTGTGAATTATACACACACACACATGCAGCGTCCTGATCTTCTTCGCCTACTGCTGCTACATGCTGTGGTTCGTGCGCGCCACCGCCAACGCCGCCGACCGCAACACCACCACCATCAAGGACTACTCGGTGCGGGTGGACCGCCTGCCGCCCGACACCCACAGCGCCGCGCTGAAGGACTACCTGCAGGCACGGGCGGGCGAGGGCGCCGAGGTGGGTGGGCGGGTGGGTGGGTGGGGGTTACTGGTAAACAGTCCCGGCGAGAAACAAAATGCGAACGTGGGTGTGTGGGTGGGGGGTAGTTCATGTGGGGGAGGGGGTACCGCTGCGGCTGCCACTGCCACTTGTGGCCGGGCACGTACCGAGTTGGCGGTGGGGGCATTGGCCGGGAAGGCTGTCAGGCACCGTGAGTACGCGCGGCGGGGGAGCGGGCTTGCCCGGGCGACTGCCGCGCAGCAGCCTGTGGCAGGCAGGCCGCTCTGCACACGTCTAAGCCACACCCTCTTGCATGTGCCGCAAGACGCTGTTCTCCCTGCACGGCTCAAGTCGCGTGCACCGAACGCGCACATCTGTCGTCTCGCTAACCCTCCATCCCAACACGCCCGTGTGTTCACACACTGTACACACTGCCCAACCCTCGCTCCCTCCCCGTTGAGTCCCACACCACCTCCGCGCTCTGGGTTGGGCTGGCTGGTTCGGGTTCTCTTGGTCATTTCGCCTCTGGTTCCTGGAATGAACTATCCCTCCCTCCCTGCCTGCCTCCCTGCAATGGCACGCGGCGCACGCGGGGGCCGCGGCGCAGGTGGTGGCGGTGGAGCTGTGCCGCAAGGTGCACACGCTGCTGGCGCTGGTGATGGAGCGCGAGGAGGCGCTGGACAGCGGCGACAGCGCGCTGGCGGTGCTGCAGCGCAGCGCCGAGTGCTACCCCAAGGTGCCCGTTGACCTGGAGGTGAGGGGCTGAGCGCTGGGGGCTGGGGGCGGTGGGGGAAGGCGAGGGGGGTTGTACGTACGTACCAGCCCCGGGGGTGGGGGTGAAGCCATGCATTAGGTGGCCGTCTTTATCAAGTTTGTGAAGTGCCGATGCCCAGAGGGACAGAGGGACGGCGGGTGCAGCGGGGCGGGAGGGGAGGGGAGGGGGACCGGCAGGTGGTGGTGGTGGTTCGGTGGCGGTGGCGGTGGAGGCCGCGGTGGCAGTGGCCGCGCCCTCTCAATCGCTCACGACCAGCGCCTGTGCCTGTGCGCATCCATGCGTGCACGTATGATGCAACGCTGCGTTGCTCCGCGTGTGCCACGTGTCACGTGTGTGCTGCGCCCCGGCCACCCACACGCCCCCTCCACACACACACGCCGCCGCCCAACACGCCCCCCGCCCCCGCCCCCCGCCCCACACCCCCGCGGCAGGTGGACGTGCTGGACGCCAAGTTCCGGCGGGCGGACCTGGAGGACCTCATCCGCCAGGAGCAGGCGGCGGTGGAGAAGAACCAGGTGGGTGGGCGGGTGGGCGGGTGGGTGGGTGGGTGGGTGGGTGGGTGGGTGGGCGGATGACAGGACACGGCGAGAGCGGTGGCGCCTGGTTTGGTTGTGCGGGGCCTGGCCGCGACCGGTGTGCTGCGAGCTTGGGCGTAAAGCACTGCACAGACGCGACAGACGCACACCCGGCTTCTGCAAACCCTGCCAGCAAAATACTGTTTCCCGGTACACCACACCGCGTGCGTCCCCAACACCTCACCCAGTCAATCTTACACACCCAATCGAAGCCTCTTACATTATACGGTGCCACCCACGAAGGTGGTGACGGCGTTCGTGACGTTCTCCGCCGCCGAGTTGCGCTACAAGGCCATGGAGGCGCTGCCGCGCAGCCGCATGCGGCAGTGGCGCATGCCGGCTGCCGACAAGTTCAACAACGCCGGCATGGGCAGGTGGGCAGCGCCTGGTGCTGGTGGTGGTGTGGCGGAGCTGCTTGCTCCTCCTTGTTGAGCAGGCTTGGCTGCGGGGGCAAAGGGGCAAGGGG
Source organism: Chlamydomonas schloesseri (assembly GCA_016834595.1). Lineage (NCBI taxonomy): Eukaryota > Viridiplantae > Chlorophyta > Chlorophyceae > Chlamydomonadales > Chlamydomonadaceae > Chlamydomonas > Chlamydomonas schloesseri. The sequence continues at coordinate 412,800 of JAEHOD010000003.1, forward strand.
CGGCAGCAGGGCCACAGGAAGAAGCTGAAGGGCGTGGGGTCTTGCTGGGCAAGGCTGCGTGGAGGCCCTCAACAGCGCCCTTGCGGGTCGAGGGGAAAGCAGCTTTGGGCAACAGCTTTGCACAGAACTTCTTGATCGCCACCGGACATGCCGCCCAACCGTAATGGTATGAGCATGTCTATCCGGCGCTGTGCTGCACGTTTTGTAACGCCTTGCAGCGCCGGCCGCCGCCCTGTGGCGCTCGATGTGGTTCCGGCGCCTGAGCCGTCGGACGTGCAGTATGAGAACCTGGAGTTCGGGCCGTGGGAGCGCGCGGCGCGCCTGGTGGCCTCAACCATAGGTGAGGATGGCGGGTGGTGGCTGTTGGGGGGAGCACGCGGGGGAGAACCCTTGGCAGTGTTCGGTTGTGAGCTGCATTCTTGCCATTGGTTGTTGGGAGCTGCCCTGTCGAGGACCTCCCTCCCTCTTCCGACCGTGCACCGCAACTCGGCATTTCACAAACATTTAATACACAACATCCTATGAATGGCGTACCCCCCTTATATTGTATTGCCTCTGCCGCACTTGCTTGACCTGTTTAGTTTGGTTTGGCTTAGCTTGGGCTGGTACTTACAACCCCCCTGTTTCGCTTCTGGTTTCTGGAATGAATTACCCCCGTTACTTTAGCTTGGTTGAGTTTGGGCTGGTAACCACACACACCCCGTCATTAAGTTAACATGCATGGACCCCCCCCCCCCCGCGCGCGCACCTCCTGCCCGCAGCCAAATACCTGGTGCTGCTGGTCGGCTTCCTGGTGGTATCGCTGGCGCCCGCGCTGCGCATGGGGCTCAACGCCAGCGGCGCCGACACCACCCTGGCCGCCTGCGCCGCGTCCTGCTCATACACCGTGAGTGGGCCGGGGGCGGGCGGGGGCGGGGGCGGGCGGGCGGGCGGGTGCCGGGAAGAGATTGATGGGGAGAAGGACACCAGGAGAGGGGAGTACGGTAATTACCACCTCAGCAAGACATGAGCAATAGAACGGGCGGTGCGCCTTCCCGCCGTGAACACGCCCCACCCCAACCAACCACATCTTTGCCACCTGCCACCTGCCATCCGCCCTGCCACCGCCACCGCCACTGCCGCGTTGCTGCCTGCCGCCCTGCCACCGCTGCCGGCTCCTCACACGGCTCCTCAGGACGCGGCGGGCAACTACGTGCTGAGTGACGCCAACCGGGCGCTGTACAAGGGCTGCGACCCGGTGGCGGGCACCGGCACACTGGCCAACAAGCTCGACTGCGAGGACCAGGTGGGGAGATAATAGGACTGGGTGTGCAGGGAGTCGGTGTGTGTATTGATGCCAGGTCTAGAGGACGCACGAAAGCAGCTGTAGGGCCGAACGGTGGTGCGTTGCTCCCCTCCGGCAGTGTCGATAGGCACGAGTCCCCTGCGCAGGTCGCGTTTACAACCGCTTACAAAGCTCGCGTTTCAACGTCGACCTAGTCGTCCTTCGTCAACCGCTCCCTTCCTCTCCCTCCCACTCTCTGCCTCTCTCCCGCCCTGCTTCCCTCCCTCTCCTCGCCACTCCCTGCCACTCCCTCGCTCCCTCCCTACCTGCAACTCCCTCCCTCCCTCCCTCCCCCCACCTCCCCCGCCCGAGACAGAGCATCTGCTACGAGTGCTTCTGCCGCGCCTCGCTGACCAGCAACCAGTACGGCGAGCTGCTGTACTGCAGCCGCTTCAGCGGCGTGGTGGCGCTGTCCACTGGGGCGCAGGCGCTGGCGGTGCTGGGCATCGTGATTGCCAACACGCTCATCCAGGTAGAGGTGGAGGTGGAGGTGGCTGGCTGTGTGCTGGCTGGCTGGCTGGCTGGCTGTGGGCGTGGGGGCATGGGCGTGGGCATGTGTGGGCGTGGGGCGTGGGCGTGTGTGGGCGTGGGGGCGTGGGGGGGCGTGGGGGCGTTTGTGGGCGAGGGCGTGGGGGCGTGGGTGTGCACGCTTGACCTATCAAGGGGGCAAGGGATGCAGTGGGTTAGTCCAAGTTGGTGGGACCCTCGGCACCACCTCCAAATACCGGTGCCCCTCCTGGTCGTCCTGCGGCTCCTGCTGCTGCGCCCCATCCTCCTGCACCACACCTTCCTGTCGCCCCCGCCTCCCGCCTTTCGCCGCCCGCCCCCGCCACGCCGCCCCACCCGGCCCCTCAGTACGCCATCGGCTGGCTGACGCGGCTGGAGAAGCACCACACGCGCAGCAAGGAGGCGGTTAGCAAGGCGCGCGGGCTGTTCATCACGCAGTTCATCAACACTGCCTTCAGCAACCTGGTCGCCAACTGGTACCTGCCTGGCCCAGCGGCCGCGTGAGTGGTCGGCTGCCCCCGGGGGGTGGGAGGAGGGGGTTGTAAATACCAGCCCAAGCTAAGCCAAACCAAACTGAACAGGTCAAGCAAGTGCGCCAGAAGCATTACGAGGGGTTGGCGAGCGCACGCTGGAGGGCGTCACGGGTGCTCGGCAGCTCGCTGTCCAACGCGGTTTAGGAAGGGGAGGACACGCGCGCCGCACGTGACCAGTGGAGGGGTGACGCCTGACCCCATCTTGCAGTAGCCCGCCCTGAAACACAACACCCCTTCTACCTATGCGCCTGCTGCGCCTGCTGCGCCTGCTGCGCCTGCTGCGCCTGCTGCGCCTGCTGCGCCTGCTGCTGCTGCTGCTGCTGCTGCTGCTGCTGCTCCTGCTGCTGCTCCTGGTCCTGACCGTGCTGCCCCCTCTACTGCCCCCGCTACTGCCCCTGCCGCTGCTGTCAGGCTGCCCACGTGGCTGGACGGATACATCTTTGGCGGCAAGTACGCCGACACCACCCCCGCCTGGTACACGGACGTGGGGCGGCCCATCGTCATCTCCGTTTTCCTCAACACCATCATCACGCACGCCAAGGTGCGGGTGCGGGCGGGTGCGGATGCAGGCCGGCGGGCAGGCCGGCCAGCATCCGCTGCAGATGACTACACGTACCCGAACCAAGGGTAGCGCGCCCCTGGCCTCCGGCGCCCCCGCCCGTGTTTGCACGGTCGTGTGCGCCCCCTGGCCCTGGCCCTGGCCCTGGCCCTGCCCTTGCCTTCAGCCCCGGCTGCCTCGCGCTCGACGTCCGACTGGCACATGGCACTTGCCGTTGTCTGCGCGCTCTCTCCCCTTCCTGCCCTTCCCCCTGGCCGCAGATCGGGTTCTGGTGGTGGTGGCGGCGCTACAAGCTGTCCACCCGCTACCGCTGCCTGACGCAGGAGCAGCTGGACAGGTCGTTTGAGGGCCACGACTTCGAGCTGGCCATCAAGTTTGGTGAGCCGGGCGGCGGCTGCTGCGGAGGTTGGGGTTACTGGTCCACAGTCTGCGGAGGTGGGGGACAGGGGGCGGAAGGAGGCGCTTGTATGTGTGTGGGGTGGAGAAGTGTGGGGTGCGGTAACCTCCTGGGGCACGGCGCGGCTCTGCCGGCGCTCTCGCGCGCGACACACGCGCTTGGTTCAGCGTCCACCTGCGGCCACTCGTGCCAATGCATGGGGAGCCCAACACTAATCAAGGGGGCCCACCCTACCGTATCCCACCCCCTGCACTGCCCTGTATTTATCTGTACCTTGTACCCCGCCGCCCGTTTGACACCCGCCACCCTCCCCATCTCCTTCCCCTCGCCCTCCCTCCCTCTCTCCCTCTCTCCCAACTCCTCCTCCTCCTCCCCTCCTCCTCCTCCTCCTCCTCCTCCTCCTCCCCTCCTCCTCCTCCTCCTCCTCCTCCTCCTCCTCCTCCTCCTCCTCCTCCTCCTCCTCCTCCTCCTCCTCCTCCTCCTCCTCCTCCTCCTCCTCCTCCTCCTTACTCCGCTCCCGCCAGGCCAGCACCTGTACCTCATCTTTGTGGTCATGACCTACAGCAGCTCCATGCCGCTGCTGTACCTGCTGGCGGCGGTGCACTTCGCCACCTGCTACTGCAGCGAGAAGTACGAACTGCTCAAGATATGCAAGGTGGGGTGGGGGTGGGGGTGGGGGTGGGCGTGGGGGTGGGGGTGGGGGTGGTTCCGTGGGGTGGTTCATTCCAGAAACCACAGAGAAACGACCAAGAGAACCCGGACCAACCGACCCAGCCCAGGGGGGGCCATATGGGGGCCCGGACTTGCAGGTTGCAGTGGTAATCGCCTACTCAGTCCTAGGTTAAGCTTGGGTGGCTCAATGGGCCGCGACTGGGAATTTTGGGTTCGGGACCGGGACTGGTCGGGTTGCGGGAATGGTTGCGAGTTTCTCCTCCTCCTTCTCCCGTATTAGGCCACGTTCACCTCCTCGCTCTTACGCATTGGGTTTGGTTTAGTTTGGGCTGGTAACCACAACCCCCCTCCCCTCCTCGCTTGGGCGTTTTAGTTACTAAAATGAACTACCCCCCTCCCCTCTCCCCCTCCCGGCAATTCACAAGATTTGACCCATACCATCCCATGAGTGGCTTACCCCCCCCTCTTTCCCCCACCACACACACACACATTGTTCTATGTCTGCTGTTTTCTCCCCTGTGATCTTGCACACACGCAGCGGCCGCTGACGTACAGCCGCGACCTGGCCGTGTACGCCGCCGGCACACTGCCCTTCGCCTGCCTGTGGCACCTGGCGCTGGGGCTGTGGTTCTACAGCCTGTTCGGCTGCCCCAAGAGCCCGCTCATGGTCGCGGCCTTCCGGAGCAGCCTGGAGAGCACGCTGCAAGGGCTCAAGGCGAGTGCCTGCAGTGTGTGTGCCTGCAGCGTATGCTTGCAATAGTGCTCCGTGCGTTTGTACGTGTGATGGTGCTTCGTGCGTTTGTGCGCGTCGTACGTGTTTGAGGCGTGAAACGGCTTGAGCCGTGTGTGTGTGTGTGTGTGTGTGTGTGTGTGTGTGTGTGTGTGTGTGTGTGTGTGTGTGTGTGTGTGTGAATGGCAGGGTTTAGGGGCGCAGCGGCTGTCCACCTGCCTGCCTGCCTCGCCTATCATCTGAGCCCGCAGGCGCATGCAGATCTCCCAGCCCTTTACATGGCTCTCGTGGCAGCTCTTCCGCCTTATCCCGGGGCTCGGTTTCGCTCGGTTTCTTCTCTGCTTTGGGCCCTGGAGTGAACTGCCCTTCCCGCCCCCCACCGCCGCCGCCCGTGCCTCCCCAGGGCCTAATGTCGAGTGCCAGCGCGCTGACGCCCGTGGGTGTGGCGGCCCGCCTGACCCAGTCCTCCTCCGCGCACTTGTTCCTTGGCTTCCTGGCTCTGGCAGCGGCGCTGTTTGTGTTCTTCACGCTCTCCAATTGGCTGGCGGTGAGACACACGGCGGAACACACGTGCGCGTCTCGACCATCTTACTCAGGGCGATGCGGTGTAGTGTAGTGCACTCTGACGATTGGTGGTTTCGGGATGGCTTACTTGCTGTGGGCGTCCTCCCTGCTCCATGTTTCGCTGCCATCAGCGCTGGTCCCATATCATCTGCCCTCCCGCCGCCGCCCCTTGCCCCCTCAAAGCGCTCTGCCCACCCCCTTGCCCCCTGCTGCCACCCTATTTGCCCAAAAAAGCACCTATCCAATCCCCCTTCTCCCTACCCGCTTCTCACCACTCCTCCCCTTTCTGCTCTCCCGGCCCCTCCTCCTCCGCCCTTCCCCTTGCTTAATTAATTTAACATGCATGGATCCCCCAACGCGCAGCTGATGCGCTGGCTGGCCTCTCTGCTGGGCGTCATCAAGGACAGCGGCGCGGCGGGCGAGTCTGAGTTCAGCAACACGCCCGAGTTCGCAGTGGCGGTGCGCAGCCAGCTGCTGGTGGGGCCCGCCACCTACTCCATACACGCCAACCCCGCCTACTCGCACGCCTTTGAGCGCATGGAGCAGCTGCACTGGGAGGAGAAGGTGTGCGGCAAGGGCAGGGGCAGGGGCAGGGGCCAGGGGCATGGGGGGCGTGTTGGGAGGAATGGGGTGGGCGGAGTAACAGGGTCGGAGCACGGGGGTTTCGGCGCCGCACCGCGTGGGCGGATGGCGCCATGTCATGCCGCCGCCATGTTGATGCCGACAGCCGCCGCCTGGGCACCTGCGCCGGTTGTCATGGCGGCGTCTGTTGCACGCAGGAGCTGGAGGCCAAGGCGGCGGCGATGCCCGAGGTCTTTGGCGGCCCGGCCGCGGCCGTCGCCTCGCCCGGGCCCGCGGCCGCGCTGGTCCGCGCCTTCAGCCGCCGGTCACGACAGCGCCGCTCCGCCGCCGGCCGCCTGCGCGCGCGGAAGCAGGCCACGGCGGCCGCAGCTTCGGGCTGGGCGGAGGAGCAGCCGGGCACCGGGTACGGCGGCGGCGGGGGTGGCGGCGCCCTCGCTAGCAACAAGGTGGCGCCTGCGCCGGGGCCGGGGGCGCCCATGATGCCAGGGTTCGTGGCGCCAGTGGCATTCAGCATCCCGGGCCAAGGCCAGGGGGTGGTGCCAACGCAGCAGGCGGCGGGTCGGGCAGCCGGAGCGGGCGGCGGCCTGCCACGTCAGGATCCCAACCTGGTCCTCTCCTTCAACTAGGTCTAGGGGTTACATCGTAGTCACCATTGTCCACTGCGGGCGCGCCGGTGATTGAGTTCGTTTGTGCCAGTGGGTGTGAGGCTGCGCACTGTGAAAGTGCCTGCCCTTGAATTCTTAACACTGCATTGTTGCGCAAGGCGGGATAGGGCATTGGACTCGCCGGCTGTACCCTGGCGCCTAGTTGTGACGACCTCGCAATACCGCACCCTCGTTCGTGACCCCAACGTGCTCTCATCTGTGACCACAGGGGCTAATCATTGTATGTATGTGCGGTGTGCCATGGATGCGCGCGGTTAGGGACACATTGACCACACATTTTAAAGCTGAGCGGCATCTGGAGGCATGTCAGGCAGCTGCGGGGAGTAGCTTATGGGCGGCCGGCGTGCGGGAACCGTCGGCAGTGACTTGTTGACTTCGCCTGTACTTTATATTCACCATTACAACAAAAGCAGCACTGCATGTTGGCTGGCTCCTGCTGTGTTACGGACATGCGCTAAAATGCGAATGCTGTGGTGCCGCGACTGTCGGGCACCTAGGTTTGGCTCGGTGCCTGTCCAAACCGACCCCGGCTATGTCCGGGCGATGAGGTAGTTCGGCCTCAGACTGTGGAGGGGCTCAGCCCCTTTTCCCTGACACAGGGGAACACTTGTCACCATTACAATAAGCCGGGGGCTGTGGCGTGTGCAATAGTGGTACTGAAGACTGTTTGCGAGCGGGGTTTCATCGTCTCCTTGCATCGTCTGCTTGTTGAGGACACCAGGCAGCCAGAGTTGCACCACATATCTTGCCACATATCCGTATGCGCCAGCGTTGGCCCGTGTTCGCAGCAGGGCTGGACCGTGGGGCACTGGGGCTGGAGGGCTGGGCCGTGGGGCACTGGGGCTGGAGGGCTGGGCCGTGGGGCTGGACGGTCAGGTCCAGAGTACGGCCGTGCAATCGTCAGTCGTGTCAGCGGCCCCTGTTGTAAATTTGGATGGACCGCCGCTCAACAAGGTTACGCAAGTGTTACATGCGCGTCGCGCCAGTCCGCCGCCATCCTGTTCGTATGTACATACTATCGGCTTTGAAGCAGTTATAGAAGTAACGTAGTATACTTGAGCGACACCGGGCCCCAAAGCACTTGCACCCATTCTCTAGTGTTTACCCACCCCAGCAGCATCTAAATGCCCGATCCCTCTCCCACCAACCACTGCCCTGCCGGCAGCCACACATGGCAACCGATGGTAACAACACAGATAACCCACAACAACACGGCGACTAGGAGCGGCACACCGCCGAACAACCGCGCCTCCACACCGGCGCACGCCGCGGCACCCTGCAGTGCCGGTACCAGGCCCCCCGACACAACTGCTGGCTCCGGCACACCATCCCAACGCATCCAACCGGTCCAGCCTGGTGTGCGGCAGGAGAGCAGCCGCGTGCCCCTGTGCGCGCCCCAGCGGTACACACGCGCCACCGGGACCCGGCGCTGGCACGCTCACATGCGGTGCCGGAATGCCTCCAAGGCACAAAAGATGCCCTGTGCACAACTCTCACAACAGCTCCAGCAGCCCCATGTTGCACCACGACCACCACCAACGCCGCGCTTGCCGATGTGCGCAAATGATACCAAACAAGATGAAGAACGGCGGAACCTGCATGGTCACGTCGAGCGCCGCGGCGCACTGCGTGATGGAATGCAGATGCATCACCCCTACGCACACCCACACACTTACCCACTTACGTACTCACACCCACCCACCCACCCACACACACACACACACACACTTACACATACACAAACACCCACACCCACACACACACAGCGCCCGGGCTAATCCTCAGCGCTCGAGATCGTCCGCTTCGTAGACCGTGCCACGACGACAACACAGTGCTCACGTGTGATGCTACTAGTAATGCTGTGGAACACGCCTGCGATCACATGCATGGCATGGCATGTGGCATTCGGTATACTTGCGGAGTCACGTGTACTAGGCCATCCAGGGGCCCCGACACCATTTTTGGTCCCGAACAGCTGATCATCACCCTTACTTGCGAAGCCCCATCACCCTTACTTGCGAAGCCCAATGACTATACCACCGCTCCTGACGGCACTCCGACCCCTCAGCCCCGGCGTGCACCCCACGGCGTATGAATGTGCTCTGTACGGATTTTTGTTGTGACCTGGTCAAACGGACCAGCCATGCAAGATACACCCAGCAACACATCAACAAAAACTAACTACCACGGCTGCAAAGCGTGCCGCGGCTTTTGCGCCAGCCCGGCTACCTACAGCCGAGATCCATGCCACGTGGCACGGTCTGCCATCAAGTAGTGATAAAGACATGCACTCGCAGCTCAATGTTTTGAGACGATTTAGTCATGCAATTACGGCTCGCGCCTGTTAATGCTGCAGCCTTTGTACGCATCTGCATCGCCATCTCTCTCCTTGACGCAATGCCATGACACAGGTAAGAACCAAGCGGGCTGGGGCACTGGGGATGACAACCCATCTCCACCCCAGAAGCCGCACGGCATGCATCCGCGACGAAGTATTAAGAATTGCGGGAGCCTACCCGCGGCTCGTTCGGATTGCGAAGCGCATTTAGATATTAGCTGCTTGACCCCATATCTCCCTCTCTCTCTTTCTTGCCTATAAAATCAACAGTCATGCCCATGCTTTGCCGGCGCAGCGCAAGGGCAATGTGACGGCCGCGACATTGCACACAGTCCTTTCCCACTGCCCACATGCCATTGACCGGCGATGCCCACCACACGGCAAAGCGAGGCCATCGCTTCCATTAAGGCGCATGCACATGCCGCCGGCCGCCACACTGCTGCCTATCAAATTATTATGTAAAAATGCATGCCCCGTGCGCGCAAACGCACCTCACACATGCGTCCTCCTCGCTAGCCCGGGGCTGCACTCGTGCCCTACATGGGGGAGTCGCTGGCGGGGCCGGCGCCGCCGCCGATTGCCAAGAAGCCGCTCGGCGCGACGTGGGCGCTGCCATCACCGCCACTGGCACCGCCACCGCCACCGCCACCGCCACTGCTGCTCCCCTCGCCGCCGCTGCTCCCGCGGCGGCCGCCGCCGTGCCGCTTGTCCTGCTGGCGGCGCAGACGGTGGCGGCGGTACAGCTCCGTCATGAAGACGTGCAGCGCCGCGTTGGTCACCAGCGCCAGGCCAGACACCAGCGCCGCGCGCGCCCAGGCGTAGGCGGGCGCGAAGGTGGCACCCATGGCCGCCCACATGCGCACGTACACAGGGACTCGCAGCAGCGCCAGCAGCGCGGCGGCCGGCACCGGCACCTGCGGTGTACAGGGCGGCAGGGCCGGTGTGGTGTTTGTTCGTTGAGCTACATACCGTACGTGAGGCGTCACACGGGGCTGCTGTCACCAGCCCCTTCCACCCGCGCCCCCTCTCGCAGCCCGCACCCTGCATCCCTACGCCTCCTCCTCCATTCCCTCCTTCTCCCCCTCCCCCTTGGTTTAGTTTGGGCTGGTAACCACAACCCCTCCCACCCGCTCCTCACCAGCGCCGTGCCTAGGTACAGCACGCCATCGCCCAGGAACACCGCCGGGCCCAGGTGGTAATCGTTGACGGCGGGCAGCCGCGGCGCCGCCGCCAGCCAGCCTACCGCCACGCCCGCCGCCAGGTGGGCCACGTGCCGCGCCGCCATGCAGCGCCGCACCAGCGCGCGCCACGGCGCGCCGCCGCCGTCGTGCCGCCGCCGCAGGACCGGCCACGCCGCCGCCGGAGCCAGCACCGGCGCCACCGCCACCAGCGAGGGCGCCAGGTCACGTAGGAGCTGCAGCCAGCTCCACACCGCTTCCTCGCCACCAGCGGCTGCAGCACCACCGCCAGCACCGCCATCTCCGACCGCAGCCGCAGATGCACCTGCAGCAACACACGCGGCGGCGTCCGCCACTGCGGAGGCGTCGGCCGGCTGCTGCAGCTGCAGGTCGCCGCGGCGGGCCCAGGAGCGCGCGGTGATGGCGATGTAGAGGCACAGCACGAGCAGGTGCAGCTGGCGCATCAGGCGAGTGCTGAAGGCGGTGCGCCAGGCATCATAGTCCTCGGCGTCAGCCGCCGCGGCGGCCGCCGCCAGCGCGGCCGCCTCCGCCGCCTCCGCGGCCGCGGCGGCCGCGGCCTCGGCCACGCCGGGCTCCGCGCTGGCAGCAGCAGGTGCGGCGGCCTGCACCGCGGCCTGGCCAGGGCCACCCGGCGCGATGGCGGTGCCTGCTAGAACCGACACCGGCACCGGCACCGCCGGCGCAGGGAAGGCCGACGGCGGCAGGGGCTGGTCGTGCAGCAATGCAGCCAGCGGCTGCAGCTGCAGCTGCTGCTGAGGGGCTGAGGCGGGGTCGTCAGGCGGCGGCTGTGTGGGCAGCGCTTCCATGAGAGCCAGCGCCACCTCCAGCCACACCGCGGTGTGCGGCCAGCAGCCCGCATCATCGAACCAGCTGCAGGGTTAGCGCCAACACGCGGGATATCAGGTAAAGTTACACGCCGTACAGGACCGCAATCCTCGCCTTTTAATTCTCGGGTCATGTCAGGTTAAATGATCTACCGTAACTGGCCGGGGTGCCGAGCAGGGTTCCCCAGGCATGGACAAGACCGCTGTTGCACATTGCGCGCACCTGAGCAGGTGGGTACCCAGGTCTAGTAGTCGAGTGCGCAGCTGCGGGCTGAGGGCGGCGGGCGGCGACACGCTGCACGCATCTGCGCCCGCGCCCAAGCCGCCCATCACCGCACCCGCGCCGGCGGCCAGCGCAGTGTCGCCCCCGAGGGCGGTGGCGGTGAAGCTGTACAGTGCGGTATTGTCGTTGTTGTTGCCGCCGCCACCGAAGCCGGCGGTCGTGGTCGCGGCCTCTGCGGCCTCTGCGGCGCCGCTGCCCGGCACTGGCGCAGCCGCCGGGGGGCCTGGCGGCGCGCTGCTGTCGTCGAGCGCCGCCGCCAGCAGGCAGCCGGCGGCGCGGTGCACGTGATGCGTGAAGCAGCCCAGGTCCAGCAGCACGTCGCGGAGTTCCTCAGCCGCGCCCTGAGCGCAGCGGCAGCGGCCGAGCAGTAAAGGGTGTGCGTGGGGCGCGGTGTGTTGTATGAGCGCGAGATCCCAGGTTGCGGCGGGGCGTCAGGCGGGTGGTTGGTAGGCGCCCCAGCGCTAGGGACCAAGCTCGCGCGACTCAGCAGGTTGGGCAGGTTCAAGGGCTGCTGCTATCAAGGCAGGCAGGCAGGCGGCCAGCACACGTGCGCCCGCGGGAAAGGTGCGCCGTGTGCAGGCGCTGGGGCACCGGTGCCCAGCCCCCCTTTGGTTTAGTTTGGGCTGGTAACCACAACCCCCCCCCTCCCCGGGGCGGTCGCGCTCTCGCTGCTCATACCTGCCAGCTGTCGGCCAGCTCGCCCACCTCCGCCGCCACTCGCGGGTCATCCACCAGCAGCACCGGCACCACGGAGCCGCGAGCCTGCGCGGTGCGAAGTAACACACACACACACACACACACACACACACACACACAGGCAGTTGGAAGGTATGACAAGGTTAACGCTGGGCGAAATCGGGGAGAGATGGCGGCCTGCAGGGTTCACACGGCCCATGTAGGTGAGCCGGTCAACCAGCAGTCCCTGCTGCGATGTGTGCTGCACTCGTGTCCAGCAGGCATGCAGGCGTGTATGTGACGACAACGCGGGAAAGGGGAAGCGCAAACAGCATATGCCAGGCAGGCAGGCAGGCAAGCAGACAGGCAGGCGCGCGCGTGTGTGTGTTAAGAGATCGCAAGGGAGAGAACAGCAGACAGAGGACAATGCGTGCGGTGCGGTGCGGTGTGTGTGTGTGTGTGTGTGTGTGTGTGTGTGTGTGTGTGTGTGTGTGTGTGTGTGTGTGTGCGTCCACGCCGCACCTGGTGGGGCATGCGCACTTCCAGCAGCAGCAGCCCCGGCAGCTCCGGTAGCGCCTGCAGCCCCACCTCCGCCGTCAGCACGCAGCGCTGCAGCTGCGGCCGAGCCTGCGGCGCCGGCACAGCCTGAGGCCGGGCCGTGTCGCCGCCATCCACGTCCACACCGCCCACGGCGGCGGCGGCGCCTCCGGCGCCTGGCGCGCCGCCGCAGGCCCGCAACGACACCGCCAACGGCAGGCAGCGGCCTTGAGACCGCACCAGCACCTCGGGCGGCGCCGGCAGCTCGGGCGGCCCAGCAGCAAGTGCTGAGCCCCGCTGCAGGGCAACGGCGGCGGCGCCGCCGGCGCGCTGGTCGGGGAGGTCGCCCTCGCTCTGGCTGAGCAGGCACAGGTCGACGGACAGGCGGGCCAGGGGCGGCTGCGCGACGGACACGTCCGGGCAGGCCGCGGCAGCGGCACAGGGCAGGCCCTGCCGGCACAGGACGCGCGGACGGACCGCTAGGATGGCGCACCAGTCCAGGCTGCTGCTGCTGCTGTTGTTACCGCCCCTGGTGGCGGCAGCAGGGGCAGCGGCTCCGCTGCCGCTGGCGCTGGCGCCGGCACCAGCAGACCGGGCCAGGCCCGACGCGGCGAGGGCCAGGCCGCTGCCGTCACCCGAGCCGCTCACATCCTTTCCGCCCACGGCGCCAGCCGGCTGCGCCGCAGTGGCAGCCGCCGCGTCGGCGCCCGCACCGCGCGCGGCGGCCGCAATGTCGGGCGACATGGGGAAGTCGAAGGACTCGACCGCGGCGGCGGGCCCGTCGGGTATGTCGTACGTCAGAGCGTACTCCATGTCTCCCTCGCACGGCAGCTGCAGGGCGCGAATGAGCGCGCCTATGTCCACGTTGGCGCCGCTGCTGCCGCTGCTGCCATCGTCGCAGCTGGTGCGTGCATCCGAGGCCTCGGCTGGGCCCCGGCCGAAGCCTCGGCTGCCCCAGCTGCTGCGGCTGCGGGGCAGCAGCATGGGGAAGGACCCTTCAGCTGCATCGCCGCTGTCGGCAAAGCCGCTGGCGTCCGCCGCCACACCCGGCGCCGGGGCGGCCGCGCTGCTGCCGCCGTCGGCAGCCTCGCCGAGGAGGATACCGGAAAGGGCATTGGAGGCGGCGCTGTTGGACATTGGGTCATCGCCGTCGCCGTCGCCGTCGCTGCCGCCGTCGTCCGCTTGCCACAGGACCGTGTCCACCACGAGCTCGCTGTGTGACAGAAGAGCAAAGCGTGCACAAAGGAGGGAACAGCGCTTACAGGACGTGAGCGACTGCAACTGCAGTTTCAGCAGGCAGGCAGGCAGGCAGGCAGGCAGGCAGGCAGGCAGGCAGGCAGGCAGGCAGGCAGGCAGGCAGGCAGGCAGGCAGGCAGGCAGGCAGGCAGGCAGGCAGGCAAGGTGTAATGGCAGGTTGTGCGCGGGCCCCCCCCCCCGCACCAGCATCCGGCCCGAAGGTAGGCCGACTCCAGCTTCAGCCCCTGCTGCTGCAGCGCGGCGTGCACACGGACCTCCCAGCCAGCCGGCACCTGCAGCAGCAAGCCACGGTTGCATCAAGCCGCCGTTCATGTAATCACGCTCACATGGCTCAGGCGCGGGTTCTGGCGAACACTTAAACAAGCTTGCCGCCTCGCTTCGCCTCGCCTCGCTTCCACTGGCCTACGTTTGCTTCATCCCGCTTTACCCTCCTGCTTTGCCCTAGCTGAGCTCCCCCCGCCTGCCTGCCTGCCGCCACCCACCCACCCACCCACCCACCCACCCACCCACCTGGCTGGGCTCCACACCGTGGACCTTGATGGCGGTGCGCTGCAGCCGCGTGCGGCCCACGTAGGGGCGCACCTGCAGCTGCGCCGCCCGGCCCGGCGCATGCGGCGAGCCGCCGGTGCTGCTGCTGGTCGTGGCACGCGCCCGGCCGACGGCGCCGGCGCCGGCGCTGACGCCCACATGCAGCACGGGGGTGATGGCTGGCGCCACGCCGCCGCTGTCGGACATGAGCTCGGTGTCGGTGGTGGTGCTCACGCTGCCGCCGTTGTGGGTGGTGCTGGAGATGCTTCCCCCCAGCGAGCTGAGGATGGTGCTGGGCATGACCAGGGCCGCGCGGCCCAGCAGCACAGGGCTGACCCGGCCCGGGGCAGCGGCGTCAGGGGCCTCAGGGGCAGCCCTGGAATCCTCGCCGGCGCCGGGGGCCGCTCGCTGCGGGGATGCAACAGATAAGTCCTGTTGACTGGGATCCTGCTTTGCAGTTACGCCAGGCTTGCCGAGCGTCGGAGCTTCGGCGGGCTGGGGGAGGAAGGCCGCTTTGTTGGTGTCGACGTCGACAGCAGGTTCTCCTATGTGCGCAGGCCGAGCTGAGCCAAATCCGGACGGTGTGTCTCGCTGCTTCAAGTCTAGACAGGATAGGAGCCAGTGCAGCGTCCGGGCAAGGCCGACCGCAAGCAACACCAAAGCAAGGCCGCCCCCGACACTGATTTGGTCCAGACTGCCGAGCTTTAGCACCATCTCTGATGACAGAATAGCGACCTGCTCATTGGACGCAGCCCACGCCAGGGTTGCGAACGCAATGAGCGAGGTTCCTGTATATTTGACGCGGCTGCCGCGAAGGCCGACGAGCATGGCTCCTAATGATGTAACTTGGCGGTTGGCAAGCACATCAGGCCGCGTCCAAGCGAGGTCGCAAGCGCATGGCGGTTCGCACACGCCGGGCGCAACCATTCAAGCCTGCAGCTTGCCAGGCATCGTTCCTACGTCTGTATCTCTAAGCCTGAGCTCTCCACGTCTAGAGTCGTTAGTCGCAAAGCCAGTTTCAAGTTTAAAGAGCAGCGCGCGAGTCCTTCTTGTTAGGGGATAGTTCGGCAATACAGTATGTGCGGCACATATACATCCACAATACTTCAAATGCCTCCTGCGCTACATCAAGGGAAAATAGCGAGACCTCGTCTCGCTTCAAAGCAGACGATCGAGACCAATACGAGAAAATCGTAACCTTTTGAGGCTCCTGCCGTTGCTCTGGGCGCTGTGTCCCCCTTGCTGAGATTCGTAGTGTAACCACAGTTCCACTCGTCTGCACCCGTTTAGCTGACGTGCGGCTGGGAGCAAACCCCGTTTCCAGGTGGGGGTCGTGGCACGTCCAGACGTCCTTCAGCTTCAGCATTCAAGTATGTGTCCCGCGTCCGCTCCCACTTAACAACCTGCCTGCCATTCCAGACCTCTCGCATTCGTCTTGAGAAACCCCAAGTCTTCGCACGCACCGGACCTCTTCCCCGACACGTGTCCTTTCCCCTCAGTGCACCAAGCTCCAAACAAAGCTAGCTGGTTGCTTTGTCGACCGGAGGGCTCGCAGGCTTGTCTGACGGCCCAAGCTAGCACAAAGCGCAAGCACATCAGGTGCTGACTAGCACCGGTGGCTTTCACCTCGCGGTATCGCATGGGCTGCTGGGCCCCGTCCGCCTTCCCTCGCGTCACGGCGGCCTCCACCCTCACACATTTCCAATAACGCTCTTCCTTTCACACCATAGCCACCTCCCCACATGCTGCCGCCGGACAGAGCCTCTGCCCGATCACTGGCCCCGAACCCCCTTCCCCTGCGCAGGCTCCAGGCCAGTACAGCATCGCCCCACCGGCTGCACGCAAGCTCCTACACGCCGCGCCCACATACGGTAATCCGGTTGCCCCGGTCACATTTCGCCGCACTCCTTGATGACGCACGGCAGTCGCGGCCGGTTGGTCTGCTTGTCCGTCAGCACGTTTTCCAGCTTGCGCACCACCAGCAGCCCGTCGTCGATGACGCGGCCGAACACCACGTGCTTGTTGTCCAGCCACTCGGTCTTGGCGCACGTGATGAAGAACTGCGGATTGTGGCAGAGCGTGCGGCGTGCGGCGGGGCTGAGAGCTTGGAAAGGCGGTGGGTCGTGTGCGTGTACCATAAATGGGAGCGTATGTGACCGTGGAGCGGGGCAGATGCGAGAAAGCGGGACCGCATGGGCACAATGGCGCCGCGCATGCTTCAGGGAAGTGGCAAAGCGGTTTGTCACGAGACAAGCATCAAACGAGCGGCCGTTGGGGAGGCACGCCGGTGACAGTGCAGGACCTGGTGCACGGCAAGGCGATCGTATTGAGCGCAACAACTGTGTGCCGCCTGGCATGACCGATGCCACCTCAACGGGTCAACCGCCTCCCGGGTTCCGCGGTTTCTACATACCTGGCAGCCGTTGCTGTTGGGGCCGCTGTTGGCCTGCAGTCAGGGTCAGGGTCGGGGAGGGGGCGGGTAATGGAGGGGGGGGAAGCGACGCACGTGAGGCCGGCCACGTGGTTCAATTGGGCTCGGTGACTGACGCAGGACAGCAGGAGGGGTGTCGAAGAGGGGGGCAGCGGCACAAAAGCACACGTTGCTTCATCAGCCGATGAGCCGCATGCGGCAGACGTCCGCGGTGCTGTCCAGCCGCCGCCAGCATGGCACGACCCCAATGACCCACTAGCGCCCCGCACCGCGGCAACGCTACCTGCGGCTCCTCCCAGGCGGCACTGCAGCGTGACTGGCCACCACTCAGAGTGCTCCTTGCCACCGCACACACCCCAACCACCCACCATGGATAGGAGCCCGGGCCCCGTGTGCTTTGCGATGAAGTTCTCGTCGGGGAAGCGGCTGCCGTAGATGCTGACGCAGCCAGTGCCGTCACCCTGCGCGTTCCACGGACACCGCCTCTTTGAAAAATTCGACGCACGAGTGCAGCCGACGCCCTGCCGCCAGCTCATCAACCCCTAATTCACGCAGGTTCGCTGCGGTTCGCTTGTAACCATCCCTGCAGAGCGCCGGGCAGCTGCGCAGGCACACGCCCTCATCGGCAGCGTACGGTAGCAACGCCCACCCATCCCGGCAGCATGTCCCCTCGAGGTGCCACCGGCAACGCATCACATTAGCGCGGCAGCACGATAGAGCCCCTCTCGCCTTCACAAAGTCGCCTCCTTGAATCATAAAATCCTGCGCGAGTGTGTCAGAGTGCACGCGTGGACCGAGCCAAAGGACGGTGAAATGGTTGCCAACAGCTTGCCAATCCAACGCACCAAGTCCCCTGGCTCACCTTGATGACTCGATGGAATGTGCAGTTCTTGTACCCCACTGGCAGCCCGTTCTTCCTGCTCGCACGCAAAAAGGAAGTGGTGGACCGGGTCGGATTCGTGTCGCACCCTCGCTCATGGTCACCCCCACCCCCTACCCCTTCCTTTTCCTCCGCAGCCCCACCTTCGCCCACCCTGCACTCGCCCCGACATCAAGTTTGCATCACGCCGTTACTGAATACATGGCGCCACTGACACGACGCTGCGGCGCCGAGGCGACTTCCGCTCCCAGGACTTGCCTGTACTCGCCCGTGCAGAGCTGCCGAAAGTTCTCGGCCGTCTTTGGACAAATGTCGGCAAACAGCTCAAACTTCATGCGACCTGCTGGCTGCTCGCCAACATTCACATCAAAAAACACCACCGGGTTCTCCGGTCGCTGCGGTCTTATGTGCCACTGCTCGGTTGTCCCGGTGGCCATGCTTGGCTACTGCTGGATATTGTAACAGTATACCAGGTGCACCTGGATCGCGAATATAGAGCACGCGACGGCCTAAATTACCAGCAGATTGCACTGCTGAACACGGCTGCACCACTGGTGAGAATAGGTTGCGAGCTGGATGCCTGAACAACAAAATCAAGTGCAATTATGCCGAGGCTACGTCTTGACAGTCAACTAATCATTGACGGCTAAGCGGCACGAACCCAAAGCTACCCGCACCCCCAATCGACCGCGGTGCAGCTTGCGGTCACCCCCCCCCATCCACCCCACCCAAGTAGCCCTCGGCAGCAAGTGCAGCCACAGCCTGATGCACGTGCGAGCCTATGCGCACACCCACGCGTACGCTTAAACGACCGTCCGCTGCTCCGACAGAGAGACATGCTCATGTCTAGGTTGCGGTGTTTGCTTGCAAGCATTCAGTCATATTGGCTAATGGATTGGCGTGATGTATCCGGATTCTGTGTTGATGTACTTGCGTGTGATAGCTGGATGCAACTAGATGTATGGCGGGCGTTGCCTGTACAAACCGACCCCAGCTTTGTCTGGGAGGCCTTTCGGAACCTTCGGCCTCAGACTAGTGCACCTGTGCACGTGGTGTGTTTCCCGCATGGGAGGACCGACCTTCATGTCCCTCTTCCAACGCTGACCTTAGCCTACTAATATTTGCATTCTCGAACCTGTGTGTTGCCGCTCCCCCCTGTAAACCGTTGCCCTTGCAATTAGCAGGTCCAGCCGCCCAGCGGAGCAGAAGGGAGCAGACTGTGGGCATGCTGAATGCGAAGGTTCAGGCCTCTGCGGGGCCTATCATACTTGCTAGGATCCTATAGACCTTACACGTAGGCGTGGGACATCAGTGGCAGATCCCGCTCGCGACGCTGAGGCTGGCCAGAGTCGGCGGGTGGGGTCGGGGACATGAGGCACGATGGACTCGAGGCTGCCCCGGCTTTATCATCACCCTGCTTCGTATATCGCAGCACAAGATTATGCTCACAAACGCTCTTAAATTTGTAGGCCGCGCCCCTCAAAGCAGCATCCAAGAAGCGACTCGAAACCATCCACATTAGTCTCCAGCTGCATTCCGTTGCACTTGTCCCTGTTCCTATGGCCTAACAAATTCTTACATTATATTGTGACTAGCGTAGCTTAAGTATCCGTTTCATAACGTCGGGGAGCTTCCATTTTAGGATCCCGCTTCTCTCGCTATCTGCTATGGCGCTAGAGCAAGATGAAGCGTTTCAAGCGTGACGGGGAGGACGACAGTGAACTACATAGACCGGCAAAGATGAAAGCAGGATTGAAGTTTCCGGGCCTGGCGGAGCTAGCGGCACAGGCTAGCGGCACGAGCGCGCTTCCCCACGACTTCGCGAGCCGCGCCCTACGTCTGGTGGCCAGCAGCAATTTCGCTGACCCAGTATTCCTGGAGGAGCTAGTCGAGAGCAATCTTATTGCGGCGCTGTGCGCGGTGAGGACGCGAGCGCGCGGGGTGAGGGTTGCCAACCTGCTTGCCGAGGCGCAGACGGCACAGGGCGCGCCGTACGAAGCTCACGGCGGTCTGGATCATGGAGCAGCGACGCTCTCTTCTAATATGTGGATACATCAATGCACCTGACTACTGTGCAGGCGCTGCCGTTGCTCAAGGCCAATGCGGCGAGCCGCACCGGCAGCACGGGCATCCAGGACTTGACGGACCTGGAGGAGGCGCTGCGCAAGCTCCGACACGAGCTAGCGCTGGCAGAGAAGCGCCTGCCCAGCGGCGGGTCCGGTGCGGCATACTACCCTTCCTGGGCCTGCGTGGGATACGTCGCCGTGCTAATGCAGCAGGCGGTGGTGCATGGCGCGGCCGCGGCCGCGGCTGTGGCCGCCAGCGGCGCGGCAGCGGCGGCGCTTGCGCTTGCGGCGGGCTCGGCTGGGACAGGCGTGCGCGCCAGCCCTCCCGTGCAGTCGCCAGGCGCTGACGAGGCGCCGGCTGGCAGTGCGGCTGATACCGCCGCCGGCGGCGGCGCTGACACGCCGGCCACCGCCAACGGCGGCGTCGGCCCCAGCACTGCCCCCGGCACCGGCGCCACCACTCCCGCGCCCGCGGGGCCGCTGGCAGCGGTCGCTGCCGCCGCCGCGGCAGCGGCGGGCGGCACCAGCGCCTCCGGCACCAGCACGCCGGGCGGCACTGTGCCGGCGCTGAAGCTGGCGGCCAGCAGCGCCACGGCCAGCCCCGCGGCGGCGGGCGGCGTCATGCCGGCGATCGCGACCGAGGCGCAGCTGGTCAAGCTACTCAGCAACAAGCACGTGGTGCTGCGCGCTAAGGAGGTGGTGCGGGCCATCCCGGCGCAGTACGCGCCCGCGGTCGGCCGCGTGCTGCTAGGGCAGCTGTCAACGGACCTAAAGGTAGCGGTGTGGGCGTGGAGGTTGGAGCCCGGGAGCGGGTGTTGCTGGGCTTGGTGCCTTGTGGGCATGTGGGTCGGGGGAATGGAAGGCATCTGGGTTGCGCGTGCGGGCGCATCTGGGTTGGGCACGGCGGCACCTTCGTTCGGCCTGTAGGCTGCATGGCATGTGGGTTGAAGAGTCGGCGTGAGGGTTGGACGGGATGAACATGCGCACGGCATCTGGGCCACGACAGCCTGGCTCGCCGCAAGTCCGCAGCCTCCTGGCGGTCACGTCTCAATTCGTCTGCGCCTCGACGCTGCCTCTGCAGGGCGTGCAGGCCAGCGTCAATCACATATGCTCTATCCTTCGCGGCGACCCCACGACCACCACGCCTGCGCCCTCCAAGCTGCCCACCTGGTTCGCCACCGCCACGCTGCTCAGCACATACAGCCAGCTCTTCAAGACGCCCCCGACGCCCTTGCAGCCTCCGCTGCCGGCGCCCGCCGCGGGCGCGGGGGCTGCTGAGGAACGCGCCGCAGCCAACGGCACCGCCTCCTCAACCGGCGCGGCAACTGAGGCGGGCGAGGCTCCGCGCGCTAACGGTGAAGCGACGGACGCTGAGCGCGCTGCTGCGGCTGCTACATCTGCGCCTGCAGCTCCAGAAGGCGCTGATGCAGCAGCTGCGGGAGCAGCGGGGCCAGGCAGCGCAGCGCCAGCCGCCGGCGGGGACGGCACGGCAGCGACAGCGGCGGCTCATCCGTCAGCGGCGCACGACGCATCGGGCGACGGAAGCGGTGACGTAGAGATGGCGGAGGCGAACACTCCCCGGGCGGGCGGGTCGGGCGTGTTCGGGCAGGCGGCGGAGGAGGACGCGCGCGCAGCTCTGTGCCGGCTGATGACGGAGGTGGCGGAGGGGCTGCACGATGCGGTGGTCAAGGCGCACGGCGTGGGCAAGATGGCGCTACTGCTCCGGGGGGAGGTCACAGGTGAGCGGTCCCGCCGGGACGCACACGCGTGCCCTAACATCATGCCACTTCTCCGCCTGCGCTTTTGCGCCCACTGCGCGAGCTTGCAGGAATTCCTGCCTTGTAGGCCCTCCGCGTGCCCCTGTCCGCCCTCTCTTCTGCATTCTTCAGACCGTTTTGCTCCACACTATGCACTTGCGCTTGTGCGTGTGTGCGTGTGCGTGCGCGTGCGCGTGTGTGCTCACAGCCAAGTATCCCAGCACCGCCTCCTACATGCCGGCTGCGCTCACCATAAACGAGCTGGTGGCGCAGCTGGACGCCCTGGGGCTGGCGGGCAGCGCGCTGGGGCGCGACGCGCTGGAGGCAGTGCGGCGGCCCGTCAGCGAGCTGCTCACGTCGGCGGCGGTGCGCGAGCTGCTGGGCGCCGGCAAGGTGTACGTGACCACGGTGAGGCAGCGGGATTGGGGGGCAGAGGCGGCGGGGGCGGGGCGCTGCAGCCGGTGCTGGAGCCGCTTGCCTGTCCCCGGTTGCGAGCACCACAGAACGTTGCCGCTGCGCGCGGCAACCAGGCGTTGCGTCAAACACCCACCCTGCTTCCTTCCTCGGTCGCTGGTACCTTGCTGACCGCCGGCGTGTGCACGCGCGCGCGCGCAGGTGATTGCGGCAGGCGCGCTGACGCGTGACCTGGCCATCGACGTAGCCATCCCGCAGTCGCTGCGCCAGGGCTACATGACGGCGGTGCTGACGCCGCTGGAGACGGGCGCCCTGCTCAATGAGCGCCGCGCGCCGCAGGTGCTCGCCTACCGTAACAGCATCACCGAGAGCTCCTACTACCAGGCGAGCAGGGCTTTCGGGAGGGGGGGAAGTGTTGTTTCCAGCCCAATAAACCATACCCGATACAAAAACACCGGGGGGCCAGGAGCCGAGCGGGCGAACCACCTCGCGCTCCGGCAGACGCGCTGGCCGCACTACTACGGAGGCCAAGGCGACGACGACCACACTCCTGCCTTGCATACTCCTGCTTTGCGCCCACCATCTGGCCGAAGGATTCGATGTTGCCTCTAGGCCCACTGTTGCTTGCGGCCACCCACCGCCGATGCAGGTGATGGACGCGGACGCGCTGCCATTTGGCGTCAATGTGCGCTTCGAGGACGAGCAGGAGGCGGAGGGCATGGGCGTGGTGCGCGAGTGGCTGAGCCAGATCGCCGCCGACCTGTTCTCGCCGGAGCGGGGGCTGTTCGTGCGCGGTGCCGCGGACCGGCGCGCGGTGCACCCCTCTGCCGCGGCGGGGCTACAGGACGACCATCTGGGCTACATGCGCTTCGCGGGCCGCATCGTGGGTGAGTGGAAAGAGCAATCAGGGGGCTGCATGTGTGCGCCGCTGAGTACCGCAGCTGCGTACCTATCTTGCTGCGACATTGATGCTGCCCGCTGGTGCTGATGTGTCGGCCTGCGTGGTGCCCCTTGCGCCCCCACGCACAACCGTCCTGCTGCAGGCCTGGCGCTGCGAGCCAACGTGCCGCTGGGCGTGGTGCTCAGCACCGGCCTCTTCAACTTCCTCACCGGCCGCCGCGGCACGCTGCAGGACCTGCAGCAGATTGACCCCCAGGTGCGGCAGCCTCTTTCAGCGCGCGCACCTCGTGTCCCACTGTGCCCGCCTTTACAGCCGGTTTCTTCAGTTGCCTTCCCCGCTCCCAGCTCCGGCACTTCTCAGCAACTGTCCACATGCTGCTGTGCCCCACATGCCCATCCTTACCCACCCGCACCCACACCAGCAGCTGCACTCACCTGCTCCTGTGCCCTTACGCGCCAATTCCTCCACCCCATCTGCCTATGCCAACTGACCATTACTCTATACAGTATGTGCGCAAAGCCCACCCGCACGCGTGCCCGCACCCCGCGCCCACCCGCAGCTGCACTCGACCTGCCAGAACATCCTGGCTGTGGACGCCGCCGAGTCGCTGGACCTGTTCTGGGTGTGGCACGGCGCCGTGGGCGGCCAGGAGCGGGAGGCGGAGCTGGTTCCGGGCGGCGCGGCGCTGCGGGTGAGCGACGCCAACAAGACCGAGTACGTGGCGGCGCTGGCGCACCACGTGGTGGTCACGATGGTGGAGGAGCAGGTGCGCCAGCCAGCCAGCCAGCCAGCGAGCGAGCGAGCGAGCGGGCGGGAGGGGACAACCGGCAGAGTGGGGCTGCAGGGACGGTCGGACCTGGGCCGGGGGCTGGGGCTCAGAAGCATGGGGTGGCGTCGTGGCACCGTCTGCGTGTGGGTGACGGTTGTCGGAATCCCGCCCCGCCCAGTCTCTGGTGCCGCGGTGCGCTGCTGGCCAGCCCGCCTCAATCCTTTGCTTCCGCCCGCCCCAAAACTCCCGGGACTGAAGTAATCACACCTGGAACCCCCAACGCCTCTGCTGTCAGGCGTCGGCCTTCCTTTCCGGCATCCAGGACTGCGCGCACCACCTGCCCGACGACGCGCGCCTGCGCCGCGCCTTCCTCACGCCGCTGCTGCTGGAGGACCTCAACCGCATCACCGCGGGCGAGGACGTGCTGGACCCCGTCGACTGGGCGGCGCACACCGACGTGGCCGGCTTCGAGGGCCCCGAGGTGCGACGTCCGTGGGCGACAGCGGTGGCCGTGGTGGTGGTGGTGGTGGTGGTAATGATTGGGCCTGGGCGCGCTGCGAAGGATAGGGCCGGTCGCTTGTGAGGCCAAAAAAGCTTGAGGAAACGCCTTTTGTTCCGTCCGACATTACCGCGCCTAATACGCTGCCTTGTGTCAGTACCGTATGCCATGCTGGTGACATTTTTAATGGTGGGGTGCTCGCGGTGCGGTGCAGGAGCGCGCCAGCCTGGACCTGTTCTGGCAGCTGGTGGCCGAGTACAGCGCCGAGGACCGCCAGCGCCTGCTGCAGGTACGGCGGGCGCTTGGGAGTAGAGCGAGCGGGAGGAACGCTGCTTGTGCATGCGTGATTTTGCTGGGACAGCTTGGTGCAGCTGTCTCGCTGCTGTGCCCTTCCAGCCTCGGTAAACAAGTGGACTCCGTATCATGATGTGAATTCCGTGCCATGCGTCCGGCCGCGGCGCAGTTCTGGACCGCCATGACGCACCTGCCGTCCGGCGGCTTCAAGGCGCTCAACCAGCGGCTGCAGATCATGAAGCTGGGCGGAGGTGCCGCCGGTGCGGGCGCAGCAGCAGGGGCGGCGGGGGCGCCCCGGCCAGCTGGCGCCGCGGCCGCGGCCGCAGCGGCCGGCACGCCCGCCACACCGGCGAACGCGGTGGGGCCGCAGTCCCACCGCATCGAGGGAGACGGGCTGGAAGGCGAGGATGCGGATCCGGACCAGAGCGAGGGCGTGGATGAGCCAGCGCGTGACGGGGCGCCTGCACCGGCGGCGAACACCGACGCTGCTGCGCCAGCGCCTCCAGCACAGCCGTCGGGCCAGCCACAGGGAGGAGCTGCTGGAGCAGCAGCAGCGGCGGCGGCGGCGGCGGCCGACGCAGCAGCAGCCCAGCCGCCAGGGGAGCCTGTGACGCCCACCGCTCATGCTCCGCGCGCTCCCAGCGAGGCGCCGGCCGGCGCGCCGGCGCGCCCGCCTGCTCCGGCACCTGCGCAACAGCAGCAGGGCCAGGCGCCGGGGCAGGAGCCGCAGCGGGGGCCGGGGGCAGGGGCAGGGCCTGGGGACGCGGGCGGCGATGCGGAGATGGCTGATGGCCATGCCGACGGCTTGGGTGAGGGCGCCGGCGAGGGCGACACCGAGCGCGAGGAGCAGCACGATGATGATCCGGACGAACACGAACACGAACACGGGCACGAGGACGAGCACGGGCACGAGGACCACGGGCACGACATGGAGGACGATGACGACTTTGACGAGGAGGAGGAATTTGAGCGGCAGCTGGCCATGGCGCTGGCGCTGTCGCTGCAGGACCTGCCACCGCCGGCCCCGGCCGAGCCCGCTGCCCCAGCCGAGCCGGCGCGCGAGGAGGGCGCGGCGTCCGCCGGTGCCGCCGGTGCCGCCGCGGCGGGCGCGGCTGGTGGCAGCGACCAGGGCGGCGCCGGCGACGGGGCTGGTGCGGGCGCCCCCGGCGCGGCTGCTGACGGCGCGGCGGCCTCGCAGGAGGGTACTGCCGCAGAGTCGGGAGGCGATGCACACGTGGAGGACGCCGCTGCGGCTCAAACCCAGGCGCAGCCCAGCGAGCCACAGGGGCCTGGCGATGCGAGCGGCAGCGTCAACACGGCTTCGGCCCGGTCGCCTGGAGCTGCCAGCGAGCCTGCCGCCGCGGGAGAGCCCGGCAGCGTTGCAGCCGCGGGTGCATCGGAGGCTGGTAATGAGCAGGCGGCGGCGTCGCCGCCGGCTGCTGAGGCGGACCATCCAGAGATGAGCGCGGAACCAGCAGAGCCTGCTGAGGGGGCTGCGGGGGCCGCTGGCGGGGAGCCGCCTGGTGCCGGCTCATCGTCCGCCGCGTCGGCCGCGGAGCAGAGCGGCGCTGCCGGCCAGGATGCGCCC
This sequence comes from Chlamydomonas schloesseri, assembly GCA_016834595.1. Classification (NCBI taxonomy): domain Eukaryota; kingdom Viridiplantae; phylum Chlorophyta; class Chlorophyceae; order Chlamydomonadales; family Chlamydomonadaceae; genus Chlamydomonas; species Chlamydomonas schloesseri. Next base: position 438,573 of record JAEHOD010000003.1, read on the forward strand.
GATCGTGAGCCCGGAGAAGGCGGCACACCTGCTCCCATGGAGACTGACGCGGCGGCGGCCGTGCCTGCGGCCCCGGCGCCAGCACCAGCACCGCCCAGCGCCCCTGCCGCCACCGGCCGCCCGGCGCCGCTGCTGCCGCAGGCACGCACGTGCTTCCTGCAACTCAACATGCCCGTGTACCAGTCGATCGAGGACATGCGCCGTGCGTTTGCCATCGCGCTGGATAACATGTCCTTCGGTCTGCACTGAGCCCGATCGTCAGGTAGTGAGGCTGGACACGGGCAGTGCTGTTGGTGCAAGACCTAGCGAACGAGGTGTCAACAAAACGTTGTCCTATCTTTTGATACTGCACATGCCACTTGCGCAGGAGTGGCTAGTGGGCATAGGAGTAACGTTTCAGTGTTCACGTGCACCTGTGTGCCAGTATTGCAAAGAGGGACCAGCAGCGAGAGCACCATCAGGTGCCCGCGTGCATGGTCTGGAAAGGTACAACTGTAGTAATGAGATGGAGGATGCAGGTAGACTCAACGTGACTTCTTATGACGCATTGCGTTTGTAGCACAGGGACCAGTTTACCTCCCTTCCTGGCATCGAAAGCTTTGGGGGGAGGGGTGTGCAGCAGTGGCCTGGCTGGCTGTGGTGCAGATGGCGTCGGTTATGCAAGCAAGGGAACAGGTGTGCGGCGTCCCTTGAGTGTCTGAAGATCCCCCCGCCCCTCAAGCACCGTAAAAACACAAGCAGTCGGAACAGATGCAAAATTGCGCGCTGTGACTGTACCGACTGAGGTAGCTGGCCGTTGTTGCTGGAGCGTTTTGCTGTTGCTCAGTCCTCGCGCTCCGGGCGCCTGGCCAGGCGATGCCACCACAGACGGTGTGGACGGCGTGTCGGACGTGGGCTGATACCGGCAGGCGAAGCGCAGAATAGCTGGCTGTTCGAAACGAGCCAATAAGCCAGCATGTGTCGCTAGTAAATCGCGAGTACGCGCACTTATCCACTTTGTCGTTGAGCAATCACGGTAACGGGCATGCCCCTGCGGACCCATGCGAACCCATGCGGAACCATGCATGCCCAAAGTCTGCGACGGCTGTAGGACCGTCTGGTGAGTTCTGATAGAAATGTCACCCCTGCGTCACTCCCTGTCACCCCCGCGTGCCACCTGCATTAGCTTACTGCCGCAAGCCTACTCCTGAGCCATTCCGGTCCCGTACTTGCAATGTAAAACGGACATGTAGTGTCTGGCAGTCCCCCGGTGCGGGACAAGGGAGGTGGTCCCCGTGAAGCACGGGAAAAGCGGGCTGATCCCGCACCACATCCACCGTCTGAGGCCGAACGCAGCCACGAACGCACGCACGCACGCACGGTGCGGGAAAAAGTGGCTGAGCCCACACCACGTGCACTAGTCTGAGTCCGAAGGTATCGCCTCATTTCCCAGACAAAGCTGGGGTCGGTCTGTACAGGCACCGCCCGCCATGCGTACAGTTCCGTCCAGCTATCAAGCGCAAGCACATGCTGTCTTCATAAGGTCATGGTTCAGCGCGCAAGTCCTTATGCCTTCGCAAATTCATTGTGTTTGAGCTACGCCCCAAGCAGGCCAATACGATACATGCCATCATGTAGCACATGGTACACCAACTTCACATCTGAGTCATCTGCGTAGTAGGTACTAGCGGTAATCCATGCCCAGTGCGCATTTGTGCAGAACCCCACAATTTGTGACCACCCGTCCGTACACAAAACATGCCATTGCACTGCAACTGCATCAGCAAAACGCGGCCCTGCGCGGTCCCACATACCGCTGCATGAGTACCGTACGTACGGCTACAGTCCATGTGTCTACCGGCGCGTCGTGCCAGTTATGCAATATGCAGCCCTGCATGCTTGCTGCAATGCGCTGGTGCGATGTATGCCATGCAAGGATGCGCAAGTGCATGTCGTGCCTTCGATGTCACAATGCGTCAAGCTCAGGTTGCTTTGCAGCGCTAGCCCGCGTTCCGGTGCCGTGGCTACCAAGTACGTTGGCTTCAGATCCTCAACCTTGATCGCAATTTTCTGCATAACGTACTGCGGTTGGCTGTGCTGGTAATTATTCGATAAAGTCTTCGTGCTCTTCCACCGTGGGGGTTGTCATCATGCTCATCTGAGGCGGCAGCCGCCCGCCCGTAGTGCGAATGCCGGCACCCGGTAGCATCACGTACACGGCCCCCGTCGCGCCGCTACCCGCGCCGCCTGCGCTCAGGCCGCTGTGCTCCTGCCACAGCTGCTGCAGCTGCCAGTGGTGCAGCGAGCTGCTGCTAGCGGTCACGGCCGCTGCCGCTGCCGACTCAGGATCCGCAGGGTGCCCGGCTGCCGGCCCAAGCACAGCTGATGCAGGCCCGCCGCCCACAGAAGGCAGCACCACGTTGCTGCCGCTTTGCTGGCCAAGCACAAAAATGTGCTGTGACGAGGAGGCCGACGCGCCGCCCGCGCCGCCGATGATGGCGGAGCTGCCGCCACCCAGGGCCTGGCCCGCCGCCGTAGCAGCTGTTGGCGGCGGCGCTGCAATGGCGCCGCACGAGCCCGGCATTGCCGAATCCGGGTGCTGCATGCTGGAGGGCAAACCCGCAAGCGACACGCCGCTGCCGCACTGCCCCGGCGTGGTGCTGCCAACACTGCCAGCCCCGGCGGCTGTTGGAAATGATAGGGTGAGGGAGCCGCTGGCTGCGGCGCCGGGGTGGCTGACTGCAGCCGATCCTGTGGTCTCGTCCGGAGTGCTGGCTCCATAGTTGCTGCCGGGCACCCAAGGCGCCAGCGAGCGGACCTCGTGCAGCGGGTGCGCCGAAACGCCATGGGCCTGCCCGGGCGCGGCGGCGGCGGCGGGGTACACGGGCGGACCCCGTGAACCTGTGGGCGTGCCGCCGCCGTCTGGGCCGCCTGCGCCTGCGCCCGGACCCACTGCCATTGCCACTGCCACGGGCCCGGCCACGGAGCTGGCCGGGAGCGACATGCCTGACAGCGGTCCTGGCACAGGGGCACCAGAGCCGTGCCATAGCATGCTGCTGGTGCTGTAGGGGGAGTGCGCGTGCTGCGACGATGCCACCTGCGGGGCGACGGGGTGGGGCAGCTGCGGCAGCGCCGCAGATATGGCGCTGCTGCCGGCTGTGGCGCGCACGCCCGGGGGCAGCAGCATGTGCAGCGGCCCGCTGGCGTTGGTGACGCCGCTGGCGGTGCCGCGCTGCACGCGCTTCACGCTCATTGTCCGCGCCTGCGAACCCAGTGCCGGGCATGTGCGGCGTCACAGGTGCTTTGTTGCTTCTCTTCGCCTTTGGCAGCGGCGCAGCAGTACCGTAGAAGGGCTACGACTACGGAAATGGAAGAAGACGTGTCCCAACCAGTACCGTAACACAATACAACCGAACCTCACCTCGCCCACGTGCTCCACGGTGCCGTGCACACTGCCTCGGCCCTGGCGCTTTCTGGCAGCCAGCTGCCCAGTCATGTCCAGGCTCGCCCTCCTGAAGCGCCGCATGAAGCCGCCGCCGCGGCTCGGCGCGCCCGGCCCTGTGGGCACGGGCGCTGCAGCCTGCGCTGCTAGTGCGGCGACGTTGGGCGGAGCCGCGGTCAGCAGCTCCGCTCCGGGCGCCTTTGCAGCGCCGGCGGCAGCGCCCGCGTCAGCTTCAATCCTGAACACAACGCCTGCACTGCGGCGACCCAGCTCCGAGGGCAGCGGCCGGCGGCTTGTGAGGCTGGTGCGGCGCAGCGACACCGCCGCCTGAGGCTCGCGCGCGTTACCATCGGCCGTGGCGCTTATGAGCCCACGGTTGCCGGCACTGCCCAGCGAGCGCGGGCCGCCGCCGCTGCCGGAGAAGAGCGCCGCCATGCTGGCGGTCAGCTTGCTGCGCTCACCGGTGCGCTGCGAGGGGCCGGGCGGCACCGGCGAGGCCAGGGTTGTAAGCTCGGACATGGGGCCCAGCAGGCCATCCGCTGCGTCTGAGGCCAGCGCGCCGGCAGCAGGGGCGGCGCCCGTGATATTGTCCACGTCAACAGCCGCAGCCGCGTGTGCGGCGGCCTTGCGCGCAGCCGCTGCGTTTACGGCAGCAGTGGCGGCGGCGGCGGCGGCCGTTGGATTGCCGCGCCCCATGCTGACCAGGCGCTGCTGCACCTCCGCGGCACGCTGCCCGCTGGCGAAGCGGCACAGGTACACCACGAGCGGCTGCGAGTTGGCGCGCTTGCGTAGCGCCACCGGAATCATGGTCACCTGCGGTTTTGCGGACATGGTAAACAGCGACACGGGTTTGAGAGTTGGGGAACGCGGGCGGCGCACAAGTCATGGCAGCGCCAGCGCACGGCTGGCTGCCAATTCATGCGAGTCAGTGAAGATGGAGGTGTATAATGTCCAAGCAAGGCTTGCGCTTGCAGTGCCTACGCACCTCATCCATACCCACGGACTCCAACGGGTGTGACAGTCGCACCGACTGCGCCACCTCGGGGTGCCACTGCGGCGCGCCGCCCGCGCCCGCGGCCATTGATGCGCCCACAATACTGCCGCTGCCCGCCGCCAGCACCACTGAGGCTGGGACTGGGTACGGCCGCAGCCCGGCGCCAGACCCAGACAGGGGTCCGGCGGCGGAGCTGGGCCCCCCCGGTACCAGTCCTCCGGTAGCAGCGCCTGCCGGGCTGACCGCGTGCGCCAAGCGCTGCGAGGACTGCATCTGCGGAGGCTGGTAGAGCGGGAAGGCGCGACCGGACGTGGTGCCGTACAGCGCAGGGCCAGGGTACGTCGGTGGCATGACCACATTGGCGTGGCTACCGGACCGATGCGCGGGGGGGGCACACGAGTTGGTATGGTACGATACGCCGCCGGAGGGGGGGCCTGCTGCCGGCTGTTGCTGCTGCTGCGCGCTCCACGGCATCGCAGCCACAGCGCCCGGGCCTGCTGCGGGTCGGGCCGCGGGGGGCAAACCGCCCACGGCTGGCACGCTTGCCGGTGCTGCCGGTGCAGCGCTGCCACGGGCAACAGGAGCAGCAGGCGCCGCGACCATGCCGGCAGCGCCGCTGCGCAGCGTCTTACGGCTGGCCACCCGTGACGAGGCACGTGACCCCGGGTGCGAGGCCCAGCCACCGCTAGCAGGCGGCGCGGTCGTGGTGGCGGCGGAAGACCACGCGCGGGTGCCTCCTCCTCCCAGCGCCGCCGCTGCCGCGGCGGCGGACGCGCCGCCCTCGCCAGCGCCTGGCCTGTTCAGGCGGGCGCCAGCGGTGCCTGGCAAGGCGGTGGAGGGCTGCTGGTGCTGGTGCTGGTGCAGATGCAGCGGCGCTCGCGTCAACATGTTGTTGCGACTGACGTGGACGCCGCTGCCCATGCTGCCCGCCCGCCTGGGCGAGGTTACCACCGCCCGACCACCCGGAGCCGGCGCCGACGGCGCAAGCAGCACGGGCCCGCTCTCGCCTCCGGTCGTGCCGGTGCCGGTGCTGCTGACCCCGCCGCTGTTAGACTCACCCGCGCCCATGACCGTGTAAGCGCTTCCTCCAGTGCGAGGGCCGCCGTGCGGGGCGGTGTTGCCTAGCGCCGACACGGATACGCCTGACAGTGCCGGCCACGCCGTGTCCGTCGCTGCCGCCGCCGCCGCTGCAGGCGCTGCTGGCATGAAGGCTATCACCGGCGCTGGTCCAGTGTCGCCCGGTGACTCGCCAAGGGTGGGCAGCGTGGGCAGAGAGGGCGCAAGGGGCCTGGCGGCAGAAGCCGCAGCGGCATTGAGCCCGCCCGGGCTCACCACCACCATGCGCTCGCTCGCGTGACGCAGCGCCGTCGGGAGGAGCCCACCGCCCCCTCCGCTGCTGCGCGCCAAGGTGGCACTGGAGGCAGAGGCGTTGCGCGTCAGCCGAGACGGGCCGACTGCGGCGGCGGCGATGCTGCTGCCGGGACTGGGTGGCCGGTGGGCAGGGTCCTGCGGCACCCTACTGGAGCCGCTGGCCACCGCGGCTGCGGCCGCGGCGTTGATGGCGGCAGCTGACGCGGCGCCCAGAGAGGCCGAGCGGAAGCCGCGATGGAGCAGGGCTTCACTTGCCTTTGGCGGACTGATCGACGGCAGTGCGGCGGGGCGCACCATTTGAGGTGAGGTGGCGGACGCATTGTCCGGCAGGCCTCGTGCAGACGGCCCCTCAGGATGTTCTGTCGGCGCCGGCTCTGGCGAGCCCACCGCCGGCGACGCAGAGCCGCTGGCGGCCTGGGAGCGCCCCGCGACTGCGGGCGGTTGAAGATCCGGCGGCGGCGGCAGCATGGCGTCCAAGTCCGCCCCTGGCTCCGACAGACCGACCTGAGCCGTGTCCGTGCGAAAGGGCTCTGGCGGCGAAGCCGCAAGGGCGGCCGCACCGCCCACGACCGCGCCTGCCGCCGTCACTGCGAGCGCTACTGCTGCTGCGTCGGGGACCTCGCCGCCACCGCGCGCAGCTGATGTAGGGACAGCACGCGGGCGTGGCGGGCGACCGGACAGGGGCCCGCTCGTGCTGGTGCCTGTGGCTGGAGCGTTGGCTGCAGCCGCAGGGGCTGCCAGAGCCGAGCCGTGTGCCGGCGACGCGCCTGCATTGGAGAATGTGGCCGGTGGCGCACTGCCCTCTCCGGCACTCAGCTGCCCGCCCGGCGCGTCGTCGCTGTCGCCCTCGGTGTCACTAAACAGCGGGCTGCGGCTCCTGGGGGACGGAGGCATCAGCATCCAAGCAGCCGCAGCCGGCGCCGGCGTTGTCCAGGTGCCCGCGACCGAAGACGGGCGCGTCGCACCGTGGCGGCTGCCATCCGGGGAAAGCACCGGCGCTGTGCCTGTGACAGCGAGGATGCTGTTGGGGCGCTGCAGGCCAGTGCGGGACGCCTGCCGGCTGTCCGGGTTTAAGTTGCTCATGGTGCGTGTGCCGCTGCGGGACGCCTGACGACTGTCGGCCTTCGCCAGGGGCGACAAGCCAGCTGCTGCCACCAGGCCGCCCACGCTGATGCTACCCGAGCCGCTGCCGCAGCCGCCACCGCCACCGCCGCAAGTACCACCGCCCGAGGCGGCTGCCACGCGCCGCGCCGCAGCCTGCTGCATGCCGGCAGCGGCGCGATCGCCAGCCAGGGCGCTGACAGCCAGCGAGGCAGCATACTGGAAGCTGATGCTGGGACTGGACTGGGGCGTCGAGCTGCCGGAGCCCGAGCCGCGACAGGCCGTGGCGCCATTGTCGTTGCCAGGAGTGCCGACTGCCGTCGCCACGGCGGCCGACGCCCCGACAATGAGCCGGCCTTCCGGCGGTGCCATGGGCCCGCTGTTGCTGCTGCGGTAGTCGGGATCAAGCTCGAAATCCGAGCCGGGCCGCTGCGACATGGAAGCCAGGCTGTGGCTCTTGTACGGGTGCGGGTGCGGATTGGCGCTATGGGCGTGGTGAGGGTAGTGAGGATGGCGCTGCATCTTCCAGGTTGACGGCGCGGCCTGCTGCTGGTGCGGCTGGTGCTGCTGGTGCACGACGGTAGCCGGGAGCATGGCGCCGCCAGTGGCGGCTGAATGGTGATGGTGGTATTGCTGCTGCTGCTGCTGCTGCTGCTGGTGGCGTGGGCGGCCCGTGGCGCTGGCAGTGGGGCTGAGGCGCGCCGCCAGTGCAGCGATGGAGTCTGATCGCGTCATGGCTGCGGCGGCACCGCCGTCCTTGGTCACGATTGTCGTGGCGGCGGCTGCAGCTGCCGCCGCTGCGGCTGCGGAGGCAGTGCTGCCGCCGTGGACGGAGCCACCCACGCCCAGGCCCAGGCCGCGCCGTACGCCGGCGATGTCCAGGGAGACGCTGCGGGAGCGCGCAAGGACACCGCCACCGTCAGGCGCCAGGTTCAGCAGCGCCGCCGCCGCGGCGGCTGCGGCAGCCGCCACAGCCGCGTTCGGCCCCTCAGGGTCGTCGCAGACCAGATCAGCGGCATCAAAGTGCGCGGCCACCGCCGCCGCGGCGGCCGCGGCTGCCGCGTTCAGTTCCATAGACGGCAGCCGCAGCGATGCCGAGTGGCCGCGGCTGTGCGGGCTGTGCGGGCTCTGCATGGAGATAGGCCCCAGCGCGGCAGCGACGGCACCACCGCTGCCGCCGAGCGTCCCAGTGCCGGCGTCTGAATGGCCATGGGCCGCAATCAGGCCGTTGTTGCTCGCGATGTCTGCGCGCGGTGTGGCGGCGCCATGGTAGGAGCGCGGCCCGTGGGCGCCGGCGCCGTCCAGTGTGGGGTTGGCCAGCATCTCTTGCTCCTCGGCGTGCCCTGCATCGACCGCCTCCACGGAAGCCACCACCATGCCCACCGCGGCGTACGACACGATCTTGGCCGCCTGAGACGCGGGCTTGCCGTCGTAGCGGATGCGACCTGCAGTTCATTGCAGGGGAGTCGTTAGGAATTGGGTAACGATCTCAGTTTGCGAACCATTTTGCAACGCAAGCGCCTACAGTTGCACGCTACTGGCACCACGCACCCGAGGCAGGGTCAAGGGACGCCTTGAAAACGCCGTATGTAATGGCAGCCTTGACGCGTGGTCCTCGGAACAAAACCAAAGGGGCACCACCACCGCCGGCAGCCCCGTATGCAGGTATGGCGGCAGCAGCGCGCGTTGGCAGCCCATGAGGGCCGGCGGGCGTGACGGAGGCATCAGTGTCAGGCATGGGAGAGTGTTCCGAGAGCGGGGGCAGTCCCGCCGCGGCAGGCTGCGGCCACGGCTGGTGCATGGGGGCAGTGGGGGGGCATGCTGAACCGGCCTCCGCATGCATGCACAGCTCTGGGGCCAACCGCAGGTTGCTGTGGATGGAGGCAGCAGGCGGGGTTCCCGACAAGGGCAGTGGCTTGGGGGCATCCGGTGCGGCCGGCTGCGCCAGCGCGTGCACCGGCTCTACAGCCTCTGCAGATGGAGATGCACCACCCACAACCACCGGCCGAGGTGTGGCTTCCCATGCGTCCATTAGCATGGGTGCCGGGCCAGTCGTCCAGATGGACTGCATCGGGGTGGCTGTGGTGGTGTGGGAGGCTGTCCGCTGCGGTGCCGTGCCAGTCCAAGGGTCCAGGGTGGCGTGGGCGGCGGCCGAGTTACGCTCAGGGACGTCGGGGCCGTGAGGGCCGTCACCCGTGCTGGGCCCTGCAGTGGCCGTGGTGACTGACAGCGGCGACCTCGCGCTCCCTGCTGCCATGGGCGTGGGGGCCGCGGCCGCAGTAGCAGCAACCAAAGCAGCTGGAACAGGCGAGGATGTGGAGCCACTGTTGGTCGCGGCCGCTACCATGACACCTGCTGCCAAGGACTGCAGCCGTGAAGGCGTGTGCGGAGTATGCTGCCCGACTGAGTGCGGCTGGTCGCCGTCTGCGGCGGCGCTGCTGCTCGTTGCTGGGGCAGGAACTGCAGCGACGTCGGTGCTGCTGAACGAGCTGGCGTGTGCGAGTGCAAGCGGTGCAGCAGCTGCCGGTGCATGAGTATCTCCACTGGGCGACGATTCGATGGGAGCGCTTGCCCTGACGAAGCACGTGGCCGCCGCAGCTGCACTGGCAACTGCCCTAGGGGTGCCTGGCTGCCGGCACTGCACCGCATACCCTCCTTCGCCGGCGGAGCTCTCTTGCACGGGTGGCGTAGTTGCCGCCGCGGCATCTGGCCCTGGGCCTTGGCCGCTGCTGGGCGGCACTGGCGGCAGAGGGCTCGCTGGCATGACCGTCCCTGGCGCCATCATTGCGCTGGTGGCTGCCGCTGCTGTCTTGCCTCCGCCTCCGCCGTTGCCATCAAACGATGTGCCCGGTGAGCGGCGCCTCCTGGAGTGCGCGTCACCGCCGCAGTCCGCCTGCTCCGTTGGTGTCGCGGGCGATCCGCCGCCGCCGCCGCCTGCGCTCGACAGGCCCAGCAGGCCAAACAGCTTGCCGCGAGAGGGCGTCCGCCGCTGGGAGCCGCGCGGCGTCTGCGCCTGCGCCGAGCTCCGGCCGTCACACGGCACCGCCTCCGCCGCTGAAGAGGCCTCGCCGTCAGTGGGCTGGCCGACGCCCGTCTGGGAGCGGCGCCCGCTGCCGCTCTGCCACCTGCCACCGATGCCCACGCCCGAGGCGCCCGCCAGGCCATGTAGCTCCATGGGATAGCCGCTGGTGGCGGCCGAGCCCCGGCCGCCGCGCGGCGACGGCGGCAGCTGCCCCGGCTGCGGGCTCGTCGCCGGCGGCGGCTTGTGCCGCGACTCTTCGCCCATGATGGCCGCGGCAGCGGCTGCCGGCATGACGATCTCCTCGAACTGCTCGTGCGCCAACAATTCGCTGCTCCAGTGGTGGTTCAGCAGGTCTTCCTGTGCCTGCAGCGCAAACAGGATACCCTGGTAAGGGTTCGCGAACACGCCCACCACGGTGCCGGCGGCGCCGCCGCCCACCACGCCCGCCGAACTCGCGGCCTGCAGCATATCCGCGCCGCCGCCACCGCCGCCGCCCGTGCCGCCTGCGCCTGCGCCCGCGCCCAGGCCGGCGACCCGCGCTGCCGGGACGCCGCTGCAGGCCTGCAGCTGGTCCGCCGCGATGGATCCCAGCGTCGCCTGCGCCTCCAGCACCACCTCTGAGCAGCCGTCGCTGTGCGCTGCCATGTCACTCAGGCCCGGCGACACAAGCAACACGTACGCCACCCGACCCAGCGGCGCGTCCAGTGAGGACAGGCCCGTGCACACCGCGGTACGGGGCGGGCGGTACAGCCCCATGCGCCCCATGAGGCGGGCGTTGTACGCGCCGTACAAGTCTGCAACGCTGCCGGGGGCGGGCGGCGGCGCAGCCGCCGCTGCCACAGCCGCTGCTGGGCCCTCGCCGGCCGCGGCCGTGGTGATGGCGCTGGCGGCCAGCCCGCCAGGGGCTGCGGGGGTGGCCGCGGTGGCGGCGGGGTCGCCCCCACGCAGCACGTGGCGGCCCAGGTAGAGCAGGCACATGGCCTTGCGGGTGAACAGCTCCGGGCTGAGGCGTTTAAGGGTGGCGCGGGACAGCAGCACCTCACCGCCGTTAGCCGCGTCCGAGACCGCCTGCGGAGGGGCCACAGGCAACTTCAAGGTCAAGCCTTTGTTCATGCAAGATAGTCACTGCATGGCAAATTGACAGGCTTGAGGGCCTTACATGGCTCAGCCAAGTTTGGTGATCTAATGAGGCGAGGTTGATAGGGCGTTGCGACATACGGATGGGCCCGTGTGACAAAGCAAGGCGTAACCACAGTGTCGTGCTGCCTTGCCACGCACAGGGCCAACCTTTCCCACCCGGCCATTCCCAGAGCCGGCCATGCGCTCTCACCTTTGCCGCCGCCAACACCTCGCCGCTGTACTTCCACCGGGCCGCCACGTCACTGTACACCAGGTCGGTGGCGCGGCGCACGCCGGTGTGCATGCCTGAAGCAAAGAATAGAAACGGACACGCACGATAAACACGTGGTGGGACTGTTCGAGCGAGGAGAGAAAGTGAAGCGTCGAGTAAGCATGCCGTCGGAAACAGGAGGCCCACGGCCCCGCGAACCCATCCCCACCAACAGCAAGAGCTCTCACCAATGCGGACCGCTAGGCCGCGCCGGACCAGCGTGCACTGCTCCGCACTGACTACCGTGGCATCCACGCCGCTGCCTCCCCCGCCGACACCGCCACCCGGCGCCAGGCGGCCCGCGCCGTACGAGGGCGGGCCCTCACTCCGTGCCATGCTGTACGCGCGTGAGCTGTTGCCGCCCATGATGCCAGGCGCCGAGGCCAACGCCTGGGATGCGGTGGGCGCTGGCGCCGCTGAGAGCGCCGGCGCCGGCGCCGTTGAACCGCCCAACGTTGTGCGGCGGCTGCTAGCGGCGGTGCTGTTGGCGCTGCGGACTTGCCCAGCTGTCGCGGCTGCGCCGCCGGTTCGACCTTCGGCATAGCTGTCCTCAGTTGCCCGGTGGGTGCCGCTCGGTGCACCCTGCTCACCGCCAGGCCCAAATGCCATATCCACGAGTGCCGACAGCAGCTGTCGGCCAAAAGTCTTGCTGCCCAGACGCGAGCCGCTGAATGAGTGCGCGGAGGTGCCGGTGGCTTCGCCCGCACGGTCCGCCCCGCCAGCCCCTGGCAGCGCGCCCAACAAGAGGGCACCGCTGTGCGCCTTCGAGCTCGAGGCTGCCGCGGCCGCCGGGGCCACGGTCCCAGCGCCGGCGCCGTCTGCGCCGTCTGCAGCACCCAATGCTGAACTGATCGCCATGGGGCCCACCCTGGCTGCCGCTGCTGCAGCGGCGGCGGCTGCCGCTTCTGCAGGGGCGGCTGCTGTGGCGGCACGGCGACGCGCGCGAACCCCCGCTCCTGCGGTACCGGACAGGGCACGCTGCGCCAGGAATGTCGAGCCCGCCACCTGTGCCAGGCGGCTCTTGTTCGCGCTCTCGGACTGCACCCGCCGCGCCAGTGACTGCTGCGAACCCGACATGTCCCCGGGGTCGTCGCCGTGGCGTGTGCGGGCCTGGCCCGCCTCCTCCTGCTCCTCGCCTGAGCTGTCATTGCCGCCTTCGATCGTGATGCCTACCAGGCGTGCCGCCTCCTCCTCCGTGCCGCCTTCGTCACTGCTGCCGCCACCGTCGCTTGCGGCGGGCAGCCGCGCCTCTGCGACAGGCCCCGCCGCGGCCAGCCCCACCGCCGCCGCAGCGGCGGCCATGCGTCGCCGGCTGCCGGTGCCGCCAGTACCACCGCTGCCGCCGCCAAGATGCGAGCCGTCTCTGGCTGACACAGACCGCGGGCTGCCCGCCTGCAGTGGCGAGGTCGGGCCGCTGCCGCCCGACGCCGCACCGCCAATTGAGATGCCGGACGCGGACGGACGTTGCCGTGACGCCGAGCGCGGCGTCGCGGCCGGCAGACGTAACGACAGCGCCGCCTTCATGCCCTGCCAGCGCATGGCGGCGCCGCCCGCGGCGGCGCCGCTGCCGCCCCAAGGATCATTGGCGACGGACACCTCCCGCCACATTGCACGAAGCGCGTCCCCAACAGTGACGAGCCGTGGCGCCGGCGGCGCCGCGGTTGCCGCGCCGCGGCCGCCCAGCGCGGGCCCTGGCGGCGACATGTCGCCAGGTATGGCATCGCTGGTGGCGGCGCCGCTAGTGCTGCCGCCGCCGGTATCATGCGACGCAAAGACAGCCGCCACGGCCGCGTCAACGCCGGCGGCGCCGGCGGTGCCGTCCGGCGTGCCATTCGAGCTGTGCACTCGGCGCTTGCTGCTGCCCTGCCGCGCCAGGATCCGCCGCAGACTGCTCATGCGACTGCTGCCGCCGGCCAAGCCGCGCCCTGAGCCGCCAGGCCCTGGGGCCCATGGGCTCGCCGGCGCGGCTGGGGCCGGCGCGGCTGGGGCCGGCCCGGCCATAATGTCCGCGGCGCTGGGCGTGCCCAGGCGGCTGGCTGTGTAGGGCACGCCATCGCTGACGCCGCCCGTGCTGCGCGGCCCGTGCCCGCCGTACTGCACCCGCTGGGACAGGTGGTGCTGCGGCCCGTGTGGGTGTGGCTGCTGGGGCTGCGGCTGCACGGACACTGGCTGCGCCACAGTGGCTGCGGGGCCGGTGGTGCCGGCCAGCGGCTCGAAGGGCAGCTCCAGCGGCACCTCAGTCGCCGTGCGCGCCAGCCACACCGGCCGGCCCATCTCGTGCTCCAGCAGCTCCTTGGGCCACGGCTCCTCCAGCAGCGCCTGTGCAGGCGGGTGGGACGCCCAGGCTTGGCTCAGAATGAGGTCACGAATAACACGCTGAGACAAAGGTCAAGATGAGGCAGTACCAGCTGGCTGCAGCTTGCATTTTGACTCGTCAATAAAGCAGTGCAGTGGCCCGTGGGCTGGAAGGACGTTGTGGCAAACAGCATATCGTACCTGCTGCACCGCTAGCGAGAACTGCAGCGCGTCGTCGGGGTGGTGGAAGCTGATGATGAATGAGTCGCCTGCATATTGTGACGCAGCAGCCGCAAGGACAGGAGATTAGAGCTTGCGGGATTGTTTGGGCCTGACTGGGACCGACCAGCGCCTGTTGTCGCGCCTTCTCCGCGACCCGCACCCGTGTGCCGTGCGCGCCCGCCCCCGGCCCTACCCGCCCATCTTATCCCTACTTCACACCCAAACAGTACCTTCAGTCTGACTCTCGTAGCCATTGAAGCGGACGGCCGTGCGCCGCATGCCTGCGCGGGGATGGAGGGGTTACTGGTAAACAGTCCCGGTCCCGGGGATGGAGGGGGGTCAAGCATGCGTCGAGCGCCCCCACCGCACCGGCCATGCTTGCTGGCCCCGCCTTTCCTCGCTGCACGCCTCCCTGCAGCCCCCCCCCCCAGCCTCCCTGCTGCCCAGCGCTGCGCCTCTCCCTCTCACAGTCGTGGTGCAGGTCGAACGCCGTGTCCATGACGCTGGCCTCAATCACCTCCCACAGCACCGTGCTGCCCTCCACGTCCGACACGATGAGCTGTGAGCGGGGAAACAACCAACAGGCGGGCGCACGCATCAGCACGACGGGGCACGTTGCACCAGCGCGGTCCAGGCGGGTCCAACTTACGCAGCTCACTCAGAAATAATCTTCCGGGGAACGCTCCGCACGCACCGTGGTGTTTTCGCCCACGCCCGGGTGGCCCTTGTGTGAGGAGCGCCGCGCCCGCCGCCTTCGCCGCTGCAGCTCGGCATACGCGGCCACCGCCCCAAGTGCTGCCACCAGCGCCACCAGCACCACCGGCACCGTGATGGCGACCACGTTGACGCTGCCCTCGTCCGAGCCGCTGGGCTGCACAGCCGCGCCCGAGGGGCTGGGAGGCGGACCGCCCTCCGATATGATGCCAATACTGCAGAGCACAGCGCGGACCGCGAGCACACGAATAGGTGGTTCATGCAGCAACCCGCATGCACAGCCCCAAGCAGTCTGGGATTTGCAAGCTCATTGCCCTGCCGGTCTCATGGGCGTCCCGCCGAAAGTGCTCGCTCCCACCTGTATCGGTACAGGTGGCGAATGAGGTTAAAACGCGGGTTATTGCGCCCAAAGATCCCCTGCAGCTCCTTGGACATCTGCGCCACCGCCACAGGCCTGCACGCAACGGCCAAACCCATGCAGCCATATTAGAGGCAGCGGCTGGGCCCACAGGCCTGGCACGCGTTTATCCTGCGTCGTGTTCGCGATGTGGTCATCCACACCTGATAAGGGCATCAATCACACGATCACTATGCTGCCTGCCTGGCCCAAACTTCACCTACGCACCCACGCACCCACGCACCCACGCGCCCACTCACACGTCCATGGCACGCTCGCTGACCAGGGTGGCGAACACGTCCATCATGCGCCGGTAGGCGTAGGCGTCCGGGGTGCGCACCTCCAACATAACGTTCTCGCTGTCCACCTGGGGTGCCGCGTGCCGGCGTTAGCAGCTTGCGCGGGCTCGTGGCTGCCCTCACGACATCCGTAAAGCCAAGGTGCTAATGTTCCGATCTACTGATCTGGCCCCACCCGCGCCCTGCCGACCTTTGCCCCCGCCCGCCCGCCCGCGCGCTCACGCACCTGTGCCTTCATGACCTGCAGGTACTCGGAGATGATCGCCCGCGGGTAGCCGCGCTTTACCCACATGTCCAGGTTGGCGGGGTCGAAGTGCTCGTACCTGCACGAGTGCATGCGCAGCGTGCCAAGCGGCCGTGAGCGGACCGTGCACAGCTGCTCATCAAAATGCACTGCGCTTCCACCCATCCGTGGCAGGCTCCCTCCCTGCAAGCGCATGCCCGCGCACCTGTAGGGCGCCATCTCGGTATGCGGGCTAGTGACCAGGTCCCAGGACACGTTGCGGCTGGACATGTAGGATAGCACCGCGAGCAGCAGCGACTGGATCGCAACCGGCGCGTGGATGTTAATGGCGGCGGAGACCGTGGCTAGCGCTAGGAAGGGGGCTCGGTTGACCAGCCGCGTCGGCCGGCCCGTCTCGTCCACGCCGGTCTGTATGGCAAGCATGCCGGGGAGGATGCGGGTTCGGGTTGCTGATGCGCCCAAGGCGCGAGGTGCAATAGGGTTGAGTGCAACGAGGGGATTGCGTTGCGCACCTGGATGTAGGTGACCCGGTTCTTGCTGTGGGTGCTGTTGGTGGTGTTGGTGCTGATGCTGCTGTTCTCGGGCGTGGGGATGGGCAGCTCCGACGCGTAGGGGCAGACGGCGCGCGAGGTGCACAGCACCAACTCGCCCGTGGACCGGTCCAGCACGTGCGTGCTGCCGGGTAGCAGC
The DNA here is from genome assembly GCA_016834595.1 of Chlamydomonas schloesseri. NCBI lineage: Eukaryota > Viridiplantae > Chlorophyta > Chlorophyceae > Chlamydomonadales > Chlamydomonadaceae > Chlamydomonas > Chlamydomonas schloesseri. Next base: position 454,733 of record JAEHOD010000003.1, read on the forward strand.
GCCACGCTGACCTTATCGCGAACCATCGAGAAGGGTAGGAAGATGTTTGCCTTCAGCTGGTAGCCCCAGCTCAGCGTCAGCGCGCAGCGCCCGCGAACAAACTGTGGACGGGGTACGGCGCAGAAGCCAGGCGAGCCATTTGGGTTAGGAAAGAGCATGACAGGTCCTGGGGAGCTTCCGTGAATACCCACGGGAGACAGACGCCAGGCTGCCGTCGCCCGCAGTTGCCACCGAACGCGTACCTGCATGTTGAAGGGCAGGCACTGCGCGGTGGATTCGTCCGGCGGGCCGTAGTCCCGCAGCGCCACCCACAGCTCCATGGCCGTCCGGAAGGCCGAGTTGTTTGTGAGCGGCATCATGGTGTCCGGGTCGAAGAAGGCCCCCTGCCGTGTGCCGCGGCTCTGCACGAAGCTGCTCCAGATGCTGGCCAGGTTAAATCCGTTGAAACAATCTGCACGGGGAGAGATACAGTCCAATTCAAGATGTCGCAGCCGCAGTGCGCACCTGGGAACCGCTGAACGTTACCAACCCGCACAACCAAAGCCCTGCTGACCTGCACAGCACAAACGCATGCTCTGCCCTCATCCGCGCACCGCCCACTGCCTCACATCTGGGCCGCTGCAGGCACACGCCGTAGTCGGGCACGCCGTCACCGTTCATGTCCGTGCCGTTGACAATGCGTGCCACGTCCAGGAACTCGTCCCACGTGGCCGGCACGTCCAGCCCGTGCTTCGCCAGCACGTCCCGCCGGTAGTACATCTGCAGTACACAAAAAGAAAGGACGAGGTCAGCCAGCGCGCATGGGCACGTGACAGCTGCCTGCACCTAGAAACAGCAGCTGCAGCTCCCGAACCTACCTGGTAGATGAGCCCGCCAAACGGCAGCGCCGAGACTGTGCCCTCCGCCACCACCACGCTGCAAACGCCATCATGTGCACGCATGCATGGTCCGAAAAGGTACACTCGTAATAATGAGCTGGTGCATGCACGGCATTCATTTAGGGGCCCACTGTTAGCTACGCTACGGGCCCAGATTACCCGCCGCGGAACAGCTGGTGTATTTGATGGAAAGCGATTTGGTCCTTGTACAGCGGGTCCAGAACCACCTGTGCTTGGCTCACAGGCGCGGTTGGAGCGAAAACCAATGCAGCGGGTTAGCGCCAATTCGTTCCTCGCTTCAATTGCATCCTCGTGGCCCGGCCGCTCCAACCCTCACCAGTCACCAATCACAATGTCCAGTCTGGCCACAGCCACCCACTCGCTCGCAAATACTCGCGCACCCCGAGCACCCGGACCCTAACCCGGCCCTGTGCCCTCACGCCAACGCCCAGCCCCCAAACCACCACCCCGCATCCCAGCCCCCTCAACCCCAGATACGGTAGCTCCCGCACACCAGGCCCACCTGGCTCAGGTCCAGTGTCATGCCGGCCGCATACAGATCCGCCAGTGCCACCGGGTCCACCTGGAGGAGGGCACGGGCGGCAATGAAAAGCAAGGGGCCGTTGGCGCGGCGGAGCGCTAACACAATGGCAACCACCCTCCCTTTCATGTAGGGCCCTGCCTCCCATAACCTTGTTGCGGGTTCACACAAGCTGACCATTTAGAAGTCGCATTTCCTTTCCGGTGCACCCGTGCCCTTCAAAGCCTGCCGTGTCCAGGTGCGCGCGGCACCCTCACCCACCATCCAGATGTCATAGTCCTCGGGCATGGTTGCGTTGTCCTCCAGACCCAACAGCTGCGGCCGCACCCCAGCGCTCTGCGCCAGCGTGCGGCCCCACACCGCGATCGGCACCAGCGTCATATTGATGCTGGGCAGCGCGTAGTTCAAGGCCGCCGTGAAGTTGAGCGCGCCGATGTAGCTGGATACGGACAGGCTCGGTGCCATGATGGAAACCGTCTGCGGCACATGAAGTGAGGGGGGGGGGTTGCAGCGTGTGCACAGGAGGCGGGCAAGGGCCGCTATGCAGCGCGCAGTGCTGCACACGCCGCGCGTTTTGGGCGCCGATACACGGCTTGCAGAGACTTTCCTTTCCCTCCCCAACGAGGACTAAGATTCCAGTCCTCCAACTTGCTCTGCGCGGTCGCCTGCCGCGCGCTACCGGGGCCTGGCGCAAGTGTGCGGAGCGCACGCGGCGGTGCGGACGCACGGAACAGAGCGGTGAGACGCACCTTTGACACGCCCGAGTCCAGGCAGCTGCTGATCGCCGCCAGCAGCGTCAGGGGGCTCAAAAAGCTGCTGTTGCTGCTGCCTTGCTCCCGCGCGTGGATGGACTCGCACCTGCGGCAGAGGCGGGTTCCGAGGTGACTGGGCGAACAACGCGGCACGACCGGCAGGGTGCGGACTTCCGTTTCAGCCGTAGACCGCAGCAGCTGTGAAGCAACGCCGCTTGTTGCCCTTACCCAGACACCAGTCGAGGCACGACTTGCTGCAAGCAACTATCCACGAAAAAAGAGTTCGCGCTGGCGAGGCGCAGCAGCAAAGCGAGGACCACTGCCGCGCGCCCCGGCCAGTGGCGCGCGGCTGTTCTCCTGCTCTTCATGGCCAGCAGCCAAGACTACTCCGTGACTCGGCATCACCGGCACTCCTCCACGGGGTGCATTCGTTCCTCATTCAACCGATAGCCCCGAGTTAAAAGCACTCCTGGGCCACTAAGTTTAAGCCATCAGGCACTTCAACTCATTAAGCTGAAACATTAGCCCATACAGATCAATTACGAGAGCTTCCATTTCAGCTCGTCTACTATATTCGCCAAATTTCCTATTCAAGGCAGATGGTGAGCGTGGATTGTGCTCGTCTTCGCTTGAGAAGTCCACTTGGTCTCACTCCTGGGGCTCCTCATCCCACGAAATCGGCGCAGGTATTGCTGGAGCAGACCCGGAATACTTATAATAATACACAAGCACATACACAATCGCTACGATATAACGAGACACAGTAGGGGTACATTGCGGAAAGTCAAAGGTCGGCATGGCAAAGTCGACGTTCGCGCACTTTGCGGCCCTTGAGGAAGCCCTTTCAGGGCTAGCCACAGATGCTGCGCAAATGGTAAGTGCTGGCTGATATAAGCAAAAGCCTCGCACATGTTCACGCCGCGACGCTGACAGGCAGACGTGGTGACTTTCTTTCCCCGCGTCCTGCGCCCGTGAGCTCACGTCCTTCCCCTGCTCAACCCGAAGGCACGGCCGTACCTGGCACGCATTCCCGAAGGCCTGCTCAGAGACTACGCGGCGATAGGCGCCATTGCCCTCGCATTCTGGGCCGTGGAGCTGGTGCTCCTAACTATACTGGTGCCGCCGCTGACGCAAGTACTCCTGCAGCCGCCCAACAAGGTGACCAACGGGCGGGCTCGTTGGCGCTGACGCAATTAACATCGTAAGCAACATGTACGTCTATGTTTATGAACGCAGGGAGCCGACGCAAAGAAGCAGCTGAAGCGGGCGCGGGGCGCGGCCGTGCAGACCGTGGCGCGCATCGTGGGCACGGTGCACAACACCCTCCAGGTGCGCGGCGTGGCGACAGAAGCAAGTGCCCGACACAGCGATAGCACTCCCCATGACGCACACTGGCCCCTACAAATGAAAGCAATGGACAGGCCGCATGCCACCCACGTACACGGTACACGCCTAACACTCACTCCTGCCCTGCCCACCTCCGCCGCGCGCACGCACACACACACACACACACACACACACACACACACACACACCGGCCCTCATCAGGTGCCGCTGGGCCTGCTGCTGCTGCTGGACCCCCGCTTCAGCTCCAACCGCGTGTTCCAGACCAGCCCACTGTCCTACGCCGTGTGCTACATCTCCGCCGGCTACTTCCTGCACGACCTGGTCATGTGCGCCTCGCGCTTCGCGCTCGAGGGGCCGCTCTACACCATCCATGCGCTGGTGTGCCACGCCGCATACGCCTTCGGCGTCACCACCGGCTTCATCCACTACCACGGTGCGGCGCGCTCGGGGTTGACTGCGCGCCCAAGCACCAGCTTCGGTGTGACACAGTGGGGGCTGCGACTGGTGTTGATAAGGTGGCGGTTTCGTTTGGGCCATGTGGCTGGCCGTGCACGTTACCGCAGGGGCCAGCACCAGTGGTCCCCGACTGGTGGGCTGACGCAATCGCTCTGCAGCGGTATGATGCCTGGCGCTCTAGGCTTCTTGCGCGCCCCTCTGCCACACACCTCGCAGGCGCGGCCTTCCTGCAGTGGGAGCTCTCCACGACTTTCGTGCACCTGCGGTGAGCGCGGCGTTGGCAAGGGCGCGCGCAAGCAGCGCAGCTGTACGCGTGAAAGGGCATCTCCGCAGGCGCTGCAACCCACGTCACACCGCCGCCCAAACCGAATCTGCTTGTCCATCTATGCGCGCACACGCACAGACACATGCACGCGCATATGCTTGACTCCGCCTGTGCTTGCCCTGCCCTGCCCAGGTGGTTCATGTACAAGGCGGGCTTGGCCAATACCACGGTGTACGTGCTGAACGGCATCGCCATGGTGGCGGTGTTTTTCGCCTGCCGCATCGCGTGGGGCTACATTGGTAGGTCGTTTGGGAGCATGCCCAACACCAGCAGAGAGGACTTTCATCGAGTTTCGCCAATCAGCAGACGTGCTGGGCGGCGCGGGGCGGCTGGGCGGGGCGGGGCGGGGGCCATCCCTGCCGGGTTTCGTCGGGTTCGCCGTGGGTACTTATGTCAAGCACGAGGCGTAATCTTTGCGCCCGGTATCCTTAAATACGGTACATTTACAGAAAGCGTGGTGCTCGTCGGCGACGTGCTGCGGGAGCGGTGGGTCCCTGGCGGCTCGCCGTTTCCTGTCGGCGGCACCGTTGGTTACTGCATTGCGGCGGTGGTCATGAATTCGCTCAACACGTAAGTGCACGTGTGGTTGCATGTGCGCGCGCCTGTGCTTGAAGTGATTGGGCAGGTGTGCAGGGCAAAGGCGGCGCCAACGCGTGGGGCAAACGGTTGGGTGGCTGGCATTCAGGCACTTCGGGTTCGGGTGGGGTTGACATGATTGGCACAGCACTTGCCAGGTGAGTAAGTACCACTTGTGGTTACACCTCGCCCCGCTGTCCGCCCCTCCCTCCCTCCCTCCGCCCTTGGCTGTGTGCTTGTCCCTGCCTGCCTGCCAGGTACTGGTTCTACAAAATGTTCACCGCGGCACTCGCGGTGCTGCTGGGCGGCAAGAAGGCCAGCGACGTGAGCTCCCACAAGGACGACTAGGCGGGCGGGCGGCTCCGCCACGGCCGGACACACACGTGGCGGATGAGGCAGCATGGCCTGGCGCCGGCGGCGGCAGTAGCAGCAGCAGCGATGGTGGTGGTGTGGCTATGGCTGCAGCTGGCGCAAGAAGAGGAGGCGACCGTATGTGTGGTTCGATGCGCCTGCGGATGCTGCCATCGGGCGGGTTGCTGCTGCGGCGGCGGCGGCGGCGGCTGGGTTGCCAGTTGCCACGGTCCGCCCCATTTTCGGGCTGCAAACGTGAGACCCTTCTTCCGGTATGGTGTGATTCCTTGGGGGAGTGCCAAAGCTTTCTTGTCGGCCTCTAGGGCGCGTGCAAAAGTAGGACCTTTCTGAAGGCATGTGTTCTGCTTTTGATACAGCTGTCTGTGTAGTTTGAGTGTGTAGCCGTGTAACCTGTATTAGGTCATCGTCAGCATGTGATGCGTGCTTTTTGCTTTATTTCTAGGGATCAGGCGCGTGTGTTGCGATATGGTTAGGCCAGAGCCTGTAGTAGAAGATCTTATCCGGACCATGGCCGCACGGCCATCGTGACTGGGAGGCGGGCGGGCGGGCATTCATCGTGCAAGGGTCTGTCGAGAAGTGTCGTTGCAAGGTCTGGAGGCGGCCCCTGCCACATGGAACGTTGGAAACTCAACCTGGGCGCCGGCGGGTGCGGGCCTAGGCCCCCACAAAGCAATGCAACTGTGGGTGGCCGTTGTGTTGTCCTGTGCGCGACGCCTCTGATGTACGTATGCGGTGAAGGCGCGTATACCGTGTGAGTTGGGCCACTGCGCGGGCACCACATGCTCTGTGATCTATACCGCGCAAACCCCCCAAGAGAGCGCGGTATTTTGACTAGTTGGGTCAAAACCCAAAAAGCGGCGCAAGCGAACGGGCTAAGGAGCTGACTGGTGTCCAGGTAGCGGTCCGCAGTGGGGCGAGCAAGGCCTGTGGTGTTGTAGGCAGCAGTGGTACGACAAGTAGTGCGGCTGCTGTTGACTCCTGCACTGCGTGTTGGCTGGCTCCTGCTGTGGTGCCGCGACTGTTGGGCACCTAGGTTTGGCTCGGTGCCTGTCCAAACCGACCCCGGCTATGTCCGGGCGATGAGGTAGTTCGGCCTCAGACTGTGGAGGGGCTCAGCCCCTTTTCCCTGACACAGGGGAACACTTGTCAGTACCACATCCCAACGTATGTCCAGGAGTCTCAGGCATGCAGAGCCTGTGTGTACTGTGTAGGGTGTAGCCAAGGCCGCACGATTAAAGCGGGTCAGCGCCCCATGACGCAGCTCCATGGCACCTTCCGGTCAGACTGACGAGCGTTTCCGAAGGCACAACCTCCTTAGCAGCGCCATATGACTACTAAGCACACAACCAGGACTAGTGGCGTTTTGGCGCCGGACCGGTGGTCATGCCCTGGTACGGTATGCCCCGGGCAGTGCAAGACACAGGGCCGTGACAACGACGTGGAGGCGACAGAAGATAGCAGAAGTACAGACAGGTTGCCGGTTGCGCCTGTGTAGACGTGGCATATGAGGTGACCTGCTGCAAGGTTACTGTACCAGTCGACGGTAACGTTACCGTAATGCCTGTACACGTAACGCAGCTTGTTCCAAGGGCCCTTTCCAGTGTCACGACCATCTGCCGGCTCGTGCCTGGCTCGTCACCGGTCACACCACTACTGGGTCGGCGATGAGGGAGCCGCGTACCACGCCCTGTAGCCACGAGCGTGCAGCCAGGCCCTCGTAAGGCTGACTGAAGCCTCACTGGTCGGGAGTGCGAGCGCCGCACCCGCTGGCTACAGGCGGGACGCTCTGTCCTCCGCCTAAAGTATAGTCTGATAGATGCAGTGTGAGCTAGCTGCGCCTGTGGCCCGAGCCTGAGAGTGATGTTGCTATGCGCTCGCGCGCCTAGACTTGGCATGCCCTCCGAAGACGCCTCCAACACCAGAGCGACTCACGAACCACCAGAGATCGTTACAGTATGTCGTCTGTAGTGTGTTGGGTCAGCAGGTGACTGTAGGTAGGTAGGAGTAACGGAAGAGCAGCGCCGGTGCCGAGCCGGCGCTGCACTCTTGCACCTGGGCGGCAGCCTCATACCAACCGCCACCGCCCCCTCAACCCGGTCAAGCGGCTAGGTTTCCCCGATGCCATGCCGGCGAAATGCACTGCCGGTATAATGTCGTGACACCAGACTACCGCATGCATGCGGGACGAGGTGCAATTCTACTCCAGAAGTACTGGTTGTGCACATATGTAGCGTCCGGACACCACCAAGTCTTAAGGATGAATTCCTAATCGAAGCATGCAACGGTAACGTTGATGTTGCAGTTTCATTCATTGGATCATAGAAACCGCCGCGTCATGTGCCCGTGTGCATATCCCTGACCTTGATGCTATCGCAAACAACACCCCTAATTATACAGCAACAGCTTAAGGTCATTCATCATGGCAGCTGGCACGGCGACTGCTGCCAATAGCGTCCACTGCTGCTATGATCTCATACCTGTGCAGGAAAGAAAGACCCAGGGAGGCGTTGATACGGTAAGGAAGCGGTTAAAAGGATACAATAGTCGAACAACGTGGACTTCCGCGCACAGGGAAACATGGCATGTCACAGCGCGCACACATGAATGGCCCTTATTACCTGGACGGTGGAGAGGACGGCATTGCCGAATTGGAGCCGCACTCTGCCGCAGCAGCACTACCACCAATGCCTGCCGCTTTGACGGCAGCAGCATCAACGCCCGCTCCGGCGCCCCTGCCACGTTGCTGCAGGGGGCTCGGCGACCGGGCCTTCGCAGCGCCCGCCGGGGGCCCAGCCGCTGCCTCCGTCCCCGCCTCCGCCGAGCCGCGCATGCCTCCTCCTTGCACATCCGGTCCCGAGCGGCGCCTGCTTGCCGATGACTCCGAACCGCTGACGGTGGCAGGCCGCGCCGCCGCCAAGCCGCCCGCGCCGCTGCCATTGGCAGCGCCAGCTGCCGGCCGATGGAGCTGCATTCCGTTGAGCCCGGCCGCTGCGGCACTGGGTAGCGGCAGCGGCGCCTGGCTCGAGCCTGGGGCAGACACGGCCGACGGCGGCTCGGGCGTTGCCTGGGTGGAACGGTCAAACGTCAGGTCAACAAAGCCGCCCGAGAGGACGCTCCAGGGGCGTGCAGGGTCGCCGTCTGGTGGCGGCGGTGAGGGCGAAGGCGCCGGCGGAAGGAAGGGGTGGCGAGGTGGCGGCGCCTTGCGGCGCTCGGCCCTGTCGACTGCCCCAGCATGCGGGTCGGGGTCGGGGTCGGGCGACGGCTGGGCAGAGCGCTGCGAGCGGCGTGGCGGCGGTTGCGGCGACGGCGAGCGGCGGGTAAGTGCCTGCGCGCCGACATGAGCGTTCACAGGACTGTTTGCACCCTGATGCAGCGGCGGCAGCGGGGCGCGGGCGGGCAGCAGCGGTGGCTGGTGGGGAGCAGGTGGCGGCAGGCGGGACGACGCTGTGGCGTTTGCACCTGGCTGCTGCTGCTGCTGCTGCTGCTGCTGGCCGTTGTGCTGGGCAAGGGCTCTCGCGCCGCCCTCTGAGGCAGCGGCGGCGACAGGGTCAGGCAGCACGGCCCCGCCGCCCGCGCGCTCCTCCACCGCCGACGTCCGTCGCGATGACGACATCAACACTGCCGCAACGTCCGCGTCCGCCGCCGCCTCGGCTGCCGGCACGCCGCCATCACCCGCCGCAGCCCCAGCTTCCGGTGCAGCTGCGGCGCAGGGGTCAGGGAACACGCGCCGCCCGCTCCTGCTGCGAGCGGTGGGGGCGGTTGGATGTGGTGGGGGCGCCACGGCGCGGCCAGCGGGGGGCGCTTTGAGCGGGCTCAGGTGTGCAGCGAGGGGCGCCTGCGTGGGAGACGCGCGGCCGCCGTTCGAAAGGGTTGCGGAGGCGGATGCCGAGGCACTGGCAGGTGTCCTGCAGTGCGCTGTGCTGCTGCACACCTCCGCCACGAACCCTGGAGCCTCCGCCAGCCCCACTCCTGCCCCTGGAGCCCACAGGATCCCGGCGGCTGAGGGTGTGGTCGTGTGCTCCCGGCTTGCCCTCCGTGCTGCGTCTGCCGGTGCTGCAGTCTTGCCCGGCGTCGCAAACGGCGGCGTCCGCCTGCCCCCCTCAGGCCCTGATCCGCCCCTGCCAAGCCGCGTGGGCGAAGCCCTCGCTGCCGCAGTAGCAGCTGCGCGCGCCTCCGCTGCCGCAGCGGCCGCATTCGCTGCCGCGCTGCGCCGCCCCAGTGCCGGCTCCACGGTCGCGCGTGCACCCGCACCCACACCCGCAGCCGCCCCTGCACCCGCGCGCGTCCTGCTCACGCTCCCCGGCCTGCCTCCCTCCCTGCTGCCCTCCTCCTCGGCGTCAGCGGCTGCGGCTGCCGCCGCCGCCGCGGCCAGGCGCTGCTGCTGCACCCTGAACCAGGGCGGCAGGTCGCCGGTGATGCTGCGCGGCTCGCCTTGGAACAGGTTCAGCGCGTAGGGCGCCAGCGGCATGGGACTGCGAGTGCCAGGGGCGGGAGGGGCGGAGCAGGAGCGGGAGGAGCGGAGCAGGAGAGAGCGGGCGGAGCGCAACGGTCAGATGATTGCGAAACAGGCAGCGTGAAGAGCAGGGTGTTGGACGGTCATGCAGTGTTACGCTTCCTACAAAAGCATCACCAGAGAATCCGCTCCCGGGCGGCCGACCAACTCACGAGTCCATGCGGCCGGTGCAGCAGCGCAGCGCCGCCGCCAGGCTGCTCAGGCGCGTGACCCTGCGCGGCACCATCCTGAGCGGGTCGGACTTGCCGGGTGCGGCCTTGAAGCTGCGGTGCCCCAGCAGCGCGCCGCAGAGCGCGCGCGAGAAGTGGTTGCAGTTGCGCGACAGCAGCCGGTACGCCGGCCCCACCCACTTGCCCTGTGCAGGGGGAGGCGCGAGCAGACCAGGTGGCGGGGGCGTGGCGTGCGCGTTGCACGTGGGCAGTACGTCGCGAGCCGAGCTGGGGCCTACCGCGGCCCCGCTTTTACGCGCCCCATTGACCATTGATATCTTGCTTCAGCGTGGACCTCCGCTGGCCTGTCAGCTGCCCCTTATGTCACAGCGCCCCTCTTGCAGCCTCAAGCTGCCCCCTTACTGCTCCTCCAGCCGTTCTCCCGGGACGGTTTGGGCTTTGGGTTCGCTCGGTTGTTTGCTTTGGGTTCTGGAATGAACTATCCCACCCACCCACCCACTCTGCACGCCTCCTGCCTGCCTGCCTGCTCACCTGCAGCCACAGCGGCCGCAGCACCTGCTCGTCCAGCTCCGCCAGGCTGCCCAGCCACCAGCCTACCACCACCCGGGACCGCAGCACGGGCATCCACTCCAGCGCCGCCGCCGCAGAGCCGCCCTCATCTGCGCGCACGGCACACCACAGCGCCATCATGCCCAGCAGCCCTACTACGCACGGGTAGCAGAGCGCCCGAGGACCACGCGCCGCCCCCGAATTGGGGATTGGAATGAACTATCCCGCCCCTCGTTCTGTTGCATTGGGTATGGTTTATTGGGCTGGAAACCACACCACCACCCCTTCGCATATACACCCCTTCCCCCGGCCGCACATCCAACCAACCCGCTCGTACCGCACCCCTGCTGCTGCTCACCCTGCCCCGCCTTCACGGTCTCCTCCGCCTCGCGCCGCAGCACGAAAAGCGGCCGCGCCAGAGCCATGATGCCCTGGTCCTCAGCACTTGCGCCGCCGAAGGCGTACTCCGTACCAGCCACCTGTGCAACATTCGGGAGCGCGGAGGTTACGGCATACCGAGGGCACGCGGAGGTTACGGCATACGGGGCACCCACCACCGGCCCACCCCGCCAGCCGCCCCTCACCTCCACGCCCGAGTGGAACGCGCCGCCCAGGCCGCACGCCGACAGACAGGCGTTGAGGCGCGGCGGCAGGATGTCGTACAGGTTTAGGATGACCTGGCGGCACCGGGGGAACAGGTCAGGAAGATGAAGGGGCGCAGCGGGCGAGGAGGGGGGGGGCGCTGAACGCGGAACCACAGCGGCACGCCTCCTCGGATCCGTAACCATGCTCACCACAACCCCGGCTTACCTTGTATCCCCGTACCAGCTGGTGCGAGTGGACCCACGTGATCTGCGGCGCGCCCCATGGATCCAGGTAGCGGCTCACTTGCAGCCGGCGAGCGAGCAAGACGCCTGGGGCAGGCATGGAGGTTGGGCGGGCGGGGACGTCAGGACGGGCGTCCAAGCTGGCGTGCCGTTAAGGGGGCCGGGGACCGCGGCCCCATAAAGGGCACCTGGCATGACACATTCTGCGCCTTGGCTCAAGGCTCACTTTTAGGCCCATCATCGGCCTTCGCGTTGGCTTCTGGAGTCGCTCCGGCTTCTGTCGCCATCCTTTCCGCGACCGCGTCGGGTAGATGTAAGTTGCGTTATTTCCCTTTTCCATCTACATACATACACTCCAGCTGAATACAATCTGGCGGAGGGTGAAGCAAGGAGAAAAGTGCTTCGGAGTCAGGGGTACAAGTGCAGCTATTCCAAGCTCACAACCAACTGCAGTGCTCCAAGTGAACTTGATGAATTAGTTTATATTACCAAAGAAGCACTGCAAAGTCGCAAATGGGTTCCGTCGGCATTGGAAGCCATCTCCTCTTCCCCCTCCACCCATCCGTTCTATCCCCGCCGACTCCAGCCTACGAAGCACAGCCTCGACATGGCACTACCCTATACCCGCACAACCGCAACCTGCCACAGCGAAACAGCCGCTGCCTCCTGATTCCCTGCCTCCCCCCTCGCGCGTGCCCCTACGAGCGCTACCCAAGCTGCCCCTGCCGCATCTGCCGGTCGATCTCATCAGCATCCAGCTGCCCCGGCAACCGCCGCACCCCGCGATTGAAGATGCTATAGGCTGACACCTCGCCTGCGCGCCGCTGTCCCAGGTTCAGGAAGATTGAGGCGATGAGGGACACCAGGATGAACACTGGGCCCAGACCCACACGGCTGGCGGCTATGCAGCCGGCCAGGAACACGACCAGGATGGCGAAGCGCCGCGGCCGCACCAGAACCACCCACTCCAGCACCTGTGGCGTGCACAAGAGAGGAAGTCATCGGTGAAGGGGCAGGAGGAGTGCAAAGAGAGGGTTGCAAGCGCGTGGGCGTGCACCCAAGTTCCGCCGTCGGCAGGGCATAGAGGGGCAGCGGCGGGAGAGCGCGAGCGGCAAGGGAGCGGCTGGCGTTGTACCAAAGGCTGTACAGCCGCACTCGACAAGTAACAAAAGAGTCACCAGTAAGCACATATTCCTCTATCTTGGCCGTAACTCCACTCCGTGCCCATGTGCAAACACCCCGGCCCTCCACTCACCCAGTCCGGCACGCGGCTCCGCAGCCACTCCACCGCCACCGCCTCCCACCGCGCCGCGTTGGCCGGCAGCTCTATCCGGTCGTCGTCATCGTCGCCGGCCGCGTGGGAGCCGCCTCGTGCCGCCGCCGCCTTGTTGACGGCCGCCATGACCTCGGCTGACGGCCCCTTGCGCTGCGGCGCCACCAGCAGGTGGTCTGCGCACATGTGCCGTTAGGCGGCAGGATACGGCGCAGACGGCGTGTCCCCGGGGTCTCACACGACGCGGCTGCAACCGTAAGCCCGGTGCTACAGCTTTGTGCACAACACATCAAGCGCTTGCAGCTTGCAGATGCAAGAGGCAATCCCGCAGATGCTGTATGGCACGTGCCACTGCCACCATCCTGCCCAAACGGGTCACCCACCCCGCCCATCACGCGGCAGCAGCATACATCCCGCCGGCCGCTCCCTGCTGCAGGTCCCCGCCTTCATGGTCCTTCCAATCTCTCATATGATTCGTCGAGTGCCCTGGACTGACATAAGCCACGGGGATCCATGCTGCCGATGCCGCGCCCCTGCCTACCTCCGTCCTGCAGAGTCACCAGTTGCCCCGGCTTGTCGCCGGGCAATGCGCTTCCTCGAAGGACCACCTTGATGCCGCCTGGCACGTCACACGCCGCGCAACCCGCGCAGAGCAGACGTGACAACGCAGAACAACGCGTCATATGAGTGGGCAGCAGCAACTTCTATAAAGTCCCGAGCTATCGTGCCTTCACAGGCTCGTCTGCCATCGTACGGTCTTCTACACAAGAACAATCCGTGCGGCTATGCGCAAGCGCCCCATCACGCTGATACTCACCTTTCGTTATAGCCCCGAAGGCTTCCTCTGCAGTTTTAAATATCTGTTCCACCTGGTGGACAGACCGGCAAGGTTGCAGGGGTTGACGAGTTGGAGAGACGCCGAAGGCGGGTGGGTGTTGCAGCAGCGGTCCTACACTACCGCAGCACGGCCACAATGCCCACTCAACATAGCCTCTCCTTCGCTCACTTGACATGAAGCTGGTAGCTGAGCTACATGCCGAGGGCCCGCAATAAACTGCAGCGTCACAGAGACGGTGCTCATGGCTGTGGTGCCCCCAGCGACCCGCTGGGCAAGTGGTGTGTAACAATACTACTAGCGAGGCGTTCAATACTTCAATTATAAGCAGTCACCCGTGCTTTGATGATCGAGTGCGGGAAATGCAGGCCGGTATTAAAATGTATGCACAGAGAGGAGCGCCTCTTCAGGTGTAATCTGTCATTGTAATCTCAAATTAATGTAAGTGTAATGTCAAAGTCGCCGGCTTGACAAGTGGCAGAGCATGGACAGCAGGCCGCTGCGGAAACACACCCTCCTGCACACCCTCGGCGGCCCCCATCCTCGACCCACCTGTCACCACCAATGCCGGTCCGAGCCTCGCGCTGTGCCTCAGATATCTAATTGGCGTGCTGAGAGCGTCACAGCTCCACGTCTCGTGCAGCCTAACGCCTCAGTCTGCATGATCGGTGCGCCTGCCCGCGTGGCAGAGACGGTAGAGAGCACCCAGTGACCCAGGGGCGAACACTGGAGGCGAGCCTTGAGGGCGAGCACCTTCACCCATTGCCCTTAGGCACACACGGCACACCACCCTGACCCCCACAGCTGCCCACGCTGTTCAGAAAGAGCCTCGAGGGAAGCTCCCATGCCATGGCAGCTCTAGCACCGAGTCCTTCGAGCAGCTGTGCGAGGAGGCTTGCAGCTGCATGCCGTGGGTGCATTCATTCGTACCTTGCCAGGGGCTCTGCCTGTGCCCAAGGCTCTCCCCGCAAAGCTCCCTGCAGCCTCCTTGCCCACACCTATTCATGGTTACAAGTACGTTGGTAACATGACAAGGTGAACTGTGAACACACGCTGCCGTGGCCGAAAGTGCCCCACAGCCCTGCACAACTTGTGCAGTCCCATGCCCTGCCAACACCAAAAATCGCCACTCACCCAACGTTCCGATACCACCATGGGACGCATACAACTCCGGACGGTGCGCACATCCAGCCCTAAAATGCAGCGGCGCGTGCACAGGCCCCCCCTTAAGCAGACATGGCCGCCAGGACGCCTTGGAGGCATGGAATGCCCACTGCAACGCTCTCACTGACTCGCGACGAGCTGCTGGGCATCCGCCGCTGCGGTTGCATGCCATGCCAACATTCTCCCCACCGTCAGCCCAGCGCCTCGCATTTCGCACAGGGTGCGCACTGCAGACTCGGGGAATGGACGCGCTGTGTCCCGCGCGGCTGTGGCCAGGCCACCGTCCATGTCCCCTCCTCATCAAATAATGATGCCATTAATGAAGAACGCAGTGCTGCAGTGCCGCGGCTGTGGCCCTAGAGTGCAACTCCGCCCCACCAACCCCAACCCCCGCCATCCATGCTGCATGCACACGTCCATGCGGCCAATCTGCACACTTGGTTCATTATCAGTTATGAGGTTCTTTATCAGATATGAACACCCCGAACAAGTGCTCCCCTGTCACGGGAAAAGGAGCTGAGCCCCTCCACTCTCTGAGGCCGAACGTCCTCATCACCCGGACATAGCCGGGGTCGGTTTGAACAGGCACCGAGCCAAACCTAGGTGCCCAACAGTCGCGGCACAACAGCAGGTCTGTAACGCCCGAAAAGAGCATGAAGCGCGAGCCACAACCATGCTTTGCAGTGCCGTGCCGTGCCGTGCCATGCAGCGCACTGCATCCATATCGCCTGGCAGGCAATCCGCACAGCGGCCCGCGCGGACATGCATACTCGCAGAATTGCAGCGAACCGCCGCTTGCGCCCCGTACTAGTATCCGTCTGCACTTCGCTCTAACCTTACCTAGGCATTCAGCTTCGCAGTTGCAAGGCGCTCCTTGGATGGATGCAGGACATTCCCAACGAGTCTCGCACAATGTCAAATACCGTGTTGAAGGGACATCAATACCGAGAGCCGCAACCAGCATGATCGACTGTGGCGCCAGTCGACCTCTTAGACCTGGCCCCCTCTCCCGAGCTACTTCCATCCAGCAGCATCCCAGCCCTACAGGGGCTCCTGCCGCCAACACCAATGGCAGCGGCAACGTGCCGACCGGCCCTCCTAGAACAGGAATCCGTCACGGTCGAACACCTGCGCGTGCGCCTCCAGCGCCTCCAATTTAGCGCGAAGCTGCATGGGGGTTGGGACAAGGAGCAACATCAGGCATGTTGACACGATGTTGAGGGGAGGAGGTGGCAGGCGTGCAAGCGCAAATCCAGGGTCAGGCACAGGCACATACAACAGCGCACGCACAAACAGGGGCCGCCGGTCCGTGCGCGCATGGAGCGGCCGCGCGAGACGGACCCACATGTACACACCGACAACACGCAGCCCTTGCGACCTATTGCAACACAGCATGTACCGCCCTGGCTGCTGCACACAACCCAACACGCCCTCCTTGGTCGAATCTCTTTGGTTTCTGGAATGAACTACCCCCCCCCACACACACACACACAACGCACGAGTGCAACGACCGCACGCACCTCCAGTATGTCTGCGGGGCGGCGGTCCTGCAGCAGGCAGCGGTCCAGCCGCGCCATCCACAGCGCCGCCAGGTCGGGGTCCGACAGCTCGGCAAAGGCGGACAGGTACTCAAACACCAGGCCGTCATCCTCGTCAGCGCCAACGCCTCCAACCGCCGCCGCCGCTGCTGATGCTGCTGCTGCCGCCGCAGAAGCTGCGGCCGTGGCGGGCGACAGCGCGCTGGGCAGCGTGCCGGCGGAGTAACCGGCAGCAGCAGCGGCAGCTGCAGCTGCGGCAGCGCCCCCGCCGCTGAGCGGCAGCTCAACGGGCGGCGGAGCCGGCAGCTGCGCGATGGGAGGGTAGGAGGCCTTTGGCTGCAGCGACGGCAGCATCAGGGTCTGCGTCCCGGTCGCCGTCAAACGCTCCGCCGTCTGCGCTGACGGCGACACGCCCGGCGGCGGCGCTGCCTCCAGCGGCGGCCCGACGTCGGGCCGGGCGCTCATCACGATGGGACCAAGCGCTGCCGCCACCGGGTCCAGCAGCAGCGGCGGTGCCGGTGACTGCAGCCCGCCCGGTGGAGAGTGCGGCGGCGGCAGAGGCGACGCAATGACGCGGGGCGAGCCGGGGCCGGCGCCGGCGGTGACGCCCAGGCCGCTGGTCATGACGGTGGCGGTGTTGGTGGTGGACATGCCGGCGCCGCCGACGTCGATGCAGCTGCTCTGAGCCGCCAGCATGGATGATGACGTGCCTGCACCGGCGGTGACGCCCACAGTGCTTGGCAGGGGTAGGATCAGATAAGAGCCCGACTGCTGCTGTTGCTGCTGTGCCTGAGGCAACGACGAGCGTGCATTGCCAAGCGCCGCGCCGGCGGCAACCGCGGGGCCGCTGGCAGCGAGTGGGGCGCTGGTGCCCGAGGTCCGGGGCACATCGGCCGCCGGTATCAGCATGGGCGCCGACGTGGGCGGCTGGGCCTGGCGGCTCTGATGGGGCTGAGGTGACAAGAGGCCGGGCGTGAAGCGGCCGGAGCTGAGGCCGTGCTGCGTGCTGACGCGGCGTCCGGAGCCCTGCTTTTGCGGTTGGTGGGCCGGCGCCGGGCCCAGCAGCTCCAGCCGATACACCTGGCCTGCATGCCCCGACCGGCCTGAGGACGCCTGCTGTGTTAGCCCCTGGCGGCTGCGCGCGTGTGCTGCGGCCGCGAGCGCCGCCGCCGCCGCCGCCGCGCCTTGCTGGCTCTGCTGCTGCTGTTGCTGTTGCTGTTGCTGCAGCTGCAGATGGAGCTGCTGCAGCTGCTGCGACTGCATGAGCTGCCGCATGGACGGCCGCCGCGCCAGGGACGACGGCGCGCGCTCCACCAGGCCCGACTGCGACAACAGCACCTGCTGCTCGCCCGCGGCATTGGTGGCGGCGGCAGCGGCCGCTGGCACGTCCGTACCGGACTCCAGCCCCTTCCCCGTCGGCGCGGTGCTGCTCGTGACGCTGCCGGTGCCGCTGACCGCGGCTCTCTTGCTGCTCTTGGCGCTGTCTGCGCCTCCTCCGCCTCCTCCGCCCGCGCCCCCACCGCCGGCTCCCATCCCATTGCCGGTGGCCGCCCCAACGGCGCCGCTGTTCAGGCACATGGGCACCAGCCGCAGCTGCAGGTGCACGAACTCCTGCAGCATGTGCGGCTGCGACGGGCCGCCCGCCTCGGGCAGCGTGGGCAGCTTCTCCCCTGCGCCCGGCATCAGCCCGCCGCCGCGGCCGCCGCGCAGCGAGGGCGCCGTGCCGGCGCTGCCCACGCTAACGGTGCTCAGCGGTGCCTGCACAACGCCCAAGCCCTGCCCCGGCGCGCCAGGCGCTGCAGCCGCCACCGCCGCGGCAGACCCGGAGCCCAGCGCCGAAGCGCGCATGTCGATGGAGCCGAGCTGCTGCTCCACGGCGCCGCCAGTGCCGGTGGAGGAGGCGGCGTCACTGCTGCCTGCCAGTAACGCCGCCGCCGCCGCCGGTGGCGCGCCCACCAGGGCCTGGGGATCCGCGCTCCGCGGCCGCGACCGCGATAGAGTAGAGGCCAGCCCCAGGCGCAGCCGCGTCAGCAGGCTGGTGTTGCCGGCAGGCGCCGGTGTCGGCGTCGCGCCGCCGCCGGTGTCTCCGCCGCGGCGGCTGTCACCCGCGGCAGCGCCGCCGTCGCCAAAGCCCAGCGCTGACGGAAGCTGCTCCTCAAGCAGGCGGCACGGGGGCAGCGAGCCCGAGGTCTGCGAGCTAGCGCCAGTCGTGTGACCTGCCGCCAGCGCCGCCACCGCTAGCGCTCCAGCGCCGCTGCCACTGAGCTCGCCAAGGAAGGGGCCCGGCAGCTGCAGCCGAGGGCTAGCGACGCGGCTGTGCACGGCGCCGGCGCCGGCTGTGGTGGTCGCTTGGGAGTCTGCGCCCACAGGGCTGTAGCTGGTGGCCTGCCACGGCACCGGGGCCGCAGCCGCTACGGTCGCAGACTCGTGCGGCACAAGTCTCACGTTGTCGTCCTGAAGGCGCGGCACGGGAATTGGCGGCGGCACCAGCAGCGGCGCCGCGAGCGTCCTGCCGCCGGCACCGCCTAACGCCGCGCCACCGCCAGCGCTGTGGACCTGGGAGACTGTGTCGGCGCCGCCGGTGCGGGGCAGGCCGTGCAGGCCGGGCAGCGAGGGCACGCCGGAGGTGTCCGGCGCAAGCAAGCCGGCCGCGCCGCCGGAGCCACGGCGCTGCGTTCCCGACGTGAAGGAGATGCTGGTGCCCAGCGACATGGCCGTGCTGCCGCGGAGCAGCTCCCGGCTGTCGTACATCCCGCCGCCGGCGCCTCCCACGGCGCCGCTAGCGGTGCTGGTGCCGCCGCTGGCTGTGCCGGCGCCCGCGCCGCTGGAGAGCCCCGAGGGCAGCCCCAGCCGCGCAGCCCAGTGCGGTTGCGCCGTCGCGCCAGGCTGCCGGCCGGGCGGCCCCATGGACATTGCGGCGGCGGCGGTGGAGCCGTCGCTGCCGGCAGCGCCGGCGGCCGAGTTGCTGGTGGTGGCGCCGCCAGCGTACGACACCTGCCACAGCCCCGAGCCGCGCCGGATGGTGGGTGACAGGTGCTGCTGTCCCTTGTCCGAGCCGGGCCGCATGCCCGCGCTGGAGGCGCTGCCACCAGGGCCGCTGGAGGAACCGGCGGAAGTGGCGACACTTGCAGCCGCGCCGCCGGCGGTTACGCCGGCGCCACCTGCTTGGCCGAACTGCTGATGGTCGCCGGCGGCGGATGAGGCCACAGCCAGCGGTGAGCGGCGGTAGGTGGTGCAGGTGAAGGAGCGCGTGAGGCGGCTGGGGCCGAGGGCAAGGCGGCCCGTGTCAGCGCCGCCGCCCGCAGCGCCAACGGCCATGCCGCCACGACCTGGAGAGGAGGCCGGCGGCGGCTGGTACCGTGCCGGCGCTGCGCTGGGTCGGCTTTGCGGCGGCAGCGGCGGCCTGCTACCCGGGGACGCGGTGCCAGCGCGCGGCTCTGTCGGTTCCAAACCCCCTGCTGCTGCTGTGTGTGTGCTACTGCCGCCACCGACCGTGTCCTCGTCGTCACTGCTGCCGCCGTCAGTGATCTTGTACCCAGCCGCCCGGGCCTCTGCCACCGCCGGCGACTCCTGAAGCTCGGCTGTGCTTTGCGCTGGCCAGTGCTGCTTGCGCTGCGGCGGCATGACAGCAGCTGCCGTTGCAGCTGCCAAAGGGGGTTGCTCGCCGCATGATGCCATTGCTTCACCCTCGCCGATTGTCGCAAAGGCGGCGCCGGCCCGGATCCCACTGCCGGCGCCCGCGCCTGCCCCGGCAGTGCCGCTGGCGTAGGCACTGACGGCCAGCAAGTCCTGCAGTTGGGGCCGGCCGGGGCGCTGGCCGTACGTGAAGGAGGCGGCGGAGCGCGGCACGCCTCCCCTGCGCCTGTGCTGCTGCTCCTGATATTGCTGTTGCTGCAACTGCTGTTGTGCCATGTGCGCTTGCGCGTGCTGCTGCTGCCGCTGCTGCTCCTGCAGGCGCGCCAGCTGCTGCTGCCAGCTCCCCAGCTCTACGGTGGCTGCATGCGTAATGCCGGCAAAGGCTGCAGACGCGGCAGCCGCCTGCTCCTCCGCGCCGCCGTCCGGCCTGACCACATCATAGTTGCTGCTACCAGTGCCCTGAGCACTGCTGGCTTGGTCTACGGCCGTTAACCCCACGTCCACAGCCGCGACCTGCGTCACACCTACAGGGCCCGCTTCTGTGGGACCCTCCGGCTTGGAGGCGCCTCTCGCACGCTCCTCCTCTTCCTCCTCCTCCTCCCGCTCCTGCTCCTCCTCCTCCTCCTCTTCCTGCTCCCGCTCCTGCTCCCGCTCCTGCTCCCGCTCCTGCTCCCGCTCCTGCTCCGCCGCGCTCGCTGCCGACGGTTTCGACGATGGCGCCAGGTGCGCATCCATCCAGCCTAGCAGCCGAATTGCACCGCCACCGCCGCCGCCGCCCCCCGTTGCGCCGCCCGTTGCGCCTCCCGACAGCAGCGGCGTTGCGAAAAGCGCGCTGCTGCCGCCGTGCGCGGCCACATACGACGGCCGCAGCGCGTTGGCACCGGCCGCGTGGATTGTCGACGTGGTGGTGACAGAGGAGTCCGCACCCAGCACGGACGACAACATGCCCGGCGCACATGGGGGGCTGGCGCGCTCCGCGGTCCCGCTCGGCCCCTGTGCCGCCGCGCCGCCGCGGCCGTGGAGCGCGCCCTGCTCATCCTCCTGGTCGACCAGCAGCAGCAGAGAGTCGCGGCCGCTGGCGGGCCTCAAGGCGCCACCGCCGCGGCCGCCGCGCTCCACTTTGGCGGCCGCGGCAGCCACGCCGCCCGCATCGGCAGCCGCGCCGCGGGCGGCGGCGTCACGCGCAGCCGGCACAGGGCCGGAAGAGGCCCCGGCAACATCGTTTCGCCGCCCGCCGCTGTACGGCTGCCGCGCAACGGCCGCTGCATGCGAGAACGGCGAGGGCGGGCTGTGTGGGAACCCCTCAGTCGCCGCATAGCCGCCGTCCGAGCCGTCGCCGCCCTCGGAAGGCAGCTGCAGCTCCGGCAACGGCCCCGCGGCGCTGGTCGGGCGCAGCGTTCCCGACCCCTGCGGCAACTGCGACGGAGGCCGCAGCGGCGGCGTTGCCGGCGCTGCTGACAGCCCGGCATGCGCAGGGCCTGGAACTGCGCCCGCAACGCCCGCAGCAGTAGCAGTAGCAGCTGCTGCTGCTGCTGCTGCTGCTGCGGCTGCTGCTGCTGCTGTTGCTGCTGTCGGGCTGGTGTTCGGGCCGCTGGATGGCGTCAGAAACGCAGGTGCACGCATGCTGGCGGCAGCGGCGCTGGCAGGCCGCAGAACTGCATGCGTCTGCGAGCGCAGCTGCGCCTCAGCCCCCGGCACCGCCGACTGCGCCGGGCGCTGCTGGTGCGCCATCGGCTCCGGATGCGAGCCTGAAAGCAGGTCCAGGGACGACCGCGCGCGCAGCTGCCGCGCGCGGCCCGCCGCCGCCGCTGCCGCCGCCGCCGTTACGGCGGCCAGGCCGCCTGGCCTCGCGCCCGGGCTGCCACGCAGCTCCGCCCCCAGCGACTGCGAGTGCGATGCCGCTGGTGACGGCGGCAGCAGGCCGAGCCCGGGCCCGGGCCCAGGCCCGGGCGCGGGGTGCTGCGGCGCGGGCAGGAAGCGGCCGTTGGGCGAGAGCGCGGGCGCGGGGTGGTGGTAGTAGGGGTAGGTGTTGCCAGCCTGCAGGTGCGCGCGCAGCGACGCCGTGGAGTCGCGCATGGCGCTGCCGCTGACGTGACTGCTGAGGTGGCCGCCGCCGCCGCCGTCCAGGCCGGTGCCGCTGCCACGCTCGCCGTAGGGCGACCAGCCGCCGCCGCCGCTGCCGGGTGCGCCGCTGCTGCCCCCCACCGCCGTGTCCACCAGGAGCACATCGCCCATCATGCCGCCATTGGTGCCTGTGATCCGCCGCCCGCTGGCGCCGCCGCCGCCGCCGCCGCCGCCGCCGCCCGGCGAAAGCAGCAGCTGCTGCTGCTGCCCGAAGGTGCCCGGCGGCGTGGGGCCGCCGCTGCCACCGCCGGCAGTCCCGGAGCTGCCGCCGCCGCCGCCGCCTGGCCCGTGGTTGCTTCCCGTAGGCCCCGTGTAGCCGGGTGGGAAGTAGCGGCGCAGCGAAGCGGCGGCCTGCTGCGTGCACACCACCGTGTTGAAGCGCAGCGAGGTGAGCAGCCGCATCAGCTCGTCCACCACTGCGCGGCGGGACGATAGGGGGGGGGTGGAGCACAGGGGTTGTGGTTTTGCAGGTCACCAGGAGAAAACGGGACGGTTGTGAACACGAGCCGGAGAGGCTTGGTGGAATGTTGCCTGGTAGCTGGGAAGGGAGCGGCCACGCTACGTACAGCCGTACCACAGCCACACCCACACAGAAGCAGGTAGGCAAGCAGTGTGGTACCCACCCGGCCCCTCGTATGCCAGCACGCCGGTGAGGCTGTTCAAGATGGCGGCGGCGGAGCCCCAGTGGACCACGCCCTTGACGCGCGGCCCGCGCTCAACCAGCACGGCCACCTCGCCGCCGCCGCCGCCTCCACCTGCACCGCTGGTGCCACCGCCGGCCCCGCTAGCGCCGCTGCCGCCGCCGCTGTGGCTGCCGCCGCCACCGCCGCCGCTCGTGCCGGTGAGCGCTGCAGTTGCCGGCGACGGCAGCCACAGCGGCTCGCAGGTGGGCGTGGACAGCAGGTGGGCGCTCCAGGCGTGGCGGAGCATGCGCGCGTGCACGGCGGCCGCCCACAGGCCCGCAAGGTAGGCGTTGGGGAAGACGGCCATGGCGCGGCCGGCGCCCAGCTGCGTGAGGTAGCCGCGGTAGTGGCGCGCGTACTGGTAGCAGAGCGCCTGCGGTGCACAGGAGGCGGCAGCAGCGGTAGCGGTGGCGGCGGCAAAGGCCGGGTTGGCAGAGCGAGAGTCAGTACGGCACGCGTCCCGGGGTGAGCGAAAAGGGCGGCAGCAGGTGGCCAGGGTGACGTACGCGTTGCACGTGGGGCGCGAACAACGCTGTGCACGGTCCCTGACCTCCGGCGCCGCAACCCGCGCGCCACAGCCCCATGCCCATGCCCTGCGCGGCCCCCCTCGCTCTTATGCATTGGGTTTGCTTTAGTTTGGGCTGGTAACCACACACCCCCCCACCAGTCTCTACGCCCCCCCCGCGCAGCCTCCCCCACCTGGAACACGCAGGCCGCCTCCAGGCTGACCCGCGGGTCGGCGCTCTGCAGCAGCCACAGCGAGGAGATGCGCACCAGCGCCACGCCCACCATCACCAGCGGCGCGTCCAGCAGGCCTGCGGCGGGCGGGCGGGCGGGCGGGTGGGCGAGTGAGGGTTAGCGTGCATCATTCCCGTTCAGGGGTGAACAACTGCAATGTTAGCAGGTGCAGCAGCCATGCGCACATGCGTGCTGCCGAGGGGAGGGGGGTAGCCATCCATAGGAAGGTGTGTATCAAATGTTTGTGGAGTGCCGGGGGAGACGCGCAGCAAGTGGGGCGCGGTGGAAGTGGAGGCGAAGGGGTCTCGTGCAAGTGGGGAGTGAAGCGTGTGTGTATGGGCGGTTGCAGGCAGGTGGTGGTTGTGAAAAGGCCCAGGGGGAGGGGCCCCGCCGCGCGCCCTCACCAAGGCCCAGGGGCATGAAGGTGCGGGTGAGCGGCCGCTGCAGGGCCGCGCGCAGCACCAGCGCCGTGCTGTGCAGCTGGTACAGCGTGGCGGGCAGCCTGCGTGTGTGTGTGTGTGGGGGGGGGGGGGGTTCCATGCATGTTAAATTAATGAAGGGGGGGTGCCATGCTTGTTAACTTAATGACGAGATAGACGGGGGGGGCGGGTTGTGGTCACCCAACCGAATGCATAGGAGCGAGGAGGAGCGCGTGGCCTAGTGGGGCCCGGGCCCGGGCCAGGCAATGCCACATGGCCTGCCCACCTAGCCAGGTCTCTGGGTCCCTCATTACGCCGCATGCACCACCGGTTCAGCCCCCACTCACTTGGGCGACCCCAGCATGTTGTCCCCAAGCCGCCACAGCACCACGCCGCCGCCCGCCAGCAGGTTTTTGTCGCAGCGCCGCACCGCGTGCCGTGAGGCAAACACCATGCCGCCGTGCGCGGCGTCGGACACGGCTGCGGCGCGCCCGCGAGGGTGCGGTGAAGCAGGAGCGAGCAGAAGAAGGGTTCAGCCACACAAGATGCACAGAAGTTTGGGGAGAGGAAGGGCCATACTACCGGTAAGTTTGCAGGGGGTGCAGGGAGGAACGGTTGAGGAGATGGGCTGGGGGCCGTGTGGGTCGCGGCAGTGGTGAATGCGTGCGTGGAGCGCAAGCCCCATGCGGGACGAGGCCAGGGCACCGGATGGGGAGTCTGGCGGCTGGCACTGTGTGTTAGAGATCACAAGGGAGAGAACTGGCACTGTGTGTGTTGGTGCTGCTGCGGGCGGCGTGTGAGGGCTTACCCTTGGCGCACAGCAGGATGGGGCCGCTGTAGCGGGTGCGGCCGGAGGGGTGCGACCGGTTCACCTCCGCCTCCTCCTCCACACCGCTGTGGATGCCGCAGCGCACCTGTGCGTGGCCAGGAAGCAAACCAAGACCGTGAACAAACCGATACAGTTCTTCGTCGCCGCTTCCGCGCTTCCGGTGGGTTCACAACGGTGGACATGAACACTGGAGGGAGCTAACCCCGCCACCTGCCTGTGCTTTCCACGCCTGCTGCCAGCGTCCGCCTGCCACCCGCCCCGCCTCGTTCCTCTCTTCCTCCACCGCTGCCGGCCCCCCAGACTCACCTTGAAGCCGCGGAACACCAGCACCGCGCCGCGGCTGTTCTCCCCGCCCAGACCCGGCGGCAACTCCACCCACTTGGCCCTGAGCTCGGCGCCATACGTGGTCGGCGACGCAAACAGCTTCTTGGCAGAGCCCGGGCCGCCGGCCGCCGCCGCCGCGGCAGCGCTGCCGCGCCGCTTGCGCCCGCCGCCGCCGGCGCCCGCCGCGGCGCGGCGGCTGTGCGCCAGCATGAGCGCGCTCTGCAGCGACGTGCCGTAGGACAGGGTGCTGGTGCCGGTGGTGGAGGACTGCGAGCGGCTGTCGCTGCTGTGTTCCTCAGCACCGGCACCGGCGCCGGCACCGGCGCCGGCGCCCAGGCCTAAGCCCATGGCGGCAGCACCACTTCTCATGGTGGCCAGCGGGTCCACCTCCCCCGCAGCAGCGCCCGCCACTGCCACATCCCATGGCGCCGCCGACGGCGACACGGCGCCGGCCAAGTCTGCGCCGCCGCCCTCCGTCAGGCCGCCGCCGGTGGAAAGCGTGGGCACGCCGGCGGTGCCGACAGCCGCGGCCGCTATGCCGATGCCGTCGGCCGCCACAGGCACCGTGCGCCCACCGCTGGCGGTCTTGTAGAGGCCCACGTGCAGGCGTCGCAGGAAGCCGGTGCTCAGCAGACGGTCCGTCCATGTGGCCGGCCGCCCGCCGCCAGTGCTGCCGACGGGGCTGCCCCCAGCGGGCGCAGCCGCCGCCAACGCCGCCGCAGAGGCGGGCGATGCTGTGTCCGTGGTCGGCGACAGCGGCACGACCGCGCTGATCCGGCTGCTGCCGTTGCCAGGTGGTGCTGTTGCAGCGGCGGCGGCGGAAGCAATGAGTGCGGCATCAGCTCCGGCATACGCAGCGTCGGATGCGTGCCGCTCGCTGGCGGGGCGCTGCAGCCGCGCCTGCCGCGGCGCGGCCGGTGCGTCCGCCCGGAGCATCCCGAAATGGAACGATTGCGCATGCTGCCGCGGCGCCGGCGCGGTCGCCGCTCCTGCCACCACAGCCGAACCCGCTGCCGCTGCCGCCGCCGCGCCGGTCAGGTGCGCCAGCGTGTCCAGCATGCGGCGCTGCCGGCCCTGCTGCCCCGCCGCTGCTGACACCGGCTGCCGCGGGCTGTCCAGCTGCTGCTGCTGCTGGCGGCGGCGGTGGTGGTGGTGCTCCGGAGGCAGCGCATTCAAGTGGGCTAGCAGCAGCTCGCCAGCCACCCCGCCGGCGCCACCGCCGCTGCCGGCGCCGCTCTGACGCGCGTCGTTGCCAGTGCTTGCGCCGCCGTCGCTATGGTGGGAGGCGTTAGCAGCCGCGTGGGTCGCCGCCGCCGCCACCATGCCGGTGGTGGAGGTTGCCATCGCTGTGGAGCTGCGCGTGCGCCGCATGACAACCAGCGTCGCCGAGTGCGGTGGTGACTCCTCCGGCAGCACCGACGTCATGATGGCCTTGGAGTTGGGCCGCAAGCTGAAGGGCGCGGCCACGTGGCTGTGGGAGTGGGAGTGGGGGACGGAGAGAGGCGGCGGGCCCAGCGCCGCAGCCGCAGCCGCAGCCGCAGCCGCGGCGGGCTGCGCGCGCGGCTGGGGCAGCCCCGCTGCCAAGCCACTACCCAGCCCCGGCAGTAGCGCGGGTGACGTCGCGGCATCACCACCGCCGGCAGCGCCGGCGGGCGCAGCGCCCAGCCCCTGCCAGGACCCAAGCGCGCTGCGCGCCTGCGTGTGCGACTTGGCTCGAGGCAGAGCAGTCCCACTGGTCCCGCTCAAGCCGCCGGCGCCACTGGGGCTGCCCAAGGCTCCGTCCAGGGTGGTGCCGTGTGGAGGCATCGCCGCGCTGTCAGCCTGCGTCACGCGCGCGGAGGCGGAGTCCTCCACACCCGCCACCCCGAACTCGCTCACGATGACGGCCCCCGGACCCAGCCCCAGCGACCCAGCTCCTGCGAAGCCGCTGGTCGTGCTGCCATACGAATCCGCCGCCGCCGCCGCCCCCGCCGCCGCCAGCACCGCGCCGAGCGAGGGCGCAGCGCCGCCCGCCGCCCCAGCTGCCGCGGCCGCGGCCGGCGCGGCTCCTAGGAGCAGCCGCCCCGACTGCATCACGCCGATCGGCACCCCCGTGCGCGGCACCGGCATCGACGGCGGCCTGCCGCCACCGCGCCCTGCGCCCGGCCCGCCAGCCAGGAGGCCCAGGCCACCACCCTCCGCCGACTCGGGCTCGGTGGCGCTGCCCACGCGCGCCAGGCCGCGCACGCTGCTGGACGCCAGCACATGGTACGGCGACGGCTGCGTCCCGCTGGTGCTGCCGAGACCGCCGCCGCCGCCGCCGCCGCCGTCGTCGCCGCCGCCGCCGCCCAGGATGATGCTGCCACTGGCGCCGCCGCCGCCGCCGCCCCCGCCGGCCATGCCTGCCAGCAGGCGCGCGCTCGCGGCGCTTGGCCTGGCGCTGACGGTGCCTGCCAGCGCCGCCGCCATGGGGCTTCCCATGCGCAGGCTGAGCGACGCCGACCCCAGCAGCCCCGACTGGCTGGGCGCGCGCGACGACGACGCCGCCGGCGGCAGCTGCTGTGTGTGGGCGTGGCTGCCGCTGCGCATGACGAAGCTGAGCGGGCGGCGCATTTGGGCGGACAGCCCGCTCAGCATCTCCAGCCGCCGCGCGGTGCGGCTGAAGGTGCGGAACACGCCGCTCATGGCGCCGCCGCTGCCGGCCGGCCCCAGGCTGAGCCCGCTGCCGCCACTCTGCGAGGCGGCGGAGGCGGCTGCCGCCGCCGCGGCGGCGGCTGTGGCCGCCTCCTGCGCCCGCAGCGCCGCGGCCTCCGCCTTGGCGGTTGCCTTGGCCATCAGGTGCCGCAGCTGCTTGGCCGTGATCACGTAAACCGGCCTGCATGCGTCGTGATGTGTTGTGTGTTAGAGATCACAAGGGAGAGGACTATGATATGTGTGTGTGCGTGCGTGAGTGTTGCTTCAGACGCGCGCCATGCGGCAGAGCGTGAGCACGCGGCAACGCAGGGGCCGCGCGCGCCGCACAGCAGCATGCTTCACAGCTAGCCGGCGACCCCTCGCCCCCGCCCAGCGCCCCAGCAGAGCACGGCGACCCAGTCTGGATGCCGTGGCTTTGCACGCCGCATGAGACACGAGCAGCGGCACGACAAACACTGCATTACCTGAGCGCCGCGCCCTGCCGCCCGTGTCAAACCCGGCGGTCCGCTCCTCCGCATCCCCCGCCCCGCCCCGCCCCGCCCCCCCCCCCAGTGCGCCCCCCCTCTGTGGCCCTCAGTCCCCACCTGCATGCGTCGTGCTGCAGCACCTCCAGCGGCCAGGCCTGCGCCATGAGGTCGGCCTGGATCTGCAGGCAGAACCGCACCGCGCTGTCGGGGTCGTGGAAGGCCACCGTGAAGCTGTCCCCTGGGGGCGTGGTGCGGAGCGGAGGGCGGGAGGGCGGCAGGGAGGAAGGGAGGCCAAGCGGAGGCGTTGGTAATTGGGGGCCAGGCGATGGTGACAGGAGGAGGAGGAGAGAAGGGAGCAGACATGCGAACGAGAGGATAAACAAAATGCAACACAATGCGACGCGACACAACGTTGGAACGTTACACAGGGCACACCGAACATTCTCCTCCAGCGCACTGACTGTCACCGCCGCTGCCTCCGCGCCCCCCCCCCCCCAGGGTTCCCCACGCCGCACCAGCCCCGAGCCCCTGCCCCTCCAACTTGCCTTCCTGTGCGGTGGAAGGAAAGGAGGAAGAGGGGGCGATGCGGCGGCGAGAGATGGACGGCAGGAGGTCAATAGCAAACACCAATGGCCAGCGTGGAACGACACCCTCTAATTTAGTGCAACTCCACTTCCGCCCATTTTGCGTAGGCACTTTCGTTTTCGTTCGCCCCGCACCCAAGTGCACTTACCGTGACACTTTCATATCCTCCATGTTGAGCGATGGCCTGCAGGTGTGTGAGGGCACCGAAGGCAGGTGCGCGCTTTAGGCTCCCTGAGTATGCTTCACGCTGTCACGCACCAACGGCCGCCACTGCGACGATCACACTCGGCGCCCGCGCCGGGGCAGCCCGTGCCGGTATGTGCAGGGGCGGCCCAGCCACCCAAACACGCTGCCATACACGCTGGCACACGCGCCCCCTACAATATCTTCGCCCCCTTAAAACACATACTCACGCGCGCGGCCCCGTCCGCCCACTCGCCCACTCGCCCACCCACCCACCCACCCACCCACCCACCCACCCACCCACCCACCCACCCACCCACCCAGCCACCCACCCACCTGCCGCAGCGTGTCGTGGTGTATGTTGAGCGCCACGTCCATCACCATGGCGTCCAGCTCCTCCCACAGCACCGTGGACGCCTCGATGTCCTGGTGGCACAGGCAGGCAGGCAGGCAGGCAGGCAGGCAGGCAGGCAGGCAGGCAGGCAGGCAGGCAGGCAGGCAGGCAGGCAGGCAGGCAGGCAGGCAGGCAGGCAGGCAGGCAGGCAGGCAGGCAGGCAGGCAGGCAGGCAGGTGGGGGTCTTGTTACCAGCCAAAACTAAACCGAGGGGGCCACAAGGAAAGGATGTGCGGTACACATAAGATTGCGTATGCGGAGCGCGCACACGCGACCCGAGGCCCCTACGCCTGCTTCGTTTCTTTCCCTCCCCTCCCCTTCCACGCCCAGCACCCAGCTCCTCCTTACCGTGACCACCAGCGTCGTGGCCGGCCCCACCCCCGGGTCCGCCCGCCGCCCCCAGCCGCGCTTCACCAGCAGCTGCTTGTACGCCAGCGCCGCCAGCGTCAGCAGCGCCGCCACGCCCACGCACGAGACCGCCGCCGCCACCGCCGGGCCCGCCGGCTTGTACGGCACGCTGCGCGGCACTGTGATGCGGCCCACGTGGTAGCGCGCGTCCTCGGGCGGCGGCGGCGCCGCCGGCTCGGGCGCGTTGAGCAGGTCCCAGCGCCCTATGGACACCAGGTACTGCAGCCGCAACGTGGAGTGGCCGGGCACGTTGGGCCCGAACTGCGCCGCCAGCGCTGCCGCCATGGCCGCCATGATCTCGCCATCGCTGCGCACATCGGCGGCGGCGGCGGCGCTGCCGTCGTCGGCACCACTGGTGTCGGTGCCGGTGCCGGTGCTGGTGCCGGTGCTGGTGCCGTACAGGCTCATGTTGTAGGCGGCGGCGTGCAGCGTGGCGCGGTAGGCGCCGAAGCGCTGCAGCGCGCTTGGGAAGCCCAGCTGGTTGGGGTGCGTCAGCGCCTGGCTGGTGAGCGCCAGGTAGTCCTGGATGGCGGCGGCGGGGTAGCCGGCGCCCGCCCAGCGTGCCAGGCTGGACGGCATCACGTGGTCGTAGGACGTCGGCCCCAGGGGCACGTCCGGGTCCAGCATGAGCGTCCACACCACCTCCGGGTCCGTGATGCGCGCCAGCCAGCCCAGCGAGTGCGCCTGCATGCTGTGGCTGGTCAGCGCGTCCACGCCCACCGTGAGCGGGCTGAGGCCCAGCAGCGGCGCCACGTTGGCCAGCAGCGGCTGGCCCAGCGCCAGCGGTGCGGTGGCGGTGGCGGCGGAGGAGGTGGTCGAAGTGGAAGAGGTAGAGTTGGGTGCGGCGGCCGCGGTGGCGTCAGGGGTGCCGGCGGCTGAGAGGGATAAGGCGTTGGCCGGCGCTGCGGCCGCCGTGCCGGCGGCGAGCAGCGCGCGCCGGCGCTGCGCGACGGCCGCCGCGGCGGTGGCCGCTGCTGCCGCGGCCGCCACGTCTGGAGGCTGCGCGGTGGTGGTGATGGCATAGGGGCACCGCGCGCGCGTGCAGGCCTCCAGGCGGCCGGTGTCGCGGTCCCACACGTGCGCGGAGCCGGGCAGGTGCGCCAGGCGGCCAAACTCACGGACCTGCGTTTGCATCCGCCAGGGACACGCGTACCGTACTGTAAGCAAACATCATCCACAACTGCTCACAACTGCCCACGCACGAGCACACGGTGCTCCCTGGCGGCTGCGACCAGCGTCCCTGCGGCACCGCGCTGCGCACCCCCCCCCCCCAAAGCAACGCCCGGCGCCCGGCGCCCGGCGCCCTCACCGCCTCGGACGGCGCGTGCAGCAGGTGGTGCTTGTGGATGGGGTGCGGCCCGATGAAAAACGCGCACTGCCCGGCCGCGTACAGCCGCGCCGCCGTGCCCTTGAGCGAGCTGCAGCTACCCACGTACGCCGTGTCGTTGGCCAGGGCCCGCGGTGGCCCTGCGGGGACAAGCGCAGTGCATACCAGGTGCGTTGTGACGACACGAGGGCGCTGACACGCCAGGACGCGCGCTTTCCACGTTCCCAAACCAAGCAGCTGTGTGGCCGTATGTGGCGTCGCAAAGGCCTGTGCATGTGCATGTGTGTGGTGGTGTGATTGCGCGCGGCGCTTCGCGCTCTTACCGTATGCGTACAGGCGGCGCAGCATGCCCAGCGCGGCTGCCATGGCTGGGCTCTGCACAAGCGGCTGGAAGGAGGCGGGTTCAAAGAACGCGCCCTGCGCCAGCCCCTCCGCCTGCACCAGGCTGGCGTACACTGCCAGCAGCTCAAAGGCGTCCGCGTGGCAGGCTGCTCAGAGAGAGGGGCCAAGGCAGGGAGAGGGCGGGCAGGCCATGTAGGCATGCATGCAGGCAGGCAGGCAATACAGTAATTGAATTACGCAGGCGCCGGAGTACCCGCTTCGCAAGCCTTCCATACTGCCCAGGCAAACATCATCGGCCCTCCTGACTACGTACAACAACGGCCCCACACAGCCCTCTGCGCCGCGTCGCGCCGCCATGCCACTCACCGGCAAACGGCAGCGTGCACAGCCCGTAGAAATCGGGGTCCGGCGCACCGCCCAGCCCCGCCGGCCGCCCGTGCGCTGCGCCCACCGCGGCCACCAGCTGCTCCCACGTGGCAGGCACGTCCAGCCCGTGCGCCGCCAGCACGTCCCGCCGGTAGTGCAGCACGATGACGGAAGTGCCCAACGGCAGCCCGTACACCGAGTCGCCGCCGCCGCCACCGCCGCCCGCCGCGCCGCTGCCGCCGTCCGCCGCCGCCGCCGCCGCCGCAGCAGCAGCAGCAGCAGCAGCTGCTGCAGCCGCGGCGTTGGTGGTGCTGATGGTGTTGCGGGAGAGGCTCCAGCGCACTGCCGCCAGCAGGCGCGGCCACGTGCTTCCCAAGGCGTCTGTGGCAATGAATGGGCCGAGGTCCAGCATCGCCCCACTGGCCACCAGGTCGGGCACCAGCGCCGGGTCCAGGGCGAGCAGGTCAAAGGTGGCGTTGCGGCCTGCGATGTGGGTTGGGGCGGTTTGGTGTGGGTTGGTGCGGTCTCATGTGGGTCAGAGGTGCGAAGAGGCTGCTGGAGAGGTCACGATATCCATGGCCCTGGGTTACGCGGCCTGCTTGGGCCCCCTGTGGCGTCCAGTCCGCCTGCCCCAGCCCCCCACCTGCTCCCCCACCACATCCCAGCCTACCGCGAGCCAGCTGCGTCTGGTGCACGTCCCACTGCTGCCGCCCCATTGAGAACCACTGCACGGGCGGCTGCCCGGGGCCCGGATCCGGCAGGAGCTGCGCCAGTAGCTCCGCGACGCGCGGCAGCGGGCCTAGCAGCCCGTGCACCTGGGGGCATTGGGGACAGGGTGTCCGGTGAGGGGGCTGGGCTCAATGGCCGCGGTGCGCAGCATGCCGCAATTCAAGAAGGCTGCACGCACAGTCATAGGCTGACACCGGCGGCGGGCGGCCCCAGTGAGTTGCCTCGACACGCGCGCTGAGTGCGGGGCCAGCCCTGAAAGTGAGCCCCCCACACGCTGCCCGGCCTTGAGCCAGCTGGCGCCGCCCAGACTTTGGCGCTTTGGGCCCAGCGGCGTAATAACTGCCTAGTGCAAGATCGTCAACCAACTCGTGGTGAAGAGTACTTCGCCACTCGCCGCCCCAACCTGAACTCAACCCGAAGACCACGGGTGCACCAGCGCACGACCGGAGTGTGACCGCGGTGTGTGCCACCTGGCCTTGTTTCCGCGCGACCGAGCCCCGCCGAGCACCCATGCCATGGCCTTGACTGCGTTACGCACGCTCTAAACCGGCGCGGGCAGCTGCCCCAAACGTACCGGCTCGTCGTGCGTAGCATTTCCGCACTCGTTGAGTATGTGCAGCAGCGTGCGATTGTTGCAGCTGCATTATGTACAAAGCGATTTTCTTTCAAACTATCAACATCCGCGAAACTGTGGGGCGCGATACAGTTTTCTCGTGACCAACCTTTGTCGCAACTCCTTGGCCCCAGACAGGAAGCAGTATCTTCCATAGTCTCCGTATGCTTCATGAGTGAGCCAAGCGGCGTCCTCTTCATGCGCCGAGCGAGCCGGCCAGAACGACAGGGCCACGAGGCTCAGCCAGAGCAAAGCCTGCCTTGTCATCCAATACTCTCGAGTTACGTACTCCTCATTCTACGTGTTTCATGTCGTCCCCTGCCAGCGGCCAGGGCCAGCAGACGATTACGCCCTGTATTTCTTCGTTGCATCCTTATTTTGGTTATGCTGCGTTTTGTAGCTGGTGTACGTAAAAGCAGGTAAGCATATGTTAAGATTATACACTGCAGCCCTGCTTGCTGGTGCTTGCCGCCCCATCCCACGTCACACCTGTGGTTACCCCGCCCACGGACCGCCAATAAGGACTTCTCCCCCGGCCCGCCGGGTTGGAACTAGCTCATAATTATTCCCCCTAGGCAAGCTCTGATATCAAGCTTCGAAAATTTGGAACAACTACTAAGCTTGGCCTTGCACACTCGACGTCACAATGCGCGGATCGGCCAGGACCGCGCATATAATCGTATTTTAACATCTCCCCGAATTCGTCCCGTAACAGGTGCAGGTTCGGGGCTTCAACTCATTAACTGGCCTATTTGCTTGGCTGCCTCTCACCACGCTCATGAAAGGAGGGCTTCCGGCAATGCGGCGTGCATCAGGCTGCACACGATCACACCCGGGCACAATCTAAAGGATAGACGGGGCCCCCCGGTCCACCAGCCTCGTACGATAGCCCTCATCATCATGGGCCATAGGGGGCTGCTTGGAACGTCAGGCCGCAATAGCCTTTTGTTGTGTCAGGAATGGCGCTCATAAGCACCGTCACCACCGTGCTGGAGACCAAGCAAAAGGGCTCGACACCCATGTTGCTTCAACAACTACCGCACTTACCGGTGAGTGTTGTAACATCGCAGCTGGTATCCTGTGTTTGAACCTGCCTGAGCTACCGCTATGGTGTCAGGGGCTTGCAGCCGCCCGGCGGTCACTACCACCGCTCGGAGCCTGCTCCACCCATCGCTGCGCATTTGCAGTGGCCAGACGTGCGCTGGCGATTTTCAGGTTGGTCACACCTCGAGCCAGGCTGCGCTAGCCCAGCGCGCCCTCAGCCCAGCAGTCCGAACAGTATAGCTTACAGCCTCCTGGCGGTATTGGGCCGGCTCATATCAGCGGTTACCGTCTCTCGGAGGTAATGTGGCCGCGCACTACGCCTTATCGCTCACCCTCTTCGCATGCTGCTTGCGAGACACGACATCAACATCGGGTGGCGTGCTTACGCTTTCGTTTCGCAATTCAGAGCATGTCCGTAACATGGGGTCGACAGGGTACGGTATCTCCGCATACCTTACGGCGGCCGCAGGCTGTGATGGCCCGGTGCCGCAAGCCCGCAGCCATCCACGCCGCCCGACTGGCAACTGCACAAGTGTGCTCTTTGCACTCGACATGGCCGCCACACGTAGATTCCGCAGTTCCGTCTCCATGGCGTACTAGCAGCGCCATTGTCCACCCCACACCTCAACACCCGACGCATGTCACCTGCAGGGGTAGGGCTGGTGTTGCCCTCTGGATCCAAACACGATAAGAACTTGAAGCACAGTGCTTCTTTGCTGCGCGTTTGAGAGCAATGTGCATCGGAGACCAGCACGGCTGCGACTCCGTCTGGAGCGGCAGCAGCAACTTGTCGCCACCTCGGCATGCACGGCATAAGGTATGCGCACCAATCTCAATGTGGTGTCATAACGTAACCTGACTCCATTTTACTTACACGCACATCCATGACACACCACGCCACTTGACAGTGTCGGGCTTGGGAAGACAGTGACGCGGCAATGCCTCCAAGAAGCACGACGGGAGCAGGGTGAAGGGCAGGAGGGCGGACGAGGCAGGTCCGCGCTGCCGGGACTGCCAGCGAGACCAGCATGGCGTACTTCAACCAAGGTTCTTTTCCAACCCTATACTTGAAAGTTCCGTCGGCGTGTGTGCGCTGAGACGGGGCTGCGTGTGTGCGCTGACTGGGCTGCAAAACAGCCTTTCGTTGCAGCGCTGTGCACTGACAGGAATCACAGTTGACATAAGCTGCTAGTGAGTTTATGAAAGCAAATATCTTGGCGCCTGGTGCGCTTGCGATAGCGGCACTTTCGAAAGGGTTTTCTATATGCACAGCGGGCATGCGCGCATGACACTTTGCGTGCGAATTATATGCAAGTATGCAATGTAAATACGTGTGTGCACAAAGATCCAGAAAATTGGGCACTGCCAGAGCCCAATCCATTTCCGCATTGCTTTCACGTTTACAGGCGCTTGTCGCGCCCCCGCGGCCTTCACCTTCCCTACCACGCGTGCTCTCTAGACGAGCACTAGAAGCCCACTCACCACCTCTTCAGGCCGTTGGCACTCTCGCAAACGAACAAGAAAAATGGTGTCTCTTGGGCTGGAGACGGTGCTGGCGGGCACGCCCTCCAACATCTGCAAGACCAAGGTGGGTTAAGCTGCGGGCACTGGTTATTCTGGGTCTTGGACACCCCAAAACTTGCGCCCGGATTGAGGTCGGCCGGCGTCGCGCGCGCAGGTGGTCTGCACGCTGGGCCCCAAGTCCCGCAGCGTTGAGGTGCTGGAGGAGCTGCTGCGCGCTGGCATGAGCGTGGCGCGCTTCAACTTCTCTCACGGCTCGCACGACTATCACCAGGTGCGCGCGCCTTGTAGGGCGGCGGGCGTTGCGCCCGCAGGCGTTGGCACCGGGACAGCTGCTGTATCGGGTTGTGATTACATCACTGGCACTGAATTGCGTGGTGATGGGCCCTTGCAGGAGACCCTGGACAACCTGCGCCAGGCGATGGCCAACACCAAGGTCATGTGCGCGGCGATGCTGGACACCAAGGTGCGATTTCGCTAGCATCGGCCTATCCAGGCAGCTCATGCTCACAAAATGCATATTTCGCGCGCGCAGGGTCCTGAGATCCGCACCGGCACGCTGAAGGACGGCAAGCCGGTGCAGCTGACCGCGGGCCAGGAGGTGACCATCACCACCGACTACGCCCTGCCCGGCGATGAGAAGACCATCGCTATGAGGTGTGTCCACAGGGAGGAGGAGGAGGAAGGAGGGAGATGGCAACGTGGCAAGCTTGGTTTTGGGTTGGTTGGTTGGTTGGTGCTGGCGTTACGCAAAACCGTTCGTCGCCGGCCGCTAGCCGCCTCCGCCTGCTGCACGCCCGCACTGCAGCAATCACTCTCACGGCGGTGTGACGGCGTGTCTTCATTACTCGGCGCGTGCCCCGCATGTCCCCATCCCCACACCTGCGCCACCCCAACAACCTGCCAACACCTGCCCCTCCCCCCCCCCGCCGCGCCTGTCCGTGTTCCTGTTGTGTGTGTTTTCGTGCGTGCACGCAGCTACAAGAAGCTGGCGCAGGACGTGAAGCCCGGCTCCCAGATCCTGTGCGCGGATGGCAGCATCGTGCTGGTGCGTGCATGCGTGCGTGGGCGCAGGTGCTGCTGTGGGTGGGGACGTGACCGGGGTGGCTGCGGCGGCATGCCTAGTGTCACGTGGAAAACGACGACCGTGGCCGCGGCGCGGGTTTGGACCCGGCCAGGGAAGGGAGGGGGAGGGACGGGCGGATGCTCCAGTAGGCAGGGGACTGGGTCAGCAGCGGGCAGGGGTTGCTGTGGGGGGTGTGGGTGGGCAGGGCACTGCGGGTGCCACGGCGGCATCGATCCCGTCACCGTGGAGCCAGCAGCCAGCAGCAACGGGAGCTTGCGGGCTCTCCCTAGCACCCGCGCCAGCTGCCAGCGGAGGCGGGGCCGCTATGCGTGGATGCTGAGCTGCTCGGGAGTCGCGTCGGCGAGTGGCAACTGCAGCAGCAGCAGCAGCAGCAGGATGCCACGTGGTGCTGCGGCCCGCGCGCCAGCAGCATGGCAGCCGCCGCCTGCGTGTGGCACGCATGCGCCAGGGCCGGAGCGCGGCCCTGTCAGCGAGGCGCCGGGGACGAAGGGCGTCGCGTGGGTGTCCGTGTTGCTGCCGGGCCGGACGTCAGCGGCCTGCGGGCTGGCGCAGTTCCAGGCACCATGCACCCGGGCGGCGCCCAGGGCTGGCAGCCAGGACGGCAGACGCTACTGCGCACACAGCACGCCCTGCCCCTTCACGAGCCGGGACGTGCGGGGCTCGTGACTTTGCGCTGGGCGCCAGGCGCAAGTGCCTGGCTGAGTGGCAGTGCGGTAGCGGCACGGCAACGTGCGTGCTGCAGCAGCTGTCGGCGAGTCCGTGCGCCGGGGGCTGTGCGACATGCGGCGGCGCTGTGTGACATCAGCCAGGAGGAGCGGACCCGTAGCCAGGCAGTTGGTGCAGCTTAGGTCGTCATGTGCATGCTGCTGCGGCGGCGGCCGCAGCAATGGCAGCTGCGGCCGCAGCAATGGCAGCTGCTGCTGCTGCTGCTGCTGCTGGGCCGGCCGCCGCCGTCAGTTTAACGCAGCCCAGTTCGCACCGCAGCACGGGGCCATGGAGACGCTGCTGCCGCTGCTTCTGCCGCTGCTGCTGCCGCTGCACTGCTGGCCGCTGCGGGCGCAGCCGTCGCTCGGGTGCCGGCCCAGCTCCGACAAAGCGCAAGGGGCTGGGCAGGAGGTCGGGTGCCGGGCATCAGCACCCCTCCACTCCCTCCGCGGATGAGTGGCCGGATGCTCGTCTGCTGCCCCCTCTCTCCCCAACGCGAGCGCGCGCGCGCACACGCACACACACACACACACACACACACCTGTTCCCACCTGCAGGAGGTCATCTCCACCGACCCCGCCGCCGGCACCGTGCGCGCCCGCTGCATGAACAGCGCCGTGCTGGGGTGAGCGAGCGAGCAAGAGAGCAGCTGCTTGGTGGGGGCTGCTTGGTGGGGGGCTGCAGGGGTAGCTGCTTTGGGGCTCGCAGGGGAGGTGGGGAGGGTCAGGGGGGCCAGGGTAGCCTCAGGAGGGCGGTGCGGTGCAGAGGGGCTGCCGTAGCGTTGCCGGGAGCGGTGCCACAGGCAGGGCAGGACGGGGCTGGTGGCCCAAAACAGGGGCGGGGGCGGGGCGCAGCCGTAGCGCCGTGTGAGGTACAGTGTGGGACGGCGGGGCGCACGGCGCCGTGTGTGGGTAGCATGTGGTCACGATGGGCGGAGAGATCCCGGATCCTCTTTTATATATTGGGTCGCTCGGGGGTTTATGATACGTTCGCGGGCACGCTTGAGCACAAGACACTGACCGTGTATGTTCCCGGCCTGCCTTTAGCTGCCCCATTCGCGCTGCTTCCCTCGCTACCTGCTCTTTCCGCCTCCCTCCTTTCTCAACCTCTGCTCTCCCGCCTCCCGCCGCGTCCCCTGCCCGATCCCACGACGCCCACAGCGAGCGCAAGAACGTGAACCTGCCGGGTGTGGTGGTGGACCTGCCCACGCTGACGGACAAGGACGTGGACGACCTGATCCACTGGGCGCTGCCCAACGACATTGACTTCATCGCCGCCTCCTTCGTACGCAAGGGCTCCGACATTGACATCATCCGTCAGGTGCTGGGCGAGCGCGGCAAGAGCATCAAAATCATCTCCAAGGTGGAGAACCAGGAGGGCATCCAGAACTTTGACGAGATCCTGGCCAAGACCGACGCCGTGATGGTGGCGCGCGGCGACCTGGGCATGGAGATCCCCACCGAGAAGATCTTCCTGGCGCAGAAGATGATGATCCAGAAGTGCAACTACGCCGGTGCGTCTGCCGGTGGTGGTGCTGGTGCTGGTGCTGGTGCTGGTGCTGCTGGCAGTGGTGGTGCTGCTGCTGCTGATACTGCTGCTGCCGTGTGTGCTGGGAGGGCGATTTGCTTCTTGGCGGGCTGGGGGCCGCGACTTGCTTCCGCCTTCAGACCTAGCTAGGAATCCACCCAAAACCGGCCTTGTTAGGGCTGTCGTGACAACCCCCTTGCTGACCACCACCACGTGACACATCCACCGCCCCCACCGCCCCCACCGCCCCCACCGCCCCCCACCATGCAGGCAAGCCCGTCATCACCGCCACGCAGATGCTGGAGTCCATGATCAAGAACCCGCGCCCCACCCGCGCCGAGGCCACCGACGTGGCCAACGCCGTGCTGGACGGCACCGACTGCGTCATGCTTTCCGGCGAGACCGCCGCCGGCAACTTCCCCGTGGAGGCCGTCAAGGTGCGGGCGGGGGTTAGGGGGTGGTGGAGGCCGTCAAGGTGCGGGCGGGGGTTAGGGGGTGGTGGAGGCCGTCAAGGTGCGGGCGGGGGTTAGGGGGTGGTGGAGGCCGTCAAGGTGCGGGCGGGGGTTAGGGGGTGGTGGAGGCCGTCAAGGTGCGGGCTGGGGTTAGGGGGTGGTGGAGGCCGTCAAGGTGCGGGCGGGGGTTAGGGGGTGGTGGAGGCCGTCAAGGTGCGGGGGTGCGGGGGTGCGGGCGGGGGTTAGGGGGTGGTGGAGGCCGTCAAGGTGCGGGGGTGCGGGGGTGCGGGGCGGGGGTTAGGGGGTGGTGGAAGCCGTCAAGGTGCGGGGGTGCGGGAGGTGCGGGCGGGAGGTGGGGTAGTTCATTCCAGGAACCAAAAGCGAAACGACCAAGAGAACCCGAACGGGAGGGTTGTGGTTACCAGCCCAAACTAAACCAAACCCAATGCATAAGAGCGAGGAGGGCATGAAGGGGGTTAGGGGGTGCGGGCGTTATATCGCCCTCGGGGGGGATTATGCGGCAGTGTGTGCCGTGGTGGCGGTGTGGTGGCGAGTTCGGGTGAGTGACGAGGGGTGTGTGGTTGACAATTCAGTGCGCTCGTGCCTTTTACGGTAGCTGTGTTTTCCCCTGCCCCTCCGGCTCCTCCTCCCCTGCTGCTTCTCTCGCCTAGCCCTGCAGCCTCCTGACTTCTCGCCCCCCCCCCACCCGCACCCCGCTCCTGTCACTCACTCCTGTCATCACCAAGACCGCTGCACCAACCAACCCCCCACCCGCACCCCACCCGCGCCGCCCCCTGCCCCCGCTCCCTCTCTCTGCAGGTCATGACCAAGATCTGCCGCGAGGCCGAGGCCTCCCTGGACTACTACGCCATGTTCAAGAACATCCTCAAGCAGGTGGGTGCGAGATGTGCGGGTAGGGGCAGGGGGGAGCCGGGGCGGGGTGGTCGGGGCGGGGTAGCTCTTTCCAGAGAGCAAAGAGGACGACCAAGAGAGCGGGGGTAGCGGATCGCTGGCGACATGCGAAAGAGGGGTGGGTGTGCCGAGCCCTAACGCTTTCGGGTAGGGGCATGTGGGGGATGTGGCTCTTTCATACGGCGCTGCGCTGTGCCTCGCTGTGCGTAAACCCCCACCTCTTAACCCCCAACCCACCACCACCACCACCAACCACACATTCCCCCTCCCCCAGGCGCCCATGCCCATGAGCCCGCTGGAGTCGCTGGCCTCCTCGGCCGTGCGCACCGCGCACAAGGTGCACGCCAGCCTGATCGTGGTGCTCACGCGCGAGGGCTCCACCGCCCGCCTGGTGGCCAAGTACCGACCGCTGGTGCCCGTGCTCACCGTGGCCGTGCCCGTGCTCACCACCGGTGAGGGCGCCCCCGGGCTGGTGGGGGTGGGAGCGGGAGCGGGAGTGGCAATGGGGGTGCTGCGGGTGGAGGCGTCGCGTACGCCCCGGTTGCCCGTGGGGTGGTGCCACGGCGGGAGCAGCTTGAAAGAAGAACTGTCGCGTTGTTGACGAGACCGTTGCAGCTCAAACCAGCGAGCACGGTGACCGGGGCCATGAGAGCCTTCACCATGGTTCCCAGCCCCTGGCTCCCTCCTGCCCCTGCCCCCTCCCGCCCGCCCCATCCTGCCTGCCCCCTCCCGCCCGCCCCATCCTGCCTGCCCCCTCCCGCCCGCCCCATCCCGCCTGACCCCTCCGCCTTTCCCCCGCCGCTCCTCAACGTCGTGTCCCTCCACGCGCCGTCGCCCCCCCGCCCCGCCACCGCACCTCGACGCAGACTCGCTCACCTGGACCTGCAGCGGCGAGGCGCCGGCGCGCCAGTGCCTGGTCACCCGCGGCCTCATCCCCGTGCTGGCCGAGGGCAGCGCGCGCGCCACTGACAGCGACACCACGGATGAGATCCTGGCCGCCGCCATCGAGCACGCCAAGCGCGCGCGCTACTGCGCCAAGGGCGACAGCATCGTGGCGCTGCACCGCATCGGGAACGCGTCCGTCATCAAGATTGTGGACATCAAGTAAATGAACATGGTGGCGGTGGCGGTGGCGGTGGTGGTGGTGGTGGTGGTGGTGTCGGCTTTGAGATGGTGATGTTTGTAGTGCGTAGTGCCGGAGGAAGAGGAGGAGGCGGTGGTGGTAGTGGTAGTGGTGGTGGTGGTCGCGCCCTGCCGGGGCGTGTTCCCCTGGAGGCTGTAGCTGGAGATAAAAGGGGAGGAGTGGGTTGGGGGAGCGGGCGCACCAGCCGTGCGGAACCCCCGCATGTACAGAACTGACCTCTGCCGTGCGCGCTTGTGTGTATGTTCGCGTGGCGTGTGCGTGTGTGTTTTTGCGTGTGGCCGCGGTGCGGCCGACGGGTGGGATGTGCGTCCGGGTGTGTGCGACTGTGCGGGTTTTGGCTTAGACGCAATGGCACTGGTGTCGAGAGAGAGAACAAGGGAACCGGACACAGATTCGGACACACACACAACGACCGCGTCCAGCAAGCCCGTCTGGGATGCTGGCGGCGGGTCGACAGAGTGCGTTGACACTGGTGTTGAGAGCGGAGCGTTTGTGTTGCGGGCTGTTGGTTTGCTGTGCCGCGCTCGGCAGCACTGCTCTAGCTGCGGCAGCGGGGTCGCATGCGCATCGGATAAAAGTAGGGGGCCGGCGGGGCGACCCGAACGGCCCCTGTCGATAAATACTACAACAGGCACCCGAGGCACCGGGGTGAGGTTTGTACATTCCGCACCGTGTGTGGAGGTGCATTTCGAAGAATGATGGAAACGGCGCACGGCCTAGGTCGGCCGAGAGCCCCAGCATAATACGGGCACCCACACGCGCCGCGCGCGCGTGTGCCGTCTACGCATTTTGCGCGCGGCCGCGTGTCAGCAGGCGTGTGGGGGGATGTGCGGTGCACAGCGTGTGCTGAGCTGCTGAGAGATGTTTGGGGCTTCACTGTGCACCGCGGATATGCACTGGTGTTTGTGGGGGTTAGAGGAGCTGGGAGGA
Source organism: Chlamydomonas schloesseri (assembly GCA_016834595.1). Taxonomy (NCBI): domain Eukaryota; kingdom Viridiplantae; phylum Chlorophyta; class Chlorophyceae; order Chlamydomonadales; family Chlamydomonadaceae; genus Chlamydomonas; species Chlamydomonas schloesseri. The sequence goes on from JAEHOD010000003.1 coordinate 497,011, forward strand.
TGCCACGAGGGAGGTGTGCATGAGATGCACAGCATGATGCAGGCCCGCGGCGTTAGGAGGTCCGAAGAAGAAGAAGAAGGAAAAGAAGAAGAACCCGACGGCGCGGAGGTTCGAGGCAGGGCTCGGGAACCATGTGGGAGGCATGGCGGCGGCATAGCGCCGTAGCGCGGTGCGGCATGCGAGGAGGAGCGGCCGCTGATGCGGCGTCGGTCGGCCGGCACGCTGCTGCGCAGGGGACCCGCCAGCCGCGCACGCCCTGCAGACGCCTGCGCCCCCCCCCCGCCCAAGACCGCTGCACCAACCCCCCCCCCCCCCCCGTGTAATACTTGGCGCCGCGTATCAGCTGGTCACCGTCACTCGTTCTGCGCCCACTGCGCCCCGCGCTGAAGCTTGGTGCAAAACACGGCACAACAGCAGCATATGCCTACTTCATGAGCAGAAGAAGATCCAACCCAGGGGTGCTTGCAGAGGACGAAGTGTGCCTTACAGGCACGTGTAGCGCACCAGTCACGTGTCATAAATGTCGGTGTTTACACTGTCCGCGTTCTTGTAATCCGCATGCATAAATGTGTGCTGCCATGACGTTTGCGACTTGGTCTTCGCGTAGCGGTGCCTTATGAGCCGCGTGTCTTGTGATGCTGTGTCTGGTGTGGCTCTGGCGGGCGTTTAGCTTAGCTTCGACACGCCTACGCAGCTGTGAGTCGGGCGGGCAGCCAAGCAGGGTGGCGGTTGGCCACCTGTGCCCGAGGCAGTGTTCACACTGTCCCCTTCTTGTAACCAGCACTCATAAATGTCCGTTCTGCAACTCTTTTTATGAACGTTGCGAACGTAGTCGCTCAGTACCCTAACTATTCCCCCTATCACTCATACCCTGATTCGGTGCACGCGCTACTCTCGCTGCACGCTCCCAGCCACATATTAACCACCGCCACAGGGGCCAGAGTCCTTTCTCCCACCCCCGGCAGTCCCACGCAACACCACGGCCCATCCCGACCTCTCTCAGTAGCCACGCGACGCGCCGAACGGCTCCTCCAGCTCCTCCTCGCTCCACAAGCCCCGCCCGCCGCGCCCGCTGCCCCACCGCCCGCCCCCACTGGATGGAACTAGTGCGCCACGTGCCCGTTGGCCACGTGTCCGTTGGCCTCCTCCGCCTCGGCCGCCTTCTTGGCCCCGCCCTTGGGCGTGATGGGCACGGAGCCGCTGCGCGCCAGGGCCAGGCCGGTGCCGTCGGGTCGCACGGTGACTGTGATGATGTCGCCCTCCACGAACTCGGAGCGCAGCAGCGCCTGCGCGGGTCGGACGAGGCGGTGCAGGGGGAGTTCCATGCATGTTGAATTGGTGACGGGGGAGGGGGTGGTAAGTGCCACAGCCCACGGGGGTGGAGTGGCGGGGCAGAGGTGCGGTGGAGGTGAGGGGGTGGGTCAAGACGTGCGGGATGGCCAGGTGTGTACGACACGGCTTGGGGTGCGCCGAGCTCACGTGCAGGTGTTCTAGTATCCAGGACCGGCCGGGGCGCAGCGCCCGACACGCCCACGCACACACGTCCTCCAATGCCCAACACGCCCGCAAGCACGCCCCCACACGCCCCCCACACGGCTGGTTCGGGTTCTCTTGGTCGTTTCGCTTTTGGTTTCTGGAATGAACTACCCACACGCCCCCACACGTACCACATACACGCCCCCACACGTCCCCACACACGTCCCCCACCTGCGCCAGGTGCGTCTGCAGCTCGCGCTGCAGCGCGCGCTTCACGGGGCGGGCGCCGTAGGCCGGGTCGTAGCCCTTGCCGGCCAGGTACTCCACGGCCGGGTCCTGTGTGTGTGTGTGTTAGAGATCACAATGCGTGTGTGTGTTAGAGATAACAAGAGAACACAATGCGTGTGTGTGTTTGTGTTAACGAAAAGCAACCAGGGAAAAGCCCTGTCTACATGTGCCAGAGTGGGTAGGAAGGACAGGCGGCATGCCATCCTAGCACCAGCCCGTCGCCGACCCGGCCCTGGCTGGCTGGCACAGGCGACCGCCAGACGCCCTCACACACGCGTGCCTGACACACGCCCTTCCTCCTCCCAGCCCTTCCCCTCTCCGCGGCCCCTCGCCCCGCCTGCCTTCCCCTCCCCCTGCCCCTCCCCTCCGCCTCACCGTGAGCTCCAGCCGCATGCGGCGCTCGCCCAGGCGCGCCACCAGCTTCTGCGCGCGCAGCAGCACGATCTGCTTGATCTGGTCGGGCTGCAGCGGGTCGAAGGTGATGAACTCGTCCACACGGTTGATGAACTCTGTGTGGGTGTGGGTGTGGGTGTGGGTGTGGGTGTGGGTGGGGCGGGAGGGACACGGGCGGTGAGGGCGGCAGGATTGTGTGGGCTGGTTGTGGGAGGGCGGGGCTGGGGTGGGCGGGTTAGGAGAAGGGTGGGCCTGTGGGAGGTTGGTGAACTGGCAGCCGGCAACCCCAAGCCGGCCGGACACCGCAGTCCTGCTGCTGCGGGTGCCGCCCGCGCGGTTTGTGCGTTAACCATGCATGCGGCGGCCCCCCTAGCTCCAGCGCAACCCCGTGTGTGTGTTGGAGTCCACGAGGGAGAGGACAAGTGAAAGACTGGTGCATGCGAAGGTACCCCGTGTGTGTGTATGTGTGCACCTGCTGTACGTGATCCCTGACGACGCCCGCTCACCCGGCCGGAAGTGCGCGCGCACGTGCTCCATCACCGCCTCCTTGAGCGCCGCGCGGTCGCCGCGCTTGGCGCCGGCGCCGGCTGCCGCCGCCGCCGTGCCGTTCTCCTCCACGCTTCCATTCACACCGTTCGCGTTGCCGTTCGCCGCCTCCTTGCCGCCGGCGCCCTTGTCCGCGGCGCCCTCCTTGCCGGCGGCCGCCTCCTTGGCGCTCTTGCCCTTCTCCAGCACCTTCCTCTCCGCCTCGCTGGCGCCGCCCTCCACCTCCACGCCCGCCACGTGGCTGAAGATCTCCGCGGACCCCAGGTTGGAGGTCATGATGATGACCGTGTTCTTGAACGACACCGTGCGGCCCTGTCGTACCGTATGACGGTTGTGGTGGTTGGTGGTTGGTGGTTGTGGTGGTGGTTGGTCGACTCGGTTGTTGGCATGGGGGTTTTGCAGGGCTCGAAACAACTTAGTTTGTTGGGTCCCGGTTTGCACTTTGAAATAATGAGTTAATTATTGACTAGCCTACACCTGCAACCCACATCCCACGACGACCACCGCCCCCCCCCACGGCGGAATGGGCTGGTTCTTACCCCCCACCCACCCACCCACCGATCTACCCCACGGACCTGCGCGTCCGTAATGCGGCCGTCGTCCAGGATCTGCAGCAGCACGTTGAACACGTCCACGTGCGCCTTCTCGATCTCGTCGAACAGCACCACGCTGTACGGCCGCCGCCGCACCGCGTCCGTCAGCATGCCGCCCTCCTCGTAGCCCACGTAGCCTGTGTGGGAGATGGGAGAGATGAGGGTTGAGTGGGCACACGTGTTCTTAAGAAGAGCATGTGGGGCACCATTTAGGACGTGTGTTTGGGTTACCAGTAGGTGTCAGAGCCCAACAAGGTCCGTGTTGTGTGGCGGCCTTCCAGCCCAGCAGTCACTGAGCTCAACGGTGCGAGGCACCGCTTGCGCAGGCACGCACCACACAAACAGCACCGCATCTATGATGCCAGTGGTACCCACGAGTAGTGGCCCCACAGCACCTCAGCACCCCAGCCCACCCGGCGGCGCGCCGATGAGCCGCGACACGGCGTGCTTCTCCATGTACTCGCTCATGTCCAGCCGCACCTACAGGACATATGAACGAATGGAAAGAAGCGAATACCGGTACACAAGTTAAATAAATTGGATGAACGCAAGTGTAAGGCGGAGTGGAGAAACTTGACTCAAAACGGATAGATACATCCAACCGCCCAGGACAAACACAAAACACAAACAAAACACCCACCCACCATGGCCTCCTCGGTGTTGAACAGGTAGGCCGCCAACGCCTTGGCCAGCTCCGTCTTGCCCACACCTGACGTGGGGGGGGGGATGCCATGCATTTAAGTTAATGATGAGGTAGACGGGGGGGGGGGTAGCCATCCATAGGTAGGGGGCGGGGGCGGGGGCGGGGGCGAGCGCGGGTGGGGAGGTTTCGTCGTTTCCTGTCATGCCGCTTGCGCGCACGACCACTCGGCAACCACCGCCTCCTCCTCCTCTCTCCTCTCTCCTCCTCTTTCCTCCTCCCACCATCTCCCTCTCTCCTCCTCTTTCCTCCTCCCACCACCTCCCTCTCTCCTCCCTCCCTGCCCGCCTGCCCGCCTCACCCGTGGGCCCCAGGAACATGAAGCTGGCGATGGGGCCGTTGAGGTCCGCCACGTCGGCGCGGCTGCGCTGCACCGCCTCCGCCACCGCGTCCACCGCCTCGCCCTGCCCGATGATGCGCCGGTGCAGCTCGCCTTGCAGCCCCAGCAGCCGCTCGCGCTCGCTGGCCACCAGCTTGGTGACGGGGATGCCTGGAGGGGGGCGGGTTGGCGGGGGCGGGGGGGGCGGGGCGTGGGCGTGGGCGTGGGCGTGGGCGTGGGCGTGGGCGTGGGCGCCAGATCAGATCAAACCCTACTGCATTCCTACTGCTGCACGGGTCCTGCTTACCACCATCCCCCACAGGCCCCCCACAGGTCCCCCAACAGGCTGCATACACGCCACCCCAACCCCCGAGCCGCCGATACAGCCCCCTCCCCATACAGGCCCCCCGGCCTACAGCCCCCCCCTATACAGCCCTCCCCCTATACAGCCCCCCCCTATACAGCCCTGCCCCCCACCCCCACAGGCCCTCCCCCCCCCACACACACACCTGTCCACCGGCTGATGACGGCCGCGATGTCGGACTCGCCCACCACGTTGCGCACCAGCCGCCCGCCCGGGCCGCTGCCCAGGCCCCTGCCGCCGCCGTTGGCGCCGCTGGCGGTGGCGGTGGCGGGGCCGCCACCGTTGGCGGCGGCGGTGGTGGTGGCTGGCCCTGTGCTGGCTGCGGCTGCCGCAGCCTCCTCCTCAGCACGCGCCGCCGCCAGCGCGGTCTCAATCTCCGCCGCCTGCGGTGGTTGGTTTGGCGAGGCGTGAGGCATGCGGAGCGGGTTGACGTGCGGGTTTGGCGATTGGGATAGGTGCGATGTGGTGATGGCGCTGCAGGTGCATATGTTCCTGGTAGGTGCACTGTTGACCGTTGACCGCTGGCAGGTAGGTAGGTAGGTGCGTGCGTGCGCCCTAGGTAGGTAGGTGGGTAGATAGGTGGGTAGGTAGGTGGGTGCACTCGGTGCCCCGCTGTCCGGTCCCCGCCCCTCCCGCGCTGCCCCATAACTAACCGCTGCACCCTCCTACCCACGCATGCACCCATCCACCCATCCACCCACCCACCCACCCATCCGCCCATCCGCCCATCCGCCCGCCCGCCCGCCCGCCCGCCCATCCGCCCATCCGCCCATCCGCCCGCCCATCCGCCCATCCGCCCATCCGCCCGCCCGCCCGCCCATCCGCCCATCCACCCATCCGCCCATCCGCCCATCCGCCCGCCCGCCCCGCCCATCCGCCCATCCGCCCATCCGCCCATCCGCCCGCCCGCCCGCCCGCCCATCCGCCCACCCATCCACCCACCCACCCACCCACCCACCCACCCACCCCCCGCCCGCCCGCCCGCCCGCCCGCCCGCCCGCCCGCCCGCCCGCCCGCCCGCCGCCCGCCCGCCCGCTCCGCCCGCCCGCCCGCCCGCCCGCCCGCCCGCCCCGCCCGCCCGCCCGCCGCCCGCCCGCCCGCCCGCCCCGCCCGCCCGCCCGCCCGCCCGCCCGCCCGCCCGCCCGCCCGCCCCGCCCGCCCGCCCGCCCGCCCGCCCGGCCCGCCCGCCCGCCCCGCCCGCCCGCCCGCCCGCCCGCCCGCCCGCCCGCCCGCCCGCCCGCCCGCCCGCCCGCCCGCCCGCCCGCCGCCCGCCCGCCCGCCCCGCCCGCCCGCCCGCCCGCCCGCCCGCCCGCCCGCCCCCGCCCGCCCGCCCGCCCGCCCGCCCGCCCGCCCGCCCGCCCGCCCGCCCGCCCGCCCCGCCCGCCCGCCCGCCGCCGCCCGCCCGCCCGCCCCGCCCGCCCGCCCGCCCGCCCGCCCGCCCGCCCGCCCGCCCGCCCGCCCGCCCGCCCGCCCGCCCGCCCGCCCGCCCGCCCGCCCGCCCGCCGCCCGCCCGCCCGCCCGCCCGCCCGCCCGCCCGCCGCCCGCCCGCCCGCCCGCCGCCACCCACCCACCCACCCACCCACCCACCCACCCACCCACCCACCCACCCACCCACCCGCCCACCCATCCACCCGCCCACCCACCTGTTTGCGCAGGTGCGCCAGCATGGAGCTGGGCCCGGTGGGGAAGGCGGAGGAGGAGCTGCCGGGGTCGCCGTCGGGCCCGCCGCTGCCGGGGCCCACACCCGCCGCGCCGTACTCGTCGTCCTCATACTCCTGCATGTGGCGCGGGGGGGGGGGGTAGCCATCCAGGATGGTGTGTATCAAATTTTGTGAAGTGGGGGTTAGTTCATTCCAGAAACCAAAAGCGAAACGACCAAGAGAACCCGAACCAGCCAGGGCGGGGAGGGAGGGCGAGGGGACTAACAAGCGGAGCCGCCGCCTGCCCACACAGTCGTCGATACGCGCCCTCATAACGCGCCCCTCGCTCCACGCAGTCACGCCTACCTTCCTCGCTCCACGCAGCCACGCCTGCCTTCCTTGCTGCACGCAGTCACGCCTACCCTCCGTACCTCCCATGCTGCCCCTCCCGCGCCCCCCTCCCACCCGCCTCCAGGCCCCTCTGCCTCCAAACCATTCGTCTGGCGGTCTGCCTGTACCCCTCTACCCGTCCTACCACTTTGCCAATCCACTTGCTTACAACGCAGCCACCCCCAGCCGCGCCTTTCCCCCCTTCAACATCACTTATAGACCCATACCACCCGCATGGTTGTCTACCCCTCCTCTTCCCCTCTCCCCCCCGCCGCCCCTTAGCGCCTCACCCGGTCCTCCTCCTCATCAATGTCGCCGTTCTCCAGCGCCTCCTCCAGCCGCTCAATCTGCACGGGCAGGCAGGCAGGGCCAATGGCGGCGATGGTGGAGCGTGGCGGGGGATCCATTGCATGTTGGGGTTTAGGGCGAGAAGGCGAAGACGTGTGATGGGGCGGAACGGGCGGCCTTGATTGTGTGTTAGAAAAGCACAAGGAAAGGTAGGGTCGACACTGTGATTGTGTGTTTGTGGGGGGGTCTGTTGCGGGCGCGTCACCTTACCTTTCAGTGCAACTACACACACACACGCGCGCACCAAGGCAGTGGCACCGACGGGACACTCCTGTCCACTCCACCTCACTCCTCGGGCAGTCTGCATACAACCCCACATCCCACATCCCAGCACCCTCCCCCCACATGCCTGCACACCCTCCCTCCACACACCTCCACATCCCTCCCAGTTCTGGGTTTTGGGTTCTTGGGTTGCGATGGTCGCTTTGGTTTCTGGAACGAACTACCCCACCCACACACCTGCGCCCCGATGTAGGTCTGCCTCATGGCCAGCTCCTCCAACTTGAGGTGCGCGTCCCGCTCCGCCTTCCACACCGCCGCCAGCTCGTCACGCTGCCGCTGCAGGTCGTCGCGCTCCTCCTGTAGGGGTGGTGGCGGGAGGTGGTGGTTGTAAACACCAGTAGCCCATTCTGAACCAAACCCAAACTAGCGAGTGAGGCACAGGCAGTGGCGACACATGCAAGGCATGGATACTCGTGTGGACAGGGGCCGAACGTCGTGGTGGTGGGTGGTGGTGTGCGAGGGGTGAGAGGGGTTTGAGGGGTGCGAGGCACGGCAGCAGCTCGGTGCGAAAGGCATGGGGTGTGAGGGGCAGGGTGGGGTGCCATGCATGTTTTGACGTTAATGACGAGGTAGACGTAGGACAGACGTTGCAACACCGGGGTGTGTGGGGAGAGGTGGGTTGCGGTGTGGGGTGCGAGGCAGGGGGCGGGGTGTGGGGTGTGAGGCAGGGGGTGCGACGGGGCACCCGGCCTGTGTGTGGTACGGGATGCTGCCCGCACCGTGCCCCATGGCGATGGGCCCGCCTCAGTCGCACTCCAATGGCCCCTCACCGTTAACTGCCACCCCTTCCCCCTTCCCCCACACACGCATGGCTGCCAGACGCCCCGCGTCCACCCCTTCGCGGGTTGCTTTGGGTTCTGCAATGCACTTCCCTCGCCCCCCCCTCCCACTCCTCCTGCATCACCCCCTCCCCGCCCCCCTCCCCGCCCCCTGCCCCCCTCCCCCGTCGGCACTTCTTTCTTCACATTGATACCATGGATGGCTACTGCCCCCCTCCCTCTTCCCCCCCCACACACAGACACACACGCACCTTGATTTCCTCCAGGCACGCCGCCGCCGTCTTGTCCTGCCCGCCCGCCGCCTTGGCTGCCAGCTGGCCGCACTCCGCCTCCAGCTGCTTGAGCCGCCGCTCCAGGGCGTCCAGCGCCGTGGGGCGCAGCGTCATCTCCATCTTGACCTGGGGAGGTGGGGGGTGGGAGGTGGGTGGTGGTGGTGGGGGGGGGTTGAGGGGGGAGGTGGGTGGGAAACAGGCCCGGTAGGAAACAGAATGCGAACACGACTCCGCTGCAGCTGGGTGGGAGGGGTGGTGGGGGTGGGGGTGGGGTTGCAAGGATATGTAGCTGTGGGGTGGGAGGTCATTGCAATTGGGGGTGGTGGCAGGGTGCGTGGCGGGGTGGGCGGCGGGTGACGGGTGTGCAGGGCCCGGGGGGCATGGCGGGCTGATGTTACAGCGGGGCAGGAAGTGAAGTGCCGCCGTGAAGGGCACGCAGCAATGGGACGCCGCCCTGTGTGCCCTCCCCCTCCACGTGCCGCCCCGCCCATTCCTCCATTCCTTCCCCGCCTCCCACCTCCCTCCGATACCCCATCCACCCATCCCTATCCGCCACCCTCTCCCCCCCAAATACACCTTCCAGCCCCTACAGCTCTTCCTGCCCCTCCCTCCAACCCCTACACCCTTCCCATCCGCTCCACCAACCCCCACCAACCCCCATCCCCATCCCCATCCGCTCCACCAACCCCCACCAACCCCCACCCCCACCCCCACCCCCCAGCCCCCACCCCCACCCCCGCCCCCACCGCCACCCATCTGCCCCCACCGCCCCCACTCCCACCGCCGCCGCCCGCCCCCGCCGCACCTGCGCCGTGGCCTCGTCCATGAGGTCGATGGCCTTGTCCGGCAGGAAGCGGCCGGCGATGTAGCGCGCGCTCAGCTGCGCCGCCGCCACCAGCGCGTCCTCGCCGACCTGCACGCCGTGGTGCGCCTCGTAGCGCGGGCGCAGGCCGCGCAGGATGGAGATGGTCACCGGCACCGAGGGCTGGTCCACAAACACCTGTTGGCGGTGCGTAAAAAATGTGTGTGTGTGTGTGTGTGTGTGTGTGTGTGTTTAAGAACAATGAATTGTGTCAGTGCAGCGACTCAGCTGCCCCATGGATGCTGCCCCATGCGCCGATGAGCTGCTCCCAACCCCAGGACCCTTCCCAGCCCCCGCCCCTCCCTCCCCTCCTGATATCCTCACACCACACACCACCCTCGCACCCCCATGCCCCTCCACCACCCACCCGCACCCCCATGCCCCTCCACCACCCACCCGCGCACCACCTTACCTCCATCCGCGCCATCCCCTTTCTGGAATGAACTACAACCCCTCCCCCAGCCCCCCAGCCCCCCCCCAGCCCAGCCCCCCAGCGGCCCCCCCCAGCCCCGCCCCCCAGCCCCGCCCCCCCAGCCCCTCCGCCCAGCCCACCCCCATATTAGGCCACGCTCACCTCCTCGCTCTTATGCATTGGGTTTGGTTTAGTTTGGGCTGGTAACCACAACCCCCCCCACTGCCCCCCCCCCCACCTGCTGGAAGCGGCGCTCCAGCCCCGGGTCCTTCTCGATGGTCTTCTTGAACTTGTCGGTGGAGCTGGCGCCGATGCAGCGCAGCTCGCCGCGCGACAGGAAGGGCTTTAGCAGCGAGCCGCCGTCCATCATGGTGGCACCCTGTTTGGGTGGTGGGTGGGGAGGCACGGTGGGGAGGGGAGGGGTTGTTGTTGTGGGTGGTGGTGGGTGGTGGTGGTGGGGTGGTGTGGGGGGTAGTTCATTCCAGGAACCAAACAGAAACGACCAAAGAGAACCCGACCCAACGGACCCAGCACGGAGCGAGGTGGTGGTGTGGTGGGTGTGGTAGGGGTCCCGATATATGACGAGCTAGGGAGACGGACCCCCCGGTTTGGTTTAGTTGGGGCTGGTAACCACAACCCCCCCCCCCGGCTACTTGTCGGTGCCAACGGTAATGTTCCCGCTGTTCCTCTGGGCATCGGCACTTTACAACATTTGACCCATCCCATCCCATGGATGGCTCCCCCCGCTCCCCCCAAGGGCGCCCGAGACCCACAGGTTAAGGCCACACCAACCTCCGTGCTCTGGGTTGGGCTTCGGGTTCTCTTGGTCGTTTCACTTCTGCTTTCTGGAATACGCTACCCCCAATGCCCCCCCCCCAATGCCCCCACCTGCTGCCCCATGGCGGGCACCAGGTTGTGGATGTCGTCGATGAACAGCAGCACGCGGCCGCGGCTGGCCGCCACCTCCTGCAGCACCGCCTTGAGCCGGTCCTCGAACTCGCCCGGCATCATGGCGCCCGCGGTCAGCGAGCCTGCAGGAGAGTGGGGGGGAGGAGGAGGAGCAGGAGCAGCGGGGGAGGGGGGGTGCCATGCATGTTTAATTGATGACGAGGGAGATGTAGACAGACGTTGCAACACAGAAGGCATACCGATGACCAGAAGGCGGGGGAGCGGGGGAGTGGCCGAGTGGGTAGTTATCCATGTGGACGGTGTGGGTCAATAAGAAGATGGAATGACGTCCAGGGGAAGGGGAGGGTGGGGCATCAGGCTCTTCGCCACACGCTCGCCCCCCCCCCCCCCAGCCCACGCCCCTCTCCAATCCGCCCGCTCGTTCCCCCCTAGTTTGGTTCCTTGGTTTAGCATGGGCCGGTATGTACCTCCCCTAACCCCTGCCCCACCAGCGCATTGCCCGCGCCCCCCCCCTCTGCCCTGGCCCCACCCCCAACCCCCCTGTACGCGCGCGAGCCTGGGTGCCATCCATGACTACCGACAACACCGACGACAAGACTGAAGATTCAAGGTCAAGGGCGCCCGAGACCCACAGGTTAAGGCCACACCACCTCCGCGCTCTGGGTTGGGCTGGCTGGTTTGGGTTCTCTTGGTCGTTTCGCTTTTGGTTTCTGGAATGAACTACCCCCACCCCCCACACCCCCACCCCCCGCCCACCACGCCCACTCACCCACGTCCAGCTCCACCAGCCGGCAGCCCATGAGGCTGTACGGCACGTCGCCCGCCACGATGCGCTGCGCCAGCCCCTCCACCAGCGCCGTCTTGCCCACGCCCGTCTCGCCAACCAGCACCTGCAGGGGCGGCGGCAGCGGTGGCGGCGGCGGCGGCGGTTGGGGGTTTGGTTGTGGGTTTGGTTGTGGTGGTTGTGGTTGTGGTTGTGGTTGGGCCCTAGCCGCCCCCCTGGTTGGCCCCTCGCCGCCCCCCCTTTCGCCGCCCCCTAGCCGCCCGTCCCTCTATAGCCAGCGCCCCCCACCCACACGTTTCGCTTCTGGATTTTGAAATGAACTACGCCCCACCCCCCCCACACACACACGCCCGCCGCCACGCAGCCGCCGCCCCGCCCAACCGCCCAACCGCCCAACCGCCCCACCGGGTTGTTCTTGGTGCGGCGGCACAGGATGTGCATCATGCGCCGGATCTCCTCGTCGCGGCCGATCACCGGGTCCAGCTTGCCGGCGCGCGCGGCCGCGGTCATGTCCTGTGCGTGGTGGCGATGGTGGGGGTGGGGTAGTTGATTCCAGAAAACAAAGAGAAACGACCAAGAGAAGGTGGGGGCGGTCGGTGCAGCGCGTGTGCCAGGTACACGGGCGAGGGGGGGGGTTACTGGTAAACAGTCCCGGTGAGAACAAACTGCGAAGGGGGGGGTAGTTCATTCCAGAAACCAAAGCGGGGGGGGGCGTGTGTGTGTGTGTGAAAGGGAGGTTGCGGGAGAAGGCGTGGGCGTAAAGGGGCGTGTGAGCTGCTCCGCGATTGGCCGCGCCGTCGCCCACCCGCCGCTTCACTGCCCAAGCTCGCCCCACAACCCCACGGCGATATACTGTAGCTCGCACACGCGATGTACTGCCGCCCCCCCCACATCCACAGCGCGATTGCTTTGTCAACGGGAGGGGTGTGCCATCAACCTCCACCTCACACCTCGCACCTCCACCCCCAACGCACACCTCCACACCTCCCCACACCCACCCACCCACCTGTGTGAACCGCTCCAGCGGGCTCTGGTCAGGGTCGCCGCCGCTCATGCCGCCGGGCGGCGCCAGCAGCTGCTTCATCGTCTCCTCCAGCTGCTGCTTGGTCAGCGCGCCGTCTGCATGTCGGCGCGTGGCGCGGTGCGCGGGGCAGCGGGTGGTGTGAGGATTGTATGGTGGTGTGCGTGCGCGCGTGCGCGGGTGCGCGGGTGCTTGACACGTGCGGACAACAGTGTGGCTGTGGCTGTGGATGCGATGGCTGCCAGCGAGCTGGCAGCTGGGCCGGTCATGCTTGCCCCAATTACCCCACTGCGGCCAAGGTCACGGTGGCGCTTGCCAAACCCCATCACCCCATCAACCCACCACACGCACACCCACACATACACCCACGCCCACGCCCCACTCTCACCATCGGCGCCGCCGCCACGCGCCGGCGGCGGTGGCGGCCCGCGCGGCCCAGCGCCGCCGGCGGCACCGCTGGCCGCTGCCGCCGCCACTGACCGCGCCGCCGGCACAGTCTCGATGGCCGCCACAAGCTGCTCCAGCGTCACGGGGCCGCCGCCGCCGCCGCGGGCCGCGCGCGCCAGTAGGAACTCCACATCCGGCGACACGTCAGCCTGCTGGCCCGCAACGCGCACACACAAGGGGATTCCATGCATTTGGATTCCAGACAGAGTTAAGTGTCAGGCCGCGAGTGCCAAGGTTGAGAATGGTATGGCCAACCTCCCGCCTGTGTGGCGTGTTGTTGGCAGTTGTGTGTCACGGTTGCAGGAGGCGGCTCCGGGCTGGCGCCCTGCTATAAGTGGCCACGCAGGCGGAGCAGGAGCCGCCCACGCCGTGCGGGCGCGTAAGGTAAAAAAGAAACCCGGCGTGCCGAGCCGCACACCGCGTCTGGACGGCGCGTGTGTGTGCCCGGCTGCGGACGGCGCTGGGGTGGTGCGCCTCGTGCCCATCTGGGTGAGACCCAATTTGCCGCGGCGTGGCCGCCAGCCACAGCTGCGGTGGGGTGTGATGCACTGACGTGCGTGCGTGCGTGGGGCTGCGGCCGGCGAATGGCCGGGGCGCGGCGGCCACGCGGCGCGGTGCCGCAGGTGCCGGCCGCACAGGTGTGACACCAGGCCACCGGGCTAGCCCGCATTACGCGGCGCTGCAGCTGCAGGCGCCGTGCCAGGGCGGCGACTTCAAGGGACGCACGCGCAGCAGCTTTGCATGTGTGGGCGCCCGGCTCTGGCTGGCGGCGGAGCTTTGTGCGAGCTGGCTCATCGCGGCAGCGAACGAGGTGGCTGGGGTCACCGCGCTGCACGTGCCGTGGTCGACGTGACCCGAGCGCCTCTAGATAATAGCGCTGCAACGCGCGCCGCAACGCCCGCGCAAACGAACGATACCACCGCCGAAAATTGATGCGCAATGCCCGGTTGCGCGCGACGTCAGCGACGCGTCGGAGGCCTCGCGTTCGAGGCCGAGGGAGAGGAGCCGCCGATTGGACCGATTGGAGCGCGAATTTCCCCCATTCAGGCCTTCGCCCCGCACCTTGCCATCCTTGGCGCGCTTGCCACCGACGACGGCAGCGACTGCTCCAGCGACGGCAAGAGCTGCCGCGCCAGCGACGAAGGCCGGATTTCCCGTCATAACAAGCTTGAAATTTTTACACTAGGTATTGAATTGGTCAAGGACAAGATCTGGCTTTGTTCTGGGTTGCGGCGTGGTGCTCTACAAAAGTTGGTTGGCCAAACTTGGGCGCTGCGACGCTGCGACGCCACAAACAAGGTTCTCAGGCTTCAACAAATCTATCTGCATTGCAATTTAGGATTTGTTAGCTCATTGAAGGTGGTGAATTAGCAATCGCCCACACCGGATCGCACCAAAGTTGCCCCTAAGACACGTTCTGTGTTTCGGGAGGTCCTCCGTTCCCTTAATATTAAAGTATCTATCGAGCGATGTTTGTGGTGGCGCGACTTACTCTTTCTAACAAAGTTACCTTGCCTGTCGCCCGGCTCACTTCTTAGCAACGGGCCACGACTCGTAGGCTCTTTATCTACATTGTACGCCAGTTTTCACAGCTCTGGACGTGTTTGTTGTGGCCGGGTAGCCCCCGGCCGGGTTTGCTGAGGCAGCGCTGGCGTCGCCAGGATGGTGCAGTCCAGTGCTGCGGAGCTGGTACTTATCAAGAAATATGAGAAATTTAAATCCAAGCGCGAGGTGCGCGCTCTGACGTCTGGAAGGCGTCGCCGTCTCAATGTCTTCTTCTGGACATCGATAGTGCGGGGAAGGCATTTTGGCATACTGGTTGTGTATTATTTACATATTGGGGGCTGAACCAGGGCCTGGGGGCAGCGCAAGCATGCTTGCAAACCAGAATCGGGGCGCATCCCCCTTTTGTGCGCGCCTGTCGGGGGCACCACCGCAGCCGCGGTGGTCGGGGCTGATCAAGACGTTCTATAGGACGTGCATGCTCATCCTGGTTTGGTCCTGCAGGCCATGGGGACAGTGCCAAACCCTTGCTGCAGGTCGCGCCCAGTCTTGAGCGCGCTGCAGCCCGTCTGCCCGCCTCCTTTTCTAGCCCCCATCTCGACCTTCTGTGTGACGTCTCCTCCGTCACCCCAATCCTGCAGGAAGCGGTAGCCGCGCGGCGGCAGGCGGCAGCACAACAGGCGCGCGCAACGCTAGCGTCCAAGCTGCCGCCGTCCCTGGCCCAGGCGCTGGGCGGGGCCGGCGGCAGCGGGCCCGGCGGCGGCTTGATGCCGGCACGCGGCGGCGGCGGCGGCGGCGGCGGCGGCGGCGCGCGCCCTCCAGGCGCGACAGTAGCAGCCAGCAGCGACGGCGCGGGCGCGGCCCCTGCTGCTGCCGCAGCTGCCGCAGCTGCAGCGGCTGCTGCCGAGGGGTCGGACGGCGGGCCGCCTGGAGAGACCGCCAAGGACCGCGCGCTGCGGGTGAGGGGCGCGCTGCAGGGGTTGAGCTGCTGGGGGCTCTTGGGAGCTCGCGGGGGTAGGGGCAGGGAGAGTCACGATCCTGGGGAGCAGGTGGCTGGGCCGGCCAGGATTACGGCGCCCCGCCCCATTGGTCGGCGCACCACGCACCGGTCCTAAGCACCACGCTTGCGCACCCCCACCAATCACAACCCCACAGGCGCTGAAGATGCAGCGGCAGCGGCAGGAGGCGGGACTGGAGGCCGAGCCGCTGCCGCCGCCCACGGTGGGCCTGGGCGGCCGCAAGCTGCCCAGCGCCGCGCGCCGCAACCTCGCAGCCGGCGGCGTGCCGCCGCCCACGCCGCTGCACACGCCCGCGTTCCCGGACACAGCGCCGGTGGCGGCGGCGGCGGCGGCCGCGCCTCCCGCGGCGGCGACCTACACGCCCATCATGCCGCGCCCGCGCGCAGCGGCGGCGGCGGCGGGTGCCTCTGGCGGCGGCGCAGAGGCGGGCGCGGCGCCGGGCAGCTCGGCGCCGCCTCCGCCGGCGGCGCACTCGGGGCCGCCAGGGTTAAAGCCGCCTGGGATGGGGCCTCCCGGCTTCAAGCCGCCGGGGTCGGGGCCCCCGGGCTTCAAGCCGCCAGGTGCCGGAACGCGGCCGGCAGGGTCGGGGCCGGCGGCGCCACCGGGCTTCAAGCCGCCAGCGCCGCCTGGCTTCAAGCCGCCGGCGCCGCCGGGCTTTCGCCCGCCAGCGCCG
Organism: Chlamydomonas schloesseri; assembly: GCA_016834595.1. NCBI lineage: Eukaryota > Viridiplantae > Chlorophyta > Chlorophyceae > Chlamydomonadales > Chlamydomonadaceae > Chlamydomonas > Chlamydomonas schloesseri. The sequence continues at coordinate 513,031 of JAEHOD010000003.1, forward strand.
CAGGGGTTCCGGCCGCCAGCGCCCTTCAAGCCGCCGGGTGCCGTTGGCGCCGCGGCAGGGGCGGCGGGCGCCGGGCCGGGACGCGGCGGCGCGGGCGCGTCGCTAGCCGGCAACAAGCGGGCGACACCGGAGCCACCGAGTGGCGCGTCGGCCGGTGAAGGCGGCGACGGGGGCTATTCGGATGAGGACCCGGCGTCTGCGGCGGGCGTGGGGGCGGCCGACTGGTGTGGGCAAGGGGCCGCAACCGGCGGTCATGGATGCGGCGGCGGAAGCGGCGGCGGCGGCGGCGGCGACGCGGCGGCGGTGGCGAATCGGCTGCTGGCGCCGTGCCAGTCGGGCTGGCGCTGGGTGCTGAGCGGCTGTAGCAGTCACCACCCACACGAGCTGTGCCTGGGCGGCTGCAGCTGTAGCGCCTGCTACAGCTGCAGCAGTGGCGGCGGCTGGCTCAGCCTGGCTTTCGGGAACAGGCCCGCAAGCGGTGGCCGCGGTCGCGGCGGGTGCTGCGCCGGCGATGGGTCAGACGGCGTTGGTGCGGACGGCAGCGCAGGGACTCCAGGAGGGGCCCGGAGCCTCTGCGGCAACACACGTGCATATGCCCTGAGGAACAGCGGCGCTGAGAGCGAGGTGGACAGCGATGGCGAGGCCGGCTGCAGCGGCGGCGGCGGCGGCGGCGGCAGCGGCGGCGGTGGCGGCGGCGGGGATGGTGGCGGTGGCGGCGGATGGGGTCTACCGACCGGCGCGTGTGGCCCCAGCCGCACGATACCGCAGTACGACGGCGCGGGCGATGAGGACATGGACGTGGGCGTGGGCGTGGGCGTGGGCGTGGGCGTGGGAGCCGACGATGGCGGCGGCGGCGGTGTTGATGGTGGTGGTGGTGGTGGTGGTGGTGGCGACGTGTATACTGGGATGGGCGGCGCGGCTGCCGGCAACCTGCCGCCGCAGGACGCGTCCATGGACCCCGCCGGCGCCGCTGCTGCGGCGGCGGCGGCCGTGGCCGCCGCTGCAGCCGCCGCCGCTGCTGCACCGTCGCCGCTGGCGACGGGCGAGGTGCCGGCACTGGCGGCGCTGCTGCCGCCGGCGCAGGTGGCGGAGGCGGGCGCCGAGGTGGTGGAGCAGGTGGCGGTGGCGGTGTACCAGGCCACGGCGGCGGTGGCGGTGGAGAGCGCCGTCGCCTACGCCAACGCCACGGCGGAGGTGCTGCAGGCGCAGGCGGCGCTGGCGGCGGCGCTGGCGGAGGCGGGCACGCCCATGCCGCAGCCGCTGCTGGCGGCGGCGGTGGGCGCCGTCACGCCGCACGTGCCGCCGCCGGTGGTGGACCCGGCCGCCGCCTGGGGTGCCGTGGTGCCGCCCTTCGGCGCGCCGCTGGCGGGGTCGATGGCGATCGACGACCCAGCCGCCGCGGCCGCGGCGGCAGCCGCCGCCGCTGCAGCAGCGGCGGCGGGCTTCGACCCCGCGTCCGTCGCCGCCGTCGGCATGCCGGCCGTGCCTAGTGTGCCCGACATGGCGGCGCTGGCGGCGGCGGCCGCGGCGGCGGCGGCGGTGCCCGGCGCCCTGCCGGCGGCTGACTCGCAGCCGCCGCCGGCGCAGCCGCCTATGGACCCATCGTCGTCGCTAATGGGCGGCGCTGCGCCCACGGCGGCGGCGGCGGCGGTGCCGTACTTCGGCGCCGCGCCGGGCGTGTTCCCTCTGGGGCAGGAGGACCCCGCCGCGGCGGCAGCGGCGGCAGCGGCCGCCGCGGCGGCAGCAGCAGCGGCCGGCGCCGCGGGCGCTGGCGCGCTGCCGTTGGTGCCGGGCGGGCTTCCCGGCGTGGTGCCTGGGGTCGCAAACCCGGCTGCCGCGGCGGCGGCGGCAGCGGCGGCAGCTGCAGCCGGACTGCCGCTGCCGCTGCCCGGGATGCCGTTTGGCAGCGATTTCGTCAGCCCCTACGGCGCGGGGCCTGCTGACCCCATCGCCGCCGCTGCGGCCGCAGCAGCTGCCGCTGCGGCGGCGGCGGCCGCCGCCATGGTGGGCGCAGGCCCGGCCGGGGCTGGGTACGGTGAGGGCCAGGCCCGGGTGCAGGGCGAGACGCAGGCGGGGCACATAGCGCAGGACTTCCAGGCCTTTGGTTCCGTGCACCAGCAGCAACACCAGCAGCAACAGCCGCAGGAGCAGTTAGCGCAGCAGCAGTATCAGCAGCAGGAGCAGCTAGCTCAGCAGCAGTATCAACATCAGGAGCAGGGCCAGCAGCAGCAGCAGCAGCAGCAGCAGGGGCAGCAGGGGCAGGCATCAGCAGCGAGCGAGGGCGTGGACGGCGCGCACATGGAGGTGGACGGCAGTAGCAGCGGGGAGGGGGACATCGCAGCGGCGGGCGAGCCCGGCAGTAGCAGCGTTGCGGCGATGGGTCTTGGGGATGATGCGTCAGCCGCACACGGCGCGCGCGATGCGTACGCACTGGACTCGGATGAGGCTATCCTGGCGGCGGCGCACCAGGTGCATGCGGCGGCGGCGGCCGCGGCGGCGGCGGCGGCGGCGCAGGCGGCGGCGGAGCAGGCCCTGGCGGCGGCCGCGCAGGCGGCGGCGGAGGCGGCGGCACCCTCGGTGCACCACGCAGAGCAGCAGCAGACGCAGATACAGATGCAGGTCGACAGCACGCAAGCGCACCAACTACAACAGCAGCAGCAGCAGCAGCAAGCACCGCAGACGCAGCAAGCACCGCAGACGCAGCAGGCGCAGCAGACGGCACTTAGCAACAATTACCAGCAGCAGCAGGAGCAACAGGAACAACAGCAGCAGCAGTACTACGGGACAGCTAGCCCCGGCGCGGACGGCGTGGTCGCTGCCGGCGGCCCCGGCGCCTCGTCGCCGGGAGCGGGGACGCCCGCCAGGCCGCGTGGCCTGAAACTCAAACTCGCGCCGTCGCCGGCGGTGCTAGCGCAGCGGGCGCATCAGGTGCAGCAGGCGGAGCAACAGGCGCAGCAGGCCTCTGCGGCAGCGGCGGTGGCGGCGGCGGCGCAAGCCGCCACGACAGCCGCGGCCGCGACGGCGGCGGTAGGGAGGCCAGCGGGTGTGGTGACCTCGGCTGCGGCTGCGGCTGCGGCGTCAAGGATGGCGACGGCGGCGCCTGGCGGCGCTGCTACTGCTGCTGCTGCCGCCAGCAGGGGCACGACATCGCCGGCAGCGCGGTCCGTGTCGCCGCCAGCAGCGGCGGTCAGGAGCGGCCTGGCGGCGATGGCGTTCGGCACAAGTGCGCCCAAGGCGGGCACTCCCGCGGCTCGGTCGGCGGCGTCGACGTCACCTCCGCGGCCCGGGGCCGGGACATCGGCGGCGGGAGCGGCAGGGGCGGCAGCGAAGCCGGCTGCTGTTGCGGCGGCGGCGGCCGGCTCGGCACCGGCGGCGTCACCAGCGGCTAAGGCTGACGCAGCTGCCGGGCGAGGCACGCCCCGGCCAGTGCCGGGAGCTGCTAGTGCTGCTGGCGGCGGGGCCGCCCGGGTGGCTCTGCCGCCGGCCAACGCGGGCGCCAATGGGACAGCTGCGGCGGCGGCGCTGGCGGCAAAGCCGGCGGCCTCGCCCTTCTCCTCGCCGCGCGCACAGGCGCCGGTGGCTGGGGCCGCGTCACCTGGGGGCGCGGGGGCGGGGGCGGGGGCGGGGGCGGGGGCGGGGGCGGGGGCGGGGGCGGCATCACCGCCCACGGCCACGGCCACGGCCACGGCCACGGCGGCGACGGACGCGGCGTCACCGGACGCGGCGGCGTCGCCGCCGCCGCTGCCGCCGCAGCGCTCCGCGTCGCTGCTCAGCCTCGGCCGCCAGCCCATGCGCGTGTCTCTTGCGCCCAAGCGCAGCAGCGCGCCGCCGCCCGCCGCGGCGGCGGCGGCGGCGCCGCCGCCCCCTGCGTTGCCAGCGGGCGACGCCAGCGTCAGCCCGCCGCCCAAGGGCGGTGCCGCGGCGGCGCCGCCCGCTGGCCCGCCGCCCACCACACCCGTGGGCGCCGCCAAGGGAGCGGCGGCGGCGCTGGCGGCGCTGACGTCATCCGCCCCGGCCAACGGCAAGACCGCCGCCGGCGTGCTGGGCCGCCGCCGGTCCCGGTCGCCGTCGGCGGCGCCGTCGGACTCGGGCGAGGGGTCTGACTACAGCTGGGAGTCGGGCATCGCGTCTTCTGAGTCAGACATGGAGCTGGAGGGCGGCGAGGGCGGCGCCAAGGACGCGGCGGCGGCGGCGGCGGCGCGGCCGCCGCACCCGCACCTCTCGCGCCACGCCCACAACCACCACCCCCACCCCCACCACCATCACGGCCGCCCCTCCCACCACGGCCCGGGGCAGGGGCAGGGGCACGGGCAGCTGCCGGGGCACATCAACGGCGCAATGACCGTCGCGCAGTACTACGCGACGCTGCCCACCCACCCCTACTCTAGTGGCGGCGGCGGCGGCGGCGGCGGCGGCGCACAGCACCACGGCACCCCGCCGCAGCCCGCCACCCGCCACCACTATGCGCGCAGCCGTAGCGCCGGAGGGGGCGGTAGCGGAGGCGGAGGCGGAGGCGGGGCGGCTCGTTCGCTCTCACGCTCCCGCTCACGGTCAAGGTCGCGCTCACCGCGCCGCCGCCATCACGGCCGGGGCCGCTCCTCGCGCTCGCCGCCCCGCCGCGGCGGCGCCGGCCGGCCGCGGTCCCGCTCACGCTCCTGGTCCCGTGGCTCACGCTCGCGCTCCCCTTCGCGCCGGCGCCACAGCGGCGGCGGCGGTGGTGGAGGTGGCGGCGGCGGCGGCGGCGGCGGTGCCGGTCGCAACGGCGGCCGCGCGCGGTCGCCCAGCCGCGGCGGCGGCGGCGGCGGCGGCGGCGGCGGCTCTAACGGCGGCCAGGACAGACGGCGGAAGAAGCGGCGCATGCGGGGCGGCCGCGGGCGGCACGGCCGGACCAAGGTGGACATGGCGGCGGCGGCGGCGGCCATGGCGGCGGTATTCGGACCGGAGGCGGCGGCCAAGGCGGCAGGATGGGCTCCGGGCGGCGAGGCGGAGCCGGCTGCGCCGGAGGCTGGAGAGGAGGCCGGCCGGTGAGTGTGGTGGTGACGCGCTACGTGCAGTAGTGCACACAGCATATGAATTCATAAGAGCTGCTGAGGCCTCGCGCAGCTTTCCAGTTCAGTGCTCCGCTCCGTTGCACATCACCGTACATTGACGCTATGTGCATCCCCATCACTATCTCCTCCTTCATCCACCAGGCCCAGCCTGCTGCGTCAGCCGGCCGCGGGGGACTGTGCCGCAAGCCCTGCTGGCGCCTCTCCACCGCCGTCCACATCAACTGGCGGCGCGGCGGCGGCGGTGGCGGCATCATCCCCGCCCTCCGGCGCCGCCGCCGCCGGCGCAGCCACAGCCACCGCCGCAGGTCGTGCCGGCCGGGACCGGGCGCACTCGCGCTCTCCCTCTCCTCGCAACGGGCGCGTGGACCGCGACCGGGACGGTGGCCGAGACCACCGGGAACGGGACGCGGTAGGACGCGACCGGGACAGGGACAGGGAGCGCGAGCGTGACCGGGACCGGGACGCGGACCGCAGCCGCGACGCAGACAGGGAGCGGGAGCGGGAGCAGCGGGAGCCGCCGAGGGGCGGGCGCTACGCCTCCCGCTCGCGCTCTCGCTCGCCGTCCAGGAGCCGCTCCTGCTCCCGCGACGGCGGCCGCAGCCGGGACCGCGGCGGCCGCGAGCGCGACAGGGACCGCGAGCGCGACCGCGACAGGGACAGGGAGCGGGAGCGGGAGCGGGACCGCGGGCGCGGGGAGCGGCGGCGCTCGCCGGGTGCGGACCGCGAGCGCGCCGGCAATGGCTGCGGCGGCGGTGGCGACGCGCGGTCTGCGGAGCTGGCGTGCACCTTGTTTGTGGGCGACCTGCCGCCCAGCATCAGCGCCACCGAGCTGCGGGCCGTGTTCGAGACCTACTCCAAGGTGTGCGCGTGTGTGTGTGTGTGTGTGTGTGTGTCTGTGTGTGCGTGTCTGTGTGCGGGGTGCGTGACCCCGGCACGTTGGCAGTGCTCTCTCGCCTGATGCCACGCCCCATCTCGCCTGATGCCACGCCCCTCAAGCACCTGGCCGCCGCTCCTTCCCGCACAATCCCCACCTTCCCTCGGGCAATGCCTGGCTCCACACCCACACCCACCTCCCACCATCTTGCGCTCCCCTACCCCCCGCCCCGCCCCTCTCCTCCCTGTCTTCGCCCCATTCCCCTGCACGCCCGCCCACATCCTCTCGTCCCCTCTGTGCACCAAAGTGCATCTAACCAACCCATCACATCCCCACGAATCCGAAATCAACACACGCACACGCAGGAGGTGGTCAACGCCCGGCTGGTCAACGGACAGCTGTACGGCTTTGTGCGCTTTGCGCGGCCCGAGGCGGCCACGGCGCTGCTGGAGCTGAGCCGCAGCATGGGCGTGGAGGCGGGCGGTCACCGCCTCAACGTGGCGCGGGCGCAGGGCTCGCTGCCGGACTGGAAGGTGCGGAGGCGGCGGCGTCGTGTGTGTGTGTGTGTGTGTGTGTATGTGTGTGTGTGTGTGTGCGGGGAGTGTGTGTGCGTGTGCGTGTGTGTGTGTGTGTGTGTGTGTGTGTGTGTGTGTGTGCGCGGGGAGTGGGGGCCGGGCAGGGGCTGGCGGTGCGGGTGGGGATTGTGTCAAATGTGGGCGTGTTGGGGAGTGTTGCATGACAAGCAAGGCGGCGGCGGCGGGTCTGGGGCTGGCTAGGCGGCGATAGGCGGGTGAATAAGGAGCAGCAGTCGGGGCGTAGGAAATGGTATGCAGGCAAAATCGAATCCAGAGCAGGCGGGGCTCGCGAGAGGCTATGGGACAGGTGGTACAGGTGCAAAAGGGTGCGCGTGCCGGGGCCACATGTCTGGTACCGGTAGTAGCCATGTGCCCAGGACCACTCAACTCCCCTCATCCCTCCGCATCTCTCTCTCCGCTCTCGCCCCACAGAAGACCGGCCCCAGCCAGCGGCGCGACTACGGCGCGCTCGAGAAGTACGGCAGCGGCAGCGTCGGTGCCGGCGGCGGCGGCGGCGGCGGCGGCGGTGCCGGAGGCGGCTACGATGCCGCGCCGTACCACGTCACACTGGCCGACCTCCCGCCCATCGCCATAGCGCCGCAGCGCCGGGGCGCCGGCGCGGGGCCGCTGCGCGGCGGCGTGCCGCCGCCGGTGGCGGCGGTGGCCGGGCTGTACGGCATGTACGGCATGGGCAGCCCCGTGAGCTCCGGGCAGCGCGTCACGCGGCACGTGCTGGACTACGACGACCTGTAGTAGTACGGTAGTAGTAGTGGGCACGTGTGCGGCGGGACGGCTGGCTGGCTGACCGTGGGCTGGCCGGCTGGCTGGGACAGGGGGGCAGCGAGCCGCGTGCGCATACTATATGCAGGGGAGTTTCAAGTGGATGTGGAGGCTGGGGAGGGGGCTGGGTGGGGGCTGGGTGGGGGCTGGGAGGGGGCTTTCGCTGTGTTGCTCTGCATGATGCTGGTGGTGTGGTAAGCAAGTAAGCAAGTAAGCGAGCAACCAGTGCCAGCGTGCAACTGCAGCAGCAGTAGCAGCAGCAGTAGCAGCAGCAGCAGCCCTGGAGGTGTGCGGCTGTTGTGCGGTGTTGCGGGCCGGGATGTGCATGTGTGTGTATGCGCGTGGGGTGCACTGCGGCAGGGGCCGCGTGCAGCGGCGAGGTTCAAGGATCCATGGTGCATACGTGACAAGATATAAATGCCCTGGCTACCTAGACCGCTCCATTGCAAGCCGTGCACGGCATAACGGCATTGCACGGACAGGAAGGCGTGCAGGAGAGGCTCAAGGACAGGCCACCTAGCCAGGAGCCTGTTTGTTTTTGCGGACATTGTTGCCGGGGCAGCGCAGGCAGCCAGACACGCTATTACTACACACTGGTTACCGACATGCGCTAGAATGCGAATGCGAAATGTAAAAGCGAGGCAGGCGGGACGGCGACGGTTGTGTTACCAGCTACGCTACGCATCCGCAAATAGAGGATGTCTGTGACACAGCAGGGTGGCGCCATGGGTCGTTGAGTTGCACCTGGTGGTATGAAGGGGCAATCAGATGCAGAGGTGACTGCTCGCTATCAGGACAAGCAAGAGAAGCTGACCCGTTAAAGGCCGCGTGGACAAATGACAACTGAAGGGGGACCACAGGACCAGCCGGAGGGCAGGGAAGGCTTGGGACGGGGGAAGGTCCAGGGTTCGTGCGACCGCTTGCCGGACAACCACATTAGCTTTACACGCTGCCCTGCAACGTCATTCTTATCTACTCTGCCTGATATATTTCAAAAGCATTGTCACCGATAACTTTCGCCGCTGCCCTGCAAAGTTTCTGTGCCTGTCGAAAGCAAGAAATGCTGCAAAGCCACCGAAATAATTGTATGAGATGCAATTTGTTTTACACAAGCCGCTAACCGGCGAGAAGCAGCAGCGGTGAAGATCCCTGGACACGGAAGCATGCGCAGAGCGTAGCCCTGCCCGAAACGTCCAGGCAATGACGCAGGAGGAGCTTGCAAGCACCGCCAATGGCGTATGCGAAGGGGCCGTGAAGTCGGCGGTCTGCCCGCCGGCAGCACCTGCAGATGTCCCAGCCCAACCCGCAACTCGCAATTGTTGCGCCGTGGCCGCGCCGACGCTGGTTGCTGGCCCCGCTGTCGGGCTGACCAACCTGGGCAACACGTGCTTCTTCAACTCCGCTCTGCAGCTGCTGCTGGCCTGCCCGCAGCTGAACGCGGCGTGCAAGGCCCGGCCCGCGTCCAGCGAGGGGGCCGCTGCGCCCCCCGCGCTAGGCAAGGGGCCGCTGGGCTTTGCGTTGCAGCAGGCGCTGCTCAACGTCAATGGCGGTGGGTTTCCGCTCGGGAGCGGTGGTCCCGGCAGCGCGACGCAGTCGCTTTGCATAATCAGGCCTGAAGCAAACAAAGAGGCCCGGCCGGGCCTGGGCGGGGCATGGCGCCGTGGGCCTGCGAGCGCCATCTGGGTCACAACTCCTGATCAGAATTGAACAGCGGCGCCTCAAGTCGTGCCGCTCCCTTCAAGCCTCCTCTCGCCATCTCGGGTCCAGGGGCTATAGCACTGGCCCCTGCTGTCGCCTTCCCCCCGCCCGCTGTACCTCTGGGCATCGGCACTTCATTATTGATTAAACACCATGGATGGCTACCCCCACACACACACACACCCTCCCTCACCTGCCCGTGGGGGTACACCCGCAGCGGGGAGGCTGCTGTGTTGACTCAAACCAACGGCGGGCCCCCACGGAGCTGCGTCCGTCAGACCCCGACCCCTCTGCCGCGCCCCTGCTGCCCTGCCGTGCCCACCCGCTCACAGGCCACCACCACCACCACGGCAGCACCGGGGGCGGCGCCGCAGGCGCGGCCGCCGGGGCGGGGGGCGCCAAGGGGCCCTACAACCCGCAGGCGCTGCTGGCGGCGGTGTGCCGCGTGGCGCCGCAGTTCAAGGTACCGGTGTGAGCGGGCGGGCGGGTGGTCCAGGAGGGTGGAGAGGAGGGTGGAGAGGCGGGCAGCGCATTCCAGCTTCCGGATTCGACCATGGGGGGTGGCCGGTGGGGTGGCGGAGACGGTTGCAGGCGCTGTCTGGCGGGGCTGCAGGCGGTGTACGGGAACCCGAGTGATGGTACTGCAACGGCGACGTGGGCCGCGGCCAAGTCTCATGCTGTTGGCAGTGGCGTGTGGCGTGCACTTTGCAACCCAATGCCGCAATCCACAATCCGTTTGGTCCCCACAGCAACCCCCCTCGCCCGCCCGCCCGGCCGCCCGCCCCTGCCACCCCACACACACAGGGCAAGCAGCAGCACGACAGCCAGGAGCTGATGCGGCTGCTGCTGGACAACCTGCAGGTGCTGGGGCTGCTGCTGGGGGGGGGGGCTGGGGGGGGTGCGGGTGGTGGTGGTGGTGGTGGTGGTGGTGGTAATGGTGGTGGTGGTGGTGGTGTGGGGTGGGAGGCGTGTTGAAGGGGGGCTGAGGGGCGTACGGGTGATGTGCGAGGCGGGGAAAGAGCCGCTGTAGGGGCGGCGTACCCGGGCGGCGTGTGGGCGTGTGGGGACGCGCGTGTAACTCCGCCCCAGTGGTCAGTAGCGGCGTGGAGCCCTAAAGGCTAAAGCCCCTCCACCCCCACCTCCACCTCCACCTCCACCTCCACCTCCACCTCCACCTCCACCTCCACCCCCATGACGGCGTCGCCCGCAGGAGGAGGAGAAGCGGGCGGCGGAGATGATGCGCCGCCGCCCCGGCAGCAGCGGCAGTGGCGGCGGCGCCGGCGGCGGCGCCGCGCCTGCCGGCAGTAGCCCGCCGCCCGCGTCTGCCGGCAGCAGCAGCAACAGCAGCAACAGCAGCAGCAGTAGCGGCAGTAGCGGCAGTAGCGGGCTGGTCGCGGCGCTGTTCGGCGGCGAGCTGGTGTCCAGCATCCGCTGCGGCAGCTGCGGCCACGCCTCGCTGTCGCCCGAGGGTTTCTTTGACCTGTCGCTGCCCATACCCGAGGACATGCCCGAGTTGGGCAGGTGGGTGTGGGTGGGTGGGTTTGGGTGGGTGACTGGGTTTGGATGGGTTTGGGTGGGTGACTGGGTTTGACACGTGTCAAACCCGTGGCAACCGGGGCATCATTGGAAGCAGGGAGAGGCATGGTCTGAGAGGTGGGGCGCGGCGCGGGGGATGCTCGGCGGACTCTAAAGCCCAATCGCTGGTTAGCGTGCCTCAACCGTCGGAAGGTCTGGACCGTCGGAAGCCGCTCTCCAATGCGGCCCAGCCAGCTCCTGCTCCTGCTCCTGCTCCTGCTCCTGCTCCTGCTCCTGCTCCTGCTCCTGCTCCTGCTCCTGCTCCTGCTCCTGCTCCTGCTCCTGCTCCTGCTCCTGCTCCTGCTCCCGCCCCCGCGCGCCGTGTTGCTGCCAACTCCTCGACTGCTCCTCCGCGCTCTTCCAGGGGCGACCTAAAGGCACTACTCGCCAGCGGCGCCCACGGCGTCCCCGCCCCTCACGGCACCCCTGGCGCCGGTGCGGACGGCAGCAGCGGCGGCGGCGGCTACCGGCCGGACAAGCCCAAGAAGCTGAGTAAGAAGGCGGCGAGGGAGCTGGAGAAGGAGGCCAAGCGGGCGGCCAAGGAGGCGAAGCGGAGCAAGGCCGCGGCCAAGGAGGGCGGCGGCGGCGGCGGCGGCGGGGAGGGAGAGGAGGAGGAGCGGGGCGCGGAGGGCGGCGGCGACGCGGTGGACGGCACAGCGGCGACAGCGGACGGCAAGGAGGGGAAAGGGGGGAAGGAGAGGAAGAGGAAAAAGGACACGGAGGGGAAGAAGGACAAGGAGGAGGGCGGCAAGAAGAGCAGCAAGAAGGGGGCGACGTTGGCGCCAGGCCTGGACGCAGCTTCTGACGCGGAGGCCGAGGCGCGGGCGGACAGCAGGGCCAAGGAGAAAAAGAGCAAGAGCGGCAAAAAGGCCAAAGCCAGCGGCAAGAAGGCATCCGCGGCAGCCGACTCGGACGGTGACGGCAGCGGCAGCGGCGGAGAGGGGGGCCCCTCCGCCTTTGCGGCGACGGCGGCTGCGGGCGGCACCAAGGGCGGCGGCAAGTCGAAGAAGCTGACTCCTAAGGTGGGGCCGGGGGGGGGGGTGCCGTGGGGGGTTGCTGGGGCACGGGCAGAGAGGGGGTTTGTGGTTACCAGCCCAAACTAAACCATTCTATAGGAAGCGGAGTTGAGTAATGCAAACCGGGGCCGAACAGGACACACAGCACGGCAGGTGGGGTGGGGCGGGCAGCCGGGGCAGAGAGGGGGGGCGGGCAGTCGGGGGGCATAGGGGGTTAGATGGTAAACCGTAAACCGTTTCCGTTGAGAAACCGACTGCGCTGCGAATGGAGGCGGCAGCCGCGGGGCATTGGGGGGGCATGGGGGGGGGGGAGGGGGGGAGGGGGCGTTTTAACTGCACTGCACTGCAGCGCCCGCGAGCAGGCGACGGGGCAATGAACAAGTGCGCCTGGCTTCTCAGAGCTGTACGTGCTTCCTCACTCCATGACCATTCGTCACCCATTGCGCCCACCACCACCGCCACCACCATCACCACCACCACCACCACCACCACCTGATCACGTCATGCCTCGCCCTGCCCCTTGTCCGCCCTGCCCCTTGTCCGCCCCGCAGCAATTGCGCAAGCTGGAGAAAGAGCAGCGCAAACAGAACATCGCCGCCACCCGCCAGGCCAAAAAAAAGAAGAAGAAGGGCGGCAGCAGTGACAGCGCCAGCGGCAGCGACGGCGACGGCGATGAGGGTGAGGGCGAGGGCGGCGGTAGCGGCAGCGACAGTGACGCGGGAGGGGCGCGCGGCGGCGCCAGCAGCAGCAGCAACCACGGCGATGGGCGTGTGGGGAGGGCGGCGGCCGCAGGCAACAAGGAGGGCGCCAAGCCGGCGGGCGCCAAGTCAGCAGCGGCTGCAGAGACAGTGCTTAGGGCAAAGGCGGAGGCGAACGGAGGATGGGTTGGGGGCGGAAAGGGGCAGGAGGCTGCTGCTGCGGCTGCGGAGCCCAATGGGAAGGGTCCGGCGGCGGAGGCTGCTGCAGGCCAATGGTGCGGCGACAGGCCCGGCGCTTCTCCTTCTGACGACGATCACGACGCGGGCGCAAAGGAGCGGCAGGGCGCAGCCGCCGCCGCTGGCGGCGGGTGCGGCGTCGCTGAAACCGCTGCGCCTGTTGCCAATGGTGCGGGCCACACCTCCACCTCCACCACCTCCACCACCTCCACCACCACCACCACCACCACTGTCAGCCCCAGCCCCATCACCATCACGACCACCACTGGCAACAGCACCAGCAGCCGCAGCGGAGGCCAAGCTTCGTCGCCGCTCCCGGTCTCTACAGACCCTGAGGCGGAGGCTGAGGCCGCCGAGGCCGCAAACACCGCCGACACCGACACCGGTGCGGATGCCGCTTCCTCCACCACCACCACCAACACCAACACCACTGCGACCACCAACACCCGGGGCACCACCTCCGCCGCCTCATCGCAGCCGCTCACACCCGCCGCCGGCGCGCCCCCGCCCCCCGCTGCCACCGCCTTCTCCCCCACTCCCACTCCCGCACGCGCTACCGCACCTGCGCCTGCGCCTGCGCCGCCCAAGCCTCCGCGCGTCTTGGACGTGGGTGCCTGCCTGGCCGCCTTCTTCGCGGCTGAGGCGGTGCAGTGGGAGTGCCCCCGCGAGCGAGCCGAGGGCGCGGCAGGAGCGGCCGGCGGCGGCGGCGGCGCTGCGGCGGCACCGGCGTCGGGTGGCGGCACACCGCTGCCTCCGACGTCGCTGCTGCCGCACCACCAGGCCTCCTTTACCTCGCCACTGCACCGGTCGCTGTCGCTGTCGCTGTCGGGCGCGCCCATCCGCAAGCAGGTGCGTGGCTGGGGGGATGGGGGGCTGGCTGGCTGGCTGCGTGCGTGCGTGCGTGCGTGCGTGCTGGCTGTGGGACAATTGACCAGGAATTGAAGCTTGATGAGCGGAGGACAAGGACGGTGTGTGTGTGTGTGTGTGTGTGTGTGTGTGTGTGTGTGTGTGTGTGTGTGTTGTGTTGTGTTGTGTTGTGTTGTGTTGTTGGAAAGGCCGCTGCGCAGGGGCTGTCGGCTGGTGTGATTGTGCTTTGCGAAACAGCAAACGGGGGAACGGCGCATCTTTGTGAGCCCCTCGCAGCGCTGGTGTCGGCCACCCACCTGCCACCATCGCCCGCCGACCCCTTGACACACCCGCCTCGTCAACGTGCCCCCGCGCTGCCCCGCGCTTGGGCGCGGGTCCCCCCGTTTCACCGTGCGTCGCTTCTCAACCTGCTATGCACGGGCCCCCTCCCCACTGCCTCCCCACCACTGCCTCCCCACTGCCCCCTCCCCACTGCCTCCCTCCCCACTGCCTCCCTCCCCACTGCCCGCCCCGCCCCGCCAGGTGTCTTGGAGCCCGGGGGCGCCCGAGGTGTTCCTGGTGCCGGGCAGCCGCGAGCAGCGAGGCACAGACCTACAGGAGGCGCTGCGAGGGTCGGCGCCCTTCTTCAGGTGCCGTGTGTGCGGGGGGGGGGGCGTGCAAGGGGGTGGGGTGGGGTGGTAATTCATTCCAGAAACCAGAAGCGAAACGAGAACCAAACGGGGGGCCGCGCGGGGGTCGGAGGGGGGTTGGTAATACCAGCCCATGCTAAACCAAGAAACCAAACTAGCGAGTAGAGCACAGGCAAAGGCGACGGGGGGTGTTGAGGTTGGATCGGGGGCTTCTTCAGGTGGGGGCGGCCCCCGGGGTGTGGGGGCAGCGGGCCGGTGAGCGCAGGGGAGGGCGCAAGGGCGGAGGCCTGGACATGCGGGGGGGGGGCGGGCGTGCGGGGGTGCAGGCGTGCGGGCGTGCGGGGGTGCGGGCGTGCGGGGCCGTGATGATGGTGCAACGGGCCAGGCGCCTGACCAGCGCTGGGATGGTTGCCGGACGCGTCGCTGTGCTCAGCGGGCGGTGGGGATGGTGGCAGGGATGGTGGCGTGTGTGTGTATTCAGTTGCTGACAGCTGCCAGCTGCCCTGCTCTGTGCGACATCCTGAGCTAGGCACATGCATGTGTGTGCACCTGCACCACCCACCTCCACCTGCGCCTGCACCACCCACCTGCACCACCCACCTGCACCTCCACCACCTGCACCACCTGCACCACCCACCTGCACCTCCACAGGCCCGCCAAGGCCCACGGCGCGTCCTTCATCATCCAGGTGCGGTGCGGTGCGGTGCGGTGCGGCGCGGGGTGCGCCACCCGGTGGACGTGGGGGCGGGGGAACGACCCCCCCAGGCGCCCTGGGCCGACACGCAACAGCTGTGTGTGACACACAGCGTGTTTTGCCACCCTACTCCCCCTACCACCCTGTTTCCGCGTCGGGGCCCCAACCTGCCCCCAACACACCCAACATGAGCATCGTAGCCCACTATCCGTATATACATGTGCAGATGTTCTAGGATAAAGCTCTCGCACTCTCGCCTCTTTCCATTGCTGCCTACCCTCTGCTCTGTGTCCACACACACTCCACATTCCACACCCTCCAACACCCAATCCCCAACCACACACACACACACAGTCCTATGTCTGCTGTTCTCTCCCTCGTGATCTCTAACACACACACACAGGCCCAGCTGGACCCCTGGGACACGGACGCCATGTACGTGCAGCTGCAGCCGCTGGCGGGGTCCTCAAGGGCCGCGGCGCTCATGGCCGCCGCCGCCTCGCAGGCCGCCGCGGCGGCGGCGGCCGCCGCGGGCGCCGACGCGGCCGCAGCCGCAGCCGCGGCGGCGGCTGCCGCCGCCGGCACCTCGCCGCTGCCGTCGTCCTCGCCCATGAGCCCGGTGCTGTCCACCATCCTAAGCAGCAGCCCGCGCAGCGCAGCGCGGCAGCAGCAGCAGCAGGCGAGGAGTGGCAGTAGCAGCAACGGCAGTAGCAGCAACGGCAAGGCGGCAGGCGCCGGCAGCAGCAGCAGCAGCGCCGCGGTCGGCCCCGGGCCGTTCTCCGAGCGGGGGCTGTCGCTCGCAAAGGTGGACGTGGGCGTGGCCTGGCGCGGCAGTAGCAGCCGCGGCCGCAGTAGCAAAGGCGACGACGGCGGCGGCGACGGCTCGGAAGAGGAGGAGGAGGTGGTGGCGGCGCCGGCGGCGGCGGCGCTGTCGCCTACGTCCAGCAGTGTGGCGGCCCGGGACCAGGGGCGGCGGGTGCAGGCGGCGGCGCAGCTGGTGATGGACTGCGTGGCGGACCTGATGGCGGGGCCCGCAGGTGTGTGTGTGGGGGGGGGGGGGAGATGTGTGTGTGGGGGGGGGGGGAGGTGTGTGTGTGGGGGGGGGGAGGTGTGTGTGGGGGGCGGAGATGTGTGGGGGGGAGGGGGGGGAGATATGTGTGTGGGGGGAGGGAGGGGGGGAGGGGGGTAGTTCATTCCAAAACCCAAAGCGGTTATTGCAACCCCAAAACCCAGAACCCAGAACCAGGGGGAGATGGGGGGTGCCATGCATGTTTAATGGGGGGAGGGAAGGGGAGGGGGCGTTGTAAATACCAGCCCATTCTAAACCAAGAAGGGGAGGGAGATGGATGGTTGGTTGTGGAAGCAGGGAGAAGAGGGAGGGAGAGGAAAAGGGGGAAAGAGGGAGAGGAGGCAAGGGGAGGGATGGTTTGCGCCGAGCCCCGAGTAAGGGACGCTGGGCCGCGAGAGGGCGCGTCGTCGTGTACGGCTTTGGCGTGGCGTGGCGTGGCACGGCGTGGCGTGGCATGGCGTGGCGGTGCTGATGGAGAGGTGCGCGTGTGTGTGCGTGTGTAGAGCAGCAGCAGCAGCAGCAGCAGCCGGCCTGACTGGGGCCACCGCCTCCGCGGCTGCCGGCTCCCACCCACCCTCCCACCCCCTCCCCCCACATCCTTCTCCTCCCAACCTCATATGCATGGACCTCCCGCTCAACGCCCCATCCATCTACTATCGACGCACGCATCTCTTCACACCTGGCCCACCGGCTCCGTCTCCCCCTCCCGACCACAGGCCTGCACCAACTGCTGTCCATGCTGGCGGGCGGCGTTACACTGTTGGAGGTGGGTGGCGGCGGCAGTAGCGGCGGCGGCAGTAGCAGCGGCGGCTGCGGCGCCTCGCCCAGCGCCCAGCGCTCGCCGTCGTCGGGCCGCGGCGCCGCCGCTACAGCCAAGGCCGGCCCCACCTCCCCCGGCGGCGGCAGCGGCAGTGGCAGTGGCAGCAACAGCGGCAGCGGCAGTGGCAGCAGTGGCGGCCCTAGGACCAGGCTGCTGCTGCGGGGCAGGTACCCGGTCAACGCGAGCGCAGCCTCGGGCGCCAAGCAGCGCGCTTCGGCAGCGGCGGCTGCAGCTGCGGAAGGCTCCTCGGCCGGAGGTGCGCCCGCCTCTGCGGCAGCGGCGCCTGCAGCGGATGGGGCGGCAGCGGATGGGGCGGGTGCGCTGAGCTCGGGCGACTCGGGGCGGGCGGGCGGCGACAGCGATGACGGCGCCGCGGGGCGGCGCGGCGGGATGCCCATCGCCGGCGCGGCGGCCGGCGCGGGCGCCGCCGCGGCGGCAGCCGCCGCCGCCCGGCGGCGCGCCGCCGCCAGCGAGGCCGCAGCGGCGGCTGCGGCGGCGGCGGCGGCGACCTGGGAGTACCCCACGGCCCTCAGGCGGCCGCTGCAGCACCCCGCCTTCCTGCACATGGCGCTGCCGGCCGGGGCCGCAGCCCTGCACGACAGCAGCAGCGAGGACTCCGGGTCCGAATCCGGATCGGGCTCCGGATCCGGATCCGGATCCGGGTCTGGATCCGGGTCGCCCTCCCCCGCGGGCAGCGACGCCGAGGACCAGGAGGGCCTGAGGGTGCGGGTGCCGGGCGCTGCCCAGCCGCGGCTGGCGGCCCCCTCCTCCTCGGAGGCCGGCACGCTGGCGGCCCCCGGCAGCAGCCCGCGCTCCGTCAGCAGCGGCGTGCAGCCGGGCAGCTCGTTGTCCGACAGCCCCTGCCAGTCCCACAGCGCCACGCCTACGCCCACGCCCACCACGCCCACCACCACCACCGCTGTGTCCACCTCGACAGAGAGCCTTGCCGGCAGCTCACAGCAGCAGCAGCCGTCGCGCTCGCCCTCGCCGGCGACGGCGCCCGCCCGCGAGGAGGGAGCGGCGAAGGACCAGCAGCCGGAAGCGGCGGGGCCGGGGTCGCACTCGCCGCGGGGAGCGGCCGGCAGCGGGGGCAGTCGCAGCAGCAGCCCCAGCGGCGGCAGCAGCCTCAGCTACAGCCGCGCAGACAGCGGCGGCAGCGACGCGGCGCCGTCGCCGGCGGCTGTGGCTGTGGCAGGGGCGGCGGGAGCAGAGGCCGCGGCGGCTGGTGAGGAGGAGGAGGAGGCGGCGGGCTCCATGGCTGAGGCGGCGGCTGTAGCAGCGGCGGAGCAGCGGCAGCAGCTGCTGCTGCACGGCGTCAACTTGGACCCGGCACTGCACCCGCACCACCACCACCACCACCATCACCACCACCACCACGACCACCACTCACCCAGCCATGGGCAGCACAGCGGCGGCGAGGGCAGGCCGGACTCGCCGCGGCCGCCGGCGGCTGCTACAGCCGCAGCAGCCGCCGGCGACGGAGCTAGCAACAGCAGTAGCAGTAGCAGCAGCGTGCCGCCCATGCTGGTGCGCAGCGTTGCGGCGCCCGCGCCTGCGGCTGCGGCTGCGGCTGCTGCGACTACTGCTGCTACTGCTGCTGCTGCCGCCGCCTCGCCGGCGTCTGCTACAGCCGACGGCGTGTCGCCGCTGACGCCGACGGAGAGCGAGGGCCTGTTCGAGATGGACGACATGGTGTCGCCCTCAGCGGCTGTAGCGGCTGTAGCGGCTGTAGCGGCTGAAGCGGCAGGAACGGCAGGAGCGGGGGCGGCACCGACAGCCAAGCCGGCAGTAGCAGCAGGGCTGGTGGCTGCAGCGGCCGCGGCAGGGGCGGGTGCGGGTGCGGGTGCTACAGCCGCCCGGGCCATGGACGGGGTCCTGGGCCTGCTGAGCCCGGTGGGCACCCTGGACGAGCACGGCGAGCAGCTGCCGCCCAAGGCCCCCGCGGCAGTAGCAGCAGCAGCAGTAGCAGCAGCAGTGGCAGTAGCAGCTGACGGCCTGCCCGAGGACCCCGGGCCGCACGCAGGCGGCCACGCCAACGGCGCCATCGCCTCAGCCTTCGCCGCGGCGGCAGCCAGGCCCGCCGCGGCTGCCGCGGCAGCGGCAGCGGCAGCGGCGGGGGTGGCCTCTGCAACGGACGGCAGTAGCATCGCCAGCGCCGCGCCTGCAGACGCTGGGGGCGCCAGCAGCCTTGCCGATGGCGGCGCGCCCGCGCGTGCTGCCGCCAGTGCTGTTGACGGCTCGCCCGCCTCCCCCGCCGCCTCCGCCCCCTCCGCTGAACCCACACCCGACGCCACCACGCCCCCCGCCAAGCCGCCCGCCTCCCCCAGCACCCCCCGCGGCGGCGGCGGCGGCGGCGGCCTGCGCTCCTCCACCTCCGCCGCCACCACCACCGGCGGCGGCGGCTCCCGGGGCCGCGGCTCCAGCGCCTTCCTGCGCATCGCGTCCAAGCAGTACCACTTGCGCCGGGCGCCCGAGGTGCTGGTGCTGCACCTGAAGCGCTTCGGCATGGACATGCGCGGGCGGCTGAACAAGATAGACAAGCACGTGAGTGGGGGCGAGCGTGGGAGCGGAGGAGGGAGGGAGGTGGCCGGGGTGCCAAGAGAGGTACCCGCCGGGGAGGGCAGGGGCCCAGAGGCCGGCCGGGTGGGCGCCGTGGTCGAGCGGATGATGGGGGCTTGTCGAAGTTGTGGGCACAGGGTAGCCACAAATGATGATGGATGGCGGTTGCTTAGATGTCCCATATGTTTTGTGTCGTCATGGTGTTGCGGCTGGGAACAGAAGACGCCAGCGGTTGACGTAGCTTTACTGCTTGCATACATTTCGGGTGTTTACGCTACGCTCACTCGCCCACTCGCTCACTCGCTGGCCCGCAGGTGGCTTTCGACTTCACACTGGACCTTGAGCCGTTCCTGGCGGAGGCCCGCGCGGCGGAGGCAGCAGCCGCAGCAGCAGCAGCAGCAGCAGCAGCAGCAGCCGCAGCGGCGGCGGAGGTAACCGTTGCGGCGGCGGCGGCGGCTGAGACGCCGGGGCCCGCGGCATCGGGGAGCGCGGGTGAGCTGGGTGGCTCAGAAGAGGAGGAGGCAGTGGGGGCGGAGCCCGCAGCCGGACAGCAGCCCCAGCAGCCCCAGCAGCCCCAGCAGCAGACACAGGCGGCGGGCGGCGACGCGGCCACTGACAGCAGTAGCAGCTGCAGCTGCAGCCCCTTCGCCAGTCGGCTCGCGCTGGAGGCTGCCACTGCCCAGCAGCAGCAGCAGCAGCAGCAGCAGCAGCAGCAGCAGCAGCAGCAGGCCGCCAACGGCGGCGCCAACGGCATCTCGGCGGCGCCGGCTACGGCACCGGCGCCGCCGGGTCACCTGATGGATGGCGCGGCCGCCGCTGCCGCTGCGGCTGCTAGTGGCAGCGCTGCAGCCGGGGGCGGAGGAGCCGGAGGAGGAGGAGCCGGAGGAGGAGGAGGAGCCGGAGGTGGCACAGGCGGCGGCGGCAGCAGCAGCTGCCTGTACGACCTGTTGGGAGTGGTGGAGCACTCGGGGCAGCTGCGATACGGGCATTACGTGAGTGCGTGCGTGTGTGTGTGTGTGTGTGTGTGTGTGTGTGTGTGTGTGTGTGTGTGTGTGTGTGTGTGTGTGTGTGCATGGGGGGCGGGCGGGCGGGGGGCGTCCTTTCAACGCCCAGATCGGCCATCTGGAGGGGGCGGGGCCACGTCACGTGTTCGCGGCGTCGTCACACGCGTGCCTGGCTGGCAGCTGTCCCTGGCAGTACTGTGCTGCGTCACCAAAGGAGGGAGGGGGGGTTGCTTGGCTCGCCGCCGTTCAGCTCTGGACAGCTGCCGCCGGTTACCGCCGGGCTAGTTGACGCTGGTGTTTTCAAACCCCACCCCCACCCCACGTGTTGCCGCAGGTGGCATATGTGAAGCGCTGCGTGACGCGTGCCAGCGGCGGCGGCGGCGGCGGCGGTGGCCCCGTGCCGCAGTGGTATTACGTCAGCGACACCACGGTAGGCCGGGTGGGCGTGCGGGGCCGGGCGGGGCTGGGCGGGCGTGCGGGGCTGGGCGGGCGGGCGGGGCTGGGCGGGTGTGGGGGGCTGGGCTGGGCGGGGCGGGGCTGGGCTGGGCGGGAACGCAGTTGGTCATGTCAGAACCCACCAGAGCAGCCAGTTGACTGCACGTGTGGAGGACTGCCAAAGGCTTGGGCCTGCGCGCCCCGGTTTTGGGGTTGCAATGGTCGCTTTGGTTTCTGGATTGAACTGCCCCACCAGACATCCCACCATGAAACGTGCACCCGCCCCAAGTTGTGCGCGGTCCACACCGCCTCCGCCTTGTCCACCCATCCATCGCGCACCCGTCCGCACACACACACACACAGTACTCGATCACGAGACTCGTCAGGCCGCCTGTAAACCCGTTGCTACACACACACACGCACTAACACACACACACACACACACACACACACACACACATTGTCCTTTGTCTACTGTTCTCTCCCTTGTGATCTCTAACACACACACACACACATCGGACTTCTCCCTGTTTGTTTTGTTTTCGTTAACACACACACACACGGCACACACATCACGCACGCAGGTGCGGCCGGTGGCTGAGCCGCAGGTGCTGAGGGCACAGGCCTACCTGCTGCTGTACGTGCGGCGCCGGCCGGAGCAGCAGCAGCAGCAGCAGCAGCAGCAGCAGGAAGCGCCGCCGCTGCCGCCACCACCTTCACCCCCAGCCGCCGACGCCTGCTGATTTTGATCTGCCAGGAACGGAGCGACACCGCCGCACGCATACGCGCACCCTGCCACCACCCATCCTTGCATTAGGGCATGACAGGGGCTTGCACTGCGCTACAAAGGGGAAAGCACAGAGACGTCGAAGAAATAATAAATGCAGCGTGGGGTGGAGCATGCGGATGTGAGGAGCGGTGATGCCTGACGTGTGGACAATTACGAACATGGCAACATGGTATACGAGTTTGTAGGGTGAGGTGGACGCAGGAGCGTATATGTGTATGAGATTGAGCCAAGCTGGCACACGCGTGGGTATGCTGGGTCCTCTCTCTACCTACCTTGATTCATCCTGAGATGGGGTTGTGTGGGACGGCGGGGGTGTGACACTGGGGTACGGCTGTCATGTGGGCGCCACGCGTGCGCGTTGGCATCTGGGACTGAGAGCGTGGATCGCACGAGGGTGATACGCGCCCGAGTGCTGCAGCTGGGGGGGCGGGGGGTAGTTTCTTCCAGGAACCAAAGCGACCGGGGGGGGGGGTAGTTCATTCCAGAACCCAAAGCGACCGGGATGGGGGTAGCTGAACAGCGGGCTGGCCACGGCGACAGAGGCCCTGACTTAACTTTGCCAATTTTGCCAGTAGGAGTGATGGGTGGGGGCACCGCCTCAATGCCATTTACAGCCGTTACAACCCGCCGATCGATGATGTCAGGGTCCGGCGGCGGCAGTGAGCAGCAGCGGCACGTTTGATCACGGGGGGGACATGTCACAGGTGCCTTGGCCCGTGCCGCCGCTGCTCAGCCAGCGGCCAAGTGTAAATCAAGACGCGCGACGAGCCCCAGCGCCCCAGCACTCCGGCAGTCCGGCACCTTCACTGAAACCCACTTGTCACGTAACCATCCGGCGGGATCACACCCTGCTTGCTCACGGTCCTAGTAGCACCAGCGGCGGCCTGCGGAGGGCCACACGGTGCCGACACACGCACGCCCCCGAACGACCGACCGACTGGCTAGCTAGCTGCCATCCATGAAAGCGCTGCAGCACACACACACGGGCAGCAGCCCGGGCGTGTTCGATGAGCCGGGGCGCAGGGGCGCACGCCTCCTCCACCTGGTGGTGGTCCCCTCGCTCAGTCGAAGCGGCAGGGGCTCTTGCACTTGAGCGTGCCCTGGATCTCGCCGCCGGGGTAGCCCACTGTGGGTTGGTGTTGTTTGGCGGGGAGGGGCAGGGGTATGGTATGCAGAGGCGACAAGGGGGACGGGGGGGATGTGTGGGGCAGCTGTGCAGGGCTCCGTAGTGAGGCTGCACCTCACGCAGAGAGGCACCTGCTGCTCCAGGCGCAACACGTGCTGCTGTAGGTCCAGCGCCGCCAGGTGGCCACACAAGGCACTGTGCACACACACACGTGCGTACTAGAGGGGGGCACCCGGCGGGTCACGGACCCCACCCACCCACCCACCCACCGGTGTGGACGTTGACGTACAGCTCCCCTGCGGCACGGGGGATGAGACCAGCAGATAGGTAGGTAGGTAGGTGGGTGGGTAGGTAGGTAGGTAGGTAGGTAGGTAGGTAGGTAGGTAGGTAGGTAGGTAGGTAGGTAGGTAGGTAGGTAGGTAGGTAGGTAGGTAGGTAGGTAGGTAGGTAGGTAGGTAGGTAGGCGGGAGGTGTGGAACGCCACCGAACGATTGCCGTTAGCACAACACACATCGACACCAACAAGCGCTCGCGGGCCTTCATGTGTGCATGGCAAATGGCAACGGCAGGTCGTGGGCCGGAGGGTCGCACGCGCCCCTCACATGTGTTGCGTCTCTCACACCACCCGGCCTGACTGGCCGGGCCGACTCTGGCCACCCCGCCCGGCCTCCTGACCGGTATGGTTTACTTGGGCTGGTAGTTACAACCCCCAAGCCACCACCGCCAACGCCTTTGCCTGAGCTTCGCTCGCTAGTTTGGTTTCTTGGTTTAGGGTGGGCTGGTAATTTACACACACACACACACACATGTTTTCTCCTTGTGATCTCTAACACACACACACACACACACACGCCACTCACGGTTGCGCAGCAGGTCCAGGAAGGTGTCCAGGCTGACGCCCCAGTAGCCGATGTCGGTCTCGTTCCAGGGCCGCTCAAAGGTCACCTCGCCCTGAGGTTGAGAGCGCAGTGGGGAGCGAGCAAGTGGGAGCAGTGGTGGGCCGGAGGCGTGGGCGAAGGAGGGAGGGAATTGGACACACGTGCCCAACAGACAGGGGATGGGGGTGGCAGCCTCTGCACCTGAGGCGGTAAAGCATCGGAAGAGTGGCGGGGCCAGGGGGCCACGTAGGTAGGGGTACAAAGACTGATGCGTCCAATGGTTTCACCCCTGATGGCGGCCGGCCGCACCTTGTTGTAGGAGAAGGGCGGGTTGAGCAGGACGGGGGTGGCCGGGGCGGTGACGGCGGGGAACAGGCCCAGGCTGCAGGCAGGCAGGCAAGTTCGCATTGGTTACAGGAGGGAACTGCCGACGCAGTTCACGAGCCAGCACAGCACAGCGCAAGCAAGCAGGGGGCGAGCGGCGGGGGCACAGGAAGGGGCGTCGGCGGTGCAGGTGCGTTGTGTGTGGGAATTTGTGTGGCGTGATGAACAGGCAAGGAGCAGGGATAGTGCTGCGAGCTAGGGGGGGGGGGGGCTCAAGGCAGCGGCAGACGCGCCGCGCCAGGGGGATGGGCCCACGAAAGCGCGTGTGTGATATTGTACACACAGAAGCTCACCGGATGGGGTTCTTGGCGGTGGCGTTCATCTGGGCAGGCAGGCAGGCAGGCAGGCAGGCAGGCAGGCAGGCAGGCAGGCAGGCAGGCAGGCAGGCAGGCAGGCAGGCAGGCAGGCAGGCAGGCAGGCAGGCAGGCAGGCAGGCAGGCAGGCAGGCAGGCAGGCAGGCAGGCAGGCAGGCAGGCAGGCAGGCAGGCAGGCAGGCGCGGGGTGGTCAGGTATGGTGCGGGTGCGTGGTCAGGTGGCGCCATGATCAGCGGTGTGGTCAGCGAACCTGCGCGCATCCCGACCCCTCCCCACCTGCCGCCCTCACTCACCCAGTGCACGTGCGCCATGGTGACCTGGCGCAGCTTTCCCGTGAGCTTGATGTAGGAAGTGTAGGGGCCGCCCTGCATTAAGGGGTTGGTGTCGCGGGTTAGGGGGCCGGCGGTGTCGCGCGCACGCACGTGGCACGAGGCCGGGCAGGGCCAGGAACCGGCGCTCGGACCCCGGCATTTAAGGAACTGGCCCTCCTTTCCTCTAACCTTGACCAGCATCAGGTAGGCGTAGCCCTTGCCACCGGTGCTCTGCGCGCAGTTCAAAGGTAGAGAAGGACTCGAAAAGGTTTTTCGATCGACACGGACATCCTCAAGGTTCGTCCTCACGACTCCAGCTAAGCACGCTTCCAATGCATAGTTCGCATTCCGCTATCAAAGGTCATCATCTGCTCGGATGGGCGCTGCAAATAGCGATGTGGCACGGGCCCAGGCCGTTGGCATCTCATCTCCAACCCGGTCCCCAACCGCTGATCTACGAAATGCCCCGGCGCGCGAACGCACCTTGACGCCGGACGCGGCCTTGAGCTCGGCGGTCGCGAGTATGGTGCCCTTGGGCGCCTTGGGGTACTCGTTCTTGCTGCTCGAGCTGCTGCTCTTCTTCTTGCTGTAGCTCGACTTGGCCGCGGCGCCCGACAGCGACACGCTCACCAGGCACAGCGCCAGCAGCGCGGCTGCCGTGAGCTTTGTGGCACGGGCCATTGTGACTGTAATGCGCTAAGCTCGAGACTCGGTTGACGCAACAAGTATTTGCATACACAGCTCGTGCTCAAGTGGCTTTGATGAAGCGCGCTGTGGGGGCCGGTCCCATGGTCAACCTCCCCATGCAAGGCAGGGGTTATGGTTTTACGAGCAGGTCCGGAATGGGGCCACGTCGCTCGCTCCGTTCTGGCGGCAGCCCCGCACGATCCCCGCATCCGGCAGGCGTCGCTCCAATGCGTCCGCGGGCGTGCGTGCTGAGGCGGCGGCAGGTACCTCTTCTAGGCAGCATCGCGTCAGGCATCGAGGGCGCGGCGGGCGGAGGCCGCGGCGGACGGCCCCGAATGAAGAGGTCGCGCGGGGGTTACACTCGGCAACACTCGAGGCTAACCACGGCTCGACCAACTGGCGTACGCTGCTTTCCTTGCCTTGCCTCGCTGGCTTCAGCCCCCGGCCTCTCCGAGCCCCCGACGCCGTATAATTCCGGCAGCTGTGGAACATCATCATCACCATCGGATTTACAGTCTGGGAGCAAGAGTCAACCGGTCAGCGTCAAGCCCCATGCACATGGGGAAACCACTCCTGCGTCGTGGAGCCGCGCGGCCTCGTCAGACATCTACTTGTCATGCACCACGTCACTTGCGATACACTGTGTCGAGCGATTCGGGTTGCCGGGACTTATCGAGCGGCACGTCAGCGACAGCTGCCGTGTCCATGTCCGCGCACACAGCGACGCACACGCCACGGCCCACAGAACCACATCCGAAGGTTTCCGAGCAATCAGGGAGGGAGTCTAGCCCCCAAGTCTCCCCTGCCGAGCGTACACGCCATATTCATTCATCCAACCAAAACTGCGTCACCCGCCGAACAATACACAGAGAACCGAGCACAGCCCGTGGGCCTGTGGGCTATCACCCACAACCCTGTTATAGCCGACACGCAACAAGGTTGCCCTTACGGCTGCCGTGTCGGTGTGCCGTGGCGACCCCATGCGCTGCGCACGCACATAGGTGGGCCGCGCTGGTTGCTTGCTTACATGCCCCACATGCAGGGGCTCTTGCACTTGAGGGTGCCCTGGATCTCGCCGCCGGGGTTGGCAGCTGCGAGGGGGCCGGCACGCACGTGCGCGTGTGTGTGTGTGTGGGGGGGGGGCAACACGTGTCAGCGTGACTGCTCGATGCGAAGCTTGGACGGCGGCTACGACCACGCGCAGGAGTGGCGGAGGCCCGTGTCGCTGTTTTCCCCCCACCCCCCTCATCATCAGCATGTGACACCACGAGCAGCGCCCTCCTTTCACTCACCGGTGTGCACGTTGACGTACAGGGCGCCTGTGGGTCCGGGTGGATGTGCGGACGGCGGTTCGGGCGGCAGGGGCAAGCGGTCAGTCCTGAACCTGAACGTGCCTGGTGGCGCGGGCCACCGCAGAGCTCGCAGGCACGGCGCCCGCGCACGGCATCATCCGCATGTACAAGGCAACAAGCAAATCCCCCCATTCTTTGCCGCGTCATGATGTACACACGCCCAGCCCCACCCAAGCCCACTTGCTGTGCAAACACACCCGCCCTCACCCGCACCCCACCCCGCGCACACTGTCCTTCTTTTATTCCTCAAGCACCCACCGCTCTTGAGCAGGGTCAGGAAGGTGTTGATGTCGGTGCCCCAGTAGCCAATGTCGGTCTCGTTCCAGGCGCGCTGGAAGGTAGCGGAGCCCTGCATATGGAAGTAGTGAAGCGTTTGGGAGTTGGTTTGGTTTGGTTTGGCTTGGCATGGGCTCGTTGGGGACGCGCAGCCACTCTCAGTATCCGCACGGCGCAAGGCCGCCAGGCCGCTCAAGGGCGCTTGCGACGTGGCCCCACGGGTAGGGCCCCACGGGCAGCGCACGTGGCCCCACGGGTCAAGAGGAGGGCATTACCCCGGGGCGCACCCCGGAGTGAGCATGCCCCCAGCCCCCCACCCGGACCTCACCTTGTAGGACAGAGGGGGGTTCAGCAGGACGGGGGTGCCGGCGGCGGTGACGGAGGGGAACAGGCCCAGGCGGATGGGGTTCTTGGCGGTGGCGTTCATCTGTGCAGGCAGGCAGGCAGGCAGGCAGGCAGATGCAGCAATGCGGAGGATTAGGTAGGCAGACATGCAGGCAGGAAGCGGTGGGGCGGGGTATGGCTGGGTTAGCCGCGTGACGATCCGTGGGCGCAGCGCAGACCGACATGGAACCAGGACAGGGGGAGGGAGGGTGACAACATGGGGGCTGTGCCAATGCACCACACACTCGCAAGACCTGCATCACTTGCATGCCTCATGGCATCTCCTGTGCTGACGGGCGGCGCTCGCTAGTGGGCAGTCGCGGGCGCCGTGGCGCCCGGGGCACTGCACTGCGCTGCACGAGTGCACGGACGGGGCACGCGCACGTGCATGCCGCATGCATGCATGCACGCGGCGGCAGCTGCAGCTGCAGCTGCTCACCCAGTGCACGTGGGCCATGGACACGGACTTCATCTCGCCGCCCAGCATGATGTACGACTGGTAGGGGCCGCCCTGAGGGACAGGAGAGGGGAGGGAGCGAGAGAGAGGGAGGGAGGGCAGGGTGAGCAGGTGGGGCCGCCGTCGGGGGAGGCTTTGCTGGGCGCAGGGCAGGGCAGTTACACCTCGAGTGTGAGGCGGACAGCTGCAAAAGGGCACGCAGCTTCAAGGCGAGTGCGCCTCTCACCTTGGGCAGCACCAGGTAGGCGTAGCCCTTGCCGGAGGTGGTCTGCGAACAATGTAGTTCAAGCAAGTTGTCAAGCGTGTGTCTTGCGGCCCAGCGAGGCGCCGTCGAACGCACAAGGCAATGTGGCAGACGGGGTGCCACCGACGCAGCACCATCTCACAGCAATGTTGTTAGTCCGCGTGCACCAAACCGTTAGATTGAATTGGGCCTCATGTATTGTAGTTACGCGGTTGCGGGCTGTTATTCGCAAAGTACGCATAATTCGCGGTCAACCTCCGAATTCTTCCAACAGCGCTCCGAGCGCTCGAATTGCTCCACCGACAGCAGAATTACGTCTCCACACAGGTAAAGGTTACTGTCATTGCCATAACCTGCCATACGCGCCAAGCCCACAAGGTGCATTGCTTCCAGGAACTGCATTCACCTTGTTGGGCGCCGCGGACAGCTCAGTAGCCGCCACGATAGCGCCAGAAGGTGCATCAGGCCACTTCGGATCCTTCTTGTCCTTGCTCTTGTCGCCCTTCGGCTTGGCGTGGGCGCCAATGCAGAGCACAACTAGGACCAGAGCCGCGAGGGCGACGCGCCGAGACGCCATCTTTTGGAGTAGTTGATGTGTAAAAGCGAGTCAAACGCAAATATGATAGGGACTCGTGATTTTCAGGCGTTTTATGGGGTCAAACGTGGCGCCCCATGCAAGTAACGTATATTGTCAACTGCCGACGCGCCAGCCGGGTCACGCGAGGCTAAAAGCTTGGCCATCGTATTAATATGTGTTTACACGTAGATGACTCAGAACCTAGGATGCCTTGACCACAAGTCTCGCCCGCCATTTCTGGAACCGTCTACGAACGCCAGGCGAGCCGGCGGGCGCTGCTGCGTGTCCTTACCCCGTCCTTGGAGCGCGCTCGGCCATGCCAATTCCTAGCTTAGGCGTACGCAGGGGCCACAATCCCGCTGAAGCTAGTACCATTGTGGGCATCGTACCTGTGCCTACTGCGTCCTCAGTGCCCAGGGGTTGCCGCATGCCGTGCCGTGCTCTTCATGTTCAGCTCCCTAAACGGGCCCGTCAGACTTCGCGATTGAGTTGCTCCAACGCGGCACCGTTTCAGCCAACTTATATATCGGACCCAGATCGCATGCATCTCTGCCACATACGCTCTGGCCATGGGACGTATGCCGTAACGCCTTCAAGCAGCCACGTGCTCCCCGCGCGCGCACTCTTGCTTATTCCTTAGGTCCACATGCAGGGTGACTTGCACTCGAGGGCGCCCTGCAGCTCACCGCCCGGGTTGGCAACTGCGCATTGGGGGCGCGGGGGGGGGGGAGCAGAGAGAGGGGGGGATTGAAGTCAGCGCACCCAAGCTGACGCATGGTGGTGCTGTGGGCTGTTGACCGGGCCAGCCAGCCAACACCGCCACTTGCTCAGCACTTGCTGCGGCAGCGCCGAACTGCCACAGGGATGCGGGCAGCACCATGAGTGTATGTTCGCATGAGTGTTCGCACGGCCGCACACGGCCCGTGCTCTCGCTCACCGGTGTGCACGTTGACGAACAGGGCGCCTGTTGCCGAAGGCGACGATGAAGGAGGCGGGCAAGGAGGTGGTAGGATGCGCGTGTCAGTGCCAGCGTCTGTAGGCTGTGCATTTCGTGCCGTACCCACGCACGCTCGCGCTGAACCACCACGCCGCTGGCACACCTTGTGACCCGCCACCCGTGAATACCGTGCTCATGACCAGGCGCACATAACCAGCAGGAATGCGACACGGGGTTGCCGCCTTGCCGTGCGGTGCCGTGTGCACAAGGCAGTAACCAAGCAGGCGCAGCGCCCTGCCCGCCGTGTTCGCCGTGTCCGCGGCGCCATGACGACATCCTCACCCGCCCCCGTGCCCGCCCCCGCCCTCTGCCCGCCCCTCTGCCCGCCCCTGTGCCCGCCCCCTCCGTCCGTCCGTCCGTCCGTCCGTCCGTCCGTCCGTCCGTCCGTCCGTCCGTCCGTCCGTCCCTCCCTCCAGGAATGACCCCATCCACGCACCCGACTTGAGCAGGGCGACGAAGGCGTCCACGCCGCCGGGCGCCCAGTAGCCCAGGTCGGTGGAGTTGAAGGCGCGGGTGAAGGACACGCTGCCCTGTGGGGGTAGGGTGTGTGTGGGGTGTGTGGGGGGGGGCGGATAGTAACCAAAGTGGGGTGTGGGGTGGGGTGGGGGGCTCCATGATGTGCCACGCACTGCCGTGCGCTACACATTCCCATTCCAGTAGAGCATCTAGCCAGTGTACAGTGACGTACGGAAGGACAGGGGATCGCATGACGTGATCGCGGAAGCAGCACGTCTTGTCGAGCAGTGCAGGACTGCAGGCTGGCCATTGTCCGGGACTGCCCATGGCCCCATGCCAACGCGCGAAGGCGCACGCACCTTGAAGTGGAATGGCGGGCTCAGCAGCACGGGGGCGCCAGAGGTGAGGCTGGGGAAGATGCCCAGGCGGGGTGGGTTGCCGGCGCTGGCGTTGGACTGCGTGGTAGTGAAAGTCGTATGGGCGGATGTTGTGGGGCCGGGGGAGGGGGAGGAGAGAAAACCATCCATGCGGACGAGGTGTGGGCTGTGTGTTGGTAAACGGAAACGGAGAGAATTGTGAGTGTGTGGGGGGTAGTTGATTCCAATTCCAATTCGACCATTTGGGGCGGGAGCAGAGGCCGATGGGAGAAATTTAGAGGGTGGGAGAGGCCGACCGAGAAACGGCGGACATGTCAAGGAGGGAGGAGCTGGAAGGAAAGCAACGGCAGCTCTCCACCACCATGGTGGTTTGCAATGTTGGAGTCGAGTTGGACATCCCCCTTTCCCCCAACTGGTCCCGCCGGAAGCACTCACCCAGTGCACGTGGCTCATGGTGACATTGGCCATCTCGCCAGTCATCTCGACGAAGGAGGTGTAGGGGCCGCCCTGCGTGGAGGCGGGAGGAGGAGGAGATGTGGCAGCAGCAGGAGCCAGGAGCCAGGTATAGTATGGACATGCTCTATCAAATGCATATGCGTAGCGCAAGGTAGTCAAGTCGTGGATGTCGCTTCTAGCATGGCGGAAGGGTAGACTGGGCGGACGGATGTGCGCGCGCGGGGATAATGTAGGCATCAACAGACGCAAGCACGCACATGGAACGCCGAATGCAGTAATGTCCGGCACACGCGCGTGCCAAAACTTACCTTGGGGAGGATCAAGTACGCGCGGCCCTTGCCCTTCGAATACTGTAAGCGACGAATGAAGGGGCGGAAAAAATTGGAGCGGCTGGTGAAGTGCGGTGACCAGCCCGGACGGCGCGGACCATCGCTCGGTTTTGCGGTCAGCTACTTGCCGGTTTCTGCTACATTATCACTACATGCACATGGCATGTCTGATGCAGGGGCTGCACCTGAGGCACTGCTGAACGTCTAGACCTGCGGAACCTCTCTGCTCAAGGTCACGCGTTCCGACACTCGGACATCGCTTTCTGGTTTCCGCGGTGCAGTTTTTGAGAGACCAACCGTTGATGTAGGTGTCGCTCTCTCATAACATTGTCATATTTCCCAACCCCGCCTAGAGATCGAGGAAAGGAGACGGCCGGGAGTCAACGCATTGCAGCTTCACAATGCGACTCACCACTTTGGGGGCCGGCGCGAGGTCTGTGACAGCAACAATGGCTCCGGCAGGAGCATCTGGCCACTTGGGGCCAGACTTACGTGCGACTGCCACGCACGCGCACAGCGCAAGGCACATTGCCGCGAGGCACATGGTCTTCCGGAGCTGCATGGTCGCAAGTTTCGCCACAGCACAGAAAGCTATGAAAGCAGCAAATCTCGTTGAATAGTCGAGTAAATGTTTGCGGTGCAGCGCTGAGCTTTTAGTGCTGCTCTTCCTGGCGAGGGGCCCATGCAGTCCCATGCCGGGGGTTACGGGGCAACTGCTCGCCGGCTGCGCACTTGCCCTATCCGGGGTTGTGGACGGCAACTGCAGCACAGATGTCTGGGAACCCGTGCCGTTTGCTTGGGTGGGATACTGGTTGGCGAGGGCGCGCGGTTTTGCAGGTTCGGGCGCGCGTTTCTTACGCAACCAGCAGAGTTGATTGGGGCACGGGTTTTGCCTAACATGCTCTTGGCGCAGCTGCAGAGCTGTTGTGTTCAGCAGCCATATCTCTGAGAACCCTTCGACGCAGGGACGTCCTTCCCAGCGTTCGGTTTGGCGCCCGTGCCGCGGTCGAGCAATGAACCGATAGAGACGCTGCAAAACCGGGCCTAAAACAGAGAAACGCTCGTGACCTGGAGCCAACCGCTGCATGAGTCACACGGGCCATGGTGGCGGGAGGGTTTGCAGCAGCTTCCGACGTCCCTTGTGTGCTTGCACACTCGGGTTGTCCCCTCTGTAATTCCGCAACCATGAGTCATGAAGTTGCATGTCCGTGCGTAACACTGATGGAACAGGCACGGGGCAAAAATGCGAGGCCCCAATAATGTCCGAAGCCCCCCGCATATCCGCAAATACAAGCAACCAGGTGATCGGGTGCAAAGGCAGGAGAAACGCGCTGCAACTGTACCGACGTCAGTAGCTGGCTGGAGGTTGCTGGAACGTTTTTGGCGCGCATTCCTCACGCTCCGGGCGCCCGGCCAGGCGAAAGCACGACCACACAGACAATGCGACGCCAAACAGCGTGAGAGCAGGAGTCGCTGCATGAGTCATCATTCAATTGGCCACCCACGATCAGGGAAAGGGTGTCGTCGGTGGTGCAAGCAAGGGAACAGGTGTGCGGCATCCCTGGAGGGGCAGGGCGCCGTGGAGAAACATATTGCTCCCAGAGGGCCAGGTTGCAACTAGGCAATATTACAGGCTCTTTGTGCCGGACTGCCCCGTCTGCCCGCCGCGGGCAAATTCACTGTCGCGCTGTGGGCATCCCAGGACCTGCAGGGCCGTGACCTACATGGCTCCCATTCCCCACTTGCAGTGCCAGTTGCGCATCATGCCATGCGCATCAAGAAAGAAATATGCCCCATGCCACCATTGCTCATCAGTACGCAGCGCACCAGCAGTGCAATACGTGCCCGCCGCAGGAGCCACAGCGCATCACAAGTACAGTAAGTAAGCACCATCGGCACCTCTCGGCTCTGATGACTGACAGGAAGCTAAGGAACGGAGCCCCTCGACCCCGTCAGTGTGTGTGTGTCAGGCCGCGCCGCAGGTCGCCTGCACCATCTGCACCACCACCACGCGACTTCCCCCCCCCCCTCGCCACGCCCGCTGGCCTCCCCCCACCCTCCTGCCTGTGACGCCCGACCACGACGACGACGGCGGCGGCGGCGGCGGCGGCGCACGCCTTGTCGACTTGTCAGCAGCAGTCCGCTCAGCACGGCACGCCCGGCGTGACCGAGCACAACGGCCACGCGCACGGCTCCTTGCAGGCGAAGCGACCCTGCAACTCGCCGCCGGGGTTGGCCGCTGCAAGGGCAGTGAGTGAGTGAGGGGTTGGGGCCACACATCATTTGGACGCACTAGAATGCGGATGGCTGAATGGAGATTGTGTGGGTGGTGGACCCATGGTTGAAGAATGGGCGGAAGGGGTCGATCGAGCGGCAGGTAACAGGTAGGGACACGGGGGGGGGGGAGGGAGTCGAGGCGGCAGGGTCAGAAGGTGGTGGTGGTGGGGGGCCCGGTCCATGCCAAGTAAGGAGGCAAGGAGGCTGCAGCTGCAGGACGCACGTTCACGGCGGGGGCGCGGCGACAGGCCACTGTTTATCGTACACGACACCGCTGCGAACCTACACAGCCATGGTGCATTCACACGACGCCTTGCACTGCCTCATGTGCGCACACGGCACCACACTGCACCACATCGCATGCGCACTGCCCACCCACCGGTGTGGACGTTGACGTACAGCTGCCCTGCAGAGTCATGCGTGGGCAAGATACAGGGGGGGCGTGGGCAGGCAGCAACACAGCGCCTGCGGCGATTGCGCACACGCACACGCACACGCACGCGCACGAGTGCATGCACGCGACACAACAGCCACCAGCAGCCACCGGCCGCCACCAGCCGCCATCTCTACTCCGCTGCGGGCGCCGGTGCCGTTCCTCCGCACCGCACCTCCAGCACCACATACCCAGCAGCAGGTAGGGGTTTCCCACCACTGCCAATCGAGCACCCACCGCTCGCCCGCCGCTCTCCCAGCAGGCCAACACGCACGCATGCTCGCCCAACACGCACGCACGCACGCAGCCACGCACCCTTGCGCAGCTGCATCAGGAAGTCGCCGGAATCGGCGCTGCCCCAGTAGCCCAGGTCGGTGGCGTTGAAGGCGGCGGTGAAGTTGGCGGTGCCCTGTGCCCCGGGGCAGGTGTGTGTGTGTGTGCGTGTGCGTGTGTTAGGGACAAAAGGAACGAATCGCCCGTTAGCCGCCCAGAGTTGCTTACCGATACCTACCAAAATTGTGTGTGTGTGTAGGAACGGGTTTACAGGTCTGGTGGGATCACGTAATCGTGTATCTGAGACGCTGTCCAGTGTTAGCGGCAGAGGCCCACTAGCAACGCCAAGAATCACGCATTGGTATGGTAATCCATGTCTCCCAAGCCGCAACGTGTAAAGAAAGATCCGCTGGATTGGCCCTAGGAGCCGCACCCCGTCTTGACTACACTATTACTAGCCGGCACGTGGTCCCTATGCATTGTTTGTTCGCCTGGCAGAGGGCATGCGCCAACCAAGTCAATGCACGTGGCCAGAGCAGCCGCAAGTACGGACAGGCTGCCTTTACTTCTCACACAGGGCAGAGTACGCCTATGGGCAGCCACAAAGCGAAAAGGTCGAAACACCGTAGCCGTCAAAGTCCTTGCCCTGCAACCACAACCGGCCCAAGCCTCAACCAAACTAGCAAGCCTACACAGCGCGTGCCCCTAGCAGTTGTCCGCCGTATGCATTACTGCATGTTGTGTACGCAGCGCCGGTCCCTCTCCTCCGTCACGATATCCGTGTGTGTGTGTGTGTGTGTGTGTGTGTGTGTGTGTGTGTGTGTGTTAGGAAAGCACAAGGAGAGGAAGGGTGTGTGTGTGTGTTGGGGGGGTGGGGTGGGGTAGTTCATTTCAGTAACCGAAGGCCAATCGACCATTGCGAAACCCAGGGGGAGGGGAGGGAGGGGTGCGTGCAGCAGGGGATGCAGACAGCATCAGAGAAGACACGGTACCGGTGAGTTGTCAACACGCGCAGAGGAGATCTCAGTGGACCAGGCGTCTGTGTGGTGGCGCGGTTCCCCGTTAGCCCGGACCGGTCCGCCCTGCGCCGCCCACGCCCGTGTGCGTGTCCGTGCCCAGCCTTGCGCCGCGCCCAGTCCCTTGCTCACCTTGTAGGTCAGCGCGGGGTTGAGCAGCACCGGGGTCCTGGGCGCGGTGACCTTGGGGAACAGCCCCAGCCGCTGACGGGCAGGGAGGTAGAGTTTGGGTTGGAGGTGAGTTGGGGGTTGCGAGGGGCAGGGGTTACAAGGATAGTGCGTGTGACAGGCATGGGCTGCATCCAATCGCGATGACTCAAACAGCAGCTGGATGTCACTCGCGTTTGCTGCGATGAGATGTGGAGGTGTGATGCGGGAGATTCGGCACTCACGATCGGGTTGTTGGCGGTGGCGTTGGCCTGCGGTCAAGGGTGCAGCGGTAGGGGGCCACACGGCAGTGTGCGTGAGCGGCGTGTTCAAGAAGCAGACATGCATGGCTGATAGCGCTACGTCACAGCACGCATGCAAGCAAGGCCTGCATGCACACAGCAAGCCGCCCTGCGACACTCACACACAGCACATCGCACGGGCTGCACGGCCCGGAGATGCACCGTGTGTGTATGTGCGCGCTACGGCCGACCCGGGCCCTGGGTGCTGTACTGGGCGTGTGTGCATGCATTCAGGAGAACGGTAGTCAGGATGGTCCCCGGGCAATGGGCCTACCATATGGGCTACGGCCCAACCACTGGACCCCGTGGCCCCCTCCTCCGCTCGCAGCTGCCATTGCCGCCGCTTACCACGTGGATGTGCGCCATTGTGACGCCATTCATGGAACCTGGGGGCCCGAGAGACGGGCCGGCTAGAAGTGAGAAGTGCTGGCGACCGGTTTCGTGTTCGCGCGATTTCTCTCCATAGCGACATCTTGCATGAGGCATTTAAGTGCATACCTTGCAAAATCAGGTTGAAGTACGAAGGTCCCGCGTCTGGGCGCACCAGGAACAAATTCAGGTACCCCTTGCCCGTTGTGGTCTTATTAGGGGCCGCAGAGAGCTGGGCGACAGCGACAACAGTCCTTGGAGGCACTGTGGGCCATTTTGGGGCCTTGGGCTTCGCAAGCGCGCCGGGCGTGAAGGCCGCAACGAGCATACATGCCAAAAAGAGAAGCGTTTTTGGTGCCATTGGTTAGGGCACCTGCTTAATATGTGAATACAACTTAGTTAATCAACCTCAGGGTTCATGTAATACAGCTGCGTACAGGTTTGGCGACGGTTGAGGCACGCCTGAAGGTGGGGCGGGCGCGCGATCTCCGAAACGGGGCCCGAGTCTTTATGCTGCCAAGGGCAATGCCAAGGGTTCGCAGATGATCTCGTTATCAAGACGTGACCCCGGGTTGGATTAGGTAGAAACTCGTTCAGCGGGCTGTCCCCTCTGTAACACCGCAATCACAAGTATACCACGGTGGTCCTTTTGTGCGCTGCGGACGGTGCCCTCGTACGCGTTTTTTTATCGCGTCATCGCTTCTGCATGTAAAATGCACCAAAGTTTACATGAGTGCCCGATATTACAGTCACAGTGCGGCAACTCCGGGAATGGGTGCGGGCGTAGAACCTGCACGTGCACATGCATGCCCGGCTCGCCACGCTCTCGGGCGTTCGACCTCGCCAGCCCTCATCCCACTCATGGCCGGGGCCAGGCCAGGGGGCTGGCCAGGCCTAGAAGCAGCACACGGCTGACCGAGATCATTGAACATTCCTCGCTCTTACAGTTCCTCCCTTGTAGGGCAGCCGCCGATGTGACTCAGCGAATAGCTCACCAACTGTCAACACAGCTCTGCGCCCCGCCCGGCCGCACGACAGACGGGCCGGGCGAAAGGCGGACACGCTGAATTGCCCCCGCGGCTCACCCAGCCCGTTACCATCAATCAACCTACGAACCACAAACAAACCGTATAGCATCCAACTTGTGTCACCAGCATCACACGATTAAGCACAGCAGTGTGCATCAGCGCATCCAACCTTGGTAGAGGCCATTCCGGAAGCAGCATCCAGAAACACATGGCCCCCCCACCGATGCCCTGATGATGCAGCAAGAGTCTTGGCCTAGCTATTTTTTTTTCTTCCTCTCCTCTGCCCGAGCCGCTGCTGCCTGCTTGTCCGGGCCTACCTCCCATATACGATTTCCACACCGAATGGCGTGTTCGTGATGTGCGTCTGCCGCAGCGCCTTCAGTCCCAAGCCCCAAGCCCCCTCCCCACTACCCCACTAACCCACGCCCCCCCCCCCCCGCTGCACCACACCCAATCACTCGTCGTCCATTCCGTCCTCATCCTCACTCCCCTCCTCCTCATCCTCGTCCCCGCTCTCGCCCTCGCCCTCCCCTTCGTCGTCGTCGTCGTCGTCGTCCTCGCTGCCGCTGCCCTCCGCCGCCATCGCCTCCGCCTCCTCCTTGTTCATGGCGTCAAAGTCAAAGTCCCCGTCCGCGTCATCGCTGTCGCCGCCGTACGCGTGCGGCTTCTTTTTGCCGCCCTTGGCGTCCTCCTTCTTGGCCCCGGGCGGCGCCGGCGCCGGCGCCTCCTCGCCGCTTAGCCGCGCCTTTTTGAGCTTTTTCCGCTCCGAGCGCGCCGCGTGCGGGTTGAACTGCCCCTCCTCGTCGTACAGCGCGGCGGCCTGGCCCGCGGCGCCGCTGGCCTTGGCGGCCTCGCGCCGCCGCAGTGCCGCCGCCGCCGCCGCCAGCATGCCGTCCTCGTCGTCGTCCGCGTCCATGCCTGTGGCGGTGGGGCCGTTGTGACACGTGTGTGTGTGTGTGTGTTTGGGGGGGGAGCGTGGTGGTGAGGTGCATGGTGCGACGGGTGGGTGTCATGTGGGCAGTGCGGCAACTTTGTGTTTGGGGCGAGGGCGGCTGGGCTGGCGGGAGAGGGAGAGAAGCACACGTCCAAAGGCCTGCGCGCTGTCGGGCGGACGCCTCCCTGTCTGTACTCCGACACGACGACTACGGTAGTCGCCCAGCCCGCCAGCCCCCTCCCCCTCCCCGCATTCCTGCCCGACCCCTGCCCCCTCCCGCAGCCTACCCACGCAGCCTACCCAACCGACCGCCTTCCTCACCTGAGGGCCCCCCCTCCTCCTGCTCCTCCTCGTCCTCCTCCATGGCCGCCAGGTCCGCCTTTGCCGCCCCCACACTGGGCGCCTCGAAGAAGGCGCGCCCGCCGTCGCGGTCCGCCTCCTCCGCCGCCGTGGGCAGGTGCGCGATCACCGCCGAGCGCTCGTTGGCAAACACCTGTGTTTGAGAGTGTGTGTGTGTTAGAAAAGCACAAGGAGGAAGGGTCGACACCGTGCGTGCAGCATGCGCAGGCAACAGCGCGCCATCGATCGTCGTTCGCCGTGTGTGTGTGTGTGTAGTTCATTCCAGAAACCAAAGCGACCATTGCAACCCAAAAACCCAGGGGGGGGGGGCAGGGGGCCGCACACAGGAGTGGGGGAGAGGTTGGGGAGAGGGCGGGCCAGGGGGCTATGGGGGCCAGGACAGGGCCTGCACGCACTCAGCAGCGGTGCATGTCGCCTCGACCCCATCCCCTCACTGCCTTATACCTACGGCTACAACACCGGCCACATCAGCCGCCCATAACAGTCCCACGTCCCCACCGGCCTGCCGGGTCCTTCGACCCTCCCGGCCCCCTCGCCCCCCGCCCGGCCCCCCGCCCGGCCCCCTCGACCCCCACCCCACCCCCACGCGCAACCCGCCCTTCCCCCCCCTCCCCACCATTCCTCCTCCCTCTCCCCCCGCGGCTCACTGCCTGCCTGCCTGCCTGCCTGCCTGCCTGCCTGCCCGCCTGCCTGCCTGCCTGCCTGCCTGCCTGCCTGCCTGCCTGCCTGCCTGCCTGCCTACCTCGTCGGCGTTGAACTCCTGCGCGTAGCTGCTCACGATGACCGCCTCCTCCAGCCCGGTCTTGGGCCGCTCGGGCGGCAGGGTGTAGTAGGGGATGCGGCCGTCGTTCCAGTCCTGAAGAGGGGGAGGGGGGGTGTATTCGAGGGGTGAAAGAGGAGGAGGAGGAGGGGGAGGCGGGAAGGTGCGTGAGGGCGTGAGGGTGTGAGGCGGTGCGGGGGAAGCTTGGGAATGGCGCAATCATAGGTGGGTGTCTGGGCGTGCCGCCGCCCCGCACTTGCCCCACCGCCCCTGCCCGCAGTCCTGCGCCCCCGCCTGTGCCCTCGCCACACGCACACACACACACACAGGCGCGCACGCGTCCACGCGGCTTCCTAACATGCGGCCTGCACCTGTGACCCCACACCACACCACACGCGGCCCGACAGGCAGACAGACAGACACACAACAGACAGACAGGCAGACAGACAGACAGACAGGCACGCGGCCCGACACGCACGCACAAGCACGCACCTGCAGCACGATGCGCGCGGCCGCCGCCGCGTCGGGCGTGCCTCCGCGCCGCAGCTTGCCGCGCGCCAGCGACACCAGCTGCAGGAACTCGTCCGGCGTGGAGAAGGTCTGTGCGTGTGCGTGTGCGTGTTGCAGGCAGACCCAGGGGGCAGAGGGCAGGCGGCAGGCGGCCGCCAGAGGTCAGGTACTCGAGAGGGGTGCGGTGCGGTGCGGTGCGGATGTTCGAGAAGGGGGAGGCTGCGTCATGAGCCCCTACCACAGCCCCTACCACAACCCACCACTCCACCGGCCCACCTCGGCCCACGTCGGCACCACTCACCGAGATCTTGTACAGCACCATGAGCTGCTTGGCCGGCACGCGCTTCAGGATCTCCCCCACCGGGCTGATGGGGTCAGCCAGCCGCTCCACCTGGTGGGGGACGGGGCAGCAAGGTAGGTAGGTGCATGGACAAGGAGGGAGAGGAGGGGCGGTTGGAGGCGGGGACGGGTGGGTGGGTGGGTATCCTCAGTACATGTGTTCGTTGCACAGGTGGAAAGGACCGATGACGCCGGCGCGTTCAGAAGGCGGCAGAAGCCCCAGAAACCTCCTGTGTCGGCCCGCTCGCCCTGCCTGTCGCCCTTCGGCCCTTCCTGCTGCGCCTGCCCGGGCCCCCTGCCTGGGCCCCTGCATGAGCCCCCCCCCCAGAGCAGCAAACCCCAGTGGCCCGGGACGAACACCGCCTGCTGCTGCGGCTGCGCGCACCCCTCCTGGTCCGATGGCTGGCCGACACCCCTGCCATACCCGGGTTATTATCTGGCGCCCCCTTTTCCCCGTTGCAACACCCCCCCCCCCCCCCCTCACCCTCTGCACCGCCCTCTACCCCGCAACCCCGCCGACGCACGTTGCTGAGATGATGACCCTTCCACCGCCACCAAGCCACCTGCTGCTGCTGCTGCCACCAGCTGCCCCAGACACTTCTACTCCTTGGCCCACTGCCCCTGGCCGTGGCCCCTCCCAAACCAACAGGCCCTCCACCCTGCAAAGTCCTCCCGCCCCCACTGTCCGCATGGATGGCTGCCCCCCAGCCCCCCAGGTCCCCAGCCCCCCAGGTACCCCCCAGCCCCCCAGGTACCCCCCAGCCCCCCACTTTCTTCAAATCGACCCACACCATCCCATGGGTGGCTATCCCCCCCGCTTCTGGTTTCTGGAATGAACTACCCCCCCCTTAGTTTGGGCTGGTAACCACACACACCCCCGCGCACCTTGATGGCGTTGCGCAGTGCCGCCGCGGCGTCGCTGTCCGCGTCCGCGAACACCACACCGGGGCTGTCCAGCAGCTTGATGTGCTTGTCCAGCACCACCTCCTGCACCGACTTGGTCACGCCGGGCGTGTTGCCCACCTGCGGGTTGGGGTTGGGTTGGGGAGGTGATGGGCGGGGTGGTAAGGTGGGGAAAGCTGGGTAATCCCGCTGGTGCGGTGCGGTGCGCCGAGCCCCCCGCCCCGCTGCCGCGTTAATCCCGCCCACTCACAAGCCACCCCATACACACCCTCCCACAAACCCCGCCGCCCCATCCTCATTCGGCCGCGTCCCCAGCCGCCCCCTCCGCCCCAGCCGCCCCAGCCGCCCACCCCCAGCTGCCCACCCCAGCCGCCCACCCCCAGCTGCCCACCCCCAGCCGCGCGCCCCCAGCCGCCCACCCACCTGCGCCACGCGCTGGCGCTTGAGGGAGTTGATGAGCGAGGACTTGCCGACGTTGGGCAGGCCCACCACGCCCACCGTGATGGCGGTCTTGATGCCCAGGTTGCGAGTGTAGTTCTTCAGCAGCTGCGCGTGTGTGTGTGTGTGTGTTTGTGCGTGTGCGGGATGGGAGCGGGGAGGAGGAGGAGGAAGGGGAGGTGCGGCGGGAGGGAGGTGGTGGAAGAGGTAAGATGAGGTGAGCGGCGGTGAGGCGGCGGCATGGCGTGATTTGGGGTGGCTGGTGTGTGGGAGGGCCGTGCCTGGTAGGGGGCGGGCGGGCGGCGCCGGCTCCGCGGGATTCATGCTTCATGTTATCTTCTGCGCACCCACCTGGGACCAGAGTTTAGTTTGGCCCGGGGCCCTCCTGGCCCATCCATATGCCTCTGTAACCTGCTGTGCTACTCGCCGGCCGCAGACGCCCTCCCCATCGGCTTGGCCCTTCCTGTGTCCCCTACCCGCCCCTCGCCCAACCCCTTAGCTCAACACCCGTGACCCGTTCCTCTAGCTCAACACCCGTGACCCGTTCCTCTAGCTCCTGCCACACCGCCACACAGCACTCTCTCGCCGACGCCGTGCGCGCTTCACCTTGATGCCGGCAGCCCCCACAATAACGCCGCCCCCCCCACCCCGCGGCCCCACCCTGCTCCGTCGGCCCAGTCGTGGCCACATGGGCCCTTGGGGTTCAATCATGGACCCCCTCCCCCCTCCCCCTCCCCCCTTCTGGTCATCGGTACGCCTTGCCTACGTCGCAACGCCTGTCTACATCTCCCTCGTCATGAATTCAACATGCATGGCACCCACCCACCCATCCCCGCCGCCCGCCCCTCTCAGTGTAGTCCCCCCCCCCCCGCCCGCCCGCCCGCCCGCCCACACCCCCACCTGCAGCAGCGTGTCCGCGCCCAGGCAAGTCGCGCTGGCGCCGAAGCTGTTGTCGTCGCTGCCGCCCGCCACGCTGCTGCCGCCCGCCAGGCTGCCGCCGCCGCCGACCTTGCCGCCGCCGGCCTTGGGCAGGCGGCGCTGGCCCAGGCCGCCGCTCTGCTGCTGCGTGGAGCACTTGAAGGCCACGGTGGGCAGCTCCTCGCGGAAGTACTTGAGCCAGCGCTCGCCCACCTCGCGCGGCACCAGGTCTGTGGTGGCGGTGGTGGTGGTGGGGGTTGTTATGTGTGGGAGCAAGGGAGGTGTGTGGGAGGTGGGAGGTGGTGTGTGGGAGGTGGTGTATGGGAGGTGGTGTGTGGGAGGTAGTGTGTGGGGGAGGTGTGTGGTGGTGGTGTGGTGTGGTGTGTGGGAGGTGGTGTGTGGGAGGTGTGTGGTGTGTGGGAGGTGGTGTGGTGTGTGGGAGGTGGTGTGGTGTGGTGTGGGGCGGGGCGGGGTGGTGTGTGGGAGCAAGGGAGGTGAGGCGAGAGGCGTGTGTGGGGAGTGGGGGTTGGAGGGGCGTGGCTTGAGGCGGGCGGGTGGGTGCGTGCGTGGTGTCAGGGGTGGGAACGGAGAGGCGACGGGCGGCACTGGGCACTGGGGCACGTGACACGGCACGCATAAACCTCGTGGCGCTCTTCCTGACTCTGTCTCCTTCGCCCTGTCTCTTGGGCCCTGTCTTGCAGCCCGGAGCCCTCCGACGCGTTGCCCCCGCCCCGCCCCGCCCCGCCCCGCCCCGCCCCGCCCCGCCCCGCCCCGCCCCGCCCCGCCCCGCCCCGCCCCGGCCCGGCCCGGCCCGG
The DNA here is from genome assembly GCA_016834595.1 of Chlamydomonas schloesseri. Lineage (NCBI taxonomy): Eukaryota > Viridiplantae > Chlorophyta > Chlorophyceae > Chlamydomonadales > Chlamydomonadaceae > Chlamydomonas > Chlamydomonas schloesseri. The sequence goes on from JAEHOD010000003.1 coordinate 555,830, forward strand.
CCCGGCCCGGCCCGCCCCGCCCCGCCCCGCCCCTCATCCTAACCCCTCACCCACCCATCTTGTTGAGCAGCAGGATGATCTTCTTGTTGGGGTTGGTGGAGCGGATGTAGCGCTCCACGTCGGGGCAGCGGCAGGCCAGCGGGTCACGCGCATCCAGGACCTGAGGGCAGGGAGAGGGGAGGGGAGGGCAGAGGAGGAGGAAGGCGGCGGCGGTGGTCGTTGGTCGGCGGTGCGTGTGTGTGTGTGTGTGTGTGTTAGAAAAGCACAAGGAGAGGAAGGGTCGACACGTGTGTGTGTGCGTGTGTGTGTGTGTGTTTCAGATGACTTCACGGTATCATAGCGCGGCCGGGCCTGAGCACACCCTACCTTTCACCCCAGCGGGCACGTCTGCCCCACTGCCCGCCTGCCTCGGTACACTTTCTAGGCCTTGCCTCAGGTCCGCTGGGCGTCTGTTCTGCCACGCCCACCCCGGCTCCTCATAAGCCCACCCATCTGACCCCACTCACCCACCCACCTGACCCCACCCCCCTTAACTCCGCTTCCTTTAGATTGGTTTAGTTTGGGCTGGTCCACAACCATAATCCCCCCTCCCGAACCGGCTGTGGCCCCCGTGTGACCCACCCCCCCTACCTGGATGATGACGTCGGACAGCTCCACCACCCGGCGGAACTCCTTATAGAAGGCCTTGCGGCTGTTGTCTGCAAGTGCATACCGTGTATGCGTGTGTGTGTGTGTGTGTGTGTGCATGCACGGCATCGCGATGCGTCAAGTTGTGGACAACACGAGGAAGTGCGAATGTGGAGTATGTGGCGCCCGTGTGCCCACGAGTCGCCACAGTGCACCGGCCCGGCATGCAAACCAACGGGACGCCTCCAGGCAGGCCGCCCTTCCTCCCGGCCCCCTCCGCCTCTGCCCCCTCTTGCGTTCTCCCCCTCCCCGCACACGCCAACTGCCTCCGCTTAACACGCTAGGCCTGCATCTCCCACCACCACATCTCCCCATTGCCACGCCTCCACATCTGTCCGCCCCGCCGCCCCCCAACCCAGCGCCAAAGGCTCTCCCTCACCCGCATCGCTGGTGAACTCCTGCGTGAGGCGCGCGCGCTTGCGGGTCTCAAAGTCGGCCTCCTTGCGGTTGGCCAGCGCTGCCAGCGCGCGGATCTGGCCCGCGTCGCCGCCGTCCGCGTCCATGGCCGCCGCGTCCGCCGCCTGGTGGCGGTGGGGGGTGCGGAGAAGAGGGTAGGAGGGAGGGGGCCAAGGGGTTGGGAGGAGGTGCAGCGGTTTGAGCCAGGGGGGTGGGGGATGGTGGCGGATGGGAGCGGGGGCAGCTTGGGAGGCGGGACGCCGGGTAAACCCGCGGGCAGGGATGTTGCACGCGCGGCGCCCTCAGGCAGCTGCGGCGCTGGCCCCGGCGTGGGCTGCGGCGGCGGCGCGGGCTCGGCCCTACGCGCGCCCCGGGTCTGTACCACGATGCACGATGCAGCCAGGTGGCGAGGAGGGAGCCCTGGGCCTGACACACGCCCGCGGCGTTTCCCGGCGGCTTGCGGCGGGCCTGTGCCGGCACGGCCCTTCGGCAGAAGAACCCTTGTCGACGGCCTCGCTGACTGCCCTTTCCCCTCTCGACCTGGCTCAAAACAACCTTTTGTGACTAAAAATAGCCTAGAAATGCGCAGCGCGAATGCAAGACGCGGCACCGCGAACCGCCGCCGCCGCCGAGTGCCGAGAGACGCACCTGCCGAGAGAGCCGGCGTTCATCCTTCTTCTGCTTCTCCTCAGCCAGCGCCTTCGCGCGCAGGAACTGGAACTCCTTCACCAGCTCGTCTTTGTAGGGCCATTGCGCCGGCAGGCCCGGGTCCTTCTTGATGAGAGCACGCTTCTTCTGAGCCGCGGTCTTCGGATTCTTCTTCTCCGCCTTGCGCGCCTTGCGGTGGTGCTCCCGGACCTTCTTTAGGATTTTATACTTCTGCTTAAGCGTCATGCGCTTTGATTTAGACTTCGTCGACTTCTTCGGCATTTTTGATAGCTTTTTAAAGGGTTAGAAGCAACTCAGGCGCAGAAGCTGCTGTAGACAAAACAATCGGAAGGCAAGCCGACGCGAATGACTGCAGCCGCACGTTTAATTAATACGACACGTGTTGTATTGCGCTAATAAAGCACACTTGTCGGTAAGACTCATGTTTCGCGGTCCCCACTCGAGTTGGTTACAGCATGGGCGACTCTGAATCAGCTTTTCTGCCAAGCTGCTGGCCGGGTGCTTCTGACGCGCATCTACAGTTACCAGTGAGTTTACTTCTATCCATAGCATCAGGCACGGCAACCAGCGCCAGGGAACCTTTGACCACGTCTCCAAGCCACAGAATTCCCGCCCCCAGTCTTCCTTTGCTCGACGACACACCCGCGCACTAATAGCTCTCACTCCACCAAAACCACTGGACTCCGTTACAGCGGCACGCTGGCGCTGCGCCTGCTCAGACTCGGCCGCGCTGTGCCACCCCTCGCGTGCTTGCGTGCAACACCAGTCGCCCTTCCGCGCACGCCGGCCCCCTCCTTCGGGGCCACCCTCCTCCTAGTCCGCCACTCCGTTGCAGCTAGCGCCACCATGTCCAGCAAGCGCAAGGCGACGGAGTCGCCGGCCGCCGGCGAGGACGGCGCGGCGGGCCCCTCCAGCAAGAAGCAGGCCGCTGCGACGGGTGCCGCGGCCGCCGGGGCGCTGGTGAACCCCAAGCGCGTGCGGGTCCTGAAGCCCGGCAGCATCGGCAAGGGCCCCGTGGTGTACTGGTGCGTTGGCCGCCGGGGGGGTGGTTGGGCGCAGTGTCAGGCCGTCAGGTGGGGCGCTGGCGGGCGGGCGAATGGGGGTTACTGGTAAACAGTCCCAGTGAGTCCCGGGCGAATGGGGCCACAGCGGGATGAAGAAGGTGACGTGGGCCGCCTGTCGCCGCGTGGGTGACTCCGCCCCCAACAAACAGACACATACACACGCGCAGCACGCAGCCAATAACACGCCTACATGCTATGCCACTTGCGGCCAACCACCACTACCGCCACCACCACCACTACCGCCCCATCGCCACACCGCCAGGATGTCTCGCGACCAGCGCATGGCCGACAACTGGGCTCTGCTGCACGCGATCGAGAAGGCGCAGGGCGAGGCGGGCAGCGGCCAGGTGGCGGTGGCGTTCAACCTGGTGCGTGCGTGCAGGGGTGCGTGCGGGGGCAGGGGTCCGTGCGTGTGTGTTTCATGGGTTGTACGGGAGCCCGTCGGCGGAGCGCACGATTCGCTGTGGGTTGAGCTTTGCGAGTCATGGCGTGGCGGTGGGCCAAAATGCGCTGCCGTGCATGTGCATGCAACGTGTCAGCAACGCAACGACCACAAATTTTGCCCGAACTCGCAGTCTGAATCATGTAACTGTGTCGTGTCGTGTTGTGCCGCGTCGTGCTGGGTCGTGCTGGGTCGTCGTGTGGGGGTGGCGCGGCGCGGCGCGCCAGGTGCCTGCCTTCCTGGGTGCGGGGGCGCGGCAGTTCGGCTTTATGCTGCGCGGGCTGCGGCAGCTGGCGCCGAGGCTGGAGGCGCAGGGCATCAGGTTCTACCTGCTCAAGGTGCGGGTGCGGCGGGGGTGGGTGGGTGGGTGGGTGGGTGTGCGGGTTGTGGGGGTGGTGGGTGGGTGGGTGTGCGGGTTGTGGGGGTGGTGGGTGGGTGGGTGTGCGGGTTGTGGGTGTGGTTCCAGTGCCCAAGGCCCAAACCTGACATGGCAGTGTGGGCACACCTGGATTCAGGCGCTGCGGGGCTGCGGGCTTGGTGGGCGGGACTTCCGCCTCGGAACTCCTCGACGGCCCCCCCTCAACCGGGGGCCCGCACCACCCGGCGCCCCGCGTTCCCCTGTTGATGCGAGTCGTCGTCGTGTGCTGCCGCCGTGCCACAACGTGCCGCTCTTCCCTCCCTGCCCCTGCCCCTGCCGCTCCCGCCCTCCCCGCATCACACCCACAGGGCGACCCCGCCCAGACGCTGCCGCAGCTGGTGCAGGGGCTGGGCGCGGGCCTGCTGGTGACCGACTACTCGCCGCTGAGGCTGGGGCGCACCTGGAGGGACCAGGTGGGGGCGGACAGGCCGCCGCCGCCGCCGCCGCAATGTGGGGGGCGGCGGGGCCATGGGCAGGGGCTGGGGAGACCAGCCCAAACTACACCGAAACCAAGGAGGGGAGGGACTGGGGGAGAGGGCCCGGCAGTGGGCGGAGGAGGCATTGGAGCCGGAGCCGGGTCCTTGGGCGCGGAGGGCGGTGGGCTGCGCGGGAGCCTCCCCGTGCAGCCCCCGGGGGCGGTGGGTCTGGGTCCGGGGCCGGGCTGGTCGTACGTGGGGCGTGGGGGAGCCTGACACGCGGCGCCTCAGCCCGGTCAACGGTGAGTCAACGGGCCCCGACGCGCACCCGACTCCACCGCGCCGCTCCCGCCTTGTTCCCACCCCCCCTGCTAACCCCCCTGCTAACCCCCCCTTGCCAACCCGCACACAGGTGTGTGCCGCGCTGGGCCCGGGGGTGCCGGTGCATGAGGTGGACGCGCACAACGTGGTGCCGGTGTGGGTGGCCAGCGAGAAGCGCGAGGTGGGCGCGCGCACGCTGCGGCCCAAGATCCACAAGGCGCTGCCCGAGTTCCTGAGGGAGTTCCCGCCGGTGGGTGGGTGGGTGGGCGGGTGGGGCTGGGTGGGTGGTAGTTCATTCTAGAAATCAAAAGCGGAACGACCAAGAGAACCCGAACCAGCCAGCCAGGTGGGTGGGTGGGTGGGTGGTGGGTGGGTGGGTGCGGAGGAGCTGGCGAGAGGGGCAGGTGGAGGGAGGTGGAGGGAGGTGGAGGAGCTTGAAGGCGGGCTGCGGTTGTTGAGTTATGGGTAAAGTTCTAGACGTCGGAACACACAGCCGCCGCAACTCCTTTTCTATCACCACCGCCTCGGCATCCACTCGGTTGGTTTCCTCCACCACCGCTGCGCGACTCCTCCAACTTCCGTCGCCCGCCCGCCCACTGACGCTGTTGCAGGTGCCGCAGCTGGCCGCCTGGACGCCGGCTGTGGCGCCGGAGGCGGTGGACTGGGACGGCCTGCTCGCCGAGGTGCTGCGCCGCGGTGCGGACGTGCCCGAGGTGGAGTGGTGCGCGCCAGGTGGGTGGGTGGGTGGGTGGTGTGTCGTGTGGCGGCGGCTGGAGGAGGATGGTTTTTGATGGAGGAGGCGGGAGGGAGGGCGGCTCCGTGTGCTGTGGCAGGGGGCCGTTTCCATACGGACTTGGGCACTAGAGCCCGCACGAGGCCCCCCTTCCCCCCTCTTCCGCCGGCGTACACAGCAAATGCATGCGCATGCTCCTCCAAACAAATGCCGGTGTTGGGCGGGCCTTGTCCTGTTTGGTTTTCGTCAGTACATACTCCTCAACCCAACCATTCCCCCATCCCTGCCACCAACCTCCCCCGCCTTCCCCACGCCCGCCCCCTCCAGGGGAGGCCGCCGCGCTGGAGGCCCTGACCGGCCCGCGCGGCTTCCTGACCCCCGCGCGCCTGTCGCTGTACGACACCAAGCGCAACGACCCCGCCACGCCCTCCGCGCTTTCCAACCTCTCGCCCTACCTGCACTTCGGCCAGCTGGCACCGCAGCGGGCGGCGCTGGAGGCCGCCAAGCACCGGGCCAAGTGCGTGCGTGCGATTGTGATGGGGCGGGCGTGATGGCCTGATGGGGTGTGTGCGCCTGGTTGGCTGGGGGTTGGGCCGGGTCCGGGGGATTGGAGGCCGGGGAAAGGTGCAAAGCGGCTGGGAGTGCAATTAGCGACACGGTGTTTGGACCCGACCTTGACAACTAATCAACCAACCAGCAGTTGAGAACGGCAGCTGCCTGTTAACTTGTGCGCCACCGCTTGCTCGCGGCCCTGCAGGTACAAGGCGGCGGTTGAGTCGTACCTGGAGGAGCTTGTCGTACGGCGCGAGCTGGCCGACAACTTCTGCCATTACTGCAGCACGTACGACAGCATTGAGGCGGCGGCGGAATGGGCGCGCGAGAGCCTGGACAAGCACCGGACCGACAAGCGCGAGTTCCTGTACACACGGTGGGGTTGGGGTGGGAGTGGGGTGGGTGCATGGAACAACATGCATGGAACCCCCTGTGCTCCGCCGCTTCAGCTGCCATCCAGGCAACCCCATCCCACACACCTGCTTGCACGCGCCCCCCCCCCCACCCGCCCTGCCTCCCGTCTGCACCCACCCATCACTGCCCCGCCATGGCCGCCCCCACCCTCCCACCCACCCACCTGCCTGCTTGCCCCCGCGCCTCCCTCCCCCTCCCCCCCCCCTTCCTCCCGCACCACCACCACCACCATCACCATCACCACCACCACAACCACAACCACCACCACCACCACCACTACCACCACCACCACCACCACACCCCAGCGACCAGCTGGAGTCCGGCGCCACGCACGACGAGCTGTGGAACGCGGCGCAGCTGGAGATGGTGCACGTGGGCAAGATGCACGGCTTCATGCGCATGTACTGGGCCAAGAAGATCCTGGAGTGGACGCAGGGGCCGGAGCAGGCCATCGAGGTGAGGGGGCGGGGGCCGGGGGGCCGGGGCCGGGGCTGGGGTTAGGGGGCTGGGGCTGGGGTTAGGGTGCAGGGGCAGGGGCAGGGGCTGCAAAGGGTGAGCGGGCAGGTGGTTGAGCGGCGGGGGTCAGCGGGCGGATGGTTTCATACCCATAACAGTTTGGGGGCGTCCTGCTGGGGACGCATCGTGCATGGGCCAACGCACCCCCTCCTCCCGCCCCTGCCCCTCCCCCCCCCCGCCTAGTGGGCCATCTACCTGAACGACCGCTACGAGCTGGACGGCCGCGACCCGGGCGGCTACACGGGCGTGCTGTGGAGCATGGCGGGAGTGCACGACATGGTGGGGCGGGCGTGGGGGAGAGGCGTGGGAGGGAGACGCGTGGGTGGGAGACGCGTGGGAGGGAGAGGCGTGGGAGGGAGAGGCGGGAACGGTGTGTCCAACGGCCGGGGGGGCGGGGGTGGGGTTGTGGTTACCAGCCCAAACTAAACCAAACCCAATGCATAAGAGCGAGGAGGTGAGCGTGGCCTAATATGGGAGAAGGAGGAGGAGAAAACTCGCAAACATGGGGGGGGCAGGTCGTAGTCACCACCATGTGTGGTATGGCTCCTGCCTGTACCCGAACCCTCTGTGTGTGTGTGTGTTTGTGTTGGTAAACGGAAACGGAGAGGAATCCCCGCAATCGCTCGCAGTTACTGACGGACACGTACCAAATACTTCTTGGACGGTACCGCGTAGCCCCGGTAGTCATACTTACCCGCAAATAATAGCCTGGAACCCGTCGGGCGTTCGCGAAGCAAACCGACCCCGACATGCACCCATATGCTTGTGACATGCGCCTAAAAACGTTTACCCGGCACGCCTAATTCCCTGATGTGTGTGTGTGTGTGTGTGTCGCCACCCAAACATGTGACGTGCACACGCGCTGCCTCACGTGCGCATGCACTCACGCACGTGTGTGCTCAGGGCTGGGCGGAGCGGGCGGTGTTCGGCAAGATCCGCTACATGAACTACAACGGCTGCAAGCGCAAGTTCGACATCAAGGTGCGGGGTGCGCCTGCGGCTGTGATGCTTGACGGGGTGGGTGGGTGGGTGGGTGGGTATGGTTTCCCGCCTCCGCTCTCCGCACCCGGCCAGTACGAGCACCCTGCACATGCCAGGCGCCCGCTGGCCTAAGCTGCCGACGGCGGCCCAGCGGCGACGCCCGTGTGCAGCTAGCTAGCTGTGTGGGGAATGACTAGAGCTGTGGGCACTGCGCAGTTTCGTCCCCCGCGCTGGCTGCTCACTCCCCTCTACTCATGGCATCACTCTGTGCGCGTTCGCTGTGCGTCCTGCGCCTGTCCCCACTGCTGCTGCGGCGGCGGCTGTTACTGCTGCGGCTGCTGCACTGCACAGGCGTACGTGGCGTATGTTTCGAAGGCGGTGGCGGAGGCGAAGGCCAAGGGCCGCGCCGCCAAGCTGCCCTCCGCCAGCGGCGCCGCGGCGGCGGCGGCGGCGGCGGCGGCGCCAAGCAGCGCCGGCGGCGGCGCGGCCGCCGGGGCGGCGGCCGCCAAAGCCAAGGCCAAGGCGGAGCCCAAGGAAGCCAAGGCGGCGGCGGGCGCGGCGGCAGCCAAGGCCAAGAGTCCAAAGGGCGAGAAGGCGGCGGCGGCGGGCACGAAGCGCAAGGCGGCCAAGCCCGCCAAGGCGGCGTCGTCCTCCGCCTCCAGCGGCTCTGATGATGATTAGTCGGACCGGTGGCGGCAGTGGTGTGGTGTGCTGTTTGCAGGTATGGCGAGGGACGCAGGGACGAAAGGAGAGGGAGAGAGCGTGCGCGTGAGAGCTTGTGAGAGCGGATGTGTGCAGGGGGCGGCTTGATGCCGGGTGCGGGTGTGGGACCACTGGGGATGCGAGCAGGCGGCGAGTGTGCCACGCGGTCCTGGTTGACCGTGCTGCACTGCAGATGCGCGCTTAAACGACACGGCGCCGCGGCTGTCAGGTGTAGCGACTAAGCGGCACAGAATAGCGATTGAAGCTGATACGCGCGATCACAAGTAAGGCAGGGTGCCGGCGGTATGACAGGGGAAGGGCAAGGGGTAGGAAGCGACCATGCAACGCAACGTCGTGGGTGCGGGAGAAGCGCAGCGGTCAGCAGCGCTGCCCGGCGGTCGGCAGCGCAGCGGTCGGCGGCCCGGCGGTCGCTGCGCTGGCCGCTAGTCGTAACTTGGTTGTGATTTTTGTTCCCGGCCTCATTAGAAAGCAGCCATAGCCCTAGGGCACCGCTCAGTTGAGTCGCTGAAAGCCAATTCCAGGTCGGGCCAGGTCAGAGATGTCGGGCATACATGCGCGCGCCTAACTCTGGTCAGGAACATATAGTCGCAATGAGGCCGAGATAGCGCCTTCACCGAGGAGAGTCGCCAGCGCTTTTATCGAGCTCGGGAATACAAACCGACGGTACGGCTGGTCCGCGTTGACGAAAGCGCTTTTTGGGGAGGCAAGCAGTCGCATGCAGCCAAGCAGGCGCCGCTCTTAGTACTACATAGCGCGTCTTGTAGCGCTCATAATATACACCTCGTCCGCATAAAGTCAGAGCAATCTAAGCAAGATAAAGACATCCGCGACCAGCCATGGCGCGCTTCAACACACCGCCGCTAGAGGCCTGCAGATGCCGGCGAATGGCCTTGATGCTCGCCTTTCTGATGTTCATTGCGGTTGCCTCGGCGATGGGCCCAGTCGCTGCGCCCGATAAGCCTGTTCGCGTCTGCGTCCTGGACTCTCCGCCAACGGTCGGGCTCAGGGCCGGCGTCAAGCTCAAGGATGGACAGCAGCTGACTCCCAGTGCTGCCAAGGACAGCCTTCAAGGCATGGGAGTGGACATGGTGGTGAGCATCGGGGCGCGGATGCTCAGCGGTTTAGCGGGGCGCGATTGTATGAGGTTTGCTGGCAGTTTACTTATACAACATATAGTTGCATGCCGATAGAACCGCTGCTGTGCATGCCGTTTCTGCCTTACACCGGAAACTTGAGGTAGGCATGCCGCTCACAACCACCCTTATGTGCCCTCGCTGTTGCCTCTCGCAGGACGTCATCTTTAACCAGGTCCTTAAGTGGAATTTCACGGTCGTCTACTACACCTTTGCTGAGATGGGCTTTTCACGCATTCTCTACGACGTCCGCGTCCAAGAGAACTGCGACGGTGAGGCGCCCGTGTGACTTCCCGCACCTGCGCCTTATCCCCATGACGCACGCCCCCACCGGGTGTGGCGCTGTGCATGGCCGCACACACCTGATCGACCCCTGACATATTTCTCTTCCCCGGTTCCCCCGCCGGCTCTGCCTTAACCCCCCTGGTTTCTGGAATGAACTACCCCCTCCCTCCCTCCCTTCCTCCCTCGGCAGTCGCGGTCCAGTCGTTCTTCATCTCCGCCAGCCGCGACCTGTGCACCAAGGCCTGCCCGCTGCCCGACAACGGCACAATGCTGCAGTCCGACTCAGATTACGAAAAGGTGAGTGCGTGCATGCATGCGTGAGGACTGGCCGCCTGGGGCCTGCTCGCTGAGGGATGTGTGCTGCTCTCCAGCCCTGCCTGCCAATCAGGGCCTCCCCGGCCCCTGCCCCTGCCCCTAATAATGACCTTGACGTGCCCTTGCCGCTGCCACTCCCTGCCACTTGCGCCCTCAGTACGCTTGCTGCGTGGACTTCTCCCAGCCCTTCTACGACGGCGGTTGGACCATCACCTCCAAGATCTCCGACGGCTCAGACAGTGAGTGCGAAACCCGGCAGCAGTTTCATGCGTTCAAGTGCGTGTCACCCAACGGGTTAATACGTGCACCGCCCTCTAACCTCAATCCGTGGTCTCCTTTTCACCTTCCCTACACCTCCCCACCCGATCGCCCGCAGTCAATTACTTTACCGTGTTCTTCCAGCGCGACATTGTGCACATCATCGCCGTCGCCATCATCACCACCTTTGTCATGGCGCACGTGGTGTGGGTGGTGGAGCGGTGGGGCCCTGGACACGTGCGCGTTGAGGACGAGGTGAGCGAGCGAACGAGAAAGCAGCTGGAAGAGGTTCAGGAGATTGCCTAAGGGTACGCGCCTTGCAAGAAGAAATGCTCGCACGCGCATGCCGGCCCCTGCCTCAAACCCTTGTGTGTAACTAATAAACACCTCTTTGTTCATTGCTTCGTTGCACACAGGACGCGCCCATGGACCCCCACTCCGACTTCACCTCCACCAGCTTCTCTAGCAAGTACCTGGACGCCCTCCGAGACGGCGTGTGGTTCTCGTCCAACGTGCTGCTCAACGGTGTAGTTGCGCCAGAGAAGCGCATCCGCACGCCCCTGGGCCGCCTGATCATCACCGTGTGGGTGAGTGCCGCCGTGACCGAGCGAGCGAGGCGCGGGACCCTATCTTCTTGCGCTGCGTGCCTGTCCTCTGACCCTTTCCTCTATTTCCCCCCCTTTGCGTGCAACGCCTCCCTCCCGCCCTACATGCAGGTGCTGTTCGGCATCTTCCTCATTTCATTCGTCACCTCCATTATTTCGTCCACCCTGACGACCGCCCAGCTGTCCGCCAGCCAGATCCTGACCGCGAACGACCTGGCCGGCCGCACCATGTGCTTGGAGGAGGGTGAGTCAGATGCCGTACCGCTGCCCGTGCCCACACAGAGCTCCATCTGTGTTCGCGATTGCCCTAGCCAAGCCCAAACGCCTCCTCACCCTGCATTTGTCACACCCACCATCCACCACCCACCAATTACCAGGCTTCTACAACTTCTTCTTCGACTCCAACTTCCCGGGGATCGGTGTGTCCAAGGTCCTGGTGCCCCACCTCTCCGACTGCTTCGAGGTGTGTCCGGGAGGGCAATTCAGTCAACATGGTGATTATAAGGCATCTGCGTGCGATGGACCAGGGAAGCAAACCGGCATGTTAACATCCTCCGCCCCCTTCGCCCATGCCCGCTTGCGCGCTATGTCGCCTCCTCAGGAGCTCAAGGCCGGCAACGCCGAGGCCGTGTTTGGCGTTCGTGACTACTCCATTGACTATTTCTCCCAGGGCAAGGGCCGCGGTCTGCTGGTGTCGCCCACCATCTACCCCCAGCCGTACGGCATGGTGTGGTCTCAGAGCTGGGTGTACGGCAGTGCCGTGAACGAGGCGCTGCTGCTGTACCGCGAGGTGAGAGCGCGAGCGAGTAGCTAGCAATGTGCGCGCGCGCACGCGCGTGTGTGTGTGTTAGAGAAAACAAGGGAGTGTGTGTGTGTGTGTGTGAGCCCACCCTCTCGCCCGACCACCCGCTGACTGGGGGCATGTGACCGTGTTGCTTTTGCGTGTCAGTGGCTGCGTGCACCACAACGTGTGCAGCAGCCTGGCCTGGCCTGGCCTGGCTAGTGGGGTTTGACACGCCGCCGCCTTTGTACGCCCTCCTCCCCTGCAGGACGTGTACGCCACCACGCCCTCCTACCGCGACTCCAAGCGCCGCTGGTACGCCGGTGATGCCAGCCAGATCGCGTACGGAGGCACGGCCAAGCAGGCGTCCAAGGTGGGTGTGTGATGCGCAATAATGCCCAAAGCGGTGTCCCGCATTCCTCCCTTACGTCCTCCTCTCACAAAAAATCTCCCTGCCGTGCCCTGCCTTTGCCCCTCCCCTGCAGGTGTGGAACTGGGGGCTGGTGTACACGGCCATCGGCCTGATGGCCGTGTACGTGCTTCTGCAGGTGCTGGTGTATGTGGGCGGCCGCTTCGCACACGCGGCGGCGGATGAGGAGCACGGCGTGGCCGCGACCGGCAGCGGCGACCCGCGCAGCGACTCGGGCCGTAGCGGCGCCAGCCTTACCCGCGCCAAGTCCGTAAAGGCCGCATTGGGCACCTTCGCCAACAAGATGACGGCGCGCTCGCCCTCCGTCCGCGTCACGCCCAACCACTCCACCGGCCAGCTGGGCAGCCCCTCCTTCACCGCGCGCCAGCTGGTGCTCATGAGCGGCGCGAGCGAGAAGACGCTCCTGGCGGTGCAGCAGTTGCCCAGCGGCATGATCTCAACCCAGCAAGCAATGATGCCACTCCCTGGCATGGGCGGCGGCGGCGGTGCGGGTGGAGGCGCCGTGCCGGCAGTCATGGGCTACGCCCGCAGCCAAACCCTGGGCAGCAACGGCGTCAACGGTGTGCTCAAGACCGCGAACAGCAGCGTGGGAGGCGGCGCCGGCGGCGGCAGTGGTGCGCGCGACCAGCCCAGCCCCAGCTACTTGGCAAGGAGCGGCAGTCGGGTGCGCATCGTGACCGACTCCAGCCGAGTGGAGGACTTCCAGGACGGGTTCGTCAACGACGGCACGAGCTGAGCGTGTGATTGATTGATTGGTTGGACACATGAGTTTTCGCAGTTTATTAGCGCATGTCCGTAATGAGGTCGTGCGTGTCGCCGACGTCTGCTGGGCTATGGCTTTTTCAGTGATGATATTATTCATGGCGATGCAGCCCCATCACACGTATGGTCGGGCTGTGGCTGGGAATGAGCTGGGGGGCGAGAGAGGGGGAGCGAGCGTGTGGACGTGGATGGTGCGTGTGCGCAGTATTGGCGCACGTGCAGCGACCAATCAATAGCCACCATAAGGGTCAGCAGAGCGAGCGCGAGGAAGCAAGGCAAATAAACGTACGTGTTTTTTCTGGTTTCTGGTGATTTCATCATTCATAGTACGAGGTATGTAATACCCATTTGGTATGGATGCAGTGGCTAGCTGCTATGCTGCTGGGGGCTGGGAGGCAGGAGCGTGTGTGCGCCGTTGCGAGCTACGCACGTGCGCACGTGGCAAGCAAGCAAACAGCGACGGATTGCGTGCACACCACGGTATGTTTATTGTGCGGGGCCAGCAACGTGCCCTTTATATGTACCTAATGAGAGAAACGCACGCCACGGCCCCCCCCCTGCGGGGCTGGATACTCTTGCTTAGAACTCAATGCGTGCATGCATGGCCAAAGCGCGCACGATTGAGCGGTTCACCCGTGTGCCTGCCGCCTGTGTACTTGAACTATGAGGGCAGCTGATGATGAGGTAGGGATGGCGCCTCTCAGCTCCCTCCGCCGTGCGTACCGGTAGTGGTGTGAGGGGAGTGCGCGCTCGGGTGGGAAGTGTCGGCGGTGCTGAGACGGCTGCTCAGACGTGAGCTACCAGGTTTTGACACGCACGCACACACATACACTATTCACAAAGACGCGCACGCCGGCGCCCGCGCGCCTGCCGCCGTGTGTGCACAGCCGCTTCGTTCGTCCTGTGGCTCCTGCATGCGAGCAAGGGGCAGGGCTCCCGCTCAATGCCGTCCAGACATTGATAATTCCGCGCGGCGGCGGCGTAGGCGGCTGGTGTGGCCGCATCAACGGCGTTTAGGATGTGGTCATGTGCACGTCCATAGGTGTTGCGGGTATAACGTTATGATTCATCCCCGGCCCCTGTGTGTGTGTGTGCGTAGCTATGTGGCTCACGTGGCTGTGCGTAGCGGCTGCGAGGCACATGATGTGTGTCTCGGCAGAGTTTATAACAGCACGGCGGCGTCATTCCCTAGCTGCCAGCAGGGTCCATGGTATTGGCCCTGGGCGCGTTGCCGTGGATGGGTACTAGCGGTATATGTACCGTGTCCCATGGCCTCATGTAACAACAACATGCCCGCTAATGTGTCGCTACCGCTACCAGCACCTGCTGCCTGGTCCCGGCAGCAACATAAAGCAAGATGGAGGGAGCGGAGGGCCTTACTTATTGCGGAGGGGCGCGGGGGCCCTGTAGGCATGAGCATGAGCATTTACATATAGGCCATGAGCTGTTGATGTTGCTGCATGCCGGTGGCGCGTGGCTGCCAGTCGATACTTCGTGTGGGCGGGCGACAAGCAATGCGAGAGCGAGCCGCAGCAGTGAGAGGATTAAGCCTTAGCGAATGTTCGCATGAACTGAAATGCTGCGCTTGGAGCGCTGCTCCAACACCGTCCGGCTGTCCTGTCACGCGCACATGAGCGGATAGCTAGGCCCAAGTTACAAGAGGTTTCTCAACCCTCACGGCAGGACGCCCCCATTGCTTCCGGGCGGAGTAGTCTTGTGGCCAGCCGCGTGCGTGGTGCGTGGGACGGATCTTGTCTTCCGCGCGCACACACGCACACACAAACACACACACACACACACACACACACACACACACACACGGCATGCTCCGTCTGGGGCGGATTCCCCGGGCGGATATGCCTGGTATTTGCTTGGCCACGCACACTTGCTCTCCTTCCTCCCCCTAGCCGACCACCGACACTGCTGACACCATAGTGATCCTGGGCCTGTCAACAACAGCGAGGGCGTCCCCCGAAGAAGATGGTACAAAAGGAACGCACAGCCAGCACCTGCCGGTATTCCCACGCAATGACGACGCAACACAGAGCCTCGCTCGCGACCAGCACCCCACCCCTGCACACCACGGCACTCCATGCGTGCGGTGCTCACACCCTCGCTCAACGCCAGTGTTGTCGCACCTTAATACAAGATATCAGGTAAGCAGCTTAACCGCAGTTCACAGTCTCAAATTCACCTTTGCAAGCAGTGCCGTAAATCAACACTGCCTTTGCAAGCAGCGGTTTCCCCCAATCACGCATAGATGCCGCAGTCTGTACTTAGATAGCAAGTGCCCCTGCTGGTTGTGCCAACAGAGATAGATCTGCATGTCCGCGCCACGGACATGCTCTAAATGCGAGCGCCTTGCGCCATGACGCGCCCAGGCAACGCTCTCCTTACTGCCACCTGACCACGTCCTATCTACCCCCGGGCAGCAGCCGCCACTTAGCGTGTGGCAGTTCGCGTATGGTGCCTGCATGCCTTTGTCAAGTATGTCGATAGCCCACCCCCCACCCCTTGCCTCCACACAGCAACGAACGTGCAGTCTCCTTCGCTCCTCGCTTTCGTCCTCGCTTTTGTTATTGACGGTCTCCCGCAGTTGCAAACAATGCAGTGGTCGAAGCTGGAACGCAGCCACTAATACAAGAGCTCTCAACGAGAACGGGATAAAGGAAGAAACTGGTTCAAAAGCTGCACACTCGGGGCCCCCGCTACCAAGCCGACGGGAGACCCGCCGCCTGCTGGACACTGCCTGGTCATGTCATCCCCCACAAAGGTCCTCTGCGGTCACCCTGGCTCATCCGTCACTCATCACACTTTCTCATCATCACACCCACGGCCTAGACGTGCTCGCTCGCTCGCTCGCTCGCTCGCTCACACGTAGTCCAGGTTCGCTGCCTCCACTGGGCTGCTGCTGCCGTCTCCCTCGACGCCGCCACCGCCAGCATCTCCTCCTCCTCCTGCGGGCGACTCGGTCAGGATGCGCACCCGGCTGTTTCCGCCGCTGAGCTCCCGCGCACCACGGCCGTTCATGCTTGGACTGCCTGAGAGCAGCACCTGGCCGGCGGAGTGGTTGCTGTTGGCATTGGTCACGCCGCCCTTCAGCACGCCGTTAAGGCCGTTGCTGCCCAGGTTCTGGCTGCGGCTGTGGGCGAGGCCGGCCGGCGTCGTCGCCGTCATGATCTGGGCGGTGGGCATGCCGGGCAGCACCGCCAGGAGCGTCTTCTCGCTCGCGCCGCTCATGAGCACCAGCTGGCGCGCGGTGAAGGAGGGGCTGCCCATCTGGCCGGTGGAGTGGTTGGGCGTGACGCGGACGGAGGGCGAGCGCGCCGTCATCTTGCTGGCGAAGGTGCCCAATGCGGCCTTTACGGACTTGGCGCGGGTAAGGCTGGCGCCGCTGCGGCCCGAGTCGCTGCGCGGGTCGCCGCTGCCGGTCGCGGCCACCGCGTGCTCCTCATCCGCCGCCGCGTGTGCGAAGCGGCCGCCCACATACACCAGCACCTGCAGAAGCACGTACGCGGCCATCAGGCCGATGGCCGTGTACACCAGCCCCCAGTTCCACACCTGCAGGGGAGGGTGGGGCAAAGGCAGGGCACCGGAGGGAGATTTTTTGTGAGAGGAGGACGTAAGGGAGGAATGCGGGACACCGCTTTGGGCATTATTGCGCACCACACACCCACCTTGGACGCCTGCTTGGCCGTGCCTCCGTACGCGATCTGGCTGGCATCACCGGCGTACCAGCGGCGCTTGGAGTCGCGGTAGGAGGGCGTGGTGGCGTACACGTCCTGCAGGGGAGGAGGGTGGACAAAGGCGGCGGCGTGTCAAACCCCACTAGCCAGGCCAGGCCAGGCCAGGCTGCTGGACACGTTGTGGGGCAGCCACTGACACGCAAAAGCAACACGGTCACATGCCCCCAGTCAGCGGGTGGGCGGGCGAGAGGGTGGGCTCACACACACGCACACGCGTGCGCGCGCGCACATTGCTAGTCGCTCGCGCTCTCACCTCGCGGTACAGCAGCAGCGCCTCGTTCACGGCACTGCCGTACACCCAGCTCTGAGACCACACCATGCCGTACGGCTGAGGGTAGATGGTGGGCGACACCAGCAGACCGCGGCCCTTGCCCTGGGAGAAATAGTCAATGGAGTAGTCACGAACGCCAAACACGGCCTCGGCGTTGCCGGCCTTGAGCTCCTGAGGAGGCGACATAGCGCGCAAGCGGGCATAGGCCAAGGGGGCGGAGGATGTTACCATGCCGGTTTGCTTCCCTGGTCCATCGCACGCAGATGCCTCATAATCACCATGTTAGTTGAACTGCCCTCCCAGACACACCTCGAAGCAGTCGGAGAGGTGGGGTACCAGGACCTTGGACACACCGATCCCCGGGAAGTTGGAGTCGAAGAAGAAGTTGTAGAAGCCTGGTAATTGGTGGGTGGTGGATGGTGGGTGTGACAAATGCAAGGTGAGGAGGCGTTTGGGCTTGGCTAGGGGGATCGCGAACACAGGTGGAGCTCTGTGCGGGCACGGGCAGCGGTATGGCATCTGACTCACCCTCCTCCAAGCACATGGTGCGGCCGGCCAGGTCGTTCGCGGTCAGGATCTGGCTGGCGGACAGCTGGGCAGTCGTCAGGGTGGACGAAATGATGGAGGTGACGAATGAAATGAGGAAGATGCCGAACAGCACCTGCATGTAGGGCGGGAGGGAGGCGTTGCACGCAAGGGGGTTGGGAGAGGAAAGGGTCAGAGGACAGGCACGCAGCGCAAGAAGATAGGGTCTCGCGCCTCGCTCGCTCGGTCACGGCGGCACTCACCCACACGGTGATGATCAGGCGGCCCAGGGGCGTGCGGATGCGCTTCTCTGGCGCAATCACACCGTTGAGCAGCACGTTGGACGAGAACCACACGCCGTCTCGGAGGGCGTCCAGGTACTTGCCAGAGAAGCTGGTGGAGGTGATGTCGGAGTGGGGGTCCATGGGCGCGTCCTGTGTGCAACGAAGCAACGAGCAAAGAGGTGTTTAGTTACACGCACGGGTTTGAGGCAGGGGCCGGCATGCACGTGTGAGCATTTCTTCTTGCAAGGCGCGTACCCGTAGGCAATCTCCTAACCCTCTTCCAGCTGCTTTCTCATTTGCTCGCTTACCTCGTCCTCCACGCGCACGTGTCCAGGGCCCCACCGCTCCACCACCCACACCACGTGCGCCATGACAAAGGTGGTGATGATGGCGACGGCGATGATGTGCACAATGTCGCGCTGGAAGAACACGGTAAAGTAATTGACTGCGGGCGATCGGTGGGGAGGTGTAGGGAAGGTGAAAAGGAGACCATGGATTTAGGATAGAGGGTGGTGCACGTATTAACCCGTTGGGTGACACGCACTTGAACGCTTGAAACTGCTGCCGGGTTTCGCACTCACTGTCGGAGCCGTCGGAGATCTTGGAGGTGATGGTCCAACCGCCGTCGTAGAAGGGCTGGGAGAAGTCCACGCAGCAAGCGTACTGAGGGCGCAAGTGGCAGGGAGTGGCAGCGGCAAGGGCGCGTCAAGGTTATCATTGGGGGCAGGGGCAGGGGCAGGGGAGGCCCTACCTTGAAGGCAGGGCGGGAGAGCAGCACACATCCCTCAGCGAGCAGGCCCCAGGCGGCCAGTCCTCACGCATGCATGCACGCACTCACCTTTTCGTAATCTGAGTCGGACTGCAGCACTGTGCCGTTGTCGGGCAGCGGGCAGGCCTTGGTGCACAGGTCGCGGCTGGCGGAGATGAAGAACGACTGGACCGCGACTGCCGAGGGAGGAAGGGAGGGAGGGGGGGTCGTGGTTACCAGGCCAAACTAAACCAAACTCAATGCATAAGAGCGAGGGGGGCAATGCAGAGCCGCCTGGGGAACCGGGGAAGGGAAACTTGTCAGGGGTCAAGCAGGTGTGTGCGGCCATGCACTGCGCCGCACCCGGTGGGGGCGTGTTATCGGGATAGGGCGCAGGTGCGGCACATATGCTGGTGCGGGAAGTCACACGGGCGCCTCACCGTCGCAGTTCTCTTGGACGCGGACGTCATAGAGAATGCGTGAAAAGCCCATCTCAGCAAAGGTGTAGTAGACGACCGTGAAATTCCATTTAAGGACCTGGTTAAAGATGACGTCCTGCGAGAGGCAACAGCGAGGGCACAAGGGGATGGTTGTGAGCGACATGTCCACCTCAAGTTTCCGGTGTAAGGCAGAAACGGCACGCAGCGCAGCGGTTCTGCCCGTTTACATCATATCATAGAGCAGATGCGATGCAGGCAAGCTTACTATCAATCGCGTCCCGCTAAACCGCCAGCTGCCCTGGGCATCCGCGCCCCGATGCTCACCACCATGTCCACTCCCATGCCTTGAAGGCTGTCCTTGGCAGCACTGGGAGTCAGCTGCTGTCCATCCTTGAGCTTGACGCCGGCCCTGAGCCCGACCGTTGGCGGAGAGTCCAGGACGCAGACGCGAACAGGCTTATCGGGCACAGCGACTGGGCCCATCGCCGAGGCGACCGCAGTGAACAGTAGGGATGCTAGCAGCAAGGCCATTCGCCGGCATCTGCTTGCCTCTAGTGGCGGTGTGTTGAAGCGCGCCATGGCTGGTCGCGGATGTCTTTATCTTGCTTAGATTGCTCTGACTTTATGCGGACGAGGTGTATATTATGAGCGCTACAAGACGCGCTACGTGGTAATAAAAGCAGCGCCTGCTCGGCTGCATGCGACTGCTTGCCTCCCCAAAAAGCGGCTTCGTAAACGTGGACCAGCCGTAACGTCGGTTTGTATTCCCAAGCTCGAAAAAAGCGCTGGCGACTCTCCTCGACGAAGGCTTTATTTCGGCCTCATCACGACTGGCTGCTCGGTTCAAGCTACAGTCATCGCTGCAAAGTGTGCCCGACATCCCCGACCGTCCAAGTCATCGGCACCCTGGGGCTGGGTGACGCCCAGAGGTGATGGATGCAAAGTAAGGCCAGTGAAGCGCAATTGCATGTTACGACTAGCGGTCAGGGCAGCGACTCGCCGGGCCGCGCTGCCGACCGCTGCGCTTCTCCCGCACCCACGACGTTGCACCGCATGGTCGCTTCCTATCCTTTACCCTCTCTAGTCTGTACCGCGCACTGCCTTGCTCCGGACTGCGCACACTCCCCACCCGCTCCCAGCCGCACCACGACGCCACGCCATGAAACTGCACACCCAGCCAGCTGGCACCAGCACCAGCACCTGCTATGCTGCCGCGCGCGCGCGCTCCTGCTCCAGCGCCCGGGCCACCGCGCGGCGAGCCACCTCCGCCACCCCCGCCACGCCGCGCCGCAGCTCCGAACCCGGCCCAGCCGCCCCGGCCGCCCGCGCCGCCGCCTCCAGCACGGTCAGCTCCTCCCGCCGCACCGCCATCAGCGCCGCCAGCACCTCCTCCGGCTCGTCCGCCAGCCGCCGCAGGCCCGCAGCCAGCCCCGAACCCGCCCCCGAATCCACCCCCGCTGCACCAGACCCCGCACCCGACCCCGCCTCCAGCTCCGCCGCCGCCTCCGCGGCGCCTCGCAGCGCCTCCGCCAGCCACGACAGCACCACCCACCTCTGACGCACGTGGCTGCCCAGCCCCTCCTCCAGCTCCTCAGCGCTGGGTGCGCGCACCAGCACCTCCAGCCGCGGGGGCGAGGACGGGTCCGCCGCCGGCGCCGCCGCCGCGCCGCCGCCGGTGTTGGGGCTGGGCGCCGATGCGGAGGTGGGCGGCACGTGCGCCACCCGCGCCAGGCCCGCGTCCACCAGCGAAGCTAGCGTGCTGCTGGCGCCGGCGCTGATAGCACTGCTGGCACTGGCGCTGATAGCACTGCTGGCCGGCGGGAGCAGCAGCTGCGCCAGCGCGGCGGCCAGCGAGGCGCGGCTGATGTCGAAGGTGTCGCACTCGCGATGCGGGTCCGAGGTGTGCGGCAGGAAGCCGTACTCCTCCAGCCACCTGCGTGCGCGTGTGTTTGTGTGTTTGTGTGTGTGTGTGTGTGTTCACAACAGGGAAAACAAAAACAAAGACCGTCTCTCTCTCTCTCTAGGTGTGTCTCTGTGTGTGTGTGTGCGTGTGCGTACGTGTGTATGTATGCGGTGATGAGGGAGGAGTGTCCATTCCATACCCTAATCCTAATACCGTACACCATTGCAAATACAAGACCCAGACCCGCAAAGCGCCGAGGAGCGGAGGGGGAGGGAGGGGCCGGGACCGCAACCCAGCGCATGTTCCGGGCGAACGGAGCGGCGGCCGCAGCCACGTCTCGCAGCTTGCGACAGCAGTGCACAAGCAGCAGCAGCCGCAGCCGCCCGCCACCAACCCCAGGGCCGCCCACCCACCCACCCACCCACCCGCCCACCCTTACCCACCCTTACCCACCTGTCCGTGCACGACAGGCCGCTGGGTCCGTCCTCGGCACCCGCCACGTAGTCGAACCACAGCGCCTCGCCCGCCGCGATGGGGCGCGACGCCACCAGCACCGCGGCCCAGGCGGCGCCGGGCGTGGCGGGGGGCAGGATCTGGACACGGGCGGGGGGTGCCATGCATGTTTAGTTAATGACGAGGGAGATGTAGACAGGCGTTGCGACACAGAAGGCATAAGGGGGGGGGGTGGAGTGGCGAGGTGGGGTGGGGTGGGGAGTCAACAGGGCCTTGGTTGGTTAGCGTGCGGAGGCGGTGATGGCAGAGATCAGTGTTGCAGGTCCCCTGAGCCCGAGTAGGCACAAAACCGCATTGGCACCGGCGTCTGCAGAAGCCCCTGCTCTCACAGACAGACATGGCTCCTGGCTCTCGCTCGCTCGCTCGCTAAGCCCCCTCCTCGCCCGCTGGCTGGTAACCACAACCCCCCCTCGCCCGCTGGCTGGTAACCACAACCCCCCCCCCTCGCCCGCTGGCTGGTAACCACAACCCCCCCCTCGCCCGCTGGCTGGTAACCACAACCCACCCCCTCGCCCGCTGGCTGGTAACCACAATCCCCCTCGCCCGCTGGCTGGTAACCACAACCCCCCCCTCGCCCGCTGGCTGGTAACCACAACCCCCCCTCGCCCGCTGGCTGGTAACCACAACCCACCCCCTCGCCCGCTGGCTGGTAACCACAACCCACCCCCTCGCCCGCCGGCTGGTAACCACAACCCCCCCTCGCCCGCTGGCTGGTAACCACAACCCCCCCCTCGCCCGCTGGCTGGTAACCACAACCCCCCCTCGCCCGCTGGCTGGTAACCACAACCCCCCCTCGCCCGCTGGCTGGTAACCATAACCCACCCCCTCGCCCGCTGGCTGGTAACCACAACCCACCCCCTCGCCCGCTGGCTGGTAACCACAACCCACCCCCTCGCCCGCTGGCTGGTAACCACAACCCACCCCCTCGCCCGCTGGCTGGTAACCACAATCCCCCCTCGCCCGCTGGCTGGTAACCACAACCCCCCCTCGCCCGCTGGCTGGTAACCACAAACCCCCCTCGCCCGCTGGCTGGTAACCACAACCCCCCCTCGCCCGCTGGCTGGTAACCACAACCCACCCCCTCGCCCGCGGGCCGACTGCCTAACTGCCTGACTGGCGGGCCGACATGGCGGACATGGCCCTCACCCCGCCCCTCACCTCGTACAGCACGTTTGCGCCCTCGTCCATGAAGGCGTGGTTGGCCAGGTCCAGCACCGGCAGCATCACACCAAACTCCTGGGGGGGGGCGCGGGGGTGGGGGTACGGGGGGGGGGTGGAGCAGTGGCCAGCCGCCGGCAGGAAGTGAGGCAGGCACGTCGCCGTGAGGCAGGAGCGAGTGGGTGGGTGAGGGGTTGGAACGGCATCAACAGCAGCGGCAGGCTCACACGACACGGGGCTTGAGCAAGCGCGCCTGCACCACGACTCCTCGGGAGGACGAATGCCCTTGCCCGCGCCTTCGCTGCACTCCCCTGCTCCGCCCGCTCTGCCCCCGACCGCCCCACGTCTTCTTCGACTGCTTCAACATAACGAGTATTTTGTTGTATCGCCTCGCCTGCATTGCTTGACTCCGCTTCCTTTAGCCTGGTTTAGTTTGGGCTGGTAACCACAACCCCCCCCCTCCAAAAAGAAAACCGCCCTCACCTCGGCCCACTCGGGGATGGCCACCGGCACCTTGACGGAGCCCACCCGGTCCTGCCCCGGCGTGCCGATGCCGCCGCCCGCCCGCAGCTCCGCCGCCGCCACGTTGACGGTGCGCGTCTTGGCCGCCGCGTAGGCCCAGTGCCACAGCGGCAGCCACAGATCCCGCCCCACACTGCCGCTGCTGCTGCCGCTACTGCCGCTGCTGCTGCTGCTACTGCTGCTGCTACTGCTGCTGCTGCTGCTGCTGCTGCCGGCAGCGCCACTGGTGGCGTTGGCTGCCGCGGCGGCGGCGAGGCGCAGCAGTGCGGCCCGGCCGCCGGGCATGTCCGCCAGCGCGGCGCGGGCCAGGCGGGCGCTGCCGTACAGGGCCACCTCGGCGCGCCGCTTGGCGGCGAGGCGGCGCAGCGCCGGCAGCGGGGCCAGCAGGTGCGCGTCGGACACACTGTGGGTGTGGGTTTGGGTGTGTGGGTTGGGTGTGGGGCGCGTGCGCGTGTGTGTGGG
This sequence comes from Chlamydomonas schloesseri, assembly GCA_016834595.1. NCBI lineage: Eukaryota > Viridiplantae > Chlorophyta > Chlorophyceae > Chlamydomonadales > Chlamydomonadaceae > Chlamydomonas > Chlamydomonas schloesseri. The sequence goes on from JAEHOD010000003.1 coordinate 579,303, forward strand.
TTGCACACAAGGTGGGTGCATGGACAACGCAGCTCAGGGCTCAGGGCTCGTCACGGGCGGAAATGGGGGCACCGCACGACCGCAGGCCGGACTGGACTTGTGAGCTCCCAGGCCCGCAGGCCCCATGCATCCCTTACCTTACACCCCGCCCCGCCTCGCCCCCCGCCCTTGCACACACAGCCCGACAACATACGACAACCCCCCCAGCAGGCCACAACCCACCCCCTCCCTCACCCATACATTCCCCTACTCACACATACATGCACAACCAGCCCCAGCCCCAGCCCTACCCACCCACCCTCCCCCCCAGCCCCCCAGCCCCAGCCCCGCCCAGCCACCCACCCACCCCGAGTGCATGGGCAGCCCGGGCACGGCGCGCGGCAGCATGCACAGGTAGTGCGCCCAGGGCGAGCGGGCGCCGTGCACCGCCGCCTCGTAGGCCAGGGCCAGCGGGTCCAGGAACAGATCCGCCTCCGCCTGGCGCCGCCAGCCCGACACCGCGGCGGCGGCGTAGGCGGCTGGACAGGGCAGGGAGGGAGGGGAGGGGGTGCCATGCATGTTTGATTTTTGACGAGGGAGATGGTAGACAGGGCGTTGCGACACAGAAGGCATACCGATGACGAGAAGGTGTAGGGGGGGATGGCTAGTGGATGGGTGGTGGGTTGTTGGTGGTGGTGGAGGGCGGGGGCGCATGGGAGAGCGGGAGAGGCTGGGAGAGCACGGGAGAGGGTCATGCTAGGAAGGGGCCGCCGCCCCCGCCGCCCCAGCGGCCGCAGCCGCAGCCGCTGCCGTACACGCGCTGTCGACACAGGTCACGTGGCCCAGCACCCCCCTCAAGCCCATGCACACGCCCCCTCACAAACACGCCCCCGGGTTTTGGGTTGCAATGGTTGCTTTGGTTTCTGGAATGAACTAACCCCCTACACCCCCTACACACACACACACACACACACACACACACACACACACACACACACGGCCTCCCCACCTGCCCTGAAACTGGCTATCGAGAGGCCCAGGCTGAGCGGCACCGACAGCACCGTGTCGCCCTCGGCAAATGCAACACGCGCCTGGCGGGGTCAGGGGGGCAGGGGGTCAGGGGCGGCGAAGAAATGGTAGCGGGGAAGGGGGTGCTGCGGGGGTCCGAGGCAGTTACAGTGCGGCGCGCCTTGGGTGATCCCTCCCGGGGGGCAGGGGCAGGGGAGCAGGGGCAGGGGGGCAGGGGCAGGGGGGCAGGGGCAGGGGCAAGGGGGCAGGGGCAGGACACCACCCAGCCCAGCCCAGCCCAGCCCAGCCCAGCCGCAACCCCTCGGTGCATGCGCGGTGGCGGCTGGGCCGTCGTGGACACGTACAATAAGGCGCGTGGTGCACGTGTGGGGCACAGGCGGGTGGGGCACAGGCGGGTGGGGCACAGGCGGGTGGGGCGCTGTGCGCGGCAGCCCACCACGAAGCGGCAGCCCCCACGGACCCACCCACCCCAGGCCCCAGCCCCACCGCCCACCGCTCAAGCGCCCACACGGCCGCCAGCCGCCAGCCGCCAGCCGCTTGGCCGCTTGGCCGCCCAGCCACACGACACGCCCCAGCACCCCCCTGGGTTGGTTTGCTGTGGGCTCTGGAATGAACTACCGCCCCTCCCTCTGCCTGTGCTCCGCTAGCTTAGTTTGGTCCAGCTTTGGGGCTGGCCATTACAAGGGCCCCCCCAAACTGCCTCCCCCCCCCACTTTTTTCTCCTCACTCCACCACCTGCACCCCCCCCACACACACACACAACTCACGTGCAGGCCGCGCACGCCGTTGGGGTCCGCCCCCGGCTCCACCCCGCTGGCGTCGCCGCCCGCCGCCGCCACCCACTCCACCAGCCGGCGGAAGTGCACGCCCGCCGCGTCGCCGCCGCCCGCTCCAGCACCAGCACCAGCGCCGCCGTCCCCAGCTGCCGCCGCCGCCGCCGCCTCAGCCGCCGCCGCCTTCTCCGCCAGCTCGCCGCACCAGCTGAGCACTGCGTCTATCTCCTCCGGGCTGTAGTACGGCGACGACGCGGCAGTAGCAGAAGCAGAAGCCCCCACCGCCGGGTTGCCGTTGCTCGCTACCTTGGCCTGCAGCGTCTGCGCCTCCCACACGCGCGGGTCCGCCCAGTCCAGCTCCGGCTCCGCGGGCCGCATGCGCCGCCGCTGCTGCTGCTGCCGCTGCTGCCGCCGCTGGCGCGCGCTCCCGGGGTCACGCGGCGGCAGCGTGAGCGGGTAAAAGTCGCGCAGGCTGGGGCCGGCGGCGGCAGGATCGTCGTCGTCTCCGCCGCCGATCCAGGTGCCGAAGGCGTAGAAGGCGTCGGCGGTGGTGTTCATGATTAAGCCCCCAACCGGGTGCTGCGACAGCCGGGCCAGGTTCTGGGGGGCGGGGGGCGTCGTCGACACATGTTCGAGCTTAACGTTTAAAGGTTGAATAAGTGCCGTCGAAACAAGTGCTCCCAAAGATCCAAAATGGCGGTCCCAGGCGGGAGCAGGGTGGTCTGTGAATACGCAATCACCTCGGGGTCGGTGTAGGGAACGATGAGCGCCGTGACCAGCGCAGCCAGCGCCGCTGATATGAGGGCCAGCTTAACCTCCATGGTTGAGACAGCAAATTGAAGCTCGTTCAAAGCTATGGCCTCTCAATATTGTGAGTCAAATGAGCGTCAAGCCGAGCTCGTCTTTTAGTGTCCAGAGTCACGTTCTATGCATAATTAAACTGAAATCTCAGCAATAGCATCCTCTATACCTAAGTACGGGTGAAAGGCTCCTAAAGCAGCTTGGTCCCTTCCGCTGAGACCATCGCTTTTCTCATGACACGGTCGAACGCTGCTGTGACCATAACGAAGATAGATATTTTTTGTAGAAAGAGGATGCACGGCATCCAACTGATGACGGCGCAAGGATTGTTCCGCCGTGAGGGTTTGGTGGGCGGGTTTGTGCCGTGCCAACCCGTGCCAACTGCCCCTGCCCATGGGCTAAGTATTCGATGCACCAGGTTGTCCAGACTGCGGCCCTTCGACATCTACCCGATTCCGAGCAATCCATGAATATGTGTCTGCATGACGACACGCGCATGCGCTGAGGCGTGAATAGGGGTATTTGAGGCGCTGCGCAATGAGTACGGTGCAGGGCTCCCCCTGCGAAGCATCTATTCTGTTAACCTGCGTCGATATAATAGCACCAGTGCCAAAGAGCTCCTGGGCATCGGGCATCTGAGCGGCCGCTCCTTAGTCCCGGTGACTTGACGAGGGTAGCCGGGCGCATGGGGGCCGCAGAGCACGACGTGCTGTGCACCGGCATGTCATGAAGCCGTTAAGATGCTGCAAACAAAAAATGTCATCAACAAGTAATACATCACTCCATATGTAGATCGCCAGGGCGAGTCCTCGCTGTGCGAGCCTCTTATGCGCGGGAAAGGCGAGCTGCGCGAGAATGCGGCTGCGCATTGTTTCGTGGAATGTAAACGGATTGCGTAGAATAATCGCGCAGTTCGGCTCGCTGGAAAAATTCCTGAGCGCTTTGGAAGCCGACATCTTGTGCATCCAGGAGCACAAACTCACCCGGCCTGACCTCAAGCGCGAGCTCGCGCTCGCTGATGGCTGGTGAGTCAGCAACCGCTAGGCGCCTGAGGGGTCGGGTGGGGTGCGTAGATGGCGGGGACCTATCCAGAGCGGGGGCTTGCTTGGAGCGACACGCGCACGCGCACGTGCACACACGCTGCCACGCCGCCGCGGACCCCACCCACCCCGCCTCCCGCCACCCCCCGCCGCAGGGAGTCGTTCTTCGCCTTCACCCGCGGGCGGGTGGGCTACTCGGGCGTGGCCACCTTCTGTCGCCGCGCGCCCGGCGCCCTGCCGCTGGCGGCCGAGGAGGGCTTCACAGGCGCCTGGCTGACCCCCACCACCGGGGCCGCTACTGCCACTGCCACTGCCACTGCTACTGCCCCTGCTACTGCTGCCACCCGTGGCGCCAGCGGCGGCGGTAGCGGCGGTGGCAGCCCGCAGCTGCCTCTTGCTGCTGCTGCTGCTCCTCCACACTCCATAGCAGCACAGCAGCAGCAGCAGCAGCAGCAGCAGCAGCAGCAGCAGCAGCAGCAGCAGCAGCAGCAGCAGCAGCTGGGCTCACAGCACCCCACCGTCGCTGCCTCAGCGCCCGCGCCCTCATCAGCCTCCGCCGCCGCAGCAGCAGCGGCCGCAGCAGCCGCCGCTCAAGCACCGGCGGTGGGCGCGGCTCCGAGCCCTTGCTTCTGGCGCTCCTCGGGTCTGGGCCTGGGGCCGGAGGCGCTGCGGGCGCTGGACGGCGAGGGGCGGGTGGTGATCAGCGACCACGGCGCGCTGGTGCTGGTCAACGTGTACGGGCCCGCCATAACCAGCGAGGAGCGGGCGGAGGAGCGCGGCGCGTTCAAGATGAGCTTCTTCAGGGTGGGTTGAAGATTTTGCGGGGGGGGGGGGGGCCGGCTGGAGGGGCAGGTGTTTTTGCGTGCGTGGCTCCCTGGACGTTTCCGGTAACGCTCCCATCAGATCTCATCGCCGCCACCGCCACCGCGACCCCGCGACCGAAGTTGCACCAGTGAGCCGCGTGGCCCTTCCCGCCTCCTCACCACCACCAGTTCGCCGCCGGCACCCTTCTCCCCCTCCCCCCCCGCCGTGACGCACGACGACGTCTCCTCTACATGCACCACCAGTATCAACGATTCGGCTCCCTCCCGCCTACTTTCTTCGCACGCTACAGCCGGCGCACCCTCCATCTCCTCTACTCCCACCTCACCTATTTCCACGCCGCCGCCCTTCACATCCCGCCGTCGTTCCATTCGTGGCTCATTACCCCTATCGCCGACGCCATCCTCGCCGCCAGCCCTCCCATGGGACGACCCGACCTCTCCGAGAAACTCTTCCTCCCTCCCGGCCTGCGACAGCTCCTCCCTGCTGCTGCCCTCTACGGCGAAGTCCTGGACGACCCCTCCGTGGCCGCTGCACTACCCCACGGCCTCCGCCGCCCGGCGGTCCACTGGGAGCCTGATGAGCCCGTCATACGCCTCTTTGGCAACTACGGCGCCTTCGCCGGCTCACTCACCCATGCGGAGTACGCACGCCTTGCCCACCCTGACACCGCCTGCGAGTGCCACCGCTACCCCGGTCTATGCCCGCCTGGTGTCGGCCACGTCATGTCTACAAGCCCCTACACTGCCCTCCCCGTCAGCGCCCGGCCCTTCTGGACCTACGGCGGCCGATACCGACCCCACCGCCCTGTGCAGGATGCCGAGGAGGTTCTGCGCAAAGCCTACGCCGGCGCCCTCAACTTCACCCAAGCTGTTGCTAAGCGGCGTGGCGTCACTGCCGCTGAGACCGCCGAGTGGGCTGGCAAGTTCGACGCCGCCCTGCGCCGCGCCGTCACGCGGCACCGACACTTCCAGTTCCCATGGCCCACGCTCACCCACGACGACCTCGAGACCGTGCGTGCCCTCGGGCGCCATTTCATCATCACCGTCACCGACAAGAGCAGCTCCACCCTGCAGCTCGTGTGCAAGAAGTACTACGCCACCAGCTGCATGCGCGACCTGGGCTGCCACGACATGTTCGCCACGCCGCCCGGCGGCCCCCCGCTGCCCCACCCGCCCCCACCCCCACCGCCTCCCCCCCTGGCCCCTCCCGCCGCCGTCGCTTCCCCTCCCGCCCCCGCCCCAGCTCCCGGCCCCCACTACCTCACCCGCGCCGCCGCCGCCGCCACCGCCGCCGCCACCACCACTGCCGCGCCCGCTGCTGCCCCGCCCATCCCCGCTGTGTATGGCGGCCCCGGCCCCGGACCCAGCGGACTCCACCACGCTGCCGCCGCGGCGCCCGCCATCGCCCCCGCTGCCGCCCCCCCGCCCCCCGCCTCACCTGCCCCCCGGTACCGCACCCGAGCCACTGCTGCTGCTGCTGCCCTCTCCGCCGCCACCGCCGCCGCCCCTGCCGCCGCCGGCCCCCCGGCCGCGCCAACTGCTGCCCCACCCATCCCCGCTATGTATGGCGGCCCCGGCCCCGGCCCCAGCGGACTCCACCACGGTGCTGCCGCACCACCCGCCCTCGCCCCCGCTGCCGCCACCCCGCCCCCCATCCCGCCTGCGCCCCGGTACCGCACGCGCGCTGCTGCTGCTGCTGCCGACGCCGCTGCCGACGACGCCGCCGCCGCCGTCGCCGCTGCTGCTACCGTGTTCGACGGCAGGGACACCGCCGCCGACCATGCCCACGGTGCCGCCGCCGCCGCCGCGGCCCCCCCTCCACCTCCCCCCGCTCCCGCTACCCACTACTATGAGCCCACCACCCCCGCTGCCCGCGACGCCCACTACGCCTCGCACAACGCTCGCCTGGCCCCATGGCGCCTCGCCCTCGACGTCACCCAACCCGCTGCCTACTACGCCGGCACCCTCAAGATGCACAAGCAGCCCCCCTCCATGCGCTACCTGGCTTGTTCCCACAAGTGCCCCGTCACCGCCCTCAGCGACCTGGTCACCGCCGTCCTACGCGCTGCCTCCCCCCGCTTCACCGCCCTGTGGCAGCACCAGTTACCCGGCACAGCCCCGTGGCTGTGCTTCTCCTCCGGCGCCGTCATGTCCCTGGTGGCACAATTTAACGCCACACAATTCCAGCCCCGGCACGCCCATCCCCACGTGGCACGCGACTTCAGCCGCCTCTACACCAACCTGCCCCACGCCGATCTGGCCTCCACCCTGCGGCAGCTCCTCGTTGCCAGCCTCGCCGACACGCCTGCCATCCGTGTCACTACCTGCCCGCCCAATCCCCTTCGGCCCCGCGACAAACCCCGCCACACCGTCACGTTCATCACCGACGTCGACCGACAATACCATGCCGCCACCTCTGGCTCCGTCACCCGCGAGTTCAGTGTACATGCCTTCTGCGACGTCCTCCTCGACACCCTCCTCTCCTCCACCTTCATTCGATTCGGCCCAGCGCTGGTTCGCCAAGTTTGCGGTATCCCCATGGGCATCTCTGCGGCGCCATTCATTGCCAACCTCTTCCTGGGGTGGTACGAGTTCGCGTTCATGCGACAGAGCGCCGACCCCAGCATCTCCCCTGCCGCCCGCGCCATCCTCCGCCGATTCCGCTTCACGAAGCGCTACCTGGACGACCTGCTCTGCCTCAACAACCCGTGGCTGCCGCATCTGCTCTACAACGACCGCACATATGCTGGCCTCACCGGCCTCTACCCCCCTAAGTGGTAATCGCCTACTCAGTCAAAGGTTAAGTTTGGGTGGCTCGATGGGCAGCGACTGGGAATTTTGGGTTCGGACCGGGACTTATCGGGTTGTGGGAATGTTTGCGAGTTTTTTCTCCTCCTCCTCCTCCCATATTAGGCCACGCTCACCTCCTCGCTCTTATGCATTGGGTTTGGTTTAGTTTGGGCTGGTAACCACAACCCCCCGCCCTGGCCGTCCCCGCTCAAACGCACGAGCATCTGCCGGCTACCTGCATCCCCTTCCTCGACGTGCTCCTGTGCTCCACCATCCACCAAGGCCGCTGCTGGATCGTCACGCACCTTTACGACAAACGTGAACAGCCAGCTTTTCAGCACGTGCGGCTGTCCCGCTTCGTTGCACGCCACTCCTCCGTCAATGAACAGTGCAAGCGCAACATCTTCACCAGCCAGTTCCATCGGCTACGGCGGGTCATTACGTGCGCCGAGAGCTTTGCGTACGAAACCGCCATGCTCATTCGCAGCCTCGAGGCCCAACAGTATTCTCGTGCCGCCATGCTCGGCAGCTTCAACATCCTCCTCCGGCAGAATCCCCACGTCTTCTACTTCCAGCGGCGCGGCGTCCCCCAACCGCCCCACCCGCCCGACGTCGTCGCCGTCCCTCCCGCCGACCTGCCCGCTCGCGTCCGCCATTACCTCCGTGGCGCCGCCGGACCCCCGCCGCCGCCCCCGGCGTAACCGCGGCCGCCCCCTCCCACCCTCCTCCACCCCCTTGCATCCGCATTCATGCGTGCCGCGCCTGTCCTCGTGTGCGTGTTTTCTCGTGGGTTCGTATGTTCGTGTGTGTGCGTAGGTACGTGTGTGTGTTTTCTTTGGCTTTCGGTGTTTGTGTGTGTGGTTGTGTGTGCGTGTGTGTGTGTGTGTGTGTACGTGCGTGTGTGTGTTTGCTTGTGTGTGTGTGTGTGTGTGGTTGTGTGTGCGTGTATATGTCCGTTCCTTTTCAGTGCATGAGTGCGTGTGCCTGTCCGTGCGTTCGTGTGTGTGTGCGTGTGTTTCGTTGTTTGTGGTTGCGTCTGCACTTGTGTGCTTCCGCGTGGCTTCGTGTGTCTGTGTGTGCGTGTGTGCGTGTGTCACCGTTTGCCTGTGTGTGCGTGTGGGTGTTGGTAAACGGAAACGGAGAGGAATCCCCGCAATCGCTCGCAGTTACTGACGGATACGCACCGAATACTTCTTGGACGGTACCGCGTAGCCCCGGTAGTCATACTTACCCGCAGAAATAGCCTGGAACCCGTCGGGCGTTCGCGAAGCAAACCGACCCCGACATGCACCCATATGCTTGTGACATGCGCCTAAAAACGTTTACCCAGCACGCCTAATTCCCTGATTCCCGCCCGCTGTCCGTAGTCTCACCTACAGGCGGTAGAGGAAGCATAGGCAAAGGGCGGCAGCGCGAAAGTGTCACGGGCATGGCAAAGAAAAAGAGGCGGCAATGCGAACGGCGTGCAGCAAGCAAGCTAACTAGACACGCAGCCCGCCCAATCCCAACCCAGGAAACGGCTCTCCTCCCTAGTGGAGGAGAGGACGAGGCAGGGCAGGCGGCGCGTTTAAGACAACTCGGCGGAATGGGGCGCAGTGGCGGGCGCGGTTGCAGAGCTGCGGAACGTGCCAAAACCCCACGCAAAACCCCCGTAATCCCGGGTGGCGTCGCCCAACCCGATAAGCCGCAGTGACCCCGCTGACCGCGGCTGTGTGTGAGTGAGGCACGCCGTGGGCTGGCGGGGGCTGGCCCCCCCGTGCGTGTGGGTGTGCGCGTGTATTTGTCGGAGCATGTGTGTGTGAGCGTGTGTGTGTGTGTGTGTGTGTATGTGTGTGAGAGTGTGTGTGTATGTGTGTGTGTCTTCGGGTGCGGCGCCGGTGCTGATGACTAGGGTGGCCCACACTTCCGTCCACCCGCCTCTGATACCGGCCACCGCACCCATGCATCCACCGCCCCAGCGTCCGCCTGCACATTGGGGGCGCCCGCTCGTGCATGCGCGCGTCCTTGCTGGCAGGGTTGCGAGGGAGCCGTTCGGCGGCCCGCGCCCTGCCTGCACCTTCCCACCCCCCTTTTCCACTTTCCCCGCTGACAACACCCCCCCCCGCTGACGCCCCCTCCCTCCGCCGCTTCACCTCCCGCCCATGCCGCCCCGGCCCATCCCGCCACTCCTTACTTAATCGCCCCGCCCTCCCTGCTTCTGTCTCTTTACTTCCTTACAGAGCCGCGCGCGGGATCCCTTAGTTAATAGCCATGCCATTGCTTTTCGTGATTCTCGACTTCCACTCACAATCGCCGCCTTTGCTCCCTACATGTCCGTCGCGCCTTGCTGTTGGACGCTCCTACCTGGCGCACTTCTGTCCGAGTCCAGGTGAGTATCCTAGTATGGGGATTTAGTCGGTAATGGGGACCGCGCGCGGCTCGCAAGGCTGACATGGCTCAAGACGGCTCTGGACTCCGTCGCCAACCTGCCGCTCCATTGTCCAAGCCCGCCCAAATACGGTGATGTTCAGTAGCTCGCATAGGCGGCTGCGAATCCCAGCAACAGCGCAGTCACGTTCTTCGCAGTTTGTTCTCACCGGGACTGTTTACCAGTAACCCCCTCCCCCCCCCCGTTCTCCCCCCCCCGTTTCCCCCCACCCCTTCTCCACGCACACGCACCCACATACACACACACACACACACGCACCGCACACACGCACACACACGCAGGCGCTGCAGCACCGCCTGGACGGCTTCCTGGCGGCGGGCCGGCGCGTGGTGGTGCTGGGCGACTTCAACATCAGCCCCGCGCCGCCGGACCGCGCCGGAGCCACGCCGCGCAAGTGGGAGCCGCGGCGGCCGGACCGCCTCTGGCTCAACGAGCTGCTGCAGCGGGGCCGGGCGCGCGGGGCCGGTCATGAGGGCAGGGAGCGGCGGGGTCGGGAGGAGGAGGAGGAGGAGGAGAAGGAGGAGGAGGAGGAGGAGGAGGAGAAGAGGCAGGGGCAAGGGCAGGGGCAGGGGTTGAGGGAGGTGACGGGAGCAGGAGGAGGAGGCAGCGGGAGTGTGAGAGGCGGTGGAGGGTCATGGGGAGGAGGAGGAGGCTCTAACTCGGTTGGCGACGCAGACTGGGCCGCGGGCGCGGCGGCGGCGGCGGCGGCGGCGGCGGCAGCGGCGGTGATGGGTGGCGGCTTCGCGGCAGCTGGGCCGGCGGCGGCGGCGGCGGCGGCACCAGCGGCGGCTCCCGGGCGGCTGGGCCGCAGTGGGGACACGGACGCAGCAGCATTGGCGGCGGCGGAGGAGGAGGAGGAGGAGGAAAAGCGAGCAGTCGAGGAGGACGACGACGGCGCCCGTAGTGATGCTGAGAACGAGGGGTGGGCCGGGGTCTGCGAGGCGCAGGCGGAGGCGGAGGCGGAGGCGGCTGTGGGCGAGGGGGTGGTGGAGGCTGGTGGCAGCTCGTGGCCGCGGCAGCGCTCGGAGTCCGCAGCGCCGGGGGCTGCGGACGACGACCGGTGGGGTGGGGTGGAGCCCCCGGCGGCAGGCGGCGGCGGCGGCGGCGGCGGCGGCGGCGGCGGCAGAGGCAGCGGCGGCGCGCGCTGCCGGCGGCCGCCACTGCCACCTTTTGTGGACACCTTTCGAGCCTTCCACCCCACACGGTGCGAGGCCCCGGAGACGCGACCTCATGATATACCAGTGTGTGCTAGGGCCCGCTGACCGCTTGCCTGTGTGTGTGCTTTGGACCGCACTGTCTGTTTTCCACCACAACACCTGGGTGTGCGCTGTGTACCGCCCCCGGCAAGGTGCTGCCCCATCCCCACCCCCAACCCTCGCCGTGTGTGTGTCCCTGCACGTCCCCTCCTCGCGCCGCCTCCTCCTCCTCCCCCTCCTCCCCCTCCAGGCGCGACGCCTACACGTGTTGGAACACCAGCTCCGGCGCCCGCGTCAACAACTTCGGCTCCCGCATAGACCTGGCCCTGGCGGCCGACGGCACGCCCGCGGCTGTAGCTCGCGCGGCGGTGGCGGCGGCGGCGGATGCAACAGCGACAGCAACAGCGCAACAAACTCCAGATTTGGCAACGTCAGGGTCTGGCGGCGGCGCGTCCGCATCCGCATCCGCGTCCGCGGCTGGCGCCGGAGCCGGAGCCGGGGCCGGGGCGGGGGCAGCGACCGGGGCTGCAGGCGGCGTGCGGGCGGCCGCGCCCCGCTGCTGCCTGCCCTGGGTGGTTGGCGCGGTGGGTGGTTGGCGCGGTGGGTGGTTGGCGCGGTGGGTGGTTGCCGCGGTGGGTGGTTGCCGCGGTGGGTGGTTGCCGCGGTGGGTGGTTGGCGCGATGAGCCACCTGTCACCTGCCACCTGCCCGTGTGTGTCCCAGCCTGTGTGTCCCAGCCTGTGTATGGCCGGCGTGTTTGCCCAGTCGCCATGTCGCATCACGGTCCGCGTGTGCATGTCTCGTATCAACCACCGACTATAATACGAATTATTAACTACCACTCACCAACCATAAGCCACTAACTACGTCTAACCATGTCCTACAATAACCACCAACGACTACCAACCCGCCAACGAACCCCACGTCCCGCCGCCCCCCACCCCCACACGCCCACAGGACATCCTGATGGAGCTGCAGGGCAGCGACCATGCGCCCATCTGGGTGGACCTGGAGCTGCCCGACAGCGAGTGGGCTGTAGCTGCCGCCGCCGCCGCAGCGTCGTCGGCTGTAGCAACGACAACAACAGCGCAGCCTGCAGGGCCCGGGTCCCAGTCGCAGGCGGCAGTAGCCGGAGGCAGTAGCGGCAGTAGCAGCGGCAGCCCGCCGCTACTGCCGCCGCCCCCGGCCCTCAGCACGCGCTTCTTGTTTGACGCCACCCGCCAGGCCACGCTGCTGTCCTGCCTGTCCCGTGCGGGCGCTACTGCCGCTGCTACTGCTACTGCCGCTGCCCCAGCCGCGCCTGCTACTGCCAATGCAGTAGCGGGGGCCGTGGCTGCTAGCACGGACGCGGCAGCAGGCGCAGCAAGCAGGTCGCTGCCTCTGCCGCCTCGGCCGTCTGCGGCAGGTGCTGCTGCTACTGCTACTGCTGCTGCTGCTACTGCTGCTGCTGCTACTGCTGCTACTGCTACCGCCAGCAGGAGCAGCAAGGGTGGCGGCGCGGGTGGCAGGGCTGGCGGCGGCGCTGGTGCAGGTGGCGGCGGTGGCGGTGGCGGTGGCAGTCAGCGCAAGCTGACCGCGTTCATGCGTCCGCAACCGGCATCTGGCCCGCACTCGGCCGGCAGCGCTACAGCCACGGGCCCCGGTGCGGCTGCGGCTGCTACTGCGGCTGCGGTTGCGGCTGCTGCTGTCGCAGAGCGTAGCGGCGGCGCTCACCTGCTGCGCTGCAGCCACAGCGCACCCGGGCTGCTCGCACCGGGCGACTGCGGCGGCGCCCGAGGCGGCTGTAGCAGCCCGCCCACCATTGACCTAACGGGCGAGTGCGGGGACACGCCCACGACTGGACCCGGCACTGCTGCAGCGCCTGCAGGAGCGGCAGTAGCAGCAGCAGGTGCATCGGCACCGGGCATGGGGTGGGTAGCTGGCTCTACGGCACAAGGCCCAGCAGATGCCTCTGCAGTGCCACAGCCACAGTCACAGCCACAGCTACAGCCGCCGGCGGGGGTGCTACAGTCACCAGCTTTGCAGCCGGCACCGAGCAGCCCTGGCTCGCAGCGCACCGCCGCCGGCTGGCCGCAGCCGGCAGTAGCAGCCCCGCTGGCAGTAGCACCCGTCAACGCTGCCGCACTAGGGTCATCAGCGGGAGCTGCGTCCGGGGCGAGGCCAGCAGCTGCTGGCGGCGCGGGGGGTGGCGGCGGCGGCGGCGGCGGCAGCAGCAGCAGCAGCGGTCGTGGCCCTGAGTCGCAGCAGCAGCCGGGATCTGTGATGGTGGCGGCGGCAGCATGGGGGCGGATTCAAGACCAAATGAAGCCACCCAGGTAAGCGAGAGCCCGCGACCGCGTGACCATACACACCGGTTCGCTATCAGTGATACCGTACCACACGGGGCATACGCCCGCCGAACGCCCGCTCACCCACACCTTTCCGCGCCGCGCCGCACCGCACCGCACCGCAGGTGCCCCGGGCACGGCGAGCCGTGTGTGATACGCACCGTGAAGAAGAAGGGCGAAAACAACGGCCGGCAGGTGTGTGAGGCGGTGTGGTTGTCGAGCTGGGTTTGATCCCCCCACCATCACAGCCGGACTTTGCTTGTCTGCCGTGCGTTTTGGCTGTGTGCGAGTGAGACACGACTGCGCGCGTCGCGCGAGCCCATATTCCCACGAGTGCTCCGCCGTACCCTGCCTTCGTATGGCTCTGCCTTGCACCTTGCACACACCTGCCCGACATCTGCGCCACCCGCCCTCGCAATGGCCTCGCGCAGTTCTGGTGCTGCGCCCGGCCAGACGGACTGCCGCCGCAAGGGCGATGCGACTTCTTCCAGTGGGCACGCGGCCGGGGGGCGGCGGGCGCAGGGGCGGGGGCCGGGGCAGGGGCGGGGGCAGGGGCAGGAGCAGGGGCGGGGGCGGGGGCGGGGGCAGGGGCGGGCGCCAAGCGGGCGACAGGGCCAGGGCCGGGGTCGGCGGGCAAGAAGCCTCGGGTATGAATTGAGCTTGACTGAGTTTGAGAGGAGTAACCGGGAGCACACGAACGCCGCTGAAGGGCCTTGGCACCCGTGGCTGTGGTGTAAGTGTTGTGCGAAATTGTGACAAACATCAGCGTCTTAATGAGAGCGCAGGGAGGGGGGCTGAGCGGCCAGGCCTCAGGCACGCATGTATGCCGGGACCAGAGGCCGCACACTTGTGCCGTGCTGTGTGAGTTAACAGTAACTCGGTGGTGGCTGGGGCCTCCACTCACTGAATTCCTGGTTACCGTACGAATGCACGGCCCACATGGCCTCTCACACGAATGCAGCTAAGCCTGTACGCGTTCGCCTTCCGGCTTTCGCTCGTTCGCTTGTGGAAGCCGAGGTCCCACACGTCCGCCACCGCCACCGCCACCGCCACCGCCCGGCACGCATGCCGCGCACAGCGCTCACCCTGCTGCTGCTGCTGCCCCCCCCTAGGGCAGACGGGCCCTAGGACAGTAGGACTACACCTCATCCCCCCGTGCGCACTCCAGGCAGCAACAGCACAGAAGAAGCACACACCACAGCCGCACAGCCCGTCGCACAAGCTTCTTCTCCCCCCCCCCTGCGACACTCACTTGCCCGCCACCACTGCACACTCATATCTGCCGCAGTCTACGCTCTGCTTGCCTCGACTCCCACCTCCGGTTTCAATGTTCAAACCTCAAGAGTATTCGCTAGCTCTCTCCACACACCCCACTGGCGAGCTCGTTCCTGCCCTCTCCCTCGTTTCCTGGTAATTCACCGGGCACCGGTGTGGTACACACCTCCCTCCCTTTGGTTTCTGGAAAAAACAACTCCCCCCCCCCACCCACCCACACACACACACACACAGACACACACGCACACACAATAGAACCACAACCCGCCGCCGCCGCCTCCCCTCTCAGAAGTCCGGCGAGCTGACCAGGTCCACCAGCGCTGACAGGTAGTGCACGTCGAAGCCGGTGCGCTCCAGCGCCGCCAGCAGCCGCGGGTGCGCGCTGGCAGCGTGCAGCGAGGCGCCGGCGCGCAGCCGCGGCACCGCCTCCTCACCCCCACCCCCACCCCCACCCCCACCCCCATCCCCGCCGCCACCGCCGCCGCCGCCGCCGTCGCCGGCCTCGCTGCCGTCACCACCGTTCTTCGCTGGTGGTCGCTGGCCCTGCTGCTCGGAGGCGGCCGCCGCCTCCTCCTCTTCCTCCTCCTCCTCCTCTGTGGCGGCCGCAGCCTTGGCAGCGGCAGCGGACGCGACGGACGGCGCGGCGGGTGGTGCGTAGATGCTGGCCCGGAGTGCGGGGATGTGGTGCCGCGACAGTGCTGCCAGCAGCGCCAGCGCCAGCAGGTGCCATTGCGCCGGCTTGAAGGACGGCACCGGGCCGGACAGCCTGAGGGGGGGGGGAGGAGCGCAGGGGGGAGGGGCGATGTCGTGTGGCGTGATGTGGTGTCATGTGGTGTGATGCGGTGCGGTGTGGAGCGGTGTGGTGTGGTGTGATGCGGTGCGGTGCGGTGTGGTGTGGTGTGGTGTGGTGGGAGAATGGGTGAGGCGGCGCGCCGCGGAAGCTCTCATGCGACCGACATGGATGGACAGAGCTCGACCAGCAACATGCAGCGTGCGCGACACGTGTGTGTGTGTGTGCACATGCAGATGCCTGTGCCTGCATCCTTCCTCCCCAAGTGCCTCCATTCCTCCTCCTCCTCCTCCTCCTCCTCCTTGCCTTATCCTCTCCGGCGCCCTATCCTACTGCCCGACTCCTGACCTCCTTTCTCAGTCACCACCACCACCACCACCACCACACCCTCCCCAAACCCACCTGAACGTGGACACCAGCGCCGTGAGCTTACGGTCGATATCGGAGGTGGCCACACGCACCCCCAGGCCGCCGCACACCTCCCGAAGCGGCGCCGCCAGCAGCTGCAGCAGCACCGCCCGCTGCTGGAGCACGGCGGGGTCAGAGGGCAGCGCCGCCGCCTCCTCCTCGCCGCCGCCGCCGCCGCCGCCGCCCTCGCCGCCCTCGCCGCCCTCGCCGCCACTGCCGGCGCCCGTGTCGTTGTACGCATACGCCGCGTCCGGCAGCGCCGGACCTGCGCGGCTCGAGGGGGGAGGGGACACTCATGAAGAGTAAGACGTGGGTGGGTGGGGGGTCGGAATGCACACGCAGGGCACGTGTGTCTGCGCTGTCACAGCCCACCATGGGCGCTCGTGCAAATGCATCCCCCTCAGCACCCCAACAGCACCCCCGCCCCTCAACATCGGCGCAATCCACGCCCCCCCTGCAAATCACCGCCCTCTCCCAAGTCGCCCGAGTCTGGACACAGTACCTTACAGACACACACAGGGGAGACGCGTGATAGCGGCAGCGTGTGGCCTAAATGCCTCGCTGTCGCTGGCTGTCCCGAGTACTCGATCACGAGACTCGTCAGGCCGCCTGTAAACCCGTTGTTACACACACACACACACACACACACACACACACACACACACACACACGCGCGCACGCACGCACGCACGCACGCACGCACCTGGGTCCTGCATGGGCCCCAGGCCCACGCCCACCACGTAGGCCACGGTGCGCGAGTTGGTCCAGCCGCACAGCGCCATCTGCACCTGGTTGAAGGGGCTGAGCACGGCGTGGTAGTGCGCCGTGGTGCGCCGGAAGTACGGCAGCATGGCCCTGTGTGGCGTGGCGTGGCGTGTGGCGTGTCGTGTGGCGGGTGTGTGGCGGGTGTGTGGTGGGTGTTAGCAGTATCGTGTGGGGTGGCTGGAGGGGCGAGTGGGGGGGGGGGAGTACGTGCGCGGGCAAGAGGCGAAAGATAGGCCAGCAATGGCAAGAACCCGGCCACAGCCGCGTGTGTGCACCCCAGCATGCAGATGAAGCGCTGGATCACATGCGGGATCACATGAGGGAGGGAGAGAGACGCTGGCGCGGCCTGTGCCGGTGGGAAAGCCGGTAACACGCCGCGCGCCCATCCATCCATCCACGCAGCAGCCGGCCAACCACACGCCACACAGCCACACAGCCACACAAGCTCAGCCCACGCCCGCCCACGCCCATGCCCGACAGCTACAGTCCACAGCCGATCGACAGCTACTGCCACTGCTGCTGCTACTGCCACTGCTGCTGCTGCTGCTGCTACTGCTACAGCCACCCACTTGAAGTTGTAGTCGTCGGCGGAGGAGGCGTTGGAGGCGGTGTCGTCCAGCTCGCTGTCGGCGGCGTCGCTGTCCAGGTCGTCAGGCAGCAGCCACGGCTCCTCCACCTCCTCCTCCTCCTCCTCAGGCGCCTGCTTATCCCGCACCTGCTCCCGCACCCGCCCCTGCACTTCTGGCTCCTGCGCCTGCACCTCGTGCGGCTGCGCCTTGGCCGCCTCGGCAGAAGCTACACCGCCAGCCGCAGCGGCAGCAGCAGCAGTGCCGCTGGCCCCCTTGACGGCGGCGCTGCTAGAGGCAGCGCCGCTGGCACCCGCGGCCGGCTGGTGGTGGCGCTCCGCCGGCTCCCCTGCCTGCGCCTGCGCCTGTGCCTGCGATGGCTGTGGGTCTTGCGTCCCGGGCGCGGCGGCAGCGGCGGCAGCCTGGCCCCGCGCTGGCCGCCGCTGCCGCTCCTGCCGCTCCTGCAGCTCCCGCAGGCCCTGCCGCCGCTGCTGCTCGCGCTTCTCCTTCCACAGACTGCCGCTGCCGCCCTTGCCGCCCGCAGATTGCTGGGCCTTGCCAGCCTCGACAGCCTTCGCCCCCGCCGTGGCCGCCACCACCGCAGCTGCCGCTTGCGGCCGCGGCTGCGGCTGCTGCTTCTGCTGCAGCGCTCCTGTCCCCGCAGAAATAGCAGCCGCCGCCTTCTTAGCAGCTGCCGTTGCCGCCGCCGCCCCCGCTGCCGCTGCCGGCCGCGCACAGCTCCCGCTCGCTGCCGGGGCGACTGGCAGCGGCTTCCGCGTCCGCCTCCTGTGCGCCTTGCCGCCCGTGCCGTCGCCGTCGCTGCCGCTGCCGCTGCCTCCCGCATCCAGCTCCGCTTGCTGCTGCTCCTCCGCTTCCTCTTCCTCCTCCTCCTCGTCAACCGCACGCAGCGAGCCGTAATACAGGTCGTCCGCCATCTCGTCCGCGTCCCGGTCATCATGTACGACCTCCTCCTCCGCCTGCCGCCGCCGCCTGCTTTGACCGCCGCCGCCGCCTTCCTCGTCCTCCTCGTCCTCCTCCTCCTCCTCGTCCTCCTCCTCAGAGAAGTAGGGCTGCTGCTCCGGCGGGATGGGCACGCCGCCGCCCGGCGGCCGCTTGCCGCTGGGGACGCGGATCACGTGCACCTTGGGCGGCGGACCGGGGGGCGGCTCCTCCCAGGGTGCCGACCCCGTGGGCGGCGGACCGGCGGCGGCGCTGCGGCCGGGCTGTGGCTGGGCCGGCGGCGGGGGCGCTGGCGCCGCCGCAGATGGCGAGGCCGGCGTCGTGTAGGAGGTGGTGGTGGTGACGCTGGAGCTGGAGGTGGAGGTGGAGGTGGAGGTGGAGGAGGTGGAGGCAGCTGCGGTAGCCGCGGGGGCCGTGACCGTGGCCGGGGCAGCTGCTCCCGCGGCCGCGTCTGTGCTGCTGCTGGTCGGCTCCTCCGTGGCTGCGCTGGAGGCCGGCGGCTGCCGCTGCCGCTGCTGCTGCGGCTTGGGTGCCGCCGCCGTGGTGCGTATGGCGGAGGTCACGGCGACGGAGGCGAGTGGCGGGGCTGAGGCGGGGCTCAAAGAAGAGCTTGCTGCCGCCCCGCCGCCGGCCCCGCTGGTGCTGCTGCCGCCGGCACTGCCGCCCTTTCCTGCGGAGGCCGCCTCATCCAGGTAAACCACCCTGCGCCGCGGCGGCGCCTGCGGCAGGAACTTACGCAGCCGCCCGCTGCCACCGCCACCTGCGGCCTGCGCTGCACCGGCCCCAGCTGCTGCAGCTGCTGCAGTTGAAGTAGAGGCCGCCGTTACAGTTGCAGTTGCAGTTGTCTCTGTTGTCGTTGTGGGCGTTGGTGTTGAAGATCGCTGTGCAGCTGGGGCCCTGCAGCTGCCGGTGCCTGCCGCCGCCCCACTGCTGATGTTGCTGGGCCCAGAAGCCGCCTTTGCCACCGCTGCGCCAGATGCAGACGTGGGCGGGGATGAGGTGGTGGTGCTGAGGGTGGATGTGGTGGTGGCGGTGGCGGTGGTGGTGGTGGTGGTGGTGGTGGTGGTGGAGGTGGATGTGGTGGTGGTGGTGGATGTGGAAGCGGGAGCGGGGGACGCCTGTCGCTGCACTGGGGCCGCGGCTGCCGCCGCGTTACTGCCGCCGCCAACGGCCTTGGCGCCGCCGGGCGCTTTGGCGGCGGCGGCGGCGGCGGCTGCACGCTTGCCGACGCCCACGCCGCCGGCAGCGGGCGGGAACCACATGCGCAGCGCCCGCGGCGGCTTACTGGGGGCAGCCATCTCTGTGAATGGCAGGGGTATAAGGGGGTTGTGGTTACCAGCCCAAACTAAACCAAACCCAAGCCAGTCGCAGGGCCAGCTTTCCGTGATGATGCCCACACCTCGTGTACAGGTGAACGCGCAGGATATGCACTCAGCAGCGGACGCCAACACCCACCGTTCACAGCTTCAGACAGGGCTGCATCGGAGAGGCCCTGCGGCGCCGTCGCCTCCTCGCCATCGCCACTGGTCCCCGATCCGCGGCCGCCGCCAGCTCTCCCCCCCGCCCCGCCGCCGCGGTCCCCATCCTCCTCCTCCTCCTCGGTGCCCCCCTCCAGCACCTCCGCCGCCGCCGCAACACGCAGCACGCCGCGCGGCCCCTTGGCGGGGCCCCGCTGCCGCCCCAGACCCGCCGCCGCCGCCGCCGCCGCCTCACCGCCGCCGCCACTGGGTCCGAGCGCTTCGTCGTCCGAGTTCTCGACATCGAACACCAGCAGCGGCTGCTGCGGCGCCGTGGCTGCAGCTGCGGCTGTAGCCGCAGGGGCTAAAGGACCGGCGGCTCCAGCGGCTTCCACCGCTGCGCCTACTGCAGCAGGGGCTGCGGACGCCGCGCCCACTGTACAAGCCGCGTCGCTCTGGGTGCTCGCGGCGCTGGTGGGCACTGTGGCTGCCGCAGTAGCTGTGGCGGCCGCGGCAGCTGCCTCCCGCGTCGCCGCCGCCCGGTCCGCAAAGGGCACGGCACGCGAGCCCGCGGCGCCAGCGGTCGGCCCCGTGGCCGCAGGCATGGAGAACTCCACCTGCAGCAGGGATTGACACCTCAGACACCAGCAACAGCAACAGCAACAGCAACAGCAAGAGCGCCATGACTGCCGCTTCACACCAAGAAGAGAGGTAGCCGGACGGAAAGGCCAGGAGGTGCGATGCCTCCTCCACCACGAAAAGGTTGCTATCACGTAGCCCCCCACCGTGTATATTCGCTGTTCCTCTGGGCATCGGCACTTCACAAATTTGATGAACACCATCCATGGATGGCTCCCCCCCTTTGTGCGCACATACGGAAACCCCGCCGCCGCCGCCTCCTCCTGCCGCCTGCTCACCTTGGGGCCGAAGCGCACGCGCCGCATGTCCACCGGCTCCCCCGTGGCCGCCGCCACCGCCGCCGCCGTGGCCGCCCCCAGCACCACCTTGGCGCTGCTCTCCTTCTTCAGCACCGGCTTCGGCGGCGCAGCCGGTAGCGACAGCCGCGGGCCCGCCTCTCTTCCTCCTCCGCCCTCCTGCTCCTCCTGCTCCTGCTCCTCCCGGACCACCAGCGGCGGGCCCGCGCTGGCCGCCCCCGCCGCGCCGCCCGCCCGCCGCGCCTTGGGCACATACCCCTCCACCGCGCCCGCCGCCGCCACCGCCGCCGCCGCCGGCTCCACCGCCGCCGCCACAGCCGCCGCCGCCGCGCGGCGGTCCAGCGCCCTGCCGCCCGCCGCCGCCTGCGCCGCCGCGCGCCCCGGGTCGCGCTCCACCACCTCACTCATCATGGTGGCCACGCCGCCACCCTGCGCCGCCACGTCCTTCAATCCCGCCGGCCTGGTCGCCAAGCGCCAAGGCCAGGGCGTCAAGGTTGGGCAGGATGGGGAGGTTGGGCAGGATGGGGAGGATGGGGAGGTTGGGCGGCGTCACAATCCAGAAAGTCCATATCGCTCCAGACGTGTTCCCGCCCCAGGCACTCCCGCAGGCGCACTTCGCTGCGCCCACACGCACCCCACCTCTCTTGGTCGTTTCGCTTCTGGTGCGTTTTTGGAACAAACTACCCCACCTACCCACCCGGCCGCGTGCACAGCCGCGCGGGACCCACCTGCGCGGCCCGTGGCTTGCGGCCATGAGCGCCCGCGCGCCGGGGCGCAGCCGCTCCAGAGGGTCCTCGCCCAGCGCCTCCGCGTACCCCTCCACCAGCGCCTCGCAGCCCGCGCAGCAGAAGTGGCCGCTGCCGCTAGGGGTGCTGGGGGTGCTGGAGGAGGAGGAGGCGGCGGCGGCGGCGGCGGCGGGCGAGGGTGACGACGCGAAGTCGAAGGAGGGGTCCCAGCCGCCGGCGCCGCGCGCCGGCCGCGCCGGCAGGCTGTGCGGCCGCGTGCACAGCGGGTTGCCGCACTTGCCTGCGGGGTGTGTGTGGTGCGGCAGAACAGCAGGCAGAGGCTGTGAGCAACAAACAACCAAACATTATGCGGGTGTGCCCACCGTTGTCGGCTACTTCAACCACGTGCGGCCCGGCAACCAGTCAACGTCGCCCTCCTGCACCGCACCTATGCCCTTCACCGCGGCCTCCACCCACGCTCCTCACGCGTCCAAGCATCCAACCTTCCATCCCATGGCACATAACCCCGCTCCACCCCACCCGACCCCTGGAGCCGGATGAGCCTGATCCCAATCCCACCCGCCCCACCCACCCGCCCCACCACCAGCCCCACCACCAGCCCCTCACCCGCCAGCACGCGCTCCTCCGCCACCCCCCGCAGCTCGTCGCCACTCATGGGCGCGACCAGCCGCCCCAGCGCCGCCTCGTCCGCCGCCCCCCGCTCCAGCAGCAGCAGCATGGCGGTGAACACGGCGCGCCGCCGCCGGGCCTCGAAGTCAAGGTCCTCGTCCTCGTCCTCGTCCTCGTCGTCATTGCCATTGCCATTGGCGTCGGCATCAGCATCCGCATCGTTGCCGGCAGCGGCGTCATCAGCTTTGAAGCCGGCGGCCGCGCGTTCGGCGGCGATGGCAGCAGATGCGGCGGTGGGTGGTGCAGGTGCGGGTGGGGCGGGGGCCTCGTCCTCCGCATCCTGCACAGCTCCCTTGGCGGGGGCGCCGGCCGCCAGCGCCTTCGTTGCCGGTGGTGGTGCTGAGGCCTTCACGAGCGCAGCTGGCTTTGCTGGGCCAGCGCCGGCGCTGGCAGAGCTGCTGGTGTGGCCTGGCGCTGTGGGCGCCTTGCCCGGCCCAGCCGCCGTCGGGCCTGAGACCGGCGACTTTGACGCTGAGGAAGCAGCGTCCTCAGCGGCAACTCCGACACGTTCGCTTGCTACAGCGGTGTGGCTTGGAGCATCCGCTGCGCCATTTCCCTCTGCCGATGACGAGATTCTAGATTCTTTTTGAGCCGACTCTGACACGTCTATCGTTTCGTCGTCATCGTAAGAAAGTATGGGTAGCATGAAGTCTGCCATAGTTATCTGCCACACTTAATACAACTCAGCCCGGCAGTTTGGCTTTAGTTGCTTCTTTCGCTGCAGCTGCTGGCCTGCATTTGTACCGTTATCACGCAGGTGTTTCTGCATCAATTCATTGCATTTGCTAGTAAAGTACAAAACGGCCGTGTAATTGCTGTGCCCAATCTGGGCCGTGCTGTGCGCGGGAAGCCGAGCTCGGCGAGCTCGCGCGCCCTGCTAACGCTTGTCCTCTGCATAATTGTTCCGCCTAAGTATCTGATTACTAGAATGCCATAGCATCGCGTCCAAGGCCTGAACCGTCACGCACTGAGCATGTCTCAAACCAAGTTGGCTGAAGGGTTGATAATCGTGGCTACCAGCTACGAAAATGATGGCTGCCCCATTCAGGCGTTGCACTGCTACCACGCGCTGGTCAACCAGGTGCTGCCCCCGGACGTGGAGGTCAAAGCCCGGCTGAACCTGGCACGGCTCATGCTGGCGCACACCTTTAACGTCAAGGAAGCGTGCAACCACCTGCTGCGCGCGGTGAGGCCCCCCCTCCCGCCCAGCAACCGCCTCAGGGGCAGCTGCATGTGATGAAGCAGCGGGCGTGGGTGGAGAGGCCCACGAACTTGGAAGGGTGCTGCGAGCACTCGAAGGGCCGGCCGGCCACACACGCTCCCAGCCCCGGCCCTCCCTCCAACACTCGCCCCGCCCCGTCCCGCACCTCCTGCAGCAAAGCCTGTCGCGCAACCTCATCGGCTGCTACTGCCTCAAGTACGAGGTGGCGGACCGGCTGGCGGCTGCGCAGCAGCTGCTGGGCGACGAGGCGGGCGAGCTCGCCACCTACGCCACCGCCGCGGAGCTGTGGCAGGCGGCGCAGGGCAGCGGCGAGTGGTGAGTGGTGCGTTGGAGAGCGCGCGCAGACGCAGCTGCACACACGCACACTCGCCCAGCGGCAGCTCCAGCCGGGACCAGGGCTGGTGGGTTTGGGCACATGCACACGCCAGCGGCAGGCGGCATGTGCCAGGCCCTCACGAGCACGGCAGGGCCAACCTGAACCACGTGGCTGAGCCAGGGAGGCGCCCGACCCAGATGGGAGCTGGCTGCTGGTGTCGTGGGGAGACACACGCACAGAGCCGTACGTATGCCCACACGTCCTCGTGCCTTCTCTTTCTCGCACAAACGAGTCTGGCATTACCGATGCAACATTACTGATGTGCCGCCGCCGCCTGTACAGGGCCGCCGTGTGCGTGTGGGCCTGCCGGCTGCTGCAGCGCCAGGCCGCCGCCCACCACCGCGCCGGCCGGCCGCGCGAGGCGGAGGCCGCCGCCAGGCAGGCGCTGGCCTTCGCGGAGCGCGCCGGCTCCTCACCGCAGCGCGTGACGGCGCTGCTGCTGCTGGCGCAGCTGGCTCTGGACCGCTGGGACGAGGGCGCAGCGGACGCGGCCATCAAGCAGCTCAACGCGGCGCTGGAGGCGGCGGCGAAGGCGGGAGGGGCGGCGGGAGGGGCAGCAGGCGGTGGCGGCGCCGGCGCGGCGGGCGGGCTGGGGCCCACGGGCTTCCTGCAGACGCTGCTGCACTATAACCTGCTGCAGGTAGGTAGGCGGGCGGGGCGGGTGGGTGGGTAGGGTGGGCTAGGCCGGTGTTGGGGTGTGTGGAGTCCCAGCGAGTGGTTTGAGTGGTGGTTGCGGCCCTAGCTTCAAGAGGATGCGGCCGGCGAAGTGCTCCCGCGTCCGACGATCAGATGTTGGGCCGGCCCGTCTTCCGCTTACAGCGTCTGCTGCTCTCCTTGGCGGGTCTTCCTAATCCTTTACCTCTCTGCTCAACCACCGTCTTCGTGGTACGTTGTCCACCCCGCGCCAGGTGCTGTACATGCTGCGGGCGGGCAAGGTGGTGGAGGTGGTCAAAGACGACAAGGCGCAGAAGGGCCAGGCGCCGCGCTCGCCGGAGGAGGCGGACGCGCCCGGCGTGCCGCCGCCGCCGCTGATCGCCAACCTGGACGCCACCTGGCAGCAGCTGGAGGCGGAGAAGCAGCAGCAGCAGCAGCCGGGTGAGTGACTGCGTGCGCGCTTGCCTGCGTGGCAGTTGCAGCAGAAGCGCTTGCTTACACATCGTTACATGCCTTGCTTGCCTTGAACACGGGCGCTTTGACCACGTGTTAGAGTTCACAAGGGAAAGAGTAGCAAACAGTGGACATTGCGTGCGGTGCAGCAGCGACCATGTGTCTGTGTTAGAGATCACAAGGAGATCACATGTGTCTGTGTGTGTGTGTCTAACGGCAAGCGCGCGTGACGCCGTGCAGGCGCCTCCGGGGGCTCTTCGCTCTCGCTGCCGCCCTACGAGCTGCCGGGCCTGCCGCTGGAGCCGGTGGTGTGCCTGGTGGCGGCGCTGGCGTTGAGGCAGGGCGGCGGCCGGCCGCGGCTCACAGAGGCCTTCCTGCAGCGGGGTGAGCTGGGTGCGGAGGCGCAGGAGGAGGAGGAGGAGGAGGAGGAGGAGGAGGAGGAGGAGGAGGAGGAAGAGGTGGAGGAGGAGGAGGAGGAGGAGGAGGAATTACATGCGGAGGAGGAGGAATCACGTGCGGAGGAGGAGGCGGAGGAGGAGGCGGGCGAGGTGGAGGAGGTGGGGAAGGAGGAGGTGGAGAAGGACGAGGAGGAGGAGGAAGAGGAGGAGGAGGGTGGTGCACGGGCGGGGGTCTTGACTTGTAGCGTGGGACCAAAAGGGGGCTTGGGCAGGTGCAAGGTGAAACGCGCGCCGCCTGAGTCAACGGCCCTGCATGTGTGTGGCCCGCATGCACCCACACCCACACGCACCTGCTACATGCCGCACCCGCAGGTCTGGCGGCGGTGGAGTTGCTCAAGCGGCGGGCGGGCCTGGCGGATGACACAATAGGAGGCGGAGGCGGAGGCGGCGAGGGGGCGGAGGAGGTAAACCTTGCGCCGCAGCTGCTGGCGCCGGCCGGCACCGCGCTCCGGCTGCAGCTGATGCTACTGCAGTGCCGCGCGCAAGTGCTGCTCTCACGGGTAGGCCACAACACGCGTGTCAGGGAGTGGGGCTTGCGTGCCGAGACGCGCTGCCACCACCCACTTGTACCACTTGTACTTGCGGCCTGCCATGCCCTTGCCTCACGCCCGCCCTCTCTCTCTATGTGTGTTAGAGATCACAAGGAGATCCCTCTCTCTCTCTATGTGTGTGTGTGTGGCGCTGTATCGGAAGGCCGAGCTGGCGGCGGCGCGTGAGGAGGTGCTGCGCGTGCAGGCGCTGTGCGAGCGCTACCCGCGGCTGCTTGCGGCGCAGCTGCCCGCCGCGCACCTGGTGACCGGGCAGTACTGCGCCGCCACTGGGGAGCCCGCGGCGGCGGCGGCGCACTTCCAGGTCGGTAGGGTGGGTGGTGGAGCGGGAGGAGCGGGTGGGGTAGAGCGGCGCGGGACCGCTGCGGAGGGCGTTGGGGCGGGGCCCGCTCGGAGTGCTGTGCCGCCATTCAACTGGCGGAGACAGGGCCCCCGAACCGCTCAAATACACACACACATACATACACATACACACACATACACGTACCTGGTAAGTTTGCAAGGTAACTCTCGCGTGCGCGACCACTCAAGCATTTGCATACACGGTCTGCGTCTTCCCTTAGCCCGTGTTTTCTAACACATACACACACATTGTCCTATGTCTGCTGTTCTCTCCCTTGTGATCTCTAACACACACACACACACACACACACACAGCCCACTCCCTGGTACGGTGTGTTCACTGCAGGCGGCTCGGCAGCACGCGCCCAATGCCCCCTCCGCAGCGGTGGCCTCAGTTCTGGAGGCGGCGGCGCATCTCACCATGGATGATGTGATGCAGGCGGCGGCGCGGCAGCAGGCGCAGCAGCAGCAACAGCAGCAGGGGCAGGGGGCCTCACCAGCACCAGTGGGGCCGGGGCCGCACCTGGCTCGGGCAATCGAGGCGCTCGGCCCTTTCTATGCAGGGTGGGTGCTTTCGCGCGTTGCAATCGCATTCCTCTCTCGCCTGGTCCTGATATTACGTGGGTTTACTTGCGTAGCGGCGGCGCTGTGTGCCAAGGTCAAAAGATATTAGTCCAGGCTGTCGCCAACGAGCGAACACAGCTGCTGCCCTTGCTCCTCAAGCCCTCGTCGTTCCGGCTCACTGGCTCCCTCATCGCAGCGCGGTGGCGGCGCCCGGCTCCGCCGCTGCTGGTGCTGGTGCTGGTGCTGCTGCTGGTGCTGCTGCCCCGGCGGCTGGGCGGCTGGGCGGCCTGGAGGACAGCGCGGCGCTGTTGGCGTCCGCCGCCTGCCTGGCGCAGCAAGGCGACCTACCGTCCGCAAACGCGCTGGTGGGTAGTAGCGAATCTCCGGGGGTTAAGGGACCGGGGAACGAGGGGCTCAGGGCGAGGGGTGAGGGGCTTGAGAGAAGGTCAGGAGGTGGGGTGGAAGGGGCGCGGCATGGGTCGGGGGGGGGGGCTTGGGCGGGGCTTGGGCATTGGAGCGGGGGCTGCCCTGCAGCCTGCCTGCTGGTGCTTGTGCTGGTGCTGGTGCTGGTGCGGGAGCTACCCGCCCTACCGCCCGCCGCTACCTCATCTTCTCCTTTTTCATCAGCTCCTGCGAACTGCTCGTCATCTGCCGCGTCATCGCTCCCTACCTCCCGCCGCAGCTGTCCAAGGCGCTGCGCACCGCGCACCGCAAGCTGGGGAACATGCAGGTATGCACATGCTTGCGAGGCGGGAGTGCGTGCGCGCTTGCAAGGCGGGCGCGCTTGCAAGGCGGGCGTGCGATTTGTGAGCGCCTCTGGGCGAGCTGTGTGCGCTCCTCATGACGCCGCCTGCTTGCTGACGCGCGAGCTATGCAGCCTTCACCATATGCGTCCAGTTGCCTGCTGTGCTCCTGTTCCCGCTCCTGCTCCTACTCCCGCTGCTCTCTGCTTCTCCTCCTTCCTTCGCTGGCCATACCCCACCTTTCCCTCCCCCAACCCGACCTCTGCTGTGCCGCCCGTGTTGTCCACAACACCTCGTCATGACAGATCATGCCTGAACACCCCACCCACCCACCCACCCACCCCGACCCCCACGCGCACCACTCCGCCGCCCCAGGTGGTGTGCGGCGTGCTGAACGAGCTGGCGCTCAGCTTCCTGGGGCCGCAGCTGCGCGACAGCCACAGCGCCATGGAGGCGGCGCAGAGCGCCACCGCCTTTGCGCGGGCGGCAGGTGGGGCCGGGGCTAAGGGGGCGGCCGGGTGGGTGGGTGGACGGCAGTAGAGGGCGGGTATTCCTTTGCCAGCCTTGTACGTCGCTGCTTGTGTGGGGGTGGCCTTATCACATGAGGAGACTTTGGGGGGGCTTGTTGGGGGGCCGTTCGCTAACCATGGTCGCTTTGCGCAGGCGACCTTTGGGCGGAGGCTAAGAGCAAGCGGGCGGCCGCGGCGGTGATGCAGCGGGAGGCGGCGGCGGCAGCGGCGACCGGCAACGTCGCCGTCGCGGACCAGGCGACGGAGGCGGCGCGGGAGGCGGCGGAGGCGGCGGCGCGGCGTGAGGGCAAGCTGGTGGAGTGCATCGTGGCTGCCAAGGCCGACAGTGGGCGGCACGGCTACGCGGCGGGCTGGCGACTGAGCACGGTGACGCAGGGCTAGCTGAGGGACGATGGGCTACACGCGTAGCGTATGTGTTTCGCATTCGCAATTTAGCGCATGTCCGTAATGTGACTGTATGGCTGCTGGCTGGACAGAGCCGTGCATGCATGCGTGCATTCAGGCGGTGACAGTTCCTGGTTAGAAGGATGCCGGCAGCCAACGGCACTGTTGCTATTGTTGTGAGATTGCTGCGAGGTGTAACGAGCTGATGTGACCCTAGCCCTCCCCCCCTCTGGCCCCCGCCCCACTCTTGCGACGTTCCCTGGTGCACACACTCACTCGCTGCGCGTGAGCCAGCTTTGAGTCAGCTCACAGTTTACATGTCCAGACAACGAGGGCCATCCGGCCATGGCGCATTGTCGGGATGTGGGGGCATTTCAATGGAATGCACGCCGCCGCCCGGCCCTACGGTATTGACTGACAGACTGACAGTGTTCACGAGTGATGGTGTTCACGCACGCTGCGCAGATGGCGCCTACACTGACACAAGTGCCTACCCACACAAACAAAGGCATAGCACATCTCTAATCCTGCACTGCACACTCTAGGACGTGTCAAACCATGCGTCCCACGGCTCGCCTCGCCCCAAAGGAGGAAACGGATACAGCGCACACACCAAAACCTGTCGACCCTTTCCCTTGTGCTTTTCTAACACCAAAACCTGATTACCATAATGAGTTGCCGGCACGAAGCCCGCACGCTCGCATGGTGTCTTAGCTAGCTGCACCCAGGAACCACCAGCGCTTTCTTGGTCATCTCCAGCTATGCCATGCGGTGCGAAACCCGCCATCCTGTCTACCACCTGCCTACAGCGCGCCCTGGATGAACGACACACGAAAACTTGGTACGCACCACGGCGTAAAAGGGCCTGAAGCCCCCGGCGCCGGTCGCACTCAATTCCACCTGCCTAATCCTGCTCACTAGACCCCCCGTGCCAATTTGCACATTTGCGTGCTCCTTTGGCTTCATCCCTGCATTCATAGCTCTGCCAGTATATCGCCTGACCCTGTGTGTGGCGAGCCTAGAGCTTTGCGATGGGGGCGGCGGGCGGCACCGCCTCAACCAGGTCTGATGCCCCCGCCACCAGCCCCGCGCCCGCCTCAGCGGCCGCTGCCTCGAGCTCCTGCAGGCCCGCCGCCGCAGCGGCCGCCGCCGTCGCTGCAGCGCCCGCCATCGCCGCCGCCGCCGCCACCGCCGCCATCTTCGCCTCCCGTTCCACCTTGGCCTCTGTCTCCGCCGCCGCGGCTGCCTCCTTCGCTGCGCGCCGCTGCGCGCCATACACCGCTGCGCGCGGCGCCACCCGCTCGCGGTACTCCCGCGCGCGCTGTAGCGCCGCCGCCACGTCGGCCCGGCCCAGCTGCGGCAGCTGCTGGAACAGCCGCAGCACGTCGTCCAGCTCGCCGCACTCGAGCAGCCGGCGGCGGTGCGACAGCACCACGGCCGCCACCACGTACTGGAACAGCTCGCGGCTGAAGGCGGGCGGCGGCGGCTCCGGGGCGGCGGCGGCGATTGTCGTGGCTGTGGCGGCTGCTGCTGCAGCTGCTGTTGGAGCACTTACGGGGGTTATTGCGGTGCCGGTGGTGGTGGTGGTGGTGGTGGTGGTGGTGGCGGCCGCGGCGGCGGCGGCTGGGCTGCCGGCCGCTGCAGCGGCGCTGCAGCTAGTGTCCTCGCCGCCCTTGCTTCCTGCGTCGCCGCCAGCTGCAGCGCCGGCGTCCAGGCTGCCCTCTGCGCCCGCTACTGCCACTACTGCCGCTGCCGCGGCTGCTGCCGCGCCGTTGTCCTCAGCTGCTGCCTCCGCTGCCTCCGACGGCTCCTGCATGGCCGCCGAGCACACTGTGCCCTCAGGGGCCGTGCAACCGGCCTCAGGCGAAGGAGTTGCGGCAGCTGCAGCTACAGCTGCCGCCTCAGTGCCTGCATGCGCGGCTGCTACAGCCGGAGAGCGCTGGGCCTGCTGTGCTTCCGACCTTGCGTCGCTGCCAGCCACGGCCCCGCCATCTGCAGCCATCTGCGGAGCCGCCTTGGATGCAGCAGCCGGCGCCGCAGCCGCCTCCACGTCGCCTGTTGCTGGCTGCGACTGCTCGCTGCCACCGACACCGGCACCAGGGACAGCGCCTCCCACGTCGGCAGCAGCCACCGTAGCAGCCACCGCCGCTGCCGCTGCAGCTCCCGCCAGCGCGTCCTCCTCGGCCGCCGCCGCGGCCGCCGCCAACGCCGCCGCCGGGCCCTCCTCGTTCTCCACCCCGGCCGCCCGCTCCCGCGCCCGCTCCCGGTCCCGCCCCCGCGCCTCCTCCTCCGCGTGCTCCTCCCGCTCGCGCTCCTCCTCCTCCGCCTCCTCCGCCAGGCGCTGCTCCAGCAGGTCGTCCGCCCACAGCTGCTCCCACAGCCGCACCGCCAGCTCGGCCGGCAGCTCGCGGCGCAGCGCCACCGCCACCAGCCGGTGCGCGAAGTGGCAGTCGGGCGCGGCGTGCAGCTGCCGCAGGTGCGCCTCCAGGGTCGGGTCCAGCGCGGCCAGCAGGCGGCCCAGCGCGGCCAGGCGCTCGAACACGCCGTCGGCGGCGCGCGGCAGCAGGTTGGCGCGGACCTGTGTCGTGCGGTGTGTTGGTAAACGGAAACGGAGAGGAATCCCCGCAATCGCTCGCAGTTGCTGACGGATACGTGTGCGGTGTGGTGTGTGTGTGTTAGAGATCACAAGATGTGTTAGAGATAACAAGGGAGAGTACTATGAAAGACACAAGGGGTGTGTGTGTGTGCGTGTGCGTGTGTGTGCGCGCGCGCAGGGGGAGGGGGTGCAGGTGAGTGTGGGGAGGGGGCCTAGCGGGGGAGCGGGCGCAGGCAGGGAGGTGAGGAGCGAGATAGGTGCCGCGGGCGGTGTGGGGGCGTGTGGGCGGGCGGCAGGACGTTGAGCAGACGTAGGGCGGCCGCCCAGCACGCGCGGTCCACAGGGCCGCGACCACAGTGAGGGCGCAGTGGGGGGCGGGGCACGTGCACGCACGCACGCACACACCTTGACCATGAGCGCTGCGAAGCAGGCGAAGGCCAGGGCGTCGTCCTCCAGCAACAGCAGGAAGGGGAGCGCCAGGTCGGACATGCTGTGGGGTGGTGGTGGTGGTGGGCGCACGCATTGGGGGGGGGAGGTAGTTCATTCCAGAAACCAAAGCGACCGTTGGGGGGTTACCAGCCCAAACTAAACCAATCTATAGGAAGCTGAGTTAAGCATGGCCGCGTCAATGGAACGTGTTGCTGGTCTGGCGTTGGCCCAGGATGCACCCATGTGTGCCCATGCACCCCTACACGATCGGACGCAGCATAGCGTCCGTAACGAGCAGCTGCAGCACACCAGGCAGGCGTCCATTGCGATGATGCACAAGGGGAGAGAGTGCGCCGCGGCAACCCGCCGGCCCGCCCACCCGCCGGCCCGCCTACCCACCCACCCGCCCACCCACCCGCCGGCCCGCCCACCCGCCCGCCCACCCGCCGGCCCACCCGCCCGCCCACCCGCCGGCCCACCCGCCCGCCCACCCGCCGGCCCACCCGCCCGCCCACCCGCCGGCCCGCCCACCCACCGGCCCGCCCGCGCAGCTGCCGTCTCTCACCCCTGGCAGTAGCCCAGCGCGGGGTCGTGTGCGGCGTAGGCGGACAGCAGCGCCACCAGCCGCTCCACCTGGCGCCGCTGGCCCGCCGTGAAGTGCGCCGAGTGGTCCAGGTGGTAGCGAGCCACGCTGCTCAGACACTGGCCGTGGGCGTGGGCGCTGCGGCTGCTGCTTACTATGCTGGTGCCGCTGATGCCACCAGCTGCGGCTGCGGCTGCTGCGGCTGCTGCGGCTGCTGCGGCTGCTGCTGCGGCTGCTGCGCCGCTGGTGGCGTGGGAGGTGCTGCTGATGGGGCCAGTGGGAGAGGCGGGCGTGAGCGTGGATGCTGCTGCTGCTGCTGCGAAGGCGGAGACGGAGGCTGCGGTCCCGCTTTCTGTGGCCATGCGCCGCAGCCACAGCGAGGTCTTGGGCGCTGCGCACGCAGCCGCTGCAGCCGCTGCACCGGTGGCAGAAGGGTCAGCCACAGGTGCGGTGTTGGTGCTTCTGTTGTCGGCATCGGCTGGCGCCATCGCAGCAGCGGAGCCAGCCTCGCCCGCACCGGCGGCCGGCGCCGCGGGCAAGGGCGGCGGCGGCGGCGGTGGCGGCAGGAGCTGCGATGCCGAGTCAGACGAGCGGCGCAGCCAGGTGGACGGCTTCAGGCTGGACGTGAGACCGCCCGGCGCTGCCACGGCGCCGTCAGCGGCCGCGGCTGCTGCCGGCGGCAGCGAGGGCGGCGGCGCCGGGGAGGGCTCCGCGAACCGCCGCAGCCACTGCAGCCCGCTGCTGCCGCTGCCCAGGCCCGTCGCGGCTGCGGCAGCAGCCTCTGCTGTAGGAGTGGCGGCGCTGGTTGGGGTCCCCGCTTCCGCAAGCGCCGTGGTTGACGAGCTTAACCCCGACTCCACGGCAAGCCGCCGCAGCCATGACAGCCCTCCGCTCCCGCTGCCGCCGCTGGCTTCCACTACCCCAGCCGCTGCTTGTTGCGCACCAGGCGTCGCCGCAACTGCCGCCGCCAGCGGGGGCCCCGCTGGCCCGGCCGTCGCTGAGTGGGTGGGCGGCAGTGGCGGCAGGGAAGCCGACCCCGACGCGCTGACCGCTGGAGCCCCGGGCGGCGCATCCTTGTTGGCGAATCGACGCAGCCAGCTGAGGCCGCTACCAGAGCTTGACTCCGGTGCTGAGGTACCAGGCGCCGGTGTGGCAGCGGAGGCTGCGACGGCGTGCGGCGGCGGCGGCGGCGGCGCTGCAATAGCGTCACTGGAGCGAGTGAACCAGCTCGGCAGCCCGCTGGCAGAGCGCCGGGCCAGGGGCGCGGCAGACGCCGCCGCGGCGGTGGCAACGGCGGCTGACGAGCCCGACAAGGCAGCGCCGCCGGCTGCTGCTTCAGACGCCTCCGCGGCAGCCGGCGCTGCCCCGGCCGCCCCGGCGCCGCCGGCCGCCGCCTCCGGCGCCGCGCCGCCACCGCTGCCACTGCGTCGGCGGCCATCCGGCTCGTGGTCAGCAAGGTCCAAGAGGTCACTGGGGTGCTCCGCTGCCCGGTCACCGGGCGTGGTGGAGGAGGTGCCGGGCATGGCGCCGACATCGGCGGGCGTGGTGGCGGCGCTGGTGGGCAGGATGGGTGAGTCAGACTGTGCCAGCGGCGGCAGCGACGGCGCAGGTGAGCCCTCGCTGCAGCCCCCACCGCCATGGCCGCCGCTCCCGCCCGAGGTGCTGGCGACGCTGGCTGGTGTGAGGGCGTCGGCGGCAAATCGGCTGCGCGCAAGCGGCTTGCCGGCGGTGCTGGTGCTGGTGGCAGGTACCGAGGCTGGGGCTGCTGACGCACCGGCATCGCTGCAGGGGCTGTGGGTGGCGGCGGCTGCGACGGTGGAGGGCAGCGGCGTGGAGCCGGCCGAGCCCAACGGCAGCGACACCTGCAGGTGCGAGTGCGAGTTGGAGTGGGGTTGCGGCTGCGCCGCGCCAAGTGCCGGCGGCGCTGAGCCGGAGCCGGCGGCGCCGGAGGCCGCGGAGGCGGCGGCCACGCGTGCGCTGGCGGCGGCTGCAGCGTCTGCGTAGGCATCGGCAATGGTGGAGACGCTGCTGAAGGAAAAGAGGTGCGAGCCAGCCACGGTGCTGCCCCCAGGCGTGGTGGGTGAGACTGAGGTGCACAGCAGCGGCGGCAGGTCGCCGCCTGTACTGGGCGGCGTGGGTTCGCCAGCATTCCCAGCGGCAGCGGCCATTGCACCAGTCGCTGACAGCGATGGCGCCGACGTGGTTGCGGCCGAAGCCGCAGCGACAGCAGCGTCCTGCGCCGCCGTCGCTGCCGCCGCGGCTCCGGCGAAGGAATGCGGCGTTGAGGCGTCCGTCTGGTGCTGGTGGTGGTGCTGGGCGTCGGTTTGCAGAGCTGCCGCCGCTACTGGCTGAGACATCGAAGGCTCTGCGCCAGGAAGAGCTGGGTCAAAAACTGATGCCGCCGCCGCCGGGCGCGGCATCGCAGCCGCCGACGCCTCCCTCGAAGCCGCACAGCTGCCGCCGCCAACCGACTCGGCTCTCGGCGTCGATGTCTCCTGCAGCCGCACTGACGCCTGCTGTGACAGCAGTGATGTGGGCGCCGGAGGGGGCTTGGGCGGTAGAGGGTTGTCCTTGCTGCTCTGCAAGCTGCGGCGGGCGGCCTGGATGCGCTCTTTGGCGCTAGCCAGCCAGCCCAACGACGGAGTGGGGCTGGCACTGCAAGCAGCTACAGCAGTTGGCGCCGTCAAATCCGGTTCAGCCGCCACTGCTGCTGTGGAGGCTGTCCCGGACGTGGCACCAACGGCGGCGTCAGCCGTCTCCGAGACCGCCTGCCCGCTTGCACCGTCGCCACCTCCTGCCGCGGCTGCGGCGGCTGCTACCCCAGGCCGCTCCGCATTGAGCGCCGCCTCGAGCGCTTCAGTGCCGCTGCGCTGCAGCAGCATCCTACTGGTCATGTGCTCACCTTCCTGCTCCTGCGCCGCTCCGTGCTCATGCCCTTGCCCCGGGCGGTGCTGGTCCTGCTGCTGCACCTGGTCAGGCTGATGCTGATGCTGATGCTGATGCTGCTGGCACGCCGCGGGGGCGGAGGCGGCAGCCGCCTCATCTGCGGGCTTGGCGCCGGCCGGCTGCACCTGCCCCGGCGGCACCTGGTCGCGGCTGGTAGTCTGCAGGCTGCGGCGGGCGGCCTGGATGCGCTCCTTGGCGCTAGCCAGCCAACCCGTGGACCCGCTGCCGCTGCCGCCACCGCTTGTGGACGTGGCAGCAATAGCCGGCGCCGGAGCGGGTGTGGGTGCCAGTACAGATGACTGGGCCTGGTCAGAGACACGGCGCGAAGCCGGGGCGGTGTCGGACGCCGTGGACGCGGCAGCTTCCTCCCCATCCTGCATCGTGGGTGTGCCTGCTGCACCTGGCTCGGGTTCTGTTGTGGCTGCCGCCGGGGTCGGGTGCTCAGCAAGCGCCCCCGCCGTCCTAGCCGCTAGCTGCGCCGCCTGCCCCTCGGGCGCATCGCTGGCGACTGCACCCGCCGTGGCCGCAATGCTAGACGCCGGGCCCCCTGGCCCGTCCGCAGTGGCGCTCTCGCGCCCGCCCTCACCGGCTGCGCCTGCCGCTAGCGCCGCCGCCACGTCCTCATCGCTCAGCGCCGGCAGCGACTGGCGGCCGCCGCCGCGCCGCGCCGCCGCCTGGTACAGCAAGCTGCTCTCCATACGCTCCCGCGCCGAGGCCAGCCAACTGGCGATGCGGCCGCCGCCCGCTGACGTCGACACCACTGATGCCGACGGCCCGCTGGCGGCGGCGTCCAGCAGCCCGCCCGCCTCCGCCGCCAACCCCTCCGCACCTGCGCCGGTGTGAGCAGGCATAGCGGCCAATGGCGACAGCGGCCCAGTAGGTGAGCCCAGCACGGACGCAGGCGCCGACATAACCGACTCCCGGACCACCGGTGGCGCGCCGCCACCGCCCGCCGCGGCTCCTCCTCCTCCTCCGCCGCCATTGCTGGCGCCGCCGCCCAGCCCCGTGATGCCCAGCCCCGACAGGCTGAGGCTGAGGCCGCCGCTGGTGGCGGAGGCGAAGGCCGCCGCACCCTGCGAGGCGGCCGCCGCGGAGGCTGTGGCGCCCGGAAGCGCGTTCTTCTTGAAGTCGGTGCGGATGGCGTCCATGGCAATCCACTGCTGCGATTCCCAATAGGGGCGCAGCTCCGGCGGCATGTCGTGGCGGCTGAGGTGGCCGACCGGGAGCAGGCCGCCGCGCGGGCTGCTGCTGCCGCTGCCCGAATCCAATGCAGGGCCGGCGCCTGTGGTCGTCACGGGCGCGGCGGCAGCACTGGCGCGCGTCTCCACGTCCACCGTCGCGGCTACTGCTGGCGCGGCTGCACTCCCCTCGTCACGTGGCAGCACAGCGGCAGAGGGCCCGGAAGAGGCGGGTGCGCTGCGTTTGTCATCCCCCTCTTCCTCTTCCTCTTCCTCTTCCTCGGTTGCGTGTGGAGTGAGCACACCCTCGCTGTTGCTGCCGCTCTCGTCGGGTGAGTTCGTCAGCGGCTCATGCGTCTCTCCGTCCACCGCCGCGCAATTCGCTGACTCAGCCGCCCCGACATCCGGCGCAACAGGCGTGGGGGCCGGCGTGTCCGGGGTCTCCTCCACCACGACAACGGTACTTGAGGTGCCCGCAGCTGCGGCAGAGGACGCGGGGGCCGGCAAGGGGGCCGCGCCGCCCCCGCTGGCACCGTGCAGCCTCACACTCCGTCGGACAGCACTGGTGGACTGCACAAACGCTGTCTCCAGATCCTGCGCATGCGTGGGGCCGAGGACCAGACAACGTCAACTGATTATTCAGCGACCGCCGGAATGCCATAGCCACGCATTGCTGTGCACTCTCGACGCTTACGCGGGCATACCGTAATCCCGGGCCGCGTCACCCAAGCACGGGCCCCCTACCCGAACGTCCCCGTGCTGCTCACCCTGCACCGCTGCAGGAGGCCCTCGTAGCGGCGGCGCAGCTCGCTGTAGGCGGCGGCGCGCTGCTCCGCGCTGTGCTGCGGCGAGTACACGCCCAGCAGCAGCGGCCACACCTCGGCGCGGATCTCCGGCTCCAGTCCCTGGGGTGCGGAGGGCGGGCCGATTCCTCTGGCTAAGGTTATGGGTTGCTGTTAAAAGCTGCTGCTGAGAAACAGCGTGACTCGGGTGCCCGGGGTGCATGTTCTAACGTGCGTTGCGGCCGTCACACGCCCGTAGTCTTGCAGCTTGCCAGCTTAAGTACGCACCTTGTCGGCGACATGCGCCAGAAACTCATCAAACTCCACCGCCAGCAGCTCATCCAGCACAAGTGACTTCCATTGGGAGGGACCCACTGGCGACCTGTGGTGTGATGAGGTCGCGTGCGAGCAAAGAAGTCAGGTGCTAGGGTTTTAATGGTGGGGCGTGTAGTGTGAGCAGGTTCTGACGCCATGGGTCGTGTCACCCCGCCCGGTTCAGCGGTTGTAGAGCCTCGAGGCAAACCCATCCCCAACAGCAGCTCAGCAGTGTCCTTTACATTGGGACATTGTAACGGACTTACCTCAGCCGCGCAGCTTTGTGCACGGCGTAGGCAAAGGCCGTGATAGACGACGCCGAGGAGGTTGGAGGACCCGCCCCGCCCCCGCCAGGGGGTGTTGCCACGCCGCTTCCGCGAGGCCGGCTGTTGTTACGGAACGCCAGCGGCATCGCGCCCACATACGAGCCAGCAGTAGACCCAGTCCCGTCGCGGGAGCCCCGTCAGCGACCCGCGAAATGCCCTCTTCCCTCCAGTTCCCCCGACAGCTGCTAGAAGCCCCGTAAATCAGGGTCGTGAGCAAGCAAGCTCTGTTTCAACATACAGGTCGTCAGCTGGTAGCAGGTCGCCTAATTATTTGAAGCCGAGTGCGCTTTTGCCTTTAAAGTTTGGGGCTTCTGCTCGCGACCTAAGATAGGAAATTACATTGATAGGCGTCAACAAATAGAGGTTGTTACACAGGGCCTGAGGGCAAAAGAGCGGGGTTTGGGCCAACTCAATTGTCAAGTCCCATGCAGGGCCCCTGCCGGGCGAGTCTAGACAGCGGGCGAACGCCGGCCTCTCTCTCTCTTTTAGCGTTTGCCAAAGAAGATGCCTAAGGTTAGTCCTAGCTATTGCCTCGCACTTGTCTTCCGCCGCACCTAGCCTTCGCTCGCCAGCACCGCCGCTGACGGCTCCCTTGTCACCAAATTATATGCAGACTGTGGTCATCGACGGGCGCGCCCACATGCTGGGCCGCCTGGCCTCTGTGGTGGCCAAGCAGATTCTTGCCGGGCAGCAGATTGTAAGCAGTGTGCGGCGCAAGGGGGCTTTGCGAAGGGCAATGGATCATCTAGGCGGCGGCGTGGCTGCTGCGGTGCTCTGCTGAATTTTGGGGGCTTGGGTCGACAGCATAGCCGCCGGCGACAAGGGCGCGGCGGCAACAGCGCGAGCATGCGACCTTTTCTGACCTGCGTGCGCGTGATTTAGAGTTTTGTCGTGAGTCTATCGGGCCTGGTTCTTTGTGCAGGTGGTCGTCCGCGCCGAGGAGATTACCATCTCGGGCGGCCTGGTGCGCCAGAAGATGAAGTATGACCGCTTCCTGCGCAAGCGCATGAACACCAACCCCACCCGCGGCCCCTTCCACTTCCGCGCCCCCTCCCGCATCTTCTGGCGGACCGTGCGCGGGTGAGTTGCATGTCGGCTCATATGCGTTGTCGCGAGTAGGCAACCAGCCTAGGTGGAGGGCTATTTTGCCGAGCTGCTTGACAAGCCGTGATGGACGAGGGCTGGGGCAAGCAGGCGATGCCGCCACGCTCGGTAACTCACCGGGAGGCGAGGGCTTGGTAACTCGCCGGGACAGCGCTGGCGCTGGACGCCGACTGACGGGCGTGCGGGCGGCAGGCGTAACAGCGGCGCAGACCGGTGTGACAGACAGCTGCAGGAGTCTCCTGGAGACGGCAGAGTTTTCGCGTTTCCGCCGTACACTGGGCAACAGCCGACAGCCGACATGGGGCGGGGGCGGAGGGGAGCAG
Organism: Chlamydomonas schloesseri; assembly: GCA_016834595.1. NCBI lineage: Eukaryota > Viridiplantae > Chlorophyta > Chlorophyceae > Chlamydomonadales > Chlamydomonadaceae > Chlamydomonas > Chlamydomonas schloesseri. The sequence goes on from JAEHOD010000003.1 coordinate 617,916, forward strand.
CTGAAGGCCGGCGAAGGCTGCGCGGCATGTGCAGCGGCGGCCTCATGGCGGGTTGCTGTGCAACAGCTTCAGCGCACTGGGAGCCTCCAATTATGCAGGCACGGCGCAGAGGCACGGCGCCATGCAGCCGCACCCGAGGAGGCGCCGGCAACTACGCTTGCCGCGTGCATCATGCCGCGTGCGCCTGTGTGTCTCGGGTGGGGCTCTCTTGACACGGCGGCGGCGCTTAGCGCAAAACAATGCCATTCAGCAGAGCCAGCGCCATCACTGCTGGATGCGTCGGGTTGGGGCGTATCACGGCGAGCCGCAAAGGCACGCAGCCGGCCGTGCCCGGCTGCGGCAGCCCCCAGGCGCCGGTCCTTGGGCTCCAGCGCGTTGCAAATACGCCGCGGCTGCAGCTGCCCGTTGTCTCTGGGTACCGCCAGCCGTTTCCTCGCCCCGGCGTTAGGCTGCCACCGGGACATGCGTCTGGCGCGGGTTTGCAACATCAGGCCATGAGCAGGTCATGCGGCTGTGGCGGCAGCCGGGCCAGGGAGCGTACGGCAAGCGACGCCACGAGCAGCGACGGGTCGCCGGCGACCGGAGTGGATTAGAAGGCTTCATACAGACAGCAGCAGGGGCCGTAACGGAAGCGATACCAGCAATCCAAGCAGTGCCCAGCTGGACAACAGCGACTGGGCGGACAGGCCAGGCGCGCAGCGCAGCAGCGGCTCGTGACCACTGGACGCTAGCGCTGAGTGCTCTTGCGGCCACCGTTAGCGCACACAGCGGACAGCTTACGCGGCGCGTCGGAGGCTGCGGGAAGTCGCCCGCACGCGGCAACACATAGTTTCACCTTGACAGCCTTCATGTCGCGGGCGCCCCGTCCCCAACGATCTGTTGCTTTTGCCTGCTGCCCTCCTTTCCCAACAGCATGATCCCCCACAAGACCGCTCGCGGCGCTGCCGCCCTGGAGCGCCTCAAGGCGTTCGAGGGTGTCCCCCACCCCTACGACAAGGTGAAGCGCGTGGTGGTGCCCGACGCCCTGAAGGCCCTGCGCCTGCAGCACGGCCACCGGAACTGCAAGCTGGGCGACCTGTCCGCCGCGGTAAGTGCCAGCCTAGCTAGCCGACGTTGCGAGTGTGGGAACATGGGTTGCTCATGGGCGACAACGGGTTACGTGACAGAAGAGGCGCGGTGCTGTCGGGTGTAGCGGCAGCGGCAGCAGCGGCGGCGGCTGTGCGCAAAGGGTGTCGGGCTTGGCATGGAATGCCATTTCGCGGGAGCAAAGAATAGCAGCAGCAACAGCAGCAGCGCTGGCGGCGACGGCGGCAGCGCTATGAGCCACTGAGCGCGACAAGCGGAAGCGGGCGGTGTTCGAGCGACGTGCGGCTGAGCGACGTGCAGCTGAGCGACGTGCAGCTGGCGGCTGGACTCTGGGCGGGCGGCCATCTGGGCGGGCGCTGGGGCATCGGCGCCTCTGCGCGGACCCAACTGGCGATGCATGGCGCTAGCCACAGCTTGGAGGCGGGCGCTGGGGACACGGCTGCAGCGTGGGGGCCGACTGCCGTCCTGCTGTCCGGGCCGGTCCAGCCAACTTCAGGAACTCCAAGCCAACTCTGCTGCTCGAACGGACGTTCAGCCGGGTCCACCCACCGGGCAGCAGCTAGCACATTCCCTTGACCCACACGCCGCGTGCCCCTGTTACCACGCCTCTGACCACCCCGTTCTTCCCTTCCTCCCACCACGCCGCCTCGGCAACCACAGGTGGGCTGGAAGCACCAGGCCGCCGTTGCCGAGCTGGAGGAGAAGCGCAAGGCCAAGGCCAAGGCCTTCTACGTGGCCAAGAAGAAGCTGGTGGCCCTGCGCTCCAAGGCCGCCGCCCAGGTCAAGGCGTAAAGTGGTGTGGAGGTGTTTGGTGCTGTGGAGCCAGCCCGCGCGCCACGCGGCGGGGAAGGAGAGAGCAGTGTCGATGGACGTGTAATGGTTAAAACGTATCATTGCCCGACCCGGCCCGCTGACGACTTGGGATTATGGGATGGTAAGCCGCTGCCAGGCCAGGCTGCCAGCTGACCAGGCTTGGGAATACACGGCAGGATCAGCCAAACAAGATGTGCAGACAGGCACGAATAGTGTTACATGGGTGGCTGCAGTAAACGGAGCAAGTATGTACATTGGCGACGCCGGGCCGGCCACAGCCAGAGCCGCCAGAGCCAGCAGGACCAGCCGCCAAGCCAACTGTCAGCTTCTTCAGCGCGGCAGCGGACCGACATCACCCCGCCTCCGACCTTAGTCCAGTGCAGGTCTATATGCGCCAAAACCCCCCTTCAAAGAATCTCTATACGCGCCAAAAATCCCCTTCAAAGAATCGTGTGTCAGCAGGAGCCCCTGCCCGCCGCAACCCTTGGCTCAGCAGCAGCCGGCGCTCCCTTTACAGCTCTACTCCTCGTCCTTGAGCGTGGCCGCCCAGTAGCCAGCCAGCAGCGAGCCGATGGTGGCGTGCGTGCACGCGGACAGCACGCAGGGCGCCACCACCACCGGGTCGGCGAAGTGCACCTTGGCCAGCACCGCCGCCAGCGCGGACGACTGCGGAGTGGGGTAGGGGGGCGGGGGTCAGCAGCCGAGCCAGGCGCCACACACGTTACACACAGGGGGAACCGGGGCAAGCTAGTGAGAGGCAGGAGAAAGGCGTGCGTGTAGAATGCCCCCGCCCCCACGTGCACGGCGTGGGCACCTGTGGGAGCACGGTCCTTCGGTTGCTATGGAAACACGCAGCGGCGGCTGTGCCGGTGCCACACCTGCATGCCAACCTCGATGCTGTTGGTGCGCGCGATCTTGTCGGAGAGGCCCATCGCCTGCAGGCAGCACACACGCACACACACAGACGTCCCTTGTAAACTCTACCCCACGGGGCGGGTTACCGTGTGAACTCTACCTTACGGCCTGTGGGCAAGGAGCTTCAGCCCCAACCCCACCCCACCACCACCCCAGGCGTCCCAGCGCCCCAGCCCCGAGGCGTTGCAGCCGCCCCTCCCGCTTGAGCCCAGGCACCCGACGAAGCCAAGCGGGCCCCTGCTGCGCCCTCGTGCCATGCGGCCGGTTGGTTTGGGTCCTGGAATGAACCGCCCGACCCGGTGACCCCCCCCCCGGCCCATGTCCCACCTTTGACAGGGCGTAGCCCAGGAAGAAGCCGGTGGAGTGCAGCACGAACACGGAGCCCACGATAATGGTGCCGGAGGAGGCCACCACTGCGGCACAGCGTGCATGGATGGTGGTACATAGCACCGTACGACAGTCATGGATGGTGTTACATAGCACCGTACGACAGTCAGCAGCCACAGCGAGGCGCGGCGGGGGCGGAGCCGTCACACGTGCGGCGGTGCGGGGGTTGTTGGCAGGGGCTTGGGGTTTGGGGCGGGTGAGGGAGTATCCCCGGACGGCCAAGCGGCTCGCCCAGCCTTCATCCACACTCTCAGCCCCGAAACATGCATAGTATGGACTTGCTGGTTGAGTCGAAGGGCAGTGTGGGATTGTCTGAAATGACAGTCGCCGGGTTTCGGTGATCCAGCCAACTGAGTACGGCGTGCCCGATGGACCCAAAGGTGAACAGGAATGAGCCCACGCACAAATCAAATTTCTATGTCATGTTTGGTCTTTGGAACGGCCCTTGGGACGCGCATGGACACGCCAAGTGGCCCCTCCCTACCTGCAACGTTGGTGGCGATCATGGATCCCACTATGAGGAACACCACCACGGTGGCCAGGAAGGGTGTGTACAGCTTGACGCGCGCCACGGCGGCGGGGAAGAACTGGTTGAGCGCGGTACCGGCCAGCACGGGCGCCAGCACCAGCTGTAGCACGGACATGAACATGGCGCGCGGGTCCACAGGTACCAGCGTGCTGCGGTGCGGCGCAGGGCGGTTTGGGGCGGGAGGTTGGCGTGAGGCAGGGAGAAAGGCGGGCATGCGGAGCGGGCGGCCATAGGGGTGCGGATAGCAGCGGCGCGTGCGGCGGCGCAGCAGCCGATGCTCTGTGTGGCTGACGCGCTCAAATCAGCTTGGAGGAGGGTCGGGCCTGTCCGTGGGCGCTTGCCCGCGACTCACCCGACCAGCAGCGACGTGAGCACGGGCGTGGTGGCGATGGCCATGAGGGTGGAGGCCGTGGTCATCATGATGGATAGGGGCTGGGGCAAATGGGTGGGGCGGCGGGAAGAGCCACGTGGAGTGGAGGGAGTGGAGTGAGGGAGCGGGGGAAAGGGGGGGGAAGAGGTTGTCGGCGTCGGCTGTCAAGAATGCGCTCATGGCTCAGGCCAGCCACGCAGCCGCGGCTGTCGACGCCGCTGCGTGCACACGTTCTGGTGTGGCCCTTGGCCCGCCAGCCCTGCAGCCCACTGCCCCGCCCCTCACCATGTCGCCCTTGGCGATGTAGGCCACGATGTTGGAGGCGGTGCCGCCGGGCATGCAGCTCACCAGCGCCACGCCCACCGCCAGGCCTGTGCAGCAAAACGGGGCAGCAGCAGCAGCAATTTTGCACAGCAGCACACGGGCGCTCCGATGTATCCCACGGCAGGTCGCGTTCGGTCGTAAACCGTTGATGTAATGTGCTAGGAAGGTACCGGTTTGGGGACCACTAACATGATGGACAGGGGCAGTCGCAGTCGCAGTCGCAGTCAGCACAAAAGCACACACGCACGCACCTGGCGCCAGGCCCGGCTGGGCCATGAGGAAGCGTGAGATCGCGTAGCCGAACGCTGGCAGGATGGTGTACTGCATTGCGGGTGGAGTGGTTGGGGTTTAGGCGGTACTTGCTGCGGGTGGGAAGCAAAACGTGACGGCTAGAACGCCACGAAGCAGCACCCACGCAACGGCGGCGCTGCCAAGAGCTCTCATGGCCGCGCCGGGGATCGTCACAAAGCCGGCGTTCAGGGCGCGGCTTGGCTCTCAGGCACTCACTCACCTGCAGCACCATACCGAGCAGCAGCAGCTGAGGCCTGTGTTGCCGCACAGGTGTTGCATGTCATGGATTCAAGGAGCCATGCGGGGCACAGGCCTAAGCGCTTGCTTCACCTGTACAAGCCCATGCTCGCCGCTGACTTTGCACGGTGGGCCGCAGCCACGGTTACGGTTGTGCAAGGCGTGCCTCACTGCTTTTAACTATATGCGCCCAACGTCCTTTTGCCGGGATGTGGTATACCGTATGGGGGCCCCATGGGCTCCTTGCGGCCCTGACTCACTGCTTCGTGAAGACAGACGCGATCTCGCCGAACGTGAGGGTCAGGCCCATGCCCGCCATCACAAACATGAGCCCGTACCTGTGGAATGGGAGGAGCGCCAAGGGCCGCTGGCGATGTTGCGTAAGGCGGCTTTGCGCGCACGCAACGGGCACAGGGGACGACAGGGCCGTGCCCCCCCCCCCAGCGCGCCACAACAAAAGGTCCACAACGGCACGCATCCGGTTTCCGCGGGACTTGCCCACCACCACGCCTCTGCGCCTGCCCTGGGCCTGGGCTGGAATGGGCCTTTGCTGCCCACCCACTACCGCAGCAGTGCTCACGTGATGCATGTGTTGTCAAACCAGGTGTAGAGCGAGGGCATGTAGAAGCCAGACACGGCCGCCAGGATGACCCCTGCGTAGGTGCGCGTACCCAGAGAGTGCACATGCAAGGCTTGGGAAGTTGCACCGGGTACCTAGCGTCGCTGGAGCCAATTAAAGCGATTGAGACCACGATTGAGACTTATAGCCAACGCCCATGCAGCAACTCAGGTCGCGAGACGCAGTAGTAACGGCACGCAGACTCACACACAGGGAACAGGCGCGTGAAATTTGAGCAGAACTTCGCAGCGCTCTTCTCGAACGCCGTCAGCTCAATCGCCCCGCTGCCGCCGCCACTGTTAGATGGTGACGGCGACGCGGCGCCAGCAGACGAGGCGCTGCAAGCCACGTGGCGTCTGCCCGCAAGCACGGCAGCAGGCGCCGCTGGACGCTGGCAAGAAGAGACGGGCAGCACGTGCATGGGCACCGGAGGGACGGGTGCGCTGCTCTGACGGCCCGAGGCGCTAGCTGCTGGCGGCGCACATGCGCGCGTTGCAGCGGCTGACAGCATCACCGATGTGCACGGCTGATTACGGCTCCGGCGCGCCGACATGCAGCCAGCAGCGGCGCTGCTGGACCTGACGGAGCGAGAGAAAGAGCCAGAGACTCAATGCGGCGATGGGGCTGCCTAGCAGGTGCCCTTGCTCCCACGACCCCACCCACGTAGAGAGTCAAGGCAGGCCCTCCCTGCGCCCTTCGCGTTTGCCTGCTTTTCACGTCTACCGAGAAGCGTGATGCATGGGCCACGCCGAAGTGGCCTCCGGAGCCAGCCGCAGCACGGCAGGTGTTGCGCTCGGGTGTTGTGCCTTGACCGCCCAACGGATACTGGTCTTTCCCACTCGCACGTACCTGTTCAGCGCCAGCGCCGCAGAGCGCATTCTTGTGGAGCGACACTTGGAATAGACGCCCTTCCGCAGTTTATTGGTGCTTGTTCAGGACTGACAATTCTTGTGTCTGCGCTTGCTACGCCAGATGTCTAGTGCTGCTTTGCTTATATTATCAATCAAGCAAGCCCCAGCTATGGTGCAAGCGACAAATTGTCAACCGCGCCGATGCATGAATCCCAAGCCCTTGTACAATACTGAGAGCCTAAACAATGCGTAGCTGAACCCCCCCATTCTACGCAAGAACCAGACTACACATTCTTTGACCCCACAGCTACCTTTGGGAACAGTAGACGTGCAGCTTGTCCCTCGTTGCCGTGTCCTATTAGCAGCAGCTATGGAATGATGTGTATTGATAGCTAATAACTATAGGAGGCAGACTGCTCGAGTCGGAGCAAGCGGGCGAGGAAGAATGCAGACTCTTACGGACGGTTGCGCTATCAATGTCAAACGCGTGGCCTGCATCGGTGCGGGCTATGTGGGAGGCCCAGCTATGGCCATCCTAGCCTATAAGGTGGGGGCATGGACAAGACAATCCCTTGATCAGCTCCACCCGGGCGTGTCTTGTTTTGCCGAGCATGAGGAACGGCGGGAACGCGGGGGTATAGGGACTGTGGCGTAGCAGTCTCAGGAGAACCGGTGTTCACACTACAGCCCACGCTCTCCCCGAGGCTCGAGTGCACCACGCTACGCTTGCTACTGCTGCTGACCTGGTCGCCCCCCGCGCCTCTGGCAGTGCCCGGACGTGACGGTGACGGTTCTGGACATTAGCGACGCGCGCGTTCAGGCCTGGAACAGCGACCAGCTGCCCATCTACGAGCCGGGGCTGACGGACCTGGTCAAGGCGTGCCGGGGGGTCAACCTGTTCTTCTCTACGGACGCCAAAAAGCACCTGGCGGAGGCGGACCTCATCTTCGTTTGGTGCGTCCACCAGAGGAGGGGGAGGATGGAGAGGCAGGGGGCGTTGGTGGGGGCTCATGCCTCACAAAGCAAGGCCTGGGATGGGCAGACGGGTGAGACCACAAGGCTAATGCGGACGCTACCACCTCCTCCTCCCTTCCACCCCACGGCAGCGTGAACACGCCCACCAAGCTTCAGGGCGTGGGCGCGGGCAAGGCCGCCACGTTCGGGTTCTGGGAGGCGGCGGCGCGCCTCATCGCCGCCAGCTGCCAGGGCTGCGGGCCAAAGATCATTGCGGAGAAGTCGCCGGTGCCGGTCAAGACGGCGCAGGCCATGTCGCGGGTGGGTGGGTGCGGGCGGGCGGGCGGGCGGCCAGGGGCGGCTGCGGCGGGCTCGGCGGGCAAGCGATGGGGCTTAGCCGACCGTTTGACATGCGAAGGGACACGCGTACCTGGCGATTAGCAACGGGAAAGGCGGTGTGGCTGACATCCTGTGCTTACATCCTACACGCACGCCTTGCCCCGGGTGCCTGCCCAGGTGCTGTCGGGCTGCCAGGACGGCGAGAAGACGCGGTTCGAGGTCATCTCCAACCCCGAGTTCATGAGCGCCGGCACGGCCGTGGAGGACTGCCTCAAACCCGACCGAGTGAGTGCTGAGCCACGCGGGGCCACTCGCCTCCAAAGCCATATGTCCATATCACATCCACCGCTGTCACCATCACCACCACCGCCACCAGCTCGCCGTGTGTGCCTCGCCTCGAAAGCCCCTTTTGCCTGAGCGTTACCCAACCCGCGGCTCCTCTGCAACACCAGCCACGCATCACACTCTGTCCCCTGTGCTCCCCTCCCTCGTGTCGGGCAGGTGCTCATCGGCGGCCGCGACACGCCCGAGGGCCGCGCCGCAGTGGAGTCGCTGGCGCGGCTGTACCGGCGCTGGGTGCCGCCCGACCGCGTGCTGAGCATGGGGCTGTGGTCCAGCGAGCTGGCCAAGCTGGCGGCCAACGCCTTCCTGGCGCAGCGCATCAGCTCCATCAACGCCATCAGCGCGCTGTGCGAGGAGACGGGCGCAGACGTGCAGCAGGTGTGGTGCGGTGCGGTGCGGTGCCGTTCGGGTCCGCGGGGGAGGGGGAGGCCGCTGTGAGGGGGGCGTGCGCATGGGAGCAGAAGCACGGGGCTGCCTACCCTACTTGCCATCCGTAAGTTTCTATGGACTTGACGCGAACGGGCGTGTTGACATGCCGCTGGCATGGCGCTGACATGGCGCAGGTGTCGCACGCCATCGGCACCGACAGCCGCATCGGGCCGCGCTTCCTGTCAGCCGGCTGCGGCTTCGGCGGCCCGGCGCTGCAGAAGCACGTGCTCAACCTGGTGTACATCTGCGAGAGCCTGGGCCTCACGCAGGAGGCGGCATACTGGCAGCAGGTGCGGCGGTCGGCAAGGCGAGAGGGCGGTGGCGGTCCGCTTGGCAATCGGAACATGTGTCTGTATCCTCCTACTTCCTCATATGTTGCATGGAATCCCTGGCTGGCCTCGCTCCACCGCGCTGCCGCCGCTGTTGCAGGTGGTGGACATGAACGACTGGATCAAGGCGCGCTTCGTGCGGCGCGTGATCACGTCCATGTTCAACACCATCCGCGGCAAGCGCATCGCGGTGCTGGGCTTCAGCTACAAGGCGCACACCACCGACACGCGCGACACCGCCTCCACGGACGTGTGCCGCGGCCTGCTGCTGGACGGCGCCGCGCTGTCCGTGTACGACCCCAAGGTGTGCGGCGCCCGGAGGGTGTGTGTGGAAGGGCCCGGAGGGGGGCTGGGAGGTAGAGGACGGGCGGAGGGCGCAGGGGCTGAGGAGTGGCGGGTTTAGGGGGTAGGGCTGCGCTGGCGTGGGGCTGCCGGTGCGGGCAAAGGTGTGAGGCATGATACCGGTAACGTGGAGGGGCGCGGCCGCCCTTCGTCAGCTCGCGTGTTCATGATCCCAAGCCAGATCGCCGCCACTCCGCGCCCGCCCCGCCCAGGTGTCGCCGGAGCAGATCCACCTGGACATGTGCCTGCCCAAGGGCAGCCTGGAGCAGCCGCGCCGCCAGCACACGGCCGTGTCGCTGGCCACCGTGGACGTGGCGCGCAGCGCCATGGAGGCGTGCCGGGGCGCGCACGGCGTGTGCGTGCTCACCGACTGGCCCGAGTTCAGGTGGGCGGGGGGCAGTGCGGGCAGCAGGGCTCGCTCGGTCAGCAGTCAGCATCGGCGGGATGTTGGTCGGTCGTGAGTGCGATAGCGCCACTGACCCCCGGCAGGCCAACTAAGTTGCTGAACATTTATCATGCTCTTGCTTCCATTTGGCTTATATGCCCCGTTGCTGATGCCGCCACACCTCAGCCGTCACATTTTTCACATCAGTGACATCCCATAACGCCTCTGTAACACCGCAATCATAACGCCACACCACGCTTCATCACCCATTCCGGCATCTCTGCTGACGCCCACCTCGCCCCTACCTACCTGCTCCACTAAGCTACATATCCTTGCAACCCGCCACTGTTTCCGACAACGCCATCACATCTTGAGTAATCATGAGTGCCACCACCCCCCCTGCCCCCTGCAGGCGGCTGGACTTCCCCGCCATCTTCAAGTCCATGATGAAGCCGGCCTTCATCTTCGACGGCCGCAACGTGCTGGACCACGCCCGCCTGCGCGAGATCGGCTTCGTGGTGTACGCGCTGGGCAAGCCGCTCGACCCCTTCCTCACGCAGGTGGGCCTGGGCTGGGGGCAAACGTGGGTTGGAGCAAGCCCGCTCTGGCGGGACTGGAGGGCCGGGTGCGCTGCGCATGCCGACCCGCTCGTCCCGCACCCCACCATTCGATGCTCGCATGTCCATGTTCGGCAGCAGAGAGAAAGTATGCCAATTACAAATCAACGAGGGGCCTGAAGGGCTGCTGATGCAGAAGAATCCCGTTTCCCACGCCCTCACACAGAAACTGGAGGACGTGGACCTGGAGGAGCGCGCCGAGCTGCGGCGGCAGCGGCGCGTGAGCGTCATGGCGCACGAGCTGGCGGAGGAGCGGCACGCCGTGGCGGCGGAGGTGGAGGCGCTGCACGAGGCAGAGGCGGAGGTGGCGGAGGCGCTCGGCAGGGAGCCGGACCGCAGCCAGGGGAAGGGAGCGGGCGCGCCGGCGGAAGGCAGCAGTGGCGGTCAAGGAGCGGGCGGGAAAGCGGCGGGGGCGCCGGCTGGGGGGCAAGAGGGGCAGGCCGGGCTGCCGTCTGGGGGGCAGGGCGGCGGCGGCTCTGGGTCGTAGCAAGTCCCGCCAGAAGAGCAACCGCACTGCGGTGCGCAGAGGCGAGGTACTGACGAGCGGTGTGGAAGGTAGGGTAGGGATTAGTTGTACAGGCCCTGCCATGCAGGCTGCGCGCGCTGGGTAGGGCGGTTCTTTACATGAGGATAGCAGCTCAACAAGAGCAGCACATGATGCAAGAAAGCGTTAATCTCATACACACGCCCTCCACGGGTGCGATCAGTGCCCCCACGGCAGGCCATCCATGGCTCTCGCCAACGCGGCGTCCCCACATGCAAACAGTGTGTTTTGTGGGGCGCAGGCGCGCAGCACTACCGGCAGCAGTAGCCACGGTGGCCGAGAGCGGCCCGGCACCAATAGCCGGGGTTGCCAAGCTGTAACACGCTCCCCAGACCCCATGGATCTTCTGACACTTCAGGGACGCCGCACACCTGTTCCCTTGCTTGCATCACCGACGCTCCTCAGACCCCAGTGGACAACTGTTAGCAGGTGCGATCTCTATCTCTCTGTGCTTCGCGAGGCGTGGCGGTCTGTGCAGTCTGCGCGGTGTTTCGCTGCGAGCCTGTCTGCATGAGGGGGGGCTGGGGGGTGGGGGTGCACTCATGCGCGAGGGGGGCAGGCCAAGCTGTTGACTGATACACGCTCCCGGGTGGTGGCCAGCTGCAGCCTCAAACCAAGCCAAGTGAAGCATGGCAAAGCCCCGTCGGAGAGGTGGTGTTCGCTGTGAGCCTATGACAGCCTTAGAAGAGCTTACGTGCTTGTTTCGGGTTGTGGCAGAGAGATGGTGGTTAAAGGGGAGGGCGAAACCGCGAAAGTGGGGACAAGTGTTCCCCTGTGTCAGGGAAAAGGGGCTCAGCCCTCCACACATAGCCGGGGTCGGCTTGAACAGGCACCGAGCCAAACCGAGGTGCCCAACAGTCGCGGCACCACAGCAGGAGCCAGGTCAACACGCAGTGCAGGATTCAACAGCAGCCGCACTACTTGTCGTACCACTGCTGCCAACAACACCACAGGCCGGGGAGTGGGGAAAAGGGTCGGAAGGCGGGGTAACTGGCCGGCGCGATGGCACGGATGGCAGGCTCCGGCCAGCTCGCGCGAGGAAGGAATCTCCACCAGCTGGCTGTCGCGTGCAGTAGTGGTGATATCAGCTACGCAAACGAAAGAATAAACAGGCGGGGGCAACCGCTTGGAACGTTTTGTTTGACCACTGTAATGGCTAGCCGCAGTGTTTAACCTCTCAACTATGCTTCAAGTATGAATTTGATTAACATAGGCCTTCGGAGAGACACCGTGCGCGTGCGTGCGGTCAGTTCAACTTGAGATGGACTGAATCGGGCTGAGCGCGATGGAGAAGGAGGAGGAAAGCGTTGAGGCTGAAGCTTCAACACCTGGCCTCGAGCGGACAGGGCCACCGCTCGCCCATACCGGCGATGCAGCCGGGCTGCACCGGAGGTCGTCGCCAGCGCTACCGACACAGTCCGTTGGTAACCGTGACCTTGGTCACCAATTGGCGCTCGTCAATTTGGGGGTTGGCATTAATTCCCAGGCGGGAAAGGGCGAGAGCGACGATGCCGCAGGGCAGTGGCGACGCGAGCTGCGCGACTGGTGGAGGCGCGTTAACAAAAATGACGCATCGTTCTACGTCCTGCAGCCGACGAATCTTTTCCGCAAGGTCAGGGCAAGCGACTTCTAGCTGGGAGGGCTCTGCGGGTCGGGCAACCCCACCAACAGCAGGGCCTCCGTGGCCTGCCGCGTGGCTCTGCCCGACGGTCAGACGGCATGCTCCCGACCCTATCGCCCGCCGCACGCCTGTGACCCAACAGGTGCTTCAGTGCATCGTGGAAACGCCGGGCTTCGGGCGCCTTGTGCTCTTCCTGGTGTTCTGCAACTGCGTGACTATGGCCATACAGCCGCCGTGCTCCGGCACCGGGGGCTGCTCTGACAGCACCTTTGCGCGGGTGAGGCCCGCTGGCACGGGGGCGAGGGCGGCAGGTGTTAGCTAGGATGTCACTACAGCTATGCGGCACGGCGCCAGTGGTGGAAGCAGCGGGCGTGGGGCCGTGGGGCGCCCGCGGACGCCGCGGACGGTTGACACGCGCTATGCCGTGCCTGCACGGCTCCGGACCATCAGCGGGAGCTGCCCAGGCGTGGCGCCCCGTCACGTCACACGGGCCTTTGTCGCCTTCCAATTCCTGGTTGCTCACTGGCCTGCAGGCTCTGTACGTTCTGGACACGGTCTTCACGGCTTGCTTCACGGTGGAGATCCTGATGCAGACCATGGCGCACTGCTTCGTGCTGGGGCCTAACGCCTACCTGCACGACGGCTGGAACTGGATTGGTGGGTGGAGGAGCAGGGGAGTGGCGGCGGAGGGGGTGGCAGCTGCGCGCAGCCGCGTGGCGCAGTTGGGCCGGGGCAGCGGGTGGTGTGGCTGGGCTCGCGCGACGGGCTGCTGCGCCGAGTGCACGCAGAAGTGGGAGGTTAGCGGGCGGTGAGGATTCGAGGATGTTGTGTGAGTGACCTACGGGGCAATTGTGGGGGTGCTCCGCGCTGGAGCATTGCGTCAGGGCGCCAGCAGCTGCCGGTCAGGACGCGGGCGTCACGCGCCGGCAGAGCAGCGCTGACGTGTGGTGCGCGCGGGGTGTGTGCTGTGCAGACCTGCTGTCCACAGCCTGTGGCTACCTGGCGTTTCTGCCCGCGGCCAACGGCGGCGGCATCAATGGGCTGCGGGCGCTGAGGGCTCTGCGGCCGCTGAGGGCGCTCAAAGCGATCCCAGGTGCGGGGCTGGGCCGGGGGAGGGCGCCGAGGTGGCATGCCGCGTCAATCCTTTGTGATGGGTGGGGTCCCGGCGAGGCGCGGCTCAGGCATGTGTAGGGGTAGCAAGGGCAGCTCGGGGGGTGGGCAAGCAGCGGCGCCACCCAGCCCTGGCTGGTGGCAGTACCCATCAGTCAGCCGGCACAGATCGGCAGCTGCACGAGCGTCAGCAGCAGGAGCCCAGCGTTGGGAGCTGTTGGCGGCCGGCCTGCTGGGGCCGCAGCAATGGCGGCGACGCGGGGGCAGCAAACGGAAGCGGGTAGCTATTGCTGCTTTCTAGGCTGGCGTGTATGAGTAAGAGCAGGAGGGACTGGAACAGTCAGGCACCGCAGGGTGTGCGTTGGCAAAGTGAACTGCAAGCCGGCGGTAGCCGCCACAGGGAGGGAAGCAGCGGCTCTTGCCAGCACGTCCGCTGATGGCAACGCCGGCCACTTCCTACGGCGGTACATTCCTACGTACTGCTGGTGCATTTGGCCCCGGTAGCGGAGACGCGGGCGGGGGCGACCCTCCAGCCCAGCGCTACATGGCCTGGTGGCTTCCCACAGCGGTTGCCGCACCTCGCGTTTGGCTCTAAATGGGCGTACGGGCACCAAGATTGCGGCTGCTGGTGCCGCCTTGAGTTCACACCACAGGACGTTATGTGGGGCGTATGCTGCGCCAATGCTGCAAACAGGCCTTTGTGCGGGCCGCCTTCTGACCCGACTTCCCCTTCGCCCCCCAACCCCTTCTACCACTCCGCCGTCAACCCTTGCAACCCCCTGCCTCCGCACAGGCCTGAAGCTGCTGGTGCAGTGCCTACTGGAGCTAGTGCCGCTGCTGATGGACGTGCTGTTCCTGCTGGTGTGGGTGTTCTTCGTGTTCGGCATCATCGGCCTCAACCTGTTCATGGGCTCGCTGCACCACCGCTGCTCGGTCATGGTCAACGCCACCTCCCAGGACGCGGCATTCGCGCTGGTGGCCCTTGCCGCGGCGGGCGGAGGAGCGGGAGAAGGAGCCGGGGAGGGTGGGGGCCCGCCCATGGCGCCGCCGCCAATGGCGCCTGCGGCGCTGAACGGAAGCGAGGTGCTGCCGCAATGGCTGGTGGTGGTGCCGGGGCTGGAGAACCAGCCGTGTTCGGAGTCGGGGACGTCGGGCGCCTTCATCTGCGACGACACCTGGGAGGGCTACAGTGAGTGCTCACGTCTGGGCGCGTGGGCGCGTGGGCGGGGCATGCAGCGGCACTGAGGGGAGGGGGCACGCCCGAAGTGGGCTGGGATGGGGGCATGGCGTGATGCGAGTCTGCTCGGTGCTGGCCGCTGGGGGGGGGGCGCCTCGGCCGCCCTGCACACAATGAATGTCCGCACGCTGTTTGGCCTCGCCCCTGTACAGACGTGACGTGCGGCGGCGAGAATGGGAACCCCAACTTCGGCTACGCGGGCTTCGACAACTTTGGCATCGCCACCTTCAACATCTTTGCGGTCATGACGCTGGACGCCTGGAGCGAGACGCAGCTGTACCCGCAGTGGTACGCCATGGGGCCGCCGGTGCCGGTGCTGTTCTTCTATGCGCTGGTCATGTTCGGGGCCTTCTTTACCATGCAGGTGAGAGGGGGTGGGCAGGGTTGCAAGGATTGGTGGCTGAGTGGTTAGGGGGGCCCGGGGGCAGGCGAGGGGGCTGTCGGAAGGGAGGAAGGGGAAGGGGACCTCAGGGTTGCGAGGTTGTCCACGTCGGCACGGGCCGCTTCAACCGAATGCTAGGCTCTACGCTGGTCTTGGCACTCCGCTACCTCCCACGCCCACCTGCTGCTTTGCCTCATCGCCTCCTCTACACCTGCTGCGCAGCTGCTGGTGGCCATCATGAGTTCCAAATTTGCCCAGCTTGCGGACAAGGTGAGAGGAAAGGCCAGGACAGGGCAGGACAGGACAGGACAGGACAGGCGGAGCAGTATACAAGTGGTGGGCGTGGGCCGTGCCCGCTTAGGGCTGGGGTGGAGGGCTCAGAGTGACCACGCGCGAGCGGGCGACCCCTGATGACGGGCGCGACCCCATTTCCGCCTTCAACCTACTCCGCGCTCGCCTGCCCCCTGCCCGTCCTTTCCACAGGCTGTGAGCCAGCCGCCCAGCCGCAGCGCCACCCGCACGAACCTGCTGCTGGACGATACCGTAGAGCCGCGCATGAGCCACGACGGCGCGCCGGCAGCCGACCCCAACGGCCCCGCAGCCGCCTTCGCCGCCGGCGCCGCCAGCTCGCCCGGCGGCCGGCCGCGCTCCGCGGCCTCCGCCGCCTGCTGGCGCGGCGTGCGCGCCGTGGCGTCGGCACTGCACCGGATGGACGTCCGCTGGGAGGCGGCGTGCGCGGCGGCGTCGCGGGGCGTGTACAACTTCAGGCTGCGCTACATGCAGCCGGTGCACCGCGTGACGCTGCCGCCGTGGCGCAAGCGCTGCCTCAAGGTCGTGAGCAGCGCCTGGTTCAACAACGGCATGACGGTGCTGATCATCATCAACACCGCGGCGCTGGGCATGGAGCACTACGGCATCAGCAAGCCCTGGCTGGCGGCCGTCGACATCATCAACTTGGGTGAGCCGCGAGCCGGGAGCCGCGAGCCACGGGGTGGGGTGGGGTGAGCCGCGGTGGCAGGAGCCGCGGCGGGGTGAGCCGCGAGCCGGGAGCCGCGAGCCGGGGTGGGGTGGGGTGAGCCGCGGTGGGGTGAGCCGCGAGCCGCGAGCCGCGAGCCGCGAGCCACGGGGTGGGGTGGGGTGAGCCGCGGTGGCAGGAGCCGCGGTGGGGTGAGCCGCTATGGACTCATTGCTGTGTTGCGGAATGCGGGCCGAGTGCCGGCGCGCGAGGTTGTGGCAAACACGGATTGCCGGGAGCGGGGCGCAGCGGCAATGCGGGCGCGCGCGCATGGGCTCTCGCTGTGTACGGCGCTGTATGCGGCGGAGCAAGTCTCTGATACCGGTGGTACCCGTGGCCTTTTGCCTATCCCCCGCGTTGCCATCATCCCGTGCATTGGCAGTGCTGACCTACGTCTTTATCGCCGAGCTGGTGCTCAAGCACGTGGCCATGGGCTTCATCCGGTACTGGACCGACCCCTGGAACGTGCTGGACGGCTTCATCGTGGCCGTGTCCATCGCCGACCTGATCGTGGTGGCCACCGGCGGCAGCAAGACCGGCACGCAGGCCTTCCGGACCATGCGCGTGCTGCGCGTGCTGCGCTCGCTCAAGCTGCTGCGCCGCGTCAAGGGGCTGCACCGCCTGCTGCGCATGGTGCTGCGGGTGAGTGTGTGTGTGTGTGTGAGTGTGTGTGTGTGTGAGAGAGGGGGAGAGAGAGAGAGAGAGAGAGAGAGAGAGAGAGAGAGAGAGAGAGAGAGAGAGAGAGAGAGAGAGAGAAAGAAAGAAAGAAAGAAAGAAAGATAGATAGAAAGAAAGAAAGAAAGAAAGGGGCTCTGGAACAATGGCTGCGGCTGCTGCGGAGCCGACAATATAGATGAAGGCTTGGTCGGGTGTTCGTTGGGCCATTGGTAGCCGGAGCTTACTCGCATTGACATGCCCCCACAAACTCGACACCGATCGGGCACGCCTACGACGTTGGGCTGCTCACCCGAGCCCCCCCCCCCCGCCCGCCCGCCCATCATGTTGTCGCGCGCCCCGCCCAGGGCTTCTACACGCTGCGCGACTTCATCCTGCTGCTGGCGCTGTTCGTGTTCGTGTTCGCGGTGCTGGGCTTCCAGCAGTTTGGCGGGCTGTGGAGCTTCACGCCCGAGGCCAACCCGCTGTGGCCGCTCAAGTCCCGCTCCAACTTCAACACCATGTGGTCCTCCGCCTACACCGTGTTCCAGATCCTCACATGTGAGCCCGCGGCTGCCCGCACACGCATGCGCCCTCGCAACCCGCTGCGCACACGCACGGCGCTGCCGCTGGTGCTGTCGCCGCCGACGCGCCCGCTACTTTACATCCACGTTTCAGCAACTATCCGCGCTTGTCGGGCGCAATGCGAGCATGCGTCTGACAACTCGCATGTGTCGTGTATTGTCGTGTGCCCCCCCCCCCCCGCAGGCGACGACTGGCTGCGTATCACGTGGAACGGCATGCGCGGCGCCGGCAACGCCTCGGTGCTGTACTTCATGACCTGGGTGGTCATCGGCAACTTCATCCTGCTCACCCTGTTTCTGGCCATCCTCATCACGTCGTTCCAGGTGCGTGAGTGCGTGCATGAGTGCGTGAGTGCTTTGCGTGGGTGCGTCCGGCCAGCCGGCGGCCTGTGGGACCTCGGCCGCGGCTACAAGCACGCCACTGTTTTGCCGCACCCATAAGGCCATGGCCGCCCATCGAAAGCTGCATTTCTGACCAGCTGCTGCCGCTGCATGCAACACACACCGCAGTCCGACGAGGACGAGGCCGCAGAAGACGTGGAGAAGACGGAACCTAGCTTTGCCGGCGTGGACGGCCCCTCCTCGGCCGTCAGCGTCGGCTCGGCCGGCAACCGCAGCGGCATACGGCACCGCGGCGTGGGCGGCAGCGGCGCCGTCACGCCCCGTGGCGGCGGCGGCGGCGGTGCCGGCGGCAGTGCCTACGGCGGCAACCGGCGGCGGCCCGCCAACGCGCTGCAGCTGCGTGTGCGCGAGCGCGTGAGCGAGCGACTGGACCCCGCCAGTGTGCGCATCATGAAGCGCTGGCTCATTATGATGGGCGTCACGCACGGCATGAAGGACGAGGAGGTAGGCAGGCGGGCGCTCGGGAGCTGGTGGCTGGAGCAATGGAAGGGGGAAGGGGGGGGGCAGTGCAGGCAGCCAAAGGCAGATGGTGGGTGCTGCGCCGCTCGAGGCAGGGGACCTTGGGCTGGGCCTGCTCTTTGGCACGAGTGTAATCAAGGAACACCACATCCACCTTTCCTTCGGCTGACTGGCTCTCCCCTCTGCTTCCCTCCCCTTCGCCTGCCAGGTGCAAAACATCATCCGCGAGTGCGACGCGCGCCTCTCGCACGACCCAGACTACATCAACCGCGACACCTCCTTCACCGCGCCGCACCTGCTCAACCGCCGCGCGCTGCAGCAGGCCGCGCTGTCCGCCTCCCAGGCCGGCGCCGGCGCGGGCGGCGGCGGCGGGCCGCCGCTGATGAAGCGCGGCAGCACCCTGCACCGCCCCAACGCCGCCACCGTGGACATGCCCACCATGCCGCAGGACCGGGAGCCCAGCCACGCGCTGACGGGGCTGCCGGCGGCGGCCGCCGCCGCCTCCGCGGGCGCGGGCGAGCTGGGCGCGGCGCCTCTGGCGCGCAGCGACGGCGAGGCCGGCGGCGGCGCCTCGGGGCCGGAGGAGCGCTCGGTGCGCAATGGGCGGGCGACGCCGAAGCTGAGCCGCTCCGCGACCTCGGGGCGGACCAGCGTGGGCAGCCGCGGGCGCGCGGCGGCGGGCGTCAGCCGCGCCGGCACGGCGGAGCGCAGGGCGGGCGGCGGCAGCGGCACGGTGTCGCGGGTAGGCACGGGCGAGCGCAGCAGCGCCTACTCGCGCGCGGGGACGGGCGAGCGGACGCGTGCCGTCAGCCGCGCCGGCACCGGCGAGCGTGAGCGCACCAGCGCCATGAGTCGTGTGGGCACCGGCGACCGCACCTCCGCCGGCACCTATCGCTCCTCCCGCCGCGGCGGCAGCGGCCGCACGCCGCGGGGCGCGTCACCCGCGCCCTCGCCCTTCGAGGCGGCGGCGGCGCTCGGCGACCTGGAGGAGGCGTCCGAGTACGACGGAGGCGCCACGGTGGTGGGCCCGGGGCCCGTCAGCGGCGGGCCCAGCCTGCGCGGGGCGGCGGGGGCGGGGCAGGAGGACGGCGGCCGCACCTCGGGCGGCTCGGCGACGCGCAGCGCGCTGGGCTCGGCGCAGGCCAGCGCGCCGCTGCCGCTGACGGACCGGCCCAGCGGCGCCACGGGCGTGGCGGGGCTGCTGGAGCGGCTGTCGCACGCGGTGCGCTCCAAGGTGCTGGGCGGCATGCGCTCCGGCGGCGTCAGCCCGCGCACCTCCATGCCGGGGGCCGGCGCGGGCGAGCGCGGCGAGCGCGGGCACGGCGGCCGCGGCCGGGTGGACCTGGCGCCGCCGCCGCCCTCGCCCTACGGCACCGCCACGCCGCACGGGCCCTACGCCGCCAGCGCGCGCCGCAGCGCGGCCGGGATGGACGGCAGCCGCGGCGTCAGCGGCGGCGGCGCCTCGCCGCATGGCGCACAGTCACCGGGCGGGCAGTTGAACGCTGGAGCCGCCGCAGGCCCTGGACCCAGCCGCATGGGCCGCGGGCCCGCGCCGGTGCGGCAGGACAGCTGGGCCATGCTGGTGCCCAGCACGGACGCGCTGCGGGCGGCGGCGGCCGCGGCGGCGCGGCAGCAGCAGATCATGGACGACGCCTACGTGCGGCACCGGCTGCAGACGTGGCTGCATGACAGTCAGGTCGCGCTGCGCGCCAACTCGCTGACGTCGATGCAGCCGTCGCCCTTCGCGGCGCCGGGCGTGGGCCCCGGAGCTGGCACCGGCGGCCTGGGCGGCGGCGGTGGCGGTGCCTTCTCGCAGCAGGGCTCGCTGCAGCGGCGGGCGAGCGAGGCTGCCTCGTCTTTGTTTCTGCACACCATTGCCGAAACGCCGGCTGGGGGCCCGGGCGGCGAGGACGCAGGGCCGAGCGCTGCGGCGCTGGGCTCGCTTGTGGGCGGGAATGCCGCCTCCGGCGGCGGCGCGTCAGTGGCGGCGGTGATGTCACGAGTGGTGTCACGGGGGAGAGATGCCAGCAGCACAAACATCCTACCGACCCTGCCGTCAATGCAACGGCGACTGACGCGGGACGCCTCTGCCAACGCAGCGGGCAGCAACGCGGCGGCGGCAGCAGCAGTGGTGCTCGCAGAGCAGGGCAGCATGTACGGACCTGGCGGCGGCGGCGGTGGCGAGGACGACGGGCCGGACCCCGTTACTGAGCAGCTGAAGTTCAGTGAGGGGACACGGCAGCGTCGCCTGCTGCTTCGCGCCATCTCACGGGAGCGGCACATGCCGGGGCCGGGGCAGCTGGTGGCGGCAGGCAGCCTACCGCGCACTGGCAGCAGGGGCGCGGCGGCAGCGGAAGCCGTGGCGGCGGCAGCCGGTGGCAGCGGTGCAGATGCGTCCTCCCCCGCTGCAGGTGCAGGCGGCCAGTCACCGCAGGCTCCGGCTCCGGCGGGCGGTGAGGGGAGTGGCGGTGGCGCTGCTGACACGGCCGCGTCCGCATCCGCCAGCCGTGCACTGCCGCAGCGCTCCCGCTTTGGCTTTGGCTTGGCCGGAACGTCCGCCGCCGAGGAGGCCAACGCATCGCTGACACAGCTGCTGCAGCGCAGCTTCCGGCGGCGGCACTCAATGCCCTCGCAGGACCCGGACACGCTGGAGAACGTGCGCGTCATGCTGGGCGTGAGCGCGCTGCTTAACGGCAGCCCCGCAGATGGCGGCAACGGCTTCGGCATCGCCGCAGCAGGCGGCGGGGGCTCAGGCAGGCCCCTGCAGCCTTTTACCAGCATGGACGGCCCGGGGGCGCGCGGTTTCGCAGTGCCTCGCAGCAGCTTCGCGACGCGAGCTGGGCCTGGGGAGGCCGCCGGCGATGTCCACCACCCGGGCGTGGGTGACTACGCCACGGAGCCGCTGTTGCTACTGAAGGAGGCGGTTGCGAGGCTGGAGAGCCTCGGCCTGGTGGCGGAGTCACGCCGAGGCAGTGGCGCGCACCGCTCCCCAGCGGGCCGCGCCCGGGGCTATGGGCACAGCCGGCTGGGTGAGGCGCCACGGGAGGAGGACGAGAGGACCCTGTCAGGCCGGACAGACAACGAGCGAACGATCTCGGGGCGTACGGGCGACGGCACGTCGGGCGGCGAGGAGCGGGGGAGATACAGCTTGGACTCTGCAGCCGGGACCAGCAGCATGGAGGGGCTTGGGCGAAGTGCTGCCCAGTATTCGGGCAGCGGCGTCGCTGACGGTCGCACCAGCAACAGCACACGTGGCGACAGCATTGACGCAGGCAGCTCTGCAGCGCAAGCCAGCAGCAGCGGCGCAGCCGGCGCGCCCGAGCCGGCGCCGCGCTCGCCGCGCTTTTGGAGCGAGCTGGGCGGCGCCTCGGCGGCCGCCCGTCAGCACGTCCCGGGAGGCGCTGGAGCATCAACGTCTGGTGGGGGCGGGGGTGCGGGCGCGGGTGCCGGTGTGGTTGCGGACAGGCTGCTGTCACGCGGCCGCCAGCGCGGCCTGCTGCGGCGGCACTCGCACAGCGGGTCGGAATGCAGCGTCAGCCGCGGCGCGTCGCCGTCTCGCATGGGCCCCGGCCGCAATGCCGTTGTTGCTGCATCGTCCTCGGCCAAGCCGTCCTCATCGGGTCAGCTGCCGTGGCCGCTTGCGCCAGCACTCTCAGTGGCCGCCTTCTCTGGCGAGTCGGCAGCGCATGCACCACCGCGCGTGCAGCAGCGGCTTGCAGACCGCGCGCCGGAGATTCAGCCGGCGTACGGGATTGGCGCCGCTGGCGGCAGCGGCAGCAGCGGCGGCGGCGCTGCATCCAAAGCGGCGGCAGCGGCAGACGCGGCGGAGCACAGGCGGCAGGCGCTGGCACTGCACCATGTGTTTGGAGAGCAGACCGACAGCTTCTTCCGCCGCTCCCGGACCTTGCCCGACGACTGCGACGAAGCTGGCATTATGGCGGCTGTCGCGGCGGCGGCTGCAGCGGAGCTGCACCTGGGCCCCGGCGCGCCGCCGGCTGGGCGCGGGCACAGCGCGGCTGGGGGTGTCGGCAGCAGCCGTGACCCCAGCACCAGTGGCCCTACTTCAAACGGCCCGCCGCGCCCATCGCCACTGGTTCCGCCGCCGCCGCTTGTCATCCCCCTGCCGGCAGGCGCGACGCCGGTGTACCGGCAGAACCTAGCCCATGCACAGCAGAGTGCCGGGCCACTCATGCCAGGCCCAGCGCCGGCGACATTCGGCACGCCGGCTTCGAACGCTGCCACCGCGGGCTCGCGTGCCTCGGGCTCATCCAGCCTCGCGCCCTCTTCCGCGTCAAGCGTAGCAGCGGGCGGACCGGGGGCCTTGTTGCGCGGCGGCAGCTCGCTCCGACGCCAGGCGGCCGCTAGTGCTGCGGCAGCCACCGCGGCTGCACATGGGCACCACGGCGGAGATGCCGAGCGCGCTGCCGCTGCAGCGGCCTCAGCCGCTGCGCTGGCGGAAGCGGCGGCCACGCCCGGCTCTGGCGCTAGCTCAGGCAACGGCCACACGCCCAGCACGACCACGCTACATGACATGGCGGCGGCCATGAATCGCTTCCACCGCCAGCAGCCGTGGGCGCTGGGGCCAACCGGTCTGGAGGCGCAAGGCGGCGCCGCGTCAGCGGCCTCGCATGAAGCAGGCGCCCCAGTGCCGGCCGGAGCCCGGCCGCCAAACGCCGCCACCAGGGCGGCTGAGGGGGCCGTCGCTAACAACCCCTTCTTCGACGCCGGGCCGGAGGCAGAGGTGGAGTCGGAGGGGCTCACTGGCGCGGCTGAGCGCGACTTTGCAGGTGACGACATGCTTCCCGTGGCGCTCTTCGGCAACCCGCTGGCGCGCATCTCGCCTGGCAGCAGCCGCACCAGCCGTGCCAGCCGCCAGGTGTTGCCCATGCTGCCGGCCGCGGACGCTGCTGCTTTGGCAGCGGCAGGAGGCGCAGGGACCGGAGGTGGGGGCGGAGCGCGAGGCGCACCCGCGGCCGGGCCAGCAGAGCACGGGGGCGGCAGCCGCACCGGCAGCGCCCAGTCAATCACGACCGCACCCCAGCTAGCGGCGGCGGCGGCAGTCGCGGCGCAGCTGGCGGCGCTGCGGCAGGGCCTTGATACGGGCGGCGGCGGCGGCGGCGCAGCTGGTGCAGGTGCTGGCGGTGTGGACAGCATGGGTATCTACAGCAAGTCGCCGTCCGGCCGCTCCGCTGCCACAGCGGCGACCGACCCGACGCCCCTGCCTAATGACCAGCTGTTGCTGCTGCTGGACGCCGAGGCAGCAGTGGCGACCATGCAGGCGGCATCTGGTGGCGCCGGCAATCGCGGCAGTACCGCCGCCGCAGTCGCCGCAGCCCTGGCGGGTGGCAACGCTCCTACGGGGGCTACCAATAACGACGCGGTCGCAGCAGATAGCAGTTTGGGGTCCGGCATCCCCGACGCGACAGGGCGGCAGGCGGGGCGAGATGCCGGTAACGGGGTGGCCGCGGCTTCTCAGCCGTCTTCGTCGGTGGTTCCGCCATCGCCCTTCACCAAGAGCCTGTCCGGCAGGAGCCCCGACACCGGTCTGCCCGCGTGGGAGGAGCCACGCAGCGGTGCTGCGGGTGGTGTGGAGGCTGGCGTGGCCGCAGCAAACGGCAACGACGCTGCGACTGCCGTCCCGCCTGCAAGGAAGTTCCGAGTTGCTGCGCTGGCGGCGGCGGCAGCAACCGCTCTCGCAGCGCGCCGGGGCGCCACGGCCGCCACGGCCGCCAGTGGGGATGCGGCGCTGCGGGCCCGCAGAGGCACGCCGCCGCCACCTCCTGCGGCCTCGCTGTCCCTGATGGTGCAGGGCATGTTGCGCGCGGAGAACACAGATGCGGCTTCGGAGCTCTCCCCCGCGCCGCCGTCGTTTGGCTCGATGGCGGGCGAGCAGCTGAACCAGCCGCCGCCGCAGGCCGCGCAGTCGCTGCAGTCACCACACCCAAGGCAATACACCCGCCAATCCTCCGCTTCGCAGCCAATTGGCCCCGTGGCTGAGGCAACGGAGTCCGCGTCATCCTCTTTACTGGCGGGGCAGGCAGGCGGCGACGGCAGTGGCCACGGCAAGAGAAGTGGCGGCGCCACTG
Source organism: Chlamydomonas schloesseri (assembly GCA_016834595.1). Classification (NCBI taxonomy): domain Eukaryota; kingdom Viridiplantae; phylum Chlorophyta; class Chlorophyceae; order Chlamydomonadales; family Chlamydomonadaceae; genus Chlamydomonas; species Chlamydomonas schloesseri. Next base: position 642,169 of record JAEHOD010000003.1, read on the forward strand.
GCACCGGACTGGACAGCGCACCTGGTGTTGACGTTGCGGCGGAAAGCTGGGGTGCCAGCACAATCACAGTAGCGGCCCTGGCGCTCGCTCCGGGCTCTGGCGGTGCTGCCGAGTGCCCGGCCAGTGGTGGCAGCGGCGTGTACTCTTGGGCGCTTGGTGCAGGCCGTGGCAGCGTGCGCGGCAGCACGCTCCTCCTGAGTGCGAACGGCAGCGCCACTGGCGGCGCCAGCCTGAACAGCCCGTCCTTGTCCACGGGCGCACCGGCGCACGAGTCGGTGGCCAGCCGCGTCAGCAGCTTTGGCACCCCGCTGCTGCCCATGCCGCCCGCAAGCACGCAGCAGCATACCGGTGTGGCATTTGGTGGCGCCGGGGTGGTGGACGGCCGCAGCAGCGCTGGCAGCGGCGTGAGACTGGCCGGCGGGGCGTGGCCGCTGGAGGCAGAGGGTGCACCGCCAAGCGGCAGCAACTCCGGCACGCGCGCAGCTGCTGACGCGGCGCGCGGCAGCGCAGGCGGCCGCCCTGCCAGGGGCTGGGCTGACCGTGTGTCGCGGCTGCCGCTACCCCAAGGCGCTGCCCCGGGAGAGGCAGGCGCGGCCGCCACTGCTGCTGGCGGCCCGTCTGCTCGCAGCGCAGCCGTGCAGCAGCTGCTTCGCGGCCTGCTGGTGTCCGCTCTGCGCCGCAGGACGGAAGCCGCGGCAGGGCCGCAGCCGCTGCAGCCCCAGCCGCACGAGGACGCCGCCTCTGGAGTCGCGTCAGCCGCACGGGAGGACAGAGGCGCGCCGGGCCCGGTGTGTGAGGGTCGCACCGAGGACGGTTACGAGGGCCTCCCCGACGGCAGCTCGCCCGCTGGCGTCTCCCTACCGCAGCCGCAGCGCCTCGCAGCGCCCGGCCCCGCAACCGCGCCGGCGGTGCTGGAGTCGCCAGTGCTCGGCAGCGGCGGCTCGCCCATCGCCGCGCCCTTCACCCGCCTCAGCGGCTTCAACACCGACCGCACCGCGACCCCGCCGGCCGACTCCGTTGCCGCGGTGCCGGGCCCCGGCGCGGCGGCGTTGGTGCACGTGAGCGCCGTCAGGGGCTCCGCCGGGGGCTTCGGCTCGCTTGCGGCCATCCCCACGGACCCGGCGCAGGGGGCAGGGGCCGCCGTTGGCGGAGGCGCGGACTCCGGCGTCGACAGCGCCGCTGGCAGCGTGTACGGCAGCGGCGGCCCGCATAGTGGCGGCATCGGCGGCACAGCCGCCGCAGCCACCGGCCCGCGGCGCGGCTTCTTGCCACCGCGTCTGCAGGTGGTCGACGGTCTCGGGGGCCAACGTCCGGGCCCAGGCTCGGCCTACGATGCGCTGCGCTCGCCGCACGGCAGCTCGCCGCTGGGGCCGCTCGGCAGCACCGGCGCCGCCAGCGCAGGGCCTACTGCCGGCGGTGGCGCACAGGCGGGGTACAGCTCATACGGCAACAGCGGGTACGGCAACAGCGGGTACGGCACGCACAGCGGCTACAGCGGCTACGGCAGCGGCCAGGGCACGGGCACGGGCACGGGCACGACCAGCACCCCGCGCGTCAGCGCGCCTGGCACCGCAGGTGGCGGCGGCGGCAGCCGCCGCCCAAACCCGCCGCCACCTGCGGGCGGCCGGCGGCCGCCGCCGATTCGCACGGTCAGCAGCCGCCGCCGGGGTGACCGTGATCACTACCAGAGCCACGGCAGCCGCACGCTGAGCCCCGCACGGCGCGCGACCGCTGTGAGCACAGACACGTGGACTCCCAAGGACGTGGCGCGCGCACGCGCCGCCGGCGGGCCCCGCGACGCGGCGGAGATGGAGGCAGCCCTGTTTGGTGGGTGTGGGTGGGGGCGGCGGGGCTCCGCGTGCCGAGGGCGGCGCGTGCAAAACCCATCGTCGATTGACGACTGCCTGATAACCTGCATCGCTTTGCTGAGTCATGGCCTAATGATGGTTTGCTCCTCACCCACCCACCCACCCACCTGATCACCCCCGCAGCGCCTATGCAAATGGCCGCGGGGCGCGACCCTGTTCTCAGCGCCATTCGCCAGCGCACGCCCATGGCCCCAGCCTCGCGCCAGATCTCCCGCCAGAACACCCGCCGCCGCCGCGGCAGCGCCGCGCAGCTGAGCGGCAGCTCCATCACCCAGGCCCGCGGCGACTCGTCGTATGGCGTACTCACCAGCCCCTCCGCCGCAGTGGCCGCAGCCCACACCGTCAGTGGTGTGCTCGCTGGCGGCGTGTCGCGCTCCGCCAGCTTCGTGACGGCGGCGGCGGCCGCGGCGGCCCGGCTGCTCAGCGGCGGCCGAGTAAGCACGACGGGCAGCGGCAGCCGCCGCGACAGCCACGCCGGCACCGGCACGGGCATGGGTATGCCTGTCTCGCCGCGCCGTGCCAGCGCCCTTGCTGCACTGGGCCCCGCGGCGGTTGCGATACAGCAAAGCGCGCCACACCTGCCTGACCTGGTCATCGCCGGCGCCACGGAAAGCGGCAGCGCCCGCGGCGCCCGAAGAGGCGGAGGCGGCTCCGCCGGCGCCCACGCCGCCGTAGACAGCCCCGCCGACACGGACCACAGCGCACCCACCGTGTTCCACAGCGACCACCCCCACCTGGATGACAATGCCGCCGGCGGCGCCGTCCGGCCCAACGGCGGTGAGGACGCCAGCGTGGCGCGCCGCCGCCTGGCCGCGCGCCTCAGCGCCAGCTCCGGGCCGGGCGCCGAGGGCGCGGGCGCCAGCCCCGCCACGGACGCCGCCGGCGCCGTGCCGGCGGCGGCCCGCCACCTGGGCAGCAGCGGCAGCCCGCAGCACGGCCCGCTGCTGGTGGACCCCAGCAGCATGCCCCGGCGCGGCCACCTCCACCCCGACCATGGCCGCGACGATGGCCACGACGGCGATGACGACGATGACGATGATGGCGCGCATGGGCGCCTGGCGGGGCTGACCGACGTGGAGGACCAGGCCGGCGCGCTGCTGGGCACCGCCAGCCGCGGCCGGCGCCGCTACCACCTCCACGGCGAGGGCGGGCTGGACGACGACGACGTGGCGATGGCGGACGAGGAGCGGGACCAGATGGGCGAGTACGGCAAGCACGGGGGCGGCGAGGACGGCGAGGATGCGGGCGGCGAGGACGGCAAGCGTGCCGACGACGGCGGCGAGTACGGCAGCGACCTGTTCGAGGACGAGGATGAGGACCCGGCGCCGTACCTGCACTACTCGGCGTGCTGGGTGCTGCGGCCCTACCACCCGCTGCGGCTGCTGGCGGCGGCGCTCATCAACCACCGCTGGTTCGATGTGGGTGTGCGGGGAGTGTGGCTACGCCTGGGCTGGGCGCGGGCGGCGTAGGGCGCGGGCGGTGGGCCTGGTGGTGTGGAATGGTGCCTGCAGCTCTGCAACTCGACCCTTTGTCGCTCACGTGACTCAGCGCCCCTGTCTCCCGGCCCTCCTGCTCCTTCTCCTGCTGCTGGCTCCACAGAACGCCATGCTGGTGGTGATCCTGGCCTCTTCCGCCACGCTGGCCGTCGACACGCCCCGCCTGGACAAGAGCTCGCCGCTGGGGCGGGCCGTCACCGTGCTGGACATCATCTTCACGGTGAGGGCGCGGGGCGGGGGGCCCACACAGAGCGCGTGCGGGCAGGCAGGCAGGCATGTCAAGCAGATGTGGCGGCGGCGGGGCGGGGCGGGGGCATGTGCTGCGGCTTGCGCGCACTAGTGGGTGGCCGCACTTGGCGGCGCGCGTGCGCTCGCGGGTCTCCGAGTTGTGGACCCAGCTGCCGCCTGCATCAGAACTCAACATCGTCAGATTGACTCGAGCAACGCCGCTGCTACCGACCGCTCCTTGCCCCCAAATATCCATAAGTATCTATGCCTTACATTTGTCGCTACTGCCTGTGCCTCACTCGCCAGTTTGGTTTTGGGTTGAGAATAGGCTGGTATTTATTACAACTCCTCCAACATTGTCGCCCACAGACCATTTTTACGATTGAGATGGTGATCAAGCTGGTGGCCAAGGGCGTGGTGCTGCACCCGCACGCCTACCTGCGCAACGGCTGGGACGTGCTGGACGGCTTCATCGTGCTCACCTCGCTGCTCAGCCTGGGCGTCAGCGGCGCCGGCGCGGGCGCGCTCAAGGCGGTGCGGCTTGTGCGCGCGCTGCGGCCGCTGCGCCTGGTAAAGAGGTGCGTTCGTGCGCGCGACCCTGCATATGCTGCTCGCGCGTATGTGTGCGTGCGTGCGAATCAGGGCCGGATGGGAGGGCAGGACCGGGGCAAGGAAGTGGCGCGGTGCGGTTTCAGGGCGGCAGGCAACAGAAGCGCCGCAGGTAGGGTCTCGCATCCGTCACCTCACTTCCGCGCCGTGTGGCGCACCGGTAGGGCGACTAGCATGTTCGCTTGCTGGCACCAGAACTAGACCTAGACCCGTGACTCCGTGACTCCGTGAGTGACCACCGGCTACTGTGCCGCCGCCTGTGTGCTCACGTGCACGTGCACGCACGCGGCGGGCGCAGGTGGCGCGGCATGCGCCTAGTGGTGGAGACGCTCATCCGGTCTCTGCCCACGCTGGCCGAGGTGGTGGCCTTCGGCGCCTTCATGTTCACCATCTTCGGCATCCTGGGCGTGCAGCTCTTCGCCGGCCGCTTCAGCATCTGCAACCAGGTGTGTGCGTGCGTGCGCGCGTGCGTGCGTGCGGCGAAACACGGCCTGCTGCCGCTTCTGCTGCTGGCGGTGGTACTTGGCCGTGTAGCAGCGCTCAGCGGCATTGTCACGAAGCGGCCATAGCGTCTGCAAACACGCAGCCCCGCTGGCAGTGACGGCACCGGCCGCCAGCCAACGTCCCTGTCCTCGTCGGCGCCAACTGCCCTCAACTGCCTCCAACCGCCGCACCTCCCACACAACACAACACAACCCCTTCCCCAGCACCTGCTCTTCTTAACTTGAATGCATGGAACCCCACCACCACCACCAACTCCACCATCAACAACAACAAAACAAAAACACCTTGCAGACGGTGATCAACGGCACGCGCGTGGAGTACCGCAGCCAGTGCGTGGAGGGCGTGGAGTTCACCTGCACCGACTACGACATGTGTGAGGACGGCCCCGGCAGCACGGAGGCGCGCTGGTGGGGGCCGCCCATGCGCAACTTTGACCACCTGGGCCGCGCCCTGCTGACGCTGTTCACTGTGGTGACGCTGGACGGCTTCATGGAGGTGGCGTGGAGCTGCATGGACGCCACCGGCTACGACCAGGTGCCGCAGCTGAACAAGGCGCCCTGGATGGGGCTGTACGTCATCGCCTTTGTGTTCCTGGGCTCCTTTTTCTGGTGAGGGGAGGGTGGATGGGATGGGAGGGGAGGGGAGGGGAGGGGAGGGGAGGGGAGGGGAGGGGAGGGGAGGGGAGGGGAGGGGAGGGGAGGGGAGGGAGGGGAGGGGAGGGGAGGGGAGGGGAGGGGAGGGGAGGGGAGGGGAGCCGAGGGGAGGGGAGGAGAGGAGAGGAGAGGAGAGGGGAGGCAGGCCTTGACCGGGTCCGCGTGCGGGGCCGGGCTGGGGTCGGGACGCCCTTTGTGCGTTGCGTATGACTCCTTTTGGTCGCTTCGCTAGATCATTCACACGTACGTAAGCGCACGCGGTTTCGTCTTGTTAACATGTGCGGCCGCTGCTGATGCTGCTGCCTCTGCCGCTGCTGCACTACCAGGGTCAACGTGCTGGTGTCGGTCATCATCGACCATTACGCGCGGCTGGTGGAGGAGCAGGGCGACCTGCTGGTTACCAAGCAGGTGGGCAGCAGGAGGGTCGGGGCAGGGCATGGCGGGCGCATGGGTGGTGGAAGGGAGGGTCGGGTGGGGCATGGCGGGCGCATGGGTGGTGGGAGGGTCGGGCGGGGGCGGGGCGGAGTGTGCCGTTGCAAGTCCGCACCAGTAGAGGAAAGCGAGGCCCCATGTTGCTGATTTGCATTGCTGGGATGGGTCTGGCAGCTACGAGTGAATGAAACACGCCGCTGACTGCTGAACGCTGTGCGCTGCCGCCGCCGCGGCACTGGTGCGGGCCCGCCTCAGGCCAAGGAGTACATGAAGATCTTCAAGTTTGAGCGGGTGGGCAAGGACGTGTGGAAGGGCGGCTGCCCGCCCGGCTCCAATTGGCTGCGCCGCGGCGCCTGGGCGGTGAGTGAGTGCTTCTTGCCAGGCACCCCCGGTGGCAGTGATGGTGGCGCCTGCGCCCCCGCCCCCCCCCCCCATTCATTAATTTAACATGCATGGAACCCCCCCCCCCATCTCCTTCTTCATTAATTTCACATGCATGGAACCCCCATATAGGCGCAGTGTTGCTTTACAGCGCTCACGCGCCTGCCCACCCTCGTGTCGTGCCCGGTCCTGATTGCAAAGCACCAGGACTGCACGGTGCCCAGCCACCTGCACCCACCTCGCTACCCCCCTCCGTCGCTCCATGCGCTCGACTCCACCGCGCTTGCTTGACCGCGTGCTTGGATGCCTTGGGTGCCTTGCCCCTCGCCCGCTCGAGCAGGTCGGCTCGCACGCGCGCTTCGACCAGGCGGTGCTGGCCACCATCTGCATCAACATAGCCGCCATGGCCGCAGTGTACGACGGCAGCAGCCGGGCGTACGACGTGGCGCTGGGCATGGTCAACGTGGCGTGCACGCTCATCTTCGCGATCGAGGCCGCCGTCAAGATCACGGCACTGGGCTGGCGCAAGTACTGGCGGGTGAGCCGTGTAGCAGCAGCGGCAGCGGCAGGCCATGTAGCAGCGGCAAGCAGGCGTTGTAACGGCAGGAGGGTCAGGGCAGGAGGGGCTGCGGGCGCTGGGTTGGGGAGCACAGGCCCTGGGGAGCACACACCCATCCCTCTATACCGTACTACACACGCACGCCCACGTGCCCACACATGCCCACACTGTGCCGACACATACGCCCCACCCCCTCAGGACAACTGGAACAAGCTGGACCTGTTCATCGTGCTGGTGTCCATCCCCGACATCGTGGCCACCTTCACCTCCCACAACGCCGCCACCGGCATCGTGACCGCCATGCGCCTGCTGCGCGTGTGCCGCATGTTCAAGCTCATCCGCGGCGCCAAGGGGCTGCGCACGCTGTTCAACACGCTCATCACCTCCCTGCCCGCCATCGCCAACGTGGGCTCGCTGCTGCTGCTCATCATGTGGGTGCCGTAGCTGTACCCCTAGGGGGGGGCGTGGTGCGGGGCGGTGCGATGCAGAGCGCAGTGGAGTGCGGTGCAGAGCGCACAGCTTCACCCTGCTCCCTAATCCCTGTGCCGGTACAACCCACACGCTCCACACGCCGCGACGCCGCACACCCGCCCACACTGCGCGGCCGCCCAACCACAAACGCACGCGCGCCACGCCACGATACGCACATGTGCACGTACACACGATACTGCCTACACAGGTACATCTACGCCGTCATCGGCATCAACATGTACGGCGGGTACGGCAGCCCCTTCGACCAGCCGGGCTCCATCGCCGACTACAACGACATCGGCGCCGCCATGTCCACCCAGTTCCGGCTGTTCAGCGCCGACGGCTGGGGCGACTTGATGGCGCAGGGCATGGGCTGCAACGGCAACCAGTACCAGTGCGACACGGGCGCCGCGGCGCTGGGCGCGGCGGTGTTCTTCTGCAGCTTCGTGCTGCTGGCCACCTTCATCATGTGAGAGCGAGCGGCTGCAGCGGGCAGGGGCAGGAGCGAGGAGGGAGCGAGGAGGAGGAGCGGGCAGGAGGAAGCGAGGGGGGAAAGGTTCACAGGAAGCGAGAGGGCAAGAGGGAGCACGGGTTTGTGTCACAGACGATCCTCCCTTCGTAGTTCCTGCCATGCACCCACGCACAAATGTCCTGCCCTCCCCCCGATGCCCCGCCCCCCCCCCGATTGGTAATGACTGCGCCTGCTCGTCTACTGCACTTGTTCTACCACTTCGCCATATATCCTTGCAACCCCCTGACCCACCCACCCCCGGACCCCCCGGACCCGCACACCGCCCTTCCGTACATGCCCGCCCGCCCGCCCGCCTCTGCCCCCAGGCTGAACCTGGTGATTGCGGTGGTGCTGGACAACTTCATCGACAACGCCCAGCTGGAGGGCTTCCTCAAGACCAGCAACTTCGTGGACCTGCTACGCATGGTCATCACGCTGAGGGTGGGTGGTGGCCATGGGAGTGGGCGGGCTGGCGGGTGAGAGAAAGGAGGAGGAGCAGGAGGCCCACACCAGGTTGGGAAGGGTGGGTATGTGAAGAGGGGGCGGGAGGTCGCAACAGCCGGCACCGAGGGGCGCGGCACACTTGGATGCACGCTAGCTCGGGTTCGTGTCTTCATGCATACGTCACCCCCACACCGCTGCATTCCCACCGTCAATACCACTACCACTGCCACCGCCACCCCGCGGCACTGCTGTCCTGTGGTCCTGCCCACCTCAACCGCTACCTTGACCGCCACCACCCTCGGCACTGTTGCTGCTGCTGCCGCTGCTGCGCCCACCCCAGGTGTTCGTGCGGCTGATGCGCATAAAGATCGACCTGCTGCGCCAAGTGGACCGCAGCCGCGCGCTGGCCAACGGCCCCCGCCTGGCCTCCAAGCGCCTCATGCGCTCGCGCGCCTCCACCTTGGGCGGCCTGTCCGTCGCCACCGGCGGCGGCCTGTCCGTCGCCACAGGCGGCGGCCTGGGCGGCGGCGGCGGCGGCGGCGGCCCCGGCAGCGTCGGCGGGCCCGGCTCTGGCCCCATCAACTCGCCCTCCGTCGTGTCCATGTCCTCGCGCGTGTCCGGCGAGCTGCTGCCGCGCCTGGCCAAGGCCGTGTCCCGGCTGGGCGGCAGCGGCCGGCTGCATTCGGGCTCGCTGGCGGCGCTGCTGGGCCTGGGCTCGCCCGATGCCGCCGGCGGCGGCTCGCAGGGGCTGCTGGGCGCGGCGGGTGGAGGGGGCGGCGGCGGTGCGCCGCAGCGGCGCGCCAGCAACGCCTCCATCCTGCTGTCCACCATCCAGCCCGTGCTGCCGCGGCGGCAGGACAGCGTGGTGCTGATGGCGGCGGAGGCCATCGCGGCGCGCGCCGCCGTGGCGGCCGCGGCGGGCAGCACCGGCGGCGGCAGCGGCACCGCCGCCGCCGCCGCCAGCATGGGCGCCGGCTCCGGCACCACGGGCACCACGTCCTTCGCGGGCACGCTGCCGCCCAGTGCCGGCCGGCGGCGCATGACGGCAGACGACGCCGCGGCGCTGGCGGCGCCGGGCACGCCCCGTACCGGCGGCGACGGCCCGCAGAGCGGCGGCACGGCGGGCGGCAGCAACGGCCCGCAGAGCGGCGGCAACAGCGACGGCGAGGGCCCGCGCAGCGCGGCCTCCAGCGGCGGCCGCAGCCACCGCTCCGCCGGCAGCGGCAGCTTCTTGGGGCTTCGCGACCTGCGGGAGGCGGTGCTGCGCCGCCGCCGCCGCAAGTCGCTGCTGGGCATGCACTCCTCCTCCTATGCGGCCGCCGTGGCCACGGCCTCGGCGGCGGCGGCGGCGGCGGCGGGGCCGTCCGGCGGCGCGTCGCCGCACGCGCACCAGCTGCGGAACGGCGCCGGCGCCAGCAGCAGTGCCGCCCAGAGCCCCAGCGCGGGCGGCAGCGCGGCGGAGCCAAGCATGAGCAACGCCGATTCGGGCGGCACCCACACCGACTGCGCCGTGAGCAGCGCTGGCGGCGCCGGCCCTAGCAGCGGCGACCGCCCCAGCCACGGCCGAGGCCGCGCCGGGCGCGGGCGTGGCGGCGGCCACAGCCGCCGGGCGCTGCCGTACTCAGGCCTGATCCTGGCCACGGCGCCGGCCCCTTTCTCTGGCGCGGCCAGCACCCACAGCGGCGCCGGCGGAGGCACCACCGGCAGCGCTTCCTCGCTGACGCTGCTGCCGGGTCCGGCCATCCGGCTGGGGGGCGAGGGCAGCAGCCGCCCGGGCTCGCCACTGCCGCTGCCGCCGCCGGCAGGCCGGCGCCGCAGTATGGCGGGGGGGCTGGAGGGCTACAGCGCGGCCAGCCCGCTGGCGCGGTCGCACGCCATCAGCAGTGGCGTCCTCCCCGTTGCCGTGGGCGGCGAGCGGAGGTCCTCGCCGTTGCCCACGCCCCGCTCGCTCGGGCCGACGCGCGCCGCACGGCCGTACGGCGGCGGCTCGGGCGACGGGACGGCGCCTGTGTCGGGCTCCAGCCCCACTGCCGCCACCACCACACCGACCCGCGCCTCCGCGAGCGCGGGCCAAGTCGACACGGCACTCCCCGCGGCCGCCTTTGGCAGCGTGGTCCCTGTCGCAGCCGGCGTGTCAGGCAGCGGCGTGTCGGGTAGCGGCGGCACCACCAGCGGCGGGGCCGCCGATGCCGCCGGCACCCGGCGCAGCGCCAGCGGAGGAGGAGGAGGCGGAGGTGGTGCAGCTCGCGGCGCCGCCAGTCGCCATCGGGCGGCACTGCTGGCCAGCTCTGGTGCCCTTGGTGGAAGCCACGGCGGCAGTGGCAGTGGCATCCCTGTCGGCGGCGGTGGCGGCGGCGGCGGTGGCTCACACCATGATACACGGCCGCCTAGCCGCCTGAGCTCCATGTCGGCCGTCGGGCCAACTGCCAGCTACGCCGCAGCAGCGGCTGCGGGTGCGGCCGTGGAGCCGGGTCCAGAGCACGATGCAGCGCAGCCAAGTCGACCGCAGCACACGGGGTCTCCACTGCCGCCGCGCTCTCCCCCGCCCGCCACAACGCGCTAGTTGAGTTGAGCCGCCCGGTGTCGTCCGCAAGCGGCCTGATCGGCAGCTTGCGCGCCACAGGTGGATTGGGGCAGCCATGGCATGACATTTACAAACGCGCTGAAACGCACCGCGGGAGTAGGGACTAACAAGGGCGGCGAGCGCGGTTTTGGGTTATGACTAATGAGTGAGAATACTTGCGGGTTCCGGAGCGCGGCGGAAGTGCTATGCCTGGTGCGAAGGTCTGCTGGACCTCGCTGCTGCGTGTTTGGTGCGCGCGCAGTGGGCGGGTCTCAGCAGCGCCGAAGCTCTTTTGGCAGACAAGGCAAACGCGCGGATGTGAGCAAGTGGGTGCATAGGCATGCGCAGGGCCGTGCCCACCACCTGCAGGGCTGCGTTATGAGTGGGTGCGCTTGCCTGCATTGAGGGTGGGCGCAGCAGCGTGCGGTGTTGATCCCGAGTGTGGAGGGATGAAGACTTACTCAAGTCCTGCCTGTTTGTGTGTGTGCCGTATGCTTATATGACTGTTGTGCTACGTGGCCACGCCGGCGTCATGCGTGTACATGGCACTGGCCAGTGATCCCTCCTCAAGTACGGTGTGCACAATGTATGTGCACGTGTGTGCATGTCGGGTTTAGTATCGCACCCGCGCGGGCAAAAGGAGTGAAGGAAGTGGCTGTTACGGAAACCCCAGCGAACGAGAATGACAGGATACTGCACCCAGCAGTGGCACGTGCATGTATGGCATAGCCGTCCGTGGGTCGCGGAGCGCAGGCGCAGGACAGGGCATTGACCGATGGAACTGTGAGCTAGACAGGTGGACGGAAGGCTGGCTGGTGGCAAGGTCAGCAGGAGTGCGGTATATAGAAATTCAAACACGTGCAGGCTTTTGGGGACGCCTGCATAGCTAGGTCTGGGCAGTGTTCGGCAGATATAGTACAGTGGTGTTAGGCAGATGTTAGTATGTGCATCAAGGTGTGCCTGGCAAGGCGACGTGTAGCATGAGTAGTGCTATGTTTCGAAATCGGAAACACCGGCGCGCACTGCAGACCTTTGATGCAGAGTGTGGTGCAGTGCATGCGGGGATGGCAGGCAAAGGATGACGCAGCCGGCGGCGGAACGTGCAGCAATGCGGTGCCGGTACCAGACGTGTGCGGTGGTCATGTGTAAAATCGTCGGGATTCAGCGCTCATATATGTCGAGTACCTGTGCTCAAGGTGGGAGGGGGGCCGCGCTGCATTTACATGCCCTCATCTCACGTTGCGCGGTCAGTCGCATCCCCGAGTTGGGGGCAACGTGTTGCAAGGGGGGCTAGGCTGAGCTGGCTACACAGGAGTGGTGTGGGGGCGCATTTTTGCCTCTGCCCCGACTGCCTATGACTTGCTGGTATTGCGGGGGGTGGGATCATCAGACATGTCCGGGGCGCCGCACACCTGTCCCCTTGCTTTCATCATCGACGGGGCGGGGGCCAGAGGGGGGGGAGGCCTAGGGTCACATCAGCTCGTCGAGGCCCATCGTGCGGCAACCTCATGCAAAGGCTTCCTCTCACACCTGTAAGTCTATGCGAATTCAAGGCAAGCCGCAATAAAACACTCAATTTATTTTCGCACTTACAATAGCAGCAAAATGCTCCAGCGACCACTCCGGCCCGCGGCCGCTCGACTACCGACTGGTTCGCACTGTTTTCGCGCAACTTGCCACAGGCGCCCAGCCTACGGCCGGTGCGGCACCATTCCTGCAAATACAGCTACAGGTGCCATCAGGAGCCGCTGCGCAGCATCCGCAACAGATCCTGCTCCGGTCATGTCGTCGGATGGGAACTCGGATGGCAACACCGCGAGAGCCGAGTCGCCGGAGCTGCAGCGCATCCACGTCACGCGCGTCAGAAAGGCCTCGAGCCTTTCATTTACCTGAATCACCCAGCGGCGCCCGTCCAGGTCACCTGCGGCGCGTCTGCCGCCAGCGCCGGACAGGACTGGCTGCCCCGCGCTATCAAGGCCAAGCTGGTGCTGGATGGCTTCCTGTGCGACAACCTCACGTCCGTGGACAACGCGGCGCTGGACGAGGGCTACGCGCGCGCGCTCATACGCCACTCCGCTGGCACCGCAGCTGGCGATGCAGCTGCTGCAGCTGCTGCGCCCTCCGGCCCTCACCAACCGGCGGCCGCACAGCCCTGCGCGCCCTACCCGCTCCTCCGTGACCTGTGTCTCGACTACCGTGGCAGCTCGGCCGAGCACCTGCTGCGCGGCTCGCTGATGCCGGCCCTGGAGCGGCTGGCCATCTACAGCGTCGATAACAGCCGCGCTAACGACAAGAGCAACGGCTGGGACCCGTACGGCGAGTTGGCGGAGGAGGACGAGGAGGCGAGGCACCTGGGGGGGCACCACGTGCAGCGCTTCCCGCCCACGCCCCCAGACTACTTTGCGCTCCCCTGGCTGCGCGAGCTGACCATTGATGACTCCGACTTTATGTACGGCAGCCGGAAGTGGTACGAGTGGTCCGCGTTCAAGGACCTGCCCTCGCTGGAGAGCCTGACCTGGGCAGGTAAGGGCGCGTGCAGGGGACCCCTGGGCGCGTGTCTGCGTGGAGGGAGCGCAAGGAAACCCGGAACGCCAGCGCGCAGTGCGCCTGCTGTATGTGGGGTAACGGTGGAGGCGTGCGGCTGGCGGCTGGCGGCTGGCGGCTGGCGGCTGGCGGCTGGCGGCTGGCGGCTGGCGGCTGGCGGCTGGCGGCTGGCGGCTGGCGGCTGGCGGCTGGCCTGGGTGCCGTGGGTGGCCTGGGTGGCGGTAGCATAGGGAGGGCGCGGTTATGGTTGGAGAACACTCTTCGGGTAGGGCGCATGGCAGGTCGTGGATGTGGCATTGGCGTACGGATGCATGCATGCTGCCACCTGATTGAGGTGTGCACGCACCCATGGCAGGTCCACAACCAAGTAATGGACACATGCACATGTCACACACACTCCCTGCGCTATGCATTATTCGCATTTTAGAGCATGTCCTTGACTCTTTGCTGGCATGCATGCCTGCCGCATATGGTTCCTCGCCCCTGCTGCTGCTGCTCACATTGCAGGCGCCCGCGAGGACTACCTGCGGGGAGGCATCACCGACGCGCTGCCGGCGCTGTCCGGCCTGCGGCACCTGGTACTGCATTCTGTGGAGGGCTGCCCCGAGGGCCTGTCGGAGCTCAAGCAACTGGAGAGCATCCACGCCACAATCCTATGCCTGCACGACTACTGGGACGACCTGTCTGACTGGGACCTGCGCGGCCTCAGCAGCCTGCGGTGCGCCTCGTTTGCAGGGAACGTGGTGCAGCGCATGGGCCTGCCGTGCATGGACGGCTCGCTCACGTGCCTGGAGAGCGTCTGCCTGGCGAACATGAAGGTGTGCGTGTCGGGCCGCTTTGAATGAGTGGGTAGTGAAGGACCAGGCATCCTGTTTGCGTTGGAACGAGGCCGTCCTCCGGTCCCAGGCGGCGCCTTGTGCCCTTACGTTGTCACACACTCACACCCTGACATCCCACGCTGCCCTGCCCTGCCCGTGGTCGCTGTCGCCGCTCCTGACGTAGATCACCCTGCGCGCACTGGACCCGAAGCTGGCGGCGATGCAACTGGAGCTGAAGCAGCAGCTGCAGGAGCAGCAGCAGCAGCAGGAGCACGAGGGCAAGCGGAAATCCGACACCAGGGAGAATCCGCTGGCGCAGGCGGTGGCGGACCGGCTGGCAAGCGGCACGGCGGCCTCCCGGCTGTTCGACCCGCTGCAGGACGTGTTTGAGGCCTTCGTGGCGCCCTGCGGCGTCGCGCTGCCCAACATCCGGAAGGTGGAGGTCGAAGATGTCTATTTCGACTTGGCAGGAATGTATTTCTATGAGGACCTGTACCAGGGGCCGCTCAGCTTTGACCCCCGTTCCGGCGGTTTCTTCCAGTGCGCGGCTTCGGGGCAACGCTGGCGTGCACGGCTGTGGGCGCGCGGCAAGCGTGGCAGGAGTTGTGAGTATAAGCGGCCGCGCGAGATAGTTACCAGTAATCCCGAGGCAAACGAGCTGGTGTGGGCGTTGCACCGCTTCAAGGTCGTGTTTGAGGTGGGGGTGTGAGTAACGGGATATGGTGTGCTGCGTAGTGGTCAGGCGTTTGTCATGTGATGATGAGTGCGTTGCCAGTGTTGCCCTGAGCTTCACGGCAATGGTGAGCCCACGAAAGATGTGAAGGCTATCAGACTGCCGTGGAATGTGAAGCGCCATTGATGTTGTCACGCAGTTGCCCCCCTAACCAAAGTGGGGGGTTTGTGGGACAGGACACATTGCGGCGAGGCGTGATGGTTGCGTCAATGACACCTGGACTAGACCCGTGCACGAGCTGCTCTGCACGATTGCTGAATAAGGGAATGAAAATTACAGGCTATCAAATTGTTGTAGCATGTGAAATGTAAGTGATGGCGGGACGGCCATCCTGCCCGGCCGGACCAGACGTCCAGACATGGACGGAGGGGGCAGCGCAGTCAGGCATGTTGAGGTTGGGGAGCTGAGCCCCTTGTGCTATGGAAGTCACACACCGAACGTAGGGGCAACATAGATGCTGCAGGTGCTTGGTGTTGGTATGTGACGCTAGGCTGCGGCTGGGTCTAGTGCAGTACGGGATGGGGCAGGGGTGTGTGCCGTCGCCCCACCCAGTCACCCTGTATCATACTCAGTGCAAGAGCTTATACAGAATTCGTGTGTGTGTGTGCTGCGCTGATTGTCATTCTGTACAACTCTCCATTATGGCCACCTCGCGCGACTCCTCGCCCAGCAAGCAGCGGCCGACCTACCCCGCGTGGCTCTATAAGCTGCGCCGGCGCGTGTGGAACTTCATCGAGGACCTTCTTGAGGTATGCTTAAACCTATCAGGCCGTCGTGCGAGCTTTCGGCCGCGCGCAAGTGCTGACCCGCCAAAATTGCGTTTTGCAGGAGTTCGGCCCCTGGATTAAGTGGCTGGTGTTCGACGCTCTCTTGACACTGATTGTTGGCTTCATCGCTTCCCGTTTCGAGGCGACGAGGCCCATTTTCGAGGCTGTCGGCTGGCTCTAAAGCTTCTGGCCCGCTTTGTCGGCAGCGCCTGTGGGCGCATCTGTACATATTAGCATTTTACTGTGACAAATTTATAGCGTGAACTACCATAGAAGCTCGAGAGCAAGCAAAGGAGAGCAAGCAGACATGTTGGCAGCGGCGTCTTGGCGGCAAGCGCTTCAGGCGCTTCGTGAGGTGGACAGTGTCCACCCCTGGCAGCTAAGAGAAACCCAGATGGTGAGCGCGGGGCGAGCGCTGCGCTTCTTTGCGCGGACGCGCAGCGGGCGGGCGGGCTCGTTGCTCAAAACCTCTGCCAACACGCGCACGCTGCCGACGTCTCCTCCACCGTCCCCAGGGCCCCTACCTCGCCCTTGAGGGCGTCCCTCTAGAAATGGTGCGTGCTTGAGCGCATGCATATGTATGACCGTCACAGAATGGTGTCAGGGCCTTCTTGAGAGCGTTGCCGTTTCGCCAGCTGACGCATGCCGCGCCGTCACGCTTGTGTTCCCGGTGTGGCGTACAGCCCCTGGCCGCCGTGCCCGGCACCGGCACCGCTGCTACTGTCGCCGCGCCCCCGGCACTCCTGGATTACCACGTCTGCTACAACCACTCCTACCAGGTGCCCGTCATGCACTTCCGCGCCCTGTCGCTGGGTGAGCTGTGAGCGAGCGAGCGAGGGGTCAGCCTACAGCGGAGGGCTGACGGGTAAATAGGTTGACGCTGGGCGGCGTAAGGCGTGGACATGTGGGACCTGCCAGCACCTGCGCTTCCTTGTACTACGCCTGTTGGGAATACACCTGCACTCGAGCTGGTGCTGCCGCCCAAAACACCCCGCGTGCTGCTTTGCTGTGTTAATGGTTGTTTGCATGGTGGTTGCCGTACCGGTATTGGCTGCGCGCGCAGACACGGCCCTGCCGCTGGCGCTTGACGCGGTGGCGGCGCTGTTCGACAGCTGGCCGCAGCGGCCGGAGCAGCTGGCGGGATTCGTGGGGCTGCAGGTGCGGGCGCGGGGCGGAAGGGGCGGCAAGCGAGCTAGCGAGGAGGGGGCGGCCACGCGCGGGCAGCTGTGCGGCGCGGTGGGCGGCATTGGGGAGGGGGAGCGACGGACACTGAGGAGTTCGCGGCATGGGCATAGACGCGCCAGCCCTTTTCCTCTTGCCTCTGCGCCTTATTCCTGTGAGCCGAATGCGCCTGATGACCTTCCTCCACCCTCCACCCTCCACCCGTATGCATGCACTGTCCATGTCCCACCCATGTCAACCCATATCCACCACCACAGGAGCACCCGCTGCTGCCGGGCCCGTGCTGGCTGGCGCTGCACCCCTGCAACACCGGGGTGGCGCTGGCGCTGGCCCTGGAGCTGCAACCGGCCGGTGCGGCGCTGGCGGCTGCGGTCACAGCTGATGGTGAGGAGGAGGTGCAGGCGGCGGCAGCGGCGGCAGAGGCACAGTCCGGATGCGAGGAAGCGGCGTCGGCGCCGACAGCGGTGGCGACAGCAGGAGGCGGAGCGGCAGCGGCACGAGGGGACGTGGGCCTTGGCGATGAGGGGACACCCCGTGTTGCTGTGGCCACGTGCGCCACGGCGGGGGCTGGCGCTGAGGGCTGCCGATTGCAGCAGCAGCAGCAGCAGCAGCAGCAGCAGCAGCAGGGAGAGGAGGACGTCCCGGACCTGGATGAGCTGGCGGATGGTGCGAGCCGCGGTCAGGGTAGCAACATCAGTGGCCGCCAGGGCAACGGGCAGCACACGGGCAGCGCTGCTGCGGGCTGTGGCAGTGCGGACGGCGGTGGCACGGTGCTGGGTTGGGCAGTGGTGGGGCCGGCAGGGGTGCGGTGGCCGGGCGGCGAGGTGCCGGTGTGCCCGGGGGAGCGGGCCTGGCTGGGCCGGTACATGCGGGCGTGGCTGGCGCTGGTGGGACCGCACGTGGGGCTGCGAGTGAGGGGGCGCGACTGAGATGCTGGAGGTTTGCGAAGGCAAGTCAAGCTGGCAAGTCGGGATGGGTTCAAGACTGCGGCGGCCTGCACTCCGAGGGGTGCTGTTAGCGTTCATTTAACCACTTTGCATCAGCAGCCTCGGTTGTCGGTATAAGGAAAGGAGATCCGTTTTAACCTGTTACCAGCTCGTCGGGGAAAGGTGTCCCCGCTCTTGGGCTGGGCCTCAGATCCGCCCAGAGCCTCTAGCGCGAGGCTGGCTCTACAAACATAAATGTGCATTGATCAATTCCTGCCACAGCAGCCTGTCGCAGCAGCTGCAGCACCAGTGCGCCGAGGTTGCCGCCCCTGTGAAGCACGACGCACGACGCGCGAGCTTCTCGCTCGGCGCTCTGACGGCGGGCTGCAGCCCAGGCAGCGCGCCGCTATCTCATGCGTCCTGCACTTTTCCCCGTCGACCAGTGGCTGCAGCGGCAGCCGCGGCCTGACGCGCAAAGGAGTGGCGGCCACGAGCAGGTAAGTCGTGAGCTGACCGCGTGCCAGCCGCTTTACCGCAGCTGCGGGGCGGCGCTTTGTTTGTCGCACTAATGGCCCCCCGCCTACCTGTGACGTGGCCCTGGCACAGGCCTGTGCGGGCTCGGCGGAGGACCTCACGACAGTGGGAGGCGGGTGGGCTGGGCAAGGAGGGCCTGGAGATGCTGCGGCACGACGTGTGTGCGGGGCCCCTCGCCAGGAGCCCTCAGTCGGCACAGGGCCCACCGGCGGCGACAGGGACACGGGGGCGGAGCGAGAGAGTGCTGGCAGGAAGGCCGAGGCGCAGGAGGCGGAGGAAGGGAAGCCGCAGGAGCAGCAGCAGCCGGCGCCCAACGCAAGCAAGCTGTACTTTCCCGCAATGCAGGTGCGCGCATGCCACCGGTTAGCCGGTGGCAGGGTGGGGTGCGTGACGCAGGGAGCCAAGCCAGTACATGTTGCTTGGTTGCTCACTTCGGCAACCCACACCCGCACACACACATGCATTCATCGCACGCACGCACTGACGCACACCCACACATGCAGACGGCCGACGGCGCCCAGTTCCTGGTCGAGCACGGCGGCTGCCCCGACCGCGCGCTGCTGCTGTGCTGGGCGCGCTACGAGATGGGCGGTCCCTGCCTGGCCGCCTACCGCGGCGACACGGTGGTGGCGGTGGGCGAGGTGGATGACGGCGCCACCTGGTGGCTGGACACAGAGGAGCACCCCGAGAGGCGGCAGCTGCGGCGCGTGCCGCTGCCCACCTGGCCCATGCCGGACACGATGGGTGGCTACACCGACCTGCGCGTGTACAGGCGCGTGGAGGGTGCAGGTGGAGGGCGTGAATAATAAGTGGGAGGTAGTAGGAGCGAAGTGAGGCAGGAAGGCAGGAAGGCAGGAAGTCAGGAAGGCAGGAAGGCAGGAAGGCAGGAAGGAAGGGGGCGCGTGCATTGTCTGCAGCCGGCATGCTGTGGGCAAGGTGGTGGTTGGCGGTCGTTGCGTTGTCGGGCGGCGGCAGCAGTGGCGCCTGAGTGTGGTTATATATGATGAGCGTATGCACGCATGAGAACTAGTGAGATTCTTCCGAGTTGCTCTGCCCCCGCCAACGTCGGGGTTCTGTCTAAGACTAAGCCGGCGCGGCGCGGCACCGGGTCGGGTGAAGGCGGCGAGTGTGCCGTGCGTGTGCTGTGCGGCGGCGAACCGCACTACGCTGCAAAACGACTGCGATAATGTTGAAGAAGATAAATGGGTTTGGGTGTGTAAACGCCCCGCCTGGAGATACACACAGGCACTGGATGGGTGGCTGGTGGCGTCGCATTCGCTGCAGCTCGCCATCGGTGCTGGGAGTTGATTGCCGACAGCGGCCTCCCCGGCCTCACCCAGCAAGCTGCCGCGAACAAAGCACGCACAATAGTTACGTTTCCAGTCCATGATCCAGTTATCACGCTGAACGCACAGGCGATTCCGCGTGTTCAAGACCGCCGGCAAGCCTCGGTCAGACCTCAGCGCAGCGCTACTCGCTCGGCGCAGCAGCACAGACCCACATGATCATGCTGCAGCAATTGTGCTGCCGGCGGGCTGCGGGCTCCTTCGGTCGCGGTCTCGGCGCACCGGGGAGCCTTGCGCTGCAGCCGCGGCCGATCAGCCGCGGCGCAACACCGTCAGCAGCAGGCGGACTCCCATTTATGCAAGGCATGCTCATCAGTGAGCAGCAGCAGCACCAGCAGCAGCAGCAGCAGCGACGCGGCATGGCCAGCAGCGGCATTGCTCGGAGGAGCCTGCAGGTGCGCGCGCGGGGGTCGGAGAGGAGGGTGGACTCCTGCGGGACTCCTGCTGGTTGGGTGTGCGTTCCGGTGGCTGGGGTTGGGTTCAGCTCTCATCCCCCGCCGCCATGGCACCCGCTGCCCGTTCCCGCCTGGGATTGATCGCGTTCAGCTCTCATCCCCCACCGCCATGACACCCATACACTGCCCGTTCCCGCCCTCCAAACTCATCACACGCCCTATACCGGTAATTGTGCGCAGGCGCCAGGGGGCTCTACCGGCGGGCACGAGGACGAGGACGAGGACGGGGACGAGGATGATGATGACGAGGGTTGGGACGCGGAGCCTGACCAGTTGAAGCGCCAGTGCCAGGCGCGGCTGGCTCGCTTCACACAGCCGCGGGACCCAGACAACCCGCTGCTGCACGACCTGTGGGAGCCGTGGGCGCGCGGCTCGCGCTTTGTGAATCAGCGCTTCAGGATCATGCGGCCCGACTACACGTCCCAGGACTACACGCACGACATTGTCGGCAGCATGTTGCGTATGGGGGGTATCCAAAGGTATGCCTGGGCGGTGCCCACCGCCGAGGCGCTGGGCCTGATCGCGGAGGTGTCGGGCGGCCGGGTGGTGGAGGTGGGCGCCGGCAGCGGCTACTGGGCGGGGCTGCTGGCGCGGCGCGGCGTGGACGTGGTGGCGGTGGACACGGGGGAGGAGGACGCGGAGCGGGAGAGTGCTGGCGGGGAGGCCGAGGCGCAGGAGGCGGAGGAAGGGGAGTCGCAGGAGCAGCAGCAGCCGGCGCCCGCCGCCAGCAAACTTCACTTTCCAGCAATGCAGGTGCGTGCGTGCCGCCGATGGCGGGGTGAGGTGACGTAGGGAGCCTTGCCCCATGGAGCAACAGTGCATTGGCGCCTCAAGCTGAGCACACCCTCCGTTACTAACAAGTACAGTGCACCAACCAGCATGTACTCTTTCGTGTCGTTCCTGGTTGCTCACTTCGCCACACCCGCACACCCGCACACACACCCCTACATGCTTGCATCATGCATGACATGCATGCATGCATGCATTCGCCGCACGCACGCACTGACGCACACCCACACATGCAGAAGGCCGAGGCCGCCCAGTTCCTGGCCGAGCACGGCGGCTGCCCCGACCGCGCGCTGCTGCTGTGCTGGGCGCGCTACGAGATGGGCGGTCCCTGCCTGGCCGCCTACCGCGGCGACACGGTGGTGGCGGTGGGCGAGGTGGATGACGGCGCCACCTGGTGGCTGGACACAGAGGAGCACCCCGAGTGGCGGCAGCTGCGGCGCGTGCCCCTGCCCAACTGGCCGGGGATCCACAACGACCTGCGCGTGTACAAGCGCGTGGTGCCAGTGGAGGCTGCCAAGGAGTAGGCGAAAAGAAGGAGGAGGGCCCCGCCCCTTCACTGCAGCGTAGCCGCGTAGGTAGAGCCTGCGTCAAGCTAATAACCGTGGGGTTGATTGCGGCAGCGCGTTCGCTCTGGAGCAGATTGTGTATAAGCGCGTGTCTCCCTGCTGCATGAGTGCGACGGAGCCAGTTGCTTTCGGCTTCGCTGCGTGCGGTGTCCTGCTTATAGGAGGTTTGGGTGGGGGAGGTGAGGGCGTGTGCTGTGGTCACGCCAAATAATTGCCCTCACGTTGACACCGACAGTTTGTTGCAAAGGCAAAGATCACCAATTGAACGTTGCGTAAGCGACATATATGACACAGGCTGACACAGGGGGTCGCGGCGCGGGCGATGTCGCGATTCGCGGATCAGAGCAGGCCCATCAAGTCAGCAGCCTTTTGAACCTCAGCACCTAGCGAGCTGCACAAAGCCCACACAAATTAAACTTGTGCTTGATATTGACCCAAGCACGCTGAACGCACAGGCGACTTCACCGTGTTGTGTTCGCAGTCTCAGACCTCGGCGCTATTCGCTCGGAGCAACAGCCCAGCCCGGCCTGCGCAAACATGATCATGCTGCAGCACCGGTGCTGCCGGCAGGCTGCGGGCTCTTCTGGTCGCAGTCTCGGCCAGGGAGCCTTGCGCGGCCGAGCAGCCGCGGCGCAACACCGTCAGCAGCAGGCGGACTCCCATTTATGCAAGGCATGCTCACCAGTGAGCAGCAGCAGCAGCAGCAGCAGCAGCAGCAGCAGCGACGCGGCATGGCCAGCAGCGGCACTGCCCGGAGGAGCCTGCAGGTGCGCGCGCGCGGGTCGGAGAGGCGGGTGGACTCCTGCGGGACTCCTGCTGATTGGTTGTGCGTTCCGGTGGCTGGGGTTGCTTGCGTTCAGCTCTCATCCCCCGCCGCCATGGCACCTATACACTGCCCGTTCCCCGGTTCCCGCCCTCCAAACTCATCACACGCCCTATACCGGTAATAAATGTGCGCAGGCGCCAGGGGGCTCTACTGGCGGGCACGAGGACGAGGACGAGGACGGGGACGAGGATGATGATGACGAGGAATTCGGTTGGTTTGGACGCGGACGACGCCGAGTCCGTGGAGCGCGCGCGCCTGGCGCAGCTGGCTCGCTTCACGCAACCGTACGACCCACACAACCCGCTGCTGCACGACCTGTGGGAGCCGTGGGCGCGCAAGGCGCGCTTCTTCCATGTGCGCATGGCCAGATTTTACCCCGGGTACTCGGGGCGCGACCAGCTGCACGAGCAGGAGGGGTTCTTCAGGTTACGCGGTGAGGCCGTCCGGGACTATGCCTACGTGGTGCCCACCGCCGAGGCGCTGGGCCTGATCGCGGAGGTGTCGGGCGGCCGGGTGGTGGAGGTGGGCGCCGGCAGCGGCTACTGGGCGGGGCTGCTGGCGCGGCGCGGCGTGGACGTGGTGGCGGTGGACACGGGGGAGGAGGACGCGGAGCGGAACGCCTTTTTGCCCGGCGGCGGTGGCCGCAAGGCCTCGTTCGCCTTCTTCACCGAAGCCAGGCCCTTCTTCCCGGCCATGCAGGTGGGAGGGGGGCAGGATGAGGGCGTGCGTGAGGGAGTGTGTATGTGCGCGCGCAGTTACTTGGTGTGGCCAGCGTGTGACTGACTGGGCTGCATGTGCTGCATGTGCTGCATGTGCTGCATGTGCGGTGTGCCGTTTGCTGCGCCTCAGCATGTTCATGGCCTCTCAATGTATAGCCGGATCTCACAAGCTGGCTCCTTCAACGTACCGGCACACCCACACATGCAGAAGGCCGAGGCCGCCCAGTTCCTGGCCGAGCACGGCGGCTGCCCCGACCGCGCGCTGCTGCTGTGCTGCTCGTACGGCAATATGGGCGATCACTGCCTGGCCGCCTACCGCGGCGACACGGTGGTGGCGGTGGGCGAGGTGGACGGCGCCACCTGGTGGCTGGACACAGAGGAGCATCCCGAGTGGCAGCAGCTGCGGCGCGTGCCGCTGCCCAACTGGCCCATGCAGTATTTCGAACTGCGCGTGTACAAGCGCGTGGCGCCGGTGAAGGAGGAGGAGGAGGAGGAAGTGGAGGAGGTGGAGGAAGGGCAGGAGCAGGCCGAGCGGGAGCAGGAGAACCACGGAGGGGAGCAGGGCCCGGGGGGCGGGGGATTGCGGAAGGGGCAGCCGTCGCAGCCGTACCTCAGCAAGCGGCGGCAGCTGAAGTGGCGCCGCAGTATGGAGCGCGTGTCTGGGTGAGACCGCGTCTGTGGTGGAGTTGAAAGAATAAACGCGGCTACGATGAGAATGTTGGCAGCGAAAGGGCTTGGGGATGCTGGTTGCGACCCGTTGGAGAGAGCGTGTACAGGGTTTGGCACGGCCGTGCAAGATCCACGTCACAAGCAAGCACGAAGCCTCAGCAATTTTTAATTTGTATACATGAAATGCGGCAGTCAGCGAACAGGCTTATCTGTATCGCCACGTTTGCATGACGGGCTGCAGCTTTTTAAAGTCGGTCGGGACTCCCGAAACAGCCGAAACCAGGCTACGCACGCAAATGGCCATCATAACGATTGAACGTCACATTGACTTTAATATTATAAAATCTTTGAGAGTACAGAGCTTGACTCTAGTGCTGCCTCACTTCGCGCAATGTCGGCCGTGGAACTTGACGCGGAGAGGGCCGCACGCGTCAAGGCAAATAGCGAGAAGCTTGCCCAGCTAGGAACGCTGAGTGCTTCAGGCGGTTCCGGCCCGCCGCGCCGCAACCCCGCGTCAGCCCTCGGCCAGGCCCCTACCTGCGGAGGCCTGCGGAGGCACGGAAGCCTGTGGAGGTCCGGCGGCGCACCCGCGCGCGGGCTGAGGTAATGCTAACACACGACAGCTCGCTTCTTAGTTCGGATTTGGCGGGGGCGTCACTGGAGATGCCTATGTCTGCGTAGCCCCCATGCTAGGCGATGCGTGCGCAGCAACACACGCGCCACGCGACTCACGCGACCCTTCTTACCATGCCTACTCCCTTACGCAGGTGTCCTACAACGAGGACGCGGCTTTCAAAGGGCTTACGTCGGCGCGCCGGGCATTTGAGGCCGCAGGCGGCGGCCCGCAGCCGGCTCGCCAGCAGACCCAGGAGCTCACGCTGGAATAGGTGGAGATACGGGCCAGGTGAGGGGAGCTGGGACAGGAGCTGGGCCGGGCTGATGAGCGCGCCTAACAAATGCACAGTCCTACCTGTTGGGTATGGCGGCTCCCACACCTTCAAGGCTGAGGTACGGCGCCCAAGCCATCATATCCAACCTTCGGCTGATGTGCTGCTGCTGTCGCTGCTGCAGGCGCGCACGCCTGGAGGAGGGCGGTGGGGATGAGGATGGCGATGATGATGCGGATGATGACGGCGCGAAGGGGCGCGAAGGGGCAAGCCGCCGCGTGGGCCCCGCGGGCCGCGTGACTCGGGCAAGGGCGTCCGCGTGGTGGTGAGGAGGCAGCGAGGCTGTGCCTGTGTGGGCCCGTGTGGGCCTGCCTGCCTGCGCGCCTGGCAGCGGGTGCCCTCGTGCGCCCCGCCTTACATCGTGGCACATGCTGGCCGCGACACTCCTGCGTGCGTGCGTGTGCTATTTGGGCCGTCGCTTCTGTGGTTGACACCGGCCCTCGCGGTGGTCCCTGTCCTGTCCCCGCCCGCCGTACGCAGGGCAGTGTCGTGTACAACAGCGCCAACGGCGTGAGCTGCTACTGGTGCGGCGGTTTGACAAAAGTTATGTCGTTAGGAATAATTTGCCTGCTCCTCACCTCGCATAGGGGCGCTCGTGCCTCGTTGCCAGCAGGCCAGGCACGGCCACCGTTGCTGTGCCCAACGAACTTGAGTGGTTGGGTGGATGAGCGAATCAAGGCCCGGGGGGGGCTGCTGCAGGTGCCGCTACAAGACCCGGCTGCGGACGGTCACGTGCACGCACCCGGACTGCGGCCTGACACGCATGCCGTACAGCTTCTGGTGGGTGGTGGGGCTGGATGCTCAGGGGCTGCGTATCGGGGCTGGTTGGGGGATACCAGTCGCCACGCATGGGGTTGATGCATAGGAGTACGTTGAGAGGTTGTGGGTGTCGGGATCGCTCTCCATCCCAAGCGTCTCGCGCCACTGAACCCCGGGTGTCTTGCTCTTGCCCCCCTCGACGGCTTCCCGCCTGCAGCGAGTCGTGCCTGCGGAACCGGAACGGCGGTGAGGAGGGCAGAGGGCAGATGGACGGCCCGTACACCTGCGCCAGGGGTTTGTCACCCTGTCTTGCCGCATCCATACTCCCTGGCCCCTGCCAGCAACAACACCTGACGCCCTTCTATGCCAATGGTGCTTGCGCCTGTGTGTTTTGCAGAGGGCGTGGAGGCGGCGGCTGCGAGCAGCTCCTGGATCTGCCCGCCCTGCCGTGGCAGGTGCGCCGTTTGGGGGGGGGGGCACGCAGTAGCCAGCGGGACGCAGGTGCCAGGTCGCAGCAGCGACACCAGTAGCCGGAAATGGCAGAGGAGGAGGGGCGGCAGCGGCGGCGGCCAGGGCAGCAGCAGCAGCAGCAGCAGGAGCCGGCGGGGTCCGCCAAGCCTGGGCGCAATGCCCTGACGGAGCCTGGCGCAGCCGGGGCGGCTGAGGAGGCAGACGGCCGGCGGCCCCTGGAGGCGGTTGCGGCGGCGGCTGACGCGGCCTGCCAGCTTGTGCGCGTGTCCGCGGCCTGCAGTGGTGCCAGTGGCGGACTGCGGCGCGAGGACGAGGAGGAGGCAGAGGAGCTGGCGGGCGCTGAGATGCAGGCGGGCGCGGGCGCGGGCGGCGTGGTGGGCTCCGGCATCAAGGAGCGGCAGGTGGTGGAGGCCGAGCGCAGCTGGCGGGAGGAGGAGGCGGAGGCGCGGCCTGCGAAGCGGCGGAGGCCCCAGCCCGAGGCGCCCCAGCCGCTGTGGGCGAAGCAGTGGGCGGGTGGCGCGCCCTCTCAGTTGCAGGGCCGCCGCCGCCGCCGCGGCAGCTGCCGACAAGAGCATTAGGCCACGCCGACCGTGGAAGGTGCCGAGTGAGTCAGGCACCGAATTTGTACGACAGTGACGCAGCTTTGCCTGACCGCATGCCTGAAAGGAAGAGGATGCAAGCTTCTTTGCACGAGCCGCAAAGCGCCGGCTGACATGCGCGGACACGCCCCCCTCCGTGCCTTGGTTGCTCCCCTCCCCGGTCCGCAGCTCCAAGGCGCAGCCGGCTACTGCGCGTGGCCGTAGCCGCAGCGCCGCGGCGGTGTGAGCCGCACGTGTGCGCCCCTGTGAGCCCGTGTGAGCCCTTGAGCCCGTGTGAGCCCGTGAGCACGTGAGCACGTGTGCGCCCTCCACCATGGAAGCAGCAGGCGGCTACCAGCTACGAGCTGGATTGGGGCGCCGGTGCCTTGCTCAGTCAGTCCCGCTTAGCCTGGGCTGGCATGGCAGACAACCAATGTGTGCTGCCGAGCAGGGGTTGCGTTGCGATTGTGGCGCTTGCAAGGAGAGTTGCGACCACCGGTATACTGAGCTGAGGTTATCAGTTCTGCACAACCCCTGGTCCGGACATATCATGTTGACTCAGGTGCACACATGCCACGTCATGGTTTTCAAGACATGAGACAGACTTTAAATAAGCTAGTATGAACTTATATTGAAAGCTAGATTCCGGTGCCCAGAAACGTCGGACAGACTCTGAATATGGGTGCAGGATCCAAGCTATGAGGACACGCCGTTGCGTAGGTTGCATACAAACTAGCGCCTGGACTCATAATCACGCCACATACACATGTAACGCGGGGCTGCCCATTGTTTTGATCTGACCGTGCATGACCTCAAATGTGCAACGCATGCGCAAGATACCGCAGTCCGCGCTTGCCTCCCATAGGTCTATCTACTGACGCCTGAGTGCTTAGGCCAGCAAAGCAACACACATTACGTACCAGGGGGTTCACGCATTATGCGTCTCCTCAGCGCGGGTGTCCCATGTCCTTGCAAGCTATGCGAGGGCAGTTTACAGTTCTTCAAGTGTATACCGTGGCTTTGCAGTACGCCAGTACCTGGTTCTCACTCCTCACCGTTACAAGCAAAACAACCAGTCCAAAGCATCGTTCTCGGCAACCCACGAAACCCCCAGTTCACTTTGACCTAGTGGCCGTTAGGCGTCTCTCCATGCCTCAACACGGCAGTCCAAGCCGCGACGCGGCAAACATGTCCCACGGCTCAACGGCCCACGCCGACACCAAGGGCGGGCGGGCGGGTATACAAGTGCTAGCTAGCAAAGCAGAAAACAACAAGCAGTAGGAAAAAGAAAGACAAACGGCAGATGCTGCCACCGGCAGCAGCTGCGACTATAAGGCGTCTTCGACGCCCATTCAGCACTTCGTGCCAAACCCACGGTTCGTCGTGAGAACCTGCCTTCTCCGACGCTCATACTTCGCTCCGAAGAAGTCAACATTTTTAATTGCTCGACTTGCCCAACCATCAAGTGGTCGATCCACATGGCCATTCAGCATGGAGCAGCAATCCTGACATCATCTTGTGCCAGGTGCCCCGCCGCCTCCCAGCGCCGCTAGTGCCGCCGCTGCACTCAACTCGCTCGCTCCACCATGTGCCGCTCCCCTGCCACCAGAGGTCGCACTCGTTGCAGCAGCGGCGGACGCCACCACGAGCGTCCGCCGCAGCAACCCATTGTCACTGCGCCTGCCTCCATCCAGCTGACTCATCCACGCCGCAGCCTCCGAGGCCGCCGCCGCTGCTTTCGCCGCCGCGGCCTCCCTCGCAGAAGCTGCAGAGGCGCCAGACGCCGTGAAGGCTTGCCCCGAAGACGATGCGGCATCCACCAGGGGGGCCTGCGGGGCTAGCGGCGGGCGGCTGCTGCCAAATGAGCCCGCACTGGCCAGGCCGCGAAAGCGGTTGCTGTCTGTCTCCGTCACCATGGCCTCGCCGCCGCCTGCGCCGTGACCAATCACATCAGCGCTGTAAATTTGGTAAGGCTGCATCCGGGCCGAGAACCTGGCAGACGGGCTGCAGGGGGTAGAGCCACTGCCGCAAGCCGCGCCGCCGCCGGCGCCGTTGCCCACGCTCACATGCATCCGCATGGGCGACATGGGCGACATGGGCGGCAGCTGGCAGGTGAAGCTGCCGCCGCCGGCACCCGCACCACCTGCAAGCTGCGGCATCTGGTGTGGTGGCAACCCCGGCGTGCTGAAGCTGTTAGTGCGGCTCGCCACGCCACTGCCGCCACCGGTGAGCCCCAGTGCTGTCGCCACATGCGCGGCTGCGGGCGCGCCGCCGTAGCTGGGCATGATGGGGCCGGCTCCGTTCATCGAGTACCGAGCGACCGGCGAGGCTGTGCCGGGCGTGCATGTGCCCATCAGCGCCGCGGTCGTGAGCCGCTGGCGCATGGCCGAGTCCTGCAACCCGGGGGTGCTGACGCGCACCCGCGGCAGGCCAGCCGCCGACGGCGAGCCCGGCGGCATGGGCAGGCCGTCGCCACCACCTGTGAGGCCGCGCTGCGCGAGCGCCCCGCTGTGCGCCAGCGCGTTGTGCTGCTTGCTGGCGCCCAGGCTCTGGCTGCTGAAGGAGGCTTGCGGCCCCTGTAGCGCCTGCAGCGCCTGCTGGTCGGAGAAGGCGCTGTCCATGCCGCTGGAGGAGGAGGCGGTGGGCACCCGAGGCAGGTGCAGCTGGTGTGAGCTGCCGCCGCCGCCGCCACCGTAGCCCGGCCCCATGCCGGCGGTTGAGAAGCGCATGGGGGGCACTTGGTGCGTCATGCCCAGCACGCCCGGTGTGCCTGGCACGCCACTGCCGCTGAAACGGCTGCGGTACTGCAGTTGCGGGCTGTGTGGGCCGCCGCTGCCGCCCAGACCGGCACTGCCCAGCGAGGCTGCATGGGCCAACAGCGGTTCCGGGCCGCCGGCACTGAACGAGCCGGTGATGCTGGCCCCCCGCGCCGTAAGGACCTGGCCGCTAGGGCTGGGCTCTCCGCTGGCCGGCTCCGACTCGCCGCCGGAAGCCGCGGTGAGGACGCGGACCTTGGGCACCTGGGGGCGGCAATGCGGCACATGTGCACAGCAACACACGTGTTCCACGCGACAGCCCACAAGCACCACGCAGCATCCACTGTGTTTGTGGCGCAGCACGCCGCCGCCTCTCCGCCACCCTGCACGCAACCCAAACACGCCCCCGCGCTCAGGCCCCCAGCTCACACGCATGCACGCACGCACCTTGAAGCCCATCCGCTCCAGCAGCAACGAGGGCCGCGCAAGCACCTGCTCCGGCGGCACCACCTCGGGCGCCCGCACCGCGTGAGCGCCCTCATGCCTCAGCGACTCCACCGCCGCCTTGCGCTCCGCGGCGCGCTGCCGCGTCACCGCGTACGGGTCACGCACCGGCTGCGCCGCGGGCAGTCCCTCCACTGTAATCACCTGGGACAACTTGGCGTGCATGTCCTGTGTGTGTATGTGTGTGTGTGTGTGTGTGTTAGAGATAACAAGGGAGAGTACTATGAAAGACTTGTGCGTGCGAAGAGACAGGAACGCCAAGCAGGGCACGCGACGCAACGCATACGCTTGTTACCTAGAATTACCTTGCATACCTGAATCGCCGCCGGCTTACCATCCGGAAATCGCGCAACCCCCTCTACCTAACCTTGAGGGGGATTCGTGTCCACACGCTTCAAGGATGCAGCCCTATGCATGTGCTCTCACGGTACCGTGAGACCCAGGGCACTCCTAATTGCGAGCTCCTCGCTGCTAGCTCCTGGCCGCTCAGTCCAAGCTCCCGCCCGATCCTCGAAGAACATCTCACCTACGAGCGAGGAGGGAAACAACAGAGCACAGAGCGGCAGCAAGGGAGTGTCAAGAACAAGAGCGATGGACCGTGGTAGCGCGGCGTCGCGCGACGAGCAAGAGCAAACACACAGCCCGGCCCAGCCCAATTAACTATACTAGGGGGTTGCGCGATTTGGGGAAGAGAGGGAGCGCAGGCAAGCAAGAGCGAATATAAAGGTCGGGGCGGCATGGGCGCATGCATGACAGCCATGGCAATGGTGTATGTGCGTGTGTGTGTGTGTGTGTGTGTGTGTGTGTGTGTGTGCGTGCGTGTGTGTGTGTGTGTTTGGGGGGGGGGGGGCAGGGCCAGGGGCGGGGGAGTTGGGAGGGCACAGTTCGGAGTGAAGGCGGTGCAAGCGCGTGGCACGCAGACGTTTGGCGACATGCACGCCTGCAGCAAGTGCATAAGCGCCTAAGCTCTTGACTCAAAGCCTGCTGCCGAGCATGACAGATACAAAGCTGCTGCAGCATGAGCACCCGCTCCTGATACCCGCACCCGCACCTGCGCCTCCGCCCGCCGCCTCTCCAGCACCTCCAACTGCTGCGCAGCCAGCTCGGCCAGCAGCGGCCCCAGCACCGGCGCCAGCCGCACCAGCACCTCGCGCGGCAGCACCAGCAGCCGCACCGCGCCCACCGCGACTGCAGTGGCTGGGAAGCGGCCCTGCTGCACCCTGACCGGCGTGCCGCCGCCCCCTGCAGCGGGGCCAGACCCATCCCGCTGCAACGCGGATGGCGCAACCGATGTAGCCGGAACTGTGGAGGCCCCCACGCCTGCCGGCTGCGCGCGTGAGCCGCCGCCGCCTGCTGCCGCCGCTGCTGCTGCTGCTGCTGCCGCCGCTGCTGCTGCTGCTGCTGCTGCTGCTGCTGCTGCTGCGCTGTCTCCACCCGGCGCGGCCTCGGATACAGATATGGAGACGGACCGTCGGAGCAAAGGAATGGCTTTGAGCGAAGGCGACTCCTGAAGCAGCGATGCCGTTGTAGTCCTCCCCGTGCTGCTGGGGGGCTGCGGCATCAATGTCGGGCTGCCGGACGCAGCAACCGACAACGACACGGTGGCCGCCGCAGCGCCGGCGCAGCCCGCGCCACCGCTGCTGCTCGTCGCCGCGCCGTCGGTGGAGCGGCTGGCGTCGCCGCCGCTGCCGTTCCCGCCCGCCCCGTTCCGGCCCAGCAGAAGCGGCGAGCCGGGGCCCTGCGGCCTGCCGCACGTCATGCTGGCGCCGCGCAGGCTGGCGGGCGGCGGCGAGGGCAGCAGCTTGGGCAGGGTGCCCGAGCCGCCGGCACCGCCACCGCTGGCGTTGGCCGCGTCGCCGTCCCCGGCCTGGCCCCAACCCCCGCTGCTCCGCCTCATATCCTCAGCTTCGCAGTCCGAGGGGTACCCCAACAGCTCGGCACCGAACGCCCCGTTGGCGTTGACCGTCATTATGGAAGGCAGGTTCTTCAGGGCAGCAGCCACCTGCGGAGTTGCACACAATGCAATCACCCGCAACATCAGCGATGTAACCAAGGCTTGGCAAGAGGCTCCCTGCGCACCTGGGTCGCCGAGGCGCCTGTAGCGGAGCCGCCCATCGCCGCCGCAGCAGCCGTTACCGCCGCCGTGGCCGCCGCCGCCGCGCTGCTGCCACCGGGGACCACCGCCGTGTCGCCCTCACGGCCTCGCGCAAACAGCGGGCTCAGCTCACTGCCGATCACCGGGTCTGCCAGCAGCGCGGCCAGGAGCGCATACGGGCCTGCCCTGCTGGTAGCGCCGCCGCTGGGCGCAGCCAGCCCGAAGGCGGAGGCGGACGCCTGCGCCGCGGCGGCGGCCTGCTCCTGCAGCTGCTGCTGCGCGGCGCTGTCGGGGTCATCCAGCAGCCGCAACTCCCCATCCTGAACACATGCAGCCAAGGCGAGACCCGGAGAAGATTCGACCAACACCGTAATGTGGGCAGGCGCAGCCATCATGCACTGCGTCCCCTGCCGCATGTGCCCCAGAATCCCTGTCCCGCGACACCCAGCCCCGCACCTGCAACACAAAACTAGACCTCACACACGCCCACACCCACACCCACAAACGCCCACACACCCAGCCCCGCACCTGCACCAGGTACAGCGCGTCGATGGGCGCGCCCTGCCGCGCCACCAGCGCCCCCGCCGCCAGCCGCGCGGGCACTGCCGCCAGCGCCAGCGCCGACAGCTCGGCCGAGTTCAGGCAGCCGCCCCGCAGCGCCTCGCCAAGCGCACCCCAGGCCCCCGGCCGCAGCAGCGCGGCCGTGCGCGCCGACACCAGCGCAGACCGCGCGGCGCCATAGCCGCGGCGCAGGGCGGCCACGGGGATGACCAGCACCAGCGCCGGCGCCGCGCCCGTCACCAGGCTAGTCCTGCGCGGCGGGCGGCGGGCCTTGGCCCCGGTGATGGCGGCCAGCGGCAGCTCGTAGAGCGACGCGCCCAGGCCCTCGCTGCCCACCACAGGCCCGAAGCGCTCCGTCAGCCGCCGCTCAGCCTCCTCCGCCGGCAACTGCCGGGCCGTGTTTCAAATCCCGACAGATAATTTAAACATCGTGTCAGGACGAGATACTCGCGTGTCGCATGCCTGTGCGCACCTACGCAGTGCTCGCTGGCACCAACCTGTGCTTTCCCGCTGGCCTCCGCAACAGCCTCCAGGGCGTCATCGCCTGCCTCGGCCTCGTCCGATGCCGCGGCGGCCGCGTCCTCGGGCTCCTCATGATCCTCGGCCTCCTCCAGCTCCTCCACCTCCAACTCCTCGCCCGGACCCTCATCGTCGCGCCCTGGCATTCCCGCCGCGGCCACTGCTGCCCCATCTGCAGCACCGCCAGCGCCTGGCGCTCCGCCAGCGTTGCCGCTAATGCCGCTCGCGCTGGGACGAGCCGAGCTTGCGCCGGCAGCCCCGGAGGAGGGGGGTGCGGCGGCAGGTGCCAGGGCACCGGGTGCCGCCGCCGCTCCTGCGCGCCCTGCTGGCCGGGAGCCGCTGCACCACAGGGACCGCATGCTCCGCACCTGAGCGCGATGGCAGGTCGGTGGGCGATGAGTCAGCCGCTTCTATCATACTTAACCCCGGTGTGTACAAGTGTTCTGAGCGAGCACCATTGCTGCGCGGCGCCAGATCGCACCACACCAGTCAAGCACCCAAGCACCAACACACCAGACCAGACCACACCGCACCACACCTGCACCGTGCCGGCCAGCAGCACCGCCTGCGAGCTGTGCGCGCCGCTGACGGTGTACAGCGGCGTGTAGGGTTTGAGCGGGCGCAGCATGCAGCCGCGCGCCGCCTCCAGCAGCATTGCATGCGGCATGGCGGACAGCGATGTGCCCTGCGCAGGTGCAGGCGGGGCAGCGGTGGGTATGGTGGGTATGGGTGCCTAGCTAGTTGACAGGTGTTGTGGGCAGCAGGGTAGCCACATGGGCATACGCGTGAGCCGCCGCCCACTTGCTGCAGCATGATGTTACGGGAGACGGCGCACCGTGAAGCACGCCAGTAGCAGCGCCAGACGCTCCAGTCGCAGCAGCTCATACGGCCCCTCATCTGCCCAGCGCTCCGCAGCCGCCGCCGCATCATCGCCCGCCACTGCTGACGTCAGCTCCACCTCCGCGCCCCGATTGACGCCGCCCCGCACCGCCGCGCCCGGCGCCCCTGGCGGCTGGCCCTCGCCCTTGCCGCCGCCGCCGCCACCGCCACCGCCGCCACCACCGCGCCGCGGCGCCGCCGCGGCGTGCTGCCGGAGCAGCGTGCACAGTAGCAGCGTGCGCAGCGCCACCCACCTGGCCGCCGCCCCGGTGGTGGTGCTGGGCCCGCCGCCCGCCGCCGCCCCGGCGCGCGTGCACACGTCCGCCCAGGCGCTGCAGCCCAGCACCGCCAGCTGCACGCCCGCGGGGCCCGCGGTGACGGCGGCTGCGGCGCGGTGGTCGTCCGACAGCAGCGCCTCCAGCCCACATGTGTCGCCGGCGTGGAGTGCGCGGTACTCGGTGTGGCCGCGCGGGTTGCTGGGGTGCGGTGGCACGGCCATGTCGCACGTGCCGGACAGCACGATGTAGCTGCAGGATGGGAGGGTGGCAGGCACGTGTGAGGCAAGACGGGGGGCGGACAAAGGCGTATGAAGAAGAGGGGGGCATCTCCGGCAGGGCATGCAAGGTGAGACACTGAGACGGCTCACAGGGTGCTGCACCCCCCCCCCCGGCCCGCTGATGTCACCGCCGTGCAGGACTGCAGCCGCCGTGCCGTACTCACACGCCGCTCACAGCCTCGCCACGCTGCAGCAGGAGTTCCCCGCTTGCCGCACTTGCGTGGCCTGTGATGTGATATGACGTGTTGTGAGGCAAGATGATCAGGAGCACGGCGCGCCCTTCACATCGGCCGCCAGCCCAGAAGAGGTCTGCCATGTGCTTGTGCGAGTGCTACCCCAGAGCGGCGCGGGGGCGTAACACATCGCATCACTTACCAAGCACACCACTGATTAGCTGTAGTGACACATCATCCCAATCTCGAAAGAATGGCTGCGAGGGTGCAACACAAGGATGAATAGGGCACAACTGCAAGCCCGGACGGCGACACGACACAGCGTGTCCTCTGTGACGGGCGAGTGCACTTCGTGACACTGCTCCCGAGTGCCACCACCCCAACATAATTTTACATCCCCGTCCTTACGTTTTGCGACAGAGCTGCCTTGATCACAGCCACTTCAGCCGAGCTCCGCAGTGCCGGCCTGCGGCGGGCATGGACAAGACATGTCACGCGGACGCGGACAGGCATCTTGATAGTAACAGGATATGATGATAATCGTGCTATATTAATGACTGGCATCCAAGACGGCAATCAAATTCAATTTGCAGCGAGCGGTGTTATTCTGGGGGAAAACGTTTCTTGTGCGCACATAGTGTTTGAAACGCCAGAAGCCGTGGTCACCTGACTCGAAGGCATGCACCAGCATCCAATGCTGGGTCGCCAACTTTGTTTGACATCGTCGCTTGTCGATTCAGAGGCTGCCCCTGAACGATGTTCCCATTGCATTTCCACAAGGAAGCATCTTAATATTGCTCATTTGTAACAATGAGTAGCCATCAAGTAAAGAAGATAACTGGGCCCGAAACCGTTTGCGGTCCACTGCCAGGTCCACTGCTGCGAATTCGCGTCTGGAGACCAGAGAATATAACGGGTGTCATCTATACAGCATGCATGATGCGTATGCGTATTACGGTTTGCGCGGTCGTGGACGATATCTGATGACAGGGGCCCATGCACGGTTGCCCATAACCTCGACGCGCCCGTGCGCCGCTCACCCTGCAGGGGTGGCGGTTGGCTGCCCTCTTCGGGGCGGTGGTTCCCCTGTGCCACGACGGTGTTTACACTGTCCCCTTCTTGTAACCCGCAATCGTCACTAACGCCAATCTTTGTCGCCCGCAGTCCATCCATGCAAATGTATGCAGCAGGACCCAGCAGGGCCGCCGTGAGCGCTTAGGTGAGCTGTCACGCTGTAAACCCGTGCTTATGCGCGGAGGATTGGAGCGATCACGCCACACGGCGGCAAGGCCGTAGGACGTTCGTGCAGCGAGATGACGCAGGCTACCGTACTGGTATTGTCAATCCGCTCAAACCAGAGCAGGATGATCTGCACGCCATCGGGCATGGTCACCAGCTCCTTGCGTGGCACCGGACGCGCTCCCAGGTGGATGACTGAGAAGAACGTCTGCGCGTTGGGTCCACTCGCCCACGGCGTGGACGTGTAGCCCTTCAGCACGCCTGGCAGGGGGGGTAGGAACAAACTTTTTTGACCCCAGGCCACAAAACCTCCCGGACCCCCTGACCGATCGACCGACCGACCCCCATGGACAAAACCGTGTGTTTCAGGGGGTTTTACCCCGCTATTTAATGCCGGAGTGGTGCCAATCGACTGCTCTTGATGTGCTCTATCACGCTGTGCGATTTGCCGGTCGTGCACGTGACTTCGACATGTGCAAAATTCTATCCATGGAAATGTCCCCGGGCCTGACCTGGCCTGACCCACCCCAGCCAACAATGAAACAGGCTAAGCGCATAGCGACACGCAACAATATTATGCTCTCGGTTGGTGTACCGCGATTGGACTGGGGTTTACCGCGAATGGACTGTGGCTGGGTGACATGTGGCTGGGTGACATGCCGTGGTGACATGCCGACATGTCAACAACTTTTCATGTCATTGCTTCCTGCAGTGTCCTCCATCGCTGCAAACATTGCTACAGTGTGTTGCAGTAGCACGCGCAGGCTTACAGAAGCGTTCGGGGCTCGTGGGACAAAGTTTTGCACAAACCGTGACAAAACCTTGGGGGACCCTGGACCGACCGACCGACCCAAAACTTTGGAGGGCCATAACTTTGCACCCAATACCCCATTTTTTATTCTGAAAGCGGATTCTGAACGCTCTCGTTGAGCTCTATCCATTTGAAGCATGGGGTATGTTTCGGAAGATTCTACCCCCCCCCCCCTGCGCCTGGAGTCTTTTCCACCAGTTCCCGGTTTCTTGGTGTGTCAACGTACACCAGGCGCGGGACCTCCCGGCGACGCACGAAAGGCCATGTTAGAAGTCCCCCAGAACAGCTCGAGCAACGCCCGGCCGAACAGCCACAAAGCCTTGGAGCCCCCTCCCTCAAGCCAGGGTCGAGTTAGTTGCCGTTCGTTGCGGGGCTGCACCCGCGCAGGGCAGACGTTGCTTACCAAGGACTGGCCGTTCTGTTCACATATTTTTGCATGTGCCGTTCTGTGTTACACCGGACAGCAGCCGCACTATGAGCCGCGCGCGTCCCTTTCGATCATCGCCCACGTGTCATGCGCAAGAATGCGAATGCCATGCGGGCATCGTGCGGTGTCAAACACTCCGGCCCCGCCCCGCCCCGCCAGCCCTGTTCTTCTTGAACCGTTCACGCACCATAATCACTCCCAAAGTAAAAGATTACCACACCTTGCCAAGCCATCACTCGCTTCATGTAGCAGGGGCATGGATCAGTGACACCGCAGCGTGCCTGCGAAGGCGCACTTCCCCAAAACATCATGGCCTTCAGCGCTCCCAAACTGTGGGCATCCGGGGTCTCAAAAGAATACGTGTATGTCAAAGCTGCGCTTGCAAATTTATCGTGCGTCTCCCATTAGTGTTGCGTATGCGTGGGCGCAGTGTGTTCAGTACCGAATGCAGTCCATCCTAAACAATTCAAACGGCTTCGAACTCTTCTCAGGCGCACAGTCACGATTTGCTGTTTCTGGTCGCTTTGCCCTTGCTCACACGTGCCGGAATGCCCATTCGTGCAGGGCCTGCACGCTCGTGTGCTTCTGCATTATACTGGTCAAAAAGACGTCCCAATCATGCGCGCCATGTGATACACAGCAGGTCCTACCTTGCCATACAACCCCTTAAGCTACAGAAGTACTGGACCCCACCAACAAGTGATCGCTGCATGCAGCCGGCTTCCCAGCACCACATCTAAAGCAAACACCCAAAGGTAAACAAACAAAGCCGGGATCTCCTGAGCGCTAGTGGCGCTGTGCAATGCGCAGTCCTATGCAACCTCTAATCCAGCTGCAGCACAACCTCACCCAACCCCAGGCCTCGCTCAGGCTCCGGGCCCTGCTGGTCCCCGCGCTGTCCTGCTACCCGCTCGACCTGCCCCACTGCCGCGGCCTCGCTCGCCCCAGCACCCGCCCCCCCACTGGCGGTGGAGCTGCTGCGTCGGTGCCCCAGGCCGCCAGACAGCCGCGCAAACACGGCGCCCACGCCGCGGCCACCGGCCGCCGCGGCCTCCTTGCTGCCGGCAGCTGAGCCCTCTGCGCGGGGGCTAGCCTGCTCAACATCACCGCCTGACGGCTCGTCCGCGGTGGCCTCGCGAGCCATAATGGCTCCTGCTGGCGTGTCAGCGTCTGGCGCGAGACTCTGCTGCTGTGGCGGGCCCGCCGACACCTGCGCAGCCACCTCCGAGCCCTGGTGGACTGCGGCCTGTGCCGCGCCGCCCCCGTCCGCGACGATGGTGACGGTGGCCGTGGCGCCCTTGCCGCTGGCTGCACTTGATAAAGGCTTGGAGGCTTCGGTGGGCTCCGGCAGGTTGCTGCTGCGCTGCGGGCTGCGCTCTAGGATAGAGGGCGCGGCTGCACCCTGCGAGTGGGGCTGCGCCACCTTGGCGGGCGCGCGTGCAGCGGCGGCGGCACCCTCCTTGGGCTGGTTCGCCTGCGTCTCAACAATTGCCTCCACGTACTGGATGATCTGCAAGCAATCATGAAATCACGAATAGTCAGTTAATCAGGTTGTCAACACGACGCAAATGGTATAAAACGTGACGGCACATCCAGCACACAGAATGCATCGCTCCGTATTGCGGGCCGCGCGGCCCAACTCACCACCTCCATCATCCAGCTGCGGCCGCGCCAGCCGCGCATCCAGCCCAGGTGCCCGCCGCGTTCGGTAAGGGCCAGGATGACCTGTCGGGTGGCGCAAAATTAACAGCAGAGGATTGCACCTCGTCAGCCTTCGTCCGTTTAAGATTGGTTAACATAGCCCCTCCCTTGGTGTTACCCCGGCCAGGCGACGAGGTGTCTGTAAGGGCGTCATTCATTCAGGCAGGCTGCGTGTGCGGCTGGCTCACATTGGGGTTGGTGCTGGCTGCCTCCTCCGCGTGCCGCAGCAGCTTGGGGTCAATGATCGGGTCGTCCTTGGCCGACATGCACAGCAGCGGGGTGCCCACCGTCTGCAGGCCGGCGTTTGCGGTGCGGTACAGTCGTACAGGGAGGGGCAACCGGAAGGAACCTTAGACGAGGACCGGGGCAGCACTCACCACCTCTGTGCGCATAGCAGCCCTGCTCAAGCCGCAATGCCGACCCACATGCAGCCAGGTGTGGGGCGCCCTGTCCCCCAACGCACCCTGAGCGCGTCCTTGCAGTTGTTGTGCTGGTAGTAGGTGTCCAGGTCGTCGTGTCCGTAGATGGGCAGCATCAGCGCGCGCTCAAAGTCGCGGATGGTGTTGCAGGACAGCACCTCGTCAAAGTCCACCTGGCGGCCAGTTTGGTGCGGTGCGGTGCGGTGCAGTCCGGTGAGGTGGGGTGGGTTGTGCAGTGGCGACAAGGCGACCAGGCCCACGCGTTGAATACTGAAGACCCGCAGGCATGGTGCTAACACGCCTCTGCACTATGCGCGCCGCAGGCAGCCCGGTGCACGGAAGCAGGGGTTGGCCTGGCCCCGGCGCCGCTCAGCCGTGGTGCGCTCTGCTGCGGAGCGCTCTGCTGCGGTGCGCCCGCCCGCCCGCCCGCCCGCTGGCTCACCAGCACGCCGTGCGCGGCGCAGATGGCGTGCACCTCGGGCAGCTTTCGGCGCAGCAGCTTGTGCAGCGAGGCGGTGATGACGCGGTCCGCCAGCGCGCGGCTGGACACCAGGTGCCGTGTGCCTGCAGGCAGGTCACCGTATTATTGTGGCGGCCACAGCGGGCGCAGGCGTATGAAGTTGGCGTCCGTGCATGCGCGGAACGTGGCAAAGGAGCGCGCAGGACGGAGGAACAAGACGCAGTAAAGGTGGCCCCGACGCAGGGGCCGACATTCATTTGCGGCGCACCCCGGCCGCTGGGCAGGCTCACCTTCCACGATGTCGTAGCCGTTGCACACGCTGACGGCGCCCGTCAGGGGGTTCTTCTGCGGGTCCGGGCCCACCTCGCCCACAAATTTGACCAGCACGTTGGTGCCCATGGAGAAGCCCACCTGCGGCCGACATAGGGGAGCGTTTGGTACCAACCTCAGCGACGGCAGCCAATGGCGCCTGCGAAAGATATCAACACCAAAATCCAGTGTCGTTCCCCGGGTACCGTGCACCAGCATGCCCCGCCCCTCACCAAGTGCACGCTTAGGGGTACCCACCGCCACTAGCGGCGCCTCCGGCAACACGGCGTGGATGTGCTGCAGCACCGCCTGGAAGTCCTCCGTGTCAGCATGCTGCGGAAAGGCCTTGCGCGTGGCCTTAAGGACCTCCGGATCGATCTGGGCCAGCGGCGGCGTGGCCCTGCCACTGCCGCCGCCGCCGCCCACGCCGCCGATGCAACCGGCGACGCTCGCCGCCACAGAGGCAAACGAGTTGGGCGTCCCGGGTGGTGGCTGGTGCTGCTGGTGCTGCGAGCCGGGCGGCTGGGCGCCGCTGCTGCCGCCGCCGGCGCGCTGCAGCGCCATGGCCAGGCTGAGGTTGAAGTTGTTAAGTGGGTTCTTGGGCAGGCAGTTGGCCAGTGAGTCCAGCGAGGAGGTGCTGCCGCCCGCGCCGCGCAGCACCGCGCTGTTGGTGGCGCCCGTGGCCGTGGCTGTAGCGGTGTCGGCCGCAGTAGCCGGTGTACCGGCAACAGGGGTGCTGGTGCCGTTACCGCTCACACGCCGGCTGTCGCCCTCCGTTGCCTCCGCGATGGGCCCCGGGCCCTGGCGCTGGGGCTTACCGTCGGCGGCCGCGGCGTCCGCGGCGCCCGAAAGCGGCGGCCCGCCATATAGCGGCGACTGCATTTGGGGCGAACGAGCAGAGTGAGGAGACTCAGCAGCGCAAGGTGAGAAAGCAAGGGCTCCGCAGTGCAAGATGTCGTCGAGGTAAGTGGCTGTCGTGCTTAGCATTGCGCGCGCGAACACGAGTTGCCCGACCCACATGGAAGGTCTCGCCATCGGCCGCGGGGCCCCCGTCCGCAGCGCCGTCGCCGCTGTTCGCCACAGCCCCCACTGGGAGCAGCGAGCTGTCGCCGTGGCCGCGCCGCACGTACATCACACTGCATGGGCACGTCAGGGAGAGAACTCATGCCAAAGCCGGCGCCAGCAATGCACTGGTTGCCAGTTCGGGCTTGCCCACACTGTTTGGTACGGCACTTGGCTG
Organism: Chlamydomonas schloesseri; assembly: GCA_016834595.1. NCBI lineage: Eukaryota > Viridiplantae > Chlorophyta > Chlorophyceae > Chlamydomonadales > Chlamydomonadaceae > Chlamydomonas > Chlamydomonas schloesseri. The sequence continues at coordinate 683,166 of JAEHOD010000003.1, forward strand.
GGCCCCCACACCTGCGCCAGCCGCGCTTCAGGCACTCCTCTGCCAGCATGATGGGGCGCACGCTGTTCTCATCACCACCTGAGTGGGGCAGCAGTTACGAGCAGAAAGATTACGGGGGATGGCAGCGCGCCAGCGAGCGGCCGCGCAGCGGACCAGCTCGCTACCGTACGCGGGGGCGAAAGGCCACACCCCAACGTGCGAGTCTGCCCGCTGCGCGTCCTCTCCGCCCCAACCTGGCTCACCGATGCCATGCAGCGAGATTACACAGGGCGCATCAGGCTTGATGTCACTCCGCTCAAACCAGAGCAGGATGACCTGCACGCCATCGGGCATGGTCACCAGCTCCTTGCGCGGCACCGGACGCGCTCCCAGGTGGATGACTGAGAAGAACGTCTGCGCGTTGGGTCCACTCGCCCACGGCGTGGGCGTGTAGCCCTTCAGCACGCCTCGAGTCTTTTCCACTAGTTCCCGGTTTCGTGGTGTGTCAACGTAGACCAGGCGCGGGACCTCCCGGCGACGCACGAAAGGCCATGTGAGCAGTCCCCAGAACAGCTCGAGCAGCGCCAGGCCGAACATGCGCAAAATGGCCAGAGTTTGCCATCCTGGAACTGGTGGCTTTCGGGGCGCGCTGGACATCTTGGCCTCACGGTAAGTCGTGTGCTACAGGAAATCACAGGTTCAACGCGGCAGGACCGCTGCAAGGCCGCTGCATAAGATAAATTAGGGGGGTCGCGCGCTTGCCGCAGCGCTGGGTACCAGCTCTATGAAATATGTGCATGCATCTTTGACATGTATAACAACACCAAGATACCTTTTAGGTTTAAATGTCCATCCTGCGGATGGAAGCTCCAAATTGTTTGCATGCACGTTTGCACTCCAGCCCAACCCCCCTCCGAGACCTCGTCCCCGTGGGCTCAACTCGTCACGCAGACAACGGATCTACCCACGCTGCTGCAATTTCGCTACTTTGACCAGCCTGCGGCTTGGACTGCATCACAGGTGCGTGCACTGCCAAACGCTCATCTCTCCCTGCACATGCATGGTGTGGAGGGTGTGTGGCGTGGCCTGGCGCAGTCGCGCGCAGCCGCGTGGTGAACGTCTATCCGGGGGGTCGCTTGAGATTAGGTGTACACGATTTACAAAGTTTACGGAGTGCAGGAGTGCACGGGGGCACGGAGGACACAGATTTTACATGTATGCCACGGAGGCCAGGAGCTGACCATGATGCACGCGCGCACAAATGCCGCGGAGTTACCAGCAACAGCAACGCCGACGCGGTCAACCCTGCATGCCGTCACGGCAACCGCATCATCGACTCCTACGGTATATGTCTTGAAAGCCCCACCGTTGGTATCTGGGTTTTGGGCTCGGGGCCGCCAACCCTTCGGGACATCGATGCCCCGCACCTCCATTTATCATCTCGGTGCTGCCCCCCTACGCGCCTTTGTCCCTCAGCCCCTCATCACCAGCCGCCTGCCTACACGCTGTACGGCGGCAGGTTCCAGCCCCTCCACGGCACCGACCAGTCGGGGTGCCAGCCCGCGGCCTGGTGGTGCAGCGGCGGCGGCATGTAGGTCCAGGGGTCCACGCAGGCCAGTGGCGCGGACGCGGCAAGGTCCAGCGGTATCACCGCAGGCTCGCCGGCCCGGTACCTGTGTGGGATGTGTGCGCGTGCAGACAAGGTCAAACAGCCGAGAGCAGGCGAACGGCGTGCGTACTGTGTATGTCAGTGTGTCTGGATAACTCAGCCCTCCTGCCATCAACAACACCGCCCAGCCGCCCACCTGCGCGCGCAGCGGGTGTGAAAGCGCAGCAGCAGCGGCGGCAGGCTGGCCAGAAGCAGCACGCCCTGCGCCACGCCGCCGCGTGCCAGCAGCGCCGCGCCGCTGAAGGCCGCAAACAGCGCCAGCACGCACACCAGCCGACTGAACAGCAGCGCCCACATGCTGCCGCCGCCCTCGTACCTGGGCGCAGGCCGCAGGGCGCAGGGTACAGCGGGGAGTGCAGGCCGCCGTCAATGTACGATGGCGATGTAGTCAATGAGCAAGGGATTCGGGCCGTAAATGTATCAATGGGCGAGTGTCGAGCCACCGATCTGACGCAGCGCCCCACCAACATTCCAACTTTCACGGAAATCGCCATTGCGGTACCGGTACTGACACCGCATGCTGGTGCCATGCGCAACGCTTAAACTCACTGGCGCACGTACACTCCCAGGAAGGCCTGGCGCCAGAACAGCCAGGCTGCCGCGAAGAAGGCCAGCGCCGGCGGCAGCAGCAGCGGCGCCGCCAGCATGAAGCCGCCCGCCACCACGAACACCAGCAGCAGCATGCCCACCTGCAGGGGGGGCAGCGGCAGCGGCACACGCACCGTACGGCAGTACGGTAATACGGCAGTACAGGTGAGGTATATTGGTTGGGAGCAGGGAGGGCAGGCTTGTAACGGGACCTTGATTAGGGCGGCAGGCCAGCCGCCTGTGACGTGCGTGGCACCCACGCACCTCGAAGCCGTACCGGGGCGACACCGGCGCCGTCATGATGGCGGCCTCACGCTCCGGCGGCGGCGCGCAGCAGCCGCGACCGCCACCACCGCTGACCCAGGCGCCCGGCCGCACGTAGCGCCGCAGCAGGTACAGCCGCAGACCCACGTGCGGGATGAGCAGGCGCTGCGGGGCAGGCAGCGGGCGGGTGTGGATGTGGTTCAGCTCTCCCGTGGCAGAGCGTGCGGTGTGCGCAACGTGGGGTTTCGCGCGGCAGCTGCCAAGCTACCCCCGGTATCACAGCGCTGGCATGCATGCCGCATGCACAAAGCGGACCCGCCGCCGCCGCGGCCGGCTGGTGATGCCTCTCACCAGTGGCAGCGCCACCAGCGTTCGGAAGGCGAGGTAGGCGAGGAAGAAGTTGGAGGAGGCGGGCAGCGCCGAGCCCAGCAGCGACAGCGCGGCGGAGGGGCCCGCAGAAAGCGCCGTGTGCAGCGTCTGCAGCGGCAGCGTCGCGGTGTCCGCATCAGCGCCAGCGTCAGCGTCAGCATTGCGTCGCGTTGTCGGCAGCGTGCACGGCGCGCGGGCGCGACTCCGCAAGTGGGTGGGGTGGGGCGAGGGGCGCGTGTGCGCGTCACGTGCATGCATGCCACACAATCATCTGCAGCCCCCGCTCCTTCTGCTCCGGCACTTCCCCCCAACACATTACGCGTCATGGTTATCATGACCTGTGGTCATCAACACCTAACCCACACTGCGGGGCGCGCACCAGCATGAGTGCGCTGCCCGCCACGCCGCCCACGAACACGTTGGCCACCGCGTACGTGAACAGCGCCGCCGCCACCCGGCGGTCGCAGCCCGACAGCGAGGTCGACAGCCCGCCCGCCTGCGGCAGTTGGGTAGAATGTAGAATGGGGTCAAGCCAACTACCATGCGCGCGGCTACTAGCTGCAACAAGGTCGTCGGGCTCCAAGACGCCCACTTCGGCGCCCCTGTCGCCCCCCTGCTGGCCTCCTCCGCACCCCCCCCCCCCGCCCCTCCCCGGCCCGACCGCGCGCAGCTGCACCCCTGCCCCTACCTGCACCAGCAGCCACAGCGACACCGGCAGCACCATGCCCTGCCACAGGCTGACCAGCAGCGCTGGGCCCGCGCCCACCACCAGCCGCTGCAGTAGCCGCGCCGCGACGCTCCGCTGAGAGCAGTACCACGGCCAGGAGCCCTGCTCGCTGTCAAGACCATCACCACCACCACCACCGCCGCCGCTACCACCGTCGCCGCCTCCACCTCCGCCTCCGCCTCCGCTGCCGTGGTCGTGGTCGTGGATGTGGCCGGGGCCGGGGCCGGGGCACAGCATGCTGTTGAGTTGCTGCAGCCCACCCGCGAAGACGCCCACCGGCACCAGCAGCAGAAGGCCCAGCGCCAAAGGGCGCACCAACAGCACGCGGCGCAGCCAGCGCTGCCGCGGCCGCAGCCACAGCGCGCTCCAGTTGACCTCGTCCGGACCGGGCGCGGGGCTCACCTGCTTGGCGGGCAGCAACAGGGCAAGCCAGCAACAGAAGTGGGGTTCGAAATGGAGTAGAGACGGCACACGGCAATGCGGTGTGTGGAAGTTGACACGGAACCGGGGCGGCATGGGCGCCCTCCCGATGTTGTTGCAAGCGAGCAGGAAACACGGTCGCACATGGCGCACACGCACCCGGAAGTAGGGACTGTGCCGCAGGCGGCCCCACAGGTAGCGGTCGTGGTAGCGCTGCCGGGCGGCGGCCTCCTCGTCCGCCGCACCAAGCACCGTTCCCTCTCCATCTTCCTGCTCCTCGCCCTCCCAAGCCACCTCAGCTTCCTCCTTGTCCTCCCCTTCCTCCTCCTCATCCTCCTCCTCCCGCTCCGGGTGTATGGCGCACTGCGCCGCCATGGCTGCCGCCGCCTGGCTGCGGAAGAACACCAGCCAGCCGCCCGTGCCGCCGCCGGCCGGGGCGGCGAAGGCGGCGCGGCGCGCGGCCTGGACCTGCGAGTAGGCGTCAGGTGGCGATGACGCCGGGCTGAGCAAGCACACGGCAGGCGCAGGCTTGCCATACACACGGGGCACACGGCTTGTCAGCAAAATGGTTAAGATGCGTGCGTGCTCACCTGCTCTCGCAGCTCCCCAATGCGGGCTCGGTGGTGGCGGATGAGGTCCACACACGGTCCCGGCCCGCGCAGCGACAGCCAGCGCCCCAGCCGCCCCTGCGGACGCCGCCCCGAAAGGCGCAGCCGCTCCCGCGCCGCATCGTACATCGCCACCTGCTCGTCCAACTGCCGCAGCAGCACGTCAACCTCCTTGTGCCGTACAACGGGTACGGCGCGGTCGAAGTCGTCCGGGAAGAGGCGCGCAAAGGTGGCCGACACGGCGCAGTAGGCGGGGCTGGACCGCAGCGCTGCGACCGCGCCGGCCGCCACCGCCTCACGCACAAAGGCCCAGCGCTCCGCCGAGGATGCCGATGAGGCAGGGGAGGCACCTGGTTTGAGGCTCGTGGTGGCATGTGGGGACACCATGATGGCAGCAGCTGCGTGTGCTTCGCTGTCAAGCGTCCAAGTGACGCAAGGCGCCGGCGCCGGCGCGGGCGGCAGTAGGGTGCTGCTGTCATCGCCGCGGCAGCGGGCCCTGCCTCTGATGTGGGCGGTGATGTCAACCTCACCGCAAGGGGCTGCTGCTGCATCAGCTGCATCAGCTGCACCAGCTGTCTTGCAATCTGGTAGCAAGACGCCGCTGCGCACTGCGGGAAGCTGAACATTGCCAGGCGCCCCCGTTGCAGCAGCAGCAATAGCACGGCCAGCGCCGTTCACGTCGCGCCTGTCCACGCCCGGCTCGCTTGGTGCGCTGGCGCCGTCGCCGCTGTGTGTAGGCACGTGCTCGGTGCCCTCCCCGGCGTGACCCGTGGCTGGCGCGGCGCCAGTTGCCGGTGAGACGCCCGGCAGCAGCGCCTGCGCGCTCAGGGAGCGCTGGTGGCGCTGGCGCGCCTGGTGCCCGGGTGCGATGTTGCCGGCGGCGGATGCCGCGGGCAGGGACTGCCTCACGGAGCCAGGCGCCGCCGCACTTGCCAGCGAGCGGCGCGCTCCAGTGCTGCTGCCGCGGCCGAGCGATGCGTCCATGGGGCCAGACATGGGGAGCGCTGTCCGTGCAGCAGGCTGCGCGGCGGCGGCAGCTGCGGCCGCAGCCTGCTGCCCTGCAGCGGCCACGGCCGCCATACGCAGCGCCCGCTGCACTGCGGATGGCGGCGGCCCGTCGTCAGCCAGGGGGTTGCCTGCTGCTGCTGCTGCTGCTGCTACTGCTGCAGCTGCTGGCGCCTCAGCAGCGCCCGTTGCCAAGAGGCATGCAAGGGTGGAGCCATCAGAAGCGCAGCGGCGGTGCCGACCGCGCGCCATGCCGACGGCACCCGCAGCAGTCGCAGCTGCGACATCGCAACGCCCCATGCCTCCGGCGCTGGGCCTAGCCGCTGCTGCCGCGTGCGCCTGCTGCAAGGACGACGAGAGGCGCCTGCAGCTGCCCCCTGCATGCAGCAGTGAGGCCGAGGCCGACACAGACGCCAGCGCGGTGCTACCTCCGGCGGTCGCCAGGGCTCCTGCCGCTGCGGCACCACTGGATGCTGGGCCCGGCCAGCGGAACCATCGCGGCCAAGTGAGGCGGTGGGCCACACGCCGCAGGCTGGATGCAGCCACCCCCACCCGCAGCAGCGACGCCGCTGACTCGGGCGACCCAGTTGTACCATTGCTGCTACTGCTGCAACTGCCTACTGCGCCCACGCCGCCTTTCATCGCCATCAGCACCGCGCTGCCGCCGCCCTGCTGCTGGGCCCCGGCGGCGGCTGCACGCTGCACGCCCCCACGTGGCGGCGGCGGGTACGGCCCGTACACGGGCTGCCGTACGTCGGTTACCAGCACGGCGTAGTGCTGCGCCAGCACGGCCACGTGCACGCCGTCCTCCTGCCGCACCGCGTTCACGGTCTTGCGGTGGCCCACGCTGGGCCGGTGCAGGTCCAGATCCCCCAGGCCCGCGGGCAGCTGCAGCTGCAGCAGGTGCTGCTGTTGTTGTCCTGTTTGCTGCTGCTGCTGCTGCTGCTGCTGCTGTTGTTGTTGTTGTTGTTGTTGTTGTTGTTGTTGTTGTTGTTGTTGTTGTTGTTGTTGTTGTTGTTGTTGTTGTTGTTGTTGTTGTTGTTGTTGTTGTCGCTGTTGGGTTTGGTGGTTTCCCAGCACGGAGTCTAGGTCACGGCCAGCTTGGTGTTGGTCGGGAGTGGCAGCAGGCGGCGGGCCGTGACGTGGGGTCCCCGCTGCTGTTGGCGCTGATGCTGGTGAGAAACCTGATGATGGGGAGGCAACGGCGGCGTCCTGCACGGTCGGTTGTGGACGTGCAGCACCGGTTCGACCGCCGCGCCCAGATGTGTCGTGGGCACCGAGGCCGCTGGCGTCGTTCGCGTCGGCCGCGTCCTCGCAGGCGGCGCCCGAGGGATCGCTCCCACTGGCGCCAGCGCCGCCGGCTCCGGGTTCCTGCCTAGACCTCAAACGCAGCCTGGGCAGCAGCGCGCGGCTTCCCGCCCCAGCGAGTGGAGCAGCATCCGGCACGTGCCCCCCAGCGCTGCTGCCGGGCTGCACGGACGGCTGCGGCTGCGGCTGCGGCTGCGGCTGCGGCTGCGGCTGCGGCTGCGGCTGCGGCTGCGGCTGCGGCTGCGGCTGCGGCTGCGGCTGCATGGACGGCGGCAGCAGCGGGCGCTGCGTCCACCAGCGCGGAATGCCCACCATGGCGTTCGCCCCTGCGACAGCACAACATACACACATGTGTACGGCTGGCTCCCGAGTACTGTACGCGAATGCGGTGCTACATCACATGCGTGCAGCAGCAGCAGCCCCCTGCAACCCGGGGCTAGCAGCTAGCAGGGCCTCGCGTACGTACGTACCCAGCGATGAGCTGAGGCTGGTCCCATCGGGCTCCGAGTCCAGTGGCTGAGGTTGCCGAGTCACCGCAGCAGCTGGTGCCGCCACCGCCGCTGCCGCCGCTGCGCTGACGACCCCTGCTGTGTCCGCCGCACCGGCGCCGTTGGGGTCATCACCCGCCGGCAGTGGGTCTTCGGCGCCGAGCGGCAGACCGCCCCCAGCGGCGGCAGCGGCAGTGGCAGCGGCAGTAGCATCGGCAGCAGCAGCAGCAGCGGCAGCAGCAGCAGCAGCCCACCCTACTGCAGCGGTAGGCAGCATCTCGCTGAAGGAGGACGACAGCATGCGCTCATCGCCGCCCGCAGCGCCGCCCTGGCCTGGTGGGGACAGCAGCAGCGCCCGCCTGCTGCTGAAGGCACCAGCGGCAGCAGTGCGGCCGCCGCCGCCGCCATCGTCGTCAGGGACAACGCGACCTGTCGCCTCTCCTCCTGGTTGCACACCGGCACCACCCCACCTTCTACCATGCCTCCTGCTGCCGGCGGCGGGCCGATCTATGGCTGCCGCTGCTGCTAGCAGCCTTTGGCCCAGGCGGGCGAAGCCCCCGGCGAGCCCTCCGCCTCTGCCCCCGCCTCCGCCTCCGCCTCCGTGACCGCCACGCGCTCCTGCTGCTGGTGCGCTGCGCCCCGCCCCGCCCGGCGACCTGGAGGCATCCAGCACAATCGTCACCCACGGCGGCTGCTGACCGGCAGCGTCCCCTGCTGGCACCTGCTGGAGCTGCTGCGGCTGGCGTGGTGGCGGGCCCGGGCCCGGGCTTGCCACAGCAGCAGCGGCAGCGGATGCTGCAGCAGATGTCGCCGCGGCGGCGCTCCCAGAATCAGCAGGTGTGGCTGCTACTGCCTGATTGCTAGCAACGCTGGTGCAGCTGGTGACGGTGGAAGGCAGCAGCGCCTGGCGAAGGCTCCTTGCGGGGCTCTCGGCGTGCCATGTGCCGCCCGGGGCCTCGTGCCTGTTGGCTGCGCCGGTGTTGTTGCCAATGGCTGCTGCGGGGGCTGCTGTTGCTGCTGCTGCCAGTGGTCGCTTGCTGCCCGCCGCGCGAGCGGCGCACTCCGTGGCTTCCCCGAGGGGGACTTGAGTCCTCGCGGCACCACCATGGACATCAGCGTGGGGGGCAGCAGTCGGCTGCTTGCTGCTGGTGGCGGGCACTGTTGGGGTTGCCAAGGCCCCTCCTGCCAGTTGCTGCTGGTGCGGCTGCTGCTCCCTTGCTTGCCAGGCTGGAGGAGGCGAGATGGGCAGCCGGGCAGACAGGGCCGCAGAGGGCGGCCGCTTGGACCGCTTGTGCTGCTGCGCCGCTGCCGCCGACACGGCCGGTGATAGCAATGAATCCTCGCCTGCCTCCGGCTGCTCCTGCTGTGGGTACCTGGACCCAGGCGTACCCGCGTCCGCCATGCACGCAGCAAGGGCGGCGGTCGCAGCAGCGGCGCCCATAGCTGTGGCGAAGGCGCTCAACGAGGATACCGGTGGAGAGGCCGTGACTGCTGCGCCTGTTCCTGTAGCTCCCCTTTCTGGGCCTTGTCCTGCCACACTAGTTTCGGCTGCAGGCTGTGCGTTGGAGCGCTGCATTGTTTCCCAGCGCGGCTGGTGCTGTGGCCCGCTCGCTGCACTGGCGACGGTAGCGCCGGTGGCAGCAGGTGCGATGGGTGGCGCATGCGTCTGGCCCACTGGCAGCTTACGGCACACGTCGCCCAGGACTGAAGAGGACTGGGGCATGCGGGGAGGCCGCCGGTTGCCTGCTGCCAACGGCGGCAGCGCCGCAGACACAGCCGCAGACCCAGTTGCTGCCAGCAGCGCCCGTGGGGTTAGCCTGCCACACCAGCAAACGGCAGCAACAGACAAGGCAGCGGCAGCATTATTTATTCCTTCAGCGGACATTGGTAGCTGCGCATCTGAGCTAGCGTCACGGTCAGCAGGCAATAATTACGGCAGAGGCGCACATGACGGCACCGGCAGTGCACCCACCTGTACGGCTGGCTGTTGGCGGACGGCGGGTGGGCCGTGCCGGTGTGCAGGTAGGCGGGCGGCGGCAGTGACTTGACGGCGTCCAGGGAGCGCAGCGGCGGCCCCAGCCCCAGCAGCGACGTCGCCTGCGCCGTCAGCATGAGACTGCTGCTGCCGGCGCCGCCCAGCAGCAGCCGGGGCGTGCCGCCGCCGCCGCCTGCAGGTACACGACCAACGCATGCAGGTGCGGGCAGCCTGCTGCTGCCTCCGCGCGCGGCTGCCAGTGGCAGAGGTGGCACACGCGCGGGGGCGAGGGCGGCGGCGGCTGCACTCGGTGCAGCTGCTGGGGCCGCCGCCGAGGGGGCCGACGCCTCATCGATGAGTGGGGCGAAACCGTCCGTGCGGCCGTGTTCACGATGACCGTGCACGGCTGCATCTGCCGCCTGCGGCGGCGGCTCATCGGCAGGTGCCGCCGCTGCCGCTGCAGCTGCAGCTGATGGCGCCGCCGCCAGCGGCAGCTCCACCGGCAGCATGTTCCGAATCAGGGGCGGCAGCAGCCACAGCATGCCGCCCATCACGTTGTGACTGCTGCCGGCCGCCCTGGCGCCGCTGTGAGCGCCACGACCGGTGCGGAGACTGCTCCCGAGTGGGCGGCTACTGCCGCCACCAACGCCCGCCACAGCGGGCCGCGGGGCGGCGGCGGCGGCGGCGGCGGCTGCTGGCACCGCACCCCCGGCCATGACGGGCTGCGCGTACAGCTCCCGCCACACGTTGAAGCCGTCGCCTACAGCCAGCCAGTCAGTCAGTCAGCACAAGCAGGAAGCGCTGAAATGGAAGGTGGGGGACGGAGGAGGCGGGCGGCACTGCCAATGTGCGGCAGCAGGCCCTTCCTTCCTTCCTTCCTTCCTGCCCGCCAGCCTGCCCGCCGCCACAAGGCCGCCACCAGGCCGCAGCTACCGGCAGCGCCAGCATTACCAGGAGGATTCACCCTGCATTCGCAGTCGGGCGCCGCCGCCCACCAGTTGCTTTTGCCATGCGGGGGGTGGGGGGCTCGCACCTCGGCGCAGGTAGTGGGTGCGTATGATGGCGAACTGCCGGCAGTGCCAGGCCAGCAGCCACATGCCCCACAGCACGTACACGTAGGCCAGGGCGAAGTGCAGCCTGGGGCGGTGATGCGGCATATATATGCACAGTTCAGACGCGGCAAGGCGGGCGAGGCGGGCGAGGCGAGCGGAGTGGGCGGGATGAGGGCGGGGGCAGCTGCTGAGGCAGGGGAAGGGACGCAAACGAGGGCAGGTTGGGCAGGCCGGCTCTTGAGCTCTAGAGGCGGCTGGCGCATGGGCCTTCATCGGGACCCTGCATGCACAGTACGCCGTTGGCTGGCGATGACATTCCGCCGCACCCACCACATCCAGTGCGAGCCGTAGGGCAGGTTGGCCAGGGTGAAGGAGCCCAGCACACCGCTGCCGCCCTCGCGCCAGGCGGCCCCGACCCGGCCCTCGGCGGCCCCAGTGGTGCTGTTGGCGCCGGGCGTCATGTCCAGCGCCCCCTGTGGCTGCTGCTGCTGCTGTGGCTGCTGCTGCGGCGGCGGCTGCTGCTGTGGCTGTCCCTGCTGCCGGTACTGCTGCTGCACGATGCCATCGCGGGCGGAGGCGCCGCCGGCGAGCCGGTGCACGGGGAGTACTGCAGCCAGGGGGGGGATAAGATGGTGAGTTTTGCGGGAGCATCACAAAGTCACGGACCGACACGCGTGCCGACCCGGCTCAGCTGTTGCATAGCTGTGGGTGTGCATGCATGCACGGCAACGCACGCCTCGAGTTGCGAACGACGACCCAGTGTGCGGCGGGTCGCGCATGTGCACACAGCCACACAGCACGTGTGCAAGCGCTCCCGGACAGTGCACTGGTGCCGCCCCAACTGATGCAGCCGCCCCCCCCCCCGGGCCGCAGCCGCCGCAGCAGCACTCACGCAGCGCCAGGCCCAGCACGCAGGGCGGCGTGAACAGCTGCAGCCCAATGCTGCAGGCCTTGACCAGCACCAGCGCGTCCAGCCCGCAGCCCTGAAGCAGCTGCAGGTCGCTGGCCGCGGCGGCGCGCAGCGCCCAGTCGCTGAGATGAGCGGTGATGGAGCGTTGGCACGGGTGATCAGGTGGAGGGGTGGGACAGAGGTGGGCGTGCGGGCGGGTGCGGGAGGTGGGGTAACAAGGTTGTGGCACACGGGGCGGAGGGTTGAGGAGGGTGGCCATGGGGTATTGCCAGATGTGCATAGCGAGCGGGTCGGGCTGCAGTCAGCGGCGGGGGCATGCTGGTAAGTACCGGTGATGGACTCACAAGTAGGAGCGGAGGCCGCTCGTTGCCAGCGGCCGCGGCTTGTTGGTCACCGCGGGGCAGGTCTGCATGGCAGCAGGAGCCCACTCGGTCGGCTGACCCAGGAAAAGGGGGGAAGGGCGAGAGGACGACCGGCTGTAAGTAGGCCAGGCGGCAGGCTGGCACACCCCACAGCCGGCACCCCTCAGCGGCGGCGGCCGCTGCACGCACCTCGCGGTAGCGGTACAGGTGGCAGCGGCGCTGCAGGCAGCAGAAGGCCGCCAGCAGCAGCAGCCCCAGCGCCAGGTCCGTCCACAGCCTTGGCGGCCAGAGCACGGCGGGGGGAGGACGAGGAAGGGGAGTCGGGGGGGTCAGCCGCAGCCCTTCGCCCTGGCACCCTTCGCCCTGGCAGCGCGCCACGCGGGTCATCAAGCCAGACACCGCTCGCGCCCAGCCGCTTACCCAGCAAGCACATTGCTCTCAGAGACCGCGTTGCTGCTGCCGCCGCCCAGCACGGCGGCCGCTGACGCGCCCATCCGCTGCAGCGGCCGCGGTCTCCGCGGTCTCCGCGGCTCCGCGGCTCCGTCGCCCGCCGCTGCGGCCGGGACTGACAAGAGGCTTCTTGTGGATACTCGAGCGGGTGTAAACTGGCAGAGCTGCGAAGTGCTGAGAAGCGCGCGTGGGCCTGGCGCCGGCAAGCGCGCTCCGAACCGGTCACGTTACTACTGAAACCGCGCAAAATTACTTGAGTCAGCAAATCCAGCCGCGGCGCAACTGGAATGCGGCACAGGTCAAGCGCCGTCGCGAATCGCTTTTCAGTTTTACAACGCATCGCAATGTGACCACCATCGCCACCACCAGCAATGCTTGTCCTGATGGCACACAGTGCACCACTTGACCTCTCAAGGGAGCGCAAGCAATCCCAGGGAAAGCCACAACCGCAGCCTGAGACAGCTGGTGGCTGGCATAGCCCCGCGCCTCTGCAAGAATCCCAAGGCTATCCATGTTGCGCCCTGGTCCGAAAGATACAACCACGCGGGTCCCGAAAGTCTCAATCACGCAAAAACAAAATGTCGTCAGTCGGCGCGCGCGCCCTCAGGCGCCGATGTCAACGTGCCCTTCACCCACAGTTACCCAACCCCGCCCTTGCTCAAGCTTTCCCCCTAAGCGCAAGCACCGCCAAAACCCAATCTCGCGCCTGCGCAGGCGCAGACATGTCTCATGCACGTCTCATGCAGGCGCCCCGCCACAATGCGCGCAACGCCTCGCTCCCCGCCCTCGCGTCCTCTTGTCCTCGCTTTGCCGTCCGCACATGCCCACGCGCCACCTCCTGCACCCACAGTGCTTAGCGCTTGCCCGACACCGCGGGCACGAACGCGCCGCCCACCGCCACGGCCACGGTGGCGGGGTCGGTGTGCTGCTCCGGCAGCAGGCCGCCGGCCACCGCGCCGCCGCGCGCCAGAATGTGCGCGCGCTCGGCGTCGGTGAGCTTGCGCTTGAGCTCCGCCTCCTTGATGCGGATTGCGGCATTGCCCACACCCGCCATGTACTGCGGGAGCGAGGAGGGGGAGGGCGGCGGGAGGGTTGGGAGGGTGCGGCGCTGGTGGTGCGAGTTCGAGAGCGCGGGCGGGCAAGCTGGTCGCGCGGGGTGGGAGGCATGGTGGAGGTGAGGCCCAATGCCACAGCGCCGGAAGCTGGAGCTCCTCCTCGGCAGCCTGACCCAGGACGGTGCCTTTGCGCAGTCGGCAGCCCAGCCGACTCACATCCCGGATGCTTTGTCTGTATGGCCCCCCACCGCCCCGGTCGCCCCTCCCTCTCTCCCAAGTTAGTCTCTGACTCTCACTCCCGCTCTCACTCTCGCTCCCGCTCTCACTCCCGCTCTCACTCCCGCTCTCACTCCCGCTCTCGCTCTCACTCTCACCTGGCCGGCGGGCAGGTCGTCCATGTAGGTGCGGTTCTTGCCCACCCAGTTCTGTGTGTGTGTGTTTGGGGGGGGGGGGTAGCGCGTCCATGTGTGGTGTTTTATCAAAAAAAAGGGACAGGGTTCCATGCATGTTAACAGGGTGTAGGTTAGGAATGAGGGAGGGAACCGAGATCAGCGCCACGCGGTGTTAAGTGTGGCTCCCTCCACCTCCCCTGCTTGTCCGTTCCCCTCCTCCTTCCCCTCCTCCTTCCCCTCCGCCTCCGCCCTGCAGTACCCCCCCCCCCTATGAACTACCCCCACCCGCCCACCACAGCCCCCACCACACCCACCACACCCACCACACCCACCTGCACCGGGTCGGTCCAGCCGCGGCTCTCGATGAACAGCGGGTTGTGCAGCGCCTGCTCCATCTGGTCAAACCAGCGCAGGCCGCCAAAGGAGGCCAGGTAGAAGTTCTTCATGCGCTGCTTGTCCCACTCCTCCACCTCCAGCCGCCGCAGCTGCGCCGCAGTCATCAGCCGCTTCTCCTGGTTGATCTCGTCTGGGGGGTTGGGGGTGGGGTGCCATGCATGTTTAATAAATGACGAGGTAGACGTAGAAACCATCGACGTTGCACCACACGCGGGGTGGGGTGGGGTGGGGTGCAGGGCGGCTCGGCGTGGGGTTGTAGAACGTGGGTTTGGTGGGGATGGTCAGCGCACGCACGTGAGGCGATGACACGCACGTGTGCACGGCCACCGGACCACAGCATGTGCTGGCAACACACGGAAAACGCCAGCTGGCGCATCACCGGCCCAACCCATCTCCCACGCTCTGCAGGCCGCCGCCCCGCGCCACCCCCGAATCACCCCATCAACGTGCAACCCTCCCCTCCTTGCCCGCCCTTCCCGCCTCCTCCAATCCACCGCCCACACCACTCACAGCCCCGACCACACCACACCACACCACACCACTCACAGCCCCGACCACGCCACACCACACCACACCACCACCCACCCGTGACCAGGCCGCCGTCCACGTCCTCCAGCGCCTTGTCCCAGTCCGCCTGCAGCTGCGCCTTCCAGTCCTTGCCCAGCACCGCCTCGTAGTAGGCCTCGCGCGCCTCCTCCGGCGCCATGCGCGCCAGGCGGTACTCCAGCTGCCGGCTGCGGTCCAGCGTCTTGAGCACGCGGTGCAGCACGAAGCCTGGGGCGGGGCGGAGCGGAGCGGGCGTGGCGGTTGTGTGTGTGAGGAGAAGGAGGAGTGGAGGAGATGCATGGGGAGGAGGAGGGGCCGGGGAGCGGGAGGCGGGGTAAGGCGGGGAGCTGGGCGACGGGAGGCGGCGGCGACAGTGTGGCGCGGGGTGTGCGCGCGCTGTGCATGGTATTGGGTGGGTGGGTGGGTCAGCACGGTGGGTCAGGGATGGCGGCGGCGTCCTGCTGCGCTCAGATATATGCTTGTCTTTGATAACTCATCAGGAATTGCTCAGGACGAGGAATGAAGTTATCATCAACGCAGCAGCAGTTGCGCGAGTGGTGCGGTGCATGGCGTGCGCTACGCAACAAGTGGCAACGGCGTCCCAAGGTTACTGTTGCTCAGATATATGCTTGTCTTATGATTAACTCATCAGGAATTGCTCAGGACGAGGAATGAAGTTATCATCAGGGCAACAGGACTTGGAACCATGCATTGCAACCCCCCCCCCCGGACTTGTAGCCTGCTATTTCAGTCGCGGCGTCAGTCACAATGCTCATGGTGCTCAGATATATGCTTGTCTTACGATAAACTCATCAGGAATTGCTCAGGACGAGGAATGAAGTTATCATCAAAGCACCGTGCAAGTGGAGCGTCGTTATCTACTAGCCGTGCTGCCCGCCGCTGTGCCGTCACTACGCGGTTGCAAGGTTGCTCAGATATATGCTTGTCTTAATAACTCATCAAGAATTGCTCAGATCGAGGAATGAAGTTATCATCAACGCAACCAAAGCTGTCCGCTCGCAGTAACGCACCGCCGTGGTACGCATGTGGCTGCTGCCCCATGCGCGGGACGCCAGCAGGACATGCGCTGTGCCCTGCCCCACCTTTTGCCCGAGCCCGCGTTTCTTGCTGCCGCTGTCTGCCCCCACATACCCCACGACACAGCTACCCATCCTTCCGTCGTCCCAACGTTCCCCAAATCCCTGTGCCGCCCTTCCTCCCCAACATATTGCCCCTCCCCGTCGTCCTTCCGCCCTTCCTCTCCCTCGTTTCATGCCTCCAGCAACCCTGCTCCTGCGCTCTCTCTCTCTCCGCCCTGCCTGTCTCCTCCTCACGTACCTACGAGCACCGGCCGCGCGGCCTTGACCGCCAGCCGCAGTGCCAGCTTGGAGCCGTCCACCACCACATCCTCCAGCCGCCACCACAGCCGCTGCGCGCGGCCCAGCCGCTTGGTCACCTGCCGCACCGCGGAACGCGGCGCGCCCAGCACGCCGCCCACCAGCCCGCCCGCGCGGCTGAACAGGCTGGGAGCCGGCGGGGAGACGCCTGTTGGGGCGGGCGGGCCGGGTGCACGAGGAAGAGGGGGAGGCGTGAGAGGGACGGATCGAGTGGGGAGGGAGGGCAAGGCGGGCCGCGTGCTTGCGGCATCTCCGTGAGCTCGTGCGCCGCCGGCCAGCTCTGGGCCAGGGGTGGCGGCAACCCCGCCGCTGCAGGGTGCCGGGTGCCGGGTGCCGGCGCCCACCCGCCCGGCTGTAGGATCAGGTGGAGTCCAGGAACAGCCGCGCTGCGGTCCTTCGCGCACCCAGGCCCCGTCACGCGCTGACCCCTTCGACGAACCCAGGTGCGTGCCGCCGCCGCCGCCGCCGCCATTGCGTCCAATCCCGTGCACAGCACCCAGCTGCCGCAGGCCCTGCTCCGCCCTGCTTGCGCCGCTGCTGCTTTGCCTCTCCCTTTCTGCCTTCTGGCAGCCCCCGTCCAGCCTCCACCATGCATCCCCCTACACGCCATCAACCCCTTTGCCCCCGCCCCTCTCCATCCGTCCATGCATGCAATGCCGTGCGCCGCACGCACCCGCCACGCGGATGAGCTGCGCCACCACGGCCTGCAGCACGTCAAACGGGTCCACCGGCATCTCCGTCACCTCCACGCCGCCCGCCGCCGCGTCCAGCGCGGGCCCCAGCGACTCCGCCACGCCCGCCACCCAGTCGTTGTAGCGCTTCTCCAGCTTGGCGCGCTTCACCACCGCCTGCAGCTCCTTCATCAGCGCCTCGTCGCCAAACTGCAGCTCCGTGGTGCCCTCCTCCTCGTCCGTCACCTCCACGGCGGCCACCTCCGCCAGCTCCTCTGGGAGCTGCGCTGACCCGAGCTGCGAGCAGGCAGGGGGGGACGGGCGGGGGTCAGGGCAGGGACTGGGAATGCATGGATGGTGACAGACCCGAAGTCAAATCCCAGCCAACGCGGCGGATCCTCGGCACGCATGTGCTCAGCTCATATCAAAGCTTACCAGCAGGCCAGCGATGTCAAGCCGCCCTTTGAGGTTGTCAATGTCGACCTCATCGTCCCCATTCCCCGCGTCAAAGCCGATCGACAGGCCGGGCTCGTCCTCCTGCAAAGATATTGCCATGTGAGCGAAATTCGCCCCAGCGCACAGATCGGTGCACCGGCGCAGGTGCAATTGGACGCACCTCTGCCTCCGCCGTCACCACCTCGACGTGCCTGAACTGGGGCAGCTCCAGCACAGCGTCGATCGCGCTCCCTACTAGGTCCGCGAACGAGTGCAGCACCTGCTGCTGCTCCTCATCCTCCACGCCCTGAAACAAGCACACACGGACCAAGTTCAGCGTGCCGGTCGCGCGAAGAGCTCTCCCGTCGGCTTCTCACCGCTGCTAGAGCCTCGCCACCATCATTCCAAAGCACAATGCGGATGGGCGAAGGCCCGTCCGCCATTTTCAGCTTTTCTTGACGAGTATGCTCTGGTTAGCGGGTCATTCAACCTAATAGTAATATGAGCGCCTACCCAATTTCTGTTACTATCCCGCTTAATAGATCAAGCAGTGACGCGGCGCTAGACGGGGTGCAAATGCATCATGAGCTTGCATCTCGACGAGCTGCGCCTGGCAGAGCGCTGTCAATGAAGCCTACTGCAATACAATTACATTAGATATAGAGTTATTTATACGCAATGTTTATCTGAGGGCTCGAAACTGTTGCCAGGGCTTGTTTAACTGACACCGCCCGTCCCTGCACAGTAATAGGGAGATATGGGAAACTCGCTACATAAAGCATGCTCGGAAAAAGATTTAACCAAGGTCCGGGTCCTCGTGCAGCAGGCCCCGGGCCAAATCAACCAGCAGGAGAAGGAGGTGAGCAAAGGAGCCAAAAGCGCTCCAACCGGTGACTGTGGAAGGATTTTTGTCACGAAACAAATGCCAAGCAATGGTGGGGATTGAGAAGCACAGCTAAACGCTGGCCGGGCCCGCCAAGGCGAACCCGCTTCCGACAGCTGCTCCAACCACCCGGCGCCAGCCGCGGCCCTGCTCAGCCCCACATGATGCGGCCCCGAAACGCACACCACACATACAGATGGGCTGGACGCCGCTGCACATCGCCGCCTTCAAGGGATCCGACCCCATCGTGCGGGAGTTGCTGGCACGGGGCGCGCGCCACGACATCATAGACAAGGTGCGTGCAGCGCGTGGCGGGCTGTGCGGGGGCTGAATGCTGTTTGCCGTGGAAGCGGCGCCCGACCGGCCAGAGCCAATCACAACCCGCCCACCACACCACATCACAACCCACCTTTGCCACTGACGCCCACCTCCTATCCACAGGAGGGCCGCACGGCGCTGCACCTGGGCGCTCTGAATGGTTTCAGCGCCGTGGTCACGGACCTGCTGCGGCGGGGCGCATCGCCAGCGGTGCGGGACAAGGTGGGGCCGTAGGGGGGGCCGTAGGGGGGGCCGTAGGGGGGCCCGGACCAACGGCACGGGTGGGTGTGGGCCCTCGACAAGGGGGTAGGACACGAATGACAAGATGATGGTTCAGGTCAAGGTCGGTTTATCATTAATGCTAGGGCAGGTGGGGCGGCGGTGTCATGGCTAACCTAACGGCAACTGTGCAAATTACCGTAGTTTCAAGGTTTACGTTTGGCCTGTATGTTTGTTTTCTTCTCTGCGCTGCACGCAGCATGGCAAGGCGCCGTACGACTACGCGGTGCAGAAGCACCCCGCGGTGGCGGCGCTGCTGGGCGGGCCGCCGGCAGGAGCAGCAGCAGGAACAGCAGCAGCAACAGCAGCAGCAGCGGCACCGGCGCAGCAACCAGCTGTAGCTGCGGCGGCCGCCGCCAGCGACTGGGGCGGCACCGCCTCCCCGACCTTCGCTGGTGCCGCGGCACCGTCGCTCCTGCATGCGCAGGCGCAGGTGCCGTCAGGCCGGCTGCCATCAGGGGCGGGCGGGTCGCAGCATGACCTGTATGCGGGGGCCCATGTGCCGCCACCGGTGCAGCCCGGGGCGCTGCCGTACCCTGGCTACCCTGTGTCCCCTACCGCGGCCGCCACGGCCGCCCCGCCCTACGGCTACGCGTATGGGACTGGCACGTACGGCACCGCGCCGCCGCCACCTACAGCAGCAGCGCCTGTCACCGCAGCCGCCCCAGCTGCTAGCTACGCCTACCCGCAGCGGCCGCAGCCACATCAGGCGCCGGCGGGCCCGTCTGCCCCTCCTCCACCAACACAGCCGCAGCCGCATCAACCCTACTACCAATACCCACCCGCACCCGCACCCGCACCGGGGAGTGCTGGCGGCGCGCCGGCGGCCACCGCGCACCCCACGGCGCCGTCCGCACCCGCGCCGCCAGCAGCCTACGCCGCGCCGCCGTCGCAAGGCGGTGGCGCACCCGCTCAGGCGGTGCCGCCTCGCGCGCCCGCGCCCGATTTAGACTGGGGACCGCCGGCGCCGTCGGACTGGGGTGACGAGCCGGGTAGGGTGTTTAGAGAAGGGAGCTAACGGGAAACAGAATGCAGCACGCTCACTGCCCACCGGGTGCATTCATTTGCGCACACCACTCACCTGAGAGCATTTGCATGCGCGCGCTTTCCCCGTCATTAAATCAAATGCATGGAACCCCCGCAGACACGGCCGCCGCGGCCGCGCCGCCCCCTCGGCGCCCCGGCTTCAACCCCATCATGAGCGCTCGCTTCCAGCTGGAGAAGCTGCTGGGCGCCGGCCTGGCACAGGTGGGCATACACAGCGGCGGCGGCGGCGGCGGCGCGGGCAACGGGCACGGGCACGGGCACGGGGCCGGACAGGGCGGCGGCGGCGGCGGCGGCGGCTCCGCGTCTCATCCGCTGTCGCAGCAGCCCTCTGACTCCACGCTGCCGCCCACGCCCGGCAGCACCGCGCCCTTCTCCCCCACCTACGGGGGCCAGCAGCACCCGCACCACCCGCTCCATCCATATCAGGCGGGGCCGTCGCCCTGGGGGGCGCCGGCCGCGGCTGGCGGCGGCGGCGGGGTGCTGTCCACCGGCTCCGCCGCCTCCGGCATGTCCTCCATGTCCATGGCTGGCCGCACCTACAGCGCCGGCGACCTGCGGGCGGCCACGGGCGGCTTCAGCCCAATCAACAAGCTGGGGGAGGGCGGATACGGTGCGTTGCGGGGGTGTGGTGTGGTGTGGTGTGGTGTGATGTGGTGGCACCTGAGTGGTAGCGGACAGAGGGGTGAGTGCGTCCCAGCTACAACTGAAAACCGGGGTGCGGGGTATGGGGGTGGTTCATTCTGGGAGGCGCGGCGGAAGGAAGGAAGGCTTGGGGCTCGGGGAGGGCGGCTGCACCGCACGCTTTGGAGGCTGCGACATTGCGGACTGTCGGGTCGCTCATCCTGCATCCCTGTGCGTGCGGCCCCCATGCTGGGCGCCCGCAGCGCTCTCTTGCCCCTGCCCCAACACGTGCTCGCGCTCCTGCCCCTGCCCGCCTGCCCGCCTGCCGCCCTGCCCCCCTGCCTCCTGCCGCCCTGCCCGCCTGCCTCCTGCCGCCCTGCCCGCCTGCCCCCCAGGCCCCGTGTACCGCGGCACGCTGGACGGTATCCCCGTGGCCGTCAAGGTCATGGACTGCAGCCAGGGGGCCATGCAGGTGAGGGCCTGAGGGGCGGGTGCATCCACGCTTCCTTTCTTACTCTATATGTGCCCGCGCTGCCCGCCCTACCGCACTCGCCTGTTATGATTTCATTCTCTCACTGATAATACCTGGAACCTCCGCTGCTTACTTATCTGAAATCGCCTGCCGCCTCCCACCACTTTCTAGGGCCGTAACGAGTTTGAGGCGGAGGTGCGCATCCTCAGCGGCCTGCACCACCCGCACGTGGTGCTGCTCATAGGCAGCTGCCCCGACAAGGTGGGGGCTGGCTGGAGGGCGAGGGCGGAGGCGCGAGGGCGCGGCACGTGGACGCAGCAGGGGGCAGGAGGGGCAGGACCACACTCCACTGCACCCCTAGTCCCCTACACAGCAACCCCTCTGCCACCTGTTGCACCCCATAAAACTGGGCATTGGCATGAACTACCCCACCCACCCACCCACCTGCCCTGCCACCCACCCAACATGCACCCGCACCCGCACCCGCACCCGCACCCGCACTCGGCCCAGGGCATCCTGGTGTACGAGCTGATGCCCAACGGCTCCTTAGAGACGCACCTGTTCGGCTGGGAGGGCGGCCGCAGCGCGGGCGCGGGCGGCGCGCGCGGCCCCGTGCCGCTGGGCTGGCGGCACCGCGTGCGCATCGCGGCGGAGGTGGCGTCGGCGCTGCTGTTCCTGCACTCCGCGCCCACGCCCATCGTGCACATGGAGTGAGTGCCCGCGGCTGCGCGGTTACGGCAGTTTGCTGTGGTTGGCGCGAAGGGGCCTGTTCTGGGTAACACAGCGGGAGGCGCTGCGGGAAGCCGCAGCGGAAAGCGTGCCGCACAGCCATCAATTAGCCCCACGCACGGGGTCTTCCAGGCTGGGCCTCCTGTTGAACTAGCTTGGACCCCAAACGGCCTGCCCTGCCCTGTCCCCGCCTGCACCTCACCTCGCACCCCGGCGTCCCGCCATCCTGCCACCCCGCCCCTGCCTACGCTGGCCTCCTCACAGCCTCAAGCCCGCGAACATCCTGTTGGACGAGCACCTCACGGCCAAGCTGGGGGATGTGGGGCTGGCACGGCTGGCGCCCACGCTGGGCGCGCCCTCAGGGCCGGCGGCGGCGGCCGCGGCGGCGGCGGGCGGCGTCAAGTCGACCATCAAGGTGCGGCGGTGGCAGCGGTGGCAGCGGTGGCAGCGGTGGCGACGGCGGCGAGGGCGGGGGTGTGGCGCCGCGGCCCCGCCAGGGCACTCCTGGTCGCGTGTTTGGTTGCATGGACGTTTTGATTGCCTGTGCACCCACCATTGTCATGCACCTACCTGCTGTGACCTGCTGTGACCTGCTGTGCGGTTCACAGGACTCCCGGCTGGTTGGCACCTTCGAGTACATGTGAGAGACGCACGCGCATGTGTGTTAGGAAAGCACAAGGGAAAGGGTCGACACTGTGCGTGCATGTGTGTGTGTGTGTGTGTGTGTGTGTGTGTGTGTGTGTGTGTGTGTGTGTGTGTGTGTGTGTGCATCTAGCTGCGCAGCCTCTCCGCCCGTCGCCTTGGGGACTGCTCGTACACACCTCACCCTCTACCTCGTCATTAAATTCAATGCATGGAACCCTCTCGCCGTACCATCAGCGCCAGACATTCGAGTCTGCTCATGCGTCCGTGGCCCCATCCTTTGCACAATCGTTGGCCTACCACAACACTCGGCTTCCTTCCGCTCCACTGCTGTCCACCTTGGCTCCACTGCACTCCACCTTCCATCCGCTTTACTGCACTCCACATTCAATCCGCTTCCCTGCGTTGTGCCACTGCGCTGTGCCACTGCGCTGTGCCACTGCAGGGACCCCGAGTACATGCGCACGGGCGAGTACAGCGCGCGGTCGGACGTGTACGCGCTGGGCATGGTGCTGCTGCAGCTGCTGACCGGCCGCGAGGGTGCGCAGGTGCGCCTGCCGGCAGCTGCAGCCTGGGGCTAGGGCTGGGGCTGGGGCTGGGATTCTGAATTTGGGTTGGGGCATGGACTGGGATTGGGAGGTGGCGGGTGACGGCACGGGCATGGCGGCGGCTGGGCGGACCGGCGGAAAGCGTGTTCCCGTGTGGGTCGTAAGGATATGCTGCCTAAGTGTAGCAGGTAGGTGGGTTGCGTTGTTGGCTTGTGCTGCTGATGGGCCTGCTGATGGAGGGCTAGGGGACAAGGGCTAGGAGGAGGTGGCGACATGTGCGCGTTCCACATCCGGCCATGCAGTTGGAGCGCCACCAGCGCACGGCGTGAGCTAGCGCGTCCGTGGCACATGTGTGGCGCATGAGCCGTACGCGTGTGTGCACCCCGGGATGCAGGTGGTGTCGGTGGTGGAGTCGGCGCGGCGGCAGCCCCTGGGCTTTGGGCCGTGCATTGACCCGCGGGCCGGCGACTGGCCGGCGGCAGAGGCCATGGCGTTCGCGGACCTGGCCCTGCGCTGCGTGGAGTACCGGCGGCAGGACCGGCCAGACCTGAGGTGCGGCGGGGTGGTGGCGCCGCTTGCCGGCAGAGCGCCTTGCAGCTTGCGGGTTTAGCGTGTGCGGGGGCGGGGGCGGCTGCGGCTGCGGGGACCCCGGGCTGCGGCTGCGGTTGCCCGGGGCCCCTGCGCATCGGTGCCGCGCGGCATGACGCGACACAGCGTGCTCAAGACCCCCCCTTCATTATTGAGTACACACCATCCATGGATGGCTACCCCCCGCTCCTTCTCCTCCGCGTCCACGGCGCCGCAGGACGGTCATCCTGCCCACGCTGATGCAGCTCAAGCAGCGCACGCAGCTGTACGAGCAGCAGCAGCAGCAGCAGCAGCCCGCGGCGCCCTCGGCTCTGGGCGGCGACTTGCCGCCCATGTTCCTGTGCCCCATCACCCAGGTAAAGGGGGGGAGGGCTTAGGCACACAGGCCCCGGTCCTCTGCGCAGCTCCCACACTCTTACCAATGCACTTGAAATTTGCCACGCATGCGCAGCAGTGCGCGCGGCTTGCTTCCTTCGCCCCATACCAAGC
Source organism: Chlamydomonas schloesseri (assembly GCA_016834595.1). Classification (NCBI taxonomy): domain Eukaryota; kingdom Viridiplantae; phylum Chlorophyta; class Chlorophyceae; order Chlamydomonadales; family Chlamydomonadaceae; genus Chlamydomonas; species Chlamydomonas schloesseri. The sequence continues at coordinate 706,848 of JAEHOD010000003.1, forward strand.
TCCACCTGCCTGCTGGCCCCTGTGCTCCATTCCACGCTAACTCCCGGCACCACCACCGCCGTCTGTAGTTCCACGCTGTATCGCACAAACATGCATCCACAAATACACACATACACACGGCCACGCCCACTGCAAATGGGTTTTGAGACTCCAAACTTACTGGCGCCCTGCACCGCCCCCCACAACTTCTTCTTAATCGGGGGGGTCCATGCGTTTAGATTAAGAAGAGTTGCAATGTCTGTTCTACGTCTACCTCGTCATTAATTTAAATGCATGGAACCCCCGCCGCGGGCAGGACGTGATGGAGGACCCGGTGGTGGCGGCGGACGGCTACACGTACGAGCGGCTGGCCATCACGGAGTGGGTCAGCCGCTCGCCCACCTCGCCGCTCACCAACATCCGGCTAGAGCACACGCAGGTGGGGCGGTGGGCTGGAGGGTGTGGGGGGGGGGTCTGTGAGACGGTACGCACTGCGACGTGGGGCGCGGCACGCCCGGCTGCCGGGCCTGAAGGCGCCAGGGCTGCAGTGCCCCCATGGAGGCCACGTGCGTGTGACTTGTGCTTTGTGGGGGCCTCCAGTCTTCGCCACGTGCTCACGACGCCGCGTTGTGGTCATCGCAGGTAGTGCCCAACCTGACGCTGCGGAGCGCAATCAAGGAATGGCGCGAGCGCCAGCAGCACCCGCGGCGGTCGGGTCCTGGCGCGGCTGTGGCGGTGCCGGTGGGGATAGCGGCCGGCGTGGCGGAGGCAGCGCCGTCGGCACCGTCGATGCCATCCGCGCCGGCGGTCCCGGCGCGCGCAGACGCTGGCGGATGGTAAAGGATCAGCATGAGTGGATGTGTGGTGTACGGTAGTCATGCACTCATGCGGCGTGCCTGAAGAAGTGCAGGAGGTGCTTAATGGGCGCAAATTGCTCCAAAAGCCAAAGCAGCCGACCTGACGGGTTGTGCTCGTTGACGTTGCATATTAATGTCATCCATGGCGCATGCGTCCACGGTCCAGAGATGTGGCTGAGTGCACCCATTGCGGCCTCAGTTTATGCAGGATGGTCAATGGCAGCATTGCGTAGAACTGCGTTGACTATCGTTTCCGCGTGTCGCATTTACAAGTACTACCATACGTACAAGCGCACATCGTGTCGATACAGAGCTTGCCATGCGACCTTGATCAAGCCATTCGCACGATTACATGGTGGGTTGGCTTGCCCCTTCCCCCGAAGGGGGAGGGGCGGAAGCCTTTGCAATCACCCCGATCGACGCAGGGGAGGTCCTCCCGGTTATGACAGTAACTCGCAAGTTAGGTTAGGTTACGTCCCGGTCGTCCACAGCGTGTACGCAAGGAGGTGATGGATGTATCAGATGTATAAACGGGACGTCCCTGTATTTAATGAGGGTCTCGCGCGGTTGTAAGGCTGGCTATTAAGTTGCGCTTGGAATGGGGTCGCAGTCATCCCGTCTTTTTCCCCGCAGTCGCAAGAGTGAAGGCATTGATAGTGATGCGTGATGAAAGATAGTGACAATTTCCAATGCCCACGTATGGGCATATGGCTTGGAAGACAGGACAGTCGCGCAGAATAGAATCCCTTGGTTCGCGGGGCAGACCGCGCGAACGCAAAGCCACCGGCACTAGTGCCTGGTGGTAGCTTGCGGGATTAAGAGCCGCCAACGGGGGTCGCAACGCAGTGGAGGCTCTGTGATTGGAGGACCCTCAGACGCGTCTTCGCTTGTATCACAGTATCGTTGTATCGTTGTATCGTCATATCGTTCTATCGCTATACCACACGGTATCGTGTATCGCTGTCCGTATCGTTATCGGAGAGGACTCGCGTCTTCGTGCGAGCGGTCTTCGTCGCGAGGCACGGTACAGGTTCCAAGTGGGGGAATTGCTTGTTTGACTCCATCGCATATGTAATGTCGGCTGTGCTAAGAGAAGAACACGACGCTCACACGCTGCGTCAGAATGCCATGTCCATGCTTGAGCGCGGTTTCGCTGAATATCAGGAAGCTATTGTGGACTTGCAAGAAGGCGTGCAGGATGCTGCATTACTGGAAGCGCATTACCAGGATGGCGGTCGGGCACGAGTGTGTGCAGGGATGTTGCACGCGCAATATACACAGCACCCCGGCCGGCGTCCACCTGAAAACGAGGACGAAGCGCTGTACATGTATTGTGCCGAAATGCGATCTGCTGCACGTCACGGCACTTTGCCGGGACATCAATGGGGAGATACTATTGCAGTCTATTGGGTTGCACGTGCCGAAGCCTTGAACCTTGTGGTGTGGAGTTCAGAGACAGACCCTCACGCCGTCTGCAGTGCACATCACACGCCCATACGCGCATAGGGACATGGACCTTGGTTAAATGCTGTACATTCGCGTGTTCCATCTGTTACGCACGTTTTCAGCCGCACAATGTGCAACCAAATGAGGGCTCCCTTTCCTGCACGTGTGACAGGAACACTTACGCCTCCCTTGCTGTAACTTGCCATTCTATTCTTCATCCACTACCTGTCCCGGGGCCTGTCCAGCCCAAACACAATTCACCCCGATAGGGGCAAGCCCTGGTACTGCGTAGCGGTAGGTGTTGTTCATGGTATCATGTGTGACGGGGGGCGTCAGATACCCAGATAGTCATGAGTCCGTGTCACGTCCTCCGAGTACTGTAGCTCACGCCTCATGGCCTTTCTTCGACTCTCCGCTTTCGAGGTATCATATTACCAGAGGGCAGGACCCACCCCTCTCATCAGATTTCAGCTCTTCAGTCTTCCCCTCGCATTCACGTGAATCATGCAGCACCCTCCCGGGGGGCCCCCCGCGCCACCACGGACCCATTCCCTCAGCACGGCGCGCCCCAATTTTCCGCCCCTCTCCGGGCCCCCTCTCCGCCCTCGCCTCTCCCTCAGAAGCGCATCATGACCCGCGGGTCCTTGCCCAGCTCGTCGTACACCATACCCACAATCTCCGGTGCCCGCGTCATGACATCCACCGCCACGCTCACGTACTTGCCGCCCATGCGCTCCTTGACCTCCACCTGCGGCGGGGCGGCAGCAGCGGCAGCGGGCAACAGGCACGCACAATGCTCTATCTGCATCTAAGGCACTACTTGCCAACAGCACACTTGTCTGGGCTCGCAGGTGTCAGTGCAGGCAGGGCGTGGGAAATGTCGACCGTGCAGTGACACGTGTGGATGGCACGGCAATAAAGCGAAGAAGCTAACGCCGCAGCACGGGTATCAACGATTTGACTCGGCTTGGGTTAGCGTTGTAAAGACCCAACCTAAGCGACCCACCTTGCCCTCCTCCACCTCCGCCTGCGCCACGCGTGCCACGGTGCTGACCACCGCCTTGACAAACTCATCCTTGCCGCCGCCGGCGCCGTCTGCGGCCCCGCTAGAGCCGCTGCCCGCCTTGCCCACCACTTGGAAAGTGTACATGCGCGGGAACTGGTACAACGCCGAGAGAATGATGCCTGTGTTCAAGCACACATTCGGGAATCGGGGTTCGTCAACCAGTAACCTTAAGGTTTCCGCATGAGCATAGCGAATAGTCGGAAACCGTGGTTTCCTGCGTTCGGAGTGACCGCGGTGGTTCTCCCGGGTTGGGTGGCGTGTATGTTTGGGCTTGGAGCCCATGCGTGGCATGGGCCGCCCTGGCCCGGTGAAGTAGCGGAGCGCGTGTTGGCGCTCGCTACTTTGCGAGTTTCTTTCTTCAGTACTGACGCCGTCGTTCCTGGCTGCGCTCTTCTTGCGCTGCCACACGGCGGTTCGGGCTCGCCATCCCAACCCCGCACTAAGACCTCAGTTCTCTGCTTGCAGGTACCCTGCTTCCCTTTAACGACGCAATGCATGGAAACCCATACCGGCAGTACGGATGCTAGCACCAGCAAGTGTCGCCTTCAATGATGCTCAGATGCAGAGCCACTGCTGAACGTCGCCACCACTCTTCATTCAGCTTCGACGTCCATGCCATCAAGCTTCGGGTTGTGGGCCGGCCTCGTGGCATTGAGCTCCGCCAGGCCCCCCCCGTCACCACTGCCTTGCCTGTCCGTCGTGCCGGCGCAGACATGCGCGCGCCCCATGCAGCCCAAAAGTTTGTTTACGTCCCTAAGTTTACACGTTACGAGCCAACACGAAGACCATGACCGCCACGTCGGCGCTGGCTCGCCCCCGCCTCGGCCGCCCTGCCACCCACGCCCCGGCTCAGGCCGTCAAGCGCCAAGCTGAGTCGGTTTGGCAGCCCGTACTGCAGGTCCACGGTTGCGGGCTTTGCGTCGCCGCCCCGGTCACAGTTGACACCAGCAGATCCGGGCCCGCAAGCTATAGGGTGTAGGAGCCCCGAGCACGAGGGCTTATAGCGTTAACGCACCTGACGACCGCTCATTGTTCTCCACCCACTCCGGGGGGTCCAGCTCGCCGCGCAGTGCCCGCACCGCAACGTCAAAACGTGTAGCACCCATCTCATTGATTTGCTGCATTAAATGCGAGTTGTACGGGCACGTCACACGTGTGGCATCTTGAGTACTATGAAAGAGTGTTTCCAAGCCCCGCCCCCCTTCGTCCCGCCCGCAGCCCAATGGTCCTTTCTGAACCCGCCTCACCTTGCCCGTTTTCGTGTCAATGAGGAATCCGTCCTCCGAGATAGCAAGATCTGTGGAATGCGGCATCAGGTTAAGTGTAGACATGGCCAGTGCGTGGGACTGGGGGACCCGCATTCGTTGCCGGAGGGCCACACAAACACACGCGCGCCCACACACCGCGCAGAGCCTCCGGTAGCTCCTCTTGATTTGACGTGCTGGCCGATGCTTCATCAGACGAGCGAGCACGTATGTGACGCGTCAACACCGTGCTATGCGCCAGGTGCAAGTTTTGTGAGCATCGCCGCTGCGTGCTGCTTTTGGCCGCTGCAACAGGGCGTCGATGAGAAAGGGACCACATGATTTGAAACGATGTTTGATTATGTGTTTTGCTCGTCAATAATTAACGGCTTTCTCTTTCCGAGTTGGCCAATTGTGTTTTCCCATTCCTGTTCGCAGAAAGCTCGCTTTTCGCTTTGGCGCACCCCAATAAGCGCCTTACATAATAAAAATAAACAACAAACAGCCGCTGGAACGACGTTGCTGTGTTTGACCGTATGAACCAGAAAAGAGCGATGCCGAGACCTCGCTGAGCAGCCAATTAGCCACGAGATGAGCAATTTATTGAAGAGCGCGTGGCAGTGGCTGGGCGGCGAACGGGTGAGTCGTGGAACGCAGTGGCGGAGTGGGTCGCCGCGTAACATCCCTCTGCGGCGTTGCGTGGCGTTCGTAGTCGGCCGATGATAGCATGATTGCTGAGCTCTACAGGTGCTCAGTCGATTGGGGTTTGGAGGATGTCCGGTCCGTCTGGCGTTTCCCGCGTCCGACGGCTGTCGAGTTAGCTGGCCCGCCGAAACCTGCAGCTCTCTGTGCCTGCCTTGCCATAGCCCCGGCTTTAGGCAGCGCTACCAGGCTGTGCCATCAGTAGGCGAGGCGCTGCTCACGCCGGGCCCAAACCTCTCCTACCCTGTGCCCTTCCTGCGTGTGACCCACCCTGTGTGCCCTTCCTGCGTGTGACCCACCAGGCGCCGCGGCCGCCCGAGGTCCGCGAAGTTGCACAGCGATGGGAGCGCCTGCCGCCGGGCAGCAGCGTGGGCGCGGTGTCCACCGGCCCCGCCATCGGCTCGGGCTCGGTGGAGCTGGAGCCGGAGGTGGGGGAGGAGCAGAACCCCTCCCAGAAGCCGCTGGGGCGGCAGGGCCCCGCGCCGCATGACCCCTATCAGCGGCCCACGCTGGACACCAAGGCGCGGCGGGCAGTGTATCTGCAGGAGGGCGACGGCGCGCTGAGCTCGGACTTCAAGCAGCAGGTGGCAGACTTAATGCAAGAGGAGGGTGAGTCGCGTGCGGCTGCTGCCTCGCCCGGGTCGTGGATAGGAGGGGCACAGGGCGACGGAAAAATTGCATAAGGGGACGCAGTTATGTCGCCGGCTGACTTGGGCGTTCTGTTGGCGTGCCATCCCAGTAAGACTGACCAACCACACCACATTCTCCGCTGTCGTTGCAGAGTATGGCGTGTTTCGGTTAGTGGTGCCGCACGTGTACCTGAGCAGGTGGGGCGTGGGGCCGTCAGGTTGGGATTCGTGTGCCTGGCTTGCATTTAAGGGCTCCAAGGGCGCTGGTGCCGCTATTCAAGGAGGAGCGCTGCCTCAACGATGTTCGGCTGTGCGAGTGGACCTCCGGATCCAGGTGCTGCCCCCATGATTCCCTTTTCCCCACTGCAGGAAGCAGTTCAACGGCTACGTGGACTGGCTGAATGCGCAGCACCCCGCTACCATCTCCGCGCTCGGAAAGCCGGCGGTAGTCACACACAGGTACAGCACACGGGCAATCAACACACTTGCGAGCCAAGCATGCGGCGCATGCACTGGCGCCCTGGCCACGGCTGCGTTTGCATCTAAGCCGTTGCCTTGCGCGGGGCACGACCGGTCGCCGCGCACCCAGTTACCTTGCCGCGCGTGTATGCATTGCGGCCGGTGCAGGTCCATCTTCGGGCTGCCCATGGTGCCGCCCTTCAGCCCGCTGTCGCTGTTCTGGATGGGGCTCATGTTCATGGTGGACATCATCTGGACGGTGAGGCAGAGGCAGGGGCAGAGGCAGGCGGGTGCCGGGGGGCGGGGGGGGGGGGGGCAGGCCGTGGTCGGCGAGTGGTGGGCCAAGAGGCGAAGATACTGATGAAACCTTTGAACTTTGAGAGGCTCAGGCTACCTGAGGCAGGTGTGCCGCGGGGATCAAGTCTCAGGCGGAAACCGAGCAGCAGGTTCGGACAGCGGGCCCAACCCATCACCGTCACCATGGCCACGGCGTTCCTCTCCACCCTCTTTTTTAGTTGTTGCTATCATACCTGCAGGCGTTCGGCGTGCCCATTAATGTCGGCTTCTGCTCCATTGACTACGGCGACCTCGCCACCAACTGCACCGCTACGGACCTGGCCTTTGGTGAGCGACCCGGCCACACGGGGCCGCGCCCAGTAGGCTCACAACACGGGGCGAGATGGGGGCGCGGCCTCGGCCTGTGTGCCGCATGCAGCCTGGCCAGCGGCGACAGGAGCTACCTGTGGGCATGGGCAGATGCCGGCGGCTCGGGGAAGGCCACGGGTAACATTCGTGCCACACCTGCGCAGGCTGCATCTACGCGCTCAACCTGATCTTCAGCTTCCAGCTGGGGCTGCTGGTGGTGAACGGCCATCGCAAGAAGAAGGTCATGGACGGTGAGCCCACCACGGCGCCGCCATGTGATTGCGTGATTCGCCCGCGCCGCGGCGACGCCCACGCATACATAGCACTGGCGGTGTGCCAGCGCATGGCGCGGCACGTGACCACAATGCCTATGTCGTCCATGCGCTGCTGCAGGCCGCAAGGTGGCCTACTACTACGGAACGCACATCCGCTTCTGGCTGGACGTGGCCGCCACCGTGCCCTTCGTCTACCTCATCACCATCATCGTGCTCTCGGACGGCCAGGGCTTCACGGTGCGGGTTGCGGGCAACGGGCCGTGGGCAGGGCGGGGGCGGACCGGGCAGGGAGCACAAGCTCCTTTTAGTTTGGTGGCACGAGGGGCCGGGCAGATAGTTATGCAACTCAGTTTACGGAATGGCTGCCAACGGTCCCGCCGCTCAACCGTTCACGTCCAGGCCAAGTGGGTCAACGCCATATCGCTCATCCGCCTGCTGCGTCTGCTGCGTCTCATCAGCGTCTCCCAGGTGCGTGGGGCGCAGCAGCACGTTTCGCGTGAGTGAGCCCATGGATGATGCCCAGCGACCACTCTCTATCTATCGTATTGCCAACCCGCGCGCCACCGGAACGCTGCAGGTGATCCACATCGACAGCACCCTGGGCCAGGACGGCTGGATAAGCAGGTGGATCAACGTCTCCACGCTGTACGGTGAGTGCCCAGCCGCTGCACCTGCAGCCGGGACAGCGGCACGCTTGCCAGCAAGTACTCCGCTTCACGACTGGCGACCCAGACTTACACTTCCTTCCATGCCACCACCTCGGTTTCTCCCGTCTTGTGCCTCCTGCGCCCGCACGCCTCGTCCTCCCGTCCATTCCCCCCTCCGCCCTCCATCCCCCGCCCTCCCCTCCATCCCCCGCTCCGCCCTCCGCCCTCCAGTGCTCATGGTGGCGTACCAGGTGTCGGTGCTGGTCAACTTCGTGGCCTGCATCCTCATCCTGCTGGCCTACATGCACGGCCTGGAGGAGAGCTGGATGAGCAGCCCCTCCGACTGGGAGGACCTGCCCAACGCCTCCAGGGCCTACCAGTGGTACTCGGCGATCTACTGGGTGCGTGCCGTACGTGTGTGAGCCTGCGCATGCGCGTCAGGGTGGCCGCTTCGCGCGCTGTGCTGTGTGCCCTGAGGTGTGTGCCCATGCATCCGTCACGTGTCCGCGAGCAAGACAGCCTACGGCTGACTGAAGCCCGGAAAGCCTGGAACCCCCAATCCTCTTAACGCCGCCGACGCAGGTCATCACCACCGCAACCACCACCGGCTACGGCGACATCTCTCCGCGCTGGTGGGCGGAGCAGGTGGTCATCAACGCCACCATGATCGCCGGCATGATCGCGTTCGGCATCCTGGTGGCCGGCGTCACCACCTCGCTGGCGCGCGCCGACGTGGCGGCCACACGGTGCGGTGCGCGCGGCCCCGGCTCCGGCCATCCGGAGACTTGCGGCTTGTGTGTGACGTCTCGGACAATCCAAAAAAGGCTGCGGCCTCTACGGTCGCGGCTGCTGGCCAAGAGCCGCGGCGTTGGCCTGTGCATGAAGCGGAGAGTCCTGGCGGCAGACATCACATGCCTGCATGCGCTCTTGGGTTGCACGCAGGCTGCAAGCACACATCAAGAAGATCAGCCAGGTCAAGGAGTGGTTAACGAAGTGCACTCTCAACGAACACCTGCGGCTCAGCATCCAGGTGCGCCCGCACCGGCTGAAATGTGTACACTGTAGATGGTACAAACCCATGACGCACGCCTGGACCACCGACGAAACTGCACCGTTGCATGCGGCGGCCTTGCCTCACCCATCCACAGGAGTACTTTGCTCAGATCTACGTGGCCAAACAGTCGGTGGAGTACGGCGAGGCGGAGCTGTTCGCGGACCTGCCTTCCTACCTCAAGTTCGAGGTGAGGTGGGGCCCGGCCCGGCCCCCAGCAGCTTGCGTTGGCAGCGCGGCGCACACCGTGCTGCTGCATGTTGCGCGGTCCCGCCGCTTCCTGCGGCACAGCAACCCACGCCCTCGGCACTGTGTTTGTGCATGCGGCCGCGCGGCCACGCTTCCCGACCCTTTTCTTGTGTCCCTGCCGTTCCTGTGCCTGTCCCCGCCGTCCCCGCCGTCCCTGTGTCCCTGCCGTCCCTGTCCCCACGTCTGTTCTACGTCTACCGTCAACTTAAATGCATGGAATTTCCACAGGTGGCCAGCGAGCTGGCGCTGCCGCTGATCCAGAGGGTACACGCGCTGCGCGACCTGAACGAGGACGCGCAGCAGCTGCTGGCGGCGCACTTCCGGCCCATCAAGGCCATCGTGGGTGAGTGGCATCCATCCGCGCAGAACCCGAGCCGCGCGTGCACCTTGTGACCTAGTCCCGCCTCTGACTTGGCCACCTCTCGCGCGCTCACAGGCCAGGAGCTGTGCCGTCAGGGCGACGACGCGGACCGCATGTGGCTGCTGGCCTCGGGGCGGCTGGTGGCGCTGCGGCACAAGGAGGAGCCGCAGCACGTGACGTCGCCGGCGCTGGTGGGCGACTCGCTGCTGCTGGCGCTGGACGTCAAGCCATGCAGGTGTGTGCGTGGCGGGGTTGGGGGTGGCGTGGGGCGACCGTGCAGGGGTGGGTGGGGGAGGGAGGCAGCGGAAGTCGACAGCATGCACTGGTTGCCGTGTGTGGTTGCTTGCGTGGCCTGGCTAGGTGCTGACAGCTGCGTGGTGTGGCGGCGCAGGTTCCGGCCCTGGACGCTGCGCGCGGCGTCGCCCTGCCAGCTGTGGGAGGTGCGGCTGGAGGACCTGTCCCGCGTCATCCACATCTACCCCGCCATCCGCCTCACGCTGCTGGAGTACGTGCGCGCGGCGCTGGTGAGTGGGGCCGCCAGAGCTCGCTGTCTGGCTGCGCAGGGAAGCATATAGGCGGGGGGGGGGGGGCTGCGCGGCGCCAGACGGGAGGTTGCCGGCCCGTGTCCTGCTTGCCAGCAGGCGGCGGTTGTTTGCCCACAGCCTGGGCTCTGAGGCTCGTCAGAACGCTGGACGGGTCCTGAAATGGCCTGAGCTTCCCAACACCGCGCCCGCTGACCGAGCCGCGCGTGCGCCTGCCGCCGCAGGTGAAGCACATCTTCTACATGGGCGCAGATGACCAGCACGGCGGCGCGGCGGGCAGCGCGACGCTGAGCACCTCGGGCGGCTGGTGCGAGGTGGTGGCGCTGCTGGCCAGCGCGGTGGACGGCAAGTACGGCGAGCTGCCCTGGCCGCTGGATGACCTCAGCGTGCTGCTGGAGCGGGTGAGGGCCTGTGTGCGCGTGCCGAGCGGCCCCCCGGCACCCCTGCATCCCCGGTCCTCCCTCCCGCACTTCAACTGCCTACCCTTTTTGACCCATACCGTCTGCATGAACGGCTACCGGCCCCCATGCGTTCGAAATGGTAGACTCGAACAACCCCCATCCCCACTCTCAGCAGTTTGCACAGCAGGATACCCATTTAGGATTGGCTCACACCCCCCTGGTTTCTGGAATGAACTACCCTCACCCATCCGCCCACCCGGTGCAGGCCAACATTGAGGACGGCAGCCTGCAGGAGGTGCTGACGGTGCTGGTGGAGGAATCCATGGTGCGGGACGGCCTCACGCCAGAGGTGAGCCAGGAGCCAGCCGACAGCAGCTCGCGGGGCTGGTTACAGCGCGGCGGGGTGGTGCAGTGTTGTGCATGGCTCGGCTGAGAGCCGGTCCCTCCGCTTGGGTCTCCTCCAGCGTTTATCTTGCGCTTGTCGGTGCTTGAGCGCCTCGGACGCTAGCTGCCAACCTGCTGACGCTCCGCCCCCTTCCCCATTACCCCTCCCATCCCCTCCAGGCTGTGATGGGCCTGCCGCTGGGCCTGCAGCAGGAGGTGCAGCGCCAGCAGGCTGACCTGGCCGCCACCTTCGGCCAGCCGCCCGACCTGTTCGGCGCCAACACGGTCGTGGGCCACACCATCGACGAGAACACCTCCATGTCGGGCCCCGGCCCCAGCCCCGAGGGCCTGGGCGGCCTGAGCGGGCTGGGCAGCCTGCAGCACAACGACAGCACCATCACTAGCAACCTCATCACGCCCAGCCGGCAGAGTGCCGGCCGGCGCGAGGTGGCGCCGTGGATGGCGGCTGCCATGAGCAGCAACCAGAAGTTCCACCCGCACAAGGGCCCGGCGCCTTGGGACATGGGGGACGACCCCGCGGGCGGGCCCGAGAACAGCAACAACACCATGGCGGCCGCGGCGGCTGCTGGCGGCAGCGCTACGACGGGCATTGCCACGCCACCACTGCCAGGCTCGCAGCGCGTGTCAGGGGCGGGTGATAAGGTCTCGGACGCTCAGGCCAATGGCCTGGCGAGCCTGGCGGAGCGCCCGCGCTCGCGCAATGATCGCAGCTTCCACGGCGGCCGCTCGCCAACCCGCCAGCACCCTCAGCAGCCGTCGCAGGGCCTGGGCTCTGCGGGCGCGACGCCCCTCACAGCGCTGCAGATGTCCAGCCGCGCGCACCAGCCATCGCCACACGTGCGCTCTACGGGCGGAGGCGTGGGGCCGTCGTCAAGTGTGCTTCCCATGCCGCCGTCCACAGCCGCGGCCCCGGCTGGCGCGGGCATGGGCGCAGGCTTGATGGGAATGTATGAGCGGCCCATCCGCAGGGTGGTGTCGCAGCAGCGCAACCTTGGCGCCGGCTCAGTTGAGTCCAGCTCGACTGGGGTGCAGTCCAGCTCCGTGTCCATGAACGTCCTGCCGCGCCCACCACCGCCGCCGCCGTCGGCTGGCCGGTCCGGGACCGGGACCGGGACCGCCACGCCGTCGCTCACGCCTCAGCAGCAGCTGTCGCAGCAACAGCAGCAATTCCGGCAGTTCCTCCAGGAGAACTCAACGCAGCAGCAGCAGCAGCAGCAGTCTGGGAGCCGGCGGCTGTTGCACTCCAAGACGGACCCCAGTGCCGGGCTGGAAAGTGGCCCCGAGGCAGCAGACCTAAGCTTTGGCGGCCCGCACCATGCCCCCGGCCCGGCGGCCGCCTCCGGAGACGAGCACTCCCGCAAGAGCGTGGACCGCACCTCTGCACCGCCGGCCATGTCGGGGCGGGTGACGGGGGCAGCCGAGCCCGCCACGGCCGGCACCAGCGAGCTAGGTGCGGACTCGGACGACCCCATTGCGCAGGAGACAGGGGCCCGTGTGCCCACGGGCCGGCGGTCCACCAGCATGGACGGCACCAGCATGCCGGCGCCGCCGCGTTCATCGCCGCTGTCCACTGTGCGGGAGAGCACTGGTCCCGCACAGCCAGACGCCGCGGCCGGCGGTGACGAGACGCCTACACTTAACTACCAGAACAGCCAGCAACACCAGCACCAGCACCAGCAGCATTACTTCCGGCAGTCCCTGACCGGCGGGCTGTCAGCCGCTGCGCACCAAGCGCCAGAAAGCGCCGGACCGCTGAGGCCGCAAAGGACACACACCGGTGAAGAACAGGCGCTGGCCACCACATCTACGACCGCTGGCGGTGGGCTGCCGCCGCACCACATCGCCGCGGGGGCGCCGGGGCTTCGGCGCTCCATGCTGAGCCGTTTTTCGTCGCCCTTCGCCACCGCCGCGTTCCACAACCATCACTCCGTGTCGGGCGGGACTGCGGTCGGGGCGCCAGTGCTTGTTGGCGCAGGCTCGCACGCCACAGGCAACTCTGGGCCGGAGCCGGCAGGGCCAGCCGGCTCAGGCAGCAACGGCGCTGTGGTCTTGCATCCGTGGGGGCAGCAGCCGCAACCGCAACATGGCGCTATGGTGCTTGGTCACCCGTGCACCCAGTGCGGCGCCGTGGCTTGCCCCACCTGCGGTGGCTGGACCAACGCGGCCGCCGTGCACCAGCACCCGCAAGCAGTGCAGCCGCACTCCCACGGGCACCCACAAGCGCTGCAGCATCGGCCGCCGGCACTGGGCCTGGTCGGCGGCTCCAGCACACTGCCCGTCGCGCCCTCAATAGCGCATGCGCCGGGCGGAAGCAGCACGGGCGCTGCCGCCGCCGCCGCGCTGGCGGGCGCGGGCGCACCTGGCAGCGCCCAAGCCGCCCTTCACCATCAGTCAGCCGAGCAGCAGCAGCGGCTGCTGCTGCACCAATTCCAGGGCTCGCGCGAGCGCGCCACACCGTCGCAGTCGCTGATGGACGCCATTCGCGGCAGCATGCGGCACCGCAGCGGCGGCGCGGGCAGCTTCGCCTCGCCGCCACACGTGCAGCCGGCCGCGCTGCTGGGCGCCATGTCCGTCACCGCGGGCATGCCGCCGCCGGCTGCGGCCCATCGCGGCGGCGCGCTGGGGCCCGGTGGCTCCAGCGCCAACATGGCGGCGGCGGCGGCGCCCGGCAACATCCAGGGCCTCAACAACAGCTTCCTGATGGCTGCGGGCGGCGGCGGCGCCGCCGCCGCCGTGCCAGGCAGCCCCAGCCGGCCGCTGGGCCGCCGCTCGCGCATGTACGGGCGCAGCTTCGCGGTGGCCAACCGCTACGACAACCTGATGCGCAACACGCTCATGCGGGACACGCTCATGCGAGACACCATCTGGGCCGCCTACTCGCAGGCGGAGGAGTCGGACCTGGCGTCGCCCTCGCTACCGCCCGCGGCACAGGAGTAGGAGGAGTGTGCTGGCAGGAACAAAGCGGGGCACGATGCGGTTATTTCTATACTTACGTCAGGGGAAGTAGTTCAAGCCAGAACCCAAAAGGTGCACGAGGGCGCCCAGGGGTGGCATGCGCGTAGCTGGCCTGTCGTGGTGGGCATGGTGGTCCCATCGTGGCAGTGGAGGCGGCAGTGGTCGAGGTGGTGCGTGCGCATGTGGGCGGGTTGGCGCTGTGAACCAGGCGGTGGTGGGTGCACAGATGGGAAGGGTGGTGCGCATGCGGTGCGCATACTGCGCTGGTGCAGACATATGTGGTGGGTTTGACATGCCAAGCTCGCAAGATGAGGGAAGCGCACGAACTGCATGCATTGGGGCCCTACCTTGTGGGGGTACACAGTAACTGTGAATGTACTTTCATTGATAATGGCCGTTTGATAAAGCGTGTGAAGGCCGTCCTGGTGCTCAGCCGTGGCAGATGATTGGTTGGTGATGTACATACACCAAAATAAGGACACGGATGCAAAATGGCGCGGCGCATAGCACGTCGGACATGCACGCATAGGAGACACGGCTTGCATTATGGTACGGCTTACTTTCTTACAAGATTATCCGCTGTTTATTAGTTCTTTGCTCACATTGTGGAGAGGCTGTCCTAGAACTGCACTTCCTCCGCATTTGATAGGTAGCCTGAGGACGGACTGGACGATGCGAGCCCAACGCCCATACCACATGGCGACAACAGCTCCGTGGCTTCTTCAAAGCGGTCGACAGGGGCATTAACAAGGCACAATGACTAGGAGGTGCACATTGCATCCGAGTGCAGGTGGCAATAGATGGCCTGCGGGCAGGATTGGGTCACGGAGTCACGGAGAGGGTGTCATGGGTGCGCGGGCATGCGCAAGCACGTGTGTGTAGGTGTGCGGTGAATGCTGATGTGCAGCCACGGATGCACGAGATACGGCTGTTGTGAAGTGATTGCGATGTGTCGTGTGCACTCACATGGTGTCACTGGGATGAGATTTGGCTGCAAACTTAACGAGTCCGAGCTAGGACCAACGAGGCGGGGGTGGCAGAGTGCGAACCGGCACCTAGAAAGGGAGCCCGCAGGGACAAAGGGCAGCCCACGGTAAAGTTGCGGACCCAAGGGCCGCGCGCTCCTCGGCAACCTGTGTGACAACTCACATGAAGCATGGCCATAAGCATATCGGAAGCAAGTACATGTTCACCGCAGTTTCGCCGGGCCCCGGTAAAGCCTGCGGCCCTTGTAGCGAAGACCGGCTTGCCAATTCGGCTCCGGGACTGTGAATGAGTCCCGACAGAAACGCTTCTGCTTGATGCTCACCTGCCATATTTCTTTATTGCAATCCAGAGGCGGGACCGTTCCTTAAAGTCGTGGTCTTGCAGCTTGCACACATTTGCGGTCGCACGGTGCACTCTTTTCGATCCACCCAGCTACGATGCGAGTAATGCAAGGCAACCGACGT
This sequence comes from Chlamydomonas schloesseri, assembly GCA_016834595.1. Lineage (NCBI taxonomy): Eukaryota > Viridiplantae > Chlorophyta > Chlorophyceae > Chlamydomonadales > Chlamydomonadaceae > Chlamydomonas > Chlamydomonas schloesseri. The sequence continues at coordinate 722,212 of JAEHOD010000003.1, forward strand.
CAAGCAGCTAACGGGCTGCGCTCAGAGAAGGCGCTGCCTAGCGTGCAAGCGGTTCCCGTTAGAGGCTCGGCGCCGAGGTCGCTGAAGCCCGCAGCTCGCAGTGTCCGGCAGGAACGTCGCTACGGCCGGCGTAGTGCGTTCGTGCCGCAGGCGAGCGCAGCGCTTGTGACCAAGGAGCATGGACCCGCGCCTGTGCAGGTAAGCGCTAAAAGGCAGGGCGGAACCGTGCTTCTCGTCTATTCAGTAAGCCATGAAGTCATGGGCGCAGCAGTCAAAAGTCAGGCTTTGGGATTCTAACCCGCACACATTTCGTGTGCTCTCCCGGGACCATGGCCCATAACTGGTCAGCGCCGGAGCCCGACACCATGACAGCAGCACGTAGCTTGCGCAGCCGTCACGCATAAGTCGTCGCTGCATGCCTGCCTAGCCCTCCACGTGCACGTCGCCCGACGGGGCTCCCTTGGTCCGCGCCGCAGCCTCCCTCAGCGCCGGTCAACGTGGAGAACCAGGTCGCCTCCGTGGCGCCCAACATCAAGGTCATCCAGTCCATCTGCCGCAACGAGCGCCTCAAGTACGAGGTCGAGTATGGCCTGCGGCGCGGCACCACGGACAACTCCTACCTGGTCACGGTGAGGGTACTCGGCCGGGGTGTGGGGTGGCGCGGGATGACCGCTCCCCACGAAGACGGGAGCGGGAGCTGAAAAGCCACGCCACAGCAGGGGTAACTGGTCGGCAGGAATAGGCGGATGGGACTGCACACTGCTGCGACGATGCTGCGCTGGCCATGAGCCCTGGGTGGCGGACCGGCTACCGACCACAGCTACTTCCGCCCGCAGGCCTCCGGCGCGGTGACGCTGGTGGACGTGCCCTACGAGGCGTACGCGGAGAGCTTCGGTGAGTGCCCGGGTCACAAATCCTTCTGTATACCGTATGGACAAGTGTTTCCCTGTGCCGGGAAGAGGGGCTGAGCCCCTCCACTCTTTGAGGCCGAACGTCCTCATCACCCGGATATAGCCGGGATCGGTCTGTACAGACACCTAGCCAAACCAAGTGCTCAGCAGCCACACCGCCACCGCAGAGCCAGCCAGGACACAGCCACGCATGCCCTGATTGCCCTACTGCGGATCGCTACCTTGACACCAGCCGGCCCCTCAGCCTGCGCTGGGCCTACACAGTCCTGCAGTTGTTGTGCACTTGGACCGACTGAGCACACTCCAAGGGCGGGACCCATCCCTGGCTACACTTTACCCGGGAGCTGACGGGGGCAAGGCACCTGTATTAACCGCACCCGCATATAGCGAGGCAGCTCAACCGGACCTCGCGGGATGGGCGTGAAGTGACAAGTGTTGCGGGACGTCTTTGCCGCGACTCACCGGTGGTAATACACCAGCTGGGTGGAGGTGGAAAAGGGCGTGAACGGGCGAGCTGCAAGCATCCATGGCGGTCGCTTCCATGATTGGCCAAATTTTCCCATGTCCCGAAGGGCACTTCTCGCTCCGCCCGAGTTTTCCCTGCCACCTATTTACATGTAAATAGACAAGCAGGCGTGAAGTGAAAACTTGCCCTTGCGCCCCGCCCACTGTCACCCCTGTTGACCTGCGCCACCCTGCCGCCACCCCGGACTGCGTGCGCAGTGTCTGCGCTGGAGAAGCAGACGCCGCTCACGTCTCTGACCCACATCATCCTGACCCACCTGGACTCCAAGGCCATCCCCTCGCTGGAGCTGCTGCTGCAGCGCCGCCTGGCCGCCGGCCCCGCGCCCGGCTCCAGCCTGCAGGTGGTTCTGTCCAACCCCGCGCTGCGGCTGCTGCAGACCACCATCGGTGAGCGCGCGCTGGCCTGCTGCTGGGACGGTGCAGGTGCTGGCTCGAGGACGGCGCGGGAAGGATGGGCCGTCGTGAAGCCATGGGCAGCACAATGTCAGCCACAAGTTCCTACAGCCAATGCTCAAGCCAAACGCTTCTTGCCTCGCTGCCTCCTCCCCTCTCCCAGGCGAGAAGGCGGACAAGGCGCCGCTGCTGAGCTCCATCCAGCTGGTGGTGGCGCGGTCGGGCGCGGCGGTGGCGCCGTGCGGCCCGGGCGCGGATGACCAGCTCAAGGTGGGGCGGCGGCTGGGGGCAGCTCTCACTGGGGAGCCAGTGGTAACTTGAGAGCTGAAGCTGAGGGAGCTGTAGCAGGTTGGGGCCTCGGGAGTGGCAGCGGGGCGGGGCAAGCAGGAGCTGAAGTGAGCGCTGCGTGTTCGGGGTAGGGCCAGCTCATACATCAGATGTAAAGTTACGCGGGCATAAGCACGCGCGACAGGGTGCTGCCCGCTCGTGGACAGTGGCAGGCGCGGCATGGGAACAACTCCTCCTTAAACCCCCTGTGCCATCCATCACATCAATCCACCCGCCGCCTCCTCTTATTCTTCCCGCCCGCTGTGCGCCCCAGGTCATCCTGACGCCCACGCCTCGCTGGCCCGACCTGCTGGTGGTGCACGACCCCGTCAACCGCGTGCTCTTCTCCTCCAAGCTCTTCTCCGCGCACGCCGCGCCGCCCGCCGGCGACGCGCTGGACGAGGGTGGCTGGGAGGCGTACGGCGACGACTGGCGCTTCTACTTTGAGTGCATGCTGGCGCCCTCGGCGCGCCAGGTGGGGCCTGGGGGACGCATGCAGGCGGGAGGGGGAGCTGCAGCAGGCGCGATGGGCTGGCGCTGGAGGTGGCTGGCTGTTGCATGGCTGTCGCAACACCAGCCCCTGACGCAACGCGGCGTCACCACTACGACCGGCCCGCCAACGCCTGTCACCCGCACCTGTCCGCCCTGTGCACCCGCAGGCCGCCGCCGCGCTGGACAAGCTGGACCTGGTGCCGGCCCGCCGCAAGCCCGGCTCCGCGCGCGTCAACAAGACCAGCGCCGCGCTGCGCGGGTAGGCGCTCCTTTGGGGAGGGGGGCGGGGGGCCACCGGACTGGCGTGTGAACCGACGGCATGGAAGTGGCCGACACGTGCAGCTCCGTGTCCCGTCCAGCTTCTCGATGTCCCGTCCTTCCAATGGTGCCTACCGCGCAGACGCGCCCCAGCTGTGCGCCGCATGTCGTTCTCCTCACCCCGGCGCACCCTGGCACCTTGGCATCCCCCCCCCCGCTGCCGTCATATCCTTGCAACCCCCCTGCCGCCCCCGTAGCTTCTTCCGCAACCTGCTGGGCCTGAACCGCAACAAGCCCGACAGCCCCGCGCCCGCGGCGGGCGGCGCCGAGCCCGGCGCCGAGCAGCTGGCCGTGAGCGAGCTGCTGCCCATGCACGGCCCCGTGGTGTCGTCCGCGCTGACGCAGCTGCTCGTGGAGTACCGGCGCTGGGTGGACGAGCAGCTGGCGGCGGCCGCCACCGCCTGCGCCACTGTGTTCTACGCCTCCGCGTACGGCAACACCGCGGCGCTGGCGCAGGTGGGCAGGCGGGGAGGGAAAGGACGAGGTTGCTGCGCAATGTGGTGACCAGACACTCCCTGACCCGCACTGCCTCCTGCACTGCGCTGCACTGCATGGCCTGGCCCTGCACTGCTGTGATGCTGCCAACCTCCCCTTGGTACACACTTCTGAAGTATCTTTGCACACACCCGCCCTCTACGTCTACCTCGTCATTAAGTTAAATGCACGGCACCCCCCTTTCCCTGCTTGTGCCTGTACCCCGGCAGGCCATCAGCCGCGGCATCACCAAGGGCGGCGTGGCGGTGAACACGCTCAACCTGGAGCTGTGCACGCTGGACGAGGTGGCGGAGGCCACCCGCACCTCGCAGGGCTTCGTGCTGGGTGAGTGCATGAATGCATGTTGAACCAAATGGGCGACAAGCGAGCTGCTGGTCGTGAGGCATTGCTGACCGTCTGGCACTGCCAAGTCAAAAAACTTTGCGCACGCCTGGACAACGCCGCCACGCCCGCTGCCTGCACCTGCCTTGCCGCTGCCCGTGCGCAGGCAGCCCCACCCTGGGCGGCCACATGCCCACCCAGGTGTCGGTGGCCATGGGCACCATCCTGCGCGAGCCCAACGCCAAGGCCATGCCCTGCGGCGTGTTCGGCTCGTTCGGCTGGAGCGGCGAGGCGGTGGACGAGATGGAGGGCCGCCTGCGCGACGCGGGCTTCGGCTTTGCCTTCGACGCCATCCGCGTCAAGTTCAAGCCCACCGCCAAGGTGCGTTCGCGCGTGTGTGTGCGTGTGTGCGGCAGGCGCATCAGTCAGGCCGCGCGCCTGGTGCTGTGGGGGCGACGGCGCAAAGCTGCGGAGGACTCGGGCTTGGGCATTGTTTGAAGCAGCCAGCGATTGTGGGCTGTCGCTGAATGGGAAGTGCTGGTGTGTCCTCCTCCTTCTCGCAGGACCTGCTGCTGTGCGAGGAGAGCGGCCGCGCACTGGCGCAGGGCATCAAGAAGAAGCTCAAGAGCCGCGAGACCAACGTTGTGGCAGGTGAGGCGTGGGGATTACAGCAAACGGTGTCACAGCTCTCACGGGGCTGCATCAACACCCCTTCTGCAGGCTGCAGCCTTGTGCGCACGGGATGTAGTGTGACATCGCGCCGCCAATCATCTCCCTTTCGTCCGCTCCCACAGGCGCGCGCGCGCAGGCCGCCAGCGGGCCGCAGCTGGCCATGGGCCGTGTGGTGGGGTCTCTGAGCGTCCTGACAGCCAAGGACGAGGACGCCACCAGCGCCATGCTCGCCAGCTGGGTGTCGCAGGTAGGTGGGGTGGGGTAGGGCATGCCAATCGCGGCGTCACCTGTGCATGGGCCACCAGAGGCGCCCCTGGTCCCGTGTGCATGGGCGTGCAGAAGGACACGTGTTCCGCTGTCCCCGCATGTCTGCCGCCCCCGCGAACGCAGGCTTCGTTCGACCCGCCCGGCCTGACGGTGGCGGTGAAGAAGGACCGCGCCATCGAGAAGCTGCTCATCGTGGGCGGCAAGTTCGCCATCAGCATGGTGGCGGAGGGCCGCGACAAGAAGGTCATGAAGGCGCTCACGCGGCCCTTTGGACCCGGAGAGGACCGCCTGGCGGGTGAGGGTGCGCGGCGTGGGGGCAGGGCGCGCTTGGGCACCTGAGTTGCCTTGCTGCCTGGGGCCGAGGCTTAGGGGGCGACCAGGCGAGGTGCAATTCTGATGCGGCCATTCGTGAACATGCGCGATTGCGTGTTAGCAGCAGTCATGGTGCTGGTTGCCGTCCTGACATGGCGTGCTTGGCCCCCGCGCCCGCTCTTCCGCCCGTCCGCCCGCCGCGATCCTCCAGACCTGGAGACGGAGCCGTCGCCGACGCTGGGCGCGCCCGTGCTCAAGGACGCCAACAGCATCCTGGAGTGCAGCGTGGTGTCGCGCATGGAGGCCGGCGACCACTACATCGTGTACGCCTCGGTAAGTGAGCACCGGCCGCGGCAGCGCCATGGCCCCGGGGGGCCGGGAAAGTGGGAAACAGCACATCGGGTTGGGCCTCTGACAAGGGGGGGCCACTGGCCTCCCGTTGCGACTGCGGGAATCAGTGCACTGCATGGGGTATGTGCCTTGGGTCCAGCCTTGACGCCCTGTGTGTTAGGAATGCACAAGGAGAGGAAGGGTGCCTTGACACCCTGTGTGTGTGCACGTGCAAGATACTACCCTGTCTTGTTCTGCCGCGGATGCTGATGTTGGTGATGCTGGTCCTGACGTGGGTGCAGGTGCTGGAGGGCAAGGTGCTGGACGAGAACCTGCCCACCGCCGTGCACCACCGCAAGGTCGGCAACCACTACTAATCCGGATTGAGCCGGACGGATTGGTGTCCACCCCCTGCCCCCCCCCCCGAGCCCCACACCCCTCCAGGGGCAGGCGTTGAGGTACAACGGAATAGCGGCCGCGGGGTTTGCCGTGGGCGTGCATCCCTTTACATTGATGCATGGTCACACGTAACAGAGTAAGAGCGTAGCAATGGCGCATGGGAGGTGCCAGTGCAAGCGAGCTGAATGCGTTTTGCAGTTTGTGTTGATAATATGAGAGTTGCATGCGTCCGGCTCTACAAGTACAAGGTTTGCGGGCTACAGTAGACGCGTTTTTCAATGTCGCGTGCGGGCGCCGTGCTACTGGCCAACCTTATGACGGCAGGCCGGCAGCACCACCATGGCGATGGTTTGCGCCGAAGTGAATTAGGAAGGAATTTGAAGGAATGATCGATGATAGCACGGGTGCGCGCTACGTGAATGCGGCGCATCCGTGGATGTGGGTGCAGACCCAGGCCAGAGCAAAGCCGAATTGGAGTCAGAGCCTGGGGGCAACTGTGGGTTTGCACGACGGCACGGACCCTTACACAGCCTGCCCCCGGGGCGGCTCGCCGTTGTGATTGTCCTTTGAGACTTGAGAGGGAAAGCAATGCGAACATAATTCGCACTTTAGCGCATGTCCATAACAAGCTCCTGTTGTATGGAGCTTTGCACCTCGTGATGTAAGTCACATTGTGCGCAGCGTGCGCCCTTGCTTGGGGCAATAGTCGATGCGAGTCGGCATAGGGGTTAGGGTACTTGCCGTAATTCGTGCCTAACGCACTCGTGATTACCGTACCAGGGCACGATCACCGCGCATATAAATAAAGTCTTGACCCAAAAAGTCAAAATACCGCGCACTCTTGAGGGGGTGCGCGGTCCTGCCGAAAAAGTCTTCAGGGGGGTGCGCGGTGCAACGGAAATACCCGGATTGGGTGGGCGGATGGACGGTGCTGCGTTATCCTTCTGGTCTGTGCGCGTAGTTGTATATTTGCATCCTTCTCTATTGTGGACTGCTGGCGGTAGCGTGCTGGGTAGCGCTGGAGGGTAGGAGATGTGAGGGGAGGAGCAATACATACGTATGAAGCCCCCAGAACTGTATTACATGATACCCTGCTTGCCCTGCCCACGCCGCGCAGTTAACTGGCTGCGCGGCCTCGCAAAAATGTTTGGTAGGGGATGCACCTGGGATGCACGGTCCCGAAACAATACCGCAGTGCAAAAATAATGGTTGACCCAGGAGGGGTGCGCGGTGATCACGTCAACGTACGGTAGCCTTCAGCGTCCGTTGGCAAGGCCCAATGACAGCCGTTTGGAGGGGGCACGAGGGCATCACCTGAGGCCTGAGGACACCACTGCGTGAGCCGCGGCCACGGGGCCAATGCGGGCACGAATGCGGGCCAGCCCTAGGACCTTGGGGATTTTTGTGGCTCACATCACACGCCTGCCCCCCTGATGGCTGCACTGGATGCAACGCGGGGCGGCACGCACAAGTACCCAGATCCTAGCTAGGTCCGGCAGACTCAGGTCCTGTTGGGCAATGGGCGGATGATGGGCGCCGGGCGTCGGACTGTAACTGCCAGGCGCCTGGCCTCGCCTGGCAACGAGAACATATCACCCTTTAAGACTGCAATTGCCATTCGGTCAGAGATTCGCTACTCTCCCTATGCTTCGCAAACTCCGCCTAAAGGTCACGACCTTCAAGAAACTGGTTTGACTCTGCCTGAATGCCACTTCAAGTTTTTGTCTGAATCAACGCACATAAAATGGAAACAGCGAATGACACAGGAAGCCCTAGTGGCAAGCTGAAGTTCCGGTTGCCCTCCCCGCTGGTGACCGCTGAGGACAAGGTCGCCGGAGTGGCGGATACAAGCTTATTGAGCCCTTCTCGGAGGGCGTCGCTGCTATCGATTGGAGCTAACTCGGCGTCACCACGGTCATCTGTTCTCCTTGCGAACGCGCATGCGGCCTCAGCTGGGCCAGCCCACGCTTCGTGCAGCAACAGCCCGCGCACGGTAGGCCGCTGAGTTACCGCAGGCACAATCATGGTATCAGGCTGCCTGCCTCGTCTTCTCTGCCAGTTTCTTTTCTGTCCATCGCGCATGTGCCGCGTGCTCATGACTTTCACCTTGTCACGCTCGCAGCCAACGCCTAAATTTGAGGACCCGCTCATGGCGATGCCCTCATTTAAGCGTTGCGTGGCGCCCGTGGAAGCAGCGCAACCCTCCTTCGCTTCAGGTAAGGACGGCTGACCCTCAGTCACCAACTTGTACGGTAACCCGGGCTCCCTTTGCTGGCTGCATTTCATCCGCCACGGCCCCACTTCCCCGCTAACGCACAACCTTGTGGCCCCACTTCAGGCGTGCCACATTCGCCATCTTTCAGAACGGCTGCGCCCAACAGCTCTAACAGCTTCTCTGCAAGGCGGATTAACATGGACTTTAGGCGGTCGCTGCCTGGCGCCGGCGCAGCCACCACACCTGGCGAGGCCCTCCCGAGCCGCAACAGCAACAGCGGGGCACGCCTGGCTTCAGACTATGGGGGAGAAGTGTACCCCCCTGTTCACATGGTCGGGGACTCGCCGGCTCTCTCAGAACACGGCGGAGGTGAGATTTGGCAGGTTGCGCCCTCCAGAGCGGCAGAGCCCCGGATACATGCTGGCCACCAACACCATCGTGCCAGAAGCTGATGTCTGCGTCTAGCCTAGCCCGCCATCAGGTGGACACAAAGCAAGCCTGATGTTCCCGGCGCGATCACGCGCACCCCAATCACACTGGTTGCCCTGCAGCTCCGGCCCCGGACGACGACGAGGCCACGGAGCAAGACGTGGACGCGGCGCTGCAGATGCTGGGCCGCAGGCACTCGTTCTTCCCCATCCGCGAGTCGCACAGTCCCACCGCCACCGGCAGCCTGCGCGGCCTGCGCAACAGCATGCGGGTCACGGAGGATGAGGATTTCATGCACCGGTGAGACACAGACGTGCATCGAGCATGGATCAGGCAAGATTGCAGCAAGCCGTGTCATCGCTGGGATTCCGCGGCCCTGGGCATCTGGGGAAGCCAATCGACATGCCGGTTGAGAGGCACACTTTGCGTTGCCGCATGTGCCACAGGCTCCAGCAGAATCGCACGTCCTGGAAGGAGCGCGCTCGCGCCGGCAGCTTGAGTCGCGACGTGGGGCCATCGGCAAGCGGTGGCGGGGGCGCAGGAGGCGCCGTTGAGGGGCTGCAGAACCAGACGCACGCTGCACTAGAGCAACTGCGAGGCGAGCTCAAGAGCCTGAGCATGCGGTCCATGCACGGGGGCGAGGTGGTGCCGCGGCACTTGCCCTTGCCTGCTATAATGGGCGCGCCAGGCGCGGGCGGCGGCGGCGGAGCCCTGCACAACACACACAACGGGGCGCTATCATCAGGTCCGTCTTCAGCCAGCGTGATGTCCGCGTCCGCGGTGCCGCAGTGGGGTGGCAGCACGTCGCCGGGCACCTCAGCTGGGGACCGGGAGCGCGGGGCTTTTGTCCGGATCTCAGAGGGGCAGAGCCAGCTCTCGCCGTCTCGGTTATCCATCAGCAAGCGTGACGCCGCCAGCAGTGGCAGCACGGCCGACATATCGCCGCTGTCGTCGATACCCTCTGCTCCTTCGCCGCTGCGCAACACAGCACGGCACTCCGGTGCCTTTGTGGGCGCACGGGGATGAGCGGAATGCGTTGGAGGCGACTTGCCGTCCCGGCGGGATCTCACTAGGTATGATGCACGCTGCAAGGAATGAATTGACTGCAATGCACTTGCTGGCTGAATAGTTGACGTGTAGCAGGCAAATGGCGGTTGCGTGGTGTGGCACGGGATGCGCTTCTTACCAATGTGCGTGTGGGGTGGATGCCTGGGGCTGGCTGATCCTCTGGCTTGTTCGACGACGGCGGCGTCACTCGATGGATTGATGCACCTGCTTGCTTGGACAGAACTATTGCCTGACCGACCACGTATCTGACAGTGACAACGCTCGTGTTGCCCTAGCATCTCAAGTGCTGGCCCCACCGATTGGCTCATCGGCTTGCCCGTAAGTACTTTTTACTGGTGGGCAGCAAACTGTGAACTGTGGGTTCCACATGAAGGCTGGATGACCGCGTGGAGCCACGACGCGGCAACCACCGCACGCAATCACTAAATCGCTGTGTGCGTGCTTTTTGGGGGGGGCTGCGATGACATTGTGACTTTGGCTAAGCTGTCTGACTTTCCGTTGGTTGAAGCTGTGTGTGTTGAACCAGGGTTGTATGTACATACAGGTGAGCCCTGTTCAGGTGTTCCGAAATTTAGCGTTCAATACCCGTTCACACGAGCTGTAACGTGGTACTCGCGGTATACGCCAGTATTGAGTTTGGTGCCGAGAAGTGAAAACTGTGTAGGGGTGGAGCCCGTACGCGGGCAAGGCCTACTAGGAGAGTAGGCTGTAGGCGTTGCAGGTAGCACGCCCCTGAGGTTTAGAGCAGGGCGCACACCCACGAAGTGCTGTGCTGGCTGGTGAACTGCGTCGGCAGGTCCCTCCTGTAACCAATGCAAACTGTTCACGTCCTCAGGCTCCACCTGGCATTTGGCGCGCGCGCGCGTGTGTGTTGTGTGTGTATGTGTGTGGCTGCTGTCCTGACGATGTGAGGCAGAGGCGCGGGGTGGTGGTGTAAATACCAGCCCATGGGGATGTGAGGTGGGGTCTTGTAAGCCGTTAGGTTGGGCGCTGCGCGTGTGCACAGGATATGAAGACGGTCGTCAGGCTGGGCGGCATGAATATTTGCAGCCTGCAATACCTTCACAACCAGGGGAGGGGGGTGTGCAACTCGGCCTGGATCCAGGCACGGTCTGCATGGGACCCGGCCAAAACGTGTTTGGACCCCTCCCAAGGAGCTCCCAATCCGTCATTCGTGTATGTAAGACTAATGTAGGGACCCTTGAATTCTTAGCGAACCGTAAGCGAGTCGGCCAAGTGGGTCGGCCACTCGGCCATCACCAATATGTGCGCACTGAAATCAGGACGACCGAAACTCCGGAGGCCCGCAATCACCCCCCTCCCCTGTTCACAACGGGCTCATGTAAACAGTGCGTCGCAGTTGAGAATGTTGGTCAGACTGCATCCATGAATCCAGTAAGGATAAATTAGCCTGGCGCATTGCGCAACGCAGCATTCAGCCGCCTGCCCTCGTCACCATCTCAGTTATCAGCTTTTTTAATATCGCGCGCGAACAGAAGTAGACCGAGGTGGTCATGACAGATCCCTTACTATATCTGACCGCAGTTGCAGCAACCGGACCCACACACGCTGACGCAAATCAGCCTGCGATCTTCACGACGCATCCCCAAAGCTGCAATCGATCTGGCCCTACCGTATGCCCTGCCTGCGCCCACATCACAGTAACTGCCCCAGTACCGACCTGCGCCCAACTCCTCCACCCTGACCGACCTTGACACCGTATGGACCGGGGGCGGTTGGACTCGCGAATGAACCCCACCACTTCAACTGGCTTCAACCGACCCCACCACACACGCACACAGTACCCCAAATAAGAAAGCGTCTAAACCTCCGACAGGTTGACATCATACGCCAGCATGTACTGCTGCTTCAGCTCCTGCATGCGCGCGCGGTACTCCTCCAGCAGGGCCGCCGCCTCGCCCATCCAGCCGTCACGCGACCCCGCCAGGCCCTTGAGGTGCTCCGCGCGGATGGTGGCCAGCGCGTCACGGTGCCGCGACTCGGCGTCCTCGTACTGCCGCCGCAGCTCTGGGACGCCGCGGCTCTCGTAGTGCCCCCCCGCCGCCGCCAGCGCCGCCTCGTGCGCAGCCAGGCCGGAGGAGTAGGAGGCGGACATGTGCTGGCGCATGGCGGCGTGGCGCGGGATGAGCGCCCGCAGCGCCGCCTCCGCCGCCTCCAGCGCGGCCACGTGCTCGTTGCGCAGGTTGGCGGCAGCGCGCGTGTACGCCGCCTGCGCCTCCGCCAGCCCCACCTCGCCCGAGGGCAGCACCCGCTCCAGGAAGCTTGCCAGCAGCCCGTTCAGCTTGGCCGCCGCCGCGGTCTGCGCCGCCTCCAGCTGCCGGCTCAGCCGCTCCGCATCCGTCATCACCTCGTCGTGCGCCACAGACAGCGCGCCGCGCTGCTGCGCGTGCCACGACTCCGCCTCCTCCACGCAGCTGGCCAGGTGTGCGAGCGCGGACGACTGGTGCTGCGCCAGCGCCGCCATACACGCAGCAAATGTCTGCTGCCAGTTTGAGACCTCGTTCAGGCGCGCGGCGATGCCCTATCAAAGCACGGCAATGTGGGGACGTGTGATATGCGGCATCGCAAACATGCAAGCACGGTTTATCGCAGGCCCAGGAAGTAACAATGCCATCCCGTCGCTATTATGGGGCAGTCCCATGCTCCCTGCCCACGACAAAAGGCCCAGGAGCACACCTGCTCGTGGACGCCTTTTGTCCGCCCCATGTACTTTTCATGCATCGCCTCTAGCCGGGCAAAGTCCGAGTTGCGCGCGGTGGCTTCAGAGGGCGTGGCCAGCCGTGCCGTGAGTGGCGAAGCGGGCGTGGAGATTGAGAGCGACGCGATGCCGCCAGGTGTAGCAGGCAACGGCCGCGTGTTGTACTGCGACATAGCTGCAGCCGCGTCACTGTGCCTGTGATGGTGGCACAGCATACATCCAAAGCTTGTAAGGTGGACATGAATTGCACGGTGCGAAGGCAAGCTCTAGGCCCCCTGACGCGTGCAACGCTCCCCTGCTCGCAGCCCCAGCTCGCAATTCGGTTCCCCCTCCTCCGACCAAACACCCGTACCGCCGCGGCACACTTACAGTGTCTTCAGGTAGGCGTTGGGGTTGACCTGCCCCATGGCGTGGCTGCCCGCCTGCTCGTACGCCGTCGCTGAGCTGGTGGACACGAAGTTGCCGGAGCGGCTGGCCGCCAGGCCGCTGGGCACCGGCGACGGCGCCACGATCTGAGGCTGCGTGGGCAGCGCCGGCAGCCCCGCCGCACCCTGCTGCGCCACCTGCGGGATTTCTACCTTGGCGCCCGCAAAGCGTCGTTGCTGCAGCTCCATATGGCGCCTTGAGGCCTCCTTGACCAAGAGCGAGTAGTCTTGGCGCAGCTGCAGCGGGACAGCAGTGGCGCAGGCGTGCGAGGAGGCGTCAGTGGTGTCCGACAGTAGATTGCGCCGCACGCTCCTTCAGCAAGGCCACGTGACGACATCAATATCCGGGGTGCACACTGATAAGCAGTTTGGTTGTGCACGCACCTGGGCGATGCGGCCGAGGTGCCGCGTCACCGTCTCCTCAATGGAATTCTGGTACTCCTCAATCTGCGACCAAGTAAATTAGGGGCCGGCGCTGAACGGATGCACGTGCGATGCTCCCGAGCGGCAGCAAATCATACTGTATGGGGCAGTTTCTACTTCCCCCTTTGCGGGGGTCTTGTTAAACCCGTGTCCCTGAACCACACCGCCGCCACATCCTCACCTCGAGCGCGTGTTGCTCCTGCAGCACAGGCAACTCTGCAAGTGCCTTGTTGTGAGCTGCAAGGAGCAAGGGCGGCATGCACTGAATGATGCCGCATCTTATGCGGGTGCTAGCCACTGCTTTTGTATACACCCCAGTCCTATTGTGTTCTCAGCGTCTCTACCGCATAGCTGCAGGAGTTAGGGGAGTACGGTCCCCGCCCGCCCCATGCCATCTTCCAACTTACACCCTACACACACACACCCAACCCAGCACCCGCAGGGCCCCAAGCCCGAATCAGACGGTCTGCATGCACACCAATGAGCCCGCCCCTTCTCTGTGGCTGACCAGGAGTATGTACGCAGGGCTGGACACGCTGAAGGGCCCCAACACAGGCAAAAACAGACAAAACAACCCTTGTGTGCACTCACAGCTGCGGTAATCAATCGTGTACTGCTCAATCTGTCCATGGAAGTGGTTGCGGTTCTTGCGCAGGGTGCTGCGTATATCAAAGCGGCATGCGGACACACGAGGAGGCGGGTGCCGCGGACAGGGGCGTCAAGACTGAGGAGGATACCGAGGCGGTGGTCAGGCGTAAGGAGCGGAACACGGCGAGACAACTGTGATTCCGCATACATGTATGCAGAACAACACATAGGTGCATGGAATATGCATAAGGACTACCAGAATTGCAAATTCGGTATACACACTTCGATGCTCCATCAACATGGTGCCCCAGCCCGAGCTCACTTCTCGTGGTTGATCAGGAACTGTGACGTGTGGCCACCTCCAGGGCTGGATAGCGATGCAGTGGACGCTTGCCCCACCGGCCCAGTGAGTTTCCCTGAACCGAGCCCCGACCGCTTTGGGCTCGGTGTGGCTTCATCACGAGCAACTCTACTTGGCGAGGAGGGCAGCGATAGAACGCTTCTTTCTCCCCACATGGATGTCGCAGGTCGCGTCAACAGCGGCAGCATTTTCGCGAGTGTGCTGCAGAAGAATGCACGGCGGCAAAGAGAAAACCAATGTTGAATTGGTCTTTGAGCTGTATGTGCTGAGCTATTCTATGTGCCTAAACTATTACAGCGGTGAGGGGTCGAGCATGGTTAGCTGCTGCATCGGCTTCGAGCCGCTTAGATGCTGCAGTTCGAGTGCAGCGCAAGCTTCGCGCCGGCTAAGCGGCACACTCAGGCACATAAGCTTATAACGGCGCCCTTGTAGCTCCTGGCAGCAAGTCATGATGCTCCTGAGTCCTGACACCAACTCGCAAACCCTTCCAGACCTTCCAATCCTCCCCCCCTTCCTCCCCGACCCCAGCGCCCAGCTTCATTGCCCCATGCCTGTTCCATCAGCCCAGCTTCATCATTTTCTGCCACGTGACTTCGCTATGATAGGATGCCCTTACGGAACCCTGCGATGTGCACACTCCTAGCCACTCAAAACAGACCATTCCGGGCCCCCGCTAGCCCATACACCCCACTCCTGCCTACCCCCTCACAACGCCTGGTCCCGAACCACCACTACCTCAATACTACAGCCTCATGACCCCTCGTCATCGCCAAGCAGCAAAGCTCTCCCCAGACGCAGTGCGGCTGCCGCGCTGCGCTGCAGCTGCCGGCGCCGGCCCCCGGCCATGGCTGGCAGCTCCACCTCCTCCGGCACGTCCGAGGCCTTCTCCGACAGGTACAGCCGCCCGTACGCCAGCAGCGTCCGGTACCAGTAGCAGGACAGCGCGTCGGGCGACAGCTGGCTGGTGGCAAATTCGCGCGCCGCGACGGCCATGGGCGGCGGCTCCTCGGTGTACTTCTGCTCCATCTCAGTCAGCTCCTGCACACGGTGCGCGGCAGGGTTGGATGGGCGGCATCGGCCGGTAGTTCAGCCCGGAACCCCAAGGAACTGGGTAATGGCGTTGGGGGATGGAGAAGAGCGCCGTCAGGCAACGGCCAACGTGACGTGCTGTGGCCTGTCGGAATTGTTGCCTCGGTCAGGATTCGTGTGTGCGGGCCCGACCCCCGTCAGCATGGCTCCCGCCAGCCTGGTCGCGGAGCGTGCCCGCCACACATACCGTAGCTGGCCAAGGCCGTGGTTGCACATGGACCACATTGCAGGGCACATGCAGGCGCACCTTCTTTAGCCGTGGCGCCACGGTCTTTAGCAGCTCATCGCGCTCCACCTCCGGCACACTGATGTAGTGCACGCCGGGCCTAGGGAATGTGTGTGTGCGTGTGTTAGAAAAGCACAAGGAGAGGAAGGGTCGACACCGTGCGTGCAGCATGCATAGGCAACGGCGCGCCATCGATCGTCGTTCGCTGCGCGTGTTACCTCGTTACCGCGTCATCGGGCCGAAGCAGCTCCACATACTTACCCGAATCGCGTGACCCCTCCCCACCGGGTGGGGCTACGGCCCTCGCCCCGGCGTTGCTGTCCCAATGCACCGTGTATGCGCCTAGAAATTTGCCCGATCCGTCCCAACCCGGCCCAAACCACCCAACCAAACCCGTAGAGACGTGTGTGCGTGTGTGTGTGTTAGGAAAGCACAAGGGAAAGGGTCGACACTGTGCGTGCGTGTGCGGGAGGGCAGCAATGGCGGCCGGAGTTGCTCCGAACACCCACAGCTTGCGCCGCGTTGCCACATACACACATATACACACACATGCGGCCGCGTGCCCCCACAACCCCTGCATGCAGCCGACTGCTCACTTGAGGCCGGGGTAGTAGAACTCGCGGAACCTGCGGCACACGTGCACATGGTGGTGTTTCGGTGAGAATGTCGCTGTGGGCAGCAGCAGGCCACCCCCCAAGCTCAGGCGCACAGCTTTGTGCTCCCATAGCAAGGCCCCACCCGCCCGGTACCACGTTCGTGCAGGCGCGTGCTTCGCATTTTGCCTAGATTACATGCTTTGGCACGAAGATGGTGTCTTATTAAATAGTGGCGCAACCTTTCAAAAACATATATATTCAAACATGTATATAAATGTGGCGCATTATACTGTCCGCCACCCACTTGCTCTCAAAGCTGATCACCACCGCGCCGCACGCCAGCTTGTACTTCAGGCTGGCGCTGTAGGAGAAGCCGCTGGTGTGAACCAGGTAGCGCCGGTGGCACCAGTTGTCCAGCAGCGAAAAGTGCCTGGCGGGGTGGGCGGGCGGGCGGGGGGGGTTGTGGTTACCAGCCCAAACTAAACCAAACCCAATGCATAAGAGCGAGGAGGTGAGCGTGGCCTAATATGGGAGAAGGGCGAGGGGGTTATAATTCCCGTACCCGGTGAGAAATGCAAGGCCAACAGGCGGCGGTCGTGTGTAGGTGCCGGCGAGGCGTCGGCGTCGGCCAGGGCTATAAGGCGGGGGTCCTGGCTAGGGCCAACGGCCAGGTGGCAAGCGGCATTGCAGTGCGCAGGTGACCCCACTTCAGGAACTACAACCGCGGCTTCACTCTCACTTCATGTCGGTGACGTAGAAGCCCGTCGTGTGGAAGTTGACGCGCACGCCGAACAGCGCGATGTCGGAGCGATTCACCTCCTCGTCATGACGACGACAGCGGGCGGGCAGTGCGCAGGAGAGAGAGGGGGGTTGTGGTTACCAGCCCAAACTAAACCAAACCCAGAGATGGCGGCGAACGTCAGCTGCCGGGCCGCCGGCCACAACCTTGTATCGACCGGTGCCCGAGCCCCTGCCCAGCTGCAAGAGCCCGGAGGTGCCACCGGCTGCAGCTGACGCCGAAAGCCCAAATTTTGGCCACCTCGAAGTCCCAGTACGCCATCTTGCTGCCTAGGCCCGGACCCACCCTGCTGTGCAGGCGGCTGTCCGCACCCTCTCACAAATGTTTTACTGGGTAGGGGATTGCATAAAACCACCCCTCCGCCTGCACCTGCCCACCGCTCCCCACCACCCGTTGCCCCTGCCCCCCCCCCCCGCCCTGCCCTACCTGCACCTCGTGCATCAGCGGCATGAGCGTCTTGCGGTAGCCCACCCCCGCGTCGCCGCGCATAAACATCTCCCGCTCGCGCAGCCGCCACGGCACCATCTTGGCCTTGTGCGTCAGCAGCCGCTTCACCTCCCACCTGCGACAGCGGCAGCGGCGGCGGCCGCGGCGGCCATGGAGGCGGCAGCACGAGGCGGCGGGTTCAGCCGGGCCGGGATGGCACACACGACACGGCGACTGACTGTTTGCGCCAACCGCGTCTAGCCCTGCCAAGCCCTAGCCCACTTCTCCCCACGTCCCAAGGTCGCGCACCAGCTGGTGTTGGTGTACTGCGCTTGGTTGTACTTCTCCCATGTGAAATCTGCACGTGTGCGTGTGCGTGTGTGTGGGGTGGTAATTCGTTCCAGAAACCAAAAGCGAAACGACCAAGAAGGGGGTGTGTGTGGTTCATTGCAGAAACCAGAGGGGAAGGGAGTTGAGGTGGCAGGCAGGCAGGCATGAAGCAGGCGGCCGGGGGGTTGGTTGGTGCAGCGGGGGGGGTGTGTGGTTACCAGCCCAAACTAAACCAAACCCAATGGGGGGTGTAGCCATCCATGGATGGTGTTTAATCAACGGGGCGGCTGTGCGAAACAAGGAAACCACACTGCACAACGATTGCGTTGCGGCGACGCCCAGGATAACACGTAGCTATACAGGATGGAGGCCTTCCGCAGCTGGCACGCTGCGTCAAAGCATTTGTACAGCACGTATACACACACACACACTGTGTTTCCCTTTCTCATGTTATTCTAACGCGCACACGCACACGCACACGCACACGCACACGCACACGCACACGCACACGCACCTGGCACCGGCACGTCCGGCGACTCGGGCGAGGCGCACATCTGGAAGGACGGCACCCGCAGCTGCTGGTCCGGCCACGTGATCGGGAAGTCCTGTTGCGGCAGCGCGCGCGCCGGCGGTTGCGGCAGCGTGAATGCGTCACTCAGCTCCTTACCCGCACAGACGCGGGTACACATGCGCGCCCCTGCACCTGCAAGCCATCACACACGCACAGCTGCCGCTCACCCTGCCCACCCTATCCTGCCGCCCCACCTACACGCCACCCCTCCAACCCCCGCCGCCCAGCCGCACATGCCTCACCTCCGTCCCGAAAATGAACTTGACCTCCTTGCCCGGCCCCCACGCCGCCGCCAGGTCCGCTCCGTGCGCCGCCACCGCCCGCTCCATCAGCTGCTGCATGCCCGCCGGCTTGTGCGGCTCGTTGTGCTTCCACAGCAGCTGCCACCGCACCTTGTACGCCTGCGGCGGGGGAACGGGGCAGGAGGCGACGCAGATGGGGCTAGGGTGCGCAAGCGGCACGGGGCGGTGTGGCCCCCCCCGGGACATTTGATACACACCATTCTATGGATGGCTGTCCCCCCCGTTGTGGGCCGCGGCAGAGCTGCGTGCAGGTGCAGCAGCTGGCCCCACCCACCCCCCACCCACCCACCCGTATGCGCGATAGCTACGGTGCGGTGCAGCAGCGGCGTACGGCAAGCCCTTGCGCTGCGCCCCCCTGTGGGGTTGCAATGGTCGCTTTGATTTCTGGAATAAACTAGCCCCCTCCCTCCCGTAACCCCACAACACCCGCGTACTCGGGAACCAACCCCCAACACACGCTCCCACCTACACCCGCACCTTGGTGGGCTGGTTGTAGTACAGGATGCCCATGGACTTGCCCGTGAAGTAGTCGCCCCTGCAGCGGCAGCGGCAGCGGCAGCAGCGGCAGCGGCAGCAGCGGCGGCAGCAGCAGCGGCAGCAGCAGCAGCAGCAGCAGCAGCAGCAGCAGCAGCAGCAGCAGCAGCAGCAGCAGCAGCAGCAGCCGGGGCCAGGCGGGAAAGGTCAGGTGGCGGGCCCGACCGGGCGGGCACGGCGCCGCGCCGCAGAGCTAGCTGAAAACCGTGCAGCAGTTGGCAGAGCTCCCCTTTTCAAGTCCATGCGCAAGTCTGCCCGCGCCCCTCTTCCCATCCAACCCCCCGGCCCTACTCTCCCCCCAAACGCTCCCCCCTACCACGTGATGTTTGCTATCTTGCCCAGGCTTTGCTCCACAGTGAGCGGGGAGGTTCGCGCCATCTTGTAGGCCGGCTTGAACCAGTGCTTCACCGCTTCATCCACCCATGGGTGCGCACTGCAGTCATACGCGCTCGCTATATGCAGGAAAGTGCTAAGCGCCAGCGCGAGGGCCAGCGCCCGTGGCGCCAGGGAGAGCCTAAAGTGATTCAGCATTCTACGCTGGCGTGTTGTTTTTGTGAACTATCGGTTCAAGCTATATGTCGCCATACTGTGGCAAGTAACTAGGCTTACGAAGCGAGTCAGGTGCTACAGTGACAGCTTTGGACTGGATGTTGCAGCATAGTCGCGAGTGAGGCGGGCCCGTGTGGATTACGGCCTACCTATCTATGTGCAGCGTGATAATAGGCATGGTCGTGATGAACCAGGCCGGGCCGACTTGGGGCTGCTTCGCGGTGCCCACCGATGACATGACACGCGGGGCACGCGCATCGTTCTCCCCCCGATCCCCCTCACCGCCCACCCCACTGCTATAACTGCGTGTTCCGCACGCCAAGTGTAGCCTGCCAGGTGTATCCAGCCAAGTACATCTGGCCGGATGTCATCAGGTTTATCCGGCCCGGAGAACATCCGGCCTCCGGCCGGTTCATACGTCTATTACGTCCACGAATTGTACTCCTGTAAGCCCATTGCCAGGACCGAAGGCTGCTGCTAATGTGCCTGACAAATGCCAGCGCTGTGCAAAGCGCAGGCAAGCCAGTAGCCACCAGAAGCTGTAAAGCGCTAAGAAGCTGCACTTTGCACAGATGCACTCATGCACTCCTGGGTAGCTGCCGGCGCAGCACCACCTGTAACGCTCGCGCCTTGCCTGGTGCCGCTCCAATGCGCATGTGCTTGTGCACTTACACGTCTTACAGATCGGCGACCGGCGACTATCTGCACCTATCAGCCTGTACAGCCCCAGAGGCGACAGCATCCCCAAGGCGACCAGACTTTATGAAGCCCCCCCACAGTGCCCGTATCTCGTAGATGCCCTCGGGCCCCCCAATGCCTACACCCGCGTAGATGACTGGACACTGGACACTGCACGACAAGGGAGGTGGTCCCCGTGAAGCACGGGAAAAGCGGGCTGATCCCGCACCACATCCACCGTCTGAGGCACGAAATACTTTTCTACGCGTGGAAGGAAGATACGGGCACTGGCCCCATGTGTACGTCCATGAGCGCACCCCTTCGCCCTTGGAGGCGCACAAACAGCGACACACACACACGCACACGCTATGCATGGGCCCGAGCAAGCGGCTGCAACTGCGTGCGTGGCTTCATCTGCTTCATGACCAGCGTGCATCAATCTCCTTGCACCTCCGGCTCACGCACGCCAACATGCACCCACAGCCTGCTTATGCACACCGCAAGGGGCGTCACACTAACCTACAGTAATCTGTTACCCTGTCCTGTCACATGTCAGCGTTCAGATACAACCCAAGCAGTCAGGTATCCCGCGCCTGTAAACCCGTAGCACGGCCCATCTTTCCTTCGGCGCAGTAACTCATTGCGCAATACAATTCCCCTGACGGGCTTTGCTCGCCTCTTTACCCCAAAACCCCGTGCGGACCCCCAAGCTGTGCATAAATAAAACCGGCAAGCCGTTCGCTGTCCCACTGCCATCTACCGCCTGCACTTCCAAGCAACAGCACAGGCTCGGCACAGTGGCTTTCCCCCAGAAGCACCTTTCCGCGCACCGCCCGCTAGCGCCACGCCTGCTGCCCTCGGCACGCGCCGCCGCCTGCTGCCGCCCACCGTCCGCCGCCGCCTCACTGGTCCGCGCCGCGCGCCATGAGCTGCGCGGCCGCCTTGCGCGTCTGGTGCGCCACGGCGCCGTGTAGCACCTGCCGCATCTCGTCGCAGTACGTCTCGTGCCTGCAGCAACAGCGGCAGCCACAGCGGCAACGACACGTTGACACTGACACCGCCGACAACGCAACACTGCCGCAGCAGAGACGCGAGCTCAAGGCAAAACCCAAACCCACACACATGACAGTCATGGGTTTCTTTGAGGCGCTGTGACCGGTTCCCCCCCACCCCCGCCCCGCAGCGCCCCAGCCCGGCCCGTACACCGCTTCCTCGCATTCGGGGTCCCCAGCGTGTCACGCACGCAACGCACGCACACAACGCACGCACACCGCACACGCCCGCCCGCCCGCCCGCCCGCCCGCCCGCTCACCGGAAGCGCAGTCGCAGGTTGGGCACGTTGGTCTTGTGGATGTCGTTGCCCTCGGGCCCGGGCCGCCAGTACTCCTCCGCCACCCAGTGCTTCTTGCAGGCATGCGGGAAGCCGCTGTGCAGTACGCCGTTGCGCGCGATCTCGCACAGGTCGGCGCTGCTCATCTTGAACACCTGCAGCGGCGGCAGGTTGGTGGCGGCGGCCGCGTGTGGTGGCGGTTGAGTGCGCCAGCGGCCGCGCCAGTGGCAGAATGCGGAACAGGCTCAGGGTTCACACGCAAGGCCAGACACACTCAGCCGGATACGGTGCGCCGCACGACGGCCCACACGAAACCGCGAACAGCACACGCTGCACCACTGGGTTCTCACAGGTCTTCCCCCATCGCTCTTATGCATTGGGTTTGCTTTAGTTTGGGCTGGTAACCACAACCCCCCTCGCCCGGCCGACATGTCCACCCCCCAAACACTTGATACACACCATCCTATGGATGGCTACCCCTCTCTCACCCCCCAATCGTGGCAGTTGCGAAGGCGGCTGCCGTCAACCCTGCCCGAGACTGAAGTGGAATCGCCTACTCAGTCCTAGGTTAGGTTTGGGTGGCTCAATGGGCAGCGGCTGGGATGTTTTGGGTTCGGGACCGGGACTTATCGGGTTGCGGGAATGGTTACGGAGTTTCTCTTCCCTCCTTCTCCCATATTAGGCCACGTCACCTCCTCGCTCTTATGCATTGGGTTTGGTTTAGTTTGGGCTGGTACACCCACAACCCCCCTTCTGGTTTCCGGAATGAACCACCCCCTCTCCCGCCCGCACCGCACCTGCGCCGCCACGCTGTACTCCTCTACCAGCGGCTCCTTGGTGAGGTGGATCATGACCGGGTCGTCGGTGGACAGGCTGACGGACAGCCCGCGCGCGAAGAAGAGCGGGAAGGGGTTGCGGTGGTAGTCCAGGAACAGGCTGTTGTTGGACAGCGGGCTCATGCACAGCCCGATCTGCGCCAGGTAGTAGCTGTGGGTGAGGGGGGACGAGCGGAGGAGGCGGGGCGGTTGGGGTGGGGTCGGGTAAGGGGAGGTGTGGAGGTGGGTTGCGGGTGGGATGTGTTAGGAAACACGGGATAGGGGTGGGTGGGTGGTTGCCGGCACGCGACCTTCCCCACGTTTCCGGCCCTGCGTCAGAGAAAGCAGCTGTAGCAGTACCAGCAACAGCAGCACCAGCAGCACCCGGCGCCGGCGGCGGCACTCACAGGTACTGCACGCAGGGGCTTTTGCGCAGGTTGATGCCGTGCGCGATGTTCTCGCACAGCATGAAGGCCGCCACCAGGTGGTCGATGTCGCCCGCCTCGCCCGCGTGCGGCCGGAAGGTGAAGGTGTTGAGGCCGCGGCTCTCGCGGAACTTGTTCAGCACGTAGCTGGTCGGGTTGTGTTGTTGGTTGGGTCCGTGGAGGTGGTGGTGGCGGTGGAAGTGGTGGCAGTGGCGGAAGTGGGAGAGAGCGGGGGAGGAGGTAAGCGAAGAGAAAGAGGTGTGTGTGTGTGTGTGTGTGTGTGGTGGGAAGTGGGTAGCCGCGTGTCGGAGAAGGCAGGGCGGCACGGGGGGCAATAGGAGTGGATGGCAAACACACGGCACAGCATCTGCGCACACAACTGGTGGCCATGCCCCCGCTGCGCCGACAACTCCAACTCCCCCTCCCTAGCGCGCGCGCACTGCGTCGCGCCGCCACGCCGCAGGGACCCACAGGTTGGCGTAGATGTAGTAGGCGTAGTAGGCGTACGCGCAGTTGTGCTTGGTGTTCCAGCGCTCCGGCGGCTCGGAGTGCTTGGTGGGGCGGCGCTCGGCCTTGGACTCGTCGTCCACCATGTCGAACCCCACCACCTGCAGGCCGGCGCGCGAGGGAGGACGTTAGTTTATTCCAGAAACCAAAGGGGGAGAGGTTGCAAGGATACATGGCGAAGCGGTAGAGTAGGGCGGGTAGGGTACGGGGCGGGGAGGGGTTGTTCATACCAGTCCAAACTGAACCAAACCCAATGGGGGAGGGCGGGGCGGGGCGGGGACGCTAAAGCGCCGCGTAGGCAGGAGGTGTGGGCGCGCACTCGCACAGACGTGCAGTGGCAGCCCCACGTGACAGACCGCTGTTCCGGTGGTTCGCCCCGCACAGCCGGCGCCTGGGGAAGCCACCCTAACGCAGGCACCGCAGGCAGGCAGGCGGGTCAGCAGGCCACTCACGTGCTTGAGCAGCACGTGCAGCTGCGGGTGCGTGGAGGGGTCGGCCGTCACCTCGAACAGCGGCTCGAAGATGTTGTCCAGCATCTGCTGGAAGTTCTCGATCACGCCTGTCTCCTTGTACACGTTGTACAGGCGCGGGATCTGTGCCGCCGGGTGCGTGCCGGCGTAGGAGCACGACGCGAGCGAGCGAGTGAGTGGGACAAGGGCCGGGCAGGCACACTGCAGGTGCACCATGGCTTGCGGCAGCGGCACTGTGCCCTGCGAACCCCGTTTTTGGGTTGCAATGGTCGCTTTGGTTTCTGGAATGAACTACCCCCCCCAAACGTCTGTTCTACGTCTACCTCGTCATGAATTAACCATGCATGGCACCCCACCACCACACGCACTTCATAGTTCTCTCCCTTGCGACCTCTAACACGCACACCAGCAGCCACCAACCCGCCGCCGCACCTGGATAAGCCACACGTTGTTGTCCGAGTGCAGCTGGAAGCTGACCACCCAGGCCGCCAGGATGTCCCACTCCATGGCCTGCGCGGCGGTGGGGGAGGGGGGGCGGTGCGCCTCGGTCAATGTCCCCATGGCGGTCAAGCCCACACTCAAGACCACGCACACGGACCACGCACACCCATTCCAATTCAAACTAGACCGTAACCCACAAACACGACATCACTCTCCTATTCTCCTCCCATCTCCGACATGCTACATTCTGCGCCTCCAAGAGCTCGTGTTCCAGGAGGGCAATGCGCTCTTGTAGCTTTTTTGTGCGGTACAGCAGGCCCCTGCACGACCGCACCCAACGCAACTCAGCCCCACATGTTGGATTCACGTGACCCCTTTTCCAAGCTACCCCCCACCTTGCCCCACCACCACTTGTTGTGACCACCACCTCTGCCACCACCGCTACCACCACCCAACCCTCCCCAAAACACACACACACGCGCAGGCCCCCCCTTGCCCCCCAATCGCGCACCTTGCGGCCGTAGATGGAGATGCGCATCTCGGCGTGCTGGTACTTGGAGCTCTCCAGGTCCTCGAACACCTCCTTGGTCAGCTCCGCCAGGAAGCGGCCGTGGATGAGGTTGTCCTGCTTGATGAAGATCTCACGCAGCCGCGACTGGCCGCAGGGGTTGTACTTGAGGTTGAACTTGTCGAAGCGGTGGAAGGTGTTCTTGTCCGCGTGCATGTCCAGCGTATCCACGTTCAGGTCGTAGCCTGGGGTGCGGGTGGGTTACACGCATAAAGATTAGAGAAGGCGTGGGGGAGGGGCGGGGGCAGGGGAGGTAAGAAGGGCGGGGGAAGGAGGCTGAGCGCCATGGGTTTCGGACACAAGCACACGGCCCTTGTCGCGGAAGGGGAAACAAGGCAACGGCGCGATGTCTGGGTGGCGCTCAGCGCTGAGCGCGATAAGGCGATTGTCAACACGGGTACAAGGCTCGGCCCGGTGCTCGGCCCTCTCCACCGCCGCCCGATCCGCCCGGAAATCACCCGCTATTTCTGGCCCTGGCGGTCTCCTTCCGCTCCGCCTTCTGCTCCTGCCCGCTCACACGCCTCCTCAGCCCCGATCCCCAGCTCACCGCCCGCCCCGCCCTCCCCTACCGGCCCCTTCCTCCCAGCTCCTCCTCACCCGTGAGCTTGAGGCTCTCGAACACCTCCTTGAGCGTCAGGTACTTGCCGTCGCGGAAGATGACCACCTCGTCCGGCTCCTGCACGTGCCCGCAGGTGCCGTGGTGCCGTGGCGGGTGGGTGGTGCACATCCCGCGTCAGCGTGTGTGCGCATGCGTCAGCGCATGCGTGCACATCCGTGCACGCGCAGTCCAGATGCGCATCACACATCCTCACGCGCACGAGACTGCATCAGCGGCGCCGCCCGCACAGCCCGCAACACATCGCGCCGCCAGCAGCCGCGCGAGCGACCACCCACGCCCGCCCGCCCGCACCCACGCCGGTCCACCCACCCACCCACGCCCGCCCGCCCACCCGAAACCAATGCCGCCGTGCCGCCGCCGCACCTTGCGCAGCTTGGACTTGATGAAGCGCAGCAGGTGCTTCTGGTGCATGCAGGCGCTGTGGTGGATGTGCGTGTCCACCTTGCGCACGTTGTAGAAGTCGCGGTGCGGCGCCGCCTTCTGCGCGCGGAACTCCTTGTCGCTGTTGAGCATCACGTGCAGGTTGAACTTCTGCTCCAGCAGCATCAGCCGGTGGTGGCAGAACGACTTGACCGGGCCCTGCGCGCGCGCGTGATGATGTGTGAGAGGCGCGTGTGTGGGCGTGGGCGTACGTGTGACCGTGTGGGCGTGAGAGGGTGGGCGCGCGCGTGAGACAGCAAGTGATGGAAGGCAGGTGCTGGCGGTGGTGGTGGTCGGCAGTGGGGTAAGGGAAGGAGGGCGGGGCGGTATGCAGCTGCACCGTCGACCATGCTGATGACGGCCCCGGCATGCCGCCTCGCTGCGACCATGCATGGCTGCTGCTGGCTGCTGCTGCTGCTGCTGCTAAAGTCATACTGTCCTAGTGACACTGAACGTCCCACGTTGTGACGCTGCCGACCCCCCTGCTCCGGCTCGCCGCCGCACCCACCGAGCCAGCGTAGCGCAGGATGCGGTGCATGTCGGTGAAGAACTCGGCGGCTGTGCCCGGCACCTGCCGCCAAGTACACACATATATACAGACACACATACATGTTAAGAGATACCGCATACGGAGGGCGGAGGTGGCACAGGTCACAGGTGGACACGCCACGCTGCAACCATGG
Source organism: Chlamydomonas schloesseri (assembly GCA_016834595.1). Lineage (NCBI taxonomy): Eukaryota > Viridiplantae > Chlorophyta > Chlorophyceae > Chlamydomonadales > Chlamydomonadaceae > Chlamydomonas > Chlamydomonas schloesseri. The sequence goes on from JAEHOD010000003.1 coordinate 748,580, forward strand.
ACTGCCCTTTTACCCCCCGGTCGCCCCTTAAAAGCCAGCGAGCGAGCCGCCTCCCATGGGGCCTCCATCCGCCCGCTCCTCCATGTGACCATGTCTCCTTCCGCCCCAGCCCCCTCTGCCTGCCACCCCCCCCTGCCCCCTCTCTCCGCCCCCCCTCTCTTCCTCCCGGCCTCACTCCCTGCCCCCTGCCCTAGCATTGGGTTTGCTTTAGTTTGGGCTGGTAACCACAACCCCCCCCCTCACCGGGAACAGGTTGTTGGCCTGGCCGCGGTCCTCGCCGCCGTACACCTGCATCACGCCGTCCACCATGCGGAAGGTGTGGCCCGAGGCGGGCTGCGGGTCGTACGCGAAGGGCCGCGGGTTGATGTCGGACGGCACCGCCGCCTCCGGCTCGTGGCGCCGCGCCTCGGGCGACACTGCGGGTCCGGCGGGAGGTGGCGGCGCGGCGGCGCGCATGGAGTGGCAGCGGAGTAAGCGGTGGAGTGGTGGGCGGGGAGCCCGGGCGTCCGGGCCGCTCAACGCACGCTCCCGCTGCCATTGGCGCTGGTGTTGCGGGCTAGCCCTCCCTGCCCTTATGTCGCCCCTTCACGGAGCTGCTGCCGCCGCTGCCGGCCTGGCTGCCCGGCGGCCTCCCGCGCCCCCCCCCCTTCCCAAGCATCCCGCTGGACTCACGCGCCGGCTTGAAGAGCCAGTGCTTGCGCAGCTCCAGGCACTCCACCAGCATGGCGCACACGTCCTCCACCTCGTCCGTCATGGCCGTCTCGGGCGTGATCACGCGGCTGTACTCGTCGTTGGTGCTGGGGTCCAGCACCTGGGGGATGTTTGCGGGCGGGGGGGGGGGGGTCCATGCAAGGCGGGGGGGGGGGGCCGTGGGGAATGGGACGGTGGAGGCCGCTTCAACCCAGTGGCAAACAAAACTACCGCAGTGCGAGCCCGGCAAGCCTGCGGCGGTGGTGGTGGTGGTGGTGGCGCTGTGGGCCTGCAAGCGCCAGCGCCGGTGCGCAGTGCGTACAGCCGGCCAAGTTGTGCCTGTACAGCCACGCCCGCCTGCCTGCCCCAGTGTACACACATATACACAAGGATCCCCTCCCATCGTCCGTCAACCACAAGCGACAGCCTCGCCACCCCGGTCTTACTCCTCCTCCTGCGGCCCCGCCCTGCCCCCAAACCCACCTTCTCGCTGGTGACGGCGGCCGTGGGCCCCACCGGCTTGGCCAGCCCCGACATCCCGCCGCCAGTGGCCGCCATCATCATGTCCAGGGCCGCCTTCTGGGCCCGGTCCTGCGCCGCCGCCGCCGTGGAGGTGGCGCCCGGAACCGGCGAGGCCTTGCGGCCGCTGGCGCCCGCGCCGTAGTGGTTGGCGGCGCCGCTGGCGCTGGGGCCGCCGCCGCCGCCGCCACTCAGCGGGCGCTGTGGTGGTAGGGCCAGGGCCGCGGAGCAGGGACTCAGGCCAGCACACCAAGAGCGGCATCACCGGACCTAGCAACGCAGCCCAGCAATCACTCCAATCCACCTCCCCTCTCCGGCCTCCCATTTGACAACGACTTCGTCGGCTGCTGGTTGGTTCTACCAATTCGCCATGGCTCCTTGGCGGGTTGCAAGCCCCGGCCCCTCCAGTCGGCTCGCGCTCTCGCCGCCCGGCGCTGCACCACCACCACAACCGTACCACCACCCGCCCACAGCGCCGTCGCCTGTCTTCGGCGCCTCACCGAGTGGTGCGGCTCGTGCGGGCCCCGCGTGCGCACCGGCAGCCCCGGCTGGCGCGGCGACTCGCCCTCCACCAGCTGCGCGTCGCCCATGGAGGGGCGGCCGCTGGCGGCCTCACCCTGGAGCAGGGCCCCACCGCCCGGGTAGGGGCTGTAGGGCACCATGGGGTCGTGAGGCTGCGGGAAGGGGGAGAGGGCAGGAGGTGCAGGTGGCGGGGCAGGGAGCGGTTCGGAGGGGGGGGAGTTGGCCAGCGTCCGTGAGGGGGAGGGGGTTGTAGCAAGTGCTGGCCTGCAGGAGGTGGCTTGGATGGGGTGCTCCCTCCCCAAGTCCCCATGCCCCCCCTCGAGTGCGCGTGACGCCGCCTGCTGCGCTGCCAGGTCCCTTGACCAAGGTCCATGCGTACCCGGGCATGCGCGCGGATGGGCGCCATGTGCGGCGACATGACCGCATGCTCGCCGCCCTGCACCGGGGCAGCCGGCACCGGCCCGTGCACGTGCAGCGGCTTGGGTGCGGGTGCCGGGCTCGTCTGCAGCTGCTGCTGCACCAGTACGCCGTTGGCCGCGCTGCCGTTCACCTGCGGGAATGACATGAGCTGTCAGGGCAGAAGTCGCTGAAGCACGCGCTTTGCGCCCGCTAAACTGGCGCACGAGGGCCTCAGTACCCGAGATGGGCGTCGCAACTCACGTAGGGCTGCTGCACCGGCAGCTGGGGTTTGTGCGCGGGCAAAGGTCCAGGTGCTGCAGGTGGGCGCGTTGGCAGAGGCCCGACACTGCGAGCGCCGAGGGAGGACCGTTGGCCCGATAGCAAACAAACGAATTGGGGTTTCGTGCACTCACCTGCCCCGCTTTTTCTCCTCCAGCGCATCTAGACGCTTGTTATAGGCATGAGCTAAGCCAAACGCTGCTCCAAACGCGATTGCCCCGCCTATCACTGCTCCGGCCGAAACCAGGAGCAGCGTCCTGCCGTGGGACTCGCTGCTCATCGTGCCCTGAGGGCAAGTACCGCCCTAGCGACCTATGCAACTCTAGTGTATATCAACCACGACAAGAGGTGCGAATTTAGGAATAAAAACCCTTACTTTGACGCTCCAAGCGCCCTGCGCGGCTTAACAGTTCGCGTAGGGACGCTTCTAGCACACTGCGAGCCTACGGAGGGCCTATTGCACGGTGGCCGGTATCTAGAAACAAGTCAGCATGATGAAGTCCCCATCGCGTAGCTCCACCAGCTCACCTGACATTCTGCACCCAGGTACATTCTTTTCACCATATTCGCTGTACTCTATTAATTTATCGCCCTTCGTGCATGCTGACCCGCCGGGCCATACAACTCGGAATCGCTCCACAATCTGCTACCTGCTGAGGCGCTCATATGCACCCCCTGCAGCTGTCTGGCATTGCTCCAACCAGTATTAACCAGGCGTCGTCGCGGGCTCGGGGCGGAGCACGGAGACTGGCGCCTGGCTGCTCGCGTCCCCAGCGCCACAGACACGTTTCCGTCGTGGGCATGGGGCGCAGGAACGAGACGGAGGAGGAGCGGGCGGAGCGCAAGGCTGCACTCAAAGCCGCCAAGGCAGCAAAGCGGGATGAACGGCAGGTGGGGAGAGCAGCCCGTGGGGCCACCGAAAGACAGGCAGCTTTCACAGCAATTCGCGCCGCACCCTGTTATCACGCTTCGCTCTTGCACCCTTCGTGTGCAGGGCTTAGGCGACCCGGAGAAGGGGCGCAAGCCCTGCAGCCTGTGTGGCCGCAGCCGTGACCTACTGGTGCGCTGCCAGGTAAGGGCCAAGGGGAGGTTGGGCCACGTGGGGACGCAGTGACACGCAGACTCGCACTCTCTGTTCATGCTGGTCGGGGCACATACTCATGACGGTTCGAAACAGATGCCAGACCGGGCACCAAATGGGCAGAGCCGAACCCCACTGCCCTGTTCAATCCAACCCCCCAGGTGGATGCCACTGGCACGTGGCACATGGCGTGCGGCAAGTGCTGGATGAGTGCCAGCGGCGGCGCAGTGGACGGCAGCGCCAGCCGGCCGCACTACCGGTACGGCGGCCTATGGAAGAACCACCACCAGGCCAAGAGCGGACGAAACAAGGTGCCGGCGGCTGCCAGGGCAACCGCGGCTGGGAGGGGCGGAAAATACAAGGCGGAGAGTGGGAGCGGCAGCGGGAGTGGGAGCGATGGGGAGGGTGGCGGGGACGCACGGTCAGGGGAGGAGGCCGATGTGGCGGTGGCGGCCGGGGGCGGCGGTGCAGGGATGCAGGCAGAACTGCTACGAGAGGCGGCCGAGTGTGAGGCGGAAGACAAGGCGGTGGCCGGCAAAAGTTAAAACATGTCTATGACTTCTTGAACAGCTGCGATGCTTCTGTAGGTTGGGGGAGGGCCGGCGTAGGAACGGTAGGAACGGTAACCGATTGGGTGCACTGACTGACTGAGTGACTGACATTATGTATTTTACTTTATTTTACTTTAGATACAGAAGCACATATGTCTCATCATTGAGGGCTAGTATCTCACATGATCTTTTGAATGGGGCTGCTGGCTGCATTGATGACTTGCTGGCTTGCAACCGTGGACATTTTGCACAACCTGTGGTCCGAAGAACGAGCCCCAAGATGCAACTAGACACATAACGGGCGGTGCCTTTACCAGCCGCCCCCAGCTTTGCCTCGGAGATGAGGCATGTTTCAGGACTTTCGGCCTCAGGCAAGGGCATGCGGCGTGGGCTCAGCCCTTCTGAAGGTTTCCTGTCACAACCTGGTGCTGTTTTGTGTGGGAAGAAAGCCCGTGGAAGCCAGCGGTTGTGTTACATAAGGCTCGGCGTGTGGATGCAATTATGTGGCTTCGCCCATCTGCGCCCATGTCAAGTACCTGAGGCTACCGCCATGTGCATGGGCGCCCTCGTCTGTCTAACCGCAACTATGACTGACCCTATCCTTGGCCTTACAGCGCCTCGGCTGATGCCTGTTCAGCAGGCCCTCCACACTCAGGCGATCTCATTGAAGCATCACATACAATATGAGCTGAGCATCTACACGGGTTAAGGGTGGCCCTGTGCATAAGGGTTGAACGTGGTCGTAACGACTGTAAGTACACACGGAGTTGAAGACAACCGACACTTGGCAGCTGATGTGCACACGGCAGGGGCCAGTTTGTAAGCTGTTTCAGCCCCCATACAGCAGCAAGCTCCGCTCACCTCATGCGTGGCGGCCGCATACATCATGCGAATGCTCCATGAACCTGCTCACACTGCGTTTTCTTGGAATCTGTCGGTGGGCCACGCGCCAAGATACATGTGTTAGGCATGAGAAGGTGAAGGCGAAGGCAGGGTCATCCTGGCCTGGATGCCACCCTGGCAAATGACCTTACGTTGAATCACATGCGCCATCTTACCGCATGACGTAATGTTCATTGGTGGGAGGAGCATCGTAGCCAAGGCATGCCTGTCGCTCGTTTCTAAGCTCGTCTATGCCGCCTCCATCGTCAATGTCATCCGCCCCAGTTCCGCCAGACAGGTATGCCGTTCATGTCACGTAGCTGTGCGAACGTCAAGTACGCTTGTGGGCATTGCGACCCCACACGCGCTGCCTCAGGGCGCAGGCCCGGCGTGTGGCGCGGCCACGCGGGCGCACCCGTGCTCAAAGTCCACGCCCTCGCTGCCGGGCCGCAGGCCACAGCATTCCACAGTGTGCGGCATGTCGGCGCTCACGTGCTGCCGCCGCCATGCGGCCAATTCTGCTAGCAATTCCACGCCCCAGCCCTCCCCGTCCTCTAGCTCTATGCCCGTATAATCATCGGCCCCGCCCCCGCCTCGGCCGCCGCCGCGGCCTGCGCCCTCGCTGTCGGCGAACAGCCGCTCCGCCGCCACGCGCCGGTACGCCACCAGCACCCCCGGGTCCATCACCGCCGCGCCGCGACCCAGCCGCCGCAGGTCATCACACAGCAGGCTGCACTCGCTGGCGGCGCACTCGCCTGCCGCCACGTCGCCGGCCCGAAAGCGCACGCTGGCGGCGCCAGAAGCTCCGCGGCCGGGTAGCAGCGGCTCCGCCGCCAGCGCCACCAACCCATTCCAGCAGCAGTACATATCCACCGGCAGACCTGCGCGAAGCCGCTTGGCGGTGGCGGCGTGGGCGGCGTAGGGCGCGGCGCGGTAGAGGCGGCCGCCGGTCAGGTCACGCGCCACCCAAATGTCGTAGAACAGCAGCGGCAGCGCGCGCAGCAGTGAGGGCGCCCGGCGGTAGGCCTTCTTCCAGTAGCGGAAGGCTAGCGGCCAGGAGGACAGCCAGGTGGCGGTGGCCTCTGCCAGGCCCCAGGTGCGCTGCAGGTGGGCGGACATGGCGTCGCGCTGCCGGGCCAGCGGCAGGTCGGCCAGGATGGGCTCGAAGTCCATGCCGCATGCCACGTCGTACCCGCCGCCGCCTGCGCCGCCGCCGTACTGCAGCAGCCGTACGACGTCGGCGGCGTTGAAGAACACGTCATTGACGAACACCAGACGGGAGGCGGTGCAGGTGCCGGCGCCGCCGGCACTGCTGCCGGAGGCGGCGGCACGGTACGAATCGCAGGCGGCGGCCGCCTGGTCCACCGCCGCTTGCCGCACGCTGGCGAGGAAGGCGATCCGGTCCTGGTCCCGGCGTCGAATAAGGCTGCCCTTGCTGGTAATGACGTGGCGCACGGACAGCGCGCTGAGCACGCCGCGCAGCAGGTCCAGCCATTGCCGCGTTGCGTCGGTGCTGCCACTCTCGTAAACAGACACCAGGATGTTTGCGGGGCCCAGGATGTGTGCCAGGCGCGCCAGCTGGACGATCAAGTTGGGAAGGACTTCCGCTGAGTTATGTAGGTTGGAGGCGATGATGCAGCTGCCTTCAGAGCACACAGAGGTGTTGAACCCAGACTGCGTCGCCAGTAGGGTGTCCCCGCCCTGGCATGGGACGATGAACCCGCCCCCGTTCGCCACCGCCAAAGCCTCCTCAAGCGGAGATGAGTAGTCATGTTGCATCGAGCGGTTCTTTGAGCATAGCTTATTGGCAGTGAGCCGCTGTGCATTTGATAGCGGCGATGCGCGCGACAGCTCGAGAAGTGCGCTCGCGATGGCCGCTCGTGGGCCCTTGGGCCTCTGGCTATGTATCAAAATCAAGCTTATTATTATTATCACTGTGACTGCGGCAAGTAAAAATCGTGAGGCTGACGTCCACCGAGCGAGGCGCTTCTGTGCTGGCGCCTTGCCCAGGCGATATCGCTGCTGCATTGTTTGAGGCCATTCAACAATGGATGCAACATCTCAGCTGAGCTTGATTTATACAAGATGCACGAAGCGCGCCCTCCCCTTGCATCGGCGTCAATGCAACCCAAAACACTCCGCCGGTGTCACCCTTCAGCGCACACGCTGCGCGTGGCAGTCTAAACATAGTCACACCTCTTCACCACGTATCCTGTAACATGTCAGTGCGCCACAACCTCACCTGCTCCATGCAGCTGACTTGCATCCATGCCTTACACGCGTGTTTGCCGCATATAACCCCCGCCCTCCCACTCGGGTTAGATCTCACTACGAAGCCACTACTCCTGCACATGGACTGAAGGCCTCATACCGCACTACCTCCTTTCTACAGCCACCCTGCATCCTCTTGCCAGTGCTACCGCGCGCGCACGGCACCATCCCGGCCGCCGCCGCTTTACTTGGCATCCGCCACACGCTTGGTGACACGCGCCACGAAACCGGCCTTGATGGCCTGCACCGTCCTGGACGCACCGCACTGCAGAGCAAAACAACATCAGGTGGGGGCAAAGAGATTGTCATTGCTCGTGAAGGACACTACGCGCATTCCCTCTGCCCTTGGCTCATGGGCACGGCCTGCACAGCACATTATCTAGTGCACCAACATAGCCTCGAACTTGGCAGATGCCCGATAGACCCTGGTGGCTCTCAGCACCGCGGCCCGCCCCACTCCTCCCCCAGCCGGGCGCACCTGCTGGCAGCGCAGGTGCATGAGACGCGTGGCGCTGTCTTTATCTAGGAGCGTGTCCACGCTCTTGCAGCCGGGGCACAGCACGTACCTGTGCACATGGGTCAGGAGCCAAGCACGTGAGACGCCAGCGAGGACGTGGGACAGGCGGAGCAGGGTGATGACCGGCATACAGTAATCTTCCCAAAGCTAACGACCTCCCGCGCACGTCACCTCCAACCCTTCGAACGCGCGCCCCTCGCGGCACACACACTCACTCGTTCACGTAGCGGCGCAGCACGGTCTCGAACGACTTGGGCAGGAAGCGGCCCTTGACGATCAGCCGCTGCTGGCCGTCCAGGTTGCCGGACGTTCCCAGCTCAGCCAGCAGGTACTGGCTGACGTGCTCGTGCTGGCGGTTCATGGCCTTGCACAGGTCCATGAAGTTGGTGAACACCGTCTTCTTGGTGCCTTCGCGCGCCACCTGCGGCGGCTTGAGCACCGTGCGGCGGCGCTCGCCGGTCAGCTCGGGGTTCTTCTCGCGCAGGATGCCGAACACGCGCTCTGCAGGGGGGGGGGTAGGCAGGCGCGGGGCGCAGGGGTTGAGGCGGCGTGCCACGTAGGATGTGTCCGGATGGATGGAGAGCGCGGCCACGTGTTAGGCTTGGGTTCGGCGCCGCGGTGGTCCGCATGCTGTGACCCTGCGGCATATAGCGCTTGCTCTTCTGCCCATGCACTAGCAAACACCCAGCCCCAACAGCTGCTGCTGGTGCCCGCTCTGCGGCTGCGCCTAAGCTGGGCTCGCGGCTCCACCTTCAATGCAAGGTGGTTGCATGCCCTGCCTGGCGCCTTTCAGCCCGTGTGCCAGTCCAGCGAGCGCGGCCGCTGTACCTCAGCTGCCCTCCGTCGCGCTAATTTACCGCGGACCGCAATCACCATTGTGTTGCGCTAGCGCACATTTCTTCAGCTCCCAACTCTGTATACCAACCTCGTACGATGCCCACACCAATCCTTTTCACCCACATCCCGCACGACCCGTGTCTTCCCTTCTCCACTCACCCAGTAGCTCCTCATAGTCGTAGTCGCGGTCAGTGCCCGACCAGGGGAACTTGCCCGCGCTCTTCTCGCCGCCGTCGTCGGCCGGGCCCGCACCAGCCTCCTCACCCTCCTCGAAGTCCGCCTCCTCTTGGCGGGTCTGTGCGTATGCATGCAGCGAACGTGAATTGATTTGCAACGAAGCTTTGTGAAATATGAGCGGTGTATCAGATTCGTCGCGGCCTCCTGATTGCGAAGCGCGATTGGGCCGTGCCGGCGCATGCCGTCAGTATGTGCACGCCACCTTCCCTCCCCCGCCTTCTCACCCCTTACGCGCAACCTTTGCTCTCCGTACGCACCTTCTTCTTTTTCTTCTTCTTCTTGCTCAGGTCCAGGTCCAGCGACATCTCCATGCCGTCATCAGCCTCCGGAGCCGGAGCGGGTGCGGCCGCAGCGTCGCCCCCCTCCTGCGCACCCGCAGGCCACGCCGCGTAGAAGCGGAGTGTCAAAGCGCCTCGCCAGGCCGTCGTCCCCGCCCGCGATCCATAGTTACGCTACCGAGAGCTGCACACCAAAGCTGCAGAAAGCTGAGCCCGGAGCCCGGCTCACCAGATCCCCAAGCACCAGCTCCTTCTTCTTCTTTTTCTTCTTCTTGCCAAGGTCCAGGCTCAGCTCATCGTTGTCGTCCACTACAAGGCGCACAAACATTACGTTAGCGCGCGATTGCAAGCAAGTAGAGCGCGTCCGCCGACGCCCAAAACAATGTCGCACCTTCAAGCTCCTTCACGCCCTCAGCGACCTGCTCGACCTCGTCCTATAAGGGAAAATACAGGGTTGGATCAATCAAGCTGCCTGACTTCTGATTTAGCGTGTTCAATCGACAGGGAGCTCACCGCCATTTTGGGCGCGACTTGTGGTCTTTTGGAAATGTGCCTAGAACGAGGATCGCTCTACCTAGCTGTGGAAAGGACAGAACCTGGTGGAGGAGCTGGCAATCGGCCAGAGCCGGGGACGAGGGTGCGATGGGGCATCGCCGCCAGCTATATGAAGCTCACTGACCTGCTGCCAGACATTTACTTCTTCTACACTGTGCCTGCAGTGCATACCAGCTAATAAGTCTCCCACTCCGTCCACTGCATTTGCGGTCCTCTATCACAAGACACAGCGCTGCCGAGGAAATTAGGCTGCACTCCATTTGCTCCGCAGCCGCCCCCATTACCATGGCGAGCTGGCTGGGTGCATTGTCATGTTGCTGGAGCAGCCCCTACGAAGTCAGCAGAAGCGGGGGCCGCGCTGGTTGCCAACCTTGCGCCGCCACTGGCATCTTCGCCGACTGTCTGCTGCTGCTCCCAGGCATGCCATCAGGGCTGCCCTGCGGTATGCGCGGTTGCAGGTAAGTAGGGTCGCGGCTGGCTTGCTTCGGCGAGAAGCCGCGGCCCACGGCGCCCCGGCGACGGCAATCCCCGCATGGCGGCACAGAGTGACACAAAGAGAGACTGGCAATGAGGATACACCGGGTTCCCTCTACTGATTACCATGAGGATTAACCTTGGCACGGAATCGAATAACTTACGCCACCACTGAGCCAATAACGTCGTCTCTGGCCGCCGCGACTTGCACGCACCATGCTCCACAACTGCGCGTACCATGCCATGATAGTGCAAGCATCCTGCTCTCTTAGGCGTTACTCGGTGTGCAAGTGCGGTGTGCACCGGGTGTCAGAGGGAGCGCACAGCGAACCAGCCAGAATTAAAACCAGCTCGCGCCTTCTCCTCTCCGTAGGTACCGTGCTGACCTGTCTCCTGGCATACCTCCTCTCATGCATATACCACGCACACTCTCCAACCCCGGGCGGCAGTCCTTTCCTGTGGATTAGTGCGTCCCAAAGACGTGTGCCACAGCTGCTGGGTTCCCGCAGGAGGCTTAGTGTTTCAGCATGGCTTTGTACTGCCTGGCTGGGTCAACAGCCTTCGACATCTATTCTATCTGCTGCATGCATTGCTGCATGCCCCCCCTTGCCACGGCTGTGGTAGTTGCCACGGCAACTTTGACCACACCTGTCTAAGGGCGATGGGCACAACGATTGCTGGCACTCATAGGAAACTGACGGGGTCTCTCACCAGTGATCCAATTCGGTGCCAAGTAGTGTCCTCATCACATCATCATGACTGCATGCGCATGAGCACGGGTTGCAACGCGCCCAACACGAACCTGCCGATGATGAATATTTTCTGTCAATCCACAGAGTCCGCTTGCGGGCCTGATGAGACATTCAACCCTCTAAGAAGTCCTGAGGCATCTGCAAGCGTATGCAATACTGCTCATGTCCATGCTCCTGCATACACGCATTGCATCATTGCTAATCTCGATGGACCGGTGATGATCAATTTATTAAATATGGAATTACCGTCCGATTTAATGAGGAGAACTGGCTGCCTGAGGTCCATTCGAGAACACGCATGAGTGTGCCGTGGGTGACGGCGGCGTCTTGTGCTTAATGTCCGCGTGCTTCCGTGTAACCGTGCTCCTGCTGTTAGTTGTTACGTGTGAGATGTTTGTAGAAGATTGTTTGCTTGGTCCTTGGGCCATTGGGCCTCGCCGCCTGCACCATTTGTGGTGCCGGCATGACGCCTGATGGCCTAAAACCGATGCAACTGTTGAGTCGTCCGTATGACATCTGAGTACGGACGAATTAGTGCTTGCGACATCTCTTGCCATCCTCATGCCACACGTCCTTATGCAGTGCACGGCCGATGATGTTTAAAGTAGTGGAGGTATGCGGGCATAACACCGCCCGTAAGATGACCAAAACAATTTCAGTCTTCAATGTGAGGCCCAGACATTGCACAGTGTCCTGCATCCTGCATGCACCGCATCAATGTGCATTCAACCTCCTGTTGTGGTGTCTGTCGTGACCCGGCCGAGGATGACCATTTCACTACCCCGTGAGCTTCGGCGCGGAGCGGGTAATATTACAGAACATCTAAGGGGCTGAGGTCACGAGTCACGCAGACATCCACAATCTACCGGGATTTCTCAATCCCTTCCTATCTCGGCTTGGTCTCTACATTGCTTTGCTTGTGGTGCTTGAGGCATTATGCATGTCCTGCTATCAAACCCTGGCCGTGCAGTTCTATTCTTGCGTGTGTTATGATTGCGGGTTACAAGAAGGGGACAGTGTAAACACCGTCGTGGCACAGGGGAACCACCGCTCCAAAGAGCACAGCCAACCGCCACCCCTGTGTGTTATGGCGCTACAGTTGCCTTAGTATTTTCGACACACTGTGCGTGGAGTTGCCGGACTGAGGACTTGAAAGTGGGCAGCAAAACCTGGCGGTGGTTTCCGGTCGCAGGGTGGATCCCTCTGGCTTATGTCAGCCCAGGGCCCGAGTATGCCCCTTGCTCGCTTGCGAGCTCGGCGTGTCCTTTCCTGTAAACACGCAATCTTAGTATTCTCAGTTGCGCAGAATGAGTCTATAGAGTCAACTCCATCAGCATGCACGACGGGAGACTGCGCGCACACATCCATGCCGGTGCGGTGGCGTTTTGCCGGGCTGCAGCTTGGGGCCGCGGGCCTTGCGGTGTTCTGCAGGGACTGCACTCACGCACAGACTACCTTTGCCTTTTGAGCCGCGCATTGCGTGATGCTGTGTCGGGTGTGTCGTTGGCGGGCTCTTGCTAACCGTGTGGGCGCGGGCAGCAAAGTGGCGGGTGGCTAAGCTCTATGGAGCGGGTGGTGCCCTTCTTGTAACCTGCCTTGTAATCGCCTTGCTCATTCCTCAAAACCACATCAGTACAGGCGGGCGGGCAGTTGCCATTGTCTTAGTGTACCCTGCGCTACGCATTCGCATTTAGACTTTATAGCATGTCCGTGTTAGTGCCGCCAGTAGTACTGCCGCGTGCAGGCAAGCCGTCAAAATGGATCTCCCGCACGACGCCTGCCTCCTTCCCCTCCAGCCGGCGCGACTCCAGCGCCAGCACCTCATCGTTAACATCAGGCGCTTCAGAATCTTCGGCTTCAGACCGGCGTGTAGGACAAGTGTTCCTCTGTGTCAGGGAACAGGGGCTGAGCGCCTCCACTGTCTGAGGCCGAACTACCTCATCGCCCGGACTTAGCGGGGGTCGGTTTGAACAGGCACCGAGCCAAACCTAGGTGCCCAACAGTCGCGGCACCACAGCAGGAGCCATCCAACACGCATTCACAATTTAGCGCATGTCCGTAACGCAGTGCAGGAGTCAACAGCAGCCGCACTACTTGTCGTACCACTGCTGCCTACAACACCACAGGCCTTGCTTGCCCCACTGCGGACCGCTACCTAGACACCAGTCAGCTCCTCAGCCCGTGCGGTTGCGCCGCGTTTTGGGCGGCGCCGCGCTCTCCTCCTCCACGTAGCCTTTCCCGCCCCCTCCGCTACCAACATGTGCACCGTCACCGCCGCTGCTGCTGGGCCCCGTGTCGCCGCTGCTGCCGGGCCCCGTGTCGCCGCTGCTGCTGGGCCTCGTGTCGCCGCTGCTGCCGGGCCCCGTGCCGCCGCTGCTGCCGGGCCCCGTGTCGCCGCTGCTGCCGGGCCCCGTGCCGCCGCCAGGCAGCAGCGATGCAGGCCGCTTGTGTCCCAGAAGCATTTCCACCAGCGCGTGCCGGATGTTGGTTGCGGAATTGACGTCACGTCCCTGCATCGTTGGGAGGGAAGAGTTGTTGGCCACATACCATTCTATCGCCTACTCAGCCCCGACCCCGTCCACCCATTCAGACCCGTGTCACCCGTCGCCGTGACCCGCAAAGTGGACTCACCCACACGGTCCCGCAGTGGTTGCACACTTGGGCTTGATGGGCACGTGAGCCCCCCCACGGTACGACCGCCTGCAGGCAGCGCTGCCCGTCGCTGAGCAAGCGCCGCCCGCACTTCGCGCACACCTGAGGAGGGCGAATGGCAAGAGTGCAGTGTGAAGCTTACTGGCTGGCTACCCGACCACCTGTATATCCCGTCCCGTCTGCTCCCATCTTGCCTGTGATGTGTAGAACTCGTCCACGTACACCACCAGGTGCGCGTACTTGTCCACCAGCAGGCGGAGCAGGTCCGGGTTGGGCCCCACTCCTTCCTGCCGACACAGCCTCCTCCGCCAGCGTTGCCCCACCCAACAACGACCTCCTCCTTGCGCCACCCGTTGACAAGCTGTTGGCACGCGTGCTCCAGCACCTGCACATGCATCAGTGGTGCAGCATATTATGTTGGTACATGGGCTCGCGCGCATTAGTTAATAGAACCTGGGAACCGCCCCCTTCACACAACACACGACACACCTTCTGAGTCCGCACATGGACCGTCAGGCGCCACCGCCGCTGGCCCCACTGACGGTAGTGGCGGAGCAGGTGCCACAGCCCGAGCCGCTGCACCTGCGCCGCCGCCGTGGGGACGGCAGCCGCCGCCGTGGGGCCGGCAGCCGCTGTCTCCATGCCACCAGAGTAAAGGTAGCGGAGCCGCCGTTCATGGTCGGCCGCAGATGCCACCCGCGCACTGGGTATCCCCGGGTATCCCGTAGCCGCTCCTCCTGCCACAGCCGGCGACCTGTCTGGCCTGTGCGGTGTCGATAGCCCGCGCCAGACAGCTGGACATAGCAGGAGCGCTGGTCGCGGCACCGCTCTGTTGCGGCACCCCGATGTGTATGCCTGCGTGTGCCCCGCCACCCGCGCCCCTTGCACCGCTGCTGCTTCCGCCACCTCCGTTTAGGCCGCCACCGCCGGCGCTGCCGCCGCCTTTGCCGCCGCTGTTGCCGCCGCTGCTGTCGCTGCCACCGACGCTGCCGCCGCTGTTGCCGCCGCTGTCGCTGCCGCTGCTCGGGTGTCAACGGGGCCAGCACTGCCTCGGTGTTGACGGGGCAAGACCAGATGCGGGCAGCGCGTGGCGGGCCACTGTAGCTGTGCGGCCAGCGAAAACGCTTCAGTAACCCTCCAGCCAGCTATCGACGTCGGTACAGTAGCAGGGCGCGCCGTCTTGCCTTTGCATCCCATGTCATTGTCTGCTTGCGTGTGGTCCCATGGCCATGGGGGTCTCTATCACTACCAGGATGCCGCATTATTGTCCCTTGAAGAAGATCCATTAGTTGGTCCATAAGCAATGGTTGGTAGCGGGCTGCAGAGTGAGGACAGAAGAATCAGACAGTGAGACAGGGGTATTACGGTACTGCAATGCGGAAGCTCTTTGGGGTTAGCTGGCGTCCTGGCAGCATACGGGACTGGACAGCCAGTGAGCCAGTTGAACAGCGGGAGGCAGCAGGGAGCCCACGCGCTTCTCCTTGATTCCTTGCCAAATGCTAGACATATGCACTTGAGACGCTCAGATGCGGAGCTAAACAAGGGATGCAGGCATGTCCATGCATTGATGCTGCATCGGGGGCAAGGTAGTCATGGTGGGGAGGGCAGATGTGGACTGAAATTGTCGGACACGCCCGGAACTACCGTACTCCCCGTCGAGTGTCAGCCGCATTGCATCTGCGCTGGCGCTGGCGCTTTCAGGTTGGTCGCACACCGGCCTCGCTACCGCAGCCCGCCGCGAACACCAGCCCAGCGCCTCAGCTCAGCATAGTCTTCTGTCAGATGTCAGCGGGAGTAAGGACGCCGACTATCTCGACGGTTACCGTCATTTTCGAGGTAACACGTGCCCACTTGTTTTCGACGCTCACCAGCTTTCCTTGCTGCCTGCTAGATCCGACAACATCATCTTGCCCACTTCACATTCGCATTTTAGCGCATGTCCGTATCACAACGCTGGCGCCAGAGCCTTCCGCGGTTTGCATGGCAAAGCCGAATGGTTAGCCAGTCCTTCCTTTACACCAATGGCAACGCGCCTCTGCGTGCTTTATGCATTTCCGCAGGCATCAGCTCCCAGCTCCCTCCACCTCAGGGTAACTACAATCATCCAAATGCAGGCTCATTGTCTCGCACGTACCTGCCCCCAGCCCAGATTGGTTTGGTTTGGGCTGCCACAACCCCCCCTATGGATAAACACCATCCTATGGATGGCTACCCCCCCCGCCCAGCCCCGCCGCACGCACGACAGCCGACCACCATCTTCTAGCCTCCACGACCCCCATCCCCAACACCCTCCTCATCACATCTCGCCGCCCTCTTCCTCGCCCGCCAGCTCCTCCAGCTCCAGCACGTTGCGCTCCAGGTAGTTGATGATCTCTGAGATGCGGTCCCGGTTGCGCTTGGTGCCCCAGGAGGAGTTGGAGGAGGTGAGGTCGTTGGCGCCGCGCAGCTCGCTGCTGATCAGGCGGTCCTCCAGGGAGTCGATCTTGCCCATGTGCGCGTCATGGCTGGCCTGCAGCGCGTTCATCAGACTGTCCTTGTCCTGCGGGCAGCGTGACGTTGTGGAGGTAGTTGGGAGGGGCATTCTGAGGTAAAGTCATGTCCAAGAAGGGTGGAGAGCTGAGTGCTAAAGTAATCGGACTACCCAACATCACGCACGCCGGGAGTGGCAGAAGAGTACTCGCCCACCTGCAGCAGCGTCCGCGCCTCCTCCGGCAGGCTCTCGATGTCACTGTTCTCCTGGTTGTACTTTTCAAATACCGTCATTGCCACCGACGTCAGCTGGTTGAAGAAGGAGTTCTGCAGGTCGCGCACCTGCAGGGTTTTGGAGTGGCGGGGAACCACAACATGTCAGTACGAAGGCACGGTTCAGTAGTTGGGCCTGATTCAGTCCGTTCCATTTCATCAATGAAGCGCCCAACGATTTCAGTACCTGGGGTTGCCGATCAACGCCATAACCCCGCTGTGTGCCTGAGCCGTGACACCCCTGAGCCCCACCCGCCCGCGCTTGCTCTGCGCATCCGGCCTCACCTGCGTGAAGTAGCTGTTGTACTGGCCCTTGTTAGTCTCCGCCAGCTCCGAGTAGGCGCGGTCAAACTCTTGCACCAGCCCGTCCACCACCTCCACCGCCTCCATCTCAATGGCCATCAGCTGGTCCTTCAGCGCCATCAGCTTGACCTGCGGCACAGGCAAGGAGGCGCGCAAGGAGGCGAGCGCGGATGACGTTGCGGGACAAGAAACGGGCACTTGTCGGCCAAACACGGCTTACAAGTTGCCACCCTGAAGCATGTGGCCCTGCTCTGGCTGCGTGTGCTCCATCTTCTCCTACCCACGCTTTCTCCCGCTTTGCGCCATGCCTCCAAAACCCCCCTCTCCTACCCGGCGTCCCCGCAAACCACTGCACCACCGCCTGCGCCGTCTTGTGCGCGCGCCTGCGCACCTTGAGGTTGTCAATCTGGCTCTCCGCCATGAGCGGCTGGTCCACCACCTGGCGCGCCGTGCGCTTCTTCGCCTTCTCGTACTCGATGATTAGCTTGCGCGCCTCCGCATCCTTCTCGTCCAGGTAGCTGCGCACCACTCCCAGCCACTCCTCGTACTCGGCCTTCTTCTTATTGTGCTGCTCAAGGATGGCCACCTGTGGAGCAGTTGTGTGGTGCGCGAGAGGGTGCCTCAGCGCTTGCGTGGCGGCGTGGCGCTGCATGTCAGGCAGGGAGCGCGCGGAGGCAGAAGCAAAGACGCCATGACGTGGCCACCGGCGCAGCATGGGTGCGGCAGGCTTCAGCGCGCACCTTGAACTCGTCCGTGTAGGTGTTGAACTTGTCCCGGATCTCGTTCCAGGGGTCCAACAGGCCTGGCACCTGGCTCAACCGCGGCCACTCGGGGTCCTCCTTCACCTGCACGCAGCATCAGCCAGCCCAGCACGCGCAATAGCCAAGTAGGATGGCATTCTTGTTGGTGAGGCGCTAGGTGCTGGTATGCAATCAAGTCCCGCTGCCCGTAAGCAACAGCCCCTTGCCAGGCCTCCGGGTGCTAGCCGATGCGGACAGACAATCGCCCGCCGCTGCCCACATCTCGTGTTGCCCAACCCCACAGTTCACGTCCTCCTATCCCTGTCTCTTTCAACGGCCGGCCCCCACACCCGCTGCGCACCATGTCGTCTATGAGCGTCTCCACGCCCTCCAGGTTGGCCTGCTTCATCAGCTTTTCGTGCGCCTCGCGCTCCGAGTTCAGCTTCTCCTCCTGCGCCTGCTGCTCCTCGCGCTCCTGCAGCTCGATCATCTCATCCTACAGGGTAGCAGAGCCCCAAGCAGCAACTTGGTGAGCGAAGCGCCGGCCCCCATCTGTGGTTGCTGGCCGCCGTCCACGCCCACCCCAATCACCATTCACCGACGCTGTCGCCCCCGCCCCCACCGGAAGCTGCGCACTGCGACGCCCTAACAGCCCCGAGCCTGCCGGTCCATACCTGGTGCTGCTCGCGCGCCGCCTGCACGTCCGTGGGATTGACTCGCCGGTAGTCCAGGTAGATGAGATCCTTGATGTGCGACAGCACGTAGGACCTGTAGTCATGGCTCTTGCATATGGGGTTGCCGGCCAGGTTCACCAGGCGCAGCTGCTTGAACTGGCGCAGGTACATCACGTTGTCCAGCTGGCTCAGCTGGTTGTTGCCTGCATGGTCGTGTTCGTTGGCAAGGGGTATTGTGTCAGGATCAGGCAACGGTGTCTAGGGCTCTTCATGGTGCACGTCTGCGTGTGGCAGCTGATGTGGGCCTCGTGTCCTCGTGGGTCGGCCGGCAGGAAGCATGCGTTGTGATAGGTAACAAGACAGCGACTGCTACCTTTGTCCGCAGCCAGCGATCTTGATAGTCTAGGCCGCGGCATGCATGCCCCTGTTATTGTTGTCCTCTCCACCCATGCCCCTATCCTATGGCCCGCTGCTCTAAATCGCGCTGAGCCCGCCACTTGCCCGCCGCTTCACTGCCGCCCGCGCGGTATGCCCCACCAGCCTTCGAAGTGCCGCGCTTACCCAGCGATAGCACATTGAGGTTTGAAAGCCTGTCCAGGTTTTCAATTTTCGCAATCTGGTTGTTGAATAGCGACAGGTCCACCAGCTTTGTCAGCGTCTCCAGGCCGCTGATAGCAGTGATTTTGTTGAAGGACAGGTCCAGCCAGGTCAGGTTGGTCTGCAGGTGCAAAGCACGTCACATTAGTAGGCTATCATGCGGCATGTGGGTACGTCATAGCAAAATCCGCACCAGGCACCGCCCACCCTTGAGCGGCCATGACAATGGCACGCGGTCAGTGGCAGTCGTGCGCAACCCATCCACTCTCTTACACCCATGGATGCTTTGTACACCGTGCGACCGGCCCCCGGGCCCTCCCCTCCACTGACCAAGTGCGCCAGGTTCTCAATCGTTGTGATTTGGTTGTTGTCCACCTGCAGCTTCGTCAAGTTGTCCAACCCCCGCAGGTTATCGATGCACGCCAGGTTTTTGAAGCTGAACGCCAGGCACTCCACGTCCCGAAAGGGCATGGTGCGCTTTTTGTTGGCCGCCGTGTCCGGCTCGCCGCCTTGTATCTGCGGGTGCACCGCGCCGAGGACTCTGGTTGTGCCCATGTCTCGGCGCAGTGCGGTGCCTCGCAGAACGCACCTGAATGCATTCCCGCGTGAGTGCCTCCGTGATGACATTTGGCTCCACCTCCGCGATAAGGCGCTCAAGGCTCGGCATTTTGGCTTGCTACGCGGCCTCTGGGGAACCGTTTGGACTATCAGCACAAGGATGTTTGGTCAAGTCATTTTCTAGGCATAATATCAAAGCATTCCGTGCGTATAAATCTGCTTCTAAGCAAGTTGGTCAAGCCCGGAAAGAAATCGCTTGCGTTGTGGCTGCGTGCACGAGCTTGGCTACAATTGTACTTGTTTTGTGTCGTGAAGTACCAAGCATAACAAGAATTACAGCCTTGACTCGCAGGCGCGCATGGGCAAGTGCATGACGATTTTGCCTTGCAAGTGACCTGCGTGTTGAGATATTCAGAAAGAGCGCGCATATAGCACTACGTAAGCCTTGAGCCCCAGGGGCTGCGCACAGCTTTTTGACTTTCACCTTGCAACAGACACGCCCGGCCTGTATAGTGCTTGCCGGCCATCCACAACGTAAAACCCTTTACTTCGTGTTTGCGATCTACTCTTGTTACGCATATACATGTTGCGGCAGTAGCGGCTGGCTCATACCGATCACTCGACCGCGCTTCGGCGTTGCCTTGCCTTAAAGTAGCCGCGCGTCGGCCTGTGAAGGAGCCGGCCGGTAGAAATGCGGAAGGGCGCAAAGGCCGAGCCGGTGACGAACTGGCACCGTGCGGGTGCCATCCTCCTTGGCGTCCTCGCTGGCTATGTCGTGGGGGGAGCGGTCATGGAGACGGCCGACATGGTGAGCAGCAGCAGCAGCAGTGTGCATGTACTCGCTTGTTACCGTGAATGTGGACGTGTACGGGCGCCAGGGGGGCGGCCCAGCTCAGTGGACGCAAGCCCCCACCAGGCGCTGACCGTGTCGACTGCACCGAGTTGGCCGCAGTTCTACTCGACACCTGTGACGCCCAAAGGTGGAGCGTCTTCGGGTGTAAAAATCATGGCGGACGGCAGCCCGACGACTTCAGGTGGGGCTCGGTATTTTGTATAGGAACTGGGCATGCTGTGTGCTCGCCACGGCACTGAACTCGAGGCACGTGGCCTTCTGCAGCGGCCACGAAAACGGCCGACACGCGGCCGGCTGGCGACACCATCCACTCGGTCATCACCGGCAACGGCAGCCCTTACCAGAACTTCCAGGGCCGCATCATGTAAGTTGGACTGTTTGCGAGTCACGTTGCCGGGGTGACGTTTCGCGCCCTGCCCTGTGTGATGTCGCGGCGGCAGGGGCAAAGCGGCGGCGGCGGGGCTAGCTAAGCAGACGGAGGGAGACACGATACACAGCGTCTTTACATGTGGAGGGGACGGATACCAGAACTTTCAAAGCCGTATCATGTGAGTGCCCTATCACACCTCACATGACGCCCGCGGCGCCAGCATGAATGCCCAAGGCTCGTGACCCATGCCGTTTCTTCAAGCCTTGCGCACCCGGTGTGTCATCTCCCTGATCCCGCACAGGTACGGAACGTATAAGCTGGTGCAAAAGATGCCAGGCGGCGAGAAGCTGACGGGCTTCACGCGCATCCTTCATCGCATGAAGCCCGATGAGTTTATGGACGAGGTTCGTTCGATAGCGCAACCGCGCGCTGGCTCAACTGACCGTTGTTTTTAGCATGAGCAGAGCCGATTTAGCATGAGCAGAGGCAAAACTGCTGTATTAAGATACGCACCTAGGCTCGCTTCAGTTCCGCAAGGTTTCATCAGGGTGGCGGTGACCCTGGCTGTGACTGGTTCCCTTGCGACAGATTCCCACGTTCCGCGCCAACCCGTTGCACCCGAAGTGCGATGAGTGGTGCGACTTCCCGGTGGCGGACCGCCCTAACGCCGTGGCGCAGTGGATTGCGGCCGCAGCCAAGGATCCCAGCATGATTAAGGGCGCCTGGATTCTGCTGCTGGAGTGCGACTATGTGTGGATGCGCCCCGTACAGGCGCCTGATGCGTACGACTCAAAGTGAGCCGGCCGCCGGGTTGGGTCTTGTGATCCCTAAGGTGGCAGTAACTTCGACATGGCGCCAGTGACCGCTGCGTTCATCGCCCCAATTCAATCCTCATATTCCCTACATGTTTACCTCACAGGACGGTGGGCCTGCAGTTCATGTTCGACTACATCATGCCGTCTCACCCTGGTGGGTTGCTAGCGCGATGATCTCGATCCACGCTTGCACGCACCTTGCTATTGTGCTTATGTCTTGTGCAGCCACCATACGTAATAATACTTGGAGCGCAAACCTGCTTTGTACACAGATGCCGCGCCGCTAATGCGCAAGCTGTCGGACAACAAGGTGGACCCCAGTGTCATCCCGCGGTCAGGCCCCGCGCCGGTGCTCATCCGCTACACCGACCTGGCGGGCGTGGTGCCTGAGTGGGAGCGTGTGACCGCGGCCATTGAGGCCGACCCGGTCGCTGTCAAGGTGCTGGACTGGGTCCGTGAGATGTACGCTTGGGACGTCGCGCTGGCGTTGCGCAACGTGACGCTCACGACTGAGTCGCCCCCGCACAGCCACCTCATCGCACAGCCACCGCACGATTTAGTCATTGGCGACGCTGCCATGCTGCACTACACTTGGTAAGAGGCGCTGGGGCTGGATTTTGAGGTCAGGGCTCGGGTTTGAAATCGAACGTAGCGTGGTTTGTTTTGGGCCTAATGCTTTGCATGCTTCCGTAAACTCACTATAAACCTTATAAACTGCAGGGGCACACTGTACTTTGAGGGCAAGACGGAGATCTGGCGGTGGGAGAAGCGCGACTACACTAGCCGTGACGTGGCGCTCAAGGTGCCAATGCTGAAGGAGCCGCCGCAGCCTTGGAAGGAGGGCTGGCGGATTCAGGACGGCCTACCTGTGACGCGCGACCTGCATGAGACCATGACGAAGATGCTGAAGCAGATGAATGCCGCCATTGCGACCCTGCCGGACCTCCGAAACAGGCCGCACGCGTGAACACAGCCGGGAGATTAGAGTATTATCATAGTTACGGGGCAAGGACCACTTTACTGCGGGTCATGCATACGTCCATGTCGTGTATAAGCTCTAGGATGACGCGAAATAATTGGCGTATGTACTGATTGCTAACTATGGTGTCCGGGCACGGAGCACATAGCAAGTGAGCGGCTTGAGGAGCGCGAGGGACAGATGAAAAGTACCTGATATCGGTACGCGTTAGAATGTCTGCGGAAGCGAAGTAGGCACAGACGAGAGCAGACGCTAAGTTATGTCAGCCGGGGTAGGCGGGACTAGGCGTGAGGTGCCCACTGTGGAGGTGTGTCGTGTGTTGCGTGCCGGGAGCAATATGCTCACATTCATTCCGGTTGGCAAGGGCACCGCTGTGTGACACACTGAGCGCATCACAGTGTCCAATTTAGTCCAAGACTGCAACACACAATCGCGCAGCGATTCAGCTGCCCCACGCAAGCCCGTCTTCCCCACACACATTCATTTGACGTTATAATTCTACAGATAACTTGTACTTAACTCTTTGACAAAACCACGCACTTCAGCAACACTTGCTGCCTGCAACTGCCTCACCTGGAACTTCAAGCGCTTGTCAAGCCATATCAATTTCACAGCCAAGTTGTGCCCAACGATAAGCGAAACATCGAAGTCGCAGTCGTTGTGACGAAATATGGCATAGCCTTTGACCCGTCCTCCCTCAGCGCATTAACAGATGGAGCGCTTTGGGCTGGAAGAGGGTATTGCAGAGTAAGATTTAGACAGCTTACAATCAGCTGGGTAGCTACAAGTCGAGCAGCTGTCGGTGGCTGAATTTCACTGGCCGTGTTTGCAGGCAGCTGCCGGGGCCAGCACGGGGAGGCTTTGCACCACAGGTAAATGGGATTAGATGCACATGATTGGGGCTTGATGCTCACGACGTCAAAAGTCGGGATGTTAAAAGCAGCAGCTACTATCTCGCACGGGCCCTTCGATAGCGCTACATGTCAAAGAATGCTTACACAATGCCTGCAGGGCTCGCGCTTTGCTGGCGAGGCGAGCCTCGGTGGCGGCATCCCGCCCTTGCGGGGTGCTCGCCCTGGTGGCGTGCCGGATGACCGTGCCTTGACAGCGCAGCTACCGCCGCCTGGCCGCGGCGGTGGCGGGGGTGGAAGCGGAGGTTTTGGGCTAGCAGCGGAGACTGACAAGTACACAACCGCAGAGGATGCGGACCCCGTGTTTGACACGCAGCCACGCAACCGGCGCCCTGGGGTGCCTGCGACGGGCAGCAAGTCGCGGTTGGGGCCAGCTCCGCTCCCTCCTCCAGGGCGGCAGCTTGATGCAGGGCCTGTCGGCGATAACTACAGGCGGCAGCAGCCGCCGCCAGCGATGTGGCCTTCGGATGACCTTGGCGGCCCCGGGCCAGGGTGGGTATGTGTCGAGGCCAGCTTGATGACCAATGTTTTGCAGACCCAGTGTGATTGTTGGTAGACACAAGAGCTGGAAGCATGTCAGCTGCGGTGACCTCTGGGTCCCTGCATTGCAGGCCGCCGGAGGACGCTGCCGACCGGTACGCGCGGGAGCGGGCGGAGAAGCTGCTTAGCCGCCAGACCGCGGCCCGCGTTGCGCCGCAGCAGGTGGACAGGCAGATAAACATTATGAGCGCCAAACCGCCCAGCCAGATGGCGAGTATGGGGGCCGATGCTGTGGGCTCATGTCTCTGGCCCCAGCTGAGGTCTTGTGTTGGGAGGGGAATTGAGGGGCATGCACGTGCGTAGGGCGGGAGGCATGTGCGGGCCCCAAGCCTGGATGGGTCTTGCGTGCTCTCCTTTACACGCCTCCCCAACCCACCTGTGGCACTGCAGGACATGGACCGCGCGGCGCTGACCATCCAGCGCCACTACCGCGGCTACCGCACGCGCAAGGCTCTGCCGCGGGAGGCACAGGTGTTTCGGCGAGCACGCCGGACGCAGGAGTATCCTGGTGCGGGCGGTGGCGCGCAGCCGTCTCAGGCGGTGGGCTTTCACGTTCCCACGCCGGACCAGAACATGATGAACCGCGTGCGCTTCCAGGATGGGGCGTACGTTGAACCACGCCGGGTGAGTGGACGGATTGGTGCCCGGCAGGCCGCCGGTGCGGACAGATGCGTCAGTTGCATGGACAGGCTGGAGGGGCTGTCCAGGCATTTGCGAGATGTGCGTAAATAGTCGTGGGGGTGTTGGCAGGTCTTAAGCAGTTGTGCCGAGGCGTGTAATGCTCCTGTGCGCTTGGCCCCCGCACAACCAACAGGGCCTGCCCACGGTGCCGGTGATCGACATCGACAAGATGCCCAAATACGGCCTGCTCGCGGCGCCGCTGCCGCGCGCGGAGCGCCGCGCTGGCACCTTCATTGAGTATGACCGCGAGCAGCAGACGTTCGTGAAGAACCGCGACCTGCTGCGCGAGGCGCTGGAGCACAAGCGCGGCTACCTGGAGAATCGGCCGGCGCTGCAGTGGTCCGAGTTTACGGAGCGCCAGAAGCACCGCTACGTGCCCATCGTGCCCGACGCCAATCGCCGTGCGCTGCCGGAGACCAAGGGTGCGTGGTGCGGTGCGGTGCGGTGCGGCGCGGTGCTGACTCCCGCACCGCCGCCCTCCAGCTCAGGCGTGTCCTGTCGCTTGGGCAGTGTGTTTTATGACGCGTGTATGACCGCCCATGCGCATGCCTCAACGCCCTCGCAGGCTACCGGCTACGCATCCTGCGCGTCAGCGACCTGCCCATCAACACCACCTTTGACGGCCGCACCTTTGAGTTCCAGCTCAGCGTGTCGTTGTATGACGAGGGCTACGGCACCTTCTACGGCAACACCTGCTACAGCCTGTCGGACACGTACGACCGCGGCCGCGCGCAGCAGCGCAACGCCATCGACCTGGACATGAGCTTCGACGTGTACTACCACACCACCGTGTCCGACCCGCGCTGCATGGCGGTGGTGGAGGTGATCATGCTGGAGCGCATGCTGGACGGCGTGGTCAAGGGCCAGTACTCGCTGGGGTGGGCGCTGCTGCCGCTGTTCAGGGTGAGCGCGGGGTCCAAGCTCCAGGTTGGGCCGCGGCTGTCGATGGTTTATGGAAACAACACAAACAGGGAATAGCTCGCCCGCCGCTGTTGTGTGTGCGGGCGGCCGGAAAACCTCGCAGTCATGGCTCAAACGATGAAAGCTTGCGAGGAGTGTTGTGTATTGGCTCGCCTGCATGGGGGTTGGGTGGGGGTGGGGAACAAACAACGCCGACTGAGGCTGTAGCTCATCCGAATCTGGACTGCTGTGGGTGATGTGCTCCGCCAACAGGTATCGCAAAACCCCGTGCCGCCGGGCGCCCCGGTGATGGGCAGCATCCAGCTGGACAGCAACGTGGGGCGGCCGCTGTCGGCGCCGCTGATGGCGGGCACGCCGCGCTACCTGCTGTTCCGCAACGTGTACAACGAGGAGCTGCGGCCGCCCAAGGTGGTGCCCAACGCCTCCATCCTGTTCCAGGTGAGCCGCAGGATTAGGCAGGCTGTCGGGTTTCTGTCCTGTTGACCTGCCAAGCCACCCTGGAGCCCATTGGCGGGGGCACTTAGGTGAGGGCCGCTATGTGTCACGCATCACGCACTCCGGCGCCGCCTTTGCTGCATACCCCACCGCCCCCCCACCGCTTTTGGTTTCTGGAATGAACTACCCCACCGCCCCCCCCCCCCCCCCCACCGTCTAGGCCGAGGTGTACCCCGCCATGGAGCCCTACATCCCGCTGCTGCCCGAGAACTTCCTGGTCACCTACAGCGACGTGGTGCCGGGCCTGCGCCGCTTCTCCGCCGCCGGCCTGCTGTCCACCACCACCAAGACCGTCATCTCCACGCTGGCGTCGCCCATGCTCAGCCCCACCTACAGCGTCATGCTGCGGCGGCTGCAGCTGGCGCTGCCCTCGCGCATCCACGACCTGCTCATGGGGCTGGACGCGCGCCACGGCATGGTCACAGGCTAGTGAGTGCTGCGTTCCGGACGCGTGCACGCCCATGCCCCTGTGCACTGTCTGCTCTGCCTGGGCACACAGACACAAAAGCGCTGCTGTCGCAGGCAAATCCAAAGCATTCTGGTGTGGCTCTCTGCTTGTAGCGTGCCGCCGCCGGACAGCGCCGCAGCCATGGCGCCCATCTACCAGGCGCCCTCCACCGGCACGTTGACGTACGCCATCCGCGTGTCGGTGCACAACGGCCGCACCTTTGTGGGTCCCGCCTACGAGCTGACCGACCTCACGCACCTGGACGTGCCCGGCTGGAAGGTGCTGCAGGTGAGGCGGGCGGTGCACGCAGGGGCGTCATGTCGTGCGCCCGGCCTTACTAGCGGGCTTACAGTTGGAAGGGGCGGTGTGCGTGAATCACTGCTCTCTCTAACGGATGCGACCTTGGATGGCCCTGCGCTGCATACCCCGTCAGGTGCCCACGCCGCACCCCGTGTTCGACTACGTGATGGCGGACGCGCTGGTGACCATTGTGGTGGAGCTCATGGTCACGCCGCCGCAGGTGGGCGCCTTGGAGACATCCGCTGCGCTGCCTCTCACTGCCGCTGGGTTCGCTGCAGGGCTTTGCATCCCGTGCCGTCCGTGAATGTGCATACGCTCCGCCGCGCTTCCTACCATTGCCCGTTTGCCGTGTCTTGCCGCAGGCCCCGCCGCCGCCCGGCATGGCGCCGCTGCAGTTCCTGGTGGGCTACGCGGCCTTCGTGCCCTTCTGCGAGATCCGCGAGGACGGCGCCGCCGCGCACGTGGCAGTGGGCGTGCACCGCTACCCGCTCACGCCGCCCGACCCGGCCCGGCCGGTGCTGCTGCGCGACCAGCCGCCGCTCAACTGGCGCGCCATGCTGGGCGACATGATGACCATGGAGGTGCCGGACCCGCTGGTGGAGTTCCAGCTGTTTGAGACGGGTGAGTGCTTCTGAGGGTATAATGGCCGAGCAGCAGTTGTTCCGTTGCCACATAGGCACTTGGACTGGTCTGTCTGGGCTGCCATGACAAGAGCCAGGCTACCCTGAAGTTGTGCCCGTATTTCAACCTTGTCCCCATCTCGTGACCGCGTCTACCCCTCCGCAGCGCGCACGCCCATCCTGCCGCCGCTCAAGAAGGTGTTTGCAGTGATCGAGGCGCAGCGCGAGGAGGAGGCCATGATGGGCGACCAGCCGCTGGAGGCGCTGCTGCAACCGGTGCCGGTGCCGGAGGAGATCTTCCCACCCCCCGAGATCAACGAGGTCGACCCCCTGGCGCGCGAGCCGCCGCCTCAGGTGCGTTTGGCTGGCTAAACGTTTGGCCCCCGGCTCCATCTCAACGCGGGGAGCGGAGGGAATGCACGTCTGCCAAGCTGGCGTGTATGGCGGTGGCTTTGCAGGGCGGGGGTTTGCTAGTCAGTCAGTGATATCGAAGCCCCGTCCACGTGCTCACAAGCCCAACTCTCCGCTCGCGCGACAGGTATTGGATTACGAGGGGCCGCCGCTGGAGCGTGTGCCGTCGATGGACATGCTGCCGCGCAACTACAGCCGTCACAGCCTTGGTGAGTGCCATGCGGGAGGTGTTGTGAGTTTCGGGCCAGCACTGTGGTAACTGCGGCAAGGGGCAGTGCTTGTTTCTACGCCCAACGCTCTTGGTCACCAGCCCGTTTTCATACTGTTGCTGCAGGCGCAGGCGCAGGCATGGGCATGTCGCCGGAGCTGCAGGAGCTGACCATCGCCATGCAGCGCCAGCTTGAGATGCTCACCAAGGCTGTGGGCGAGCTCAAAGACGTGAGTGGATTGGAAGGCCTTTCCACATTGCACGCTGTGGTCAAGCGCTGGCTGGAGAGGACCTGACGAGGCTGCGTTGTCCCTGTACGACGCCCTGCAGGAGCGCAAGTCCATGACCAACTCGTTCCTGGCGCTGGCGGACCGGCCGCCGCCGGACGACTACGGCGCCAACGCGGCGGCGCAGGTGCAGCGCTACTACGACGCGCAGCGGGCCAAGCGGGCCAGCATGCAGGTGCGCGCCCGCACGAGCACACGCAGGGTCTGTGCTTTTTTATTGTGACGCTGACATCACTCGGTCCATGCCGCCCGCCGCCTCCCGCGGCAATTTGTGTGCTTTGGCCCCGCCAGCCCACCCCCGAGGAGCTGCAGCGGTTCCTGGACATGGAGCCCACCAAGAACTTCGGCGACGCCTCCGCCTTCAGCGGCGCGCAGGCGCCCGACGGCAAGCTGCCTGGCACCGCGCCATCGCGCGTGCTGCTGCAGCAGCTGCACGACGCAGGTGAGCAGCACGGCATCATTGCACAGTCGCAAGGAAAAGGCACGCATCAGAGCCCTGTGTCCCACACCGCCCAGCTAGCACTCGCCCGTTTGATCCCCTAACCCCCACCACCCAACATGAACCCCGCAGGCATGATCGACGCACTGCCAGCGGACGTGCAGGCCATCCTGCGGCGCAAGGGCCCGCCGCGCGGCCCCTCGCCCGTGCCCATCGACCTGGCCATCGAGGCACGCGACCCGCGTGTGGCCAGCGACGTGGTGCTGCAGTTCCTGGCGTTCCGGCACCACGACCACCTAAACGCGCCCGCCAACCTCAAGAGCCTGTACCTGACCTTCCAGTTCTATCACTTCCCGCCCACCACCAGCGACATGGCCTACCTGGTGCCGGTGCGCCTGGAGGACGACGCCGTGGACAGCACCTGCGTGCTGGTGCGTAATGCGCGGGAGCGGGGGCCGGGTTCGGGCACATCACCACTCTGGCGGGCTCCACGAGGACCTCAGGCGTGGCATGGGGTGTGTGTGTGTGTGGGGGGGGGGGGTTGTGGTTACCAGCCCAAACTAAACCAAGGGGCTGCCTGGGACTTGATCCGTCACACACCGGTCTGCAAGATGGACAGCTGGCTTGACAGGGAAACCGGCGCCATGCAGGTGCCGGCCGACCCCGCGCGCAAGGGCGCGGGGCTGGTGCTCAAGTACGTGGTGGACGGTGCGGTGGAGGCGGTGCCCAGCGGCCAGACGCCGCAGGACGCCGGCTTCGAGGCGGCGCGCGCCTTTGCGCAGTACCTGGCCGTCAAGACGCTCCACCTGGACGTGTGGGACGGCGACTCGCTGCTGCAGGCACGTGCTGCGTTGTCGCAACGTATCTGCATCCCGCAAGGCATCTGCTCGTTGTTGCGTAGGCGCCCAGCTTCATTCCCCGCGGGGCCGACCATCTGCCCCTCCCTGTCATCGTTCGGGCCTGCAGGTGGGCACGGCGTCAGTGGACCTGCAGCCGCTGCTGCGCCAGGGCCGTGACTTTTCGGAGCTGCTTGTGGAGGTGCCCATCCTGGACCAAGCGGCGGTGGCGCCCTCGCTGCAGGGCCAGACCTTCATGGAGGCGGCCTACAACCAGAACACGGGTGCGTGCGCACATTTGGTATGGCTGGGCTGAGGCGTGCGTGCTGGACATGCATGCGGCTCCCAATAACATGTTCCGCCCATCCGCTCCCCCCCCCCGCAGCCCAAAACGAGCCCAAGGCCTCGGTCATCTCCAAGGGTTCGCTGGTGCTGCGCGCGCTCAACCTGGGCCGCGAGAGCCGCAACACGGACGCGCGGTTGCCCGAGTTTGACGATGCCCACAACAAGCCGTCCAAGAAGCGCGTGCGTGCCAAGCCGGCCTGGGAGGTGCCTGCCTCGCCCATCGCCAAGGAGCTGGCAGGGGCGGCAGGTGGGTGTCATCTGCCGGAGTTCGACGCTCATACTCAAACGGGGGGCCGTAACCTAGTCAGGGTGAAATCCTGACACCCATGGTTCCCCTTGTACCGCAGCCACCGTGCCGCTGCCGCCAGGGCTGCAGAACGAATACCTGCCGGACCCGGTGGGAGGCCGGCCCAGCGTGGCGTTTGGCGCCGGTGGGCTCATGCCGCCCGGCGAGGACCTCAAGCTGCGTATCCTGGAGCAGAGCTCTCGCAAGAGCGCACGCGTGCAGCAGTACCGGCGCCTCGCGAGCGCCGTGGAGGATGCCATGCCCGGGGCACAGGTGGGGCGCATTCGGCAGGACTGGTCTGTCTCTGTCGCACATCGGGTTCAGAGACGAGAAGGAAGTAGAGCCGATTCCTGTTACCGCCAAGGAATGCAAATGCGCTAAGCTTGCTACGCCGCTGTTCATACCCTTCGTCGCGCAGGACCTGCGCGAGTCCTCAGCATTTACACAGCGCGAGGACCACTTCCGACGCGTGCAGAAGCAGCTGCTAGTGGACGTGGCGTCCGCCCGCAGCCGCCGTAAGCACGAGTTCATCTTGGAGCAGCTGCGCAAGAGCATGGTGACTCGCCGCATCGTCAAGCCGGCGTTCGGCGAGGTGCTGGTGTACGAGTTCGAGTTCCAAAACCCCTACAGCCACGAGCAGGTGCAGAGAGCACGTGTGGTTTTGTGTTCTGTGGTGAATGCGCACTCGGGTAGCTTGTACCAGGACAGTCCGATCACCATTCTCCTGTAGGCCTCGTTGGATGTGAAGCGCACCAGCGTTTCTACGGCTGCCTTCTAAAGATTGCAACCACCTGTTGCTGCCCTCTGCGCCCTCACAGACGTTTGAGCTGCGCATCAGCAAGCCGGCCGAGGTGCAGGTGCTGTCGCGGCTGGAGGACTACCGCGCGCTGCGGGCCGCCAACGCGCGCTTCCTAGGCGTGGTGTCGCAGCCGGTGGGGCCGCTGGAGCAGGAGATCATGAGCGGGAACCGCATTTATCTGCAGGTGCGCCGGAGGGGGGGGGGCAGCGCTGCGGCGCTGTGCGTTATGGCTTGGCGGGTGCGCGGTGGAGCGCTGGTTGGTGTGTCTAGACTTCAGAGGGCAGGGCATGTGGCTAAACTCACACTGGCCACTGGCCCTGCACGGCACGTGTCTGCAGGCGCATGAGCGCATCACGCTCCCCTTCCGGCTTCAATCCTTCGAGCCGCCGGAGGCGTACAAGTACTCGGTGCAGGTAGGGGTAACCTCGTGCTGTACCTCTCTAGGCCTGTGCTGTCTGTCGACCCGCACCTGCCATCAGCAAAGCACACCATCACCCTGTCTACGCTGCTTCCCCCTCACATCTCATGCCCATACACGCACCACCTGCACTCTGTCATCGCCCCGCCGCAGACACCGGAGGCCCAGGCCAACCAGTCCATGGCCGCACGCGCACGCGCGGCCGACATGGCGACCCGCAGCCCGGGCGCGCCGCACCACAAGCCGGCGGCCGGCAACAACGCCGGCGCCAACGTGGGCAACGACGGGCTGCCGTCTGGGCACGTGGTGGCGGTGGAGCTGATGAGCACCAAGGACGACGTGCCGGTGTCGGTGCTGGAGCTGGAGATCGTGCCGCGGCCCATCATCATCGACCGCACGTTCCGGTGAGCGCCATTGCACGGCTGGCGCGGGCGAGGTCAATACGAGGGCCACAGAATGCCGCGGGCTTTATCTGTTTGCTGAAGAAAGTTTGGGCGCTTTCTTTTGACGCAGGTATTACCAGCCGGAGCGGCAGCTGCTGCGCACCACCATCAAGCTGCGCAACCTGCCTGGCGCCGCCGCTTCCTACCTGGCCAATGCGCCGGGGGCGCTGCGCAACGTGACGGCGGCGTGCAGCAACCCCGACGTCATCCTGGGCGTGGGCAGCGGCGCGCTGGCGCTGGGGCCGGACCGTGACGAGGTTTACGTAAAGTACAAGGTGTGGGGTGACCGTGGCAGGTCCTGGTACGGGCTGGTGGTGAAGCGGGCACACGTGCGTCATGTATTGTCTTTGTCACCTGGGTGCGTCTCAAACCCCGGCCGGCGCTGCCGCCTTGCCGCAACGCCCCGCTTCTCCTCCCGTGCTGCCTGTCTTCTTCCCGTGCAGGTGGGCGCCGCGCCCGAGGTGGCCCACTTCTACGTGCTACTGTACATGGACCGCCTCATGGCGCGGCCGGTGGAGGTGTGGCAGGTGTTCGTGCACGCGCTGCGCAAGGTGGACATGCGCGCCATGATTGGACAGACCAGCCAGGCCAGCGTGGTGGTGCGCGGCGCGGTGTCGCGGCGCGTGGCGTCCTTCACCTCGCACCCCGATGAGCTGCTGGTGGGTGGTGCGGCCGCTGGGGGCACGGAGGGACAGCATGCATAGGTTGGGCGATGTGTTGTGCGAGCGGTGACTGGGGGGTCTGGAGGCAGCGAGTAAGAGCTGATTTCCTATCCTATTCTTGCACACACGCGCGCCCAGGTGTCGCCCGACTCGTTCGTGCTGGTGGGCGGCGCGCTGACGGAGCTGCTGCTGAGCTTCCGGCCGGTGGCGGTGGGCATCAAGGACATCAAGGCACGCACGTGTGGGGGTGTGGGCTGTGTTTCGTGCCGTGTGCGGTGCGTGTTGGTGTGGTGGCCGGCGTGGTAGCCGGTGGCTGTGTGTCTGATGCGATGGCTGGTGGCTTCGGGCAAGGCAAATCAGAGGGGTTTGGGGCTCGAGTCTCTTGTCTTGAGGCACCAGTCATCAGGCTCCTGAACGCTCTCTTCCTGACCCGCTGCCCTCCCCCCTATACGCGCAATTGTGGTGCCCTTCGCCCAACTTCTTCGGTTATTAAGTGAGTGCATATTGTGTTGAGGGAAGCGGTACTCGGGTGGTGCTGCTGCTACTGCTGCGGTCTCGGCTGTCCCCTCCTGTCCCAGCCACTTCGCTTGGCCCTCTTCCATCCCCTTCCCCAGGGTGAACATCGTGGACAGCGAGACGCACGAGCTGGTGTACGCCCTGCTGGTGTCGGCGGAGGCGCAGGGACCGCTCATCACACGGTAAGAATTGTTGGCCGTGCATTGAAGGGGATTGCAGGATAAATACGCAAGCCCACTGCCGACCACGGGCCCCAGCCTTGCGTATTCCTGACCCGGACGTCATTTTTGCGCCGTTGCACGCAGGACATTTGAGGTGGAGCTGCCGGTGGGCACGGTGGCGAACAAGAAGATCACCTACACCAACCCCTACCAGCACTTCCGCACCTTCACGTTGCGCTCCAACCAGCCCTGGCTCGTGCACTTCACGCCACCGCGGCTGCAGATGCCTGCCGGCGCCACGCGGCCCGTGGGCCTCACGTTCGATGCACGCGCCGCCACGCCGGGCATCGTGGATGCGCTCATGTTTGTGAATGACGATGAGGACAAGACGGAGGAGTGCCTCAAGATCCGCGTGCGCATCTACAAGTAGAGAGAAGCCGCAGATTCAGGAAGACGTTTGGCTGAGTGGACGCATGCGAGGATATGCAGCAGCCGACAGGCAGCTCATAGATGCGTTGGTGCCTCGGGCGGCAACAAAACACGAGAGGCACGTGATGGGATAACCTTGGTGACAGTCAGGGGGAAATTTACCTTGGTGACGGTGCCTGTCTGAAGACAAGCGGGCCATATGTGGCAGCCCTGCCTCAGCCTGCGTGCTGGTGAGCTTCAAGGGCGACTGACGAGTGTAGGGTGGGCATCCTCTGGCGATAAATACGAGGGAGCCCGCCAGCTTATGTCAGGTGCACGAGTATCATATTGCCTGTCACAGTACTTGGCAGGGCCGTTGCCTTGTTCATAAGCAAGCGCTTGCTGGGTTCCAGGGGCGCTGGGTTCAGAAGCTGCCGCAACGGTTGATTCCCAGATAGGCAGCATTGTGCCTTTTTAACGTCTACCCTCTACCGGCTTCGCCTCAGCCAATGCACGGGTCTTGGCGACCCACCAGGGGGGGGGGTAGAAACAAAACCTCCAAACCCCATGCCGCAAAATCTCCGGGGACCCTCCACCAGGGGGGGTAGTCCGTCCCGCCCCCCAGTCGTACAGACCTTAAAACTCGTCCATTTTTGGTCGGGTTGGTGTCAATGCACTCCTTTTGGTGAGCTCTATTGCGCTGTGTAGTTTATCGGGACACCCCTTGTGTTTGGGTCAGGCCAGGACTCCATTGCTTCAATGCGTCTGACCAGGGGTGACCGGGCGCACCCAGAATTGGCCAACAAAATGCATGTGTAACCAGGGGGGGGTAGAATCTTCCCGATTATACCCCATGCCTCAATATTGAAGAGCTCGACGAGAGCGTTCGAAATACGCGCTCAAAATTTGAAAAGGGTTTTTGGGTGCAAAGATATGAGTGCTGGTTACAAGAAGGGGACAGTGTGAACACTGCCTCGGGCACAGGTGGCCAACCGCCACCCTGCTTGGCTGCCCACCCGACTCACAGCTGCGTAGGCGTGTCGAAGCTAAGCTAAACGCCCGCCAGAGCCACACCAGACACAGCATCACAAGACACGCGGCTCATAAGGCACCGCTACGCGAAGACCAAGTCGCAAACGTCATGGCAGCACACCGTCAAGCCAGCACAGTAGGCCCGAGGCCAGCTGCACGCCGCACGCCCCTCAAGGAGAAGGGGGCGCAGAAGCAGCGTCATACGGCAACACCACGTCAAAGATATGGGCCCCCAAAGTCGGGGGGACCCCCCACCCCCCCAGGGGCCTCCCACGGTTTCGTCACGGTCAGCTCAAGGTTTCGTTTTGTGCCCCAAACGCCTAGCAGCAGCCACAGAACGGCGGGACAGCTCCTAGGAGCGATACCAGATGCATAATAGATGCATGATTCTGAAGGAGCCGGCCCAAATCACACATTTTTGGGTACACATGCCAACGTGTCTGGGACATGTTGCCACGATGTTACTCGGCAGCTTCGACTCCTACAAGCGCCGACCGCTGGAAATGCTCACAAAACTATATTACTACAGCACCAATAGATGTAGCCATGTAAAGGCGAGGTTTCGAGGGGTCTGGGACCAGGGCTGGTGTGGAGCATGGATGGCTGGAGCCATGGATGGCTAGGTCGGGTGCGAATCACGTGGGCTGACCGGTCCGCCAACCGCACAGTGTAATAGAGGATGGTGAAAGGAGTTAATTGGCACTTGTTTGGACAAAAATGGAGGGGGTTTTAGGGGTGTACGACAGGGGGGAGACCCCCTCCCACCCCCCCAGGCCCCCTCCGGGAGGTTTTGTGGCATGGGGTGTGAAACTTTTGTTTCTACCCCCCCCCCCGGGTCAGCTCAAGGTTTCGTTTTGTGCCCCAAACGCCTAGCAGCAGCCACAGAACGGCGGGACAGCTCCTAGGAGCGATACCAGATGCATAATAGATGCATGATTCTGAAGGAGCCGGCCCAAATCACACATTTTTGGGTACACATGCCAACGTGTCTGGGACATGTTGCCACGATGTTTCTCGGCAGCTTCGACTTCTACAAGCGCTGACCGCTGGAAATGCTCACAAAACTATATTACTACAGCACCAATAGATGTAGCCATGTAAAGGCGAGGTTTCGAGGGGTCTGGGACCAGGGCTGGTGTGGAGCATGGATGGCTGGAGCCATGGATGGCTAGGTCGGGTGCGAATCACGTGGGCTGACCGGTCCGCCAACCGCACAGTGTAATAGAGGATGGTGAAAGGAGTTAATTGGCACTTGTTTGGACAAAAATGGAGGGGGTTTTAGGGGTGTACGACAGGGGGGAGACCCCCTCCCACCCCCCCAGGCCCCCTCCGGGAGGTTTTGTGGCATGGGGTGTGAAACTTTTGTTTCTACCCCCCCCCCCCCCCGGGTCAGCTCAAGGTTTCGTTTTGTGCCCCAAACGCCTAGCAGCAGCCACAGAACGGCGGGACAGCTCCTAGGAGCGATACCAGATGCATAATAGATGCATGATTCTGAAGGAGCCGGCCCAAATCACACATTTTTGGGTACACATGCCAACGTGTCTGGGACATGTTGCCACGATGTTACTCGGCAGCTTCGACTCCTACAAGCGCCGACCGCTGGAACTGCTCACAAAACTATATTACTACAGCACCAATAGATGTAGCCATGTAAAGGCGAGGTTTCGAGGGGTCTGGGACCAGGGCTGGTGTGGAGCATGGATGGCTGGAGCCATGGATGGCTAGGTCGGGTGCGAATCACGTGGGCTGACCGGTCCGCCAACCGCACAGTGTAATAGAGGATGGTGAAAGGAGTTAATTGGCACTTGTTTGGACAAAAATGGAGGGGGTTTTAGGGGTGTACGACAGGGGGGAGACCCCCTCCCACCCCCCCAGGCCCCCTCCGGGAGGTTTTGTGGCATGGGGTGTAAAACTTTTGTTTCTACCCCCCCCCCCCCGGGTCAGCTCAAGGTTTCGTTTTGTGCCCCAAACGCCTAGCAGCAGCCACAGAACGGCGGGACAGCTCCTAGGAGCGATACCAGATGCATAATAGATGCATGATTCTGAAGGAGCCGGCCCAAATCACACATTTTTGGGTACACATGCCAACGTGTCTGGGACATGTTGCCACGATGTTTCTCGGCAGCTTCGACTTCTACAAGCGCTGACCGCTGGAAATGCTCACAAAACTATATTACTACAGCACCAATAGATGTAGCCATGTAAAGGCGAGGTTTCGAGGGGTCTGGGACCAGGGCTGGTGTGGAGCATGGATGGCTGGAGCCATGGATGGCTAGGTCGGGTGCGAATCACGTGGGCTGACCGGTCCGCCAACCGCACAGTGTAATAGAGGATGGTGAAAGGAGTTAATTGGCACTTGTTTGGACAAAAATGGAGGGGGTTTTAGGGGTGTACGACAGGGGGGAGACCCCCTCCCACCCCCCCAGGCCCCCTCCGGGAGGTTTTGTGGCATGGGGTGTGAAACTTTTGTTTCTACCCCCCCCCCCCCCCCCCCGGGTCAGCTCAAGGTTTCGTTTTGTGCCCCAAACGCCTAGCAGCAGCCACAGAACGGCGGGACAGCTCCTAGGAGCGATACCAGATGCATAATAGATGCATGATTCTGAAGGAGCCGGCCCAAATCACACATTTTTGGGTACACATGCCAACGTGTCTGGGACATGTTGCCACGATGTTACTCGGCAGCTTCGACTCCTACAAGCGCCGACCGCTGGAACTGCTCACAAAACTATATTACTACAGCACCAATAGATGTAGCCATGTAAAGGCGAGGTTTCGAGGGGTCTGGGACCAGGGCTGGTGTGGAGCATGGATGGCTGGAGCCATGGATGGCTAGGTCGGGTGCGAATCACGTGGGCTGACCGGTCCGCCAACCGCACAGTGTAATAGAGGATGGTGAAAGGAGTTAATTGGCACTTGTTTGGACAAAAATGGAGGGGGTTTTAGGGGTGTACGACAGGGGGGAGACCCCCTCCCACCCCCCCAGGCCCCCTCCGGGAGGTTTTGTGGCATGGGGTGTGAAACTTTTGTTTCTACCCCCCCTGGTGTAACCTCATGCAACCACAAACTGGGGTTTTGGTGTCCTTGGATGCGTTTTGCGCTGCTCTGGAGGGTGCTGGGTGTGGCATGCCGGAGACATGTCACGATGACATGTCACGACCCACAGCTGAAGACGCACGTAAACCCATGCCTGGCGACGCAGACACGTGCCCCCGGCAGTGCCTGTATCTTCCTTCTACCGCGTAGAAATTTGCCCTTTTTCGGCCGAAAACGTAGAAGCTTTCAGGGGTTGTGGGGCGCACGTCTATGGCCGGTAGGCGTTTTGGCGTGCAAATCAGGGGAAGTGTAGACGTTTTTGGGGGGTTTGGGGGGCTTGCCCCCCAAGAAAAATTTTTAGCGTAGAAGGATTAGCAGGGGTCATCTACGCGGTAGTAGACACTGAGGGCCCAAGGGCATCTACAAGATACAGGCACTGGCCCCCGGGCCTAATATACCTTTCTCATACTTGCGGATAGCTTCTGTGCGCATTTGGCAGCGTTTGAGGCCCAAACACGAAATCTAACAAATCCGCCCGCAAAACCGTGGGGACCCCTTGGGGGGGGGGTCCGTCCCCTAACTTTGAGGCCCCATATCTTTGCACCGAGAAAACCATTTTCAGGTTTGAAAGCGGATTCTGAACGCTCTCGTTAAGCTCTTTAATTTTGGATCACGGGGTATGTTTCGGAAGGTCCTGCCCCCCCCCCTTGGTCCCACCGCCCTGCTGTTCCAGAATACTACCGTATTAAGCCAGGCGGGCTTGGGAGTTGCGACCCCCGCCTGCTGCAGCAGCTCGCATTTCCAGGCAGTACAGATAGCAATCACCACTCACCGCACAACCATCCCCAGGTGCACCCCTAACCGGTCAACACTGCAGCCGGGTGTCTGCACATGCACACGCAATCCCATGTGCATCCATCTCAACCTCGTTATACAACGTATCTGCCGAGTGCAGCAGCCCTTGGGCAGCACATTTCGCACCAGCAACGAGCCACGATCACTTGCTCCTATGATTCTTGGCCACCCAACTAGCGCATACATGTCGGTAACCCAAGTCAATCCCACAAGCTGGCGTTAGGCTTTGCTTAGGCCTTTACCATGTGGCGGCCTAGGCCGCGTGCTGCAGCCGGCCTTGCCTTGCTCCTGCAAGCGACAACGGTAGGGGAATAAGCTTTGGCCATTGGGCAGCAACACCAATGTGAACGTCGACAGGCAGCAAGTGGACCAGACCCAAGTACGGTAGAGACGATGTGATGCTTTGTGTGAGACAGAGACAAGACTTCACAGGACACCCCAACAATGCTCACCTGGGCACAGCTGCCTTCTTGTCCTGGCCTGACGCCTTCCTGCTGTCCCGCTTGGGCCGGCCCCGCTGCGGCTGCGGCTGTCCCTCCTCCTGTCCCTCCTCTTCCCCCTCCTCCTCTCCTCCCTCCTCCTTTCCCTCATGTCCCTCCATCTCCTGCTCCTGCTTGCCCTCGTCGCTGCTGTCCAGCTCGCCAATGGCTGCCGCCACAGCCGCCATGGCCGCAGCGTGGCGCCGCCGTTTCGTGGCGCTCTCCGGCGCCTTGGGCTTCGCGGCTTCCTCTCCCTCCTCCTCCTCCTCCTCCTCCTCCTCCTCCTCCTCCTCCCATTTCGTCCCCTTCTTGCCACCCCCCTGCAGCGGCTGCGACATCCACGCCGCCCAGGGCATCCGCAGCTTGCGCTCCGTCAGCTCGGCTTGGTCCTCGCCTGCATGCAGTAAGCGGTGGTGCCGATTGGGGCATGAGATGGTGTGGCCAAGCATACATTCAAGAGCTAGCCTACCACACCGACGCGCCGAGCCCACCTGTGACCTTGCCGACCAGCCAGTCGTGCGCGTTGTTGTAGCCTGCACCAAAGCAAACGAGCGGGCATACCCAGTAACACAGGTGTGGAGCCAGCTGATTCCGCCACAACCGATACACCACATAATTCACCACGACTCACCCATCTCCGCGACCCACTTCTTGACTTGGCCCGTGGGCTCCAGCTCCATCTGCACATTAAATGGTGCACGTGGTGGGCGCGCCAGCGGCAATGCCCGAGGCGGACGGGCCCGACTAGCGGGCACTGCCAGCTCAGCACTCAAGCAGGGCTACCGTAAAAATTACAGCATTCCACACAACCGCCCACTCGCATCAAATGCACAGCCATGCA
The DNA here is from genome assembly GCA_016834595.1 of Chlamydomonas schloesseri. Classification (NCBI taxonomy): domain Eukaryota; kingdom Viridiplantae; phylum Chlorophyta; class Chlorophyceae; order Chlamydomonadales; family Chlamydomonadaceae; genus Chlamydomonas; species Chlamydomonas schloesseri. The sequence continues at coordinate 788,082 of JAEHOD010000003.1, forward strand.
CTGCACCAACCTTCTTCCGGCAGGGCCCGCAGTTGCAGCAGACGGCACAGCCGCGGCCGCAGCTGCACGCCAGCGGCAAATCGGCCGTGAGCAGAATCAAGTCTTAGGGAGCAAGATTGTGACAAACTGCTCTAGACACAAGCAATTGCATATGGCCTTATTCGCAAGGCCGTGTAGCCGTACCTGCCGCGGCAGGGCGGGCAGACCCACGAGCCGCTCGCCTCCGCCGCCTCCACGTCCTCTGCCATCCGTCCATCCATTACAACGGCACACCGCAGGCGTTAAGTGGTATGCGGTGGTGTGCCGAGTGAGTGCGGCGTAAAAAAAGTAGGCAGAAACATGCTCATTCAATGCCTTTTTGTCGTTGCTGCGATTGCACTCTCAACGCCTTGCCCTGTCCTGCCCTAACCCACCGCCGTGCCGGTTCCACAGGCACCGCTCGCTGGAGGGCATGTGTAGAAGGCACGGGCAATCATGCGTCAGACTGTGAAAGCCGTCCCTTCGTGACCGAAGTCCCGCTCATCAAAGGTACTTGGAAATTCATCTGCGGACTGTGGCGTTCGCCCTCCCTGGTGCTGCCCGCGTTACCGCCCACCAGAAGCTGTACGGCATGCGTGTCAGGCCGCAGTCCGGGTGCGTGCACGTGACCTTGCGGTCGACCGTCTTCTGCCTGCACCTGCATGAGCAGCAGACATGCGATGATGCTCGCACTCGTCGGCACATGGCACGCTCACTAAATCAATCTTTCTTGAACTGCAAGAGCACCCTGGAGTGGGCCCTGCTGCCCCGCCGCCAAATTTCGCTGCCATCCCAGCAGTTTCAGCGCCCCCACGCCCTTTCCCCCTTCCCCTATTGGGGATTGAAGTGAACTAGCCCCCGCCCCCCCTCCGGTTTCTGTTTTTTGGGTTGTAATGACCGCTTTGGTTTCTGGAATAAACTACCGCATACACACATGTACAGAGTGCGCAGCCCACATGCCCTGCCGCACCAGTGGCACGTCACACCCGTGGCGCTGTCGTACAGCTTGCCTCCCTGCACCGCACAGTACCGCACACAGCACACGTGCAGATGTATGAGTGGCATTCTCCTGTATGCTATCTAACACAGCACACCGCGCGCAGACCGTATGACGGTTGCGGCGTAGAGGCGCACTCTGCAGAAGTATTCGGCCATGCAAACGTGGGCACGACATGGCCGTGGATATGGCTCGCACCTGCTTGCGCACACCCTTGCCCGAGTCGCGCGGCCCCCGGCGCTTGCTGGCCCGGCCCTCGCCGTCGTCATCGTCGCCCTCCTCAGCGGTCGACCGTTTACGCCTGCGATATTTAGGACAACATGTTTCAAGAACTGCGGACTTCCCGTGTCGGCGATCTGTATGTCTGGCTAGCGCTCCCATTGTCTTGGATCAGTTGACTTGTCTTCCCACGAGGACACACTGTCCCACTCGCTCCATGCTTTGCACTCACTGCTTGGCCCTCAGCGCTTCCACCTGCTCCTCCGTCAATGCCAGGTGACTGACGTCCCGAGCCGACCGCGAGCTGCCGCCTGCGGTCCCGGCTGCTCGGCGTGAGGGCAGCAGCTCCTTGAAAGCCTCGTCCTCGTTGTACGACACCTGTGAAAGGGAGGAGGGATGGACAGAGGGCTGAGTGCGTGACGCGCGTGTAGCTGTGTTTGGGGGGTGCACACATGAGGGCGGCAGATAGATAGATACACTGAAGGATGTAAATTTCATGGCGGGGTTCGATTGTATGGCGGGGTGCAGCCTGGACATAAGCTAGGCCCTTCAGTCACGCCTCTGACACGCCATGCCCAAAGCGCGATGGCTGTCGATGGCAGCAGTACCTCGGCCCGAGCGCGGGCGCTCCGCCGGATCTCCATTGGTTTCCGTCCTTCTGCTCCCTCCGTGCCCGCAGCTGTGCGCTTGGGGGCTGCGCGCGCGGGGCGGGCCGGCACCGCCAGGGCAGCCTTCACCGCCTCGTCCTTGGCAGCCAATAGCCCCAGCTCTGCGAGCTTGGCACTGTTGGCCTTCAAGCGCGCGGCCCTCTCGGCGTCTAAGTCGACGCTCGACATATTGGTGCACTGCCGTGTGGGAGTGCAGCCTCTAAGTTTATGATGTAACAATGTTTGTTTAAGGTCTGCAACTGGTTGCGCAAACGCACGTTGATGTGGAACAAAAATGCAGAGCTCTCGCGAGTCGCGGCTCTTCTGTCAAATTCAAACAGGCTGAGCCTGGAAACTGGCTCGGATTTGCTCTGTGGAACTAATAATAGGAAAATCAGAGTTTCCATTACAGCGTTGGCAAAGTCCCGGCTGCACACAGGTGATATCGCATGGGATCGCAGTTGGATTCGGGCGTGGCGGGCCATGTGCTAGGAGGGTAGCTGCCGAAACCTCTGGTCATGTAGGCGCCGTAGCCCCCCCCCCCACTTCAGCAAACAAGCGCAGCGGGGTGCGGGGGTGCAACTTTTTTGTGTGGCACAGGGGGCGATGCGCGGCCAGGCGTGTCGAGAGGGATTGGCACTGTATGTGTAAGGCGCTGGATATGCACGAGTGCCGTGCCCGGTGCCCACCATGTCCGGACACTTGCACCCAGATTTGCGCCCGCCCAGGAAGGTAAGAGCGCGCTGTGTGAGGCCGGGGGCGCAAGATGGGAGCAGCGCAAGTATGGGTTACAGCAGGGGGACCCCGGCAGCCGCCCGGAGCACGCAGGCACAGTATGTACAGGGGACAGCAGGCGGCCGGGCGACACGCACGCACACACGAATGAGAATTAAGGCGCGCAAATGACACACGTATGCCGTATCAAGTTCAGCGGTGCGCGTGCAGCAGAGAGTGACATGCACAAAAGAGCGTCAGTTATGCTGCACAGCGCGCGTAACCCGCCCTCCACCCACAGACAAACCCGCCCTCCACCCAAAGACACACACATGCACATGCGCGTGTACACACTGTCTCTTTGTTCCACGTACACGGAAAGCATCGCAAGTCAGGGAGCTGGCGGGAGCCGGAGGCCATGCGCACACGAACGCAAGCTGATTCGAAGCCATTTGTCTGCCTGTCGCGCACCCGGGAAGAGAGTGTGGAGCGCGTGGTATGTGTTACCTGGCTGGGCCAGGATGCGTGCAGCGGGCAGATCTGGCATAAAGATGGAAATGTGTGGAACAACACCTGCTCCAATCTGGTGTTTGGGAGCAAGAAGCATGTGCTGCAACAATTTCCAGGAGCCAAGTAGTGCAATGAATATGTTTGTTAAAGACATGCGCGTTTGGCGGTGGCAGTGGTGGTGGAAAGTGCTATCTGGTGCTGGTTTTGTGTCATGCGTATGTCACATACCGTGTAAGACAACAGGAAACTGATGTCGCCCCTCAGAATTCAGTACCGGGATCGCAGCAATGTGCGGGTCAGAAGGGATGACGCTTTGACTACCATGCCGCGTTGCTCAAGGTGCATCCTGCCTCTGGGGCTTTCCCCACCTCCTGCCGCAGTGCCTACCTCTTGGCAGCCCGGCCTCAGTTCGCGACAGTGCTGGAGACCGCACGACATGGCCGGTGGTTGTGGCCCAACCCGGTCGAGCTGACTCGCACTCGCACATTGTTCCCAGCCCTTTCTCATGACAGGCCCTTTGACTACCATCGTGGCTGCTAGTAGTGGATAGCAGTGCGTGCGTCTGTGCGCAGGTGGCCTAGCGGTCGAGATAGGAGGGGTTACGAGTTCCCCGGGAGGGGTCGAGAAAGCGTCACACCGCGCGTTACACGATGTAATGCTTTTGTCGTCAGAGCCCGTCGCTGCTTGCTTTCTCTCTTCTTTCTGATTTGTATTGTTGTTGTGGGTATATACGTCAGCGTTTCTGAGATCGTGGGACTCTGCTTCGCACGATGTAATCCGAGTCTCCCGTGGACAAAACCGTGTCAAAAAGGGGGGTTTTACCCCTCCAGTTAATACCGGGGTGGTGTCAATCGACTCCTCTTTACGTGCTCTATCGTGCCATTATGCCTCATTATGCCATACCATCCTCACTTTGATACTTGCGGGATTCCATCCACGAATTTCCCCAGCTCCAGCCGCGGCCCCGTGACCCCCCCCTGTGTAATACACACTAGTAATGGCAGCGCCACACCGGGGCCAGCCGCAGCCTCCCCGCCTCCGCCACGGCAGCACCACTTCTGGGACTGCGCAATGGCAAAGGCGATTGTGGCGCAGATCAATGCGCACACCCCGGGCCCCAGCCTGTCAGCCCAGCCCAGCTGTGGCTAGTGCAGGCGCCCTCGGGCATCCAGCGGTGGCGTGCTTACGTTTTCGTTTCGCAATTTAGAGCATGTCCGTAATCCAGCGGTGCGTGTGGGGTGTGGTGCGCGTTCTTACCACCGCTTCCAGCCCGCTCCCTCATCAGTCCCGCCCCCTCTCACGACAGCTCTCAGTAAGGGGACACGTGTGCCGTGTGGGCGGCTAGTAGGTAGCAGTGCGTTGCTTCCGCGGGCAGGTCGCCGGGAGGTGGGGAAGGAGGGGTCGAGAAAGGAGGGAAAGCGTTACATCATGTAACGCTTTCGCAGTGTCTGTAGACGCCTGCTGACTTCCTGCCTTGCCGAGTGATTTACGATACGCATTTCGTTTTTAAGTCTGAACCCTTCTGGACTGCCCAGGCCGAGTTTCCGTTGCACGATTTCACGAAATTCCGCGGTCGTCGGCATTAGAAACATAGTTGGCATGGTAATTGGTTGTCTGCTGCATGCATATGCGCGTCTCGCGCTGTTTCGCGTCATATAATTTCGCATAGCTCGCCGATTTCCCTGACTTTCGGTGTTTTATTCTTGTCTGGTTCTTTTCTTTCATTCTTTACCTGATAACGGTGTACAGCACTTTGCCTTTCGCATATTCAGCATATGCGACCAGTTTGGATCTGGTCACATGAGCCACCTGACAGGTACATCGCAGTCATTTCTCGCGACGTCAGACTTTTTCCTTAAAAGTTGAATTAGGTGGCTGCTTCGGCAACCTGGCTTGGCTTGCCGAAGCCCCCACACATCCCGCATTGCCGAGTCGGCATCCTGGATTGCCGAAGCGCCCCCACCCCGACACATCTAGAGTGCCGAGTCGGCACAGCAAGGATTGTTGAACCGCCCCCCTTTCCGCAAGCTGGTTGGTCGAGTTGCCCACGCTCCGATGCAGAGCTTGGGGACTGGTGCAGCACCCAAGGGTGAGCAAGGTACACGCATACATGCTGTACACGCGAAGTACACAGGGGCCGATCCCGGCCCATCGCCTGCCCAGCCTAGGGACTATGAAGCATTACACTGTGCCTGCTGAGAACACAGTATCTAGCTGACCGCCTCCGGTGCTAGCTTGAGGGATTTCTCACAAATGTTGGGGAGTGTGCGCACTCGTTTTCCTGCCCTCTAAGGCCGTGGATGGATACCTTGCAAGACATGACATGCTTTAGTACTGCTGACATGGGCAGCAAAGCAAAAGCCATCAATGCGCACCAATGGTGCGCGAACGTTTTGGCGACTTTCAGTCAAATACCCGCATCTAGTATTACCGTTCAATAATTATATATTCAATTACATAGAAGAATACATTCAAAATCTTACAGCTATCGCAGAGCGTAGAAAGCGAAAGTCCGGTGTGCCAATCAACTCGGACAACACACGGTGGACTGGCACGAACCCCATGCACATGTGGCGCGGGGCTGATGTGATTTTGCTGCCTTATGTATAGACGAGATGGACAACCGGGCCGACCCTGGGTCAATTGAGCGGCGGCTTTTTATATAACGCATTTCGTGAGCACCGACCAAACGCAATCGAAAGGCCGCGTTGCAGAATCACCCAAAATCGCGCTGGTGTCGTGGCTAATCGAATCTGCGACAAATTCACTTGCTGCAGCAATTGCAATCGTGAGCAAGTTCGCGTGGAGCGGCCTTTCGGCTGACCTGGCTTTTGTTATCAAATTCTACAGTAAAGTGTTATCGAATAACATTGTGTGTTCTGGTTACAAAATAATAATGTTGTCACAGAGCGGTGACTGAGAGTTGACCGCGACTTCCCAGCCAACATCCCGAGCATGCGTATGCCACGAACTCCGGCCCATCAGCCGGTCCATTCCCCACGAGGTCCACGACCTCTTCCCACCCTTTCTTTAACAGTTTCACAGAGCGGTCACTGAGGGTTGACCGCGACATCCCCACATCTAGCGCATGCCATGAACCGCGGCCCACTCCAACGCCCTCCCGGTCCGCATCCTCCCTCCGCGTGGACCTCGTCCCCAGCCTCGTCCCGCCCTTTCCAGACCGAGAAGCAGCACACTCAATAGGCCAGATCATTAAATTCCTAGAAACCATTTAGCAGATGTGCGGTTAATTATCTGCACTGGGCGGGGAAAGACGGCTGGCGTGTGGGTATCCAGGTTGGCGGTTCCGCCATCCGGGGTTGCCGAGTCAGGGATGCCGGATTGCCAAGCCAGAGATGTCGGATTGCCGAAGCGGGGGCGCTCCGACCAACTAGGTGGCCAGTCAGCCAGTTCAGGTTGTCCAAGTGGGGGCGTGAAGTGGGGGCGCTTGCACTAATTAGCCCACTTCAATCACGTAGACTTTTGTGCGCTTCGCTGCAGTCTTGGGGGGGGGGGTACTGGCGGGCTGTCCAGACCGGTGCATGCGGAGGGTGGGTATGACCAGGAGGTCTGGCCAAAACTTCAGTCGCACACTCTCAGGTGTGCGAGGTAGCATCCATGCGGGTATGCGCGTCCCTCCGCTTACAGCGGGGGCATCTTTCCCGGCATCCATGTATATCACGCAGCCCCTGTGTTGGCCATTGCTCACTGCCTTTGCCATCTTTCGGACAGCCCGACTGTGTCGTGCAATGTACACGGCCTTCATGCGGCTGTGGATGTAGCCCTTGGTGCAGCCAACCAGAATGTTGGCGTGCCCTGGCCCCCGCAGGGGGCGCGGCGCCAGGGGGGGAGGAAACAGATCGCCAGACCCCATGCCCCGAAACCCCCCAGGACCCCCTTGGGAGGTTAAACCCCTCCATTTAATACCGGAGTCGTGCCAATCAATTCCTTTGCACATGCTCTATCACACCATGCCATTAGCGGACACATTCGAGGTCATCGTCCCGTTCCGTGGCCACACCTCCAGTGGCCCAGGTGGGCCACTATAACAGTGGCCGCTGCGTCCTCGCATACAGTGGACGCTCCTTGCACGACAAGTCCCCGGCCCTTTCCCCTTCCCCGCCGCGCCGGGGCTCAAAAATTTTACTAGCCGCCGTAGCTCCACATGGGTGCCGTCAGCCTCGCGATGAAATGCACAATCCCGGCCAGGGCCCCATGATCCGGCCCACTATGCCCGGTCAAACCCAAGCGTTCCGCGCAATCGACTATTAGTGTTTTGCGCCGTTCCTACATACGATTCACCACTTTCCTTTCCAACACAATTATTAGATACTCTGAGACAGCTCGGCGCGGTAAATTGGGCTCAGGAGAGGCCCTCCCTTGGTTGGGCTGGGTGTGTGACGGAGGCGCCTGCGCGGCTTCGGCTTCGCCCCGGCGCCGGCTGGAGGCGTCAGCTGTCACGCGCTTCGCACCGCTGTACGGCGTGACAGCGCCTGATCAGCAAATGACTAGAGGCAGGCGGGTCACTGGCATGGCTTCGGTGAGGAGATGTGTATGTGCAACATGCAAACCAAGTCATAGGTTTATCACGTGCGGGATAGGGTTCGGGCTGATGGCTGGGTGGGCGGCGGAGTACTGCTGTGGCGGCGGTTCCTACTTGATTCCTGACCACGATGGCTGGCCCTGGATGGTCCGGCAAGCAAGACGTGGCCGACGTGGCCACTGCTTGTATGGAACGGGCGAATGGCCCATGGCGGGCATGCCGGCGACCATGCCCCCAGCTTCCACTACAGGAGTGGACAGGGTAGCCACAACTGCTGGGTCCACGGGTAAGGAAGCTTTCAACATCCCATCCGACGGAACCATCAAGCCATATATCACTCCCACCACTCTAACACATACACACGGCCATAGGCAAGAGCGCAGGGTCGGGCGTTGACCTTTGCATGCGTGGATGGGGCTAGAGTGTGGTCTGGACGGGGCCCAGGTGCGGACGTGCGGTACCCATGTCAGATTCACACCTTGGCCCCTGCTACGACCCCACCCGACGGAACCAGGGGTCCCCACGGTTTTGCGGGCGGATTTGTTAGATTTCGTCTTTGGGCCTCAAGCGCTGCCAAATGTGCACAGAAGCTATCCAAAAGTGATGAGAAAGGTACATTAGGCCCGGGGGCACGTGTATGCGTCGCCAAGCATGGGTTTACATGCGTCTGCAGCTGTGGGTCGTGACATGTCATCGTGACATGTCTCGGGCATGCCACACCCAGGACCCTCCAGAACAGCGCAAGACGCATCCAAGGACACCAAAACCCCAGTTTGTGGTTGCATGAGGTTACACATGCATTTTGTTGGCCAATTCTGGGTGCTCCCGGTCACCCCTGGTCAGACGCATTGAAGCGTTGGAAACCCGGCCTGACCCAAACATGAGGCGGTGTCCCGGTAAACTACACAGCGCAATAGAGCTCACTGAAAGAAGTGCATTGACACCAATTCGACCAAAATTGGACGAGGTTTAAGGGCTGTACGACAGGGATGGGGGACGGACTAGGGTCCCCGGAGATTTTGCGGCATGGGGTCTGGAGGTTTTGTTTCTTTCCCCCCCCCTGTCTTCGCCTATATAAGCCTAAGCTATAGACGCTGGCAACCCTTTAGCATTGCTGAGAAAGTAGGCCACTAAAGTCTGCGCGACTAAATAGCTAAAGTCCCCACTGGAAATCGTTTTCGTCAGGTCGCGATTGAGGTCGTTGGCGTTCATCAACCGCTCCTCGATCGATGTTCCCATTTCGCTCCACAGTTTCTTTATAAGCCTGTCAATTCGTTTCCTCGCCGTCTTGTCTTGGCGCTGCGGGCGCTCGCGAAACGCGCGTGTGTGCACTGCGAATCTACCGTCCACCAGACAGAGTTTCGGACGATGTCCGTCGTCCGTCGCCCATCGCACGTCCCCGTCCAGCGTCCGGTGGTGTAGTCTTCCGCTCAGCACTACGCTACGCTTCGTGGAGCTACGGTGATGGGATTGAAAGGGTTACTTCTGCGTCTCCACTAAATTCCGCTAATTTTCTCGCATAGGGCTTGCGCTGACGTAGTCCTGGGCGATTACAAAATGGAGAGACAACTGAAGAGATATAGCGAAACGGAGCTTCAAGGCTTGGTGCAGGACGCTAAACTGATAGGTGAAGGTGCTTTCGGCAAAGTTTACAAGTGCAGCGACGGCAACAAAATATGTGCAGTCAAGATAACTACAGATGAGCACAGCTACCAGAGCGAGGTGGCAGCGCTTAGCACGCTGCAGCACGGCAACATCCTGTGCCTTCACGGATATGGCCACTACAGCGCCAGGAAGCGCGCTCTGGTGTATGAGTTCTGTTCCGAGGGAAGCCTGGGCTCGGCTATCCGCGCCAGGAGCCTGACGCCGGGCAGCGGACTAGTAATCCTGCAAGGCACAGCGAGAGCGCTGGAGCACGCCCACGCGCACGGATTCTTGCACGGGGATCTGAAGCCGGGAAACATACTCTTGGATAGAAATCTCACGCCGAAGGTGAGGAGGTGGGGACCAGACGGCGGGAACCAGGGGAGACCTCCCCTGCTGGAAAGTGTCCACCTGCCCGGCATCCACAGTGAAGATGACGTAGGCTGGCCGCGGCAGCAGAGGCTACCCTGTATACGCTTATTGGTTTGTGCTTTGTTCGCACGTGCTTCTACTCCACAGGTTGGAGACTGGGGCTTGTCTGCCCACGGGCCGGTTGCACCCGCCCGCGGCGACCCGCGCTTCCGCGATGGCCGGCTCGAGCACACCGCTGAATCCGATGTCTACAGCTTCGGAAGGGTGCTGCAGCTGGTCCGCCGGGAATGTGGCCTGCCAAGATCCCTCAAGAACCTGGAGCAGGCCTGCTTGCATAAAGACCCCGGCGCCCGGCCTGACATGGCTTCCGTGGTGCGGGTGCTTCAAGGGATTCAAGTTGGCAACGGCCACCACGGCCACCACGGCCACCACGGCCACCACGGCCACCATGGCCATCATGGCCACCACGGCCATCATGGCCGTCAGGCCAGGCCAGTGCCCATGGCAGGGCCACCTCAGATGCCGCCTATGGAGCCGCCACGGATGTGGGTGAAGCCGCTGCCGCTAATGGGGCGTGTGGTGAGCATAGTTATGACGCACTTGATAGCGGGGGTCGTGGGGATGTTGTGACGAGTAAGCGTGTCGGTACGTGCTGGGTACGTGTGAGTTTGCCGATCGCGACCGAGCTCGCTGGTCTGCCTCGCGTATTTGAATATGCAAAGACAAAACTAAAATGTCTCGCTGATGCACCATAAGTTGTGAGTATGCCTTTCGTCGGTGGAAAAAGCAAAGGGCAGGTTCGCGCTGGTCCAAAAAGCTGCCTGAAGTGCTTGGAAGCTGCTTAAAGCGCTCGGAAGCTGCTTAAAGTGTAGGGAAGATGGGACGAGAGAGAGGAAGATGGGACGAGAGAGAGAGGAAGGTGGGACAGGGGGGAGAGCCGGGAAGGTGTTGCGTGTGGCGGAACATGGCAAGGGGCGAGATAGCGACATGCATCCTGTTGGCATGAGCAATTCCCAACTCTGCCCCATTGCAAGCATCAGAGCAGGCTATGAGGCAGCGGTGCCGGGAGGAGGGAGTTGCATGGGTCATGCCGGTGTTCATATTTAAAGCGGAATTCTGGCCTAGGCTTTTCAGACCAAGCAAGACCTGTGTACACAGAGACCAGGCTCATGGAGTTGGCAAGGGGCAAGAAGGCAAATTCCCGGCAGTGTCCGAAGCCCCCCATATATCCAAAAATACGAGCAAGCAAGGCATTGGGATCAGAAACAAGAGAAACGCGCTGTTACTGTACCGACGCCGGTAGCTGGTTGGAGGTTGCTGGAGCGTTTTTGCTGGCGCGCATTCCTCACTCTCCGGGCGCCCGGCCAGGCGACAGCACGACCACACAGACAATGCGACGCCACGCAGCGGGAGAGCCGGAGTCTCAGCGCACCTGCGGGCAGGCGTCCAGCGTCCATGGATGAGCGCCGAAAATGACAACGAGCGTAATGCAATACAGCGTGCAGTAAGTGGCCGGGCGACAGTGTGACAAGCAAGGGCAAAAACAGGGCGCGGCAGGGCAGAAGGGGAAGCCCGAATGTACGGAATGGCGGGCGAGTCGAATGCAGTGCAACACACGAACAATACAGCCGGAGGTGAGGAAGCGTTACTGATGGAGAGGGGTATGGCTATGACGTTGGAAGGGGCCTAGAGACGCGCACTATTCGGCAAATGTTTTCGGCCTGAGGCGTTTTTGCTGGAGCTGCGTGCGGCAGGGAATGCCGGAAAATTTGATAAATATAATTAAGGCTGACGGCTGGACTGCGGAGGAGGTTTTTCAGGACGAGCGGGGTAGCTGCTACTGACAGGGGGGAGTGGAGAGATAGAGGCACAGGGCTCAGAGGCCAGGGACAGGGGGCGCTGGAGGCTGTATGGGCTGGCGGCTGCGCGTGTGATACTGGCGTTGGCTGGTGGGTGCGGAAGCAGGGTTGGGCTGGAGGGACAGAGGCACAGGGCTCAGAGGCCAGGGACATGGGGCGCTGGTGGCTGTACGGGCTGGCGGCTCTGCGTGTGGCACTGGGTGCTTAGGTAGGGTTGGGCTGGAGGGACCCGGGCTCACGAAGAGCTCCCCGGTGGCACAAGGCGCGTGGGTCTTAAAAGCAGGCACCCCCCGCACCCCGGGCGCGACTCCCCCCACACGCGCCGTCACTCGCGGCGTCGAAACACACACAAAACCCCCGCAGACCCCCGGCCGAGAGGCCGACCACCGAACATCGCGCGGTCCTGCGACAGACACGCGGCAAGCGCAACCACGAACCCACGTCACGCGCAAAACCCACCTACTCGCAGGCCTCCCCGTCGCCTAACTCCCACTCCCATCCCCCAGTTGTCACCGCCGGCTCGGCCGGGGGAACCGTGTCTTTACCGTAGGAGTCCAGCAACGGACCACCGGCACGGCCGCCTCCGGGCCGCATAGCGGCGCAGGGCAGCCGGGACCGGCGCCCCACCCCCCAGCACCTACTACATGCCTCCGCATCACTCGGGACCGCCGCTACCGTCGTCCAGAGGGCCGCCGGCTCTGGCTGGGTGCTGAGCTGGGGCTGACAAAAACTGGCAACGCTGCGGGCTGCTGCTAGCAGAGGGACATGCCGCTGCTGCTGTGGAAGGAGGCGGAGCGGGCGTCCTCAACGTAAGTGTCGTCGTCACTAGAGTGCCACGCAGGGTGACCGATAGGCGGGTAGGGCAGCGGCGGCGGCGGGAGGGGTGGCGCGGCGCTGGCTGCGGCCGGGAAGACGGCGGGTGGCGCCAGGAGCAAGGAGGGGGGTGCCGGAACAGGGGTGTGGGCGGGCGGTGCAGCAGGCGGGGGCGGAGGGAGGTCGGGCGCGGGGAGGAGGCGCAGGAGCACCGTGGATGAGATGGCACACGGCAAGTGGTGGCGGTGGCGACCGAAGAAGCGCTGCAGAGCCTTGCGCAGAAAGGGGCGAGGATAGTGCCGCCCGTGGAGGCGCCGGAGTGCAACGCGTGCGGACGCGAGGAAGGAGGCCAGGGCGGTGCTGAGGCGAGCCAGGGTGACGAGGGTGCCGACGACGACGTTGAGGCGCACGTGCTGTGGAATACAGGAGTAGAAGGGGGTGAAGCGCAATATGCCAAGGGACGCAAACTTGGGGCTGTCGCGTTTGTCGAAGGGCTGCAGGTGGTACACGGCGTGGCCACATATGCCGCTGCTGCGTGGCGTGACGGCGAAGTTAATGTAGGGCGTCGCGGGGCTTTCGTGGGTGGTGGCGCCGGACTGCGCCAGCGTGAGCTCGGGCGAGTAGATGCCGGGGATGCCCGCCAGGGACTGAGATTGAAGCAGGAGGTGGGAAAGGAAAGGGTTGCAGCAACCAAGCAAGTCATCAGTGTACCGCTCCATGTCTTGAAAGGCGAGCAGCACATCCAATGCCAAAGACGCGGCGACACGGAGGGTGCGGTCGGAGGAGAAGAAGATGCGGTCGTAGAGGGCGCGTTGCCACCGCAGCTCATCATAGGCCAGGACCAAGTTGGCAACGTAAGACGCGAAGTTGGCGCCCATAGCAACGCCGCGTACTTGCAGATAGTGCTGCCCGCGATATGAGGTGAAGGCGTGTGCAAGAAGCGCGCGCAGCACTGTGCGCAGGACGGTGGGGGTCCACATGTAGTAGCGGCCGTGTGCGTCATGCCCCCTATGTGGGTGTGGCGCAGGCGGGGGCTGGCGTTGTGGAGCGGGGGCGGCGGCGGCGACGGCAGGGGCGGCAGCGGCGGGCTGGCACACAGAGACCAGGCCGTAAGACCAAACCGAGGCAGTAAGACCTGCGCTCTCCTTCTCTATCTCTGATCACGGGCCACTGCCCCGAGTCCCCATAATAGGGCACCCTGTACACATGAGCGTGGCTTGACCTGTCCCTCGTGTCCCCCTCTCTGCGCCGAGCGCGCCGTGCCTCCCTAGCGCTTAAGTCCGCCACCGGCAGTGCGTGGCCCCCTTTCCCTGATTCCTGTGCAGGCCCTCAAACCCCTGCGTACCCGTCTCGATAAGTCTTGAACCAACCCCTCCTCCTCCGCCTATCCCATTCCCTCTTCTCCTCCTTCTCCTTCTCCTGCGGCTCCCTCAGACTAGGGTTCGTGTCAGTGGTCGACAAAATTGGCATAATGGGCAAAATGGGCAAAATTGTGCGTATGCCTGTGTCCATGTTCGGGCGGGCGGCGGCGGTGTCCGCATATGCACTTGGCAAAGTCCTGTACCATTTAGAGTTTGCGGGGCTCCCCCGTACTCAGGCGCCTGTTCAGGGCAGGGGGGGCTCCCCTGGTCCAGGGCCTCCTGAAGCGGGTTGCGGCGGTGGTGGACCGGCGTCTGTCTCCGGCCAGATATGAGGCGAATGCACGCGCTCGGCCGCCTGGTGTGTCCCTTGACGTTATGCAGCTGCCTCCGGTGGTTGGGGGTGTGGGCCTGCTACCGTTGGTGCAGCACGTGCAGGCGCGACAGGTGGGGTTGGCGGTGCGGTGTGTGCTAAGTGCGTGTGGCCTGATGCCGTATGTCTCTCCTTGGACCCGAGTGGTGGACACGTGGCATCGTCAGCTGTGTGTCGATGTGACGCCGCTGCGGTTGTGGTGCATGGGGGTGGCTCGGCCGTGTTGGGGCATCCCCTGTCCCCGGCCTGCCCCCCGTTTGTGCATTTGTTAAGCGCTATGTCGCAGTTGTCTTTGGTGGTGCCGCCTCCACCCGGGGCGTGGGTGGCTCATGTGCCCTTGTGGGCCAACCCAGCCCTGTGTGTGTGTGTGTTCCAGAAACCAAAAGCGAAACGACCAAGAGAACCCGAACCAGCCAGCCGGGGGGGGGACCGCACGTGGGATGTGGCGTTTGCGGATTTGTACGCTCTCCCAGAGACCCAGACCTGTTGCGTGTGGGCCAACTGGTTGATGCGCATGACGGCTTGGACGAGTATCGTGCGGCCAGTCAGCACCCTGGCCGCTGGGGGACACGGTTTGCTGAGGCTCTTGACGAGATGGCCAATTACTGCTAATCGCGCATGGGATAGGCCTAGGGAGGAGAAGACGTGCCCGCTGTGCACAACCAACGAAGTGGAGGACGAGCATCACGTTCTGATGGCATGTACGGCTTACGACCAGCTGAGGACAGACAGTGGCCTCGACTTTAGCAAGGGCATACAGGAAGTGATGCGGAATGCGGACCCGGCTAGGCTTGCTGCGCAGTGGGGGGCTTCGCCCCCCTCCGGGACGCTTCGCTGGGGGGGCTCAGCCCAAAAAGACAACTTGCGGAGTTATTGTGGAGCTGTGAAGGGTGTTCCCGCCACACCGGGTGGTGGTGCCGCTCGCGTAACTAGTGTGTGCGCGTCTGTGTGGGAGGTGGCGCACGGGATAGACACGCGGGGCGGGGTGCTGTGGTAACGGGCGCGTGCCCCGGTGCCTGGGTTTCTGGTGCCCTGCTCAGGTTGCCTTGCTTGGTTCAGTGCTTTGCCCGGCCCATCGCCTGCCCAGCCTAGGGTTTAGGGGTTTAGGGTGTGGGGCAGGGTGGGGCCGTACAAGGGAGTACCTCCCTTGCGGTGAGGTACCCCTGGTTCAGCCTGGTTGTAATGGCCTGGTCGTCCTGCCCCAACCCTGCTGTCCCTGCTTCCATACCATGTGCACACGCCGCATGCTTTCGCTTTCGTTTCGCAATTTAGCGCATGTCTTTAACGCCACCTGCAACCAGCTTCCCAGCCAATTAGCGGCAACTCTCGACACTGTGGGTCCGATATCATCACAGGGTACGCCCCATGACCGCCCTGGGCGGCCGCTAGTTTGTGATCCGTGTGCGTGTCGCGGGGCTTTACATTACGGCCCTCGGCGCGCGCAGCGGCGTTCAGGAGCGCGAGCAAGAAAAATAATTGGTGTGAGGAACTGTGAGAGCGCGCCACCAGTCTTGGCACAGTCCAAAACGTTTGCCCAGCTTTGGGGTGCCGGCAGCAACCCCAGACCCCGTCGGCTAGGACGTTTGGCGTGTCATTGGACAGTTTTGTACCGGTCTGCGCCGGTGTTCACCTCGGCGAAATGGGTCCTTAGCATGGTATTGCGCGTGCGGTATGGGGGGTGCGTTTTCCGGGCCAAACCCGCACGTGTGGCGGTCTCCGGACGGTGCCCCCGGGCAAATCCTACCGCACGAATTAGACACTGCTTTTTTGTAGGTACATATCTTACATCATGACTAGCCAAAAGCGGTCGACAAAGGCCTAAACTATGGTTGTCGGGGCTCAAGTCGTGAAGTTGACCGAAGCCCATATCTCGCATATGCGGTCTTTCAGGCCTGAAACGAATGCCGTCGACTAAGATTGGAGTGTAGATGTAGTTTAGATAGCTTCGGGCTAAGTTGGCCGGGTCCTGGTGAGCGCGACATTTAGCATTTCGGCTTTGGCTCTCGCTCGAATTTATGCCCGGGAACCATCCACGGACCTTATTATGTGTCTATAGACGCCAGTTCAATGGCCTAGGGTCCTGGACTCACGCAGTCCCTAGGGACTTGCCGGAGTGGCAACCGGGTGGAGTGAGGCGCAAACCTGAAGCGTCGCGCGACGTTGCCCGCTAATTGCGAGAATGTTGCCACGTGAGTTGTGGCTTCTACTTAGCGACAGAAACGCAAAGGCACGCGTGTTTGTGTGTTGAACCGTAATTATTGCCGTCGCCTTCCCGGATGGTGGGGGGCCACCGTCCCGCCCGTCCTGACCCCAGCCCACGGTGTGCGCGGCTTGCATGGCCAGAGCCCAGAAATCGCCATCATGTGCCCCGCCCCAGCCTGATCACTGGCTCGGGGGGGGACTTCGATGTTCGACCCAACAATGAGCCATGATCGTTAGCCGAAGCGGGTGTGGATTGGCGATCGGACCCCTCGGTGGAGCTTCCCACCCTCCGATGTGCTATTGGCAGCCCGTGCAGCTATCTAATTTGTCTGATGCTCCTGCTGTGGCCCACCAGTGGCCACCCAAAAGCCCTGCCCAAGTCTTAGGGGCGCCATGCCAAGCATAAGCTAAAGGAGGGTAGGCTGGGAATGGCGGGTGACGGGCGGGCAGAAGCAGCTCGCAACCGCTGAAACAAGCGGGTTGTCTTGGTGGGGCAGCAGTGACAGAGTTCTGATTGGGTAGAGAGCGAGAGGAAGCCCTTCTTTGCTTCTAGCAGCCTGGCTGGCAGTGCTCGTATCTTCCATCTTTTAAAAGTCGCACCACAGCGGGAGCCACAGCGGGAGCCAGCCAACACGCAGTGCAGGAGTCAACAGCAGCCGCACTACTTGTGGTACCACTGCTGCCTAAAACACCACAGGCCACTCCAACAAGAAAATTTGGGCTCCGTCAGCCGCTCATCTTTTGGTTTTGGGGGTCAAGTTTCTTCTAAAACAGGGGGTTTTCGATCGCCGTAGGCTTGGTTAGTGTCCGCCGTTTAGGCTATCGGCGCTCTCGCCAGTCTAAAGAGGCTGGTAGGCCGCAGCGGCCGTGTTTCGGGCCCGGGTCAGAAGCCTTGTCAGAAGCCTCCCCACATCTGTAACACAACAACGGCAGAAGGGACCAAGGAAGGGGCGCGAGCCTGTGAGAGGGGGTTGCAATGTGTGACCTTGGGCGTGCACGCGCGACTTCAACCTACTAGCTTGATGTCCAGATGAATGAAACAATTGCCAGGCGCGTTACGCCCGCCCGCAAATGTCGGTTAAGGGGGCTGTCAGTCGTGCCCGTTGCTGCCATTGTTTTGCTCCGCGTCAGCTCGTACTGTAGGCTTTAGGGGAGCCGTTATGCGTCCATAACTACATACTTTATGCACCTTAGATGATTAGATAACTCGCCACTCTGCTACCAGCAACAAAAAGAGGCGGCGGTCCGTCTGCCTAGGCCCCTTGATAAGGGAAGGAGGCGGGGCGCGCATGCAATTGTCAGATAATATGCGTGACATGCTTTCTTATAGATTGCGCGGTGGGGGGCGCTTGAGCCAGAAGCTAGTGCATGGTGGACTCCTCCTTTTGTCAGCTGCGCTGCTTCTCACTGGGGTAAGACCAAAATTGTATATTTGACCAAGAACATACAGCGCAACGAGCACCACACGACCCGGTCGGGCACTCGGGGCAAAATTGGCATTTGCGCCCACGCCGACGGCAGGGAGCTCTTTGCGGCATAACTTCATATGCGATGAGCTGTACAATGTGGCTGAAAAAAAGGTTTTTCCCCAACCACGCTTGGCCGCTCCCATGTTTGCAGAGTGTGCGTGCTTCAGCCCCGCGACCATGGTGCCTCAATGGAGTAGGTAAGCGAAGGAAAGCACGGCGGCGGAAGGTATGGCTTGGCGCCACGCTTTCCGGCTGGTTGGCGCCGGTTCGCAACCCGAGTTACCACGGACGCGCTCCCCGTGTGACCTTCCACAGCGCTGTGCACCGGCGATGACCAGTCCGGGACTTCACTTCAACCTCGCTACAGGCATGCATTTACATTCTTGCCAGATGTGAGTAGTCTGAACAGATGGGTTTGGGCCGGCCATGAGTGCACTCCGCCTCTCACTGAAATGCGCAAACCCCTCACCACGTTACACCGCAGAGCGCCAGCAGCAGCAGCAGCAGTGGCGGACAGGCGCAATCAGTGCGCGCAGTCATTACCGGCGGCCAGAGTAGCTCAGTTACGACCCTGACGCTTAAGAATGTTGACCTTGTGGATGTGGTGAGTATGCCTGAGCTGGTGGTATTACTCGTTCAGGGGTAGCACCAGGGCTAAGCTGATGATGTTACTCATTCGGGGCTAGCACCCCGCCGTCATGCAGGTTGCGGGGAGGGGCTTAAGTTCATTCCAGAATCCAGGGGGTGAAATGGCCTAACCCACTGCACGGCAAAAACAGCAGGGCGCTCCTGCACGCTCTCATACGGTTCGAGGATGATGCTTGCAAGGCACTCATGGACGCGCGTCCCTGCCTGCGTGCGCATGCAACCACTGACTTTACACAGGACGAGATGTCGGCACAAAGCCTGCCTCTGGTCGTGGCGAGCGCGTCCATCCGGCTGCAGCGCGCCGGCCACTCAGCGCTCATCTGGCGCCGCAGCAGCGGCACAAGCTCTGGCGGCAGCGGCACGGGCAGCAGTTCCGCTAGCACTCGCCAGCAGACGGACATGTTCATCGTGTTCGGTGGCAGCGTTGGCTACAATAGGTCAGCGAATGCCGGCAGCCGAATGATTCCCAGCAGTGACGTGCTTGGGGTGCAGCTGGACGACGACCGCACAGCGGCCGGAGACCCGAAGATCACCAGCCTCTTCGTGCCGCCTGGCGTCAGTGCAGATGACTCAACCATCCCGCCGCGCTACAGCGCTGCGGCAGCGATCGTGGGGGACTTTCTGTGGGTTTTTGGAGGCCTGGACGCAAAGTGAGTGAGTGCGAGCCTGTGGTAAGGCCCGCAAAAGGGCGAGCCACAGCGAAGAGGTCCTTGAGTTCTGCTGTGCACCGGCTGGGGCGGGCTACCACTTTACCTCTGCCCCAGCCCTGCGAAGTCCGTTAGCATACTTGTCACACGACTCAGTGGCGCCCACCTGTTCATCGCCCAATCATGCAAATACACCACATGTATGGCTTCCCTGTCCCTCCACAGCAATATCGTCTTCAATGACACGTGGCGTTTCAACCTCGCGACGTCAAAAGCCTGGACCAGGATTCCCGTCACTGTAAGTGGATAATGACTTCACGCGGTTCGCGAGCCCCCTGCTGACCAGTGAGACCCAACGCGGGATCGCCCCAACACGGTACAGGGTGCGATACCCAGCGCACGTGGCGTCAACGGCAGCGTTACCCCCGGCCTGCACCGCGCCTCCATGATACCTTCCAGCGATGGCCGCTTTCTGATCGTGTACGGCGGCCGGGGCCCTCCAGACTCGGCGGCGGGTACGTGTGTGGGTTGAGTGCAGACTTCGGGTCTCTGACTTAGCACGGTATCGGTACCGCGTTTCATGTCGCAGACCATGCATGGGTGTGCCTGCCGATGGCGTGGCATTAATTGATATATTCTCTGCGCCCGTTCTCATGGCCCACCGCAGGTGCGGGATCAGATGGAACGGTTGTGGACGACCCCGGAGTCCCGCAAAACGGGCTCTGGGTGCTTGATACCGTCCCCTCTGCAAACAAGAGAGCCACCTGGTATGAGGTGCGGCTGAACGGAGTAGCAGGAGTGCTGCTGCCGGGCTATGATACCACCATCGCTCTGGTGGACAAGGAGCTGGTTATAATGACCTCAGGCGCCCTCAACCAGACCCAGTAAGTGCATGTTTCATGCGACGTGAGGCGGCCGGGCAGCAGTAAGGAGTTGACCCCAGCGGGCCTCACACACCTGACTCATCACAGCCCAGAGGCCTCCAAATGGTTCCCGCCTGCGAGCTCATCCGCACTTCGGTCGTACGGGATGCGTGATCGCAGGCCCAGGCAGACTACTGCGACTTCTGGTGGCCCCAGCACACTCCGGCAGTGGATCACGGTGGCGCGCTCAAACACGAGCGGGCGCTTTGAGGAGAGGCTGAAGGCCTTTGTCAATCAGGTCAACAGCGCTACCACCGCCGCCGCCGCCGCCGCCATCACCGCCGACATCCCCTTCACCTTGACGGCGGCCTTTGTTGCGACAGACTTCAATGCCAGCATGGCCACACTGTACCCCACAGGCTCCTCTTTCACTTGGGTCATCGCCAGCACCAACATCTACCGCCAGCTGCCGGTGAGGGTGCCGGCGGTGCGGGACGCGGGCATCGCCATCTCTCCCAGTGGCACAGAACTGTTCTTCACTGGCGGCACAGACGTGCTGACGGCCATGGTGAGCTGCCCGCTGCTGTCGTGGTGGAGATGGTTGCATTGGCTTGCTCAAAGGGTAGCGTGCAGGTGCAGAAGCATAGGTGCAGCAAGGGTGCGTACATGAAATGAAGCGTGCAACACGGGTACCAAGTTCACCATCCTCTGGCAGACCACTGAACTCGTTTGTATGCACCGCGCGTACCTGCTGCTGTGCGTGCGCCTTACCCGCAGGGCACAAAGACTTACTTTGCCCGGCCGAACTTTCTCAAGCTGGATCCAGCCTTGGGCATGGCGACGGGTTAGTGCTGGGCGGGCGCATGTATGTACACGCCACCAGCCCGCTGCAGCCATGGGCATAGCCATGTGTGCTAGCCTAGCTCATGCAGACATATGTATAAAAAATGTACTCTGAAGACTTGGGCGCCGACAGTGCCTGCCTTCGGCCTCGAATGCTTCATGCAGACTGTGTGCAACAGCTCGGGGCCCAGTTTGCCGGAGGCAGCAGTGATGGAACCACCGTTGATACGAGCCGGTTCAAGTACACCTCTGCCGTACACATGGCTGTCCCGACGTCCGCCGGGGGCATGAAGCAGTACCACAACAACCTGACGAACACCCTTATGCTGCTGGGACGCGTGGTGGACTCATCCCCTGAGGACACACCAAAGCTGACCGAAATTGACATCATCGACATCAGTGCTGGGAACCACACCAATGTATGCTCGCCTGATTACGAGGTGCGTTGTGTATTTGATCAAGGGAATCGCATGAAGCAGGGAGGGCTTGTGTGGCGCGCGTTTGGCCCTGCATGCCCCGCAAACCCACCCTCACCCGCCCCTCACCCCACCCCACCCCATGTGATTATCTTTTCTTTGGCATTCCCATGTGCAGGCAACCCAAGGAAGGTAAGCGAATAACAGGCGTGGGTAAGCGTACGTAGCTGGGGGATATGTGGTCTTTGTCTGCTTTCGACGCCGCCTTTATTGCCTTAAATCCGTTGCGCGCAGGTGCTCTGTGCGAACACTTTCACACACCATGGGCGGGAACACCACATTGCCCGTGCCACGCCTTGGTGCGGCCTTTCAGTCCATCTACCAGGTGTTTCACTGGGTAAGCGAATGCATGGTGGCCTGGCCCCATGGCACGCATGCGATCGGGCGGGGAGGTGCAAGGGGGGGGGGTGAGGGTCATGAGGCAGCCTGGGCGTCACCAATGCGGGACCAATGCATGCCAGCGCGGCGTGCCCGGCTCGCGTGCCCCTTACCCGCGACCAGCCCAGTCCTAGAATGCGAGATTCCAGAGGTCCCTATAAGCACTCTATATAGGCCTGGGGCACAAACTCAGGCCGACGGCTGAAGTTGACATGCATAACATCGGGTTGATGAACTTTACGTATTCAGCTTCTTATAACCGCTGAAATCTCAGCATTGAATGTTTAACGGCAACAGGCCCGGGCAAAAAGGGGTGGTGGGCAGGCTCGGTCAAATCGCGTCTCTCAAGCAACCAACAACGCGAGGTGTGCCGGTGTGATAAGATTTCCATATCATAGAAACATTGCAAAGTTAGGGCCTCAAATCGCGTGGGGAGGCCACTGCCTGGCACTGCTGGAGACCGCAGGACCAGGGGGTGCCCTTGCAGGACCTGTCGCAGATTTCCCTGCCCTGGACCGTGGCCGGCCCAACTGGGAAGGCACCTTTCAAGGCAGCACTCGATGCTAACCCCCTGGACAAGGGCTGGTGGGAGGGGCGCTTTCCAATACGATTTCCCAAGGCCATCCCAAGCCTTCCAAATTGGGGATTGCTGGTTGGGGGCGGGCACGGCCGGCACGCCTTCTCGTTTGCCTTCCGGTACCGTCCAGCGCCCCCCCCCACGACTTGGGTAGTGCACCGGAAGCATCAAAGAATATATTTGATGGATGTCTGGACCCTTGCACCTGAGCCTGGAGCTGAATTGGCGATAACTGAATGTGGCATGCGAGACACCTGTTGGCTCTACTTTCAGGCACCCACCAATTTGGAAAGGACACTCTGTACGCACTACTCCACTTTCTAGCTCGCCTGGGATCACGGTTATTTCCTAACTTTCTGCTGCTGCCCCTGAACCATGCATCGCATGCCGGCATTCACGACAACCCAGCCATCCACTTACAGACAAATTGTGCGTCAATCTAGCTTATGCACATTCGTAATGCTTGTATGTGCTCACAGTTTGAGAAGAGCAAACACACCAATGTCGTTCCAATGGGCATGGGCATGGTGCTCATGTACGGCGGACAGGGAAACCCGTACACACCCGCTCAAGCCACAGGTGTGTGGCACCACGCGTGGGCTGGCAAGCAGCTGTTCGCCTTTTGCGCATGAGTGCCTGCCACTTGCTTGACAGGAGGCGTCGTGCGTGACACATCTCGCCATACCTATCCTTTTTATCTTTTGTATACAGGCAAAGGATCTTCTTCCATGTCGAATGAGGCGAACTACATTGCGGATGTGCTGGGCCAGTGTGACAAGAGCCTGCCAGTTCAGACGTTGATCGCGCTCGCGCAGTGCTCTGCAGACAAGTTTACAAGGCACTTTCAGGCCGTGTGTGATGACGCCGCTCCTCCACTGGATGAGTGAGCTGCCTGACTTTGGGTATGGGCGCCTGCTCATGCCTAAATGTGCAAGTGGTCGCGTCACGCATCCTAACATTCCCTTTCACGCATGCAGGGTTTTTGCGCCGCCACCCAATAACTGGGATTATGGTGGTGATACCATCGTAGAAGAATATGCGCCTCCGGCCGCAGCGCCGTTGTTTGACCCAAGTCCTGACCCAATCCCAAGTAAGCGCAAATAATACATCATATGGGTCATGGGTGGGGGTGAGCCTGGTTCGTAGCACTGTAAGGCCTTCCTTCCTGACTCCCGAGGGCTTCAAGGAGTGCCTATCTACCTGCCTGCCTACCTGCGTATCTGCAGACGTAATACCAGCTGGCGCAGGCGCTGAGCCACCTGGCAGCTCTGGGGCGCATCACCGCCGGCTGCTGGGCTCGTGGTCATTTGACGGGATAGGCGGCGGTTTGCAGCGGCAGCAGTCTGGCGGAACTGGGCTGAAGCGGCGTCGGGCCTTGGCGGACGGCTCACTGCCGCCGCCGCGACGCCGGCTGCAACAGCAGCTGCTGCAGCTGGAAGATGACCACGTCGAAAGTGCTCGGGCGGCCGAGGACATCGGAAGCATCTTCGCGGATGCGTACGTCATGTTTTATGTGGACAGCGCCATGGCCGCGGCCACTCGCACATCGCCGCCATACATCAACATGGACCTGCTTCCGGCCACACTTGCCTCGCGTGAGTTTCCGCTTGCTTCTTGGTTGCAAGCGTGCGTGACATTGGCCCCAAATTCTAGTTCACCACCTTTCTTTCTCCTTTACCCCGCCGCCCTGTGCACACAGCGGCACAGCGTGACAATAGCAAGAAGCAGGCTGCGGTTTACTTCGACAGTCTTGTCGCGTCAAAGGACATGTTCTACGAACAGGAGGGCCGCACAAATGGCAGTCACTCGCCAGGTGCGTCCGACCGCGGACTGAGTGGGGCACGAGGCTTGGTTGCGCCCCGTTCCCGATACCGGAAGGCCTCCAACCTTGCATGTTCGCGCCCACTCACGCGCAGGTGCTCGTGCCGGTGCGACACTCACTGGCTTGCCGCCGCCGGATGGTGACGACATGGTGTCTAACGCAGACGCCCTACTCTTTGGCGGCATGTCAGGTGAGGGCACTGCTGGGACGGAAACGGCAAGGGGCGGGGCTTCCGCTGCGTCAGTAGTAACAGGTGCGTGGGATGCAGTCACCCGCATGCAAGAGACTCACAACCTTGCACGTACGTGTTCCCGTTCCGTTGTGTTCAGGACCTGTGACCGTTACGAATGACATCCACTACCTCCAGTTCCTGCCGTACCTGCCATTCGGCTTCCGGGACAAAGACCCTGCAGTTTGGGGTCCTTCGGGTTCGGGGCCCCAACCCCGCTTCCAGCCCTGCCCATTCCCGGACATCTCCATGTGCAAGTCCGTCAAAACGAAGCCCCTTACCGTCCCGCCACCGCCGCCGCCGCCGCCGCCCTCCCCTGCGCCCCCTTCCCCGGCACCCTTTCCGCCCAACGCGCCTTACCGGGATGCTCCCATTGGCGCCTTCTACTTCGATCCGCCTGAGGAGGCGCCGGAGCCGCCCCTCGCCCCGCCTCCGCAGCCGCGTGGCACCCCCCAAAACCTGGACTGCCTTGACGATGCCCTGGTCCACGCGCCAACCTCGTCCAACGGCAACAAGCAGGGTACCTTCAAGCTGCGGCTGTTCGCCAGTGCCAACACCACTTACACAAACAGCATGGGCGTTTACTTTATCTCGTAAGTGGGCATACATGCGACGTATGCGCGTGATTGATGCCGCCGGGGGCAGGTGTCTACAAGTAGCTTCATTTTGTTGGCTTGGGCTTGATTTTCGCTGGCACATGCATGTCACACGGGAGCCCTCGCTCGCCGCTGCTCCTGCCCAGCAACTCTTGTGCACAATGCCCCACTACTGAACGCAGGCGCTTGGAAGATGGGACCACCGATCATGTTTCGCGGCAATTCATAGGTATGCACAAAGTAGCAAGCATAGCTACTGCGCATCATGCACTGCCCACATACACCGGCGTCTCCTGTTACAAACCCCGAGTGCAGGCAGGGCGGCCCAGAACAGCTCCAAGTATAAATGCTGCGCGGGCAACATGACTGCCGGCGCCTGGAGCTATGAGAGCCCCAGCTTCAAGATACAGGTTACCCCTGTGATTGAGGTCTGGCTGACCTCAGGTGCGTGCGCGTCGTTCTGCGGGCGCATGCGTTTCGCAACTGCACTCTGCTGTCAAGGCATGGGTGCCGATTCGGGTCAGAGGTTGCTGCAACGCGCCGCCTTCCTGTTTGAATGCCCCCTTCGCATGTTGCGCCTTGACGGTAACAGGCGTCGCACCAGACTGGACGTCGCCGCTGGACATGGAATTTGGGGTAAGTTTGTTGTGGCTAAGCACAGCGGCTCATGCGTGAACGTGGTAGGAACACCTTCGCCTATGCATCAGGGCTCTTCACTTCTTTCTCACGGTCACCATGTGTGTGCGCCCGGCCGCAGTGTGGCCTGAGTAACCCAGCGGCGTGCCCACGGATAGAGCTGTACAGCGTTGATGCACGAAGGACTGTGAAGGGTTACGGCCGTGAAAACATCTGGGGTAAGAACGAGCGAACGGGAACGAACGAATCCTACTGCTGAATTCACTGAATCTTGGTTTCTTAAGCCATGCCGCGATTGTTTTGCTGGGCGATTCGTATGAACCTTGTTGCGTTTTACAATGGCATGCTGTCTGATGCAGACGACATCACTGGAGACGCTGTGCCGGGTCGCATATCATCCGCCGATCGGTGGAAGCTAACAATACTAAACGGCACGTTATGCGCCCGGTCGCCGGCACCGCCGAGGCCCCCGCCACCACCTCCAGCCGTCAACCCGGACAACCCCTTTCCGCTGCACCCCAAAGACGGCCGCCACCGGCTACGTAGCTTTGAGGTGCTCCTGGCCGCCAAGTCACAAGTTCCCGAAGCAAGGCACAGGTACGCAGATGCTGCCAGTGTGTGTGAATGCGACACGCGGTAAAACGTGAACGCGCGCTCGCGGTACTGCAGTCGTATGCTGCTGCTGTGCAAGATGCTCCGCGCAAGCCCGGAAGCTGCGTCTATCCTTCAAGCTCCCGGATGGCACAGTTTTGCTGAAGCGCTTGCACTTGCTCACAGGCACGCAAGCACGTTTGTGGACACCAGCTCGAGGAGTGAACTGGGTCCAGATGCCCAGGCACTGGGGTACGGCAGCCAGGTACGGTACGGACGAGCCGTCCCGTCCTACAATCTTGTCGCAGGCAGGCATGGCTGGCAGTGTACAAACCGCGCATGCATAGCATTGTGTCTAGGGGTACAGCCAGCAGGAAGCCCAACGCCGGATGCCTTGTACCTTTCCAGGGCCTTCTCATTGTCTTTGGCGGCACAACGGAGGCGGATCCAAACGCCAACGACCCTGCGCAACTGCTTGGCGACATGTGGGCCTTCTCGCTAGAGTACCGAAACTGGTGAGAGCACGGTGGTTTGCTGTGAGGTCCCGATACGAGCCTGCCATATGATGCAGGTGCAGTGTTTCTATGCATTCAGATAGAGGCGCCCCCGCAGCCGTATGTGATTTCTGCAAGCAGAGAAAGTAGTCTTGCAGTCTGTGGGGCTTTGGGAGGGGCAGGCAAAACCCCCGCCGTGCGTGTGTCCACGCAAGCAGGGGAGTGTAGCGAGTGACGGCGACTGCCAGTGCTGAGTCTTTCAGGAAATACGCGAACCAGCTGGCGCTAGCCTGCGCCAGCCTTTGAACCGGGGGCCGCGGCCCATAACGCGCATGGGCCCATATCCCCATGCACACACGCCACACGCCCCCTCCCGTCATAGCCACGCTACACGCCGAACGCAGCAAACCTCAGTTTTCGCCACCCCGTTGCGTTCGTCATGGAAGTTGCATTTTTGTGTTTAATGTGCGCTTCCTTGTGTACTGTCAGGACCAAGATGGATGGCGCGGGCGACCGCCCGGGTCAGCGCCTCCGCGCCAGCATGACGACCTACAACTCGGTGGTGCGTGCTACGCATGCTGTGCTTGCGCTTTTACCTGGTTCATGCTGTCCCAGCTATTAACGAAGTTGCATGATTGGCATGGTGTGATATGCCGTACTCGGCTGCTCCATGCCGCATTCGACGCCCGTCCCCCGCCGCACGCACAGATCTTCCTGACCGGCGGCTACACGTATGACGCGGTTGCACAGAAATGGGTCAGCACAAGCGGTGAGTTGCGAGCTTGTTGCGCATCGCTGGAAGAGTAATAAGCAGCATGCCACTCCATCTTGTGATCCCCTCCCCAGACGTGTACTACATGGACCTGCGCTTCGGCTTTGGCGCGCTGTGGACTAAGATTAAGGGTAACGCCCGGACCATTGCCAACGACGCCAACCCTGGTTGGCTGACGGAGGGCGCTGCCATCGACCTGCACAGCAAGCGTCTCATCGCGCCCAACAAGCAGGTGCGCATGCAGCTCACGAAGCATGCCCGCTCGTGCTCTGCACATCTAGAGGCGATGTGTTATCTCGCAGTGTGTGTCCTGCAAATACTGGTAGTACGCCGCCGCCGCTCACACATACACACATTCCCGACGTGCACAGATGCTGGTTTACGTGCCGCTGCCGGTGACGGTGGAGGTTGAAAAAGTGTACCTGAACCGCAACCGTTCCTTGGGTGGCGCCTCCTCCGGTGCAGTGGACGTAGGCCTGCTTGCAGGCATCACCAGCCAGCTGTACGACGGAGATTTGCTACTGCTGCCACAGGTGGGCGGCTGCCGTGCTGATAGTGGTGCCAGCGGGCAGACCTGGAACTGTGGAAGAGTACCTTGGGACCCATGCGCTTGTGTATGCATCCATCTGCAGACGGTGCCAATCCGCATCAACACCAACATTTCCGTTTCCCGCGCGGTCCTGCTGCACGGCCGCACTAACGTCGGCTCCAGGTAATTTGGTGTAGCCGCTTCTAAGATTGCGAACGCTCCGCTTTGGTTATTACCCAGACCACACCGCATCACGCCCTGCGCAATGCTAGGGTCAGACGATGCACCACGCCTCGATAGGTTTCCCAAAGGCCCTCCTCTCGCTGCTCGCGACCGCCCTCCCCTGCACGCCACCGTGCCGCCTGCTATGCTTCCTACTGCCCCGAGTCTGTGTCCGCTATGAAGCTCGTGTCACATGATAACCATTCCTTGCCAACCCTACCAAGCGGTACCCTTTCCTCCCACCTGCTCTTGCCGTCCCATGCCTGCCCTCCCCCAGTGGCCGCCGCCTGCTGTCGGCACAGGAGGAAGCTGAGCAGGGGCTCCTGGGTCTGACTGTACGCGAGGGCGGCGATGCCAGCAGCCCTCATCCTCATGGGCGCGTCCTGGTGGGGCGTGTGGCCCCAGGCCAGAGTGAGATGTCGGGTGCGCAGCTGCAGCAGATGCTGACGGCCCCAGACCCTTCCATGGTGCTGGAGAATGAGCAGCAGATGGATCAGCTGCTGGCGGAGAGCCGGGCCGCTGAGTACGTGGTGGCACGGCATGTGCGCCGTGCGCTGCAGCAGGTGCGCGAGTACGCCGGGCGTTAGGGGGCGGCCCGTCCAGCGGGTCAGGGGTTTACCGGACACGTGTAGGGTAGGTTCCGTCCTACGGTTTTGCGGATGCCCAGCACTCCGAAATATTTCACGGCTGCTGGCTCCCTTGGCCACCATTCATGTTGGCTGTAGGCCATGGCGGCCTCCCCTGGCGCGCCGCCTGCCCAGTCCCCAGCTGACATCGCCGCGGATATGCTGACCGTCAACCGCACGCTGGTCATATGCGAGAGCAACAGCACCTGGGTAGGTGCATGTGTACTAGCGCTTGGCGTCTGTCAGATCATGGCGGAGCCCAGCTCGTGGATTTTAAACCTTGCGACTGCATGGCCTTCTTACGCACTCTCTTCCTTTATGCCATACCCGCAGTTGGTCGATTCGTCTCCCACCTTCATCAACATCGAGTTCAGGAACTGCCACTTCTTGCTGAGTCGCTCCGCAGACGCCAATCCTGTCACCTTCATAAACTGTGAGCTGCCTCCCGGATCGCAGTGCTTGTGTGTGTAGCTGGTTTTCCTCGACCTTCCATCGGGCTTGAGCCCCCCGGGTCAGATGGGGGGGCTTGCGGCGCGTGCGGGTTTGGGCCAAAAAAAGACTGACGCAAACCGCAAAATATAAACACACTATTTGCTGTTATTTGCATCATAATCATGGCAGAAGGATGCCAGAGCCAAGAGCAACCGGGCGCGTCAATTTGGCTTTCATGGCCTAACAGGGATAGTTTATGAAAGAGCGCACCGTTGAATCTACGAAGTAATATTGAATGCTTAAATTGTCACGAGGAAATCAAACGGGGAATTGGCGACTTGCTCTGCGAGTGGATTTAGTCGCCGCGCCCGCACGCTCCAAAGCGGCCCTAGCCCACGGACTGTGAGGTACTTGGAGAATATCGACTGCGGTTGAGGGCCAGAGATCTGCTATGGACCTGTGACAAGGGGCCACCCGATCCTGCCCCACCCGGCCCAACGCTAGTAGATAGAGGAAGTCCTGAGCCCCGAGCTCGTGCATCGTAGGTATGCGGCCCTAGCAATGTCATGTGGTAGTCGCCGGGAACCCGGCCATTATGCAGCTGCGCAAGCCTTCTGCAACCTTGTCCTGACCATACGTGTTCCCCGGGGAAACAGGCATCTTCCGCAACACCGTCCTTCGGCCGGTCGTGGTGGTCACCACCGGTGCGGCAGTGGTGGTGCGCAAGAGCGCATTCCTGAACAACACCGCTGATGGCTTGGTGTATGACGATTGTTCGGGATGCGGCTCCGCCATCCACGTGTCGCCACGTGGCATCATCCAGGAGCTCTCGGACACGGTGTTCTTGGCAAACGGCAACAGGTGCGACGGCCGACGGATAGTTGCGCAGCGGGTACCAGGTGAGCTAGCTGGTACACCGCCATAACCAGAACGTACCAAGATCATCCGTTGACCCGCCTCCTTCTTCCCCTGTCTTGCTTCTACAGCCCATCACCAGCTAGCACTCCCGCAAACAGTGGGAGCACTCCTGTGGCGTCGGCCAATGGCGGGGCCATCTATATGGTTGGGCCCGGCGCCTGCCTCAGGCAGATCTCAAAAAGCTACTTTGCGGGCAACGGGCGTCGCGCCGGCACGCCTGGGGCTTTTAGCGGCGGTGAGTCCGCCAGGAGCGCTAACAGTGTCCTGTCCCTTGATTGAACCACGCACCGCCGCATGTGCGTTTCCGGTGCTGAACTCAGTCGCCCCGTGCGTGATTGCTGCGCTCAGGTGCTATCTTCACGCGCTACGCTGACGGCTGTGACATGAGCATCCACGCGTCTGTCTTCACTGACAACGTGGCTTCTGGGTCCGGCGGCGCGGTTTACATGAGCCCCATCCTCATCTCCAAGAACTACACCATAACGAACACCAGCTTTCAAGGCAACGTGAGTGCATGCACGGGTGAAATGCGGATGTGCTGCATCCTCTGGACCATCAGCTCTAGCAGTAATCGTCGCCATCGCTTGATGAATTGCAGGTTGCAAATGGCGACGGCGGCGCTATCTACGTCTC
Source organism: Chlamydomonas schloesseri (assembly GCA_016834595.1). Taxonomy (NCBI): domain Eukaryota; kingdom Viridiplantae; phylum Chlorophyta; class Chlorophyceae; order Chlamydomonadales; family Chlamydomonadaceae; genus Chlamydomonas; species Chlamydomonas schloesseri. Next base: position 818,752 of record JAEHOD010000003.1, read on the forward strand.
CAGCTTTGTGGGTGTGCTGAACCTCGCGTCCGTCACAATCCGCAACAACACGGCCAGCTCTCGTGGTGGAGGCGTTGCTCTGGAGGAGATCGCCACTGTCAACCTGGTCGGACTGGATCTGTCCGCCAACAGTGCATCCACCGGAGTGGTGAGCGTGCACTGGTCCGCGCCTGGACTCCATTCGGAGCGAGGGCCGTCAATATTGGGTCTGCGCAGTCGGAAGTCAGCGCCCACACCTACCTGTGCTCGCTACCTGTGTGACTAAACTGTGTTGTGCTTGTGCTGTCGGGGTAGGGCGGCGGCATGTCTGTGCGGCTGGGCACGGTGAGCTTGCAGAGCTCGGTCATCCGCGGAAACAAAGCTTTCTACGGCGGCGGCGTCGGTGGAGGCAACGGCCTGCGCCTGACCATGGCTGACGTCAATGTCACAGAGAACGCTGCCTCGCACGCGGGCGGCGTGGAGTGCTACCAGTGCACGTCCTTCGTGGCCACGAGGTAGGCCACGGGGACTGCCGGGCGGCGGCGGGGCTGCATGCATGTGCACTGGGGAAGCTTGCACATGAGCCCGTTTGATCTGGATGCGTCTCGCTCGTTCCTACCTGTGCGCAGGACACACTTTGTCAGCAACCTGGCGACATCGGCCGGTGGACTGAGCCTGATGCAAGTGGAGCAGGGTGGCGAGCTGAGCGACTGTGGCTTCGTGTCCAATGTGGGCCGGCCTACCAACACCGCAAAACTGTCAGAGGCTAGCTGCAGCCGCGACACTCTGGGCGGCGGTGAGTGGGGGCGGCCGTGTCGAGACCCCGGGACCCTCGCTTGTCAACCCAGAAAAGGGCGTGAGCTGGCCTGGTCAGTGCACACAAGGGTGAGACCAGGACAAGGGGAGGGCGCGTGTAACACCTAAACCATGGTACCAAAGACAAATGTGCCCAAACAGCGTGAGCGCAGCCAGCGAGCGATGTTGATGTTATTTACGGGCAATGTTTGCTTTGCATATGTGGCTGGCCGGCAATCAAGCGACGCGATTTGCCGCTACCCGTACGTTGACGATACCATCATCCATTCATCCTGTTTGTTCAGGCGGCGCCGTGTGTGTGATCTTGCGTAAGCCGGTGACTATCCGTGGCGGCGCCATGTCCAACAACACCGCGGTGTCTGGCGGGGTAAGGCGGGGCTGCCGGCCTCAATTAATGAACAGCTGCGCGGCTGCGACGGTAGTGCCACCCTCATGCCCCCATCCATTCGTTACGTGTGCGTGCCTCTCCGCTTGCACGTGTGCACTCGCTCCACACTGCTGGCTGTTCCACCACAGGGCCTGTACGTCCAGCAGCGCTGCATCCTAGGAGAGGACGAAGCCGGCTGCGGCGCCCTGGCCGTGACCGGCGTCTCATTCCGCGACAATGTAGCGCTCGGAGGGGGCGGCGGCGTGCTGTTCCAATCCTGGCACAATCTGACCAGCGTGACCTGCGCCGGCGCCAACACGCAGCTGCAGCCCCAGCAGCTGGCCGCTGGCTGCAGGTATGTACACTGCTGTGTGCGTGTGCTGCATGAGCATGGGCGGGCGCCTCCGTCCTACCGCTGATGGCGCTGCTTAGCTTGCTAACCCTAAGCTACTGTGCCCATGCGTGACGTGCGCGGCTGTGTTTGTACATGCTGTAGTGAGTGGCAGAACAACACGGCGCGGTACGGACCCAACGCAGCCACAAACGCCTACTACATCCAGCCAGCCACCACCTCGATGCGCCAGTACCGCTCCAACGACAAGCTGAACATGGTGAGCACAGCTAGCGCTACTAGCGCTAGCTAGCAGGGGCAGTAGTTCCTGCTGGTCGTTAGTGCACGCGCGGTGCTAAAGAAGCGCTTACTTCCCTCATTGCTTGTGTGCTTTCCCTCTGCAGACGGTCGTGGTGCTTGACTTCCACAACCAAACCATTATTGGTGAGTGCTGCCACCGGTCGGCCCATCCATGTATACCTGCTGCCACCCTCCGCACTGAAGCAGTGCAGCGCTGCCTACAGTGAATCACTCAATCGGCACCACTTCTCTCAATCTGCTTCTGCAGACGCGTCACGTGAAGCGAGCACCAACCTGGAGATGGTTTACAACCCCGTGTCAAAGATCAACCCGTTCAACACATCCGCACCCCTGCTGACCGGCAACAGCATCACCGCTGCTGCGGGTGTAGGCATCTTTGGCGAGTCGCTGCGCATTAGTGTGAGTTGCAAAGGCGTGCACCACTAGTCTAGGAGGCCATGCTATCTTTACTTTATCCAAGCACTCGCTCGCGAGCTGCTGTTCTCACTATTGCATGATGGGGTGTCGATTGACCTGGTGATGCCGCGCCCACAGGCGGTTCCAAGCAACTACAGCATGCTGCTGACTGCGCCCAAGACCTTCCAGTCATTGGCCCCTGTGGAGGTCACGTTGGAAGTGAGTTCGCACGCGCAAATGGTTGGCATCTACTTAAGGAAAACTAAACTCCCCTGTACTGATTCAGTAGTATGATTGTTCGCGCCACAATCAGTCACGCGGCAATTATCCTCACCCGCCCTGCATGACTGATGCAGGTACGCGAGTGCTACCGCGGCGAGGTGACCAACAGCAAAAAGGACGCCTGGTAAGCTGGGTGTTCCGAGTCTCATATTCACTATTCAACACTGAATACCGTCCTGCGCCGTTTGTCCCGGTACGCAGCTACCCATGCGAGCCCGGCAAATTCTCTATCAACCCTCAAAACTTCACCTGTGACGCCTGCCCCGACAATGCCAACGTGAGTCGTGCAACAGTACGGTATGGGGGTTGGGACCTGGCGGTCACCGGCGGCCCAGCAGCACTTCGCCCCGCGATGCGCATGCCCACCGCTGTCTGTTCCTCTGCGTGCGTGCATGCATGCATGCATGCATGCATGGGGGATGCAATTGCTCGCAGTCCGCCCGCATCAGTAACGATTGATAGGGCTTTCTTAGTAGCGATAGAACTCGCGGTAACTGAGACTGTCACGTCCCCATCCACTTGCGTGTATGGACACAGTGCACTGTGCTGGGCTACCCCTGGGTGACGCTGCCTGAGGACGGCTACTGGAAGAGCGGCCCCTACAGCCCCAACATGGTCGAGGTGCGCGCGTGGGCGGATACCGGTAGCTAGCCTTGCGCGGGCCTGTCTGTCTTTTTACCTGCCTGCCTGCCTGCCTGCCTGCTTGCGGGGCAGTGGCTGGTGGCATACGGTTGGAACTGCAATTTATTGCCTGGCATGCTCGCGTACGTGGAAAGGCCGTGGCGCTTGCCATGTTTGACAATTCTTGCACTGCATACCTACCCGCAGTGTGCCGTGGAGGACGCCTGCAAGGGTACTGACACGTGGGACCGCCAGGTGCGTGGCAGGAGCATGGCGGGCGGCTCCCGGTATGAAGGAGGGCGGGCCGCTTGCCGGGGCGAGGTGACGTGCCTTGGAACGGTGATAATGGTCCACTACTTGAACGTTCCCCACTTTTACAACATCCTTATCATTAGGCAAACCTGACCGCCTACATGATGAGGCTGGGCAACAACTACGGCGCCGACTACAACGTGTCCGAGTTCTGGGCCCTGCAGTGGTGAGTGAGTGGAATGTTGAGGAGTTTCGTAACTGGGCGGCCATGCGTAGCAGGTGTTTGAATGAATACTTTGACCATGGCGTTCCATCACCATGATTGTATGCAGTTCTTACGGCTACTACGGCAACCTATGTGGCCGTTGCATTGCGGGCTGGGGGCAAAAGACGAACGGCGAGTGCGGCCAGTGCGCCAGCCGTGCCGTCAACATCGTGTACTACATCCTTTCGAACTTCGTAAACATCATCATCATTGCGTGAGTGGCGCGGCAGGGACTGGGTCGCGCTTCCCGCTTGCATGGAACTTCCTGTGTTCACACAATCCATAGTTCGCGCGCTGTTGGGGCTACTGAGGTTGATGGGCAGGCCTGAAATGCATTACATCTGCGTGCTTGGTCTTCGCTTCACACCAACAGGCTGACGGTCATGTCTCAGCTGCCGGAGTCGGTGACTGCACAGAAGGTGCGGATGCGCAACACATGCAACGCTGTCACGTCCAACCTGGCGATCGTGCCAAGCGAGCTAGCTGCCCAGGCTACCCTGTGCCACGCCCGTGCACACAAGCAATGCCACATCCCGGCCCCAAGCGAGCTGACCAGTCCATAGGCCTTGTTGCCCAGGATCACGTTAGGCGCAGTTGGCTGGGCACCACAACTTGCCGGAGTTTGGGGAAGGTAGAGGCCCACAAGGCCTACGTAGCCATGTCGTCCCCTGCGTCATACCAGCAGTGCCTTGGCAACGAGCCTAGCATGGTCCCAGTCCAGTCTACATGTATGTCATGTCCACCTCTTTTCCGTTCCATGTTAACCTGTGCAGCGCCAAAAGCGCATCGCGGACTACATCGCACACAAGCACCTGCACGACGCCGACGCGGCGGCGGAGCACCCGCTGCAACACTTGACGGATGCTGAGCGCGTCAATACCATCGGCCGCGCCGGCGGCAAGGGCTCGGAGGCCCCTGACGCCGGCGAAAAGCTGGGTGTGGCTGCCAGCATGGCCCGCGGCGGTGGCGACAAGCCGGGCGCGGCGGAGGACGAGCACAGCCACTTGGACTTCCACATGGAGGTCGAGGCGGAGGGGGCCGAGGCGTCGGACGACAATGTGGACCCGGAGGCGGAGGAGGGCCCCTACAAGGGCGGCAACTACGCCATTGTGTGGAAGGTAGGCGAGTGTGGGCGTACGCTTACAGCGACAGGACTCGGCTCAGGGAGGTGCAGCGTGCGCGGCTGGATGGTGAAAGGACGAAATGGCCGGACAGTACCGCGTGTGTCACCTGCGCCATTTCAGTGGCTGAAGTGCGGCTGTCCTGCTGCCGCAGATCCTGATTTCTTACCTGCAAGTAACGGCCATGGTTCGCAAGATCGCGTTTGTGTGGCCCAGCTTCATCATGGGTCTGCTGGCGTCCGCCAAGCAGGTGCGTGCGAGCTTGCACACAACTGACTTGCATGTGACAGCGCCGAGGCCAGGGTGATTCGTGCTACCGTCTCGCACAACACTGCCACAAACACCGCGTTCCAACTTCCAACCCTCCCTCCGGACGTGCAGGTCGCCAACACCGCCACAACCATCGTTTCCGTGGACTGCTGCCTGGTGGAGGACTCTACGCCCATCAGCATCCAGGTGGGGGGCGGGTGTGTGTACGGATTGGCGCGCGTCTTTGCCCACTGCTGTACTGCACGTTGCAGCGGGCCCCGACCGCGCTGAGGCCCAATGCTCCTGGCCGCCCAAGGGCTCGCACCGATCACGCACGTGAATCCTGCCTTCGAAATGTGCTGCATCTCTGGCCGCAGCGAACCCTCATCACCATCTTCACGCCCTTTGTGATCTTGGGCCTGGCCACGATCACCTGGCTGTTGGTGTTCTGGTGGAAGCGGCGGAAGGTCCCCACCCTGCCCTTCATGCTGTGAGTCGGGAGAGGGAAGAGGGCCGAGGGCGGGCAGTCTTGCTTGCGCTGGCGTGTTCCTCATTCAACAGGCTGCCACTGTGCGCAGCTGCTTGCGTGTGTGTAATGTCGGTGTGCGCATACCATGGCACCCACAGGTGGGCGGGGCCGCGCCTGGTGATTACCGTAATTGCCATCATCTTCAATGCCTACCCAGGTGGGCATGGGCAGATGGGTCAAGGGGCCGACATGGGCAGCCAGTAGCCGCAATGGCCATAGGCTTGCAGTTACCATTTACCCGATGCGAGGTCGCGCGCCACGCTATCTGCTGTGTGCCTGCCCGGCTGACGAACGTGCTCACCGACACCCATCTTTCCCCGTGCATGCAACCCCCACCGACCGCACAGACCTGGTCACGGCCTTTGTGGAGCTGTTTTCGTGCCAGCAGATTGATGACCCCGATGCCACCGACTATGCGCCCGTGCTGCACGCGCAGTGAGTGGACAGCTGCAGGACATGCGAGCAGCCAGGGCTGGTAGATAATTCGCCATGTCGTTGTCGCGCTTCTTGCTCAGAATTTGTACGCGTGTCACGCCTTCTCTGCTGCAGGGGTTCTTACTGGGGCTCGGACCCCAACCTCGAGGTGCGCAATGCATACATGGTGTAATTCCGATGATGCGTGGAGCCGCTGCGATGTTGCATGGCTCCCGCCCTTCCACCTGTTGACGCTGCTGCTACCGCATGGGCACCTCCCCTTTCGCGTCTCCGCAGTGCTACGTCAACCCGCACCTGTGGCTCGCGATGGCCATCGGCATTCCCGGCATTGTGCTGTTTGCGGTGGGCTGCCCGCTGTTCTCATACTACTGGCTCAGGTGCGCGCCGGGGCCAGGGGCAGCAGGCTGTTGGCGCGTGGTTGCGCCCCGCCCCCCCCCCCAAGTGGCAGCACACGCAGTGGCCTGTTCGCCGTGACCCGCTGCAAGCGGCCTTGAAGCATGTGCTCCACTCCACCCGCCCCCTCAGGCGCCACAAGAAGCTGCTGTACGGGTCGACCAAGCGTGCCAAGAACTTTGCCATCGCCTACGCATTCATGTGAGCGGTTTAAGGCACTCTACAATATTGTATTGTGCATGGCCTTGATCCGCGCATGCAAGCCATGTATGTGCGGCCAGAGCTTTTAACGTGCGAGCTGCTGTCTTTGTTGCTGTCCTGACACAGGTATGAGGACTACTCGGAGCGTGCCTACTTCTGGGACAGCATGAGTGAGTGCGCCTGGTCTCTTGCGCTTGCTGCACATGTTGCCATTGGATCATCCGCCCCACCGCTTCCTTCTGCCAAGATACCCTTCGCCCAACGCTCCCTGACGAACGCTGTTGCTCCTGCCGCGCCGTACAGTTATGCTCCGCAAGTTGGCGGTGGTCATTGTGATCACCTTCCTGGAGCCCATCAGCCCGCAGCTGCAGATCCTGACGGCGCTGGGGGTCATCATCATCGCCCTGGTGGCGCAGGTGGGTGGGGCTGGCCGGGGCCGGAGGGTGGCGGGAGGGCCGGGACGTGGGAGAAAAGGTGCGGGAGCTGCCGCCCACTTGGTAGTAGCGTGTCTGCGGCACACGTGTGGCTCCAGGCCCCACGAAAACACTGTAGATCCAAGACTTTTCTGGTCGCGGCGTGCGTGTGTGCGGCACACGTTGGCCAGCCGGTCAATTGTCGCGCACTCCCGGTGCTCGCGTGTTCTAACCGACTCGCTCACTGCTGTTTGCCGCGCGGCCCCCGTATGTATGTACATTCATGCGTACTTGCAGATGCTGGTGCACCCTTACAAGAACGCGCGCATGAACTACATGGAGCGGCTCAGCCTGTGGGCCACCATGACCATGCTGTACTGCGCGCTCTACTTCTCATCGGGGGATGTGCCGCAGGCAGCCAAGGTACGCGCGTGGCGGCTGGGGGTGGGGGCCATGGCTTGATTCGGGCCGGCGTGTCGTGCCGCCACAGCGGCTAGCATGCTAGCCACCCTGCCGAGAGCTGACGTAAGGTGTGCCCCTGCTACCCGCAGACCGTCATTGGCGCCGTCCTGCTGCTCTTCAACATCGTGGTGGTGGCGTACTTCGTACTGCAATACGTGTACGAGTACATTCTGGGTGAGTCGTGGCGTAGTACAGCTCCTATTGATTGGGGCTCCGTCATGTTTGCGCTTAGCCGAGTATGGGCCCATCCGCCGCGAGAAGTGGCTGACGCGCCACGGCACGTCGTGCCCCCATGCTGTGTGACCCCCCGCCTCACCACCTCCTGCCCCAATCAGGCTGGCTGTACCTGATGGATGAGAAGAACGACAACGATGGCAACTTCACCTGGGAGGACGTGCACACCTTCCTGCGGGACGACCACCCCAAGTTCTACAGCAACTGTGCGGGGTGCATCAGCTGCGTCCAGTCATGCTGCCTGTAGGTGTCTCCTCAACCTTGCATCCTAACACATATTCACAATAGCACGTACGGCACCTACAACAAAGTCACCTGCCCCCCGCATTTCCCCACCAAGTTCTGATGGCCAGTGAAGGTGTTTCTGACATGGACTTCCAATCCACGCCACACACAGGAGCATCTACCACTGCTTCCTGCCATGCTACGCCCGCTGGCGCGCCTTCACCGGCGACGCGCCGCCCGGCACGCCCGAGGACGCCCTGGGCCGCCTGCCCACGGTGCGCCACTTCAATGCCGCCGCGTCGGCGCGCTACTCGGTGGGCAGCCGGCAGGGTAGCGCCATTGGTGCGCACTACAGCGGCACCCACAGCCGCCAGGGCAGCGGCACCGGGCGCCTGCACCCCGCCGGCAAATCGGCGGCCTTACACACCAGCAGCCAGCCGCCGCTCAGCGCACCCGACCAGCAGCTCATGCAGTCGGTGCCGTCCTTGGGCACCGGTATCGGCTCGCACCGCCTGTCCCGCGCCTCCCGTGGCACATCGGGCGGCGGCGCCCACCAGCCGCAGATGGCGCAGCAGTGGGGCGCGGCGGCGGCGGCGGCGCTGGGCAGCGCGCCGCCGAGCGGCATGCTGGCGGAGCAGCTGCCGGGCACTGACAGTGGCATTGTGGCGATGATCGTGGAGCCCGGCGGCTCGATGGATGCGCCTGTTGGCTTACTCTCTGCTGGCTCGGGGCGTGCCAGTGAGGGCGGTGCATCCGGTCGTCCACCCCTGCCGCCGCGTCCAATCGCGCTTCCTGCTCCGGCACCTGCGCCCACGGCGCCTGCTCCGGCACCAGCGCCGCTGGCACAGCTGCAGTCCTCTGGCGAAGTGGACGCGTCTGGTGTGGTGGTGCACGTTGACACGTAAGAGTTGGAAACACTCAGCTTCGGACCGGATGACAGCAAACGCAGCGGCACGTGTCAAGCTCTTTGGTTGAGGGTATTCTGGTTTTGGGGGATTTTCTTTCTGCGGGAAGCTTATTGGCGCTTGGCTTGTGAGCAGCGCTCACCTCCCGTACATTCAACAAAGTGGGCTTGCTTCATGATTCTCTTGATATCTCCTTTGAAGAAATATTCCGCCGGGACTGTACTCCAGCGTCAGGCTACGGCAGGCGGTTGGGCATGTATAAGTTGCCGCCTGCACAAGAGGGTGTCTGCATAACGCGCGCATGTTAGGGCCCTACAGCAGGACTAGGTATTCAGCAGGTGATGAGCAGCTATCATTCATCTGATGGATCCTCGAGGGGCAGCATGCCATTTTGTGAGCGGCGCGGAATGAGTTAGGCGTTGTCGAAGACGCCCGTCTATTTTGTATGCCGGATGAAGAATATGGAACGCAGAGATGCGTCTAATATAGTAACGTGTCAATTCAGCTTGGAAGGCAGAGTTGTCGGGATGAGTGGGTGTTTGCGTGTTTGCGGTGTGGCGGGGGTCTTTTGTGACTGGTCACCAACGCGTTGCATGCTGCTGTTGTTCCCCACCCCTTGCTCACAATAGATTTTCACGCGTCAATTGATGCCGTTCGCAAAGCGCTTATTACACGGATAGGAGCAACGAAGCCGTGTGAGGACGCCGCGTTGGCGAGAGGCATGCATGGCCTACCGCGGGGGCACTGATCGCACCCGTGTAGGGCACTGTAAGGTGATGCCGGTGCGTTAAAGTCAGCGGTGCAGCCGGGCAGCGGGCCGCTTCACCCACACTCGCCCGCCGGTGCTATAGCCGTGCCTCCCGCACCACCTTCTTCGTGTCATACGACCACAGCCACCCCAGCGGCAGGCCGCCGGTAACGCCCACGAAGGCACGCAGCAGCGCGTTGCGCACAGCGATAAACAGGGGGCTGTCCAGGCCCGACACCTCGCCACCCTTGCGCGTGTCGCCCAACAGGGCGGCGGCACGCGGCACCCGCAGCCGCTGGTAGAGCTGCAGCGCCGCCGGCACGTCGCCTCGAAACCTGCATGCATGGGATTGAGGGGCGGCAAGCATGCACGGGATGAGAGGCATGCGGAAATGCCGCGGCGAGGCCAATATGGGGAAGGGCGGGGGAGTGGCAGCCCCGGCCGCAGTTAAAAATCGAGGCAGGGGCGGAACGGACCCCAAATCAGCTCCATTGGTGACGGGCAGGGGTGACTGGGGCCCCCAGTATCCTCGCCATCTACGCCGCGGTGCTTGCCAGGGGTGGATGCAGTACGTAGGCCTGTAGCCCAACACCAAACGCCTAGTAGTCTTCCAATGGGTTGGAGGCGCGCAGCCGCCCAGCAGGCGGCGCACGGCTCCCGGCCTCCCGCACTCGCCGCCGCTGCGCCTCACCGCCTGATGCACTCCACCAGCACGCCCGCGTCCTCCAGCGCCTTGTTGCCACCCTGCCCCAGGTTGGGCGGGATGGGGCTGGCGGCGTCGCCCGCTAGCGTCACCACGCCGCGCACCCAGCTGGACACTGGCGGCCGGTCGTAGATGCCCACCTGGGCACCAAGCGTCAGCAGTCCCACGGGTCCGAAACGCGTGGATCGAAATGGATTGGCCAGCATGGATTCATGCGGCCAGGTGGGCACGCCGTAGCAACCAGGCTAGTACGGCATACAGCTGTCAGGGCAGTCAGGCGCACGCGTGCGGGCCTGCTAGCTGCTGGCTCACCCGCATCATGATGTCGACATCCCGCTGAACCAGCTGCTCCACCAGCGTCCAGCCCCTGCAGTAAAAAGGGCGTTTGTGGAATCAGGCCCCTGAGAACGATGCCGTGCTTCTACGGTCGGCCCATGAAGTAGACGACGGCTGCCGTCACCAAACACCTGCAACACTAGCTCGCTCCTCTGTGCAAACCAGGATGAAGAACCCCCAGCGGCTCACTTGAACTCCTCCAGCAGCTCCCTCCGCACCGCCTCCTGCTCCTGCGGTGTCTTGACGGCGCCCCAAGAGTCCCGGCTCTCTGGCCGCCTGTGCAGCACATGCCGCACTGCATATGGCATGCGGACGCGCACACCAAACAGAGCTACGGGCAGGCCCCGCCACCCCCATCGGGCAACGCCCCCACCGCTCATACTTGCAAGGCATCCAGATGCTGCTGGCCATGACCCGTCACCCACCCACCTGCGCGACGCAAACCACATGACCTCGGGGCCCACGCCGTAGGTGCCAAACTGCCTTGGCCCCGTGCCCAGGATGAGGTTGAGGCCGCTGGGCGGCACCAGGTCCTCATTGCGGCCCCGGGTGATGCAGATGACCTCCTCCGTGCCCGTGTAGCTGCGGGTAGATTTGGGGACATGCACACAAAACACCGACACAAGAACACCAGGAGCGAGCCATTGCATGCAAGCTACCGCAAGTAAAGCCGCCACACATGTGTGGAAGGGTAGCATTTGGACCGTGCGGTGTGTGCACCTGGGTGGCGGCTCGTCGGCGCCGCGCACTGCCGCCCGCACCCGCGACCGGATGCCGTCGCAGCCCACCACCAGGTCCGCTGTGAAGGAGGCGCCATTCTCAAACACCAGCGTGGCGGGGCGCGGGCCAGCAGCAGATGAAGCGACTGATGAAGTTGACGATGATGAGCCTGTGGCGGCGGCGGCGGAGGCCGCCGCTTCACCGCAGTCCAGGGACACTGCGCGGCAGGTTCAGTTGGCGTTGTGCGTGAGTGGGAAGCCCAATGGACACTGAACGCGACGGAAGAGCCAGTGCGGCATGGCTTGCGCGCAGGTAGGTTGGATTCTGCATCCTTGCCTGCGGCCGGTACCCACTCACCCAGCCGGTGCCCGGTGTGGATCGTGACGCCCGGCTCCCGCCTGGCCGCCTCCAGCAGCGCCGCCCTCAGACGGTAGCGCCGGAAGCCAACTGCGGGGTGGCCGTAGCGCTCACGCGACCTGCGGCCAACACATTATGCACCGGCCGCAACACGGGTGCGCGGTGCGATTCGGGTCAGCAGCGCGTGCTACTCCCTTCCGCCACGCCCTGCACGCCACCTTCCAGCAGCAGCAGCAACAGCAGCAGCAGCCGTAGCCACGAGCCGTCGACTCCTGAGCCCCTGGCATAAACGGCGGCCCCGGCTCACCCGTCCGCACCTACCGCTGCTTGAAGGACACAATGGTCTCCCCCTCCGAGCCCAGCAGGTTGAAGTCCAGCAGCTCCTCGCCCACCTGGCCCGCCAGCTGCTCCGTCAGACCCAGGCGCGACAGCACACGCATGCCGTTGGGAGCCAGGCTGATGCCACCGCCCGCCTGGGTGGGAGGCGGCAGGGGGAAAGGGGAGGGAAGGGGGCGCGGGTGCAGTGGTGAGTGAGCGGGGGCACTGGGGAGTGGTGTGCCGTGCTCACGGCCGTGCTGGGTTCCCCTTTCGGGCGCAGGCCCTTTATTTATGTAATAAGCGCCACCGCGACTCAGGATCCGCCAACTACCCTGCGTGTGCAGCAGTTTGAGCCGGACATGCGCGTACCCGATCCTCGACGTCATCCCGCTGCTCGAACAGATGCACGTCGATGCCTGACGGTAGAACCGCAGGGTTGCCGCCCAGCTCGCGCGCCAACAACGCGGCAAGTGTAGGACCGCAAATGCCACCACCGACTACTGCAACCCGAAGGGGATGCGACGCTTCGGTAACTCGAGCGGAGCGCTGCGAAGTTTTTGATACGCAGGATTGCCACCTTTGGTTCACGCGCAGAGAGGCAGACCGCGTGCGCAGAATATTTACATGCCAGTTATCTTTGATGACTTGCATGGCTAGCCAAGCACAAGCTGCCGCACTGCCCTTAAAAATTATTGTAACTCAGTTGTGCACGGAGTCGTCAACCTAAACTATAAATAAGTTAGCGATATGCACTTCGTACATAAATGCAGTTGCTGACAGATAACTACGCGATCACAATGTCGCCATCAACTGCTCTAGAACACACGCTGTCATGCCTCCTGCACCCCTCTGCCAGCCTGTCCCCCCCCCCCCTCCCACGCCACACCCCACACCCCACACGCACCGCCCCCCGCCAACCCGCACACGCACGCCTGCCCCCCTTCATGACACTCACGGAAGAATCAGTCTAAGCTTCATCACAGGGACATGAACGCGTTACTTGTTCATTCAATTACCATTGCATGATCACACTATTCCGTACAGGCGGGCATCTCGCGACAGCAGTCGCCTCTATGCCAGGCGCTGCTGCCGGCTACTGCTGCTGCTACTGCTGCTGTTGTCCGGCAGCACCCTGAACTCCGCCATCATACCCGCCATGTAGTCGTGGTGCACATCGCAGAACATGAGCCAGTTGCCGGGAGCGCCTACAGCAGCCACACCACACGTTGGGACGTTGGGGGCAGCAGGGTAAGATGTTGGCACGACCGCGTTAACGGGCAGCGCATTAAGTACTGTCGCTCGGTCGGGCGACGCGGCACGTGGCACGTGGCGTCCGGCAGGCACACTCCCGCCGCTTCACGTAGCCCGGGTGCCTGTCATGCCCTTGCGCACACTACACGCCACCGACGCCGGCCACTCACCGGCTCGCATGTCGGCGGTGCGGATGGTGGCGGGCATGAGCGAGGCGAGCGTGCTCCAGCCGAAGCGGTCCACCTGCAACCGGCGGGCAACAGCGGCCTCATCACACCGCTGGCCGCTCAGCATATTGATGATCTTATACGCGATCCTAGTGCGCGCTGTGCAAATCGCACCCGTCACCCACCGTCCGCGCCCGCGCCCTGCCCGCACACCGCCGACATCCCCCCCCCTTCCCTGCACTCGCACCTGCGTGTCGTGGTTGGTGAAGTAGGGGGAGTGGAACTCGCTCTCGCTGCCGTAGGCCATGAGCACCCACCGCACCAGTGACCCGGTGGGGAAGGCGGGCCGGGGCAGGTTGCAGTACACGTAGCCGTTGATGGCGTGCATGCGGTTGGTCTCCTGCGGCGGGAACGGGGTGGGAGGGGAAGCCAGGAAGGGGGCCAGGCGTCGGCGGGGTTTCGATGCTGCCGGCGGGCCGATTCACGATCAACCGCTTGGGATGAACGACGGCGGGTGGGCATTGAGGCATCGATGGCTGCCCCTTTTTTTAACATGGTGGTGAGATACGCACCATGAAGTCTGCCGGCTCCATGGCCATGCCGCCGCTGCCGCCGCCGCTCATGTTCATGCCACTGCCGCTACCGCTCATGCCGCTGCCGCTGCCTCCCCCGGGCATGTGGGTGCTGTGCTCGTCCTGGTGCGCCGCGGTGTTGGTGGTGCCGTGCTCACTGTGCCCATCCTGTGCGCGCAAGGGGCCAGCACGCGCACCCACCATGTCAAATGCCTACCTCACAGCACATGATCTTCCAGATAGTGTCCCAACAGTCCAATACGCGCCTCTGTGCCCAAGCCTACCCCCACGGCCCCACCCGCACGTGCCTTAATTGTGCCCATGGCTGTGAGGTTGACGCCAGCCGCCTTGGCGTTCACGGCCAGGTAGGGGCTGGCGTTCTCGTCCATGACCTGTATGGGCCAGGCGAACACATAGACAGGCAAATACAGCGGCGACACGCAGTGCACAGGAGGTCACAACGACATGGTCGGGGCCCATCCACCAGCACAGAGAAGGACGGCCGTGACTGGGGGCTTGCGGCTTTTGCCCATATGATGCGCCTTTCAGCTCTGGCCTCAATAGCAAGCCGCCGCCACCTCCATTCCCGCCCACTACCCCACCCGGACACCTGGAAGTACAGGGGCACTAGGAAATCGACACCGCCCGGCAGCGGCGCCGCGCCCGGCCCCACAGGCGGCTGCAGCTCGCCGCGGCCCGCCACCACCAGCGCCCCCACCAGGCCCAGGTTGGGCGCCGAGGCCACATCCACGCTGCTGGTGTAGCCGTATGCGACCGTGCTGACGTCGTCTGCGGAGTGCCGGAGAGTTGGGAAGCAACCGGAATCAGGCATCAAGTGTCACCCCCAGCATACCACCAAGGTGCAGTCACTGCTGCTGAATGGGTGGGTATGGCAGGCAGGGTCGGGTGTCACTGCGCTTGACTGTGCGCTGCGTCTCACCGAGGCCCGGTCCGGCAGTGTCGGGCACGATCCAGCGGTACACGCAATGGCCGCCCGCTGCCACCGGCGCGCCGCCCTCGCACTCGGCGTCCGAACCGTCTTCCACTAGGCCGCCGCCGGGCGCGAGGTTGACGGGGTAGTGCGGCAGGTCGGTCAGCGCGTTGCGGAAGTGGACCTCCAGGCGGTCGCCCACCTGGTGAGCGGTGAGTGGTGACACAGCGAGCGGTGGCAGCGATATTGCATAATTGCGGCAGGGACTAAGGTGCAACGGAAGCTTTGATATACGGGTTCCTTGATGGAGAGCAGGCGGATGCGATGGCAGGGACACTGACACCAGCAGCGCGCTGCCATAAAAACGTTGGGCTAGCCCGAGGCCTCACGCGCACGCGCGTGCCCTTCACAGCGCACACGCACCTCGGCAACGACCAGCGGCCCCACCAGGCCGGTATAGTCAGGTCCAGGCTTGCGCACTGTGAACGACTCGTCCGTGTACTCCCTGTGGCGTGCCAGGGGAGGGGCAAGATTGGGGGACAGTTACGAGGGCGTGTCCGCGGTATGTGCTATGGGCCTATGGCAACGCCCGCAAACCACGCTCGCACCAAGGCAGATCGCCCCATCGCAAGCCTCTCCTGCGGGCACTCGCTATGCCCAACCTGGCGCCAAGCGCCTGCCTACCTGTACACGGCCTTGCGGTACTTGGAGCCGATGCTGGCGCTGCTCTTTAGCAGGTAGGGTGCAGACTTGCCGGACAGGTCCGTCTCGGTGCACCTGAGCGCCCGGGCGAAAACGAGCGCAAGGTTACACTCTCAATGGCATGCTGGAGGGCAAACTCAACCCGCCAAAATCGCAGAGCGAGTGCCTGCGGAGGCGTCAATCCGCGCAGCAAGGTGGAGTTGCGGCACCCAATGCCCTCCAGGCCATCAGGTCATCAGCGCTCTGGCCGCGCCGTGTGACCACGCACGCACTTTTGGTAGCCGGCGGGGGCGTAGTCCCACTCCAGGGGCTCGGCCTGGATGAAGTAGGCGCGCGTGACGCCCGTGAGCGGCGTGCCGGCGGCCGGCTGCGGCTGCTGCTGGGGGTCGGCCTGGGGGTCGGCGGGCTTGGGCAGCACTGTGTATCGCGCCCGCATGCCGGCGTTGATGTGGTGCGCCATGCGGCACTGCAGCTCGTAGTTGCCTGCCGGGTGGTGGTGGTGGTCGTGTGTGTGGGGGGGGGGGGGTCGTGCATTCCAGAAACCAAAAGCGAAACGACCAAGAGAACCCGAACCAGCCAGCCCAGCCCGTGTGGGGTGGGGGGGGTCGTGCATTCCAGAACCAAAGCGACCATTGCAACCCACACAACCAGAACCAGGGGGCAGGGGGGCAGGCGGCACGGTGCCGGGATGCGGGCAGCGAGAGCGGGAGGCAAGCAGACAGGCACGGGCGGGGGCCGGGTGTCGGCAAGCGCATTTCGCCAGGTTTCATCCATTTTACACACACGGTCTACCCGCCCTAGATAGGCAGCCGCCTCGCGCCCACCTGGCGCCGTGAAGGCCACGTCGGCGCTGATCATGCCGCCAGGGCTGACCTGCACCGCGTCGCTGTGATGGCGGTTGTAGTCGAAGCGGGGGCCGCCCAGGTGCACCGAGTGCGTGTCCTCCACGCTGCCGAACGACATGATGTGCAGCCGCACCCGCTCGCCCACCTGCATGCGTCGTTGTGTGCGAGTGCCGTACCCGCCCGGTGACGGAATGCTCATGCTGGCCCGAACCCGGAGAAAAGCGATTGCAATACCCCGTGGCGCATCCGATCGGCGCAGCGGACAGCGGCCACGTCACTGCCTGCCTGGGGCTTTGTCTGGAAGCGCAGCGGCGGCGCGCAAACGCACCGTGAAGTTGAGGTGGGGCAGGTTGCAGTACATGAAGCCGTTGATGGAGTGCTTGAGCATGTGGGCCTGCGGTGGTGTTGGTGTTGGTGGTGTTGGTGTTGTTGTTGTTGTTGGTGGTGGTGGTGCAGGAGCGTGGCGCAGCCGTGCAGCGGGATTAGCTAGTCCGAAAGAGACATGCCATGGCCCACACGGATGGGCGAGTGGCTGCGCAAGTTTGCGCGTGGCCCCCACACCGGCACACCTGGAAGTCAGGGTCTGCAGTGGTGCGGCTGAGTGCGGCCGGGTTGGAGGCGGCGGAGGGGTCGGCCGTCTGCAGGTTGGCCTGAGGCGAGGTGGGAAGAGATTCAATATGGTGCATGTGGAAAGTGGGCTCGTACTGTGAGACGCAGACGAGGTGCAGGTACGTAGCACCGCTTGCCAGCCACAACCGCCAAGTTGCTCTCTGCCCTCCCACCTTGAAGTTGGAGGAGGCTGTCTCGTTGGTGACGGTCATGAGGATGACCAGCTCCCGGTCCACATCCACCGGCGTCAGGTTGATGGCGCTGCGGGCCATGCCTGCATGCGCGCTCGTATGTGTTAGAGATCACAAGGGAGAGAACAGCAGACATAGGACAATGCTCCTATGTGTGTGTTAGAGATCACAACGGAGAGAACTATGAAAGACTTGTGCGTGCAAAGGGACAGGAACGCCAAGCAGGGAATGCAACGCAACGCAACGTGTGTGTGTTAGAAAAGCACAAGGAGAGGAACGTGTGTGTGTGTGTTAGAAAAGCACAAGGACGTGTGTGTGTGTGTGTGTGTGTTAGAGATCACAAGGGGGAGAGAGAGAGAGAGAGAGAGAGAGAGAGAGTGTGTGTGTGTGTGTGTGTGTGCGTGCGTGCGTGCGTGCGCACGGGACGAAATAGCCACACAGTCGAGCGGAGCTGCTGAATAGGGAACGACTGATAATGATACGGACTAGACTAGGCTGGACTGGACGGAAGGACCTGTGTCTACGGCCACCACGCAGTATGCCTGACTCGGCCTGCGCGGTACACGCCTGACACACTGCGCGCGCTGCACCAACGCACCTCGCCCGGTGATGATAATGCCGCCCATGAGGCCGGCGTTGGTCTCCGCCGCCTCATCCACATGCCCGTGGTAGATCCACAGCAGCGACGACGGGTCGCGAGGCCCCGGCCCAGACGTCTCCCGCACCTGCCATTATTGGAGCAGGCCAGCGGGCAGCGCCCGAGAGAATGAGCGGCGGGCAGCCACTACCTCCTTCCCTGCCCCCCTGCCATGCCCGCACTTGCGTCGCTTTCTCCCATTCCCCGCACGCGCTACGTCTCTCACTCCCATGCTTGCCCTCTGCACTGGCCCCAGCCCCCAACCGCTGCAGCCGCCTCAAACGTCCACCACCAACCACTCTGCACCCTGCGCCTGCCCTGCAGCCTGCGGCTTCCCCCCTGGGGTCGGTTTGTTCGGGTCCTCTTGGTCGCTTCACTTTGGTTTCTGGAATGAACTACCCGGCCCCCCAGCACCACACCGCCAAGCCAGGCGACGTGCCGCTCACATGCCAGGTGTAGGTGTAGTTCTGTCCGGGCGCAACCACGTCGTCCGCCTTCTCGGTGGCGGGGTCGGAGCCGTCGTCGTACAGCGTGCCCTCGTTGGCTTTGGTGTAGCGCACGCCGTGGGCGTGGATAGATGTAGGCATGCGCGCCCGGTTTAGGAACATCACCTGGTGGAGGTGCAGGGGAAGGCAGGCGCATGACGTGTGTGTTAGGAAAGCACAAGGAGAGGAACGGCATGACGTGTGTGTGTGGGGGGGGGAGGGGTAGTTCATTCCAGAAACCAAAGCGACCAGTGCATTGGGGGGTGCAGGCTGGTGGAGTGGCAACAGCGGTAACATACTGCCCAGCGCCACCTCGTTTGTGTGACCGCAGCCCGCCACCCTGGGAGGCCCCCGCCTCGCCCCGCACCTTGATGGTGTCGCCCACGTTGGCGCGGATGATGGGCCCGGTGAAGCCCAGGTAGGCAGTCGCTGCCGTACGCGGTGCGGGTGTGGTGAAAGTCGCGTCCGTGTATTGGACATACAGTGTCTTGGTAAGCCTGGAGCCCAGCCGGGCCGTGGGCGTGGAACTGCGGTTGGCGCCGGCGGCGGCGCTGGTGCTGGTGTTGCTGCCAGCCCAGGGCCCCGACAGGTAGGTGTAGCCCAGGGAGTCGGGCGTGAAGGGCTTGGGCGGGTCACTGAGGGAGGCAGGAGGCGATGGGAGGTTGTAAGGGGCGAGACATGGTCAGCAGCGGCAGGCGGGTCAAATGGTCAGCACATGGCCTGACTGGCGCCACCACGCATCCCGCAGAGGCTTGCCCTTGTGCGCTCGACGACAGCAACCACGCATGCAGCGCGTGCGCCAGCCCCAACCCCAGCCCCAGCCCCAGCCCCAGCCCCAGCCCCAGCCCCAGCCCCAACCCCAGCCCCAGCCCCAACCCTCGCCCACCTGCAGTAGTCCGCCCCCAACGGCACGTAGTCCCACAGCTGCTCCTCCGCCGCGATGTAGTACACTCGCTGCACACCCGTGGAGGGCGGCAGGGGGGCGCGGGGCCCTGCGGGTGTTGCGTACACGTACGGATGCCGTACAGTCGTGGTGTGGCCGTGTTGCAGCAGCAAACCCTGGGTGCCCCATCTGCGCAGGGCGGGACTCTTCACGGTTCATGCCTGTCTCTGACCAGCACAACACGCATTTGTCCATGCCACGCACCCACCCTGCACTGTGTACATGTCCACCATGCCGCCGCCCATGTGCTTGTTCACGTGGCCTGCGGAAGGCGCAGGTGCAGGTGCAGGGCCGGCACTGTATGGGCGCGCAAGCAAGCAAGCATGATCACAGCAGAAAGAGAGGACCCAAGGCTTCATTGCCTTGAATGGCCCCAGCCCACGGCGCACACCGGGACTTGCTTACAGTGAAAGAACCAGTTGCCGGGCTCGTCGGGCACCATGTTGACGCTGTAGGAGGCGGTGGGGATGCCCGTGAACTGGTCCACGTGGTGCCCGTTGAGCTGGTGGTGGTAGGGACGGCATGGGAGGGGAAGGGGGAGGGGTTATACGCATTAGAGTTAGGAGGAGAAAGGCGTACCCAGGTCCCCAGGTACAGTAGTCATGCCGACGGGGAGGGGCGGGAGGCGTTGCTGTGCCGAGGGCTGGAGCCCGACCTCGCTCCCCTCAAGGCATGTTAGCAGCGGGCCGCGTGCCAACGTGCCTTCCTCCCACCGAAGCCCCCCCATGACCCCACGCACGCCTCGGCCCCCACCCACCTCCACCAGGTGTCCGTGCCAGTGGAAGTTGTGCAGGCCGTCGTGGTTGCCCACACTGCTCACGTGCCACCGTACCTGTAGGCAGGCCGCATGACAAGCCACATAACTGACAATCCGGCTTGCGAGTCAAAATTGCTGTTCGCTTCATCCAGCAGCATGGCAATCCCCATGGCGCACAACACTTTGCAAAGCACGCACCCGCTCGCCGGTGCGCAAGGTGATGGCGCCCGCGGGCATGTTGCAGAACTCCCAGCCGTTGATCATGTTCTTGGTGAAGGAGGCGCCGGCGGTCAGCTGGGGGTCGTGCTGCGCCGCGAAGGGGCTTGAGCGCTCCTCCACAACCGCGAACACAGACACCTGATCCGGCCGGGCGGGGGGAGCGGCACAATCGGTGGCGGGCAGCAGACGTGCATGTTCAGGACTCAGTCCCCTTGCCTGATCACTACTCTCACCCCTTCTATCCCCTCCCTTCTTCTGTTACCTATACGGTACCCTCCATACCGTGTAAGTCGTGTTCGCACTCCACATCCCCTGCCTTTCTTGCGCCCCTCCCCCCCATCCATGGATGGCTACCCCCCGCTCTTATGCATTGGGTTTGGTTTAGTTTGGGCTGGTAACCACAACCCCCCCCCCACAAACACCCGCAGATAGGCACGCGCGCGCACACCCACCACGTCTCGGTCCACGTCCCGCGCCCGGCCGTCCGGCCCCGCCTGTCCGCGGCCCGCCACTATGATGGGCCCAATGAGCCCGGCGTTGTCGTGCACCACCGGGTCCACGCTGCTGCGGTACAGCCACATGCGGCTGGACACGGTGGCGCCCGGCACCGGCCCCGCCAGCTCCGGCACCGCCCAGTGGTAGGTGACGGTGCGGCCGGGCGGCACCGCCTCGGTGAAGGTGGCAGAGGTGAGGCCGCCTGCGCACATACCGAACAGCGTCAGTGACGCAGTTGTGGGTCTAAAAGGACGTGGACGATAATGTGGAGTTGGACAGGTGTAGCATGGGGCGGACAGACGGCGCTCCCATCCCCGCCTGTAGTCCTCTTGTCCCGGCCCAAATAAATGCGCAGCCGCCTGCCGTGTGCCGGAACCCCCCTGCCACGGCCTGGCTTACCCGACACATGCGGTGCGATGACCAGTCCGCCGGTGGGCGCGACGTTGACTGGGAAGGGCAGGTTGTTTCTGAACACAACCACAAGCACCTGCCCCACCTCCGCATACAGCGCAGGGCCCAGCGAGCCCAGGTGGACCCAGTCCGGCCCGCGCGGCTTCAGAACCTGCGTGCGTCAAGGGTGAAGCGGCAGAGGGCGCTTGCTCGTTGATGGGATAGTCACCCAAATTGCACGTAGTTGTGCTTGGCCCCATGCC
This sequence comes from Chlamydomonas schloesseri, assembly GCA_016834595.1. Classification (NCBI taxonomy): domain Eukaryota; kingdom Viridiplantae; phylum Chlorophyta; class Chlorophyceae; order Chlamydomonadales; family Chlamydomonadaceae; genus Chlamydomonas; species Chlamydomonas schloesseri. The sequence goes on from JAEHOD010000003.1 coordinate 840,188, forward strand.
CTGCGGCCATTGAAATCTGGTCTGTCGACGGGTGCTTGCCTTGAAGGTGGCGTCCGTGTATTCCCGATATTGCGTCTTCACGAAGACGCCGCCGATGCGCGTCACGCCCGCAGGCATGGCCGCGAACCCGTCCGGGTAGCAGCGCATGCGTTGCGAGGGCGCGTAGTCCCAATTGACCTGTTTGTGGGGGTGTGTGTGTGGGGGGGTGGCGTAGGCATCAAAGCCCTGGCGTCCCGCGCAGCCCTTTCCCAAGCGTACCCGCACGCAACCCGTTCGGCGTCCATGGAACCGCTCTGCGCACATGTCCCGCAAAGAATCCCCTATCCTCGCAACACCGGAACACGACCCGATTGCAGGTAGGTGCCCAAGTGCTGCCCAGCTGCCCTCTCACCCTGTCAGCTGCTATGTAGTAGGTCCGGGTGGAGGCCAGGACATCCATTGCGCTGACCTGGCCCTCACCCAGCTGCCCTGTTGAGGAGGCTGATTGGCCGGAACCCGCATTTCCCACCGTCCAGCCCATTGCGAAGGCAATGCCTATCCCGATGACCACGGAGGCCGCGATGAGTACTGTCCCATTACGAAAGGACCTGGGCGGTGGGGGGCAGGGTGGGGTGGGCGGATGCGTGGCCGGGTGGTGGTGGTGGTGGGGGGGGGGGGGGGGGGTAATTATGTGGGGGGCAGCCCATACGAACAAGGGGCTGACCCTAAGGACTGGGTAAGATTCCGTATTTATGGGACCCTTTGGGGCAGTGCATCATTTTCTTCTGACTAGCCTGCTGTGGCTTCAGTTGCGGGACCCATCCCACACGAACAAGGAGCGAAGTCCACACCTGAGCCGTGACACGGGCTGGCTGCCGTCGTGCTGCCGCTGCGCGATACTAGGCGAATCCTGATAACCGGAAGAAAGCGGCAGCTCGTCCTCCGGCGGCGAATCCCTCAGAGTATCTGCGTGCGGGACAGAAGGACTGTTGCGTAACATGCCGAAACTTGCCCCGGTTCGCTTGTACGCTTACGATTATTTGCAGCTCCAAGCGAAGACAGCGGTATATAGCTGCTGCCGCTGGGCTTTACAGCTTTGATACCTAAATGGTTTAGCATTGCGAAACGAGCTGTTGTCGCTGCGGCCCCGGTTTCATAAAACTCGTAGCTAGATAAGCTGTTACAAATTGCAAATAATTCTCAAGATACTTGCGCGACTAACAAGACTTTGTGTGACCAGGCGCAGTCGGCGCGCCCATCTCGGAGCCACACCATGCGTGCCCCTTTACCCCAACACTTCGTGACCACCCGCCTGCTGAAATAGCGTCTCGCTTGCCGCCATCAATCCTAGAATTTATAGATGCATTGCCATTAGCTGCATGCTGCACAGCGCGTCGTGCGCCGCGAGGCACCCGTCGAGCCGTGCCCGCCGAAGTTGCCCCGCCCGCGCCCACATGTCTCGGAATGCCCGCACGTTGGCCGCTGCCTCCAGCACGGGGTCCTCGTTCAGCGGAAAGGTGTCGAAGAACGCGTGCGGTAGCCCGGCACCGCCTCCGTTGGCGGCGCCACCGCGTGAGAAGGCACCCGCAGGCTGCGCGGGCAGTTTGTACCTGTGCGCAGGACCACCCCCACAATAATGATTAATGCTCATTGCTGGGTTGCACGCGTGGGATCATTCAAGCATACGTCATCACACGTCAGGATCGAATGGGCAACAGCCTCAAACGTGCATGGCATCATGGTCTCAGACCTGACGCCCACAGCAACCGCGCACGAATCACCCGGCAGTGACCCGGCCGGTCCCACCTGAGCCAGTACACCAGCTCCAGCGCCGCACTGCCGTGCACGCTGCCAAACACTAGCCCATCCTCCGCGCCCAGGCGGCCGTGCCCGTCGTTGAGGTGCAGCCCGAACAGCCGGCCCGCCGCCGCCACCTGCTGCACGCTCTGCGCCATGCACTCGCCCGCCATGAGCATGTGCCCAGCGTCCAGCGTGAGGCCCAGGTTGGGGCGGCCCACGGCGGACACCAGCGCCAGAGCGGAGGCGGTGTTGGGCAGGCTGCGCCGGCAAAGGCCGGAAGGAGGGAGTTGAGTGTGGGGAGAGTGACAAAAGGGAGTTGAGTACGCGGGACGACAGCTGGGCATTGTCACAAAGCAAAACTCACAATGAGAAGCGGCTGGAGGGGTCGGTGGGCTTGGGCTCGATGGACACGGCTACGCCCAGGGCAGCGCACGCGTCCGCCAGCCGCCCGTAAGCCTCCACGGCAGCCGACCAGGCGGCGCCGTAGTCGGCCTGCAGATGGTAGTCTACACACGCACAGGAACGCAAGACACGTGAATGACAAAAAATCCCCAGGAGAGGGTGAGACGGGAGGGTCATCAACGTCATGCTACAACGTCCTGTGTGCCAGCCCTACCACGGCGCCGCCCAGGGCCTGCAACCAACTCACCGTATCCATCGTACGCCGACCACACCACCAGGTGTCCCGCCGCGGCGGGTGCAGCTGAGGATGCCGTGGAGGCGGCGCTGGTGTTGACACCCGCCAGCTGGGCCGCCCAGCCACAGCCCTCCACGGCCAGCGCCACAGCCGCGGCGCGCAGGGCGGGGTCGGGGTTGGTGAGCGCTCCGGTGCGGAAGGGGTCCGCAGGGAAGCGCATAGCCACGCCGCCCGCCGCCAGCCCCGCCAGAGAGAGCGCCTCCTGGACCTGGGTGGGTGGGTGGTTGGGGGAGGGATCAAGTTCGGAACACGGGTGGAGGGAGGCACAGACGCACGCGAGCCGGCATTACGATGTCGCATTCACCTGCCGCCGGAACACCCTCCGGCTCCGGTGCTGCACGGGTGACTAACGGTGCGCGAATCGCACCTGCTGCAACGTGAGGCCCTTGAGGTGCTCCGGGTAGTTGAAGTACACCACGTCCAGGCCCTTGGGGCTTCCGCCGCCGCCGCCGCCGCCACCGCCAGCACCAGCACCTGCCGCCGGGTGGTGCTGGCCCAGACGGGAGGGGCCGGCGCCGCGCACCAGCCCCTGCCGCGCCACCCAGCCCAGCGGCCCATTGTCCTTCAGCAGCGCCAACAGACGGTCATTGCGTGCGGCAGCTGCGCTCTTGTTATCGGCAGTGCCGCCACCGCCGCCATTACCGATGCCACTACTGGTAGATGAGTTAGTGAATACGAGATAGTTGGCGTAATTGGCCAGGAGGGTGTCGCGGCGCGACTTCTGACTGTTGAGACGAGCGCCGAACAGCAGCGGGCAGGCGCCGTCCGCCGCCTCATCGGCCTCATCGTGCAGGTGCGGCTGTTGTTCGGGTGACGGGGTAGTTGTGGTAACAGTGGGCGCAGCGGAGCAGCTGCCGCTTATGGAGGCTTCGGCTGTGGGAGGTGCTGACGTGCGCGGGTTGCTGCAGGTGCCCTCCCTGACTCCGGTGCTGTTGCCGTCGCCGACGCTGCAGGAGCCGGCGGCGGCTGCTGGGGAGCTGCTGGCTTCCCTATCGCTTGATTCGCCAGAGGGCAGGAGCGCGCCGCCAGTGGCTGCGGCCCGGGCGGCCGCGGCGAGCAGCTCTGGCGCGTCCCAGGCCTGGGCGGCGGGTGAGTCGCCGTGCTCCGCAAGCAGCTGCTCCACCTCGACACGGGTGGGCAGGCTGCGTGCCAGCCCCACACATCCCACACAAAACACATGCGGAGTCAAGAACATGTCCTCAGTGGGCAACACATGTACCTACCCAGCATTCCGGCCTGAGCACACCCCATCCCCTGTCGCAAGCTTACAAAACCATGCCCATGCATGCCATCATGCCCTTGCCCCCCTCCTCCGCGCTCTGGGTTCTGGTTTTGTTTGGGTTGTAAGTGTCGCTTTGGTTTCTGGAATGAACTACCCTCCCCTTCACCTTCAATCTAATGAGTATTACATCGTATTGCTTATGTCGCACTTGCTTGACCTGTTTCGTTTGGTTTGGCTTAGCTTGGGCTGGTTTTTAGAACCGCCCAGGACCCCTTTCCCCTCCCCCGCACCCTCGCCCCGCCGCCTACCCACCTACCTGGGCATGGCGCCCATGCGCGACACGGCGATGGCGCCCGCAGCCGCCGCGAAGCGCAGCGCCCGCTCCCACATGCCCTGGGCCTGGCCCTCCCTGCCGCCGCCCTGCTCCAGCCCCTGGCCCTCCACCAGCGCCACCGCCAGCGCGGCGCGGAAGGCGTCACCCGCCGCCGTGGCGTCCACCACCACGCCGCCCGGCACCGGCAGGGCGGGCTGGCGGATGGCGCGGACAGGCCGGCACCGGCGCGCAGCACCGGCACCACCAGCCGAGCCCTTTTCCTTCTCCTTCCCCTCCTCTTCCACCACCTCTCCCAGCAGCAGCAGGCTACCGCGCCCCTCCAGCGTCACAAGCACGCCGCGCGCGCCCGCCGCCATCAGCGTTCCAGCGGCCGCCGCCACCTGCTCCTCGGTGTCGGTGGGCAGGCGGCCGCCCGTGAGGCGCTGCAGCTCCTGCTCGTTGGGCGCCAGCAGGTCCACGTGCCGCAGCAGCGCCGCCGACACGGGCTTGGCCTCGCCGCCTGCCAGGTGGCCGGGACATCACCGCCAACGTCGGCATGATGGACAAACGCAGGTAGGGTGCTTGTGAAAGTGTGGGTGCGGGCAGCAGGCAAGAGCAGCAAGGGCCGTGGGGGAGGCGGCGGTGTGCGTTGGGCATACTGTCGGTGGATGGAGTCCGACGCGGCTGGCCATACGGTGCAAGTAGTCCACTTCAGCGATGTGTCGTCGTCAGCGCACCTGCGTCAAGCAGCACCGGGATGCCGGCCGCCGCGGCCGCCGCCGCAAACGCCTCGTTCACATGCTCCGGCACCTCCCGCTGCAGCAGCAACACACTGGCCCGCAGCGGCGCGGCCGCGCTGCCTCCACCTGCACCACCGCCCTGGCCCTTGCCGCTGCCTTTGCTACTGGCGCTGGTGTTGCTGCTGCCGCCCGCGACCACCGCCGCGGCGTGCTCTGCCAGCAACACTGCCTCGCGAGCTGCAGTGTCCTCGCCCCCTGCCTGGCCTCCTGAGGGCGACGACGGTGAGGCGGCGTCGGGCGGCAGCAGTGACCAGCCCTGCGTGTTCGCGCCGCCCAGCACCACGCTGGTGGCTGCGCCCTCCGCGTCCAGCCTGGGGGTGATGGGGGGGGAGAGGGCGCGTGCGGGGCGTGAGTGGCGCACATCTGTGGTTCAGGTAGCGGTTGCTGCGCAGATTTGCCGCAGAATCTTTTAATCGCCCATTGCTCTCTGGGCCAAGTCTCCATGATCTGTCGCGGCGTGTGCAGCTGCCAACAACCACGGCGCCTATAATCCCCATGCTGCTGCAGGCCCGTACAGTCGCCGCCCGGCACCCCCCGCCACCCTTGGGCTGGCCGCCACGCACCACACGATGCCGGCCCCAGTGGACATGCCGGGCACCACCACTGAGGCCGACGTGTCCAGCCCCGCGCGCTGCAGCTCCCCCTGCAGCCAGCCCAAGTATGCATCATCTCCCAGTCGGCACACGAAGCGGGCGGCGGGGCGGGCCGTGCCAGCTGAAAGCAGAGCCGCAGCCACCGCCTGGTTCGCGCCTGTGGTGTGGCATGGGCGTGCAATAGCGCCGCGGAGTTGAGATGGTCCGGGGCAGTGCGCGCGCGCTGACATCCAGGTCCTGTCGTTTCTCATCGCCTATTGCTGATGCAACAGTGTGTTGGGCGTGTAAATCAGGAGGGAAGCACGCGGCAATGTTGAGCCCCTTGTCAGGGGAACTGGTACGCTCTCCTTGTGTGGGGGCCTCGCTCTGGCTCGCACCTTTGCCCCCGACAGCAAGGGTGGGACTGGGCCGCTGCGCTATCTTGGTCTCACTCCTCATGGGCAGGGTATCTAGGTGCACCTAGAGGATGAGGGAGGGATAGAGGGCGAAGGTGAAGACGAGCACGGGCAAGCAAGTCTGCTGCGAGTGCCGCCGGCCCCGTCGGCCCACCGTGGTGTCGACATTGATGCTCCCGACAACCAGCAGGGGCCCGCTCGCTTTGTAAGATTCTCGAAGTGCGGCGTATGCACCAGTGTAAGCGATCTGAAGGCCTAACAAAGCAAAGAAGCCATAGAAACAAGAGTGCGCTCTCGTCGCAGCCATGTTTGTGCGAAACTCAAGTACAGCTCACGACATAATGTGGAATGCAGTGCGCGCACAATGCCTTAGACTAAAGCAGAGTTAATGAAAGAAGACCGCGGCGCGACTAGAGATTTCGGCACGAACCGTGTGTACGATGAGCATCCCCGTCTGATGGCTCGCGCCGGCACGCGGCCCGCGCCCAACAGGAGCTTTCTTGGTATCAATGGTATCAATGGTACATTGTATTACATCCTCCTTTGCCACTTTGCATGACCGTTGGCAATAACCCTCGTGACTCTACGCAGTGCAATATCTGCTTGCGTTTGAGACTCAGCACCGGTCCAGACGGACATCGCCGCCTACCAGCGTGCCTACCGGGCAGTTGCGCCGTTCATTCCACCAGCTCTCTGCGCAGCTCCCGCCGACCAGGTGGCGCCACAGTGCCCCCCCTTCTATCTGGCGCCTGGAACCCTTACGATCAGCCATCCCGCATCATCCATGCCGTGCCGCAATACACCCCGCCCCCATGCTGTCCACTTATCACTTCTCTCCTAGCGCATCCACCTTTCGCAAACCGCTACCCGACCACCATGCTGCCGGCGGCGCCGCTCTGCAGCGGCAGGCTGGACGGCGGGCCGGCGGGGAAGGGCAGGTCGCCCACGAACTGCGACACCTGGTCGCCCTGGATGTACTTGTGGTGCACGCCGGTGCCGTCCAGCGTGATGAGGCGGATGGAGCCGCCCGAGGAGGAGTCCCGCGTCATGGCCAGCGCGATGGCCTCCGACACCCACTTCTCCGCCTCCTCGCGGGTCATGTCGTCACTGAGAACCCCAAAGGGAAGGGACACACCAGGGAAAGAGGTAGCGGGGCGCGTGGGTGGGTGGGTGGGTGGGTGCGTGGGTGGGTGGGTGAGTTATCAGGAGTTGAGGCAAGGCACGGGCACGGAGCTTGGAAGGACGGCTGGATAGAGCGCGATGGGCCCCAGCCAGCGAAGGGCTTCAAACCGTCCTCAGCCTGCTGTGCCCCATGTCAACGTGGCCTTCCTGCCTGCGCCCATCCCTCCTGATTCCCGGCTCCACACACACACACCCATCGCGAACCTCTCCCCCCTCCGCTCCCCGCCCCGGCGCCCCCTCCCCCTCCCCAATGCTCACCGGTACTCGCTGTCGCAATAGCCCCAGATGTAGGTGCTGCCGGAGCCGTCGATGGCCCACTTCTCCTTGACCAGCGTGCCGCCGATGGGCGCGCCATACACCTGGCCGCCGCCGTGCCGGTCCCAGCCCGCGATCAGCATGGCGCCCACCAGGTGGTCCTTGTTGTTGTAGTTGATCTGAGAAGCATCGATTGCGAGGATTGGTGCCAATACGGGATGGGGGATGGAGGCATGGGACGAGGGAACCGTGGTGGGTGCACCAGCGTCAACAGTACTGTGTTGGTGCAGTGGAGAGGATGGGTTGGGAGACGACAGCATCAGCGCACGTGGGCCGCGAGAGACGCGCTGGAGCGTGTCCCGCGCGGCTAACGCAGCGGCGCCATGTGGTCCATTACATCAGCGCGTGAGGGGCAGGCGCCCCAGCCCAAGGAAGCAGCCCCTGAATGGGTCTGGACGAAGACACCATGCCATGCGCCCCGAAAAGCACCGCCAGCATTGGTCTTCCAACCACCCGCACGCGCATCCCTGACCGCAGTACCAGTTGTTGGCAAAGTTTAAGCATCCAGAACAAAGATTCGGCGCCTAAGAGCTACATCCATGCACCTCGTCAAAGGGCCCTAAGGCCATACGCCGTGGCTCCAGCTCCGGTGCCACGCCAGCCCGGGGGTTTACACGACCTTCATCCCTGCCCCACGCTGCTCTCACCAGCTTGACCAGGTTGGCAGCCATCTCTACTGATGGCTCTTCCCCAGATTCCGCTGATATTTGGTCCAGGTAGTGCTTGACTGCGCGGGGAAGGTGGCAGTCAGGTCTTCCGACGCCCCAGGGCAGGGTTTACGAGAGGCAACCCCAACGAGTCTGCCAGCTCGCGTCCGACGCAAGTCTCACCGTTGTCGCTAATGATTTGCGTATCCGGTGCGCTTCCCGAGCGGCAGAGGAAAATGTAGTCCGCAAGAGGCGCGATCTTGTTGGACGCACGGTTCATAATGTAGTTCCCGATAGAGACACGGCCATCCGCGCCCAATACTACACCGCCTTTATATGTGCATGCTACGATGGTGGTTCCGGTGCTGGGGGCAGCCTCGGCGTGGCTGGCACCCCGCGAAGAATGCATGTTTCGCTACTTGAAAGAAAGTACCTGTCCGTTGTTTCAATAAGGAGCAAAGTTGAACTTTATAGCGATGCACATATGACGTGTGGAAAGCGTCGGTGTCAATGGCGAGTGGACCTTTCTCGCGCGATGGCACGCTGGTTCCAATTGCGTCCAGCTCACAAGCGGGGACGAGTGCCAACGCTTCTATTACTATCTACTTACACTATAATAGCTATGCGGCTGCCATAGTCATGAGTGGGCGGGATCTGGCAGGTGTGCATAGCGCAGCAGCTAGCCTCGCCCCTTGCTCATATCGCTCGCGCCTTCTCCAACGCTGCCTGCATGCCTACTCTAGGATACCTGCCGCCAGCAATGGAGCAGCTGGATTGCAAGAGCGGGGCCCTGCGCCCGCGGGGAAGGCGACTGCTGGCGATGGCTGCGGCGTTGGGGACCTCGTGGACTTCTTGCAGCAGGAGGCGACGCCTTATGAGGTCAACGTGCCGCCTTACCTCATTCTGCCGCCCTTGAAGAGCGATGCAGAAAGGAAGCAGTTTCGGCGGAGAGCTGTCAGAGGCCGGCAAAGCCCCGCCGCGGCCGTCGGGAAAGGGCAGGGAAACGGCGCCAGAAACAAGACTGCCGTTTACAATGCCGGGCCAAACGCGTCCAAAACAGCCACAGCTGAGGTTGCTAGCGCAGCTCAATCAGAACCGCATATGTATCAGGTTTCGGAGCCGCGAGCTGACGGGCCAGCGCACGGCTCCTCAATGGCCTCGCCCGCCGCCGCCTATGGGGTTGCTGACGCCGGCGCAGCAGCAGGTATGCCGGCGTTGGTCGGCGCGGTAGGCTCCACGCCATCTGGCGCGCCTCCGCCTCGGGCGACCGCGACACCGGCCTCCGCGCAGGACGGAGGGGCTCAGCAGGAAGGCCACCTGCGAGCTGGCGGAGGGGCATTGGCATCATCAGGGCCGGGGCAGGTCAGTGGCAGGGCCGGCGCAGCTCCTGCCCGCGCGGCCGGCCCAGCACGCGAGGGCCTGGATGCGCATGAGCGGCGGCGTGTGGAGGACGCGCCGTCGCCCGCAGCGGATGCACGGGTGGCGGGTACGGATGCGGTGCCACAGGCAGTGCCCGAGCCGGCAGCAGCCTTGGTGCCCGTGGCTGCGCAGGCCGGCCAGCTGGACAGCGGGGACAGCAGGGATAGTGCCAGTCGCACTACCGCTCAGCAACAAGCCGCAGTGCCCGTCGCGTTGGGGCTGGGTCTCTCTGCACGTGTGGATACCGGCGCCGGCCCTGGCAGTAGCACTGGCACAAGCAGCAGCGGCACAGGACGCGCTCCTGCGGCTGGTGGTGACGGGGTTGGTGGGGGCGGCAACAGCAGTGCCAGCCTGCAGGAGCGGATGATGGCCGCCCGCCGCGCAGTGGTGATGATGCAGTGGGAGCAGCACATGGGCCGCCGAGGGCGCAGTGGCGCACAGCCGCCCGCCAACGGCAAAGATGGCAGCATTAGCATTAGCAGTAGCAGTAGCAGTAGCAAGACTGACGCCAGCAATAACACTATTAGTACCACGAGCGTAATCAGCAGGACGGGTGGCGCAGAGGCATCGATTCAGGATGTCCAACAGCCCACAGCGGAGCAGGCGCCCGCATCCTCCGTGGCTGCAGGCGCAATACAGACCGGGGGCCGAGCAGCTGCGCAAACCGCCGGCACTGCAACGCCCGCCGCTGCAACCACCACCGCCACGGCGAGCGGTTCCATCTGCAGCACTGCACCAGCGCAGGCTCTTGCAGCAGGGGCGACTGCCAGCGGCGTGCCGCAGCCGGCCGGGCTGTCGCTGCCGCTGGCGGGTGTGCGGCCGGCGCTGCTGGACCGGACCATCCAGGGCCGCATCGCGCGGCTGCAGGCGGCGCAGGCGAAGCTGCGCGCCGCACGAATGGCGCGCGTGGGGGCGGCGCTGCAGCCGGAACAGGCAGTGGCGCCGCTACAGCCGCCACCGCCAGCGCAGACAAAGGCAGTGCAGCAGCAGCAGCAGCCCGGAAATATGGCGCCCACGGGGCGAGCGGCCGCAACCTCGCCGCCGCGGCTGCAGAGAGATCCAGCCTCCACACCTGATGCCCCGGCTGTTGCTGACGTGTCGGCTTCGAAGTCCATGCTGTCAGCGCCAACAGCGGTTGTCGGCGCTTCTCTGACTGGCGCTGCTGCCGCTTTTGCCTCACTCACAGCATCACCTACGCCTGCTGAGGCGCCTGGCCCCACCGGGCGCCAAAGCCCATCTGCACCTGCATCCTCAGCAGCGACCACTAGGGGTGCATTCACTTCCGCTGCTCCAGAAACACGCTCGGCAGGAGCCAGCACCACGACCACGGACGCACCCAGCACTGGCGGAGGCGGCGCCAATCGCAGCACGCCAGCTGCAATCCCCCCGGCCACGGCCGCCGCTGCTGCTGCAGCTGCGGCTGCCCCAGTCGCCGCACCTGTGCCGCCGGAGGTGAGCGCTGCGCGTGACCTGCTGAGTCGCCTGTCCCGCTACCAGCCCACCAGCCGGGAGGACGGCCCCGCGGTGCTGGCGCCGTACGCCCGCTACGCGCCGGCCGCCTACCAGGCCGCCGCCGCCGCCGCCGCCGCGCAGCCGCAGGCGCTCCTGGCGCCGCTGTCGCTGCCGCAGCTGGCGGCGGTGGCTGCCGCGTACGCCGCCGCCGGCCACCGCCACGAGCCGCTGCTGGAGGCGCTGGCAAGTGTGGCCCTGGCAAAGGCAGGGGGAGGCACCAGCACCGGCGGTGGTAGCAGCAGAGTTCAAAGCGGCAAGGCAGGCCCCGTGGCAAAGCGCACGCGGCTGACCTTCCGTGCCGCGTGCGTGTTCCTGACCGCACTCGCGCGGCTGGGGTACCGCGGCGGCTCCGTCACGCGGCTGGCGGCGGCGCTGGGCGTGTGGCTGGCGCGGCAGCTGCACTCGGGTGCCGTGGCGCCACGTACCAAGTGGAAGGGCACGTGGCTGGCGGCGGCACTGTGGGCCTATGCCACGTTGGAGCAGCTGCCGGCGGCTGGGGCCGGCGCGGCAACTTCAGCCGCAGCAGCGACACCAGCGTCCTCGGCTGCAGCCAATGCCATCGTACCGGAAGCAACCGTCGCTCAATCAAGAGCGGCAGGGGTTGCATCCGCCTTACCCGCGTCGCCCGCAGTCCGTGATGCGCCCCGATCTTTGCAGGCGCAGCCGCAGCAGCCGCAGCAGCGCCAGCAAGCCCCCGGCAGCCCGGAGCCGGAGCTGGAGCTGGCGCGCGGCGGCGTGCTGCTTTTCACGGAGGCGGCGGAGGCGGTGCGTGTGGCGCCGGGCTGGCTGCACCTCCTGGACGGCCGTGAGGCGCTGTGGAGCCTGTGGGCCTTCCGCAAGGCCGCAGCTGCCTACGGCCGCGGCGGCGAGGGCAGCGCCGCCGGCGCCGTGTACGTGGCGGCGGCGGGCGGCTACGCCTTGCTGCAGTCGGGTGGGAGGAGGAGTGCACCAGCAGCAGGTGAAGGAGGAGGAGGAGGGGCGGAAGGCGGAGGCGGGGCGGCCGCGCTGCCGCTGGTGGTGGCCGCGCCGCGCTACGAGGCGAACCCGCTGGTGGAGCTCAAGCTGGCGGCCCGCGCCACGGCCCTGGTGAGCGGCGCGCAGTGGCGACGGGGAGGAGTGGGGCGATGGCTGGTTTGCTGGAGGGGGCGGGTCACAAACACGGACCTCATTGCAAGGGGGTTGGCGGCTCTGGGTGTACGGACTCTGTCGGCTGACCACTGCACGCGTCCTGCTTGCCTTGCATGCCTCCCTCCTCCTCCGTCCTGCAGCTCCCGCAGCTGGACCCGGGCCAGCTGGCGGAGGCGCACGTGCTGCTGCTGGAGGCGGCGGGCGGGGTGGAGGCGCTGCGTGACCAGTTCCCGGGGGCGCTGGCGGCGTTGCGGCGTTGCGCCATGGCGCGGGCGGACTCGCTCCGGCCGCAGCCGCTGGCGATCATGGTGGCGGCCCTTGCGGTGATGCAGGTGGGTGGGTTGCTGGGTGGGTGCGGCATGCGCAGCTGGACCTGGCGGCAAGGGCCACGGTTGCGGCAACTGGGGCCCTCAATGATACAGCGCGGCCCTCCAATGGCGTCCGCGTTGAGTTGCGCGTCCTCTCTACGTACATGCGCCCGCAGGTCCGGGACGTGGTGTGGCTGTCGGCGCTGGCAATGGCGTGTCGCAACAAGATGATCAACATGCAGCCCGATCAGGTGTGCGTGCGTAGGGTAGGTGTTGCGATACGGGAGCAGGGAAAAGCGCTGACCCGACGTGGGTCCATTGATTTCCCTCCGTAGGCTTGGGTATATGAGTACTGATCGCACAGATACTTCCGCAACAGTAGGGGGCCCCGCAGCGGGGCTGGGGGGTGGTTGTAAACATCAGCCCATTTGAAACCAAAACCAAACTAGCTTGTGAGGCACAAGCAATGGCGACAAATGTAAGGCATAGATACTTATGAATAAGGGCCGAACGTCTGGAGGATGGGCGAGGGGCGCCGTCAATAAGATTCGCCGCCCGGGCTCGCGGACACGCGCAACAGCACAAACAGTCACGCGAAGACAAGCAGGGAAATCCACGACTTACGAGGTTGGGGTAGTTTATTCCAGAAACCAAAGTGACCAGGAACACATTCCCGAATCCAGCTGCGCGGATTGCTACTGCCGTGCGCCAAGCAAACGAATGACCACTCTTGCCTGCTGCATCTGTGCTCTAACCTGCCGGCGGCTACCCACCCCGCGCTGTTGCTTGTGTGTGCCTGGGTCCTCCTCCTCGTACGCCATGCCCGCCAGATCGCGGCTGTGCTGCACGCCTTCGGCTCCGTGCTGCGCTTCCACCACCTGCCGCTCTTCCACGCGGCGGCGGTGGTGTGCAGCGTGCCCGCCTCCGGCATGTGGCGCCTGGGCGGCATGGGCGCGGGCGAGGTGCTGCGCCTGGCGGCCGCGTACGCCGCCACCCGGCACTACGAGGCGCGGCTGCTGCGGGCTGCGGTGAGGCCGCGGCTGCCCTGCCGGGGCTGCAGGCATTTGTGTAGCCGCACTTTACAATTGATTGATCGAGAATATCAGATACGGTAAGGCCGACATGCGAACTACCCTGCCGCACCTCCTGGCCCCGTGACAGGCTGAGCGCATGCTGCAGCTGGGCGCTGCCGGCTCCAGCGCAGGCCAGCGGGCGGGCCTGTTGCAGTCGCTGTCGGCACTGCACTACCGCCACAACCCGCTGCTGCGGGCCGTGGCCGCGGAAACGTTCGGCCTGGCAGCCCACGGCTCAGGCACCGCGGCTCCGCCGGCTCCCCCAAGCCTGCTGGTGACGGTAGCGGAGGCGTGTGGGCAGCTGCAGCACCGCCCGCCAGGGCTGCTGCAGGCCCTGCACGCCAGCCGCGCCGCGGTATGGCCGCGCATGGGCCTGGGCCAGCGCGCCACGCTGTGCTGGGCGCTGTTGGTGCTCACCGGCGGCCTGCCCGCTGCCGCACACCCACCTGGGGTGAAGGCGGAGGTGGAGGCGGCAAAGCAGCAAGGGCATCAGCGGCAGCAGGAGCTGCAGCTGGCGCTGTTGCTACAGGCCCTGGTGGAGTACCTGCAGGCGCTCGGTGGCGGCACGCAGCGCTGGCCGCCCACCGCTCCCTCCTCCCACCACGTGCAGCTGCTGGTCGCGTGCAGCGTCCTGGCCAGCTACACGGCCCCTCCAGCAACAACCTCTCTAGAACCGCAGCAGGCGCGAGGTGAGCAGCGGTCGATGCCAGCATCTCTGCCGCCACAGCTGCAGCAGGTGCGGAGGGAGCTGGACAAGCTGCCGCCGGGCGCGTTGCAGCGGGCGCTGGAGGTGGAGCGGCGGGCGCGGGGGGCCGCAATCGGCGCTTGGGCGGGCGAGGTGGCGGCGGCAGTGCGGGAGGTCCTGCAAGAGGCGGGGATGAGCGAGGGCGGAACCCAGGAGGGGCGGCAGCGGCTGCCGGCTGCCTCGCCGTATTGGCTGCGTCAGCCGGCGGCAGCGCTGGTGTCTTGGGAGGTGTCGACGGCTGTGGAGGCTTGCAACGGCGCCATGCAGGTGGATGTGGCCGTGGAGCTGGAGCTGGAGCTGGACGTGGGAGAAGCGCGGCCTGGCGTGAAGGCCAGAGGCCGGGGGTGGAAAAGCGTGGCACAGTTAACGGCGGAAATGCCGGGCGGTGAAGGGGTGACGGGCTCGGGAGCAGTCGACGTAGAGCAGCCGACGCGTCGTCAGCGGCGGCGGCTCCGCATTGCTCTGGACCTGTGCCCGCTGCCGCCCCCGCCGCCCCGTACAAGCGCGCCGGTCCTATCAGCGCCAGCCAAGATTGCTGCAGGCGCTGGTGCTGCTGGCGCTGGTGCTGGTGGTTCTGGCGCAGGTGCCGCTGCGGAACCAGCGCAGGACCGCACTCCCGGTGTGCCGCGGAGCTTGGCCGTAGGCGCGGCGCTGGGCGGCGCCGTGGTCCGCAACTCGCGCTGGCTGCTGTCGGGGGCGGGGGCGCTGAGGCGGCGGCTGCTCATGCGCGGGGGCTGGCTGGTAGTGCCGGTGCGCGAGCGGCGCTGGAAGGAGCTGCGGTCCGCAGAGCAGCGCCGCCGGGCGGTTCGGGACTGGCTGAGGGTCGCATGCGCACAGCTTGATGACGCTTTACTGGTTGGAGCTTGAATCGATGGGAGAGACGTATGGCTGTTGTTTTGAACTAGCGGCAGGACAAGTGTTCCCCTGTCACGGGGAAAGGGGCTGAGCCCCTCCACTCTCTGAGGCCGAACATCCTCATCACCTGGACATAGCCGGGATCGGTCTGTACAGACACGTAGCCAAACCAGGTGCTCAGCAGCCACATTGCCACCGCAGAGCCAGCCAGGACACCCTACTGCCAGTCAGGACACCCTACGGCGGTTCGCTGACACCGGCCGGCCGGCCGGCCCCTCAGCCTGCGCTGGGCCTACACAGTCCTGCAGTGGTTGTGCACTTGGACCGACTGAGCACACTCCAAGGGCGGGACCCACCTCTGGCTACACTTTACCCGGGAGCTGACGGTGACAAGGCACCTGTTTCAACCGCACCCGCATATAGCGAGGCAGCTCAACCGGATCCACCACGAGGATGGGCGTGAAGAGTGCCGGCACCTGGAGGCGGGCTCCAGGAAAAGCGCCCGCCGGCCCGCCCCCACTTGGGGTGTACCGGTATTAGTTTCCGCCTCTATTCCCCGGGTATACGAGTGTTGATCGCATTCCAACAGCTGTTGCTCCCTGTAATGCGACTGGAGGGAAACGCGGCTCATTAGGCTGCGCCAGTAGGACCAGCAGCAGCAGCAGCAGCGGCGGCGGACGGCTGAAGCCAGGGGTGGCTGAAGTGAAGCGGCAGCAGCAGCAGCAGCAGGCGGCTGAAGAGGAGCGCCGGCAGCAGCAGCAGGCGGTGTTGCGTGGGTCGCGGCAGGAGCACCTGGACGAGGCGCAGCGGTGGCGGCGCGTCGCAGGAACGGGTGGGCGCGTGAGGCGTGATGAGGACGGCATGATCTTCGCAGGCCGGCTTGGGGCATGTGGGCCGGAAAGAGTTTTTCAGTTTTACGCGCACGCGCGCCCGCTCAACAATTCATCAAGCCCAAACTATGTACAGTAGCAACATCGCTTAACAATAAGCCCTTCACGACCTGCAAACTGGAGTTTCCTGCGAGGCGCCGAAGCGATTAAAGCAGCTCACGGCTTCACAACACATTTGCACACAACGTTTCGCACCGTCGTGGCTACCTCACCTGCGCCAGGCCCGCCTGTGCGCTGACTTGTGAGCAGCCGAGCGGCCACATGCAGCTGCCCTGAGGCGCAAAGTTTCCGCCACATATCACATATTTGAAGATGAATTAATCTTACACGTACGCGGGAGATTCAGTGTCGACGGGAGAAGACGGCGTCGGCGCGATGTCCTCCGCCACGGACACGGCCACGGCCACAACGGTGGACCACGGAGCCACATACAGTGACCTGCTGATTATTCAGGGGTGGGTCGCGAGGGGACTTTGGGTGCAGGGTTCGCGAATTTCCGCTGTGAAAAGCCGCTTTTTGGCGGGGCCAGGAGCCTTTCGAGTGACGGTCGTTATGGTAACTCGGGCAGGCTTCAGCAAGGCTAAGAGGGGCCCAGGAGGGCCCACAAAGAAGTTGTCCCTGCCCCTCATGGCCTTCACCGTTCACGTGCGCTGTGCCTTTTTCTTGTCGGCGCTCTCGCAGGGCCATCGTATTTTTCCTTCAGGTGCGTTTAATACGCTTTGCGTGTCGTGACTGTGGAATTCGTTGCGTGGCGTCGCACACCGGGCTGAAACCGACCGCCGGGCGCCGTCACCGGCGGGGTCGGCGGGCCAGTGTGTGCCGCAGCGCGTGACTCACCGGACGAAAGCCTTCGCCCGCTGCGGGCAGGTTCTTATATCATCCATGAGCCGTGTAGCTCCGGGCAAGCGTGGGCTTCGCATGAGGACTGTGCTACTGCGTGTAGCTAAAGCCGCGCGTGCCCAATGACTAACCGCATCGGTTGGCACGGACGTTTAGCGGCGGGTTGAGCGTGTTAAGCGCTGCCCTGTCCAGTCGCTGAGCCACACCTCCTGGGCATGCGGCGCAGGTTGGGTTCGTTTCCTTGGAGGTCGGGTACGGGCGCTCCAAGAACGTAAAAAACATTCTGCTGAAGAATACGGTCAACATTTTGTTGTGCGCCATCTGCTGGTGGGCCGTTGGCTACGCTTTTAGTTACGGGTCCTCGGCCGATGGCTTCATCGGGTGAGTTTTGCACGGCAGAACCGTTGGTGCACATGTGCCTTGGAATGTCGCGACGCGAGGCGGGTTGGCGCCAATCTGCACTTTGTCAGGAACTATTGCATGCTGGGCCTCGACCCCCTCCACCCCATGCGCGCTCGCACCTTACCCTGCCCTCCCTCCCATCCCGCCACCTCCTTTGTCCCCTTCCCCCACAGCACCTCGGGCTTCTTCCATGACGGCGGCCTGGGCGCCGCCAAGCTGTGGTTCTACAGCTGGACCTTTTGCCTGTCCACCGTGACCATTGTGTCGGGCTGCCTGGCGGAGCGCACCAGCCTGGTGGCCTACCCTGTCTTCACCGTGCTCATGGCCAGCTGGGTGCACCCCGTGGCCGTGCACTGGGCCTGGAGCCGCGACTCATGGCTGCTGGGTATCAGCAGCGAGTGCCGCTTCCTGGACTTTGCGGGCGGAACCGTGGTGCACATATGCGGTGAGGCGCGGGGCAGCGGCGGGCGGAGGACGGTGGAAGAGCAGCAGGGAGGGGAAGTCGGAAGAAGGAGGAGCGGCAAAGGAGGACGAAACAGTAGGGGAGGTGCCAGCGGCTTCTTGAGGCTGGGTTTAGCTGCAGCAGCTTTTCGAGACAGCTGCGCAAGCGCGCTGTTGTTCAAACTTTGCGCGGACGGGTTCACACAGCTGCACGCCTTGCATCCATCAGTCATTTGCTTTGCCGCTGCTGGTCCTGACCCTTGTTCTGCCACCCTGAACATGCTGCCGCCACTACCGCTGTGCACCCAGGCGGGCTGATGGGGCTGGTAGGCGCGGCGCTGGTGGGACCGCGCATAGGGCGGTTTGAGGAGGGGCACGCCAAGGAGCTGCCCGGGCACGACGTGTCGTCGGTGGCCATTGGCACGCTGTGAGTGCTGCTGCGCGTAGGGCTGGGGGGCGGCGTGAAAGGGAGGTGCGCGGGGCGTGGGCGCCTGGCTGCGGGACCAGGAAAGGAGCTGTCTTCAACCTACGCTCCTGTTTTGCCCGCCCCCGACACCCATGCACGCGCCTTCGCTGGCACCAAGCTCCCCCGCTTGCGCCCTGGCCCCTCGCAGCTTCCTATGGTTCGGCTGGTTCGGGTTCAACTGCGGCTCCGCCTACGTGTACATGGGCAACATGGCGGCAGCGGCGGCGGAGGCGGCGGCGGAAGCCCTGGCGGCGGGCGACGCGTCGGCGGACGTGTACGCCAGCGCGGCGGCGGCGGTGTCGGCGGCGGTCACGTCGGGCGCCAGCGCCACGCTGCAGCCGGGCAGCACGCCCGCGGACCGCGTGGCACTCAACATGACCTTGTGCGCGTCCGTGTCGGGGCTCACGGCGCTGCTGCTGAGCAGGTGCGGCCGGGGGCGCGGGCTCGGGGAAAGGGGAAAGGGGAAGCGCGAGGAAGGGGAGGGCTGCAGGTCGTGGCCTTGACGCGATCATGGCCTTGAGCGACGGCTCAAGGTGGCGGCAGCCGCCTATGCTGACACGTACTCGAACCGTTCCGATGGCATTGTTCCTGAGTCTGGACTGCACACCCTCCCTCCTGCACGCACATCCCACACACCCCAGCCTTCGCAGCGGCACGGTGGACCTGTGCGTGTGCTGCAACTCTCTGCTGGCGGGCCTGGTCATGTCCACACCCGCCTGCGGCTTCATCACCTCCTGGGCGGCGGTCATCTACGGGCTGGTGGCGGCGGCGCTGTACATGGGCGGCACACGCATGCTGGTGCGCGAGGGCGTGGGGGCGTAGTCGGCGTGGCTGAACAGGACAAGGGCGGGTGACGAGTACGCCGAAGACACGGCACGGCACGGCCGGGCCGGCTGGAAGGTGCCCTCCCCCTTCGACCCACATTTGCCCTAGCGCTTCCCCGTGTCTCTTTGAGTGAGGTATGGGAGCATAAACGCCCTGCGCAACAGGTGAAAGCTCACGTTAACCCCTCTTCCGACACTTCCCCGCCACCCCGCCCCGCCCCGCCCCGCCCGCCCCATGGCCAGGTCCGCTTCCACGTGGACGACCCGCTGGAGTCGTCCGCCATCCACTTTGGCTGCGGCGGCGTGGGCACGCTGATGCTGGCGCTGCTGGCGCGGCCCACCTACGTGCAGGAGCTGACCGGCTACGACTGCGGCGGGCTGGTGTACGGCGGCCGCAAGGGCGCCATCCTGCTGGGGCTGCAGCTGCTGGGTGAGCGTGAGGGAGGGAGCGAGGGGAGGTGTGGCGGAGGGGCGGTGGGGCGGTGGGGCGGGTGGCAGAGCACGTGGCAGAAGTGGCAGCGCAGGCGCTGGCCGTACAGGGTGGATTGTGGCCTGGGGGCATGGGACGAGGACAGCAGCGGCAGGCATGCGGTGAGCACGTGTGGGCGGGGCGTGCTGCTGGGTGCGCGTGCTGCTGGCCCCACTGCTGCGGGACCTGGAAACGTTTGAGGCGGCTTTGAGACGGCATCGCTGCGTGCGTCTGACAAGCCCCCCCAGTCGACAAGCCCCCTCCCCCGCTCCCCACCTGCTCATGCCGCGTCCTGCAGGCATTGTGTCCATAGCCGCCTGGACGGGCTTGTTCTCGGTGCTGGTGTTCTACCTGCTGCGGCGGCTGGGCCGGCTGCGGGTGGACCAGGTGACGGAGCTGGCGGGGCTGGACAACATGGAGCACGGCGGCCCCGCCTACCCCGAGTTCAACCTGGTGCCCTACAACACCGGCAGCGCGGAGCGGTAGCGGCAACGGCGAGCGTGGGGGCAGGCGGGGGGGGGGGCCGCGGCAGCAGGCAGCAGGCAGCGCGCCAAGGCTGCGGCTGGGGCAAGGGTGGGGTTAGGTATCGAAGGAGGCAGGGAGGTTGGAAGTGGGTGAGTCGGGCCATTCTAGGCCAGCTCTTAGGCCAGTTAGGCTTAAATTGTTGACCTCGTACATACTGTCGCTGCTGAGAATACGGAAAGGTATGGTCTGGGTGGGCAACGCTGTGGGCCTGTGGCTGGCGGGCTAGCACTACAGCAACTGCAAGAAGGTTGGGCGGTGGCAGGTGGGCATGCACTGTGTGGTGACTGCGAGTACCCTTGCAGCATCTTCAAGACCAGAAGCGCCTGTTAATTGCGTGTGAGGCGGGCTAGCTATCATGCGGTGGCGCGCTGGGGTCGCTGTCACAGTGCTAGCTTCCAGGGTGCGTCGTGTGTGGTGTGTGTGGCGCATTAGGCGTGTTCGTAGTGCATTTCCTTGTGCAGCTGGGGAGGCATGCCACAGCTGGTGGGCTCATGAACTGGCGATGGGTGCGGCGCGTGCCTGTGCAGGCGCAATAACAAATCGACACGAAAGCTGCTGCATGTGGGCACGGATACCGGACCATGCAAGTGGGTGATTGTGCTGGCATGCAATCTCGCAACAACAGCCGGGCAGCTCAAGGGTAGGCAAATGCATGATTTCCTTCGTTCGTTTGATATTGCGTTCAAGTTATATACATGGTGTCTGGACTGTTGCGGGCGCACAGCTCCAACCTCTGCGGCGCGCTGAGCGTTGTCAGCTGACTGGCGGCTCCGATGGAGTGCTTTCTCGGGCTGTCTGCCTCAGTTGGTCTGCGTGGGTGGTGGGGTTGTGGCGCATTGGCGGTGGCTAGGTATGCCGTGTGAGCAGGGGCCCTGGAGGCAGTTTGACAGACCATTGCCGCGGACGGGCTGCGCGCTCGGGACTTCGTTTACAGAACCTCAGTGTGGGAGTCTGCGCGCGATCATGGAGCGGGGAGCTCATGGAGCGGGGAGCATGTCGACGGCGGAGCGAACCGATATGCACCAAGCAGGAGGATCCGGCTGCGGGCCGGTGGAAACTGTTACGGAAGCAATGGCGGGGAAGCAATGGCGGCGAGGGCAAGATGCGGAGGCACCGCATGGCGTGTGTCATGGCGTGCATATGTTGGCCCGCGTGAGGGGGCCCGTCCTCCACGCATGGTTATCGCACAGTACACGCATATTATACGTTACTTAGTATCAGGGGGGTGACGTACGCATGCGTAGAATAGACATCCCGTGGCGGGCACTGTCTTCTGACACTGCAAACACTTGAGCTGGCTGGCTGCTGTCGGACTAGTCACAGTTGAGATTGGGCTTAGTTATTGGCAGGGTTTATTGGGATGCGAGTGGTCCCAGATCTTCCCTCCGTGGAAGCCTGGAGGCAGTGCGTAAGCCTGCTACACAGTCGTAGGGCAGCTGGGCAGGCACTATTGGGACGTCGCGTTCTTGCCTGGCTGCCGCATGCCCTGTTGCATCGACATAGGGCAGGCTGGTGCGCAACATGACGGCGATGTGACCCCTGAGTTCGTGGGCGCCGCTGAGGGCGCAAAGGACGTGTCGTGCAATGCCGGCGCCATCTTTAGATCTTTCAGCATGAGGCAGTAAAATGGATGGACTTTTATTGTAAGCAAGGCTGGAAGCGGCTGGCCCTGCTGCAGTGCCCTACATGTCACGAACATGCCTCCTGACGGACGACCGGGCATACAGATCTGCAAGTGCAACATGCCCTGTGTAGCAGGATCGCCGGTAAAAGGACCTGATGACTACAGTGCCTGGGAATGCGGTGTTGAAGTCACGTTCCGCCCACACACTCACAGAGGCCTCGCACGGCGCGCGAACCCTTGCGGCCGGTATGTGGAGCTAGAAAGTCCTTCGAGTTTGAGCCACTTCGGAAGATGCATCAGGGCTACATACCGCTCAAACTGGAACATGTTGCTTAGCTACATGATTACATCAATTACAAGCTAACGGCGGATGGAAGCTGGGCAGTCACGTGCCCTCAACGGGTGCGCCCCCACGGTAGGCAATCCGTGGATCTCGCCAACGCGGGTCCCCACACGCGAACAATGTGTTGAGTTTGCATCTAGGACAGGCGAGCACTCAGAATGGTGTACAGTATAAGGGCTAGCGCTACGACAGGATCAACCTATCTAGCTCCTTACATCATGGAACTAGGCCGGACGGCTGGTGAGGACACGCTTCTCGTCCTCCAGACCCCAGCGACCCAGCGGAAGCATACGCACACACCCAAACTGCAGCCATCGCCAATTAAGCCACGGGGCCGCTGGGACAACCTGCTCAGCGCAGCCGGCCATAACAACGTGCCGTCCCTCCACGACTGTTTAACGACGGGCGTGTGCACATGGCAGCAACATACCCCCCCTTTAGATTGGTTTAGTTTGGGCTGATAACCACAACCCCCCCATGACCCACACCATCCCATGGATGGCTACCCCCGCCCCCCGCGGCGCTGCACACACGTGGCGTGTTAGCTTAGCGACGCAGATTCAACTGGCAATTTGAGCTCCACACACCAGCCAAGTACAGCATTCCCTCCTCTCTCCATTCTCCATTCTTTGCTCTCGCTCTCTCTGCTCTCCGCTCTCACTCCAAGCACCAAAGTCCCTGCTCACTCCTAAATGCAAACACACATCACTCTCGCTCCAAGGTCTTGCTCCAAGATCACAGCTCACTAGAATACAGTGCCCTCCACGGATGCGGCGTTTCCCCCCGGTCGGCCATCCGTGGATCCGTGGAAACTCTTGTTTGCGTTTGAGTCACCGCTCACAACGCTCGAAACATTTCAACCTCCCGCGCACGTTGGTGTACGCCCTGCAACCAATGCTGCTCGGAAAGCCGTTGACGCCCCACGCATTTGAATCCTGCCAACTGCATCCCCGGCATCCACAGCCGGGCCACCGTCTCCGCCGCCGCCTACCGGCCGCCGCCCGTGGTGGTCAGCAGCTGCAGCTGCTCCACCGGCACGTTGGCCAGCGCCCAGGAGCGCGCGTCCCGCTTGCCCTTCTCCACCAGCCGCAGCAGCATCTCCTCGGACGCCGGCTCGAAGGCCCAGCCCAGCATGGTGCGCATGTCGTACGGCCACTGCTCGAAGGTGTCGGGGCTGGCGAGAGGGCGGAGGGGGCGGTATGGAGGAATGGAGGGATGGGTGATGTTGGCACGAGGCTTATGCCGTACAAGATTGGTGCCGCGCAGAGAGGTCGCTTCAGCATTGTGCAGCACGCAGTCGCCCACATGCACACACAATGCATACGCCTACACTACGAGGCGCGCAGCCGCGCGTGTGCACGCACCTGAGGGAGATGTCCTTGAAGGTCTTGAGCTGCTGCGAGGGGAAGCAGCTGACGCGGTAGCAGACCTCCGTGGGCGTGGAGGGGATGAAGTTGGTGATGCCTGCGGGTGCAGGTGCAAGGGGCGTCGGGTGTGTGGCAGAAGTATAGGGCGCGTCACATTTGTTGGTCCCTAAGAGATGTATTGGTTCCCGGAGTATTTAGGGATAATAGCTATTCTGCAAGATAATACAGCCACGGCGCGAAGGGGGGGGGCGGCGAGGCAGACTAGGGGCGACAGGGGGTGGTGCGAGTGTCCCGAGGGAAGCAGGCCAGCAAGGCAAGAGTTGGCGCACATGCACTCATTAGCATTCTGGTCACAGGTCACGCTTTCCGGTGCATGCCAACTGCGCACCTCCATCAAAATAAACGCCACTGCGGTACATAGTGAACAGGCTCCCTGTAGTGCAAGCAGCAAGGCGGAGGCCAGCTGATAGGTGGTCCCTACATTTGCGCGCCTCGGCGCTGCTGGAGCTGCCTGGGCATCTTTCATGAAAGAGGCAAGTCAACTATTACGGTGTCGAAGACCCTTGTCCCACCATGCAAAATTGCAACGCCTGCGCACCGTCAAACCAGTAGGGGATGTGGCTGGACGTGAGGAGGGTGTCGATCACGTCCGACCGGCTGCGGAAAGTGCTGATCTGCATTGCAGGAGGCGGCGGCGCCGGTCACGAACACATGCCGCACATGGTGAAGGGAAAAGACCTGTGTAGGTGGCGCTGGGCACAAGCGCTCTGGCTGGTGCAAGCATGGGCTGCCACCACTACCGTGCCCTTGGGTGCCCTTGGGACACGCCCCCGCTAACTCACCGTCTGTGGCGTGAACTCGGGCCACAGCCGTGTGACGGCCAGGTGGGCGCGGCCGTTGCAGCGCTCGTGGATGTCATCTGGCAGGGACGCCTCCAGCACCCGCCGCAGCACCGACTTGAGCCGGGTGCGGGTGCCGCCTTGCCGGCAGTCCTGCGCGGTGGCGCACACAAGTGACACGTCCAAGGACTGCAGGCGTGCGCTCTGTCTCATACCAGGTCGGCCAGCTGTGTCCGTATGGGGGACAAGTTCATGCATGCTTTCATCGCAACGGCCCCGCGACTGCCCTCCCTGGCGGCCCCCAGCTCCAAATGCACCCTCCCCACTTCCGCCTGAACCCGTGTCACCCACCCACCCAGCCACCCAGCCACCCACACACACACACACACACACACACACACACACACACACACACACACACAGATCTTGCCCATAAGTTCAAATAGGGCATTGAAATGAACTACCACCCACCCACCCACCCACCCACCCACCCGCGCCAGGTCCAGGAACGCCACCAGCAGCTGCTCCTCGCTTAGCCCGCTCTTGGCGCACACCGCGATGATGCTGCCGGCGCTGGCGCCAGCCACCGGCGTCTCAGGCAGCAGCACATTCATGGACTGGGCAGTGGGAGGGGTTAGGGAGGGGTGGAGGCGAGGGGAGGTGGTGGAGGAGGCCGAGGTCGTATGAGAAGCACCGTATGCTTGGTATCATGGATACAGCTCAGCGCTGCCCACATCAACAGCAAGTCCCACGCAGTAAACAGTAACAGAAAGGTGCGTTACACATAAACCGCCAACCAAAGCCGCACCTGCAGCTGCTCCGAGATGCCCAGGAAGTAGGGGAACAGCAGCCCGCCTGTGTGGGGCAGTTGAAGGTCCATGGCTTCACGGCGCGATGGCCCATGGTGACGGCCCTTGAGGCCCTTCAACGCCTTCGCCCTCCACGGTGCCGGCCCTAAATGCGCTCTCACCTGCGCTGAACCCAAACCCATAGTCCGTGCGCGCACGGCCGGTGTCGTCCATTGACACCGACTGGGCGCTGGCGGCAGAAAAGTAGGGGGCGGGGCTGGCGGGTACTTGGCCTCGCGGCGCTTCACCGCCTGGCGCTGCGCTGGCGGCACACCGCGCCAGGGGGCGTTGAACGCCCTGACCAGCACTCAAGGTATGATTTACATGGGTGGGCTTAGCGCTGTGCCTTGACGACGCGAGAGGCGTGCACATTTGCAGCATAGTTGCTGCTTGCAGCGCTGGTTTGGCGAGAGGTGCAGGCGCTTTCAATGTAAACAGTATGAACCACCTAATACCTGGCCGCAGGCAGTTCCTTGTTAGGATGAGTCTTTAATCCGATGATGGCACGCTTACCAGTTACCGCGATGTGGCCATTTACTTGCTCGGCTTTGCGATGTAGAACCTGGTGAAAGCCTGTTTTAATTATGTGTCATTTGTCAACGTCTACCGCTGCTTAGAGACTTGGGGCCTCAGCTGTGAAATCACTTGGCTCCTCTTCTGCACTTTTCAGACGCTGCAGACGCTTGTAAACGCTACGAATGTCAGCTCGCGACTACTGGTCACTGGCTCGGATAGCCGTGCGAATGCTGAAAGAGCGGCCTACAGCCATAAAGACAGCCCTGGACAGAGCTGGCGCTTCCAAGGTTTCCGCTAGCGCTTCTGATGCTCAGATAGCCTCTTCAGTCAGGGGGTCCATGCGGGCTCAGCGTCAGGCGGAGGGGGAGGCAGCAGGTGGTGACCGGGGCTTTCGGGGGCGACGGCGGTATGGGCAGTCTCAAGACTGAGGCGCGTGTCAACAGGTGCGTGCTTGCGTGCAGGTGTGCCAGGCTACCTAACTGATGATTTGTCATTGCAATATGGGACGCAATGCTAGCTGAGATGCAGGCCCGCACCTGCTGGTTGCGTGCGGGGAACTGAACGCGGATGGCATGGCATGTTCCCCATGCGCAGCGCCGGAGCGTGGGCGATGCAACCGCCGCCGCGGCCGGCGGCGGCGGCTCTGAAACCAACATGCACTGCGCTTGTTCCTGTAGCTGTGGAAGGAATGAAACTGCATACATGCTGGGCACCAGATGACACATGAGCGGCAAGGGGCGGTGATGGAGGGGACCACAGCTTACTGAGTACCGCATGTGCCGCCTGTTTGACATTCAGGGGCGCATGTCGTCTTTTGGCACGGGGGCTTCGCTCGTCCATTGTGTCGGTGTATGTGTATGGATATCGTCATACAGAAGCTGAGGTAGGGAAAGCTCTGGTTTGACATGGTGTGCAAGTGCAAATAGAAGTCCCGGAGGGAGAGCAGACCCGACCCGACTTAACTCAGATGCAAACGAGTTGATGGGAAACGGACAGGGGTGATCCTGGGGGGTTCGCCTCCCCCTTGGTGTGACGCGTCGCTGGGGGGGGGGGCTCAGCCCAAAAAAGAAGGTGGAGTTGATGGGACAAGAAAGGTGGCGTGGAGGAGACGCGGCTGGTAGGCGGCTGGGGCAACGCGTCGCCGCTGCTGTTACCGGGAGGCTCTGGTCGTCGTGGCATGGCTGCATGGGCTAAGCGTGTGCAGGTTGCGCCTTGTGCCGCACGCGGTGTTTTGACAGGCAACAATTCCTGCAGCTGGTCATGTGGTTTCATACTGAAGGATGTGCCGCATGTGTATGGAGGGAGGGGGTAGTTTATTCCAGAGAGCAGGACGGGGGGGGCTACGCATGAGACGATGCTACTTGCTTGTGACATTTCTGAGCGATAAGCAAGGCACAGGAAGTAGAAGAGCTTCAGGATATTGCAAGGCAATTCTGCTCATCGGCAGGATTTGGGTTGCAGCATGAAGCAAGGCGCGTGGGCAGCGCGTTACTTCAAGGCAGGCTGTGGGTCAGTGGGTGCATGATGGCAACAAGACGCTGGGCCTCGGTTGCGCTCACACGCAGTGTAGGGCCTGGATAGGTGACATAGGAGAGGTGCTTTACACATGACATGATTCTCCACATGTCGCATTCACACAGTCTGACTTCCTCTCATATGAAGATACGGTACCGCAAATCCTGCAATGGCGGCATCCAGGGGCCCAGGCGGATAGACTGAACAATAACGTGTGTGCGTTGCGTTCATCTCGGCTGTCACCACAGCGCCACCACGTTCATGGAGTTGGCAAGGGGCAAGAAGGCAAGTTCCCGGCAGTGTCCGAAGCCCCCCATATATCCAAAAATACGAGCAAGCAAGGCATTGGGATCAGAAACAAGAGAAACGCGCTGCTGTTACTGTACCACGCGCCACCACGTTGTGGAAGTCACTGTGTCACTCACGGTGCGCTCTGTTACACCCCGCTCAAGTGCTCAACGTTCTCACTTGGTCCTCACACCGCACCCAACTGTGACAGGAGCGCACATGCCGTGGCAAATTGTCAGCGCCTCAGTTGCTCATTTCGAGTGGCTACCCTAATCATTTTAACTACCTGCCTGGGTTTAATCTGTCTGCTTGCCTACCTAGATATTTCGCATCTTATCTCACAAGTCTCATTCTCGTGCACAGCTACATATCTACACAATTCGAGTCAAGTCCTACCTAGTGCCTGTGACTGCGCAATTGAGGCGCTGCGTTTTGCCGCCGTCATCACCCGCACCCTGCCAGAGCACAGCCGTCGAAGTCTGTCGTGTGGACGACCGCAGCAGTACATACAGCACAGCGCCACGCTTTGAGAGCAGCTGTTATAAAACTGCGACACTGTGCACGCGGCCTCCCAGCCGTATAGACGTTCACTCAGCCATGAAACGGAACAGCACACAATACATATGAGCACCACGATCCCCCCGAGTAAAGCCTTTCGCTCAGCATTTAGGCATTCAGGCTCGGCAGCTGTCCACCGATAGTGTGCAATTTAGGTATGCGAAAGCGTGCTAGTCGATGGGCACCGGTCGTAATACAGGCCGAAGTGCGCGGAGAGTCACTGTCAGCACACGCGCCAGGAACGCTCAGGCCAGGCAAGTACTCAGCACGCACGCCAAGCGGCGAGCAATACACAGGCATGCATGCATGCAGCATGCATGACCGGTCATCCGCTGCACATGAGATGGCAACGTTCAATGCCGGTTCGGCCGCACCACGCAAAAAAAATTGAGCACGCGCTTGCCAACAGCTCTGCTAGATAACCTCTCGCTCACGCTGCCTCCGCTCCGATCTCCCTCAAGCAAAATCATGTATCACCGGCGTGCATAGGCCCGCAGCTACATGAATAACCAGAGGATGTAACACTGAGTGCACCCCGTGGGTTGCGTACCCCGCCCTACGCTGCACCGCCAGCAAACCACCCCCGCAAGCTCCCAGTGGAGCTGCCGCAGCGGGCAACCAGCAGCTAATGAACCTGCTGCACAGCTTCAACTAAAAGACTGCTTACTTTGCCTGCTGCCTCAGCTTCGGCCGCGTGGCAGGCGCTCTGCCACGACGCCCTGCAGCACCATCCGTCCTCCATACCAACAAGTCGCTCCATGTCAGTGCATATGGTACACAGACGCCTGCTGCTCCAGCTCGTGCTCGCTCATACGGCTGCTGGGCGTCGCCTGCTCCGCCGCCGCGCTCCGCTCCGCACCAGGCGCACGCTCGCTCCGGCACTATCTGCTAGTGCTTGAGGAAGCGCACACCCAGGTAGGCGACGAAGCGGCAGATGAAGATGTAGGCCACCAGGATGCCGGCGCACTGGCCCATGTTCAGGTAGTCCAGGCCCAGCGAGTCGACTGCGCGAAGAGAAAGGCGAGGAAGTCAGGTAGGCAGGGGGCGGGCGGGGCGGGGAGAAGCAGAAGCGCTTGTTGCATGGAGAACATGAAGGGTGTTTGGGACGCGCGCATGGTGCTGACTGCGGAGGAATTCACTGCCTGTGCACACCGCACGGCACGCGCTTTTTCAGGATCCCACATCATACTTCACGTGTCGGACTAGCCCTTCATAGCCCGGCGGTTGCCTCCCGAATCCTATCTCAAGAGCAGGCGATGCCGATCCGTGGTGACTCACTGGTCTGCTGGCCGCTAGTGATGGGGCACTTGCCGGCAGCGTTGAGCTGCGGCGGCGTGCAGGTCAGCGTCAGGCCGCCCAGCTCGTTGAGGGAGATTCCCACATACGTGTACTTGACGTAAGATAGAGCGTCCAGCCTGGTGGGTTGATGCATGGATAGATGTGGCATTGCACCATTTTCGGTGCGTGGTCGTAGTTTACGGCGTGTGCGGTTTAGGTGGACTAGCGGGACGTTACTGCTGGACGTAATTTGGTGGGCGGTGCCTGGTCAAACCGACCCCGGCTATGTCCGGGAGATGAGGTAGTTTCGAAACCTTCGGCCTCAGACGGTGGATGTGGTGCGGGATCAGCCCGCTTTTCCCGTGCTTCACGGGGACCACCTCCCTTGTCGGTGCGTGGTCGGTAGTATAAGTATAGTTTAAGTTTAGTAGTTTACAGGCGCAAATCGTAGTAGTGTGCTTGCGCTTGATAGCTGGATCAGGCTGGATGCAACTAGATGTATGGCTGGCGGTGCCTGTACAAACCGACCCCAGCTTTGTCTAAAAGATGAGGCGTTCCGGAACCTTCGGCCTCAGGCTAGCACACGTGATGTGGGCCCAGCCCACTTTTTTCCCGCAGAAGCCAACCCGGTCTCACGCATGGCGTGCCCATACCCGCGGCACCGTCCAGAGCCCAAAGCATGGCAAATGCCGGTATGTGGTATATATGTGCTAGGATATGTAGATTTAGGCTCTGGGGTGTCCTGCCCGCTCGCCGAGCTCGCAAAAGGCAACGACTTGTCGAGCATTTGCGCACGAGGAGTGCCCGTTGCCTTTAAACCGCACAAGTTATAGCTTCAGGTAGCATCAAAAAGACACGGCAATGTTCAAGCCTTGCAATAATGACTTGGCGCTCGTTCACGAAATTGCCGGTCAGCAGAGTGCCACATCTTTTGCTCGCGGATACAAGTCCAGTGAAACTCATGTATGTGAATAGCATATTCAATGAGTCCAGGCCCATTCGTGCACACTTTGGGTGCATCGGCCCGGCACGTACCCGACGGGCACGCTGGCTGGATCGACCGAGCCGGGCTTTTCTACCTGAGACGAACGCAGACCGCCCTGCCACTCAGCCAACAACTTATTACTATGTATTCCAAGGGAATAAGAGCGTGGGGGAGGCATGGGGGACAATTGGCCACATGGGGAACCACTACCAGCCCCTAACCCCCGCACGGCCCGCACAGCAGGGTGCCAAACGTC
The DNA here is from genome assembly GCA_016834595.1 of Chlamydomonas schloesseri. Taxonomy (NCBI): domain Eukaryota; kingdom Viridiplantae; phylum Chlorophyta; class Chlorophyceae; order Chlamydomonadales; family Chlamydomonadaceae; genus Chlamydomonas; species Chlamydomonas schloesseri. Next base: position 870,445 of record JAEHOD010000003.1, read on the forward strand.
GGACTGCGAAATTGACACCACGAGCGTATTCAGCGTGGCGAGTATAAAAGATTAGTTGTCTAGTCGGACTTTTGGCTTAGCAGAAATCGCGGGGTCAAAGTGACTGTCAAGTTGAACGGTGGCTCTCGAGCGGGTGAGACCGAGTTGACTGACGCGCGACGGTGGCTCTCGAGCGGGTGAGACCGAGTTGACTGACACGCGATTGAATAGACCCATTCCCGCTCGCCATGCACGTGGCTGAAGTGTGGTCAACTCTGTGGTCAACTGGTCAGTCGAGAGTCAAGACCCACGTCGCGACCCATGCACGCACTCACCAGACAAAGTACTTGGGCAGGTTGGCGGGGCTGAGGAAGAAGCCGCCGAACAGGCGGCAGATCTCCAGCGCCATGGGCAGGATGGTGACGGACATGTCGGTGGTGCGCGCGAGGGCGGACACGGCCAGGGCCAGCGAGGTGGCGGCGGTGCTGCACAGGATCACTGCGGAGTACAGGGGGCAGGCAGCAGGCCAGGCAAGAAGAGTCAGGCGGGGGCTGGTGACGCTGCGCCTTGTGGCCCTGGCAGTGCATGACTCGACATGCGTACGTGAACCCAGCCTCGCCAGGCGCCCCGCAACAGCAGGAAAACTCACTGAAGCCCATGAAGATGAAGAACTTGGCCGCGACCGCCTGAAGCCCCACCAGCCTGCGCGTGGAAGCAAAAGCACACGACATGTGCGGAGTCAGTCATCAGCCATGCACTGCGCTCACACGCAGGACGTACGGTTCACTCCAGCAGATAGATAGGCAGACCAGCGCGACGGCGGAAGCCATCACCCAGCCGCAAATACAGCAGCACAGAGTGCGGTGAAGGCAACACACCTGTCGCTCGCTCGCTCGCTCACCAGTACACGACGCAGGAGAAAAGGATGGGTGCGGGCAGCTGCGACAGCGTCTCGGCGGTGATCTTGGCAAGGAAGTAGGCGCTGACGTGGTAGGTGCCGGCCGCGCGTTCACGCAACGCGAGCATGCGCTCCGAGGGAAAGCTGTTGATCACGATGAGGGCACCGAACATACCCTGCGCGGGCACGCGTACATGTGGAGGTAGGCGTATGGGCCGCGGCCCATTCAGCGTCCAGGCCCATCCAGCACCCAGAAAGCAACCGGCAAAGAAAGGGTGGGCCGCGCAGGGCACGCAGACTCCACGGCACATACACAAGTAAGCAGGTCATGAACCCACCTGGTTGATGACGCAGAAGAACAGCACCGGCTGGCGGCGCACAGTGGACTTCTGGTCCGTGCCGATCTGCAGGAACACCGTGCCTACAGATGCATGCGAAGTTGCGGCCGCACGCCGCAGCGTCGGAGGGCACATGCACGCGTCAGACGGGTGCCGCCGCCTTGCGCGTTCTTCGCAATCCCGCAATCCTAGTGGAACTTCGTCCTATAATGAGCTGTCGAAACAGCTAGCAACGCTGCATTCACGCCAGCACTGCGCACTGCTGCTCGCACTGCATTGCACAGTATTGCCACCCCCTGCGGCTCACCGATTAGGACCGCCATGATGATGGTCTGCGCCAGCAGCACCAGCGTGGTGCTGCGCTTGCGCCACACCTCCTTCATCGACCGCCGCAGCAGGACACGGAACTGCTTGTGCCAGGGCGTGGCGTCGCGGGGCAGAACCTGTTTGAATGGCAGGACAGCAATAGTGCGCGGTGCTTTAAGCGACGGGCAATGCAGCAGTACTGCGCCCGCCACTACTGTGACACGCCCGCCATGCATGGTCAACCAAGGGATACTGTTGGTTGTGCGGGTTCACATTTTGCCCTATCTTCACTGGTAATCCGGCCCAGCCCATCAGCCCCCCCATCAGCCGCCGCTACGTTATCTGCATAGGGCACGCATGTCCACGCACGTACCAGGGGACGCGGGTTGTCAAGCAGGTGGTCGACCGGCGGCGGCTGGTAGTGCTTCTTCAGGCCCTCCTCCTTGGCCACCAGGCTCTCAACGCTGTCGTTGTGGTTGGGCGTGATGACGTCTGCAATGAATTGAGGAGCAGCGGCAGCAGCCAGGATTAGCCATCCAGCCCCACTTGCGAAAAGGTGATGCGAACAAGAACGTGAAGGAGGGCTGCTGTACGGCAATACCGCCGGTGCTAACGCACCCAGGAAGTGGTCCGCAGGGTTCTCGTGCATGGGGCAGGGGAAGCCGGAGCGGTCAAAAAAGTCCAGGGCGTCCTGTGCCGGGCCCTGGTACACAATGCTGCCGCGGTTGAGCAGCAGCAGCTGGTCGAACAGGTTGAAGATCTTGGCCTGGGGCCTGCAGCGGGCGAAACGTCCTCGGTCGCAATCGTGGGACAAGTGGGGTGGTGCAGCAGCACAAGCGGCTGGTGGTATGGCTGCGCGGGCCTTGGGCGGGCCTTGCGCGGGCTTTGCTAGTCTTGTCCGCCCCTTACACGTGGGGCCACTCACTGGTGGATGGTGGTGACGACGGTGCAGGTGCGGCTCATCGCCAGGCGGCGCAGCAGGCGGCACAGCGACAGCGCTGCGGCAAGCACGCAGGCCACGGCGGAAATCATAAGCTGGCTTCCTTTTGGGAAATGACTTGCCCGCACACCGCGCTTTCTTTCTTGCCCCTGTCCATGCGCAGATCTTATCGTGGCGGCTCAATGGGCCCATTGGGCTCCATGGGCTAAGCACTACGCAATAATGGTTGGCCGCCGCTCTCACCGGTGACGCTGTCCAGGCCGCTTGTGGGCTCATCCAGGAACAGCAGCTTGGGCTTGGTCAGCAGCTCCATTGCCACACACAGGCGCTTGCGCTCGCCGCCGCTGATGCCCTTCTTCATGGGGCTGCCCACGATCACGTCGCGCACGTGGCTCAGGCCCACGCTGTTCATGACCGTCTCCACGCGCTCCTGGCGCTCCTCGGGCGTGGTGGTGCGCGGCATGCGCAGCTCGGCGGTGTAGCGCAGAGTCTCCTCCACCGTCAGGTGCGCGTTCAGCAGGTCGTCCTGCGTGTGCGTGTGTGATGTGTACCGTAGTAACCGAATCGACCAAGCAAGTGACGAGGGTCGCGCCGTGTGCCACCGTGAAAGTTGCTGCTGTTGACACGCGCCTCGTGCCTCGTTCCCACTCTCGCACAGGCCAAATGAGTTTTTGGGCTGAGCCCCCCAGCGAAGCGTTCCAGGGGGGGCGAAGCCCCCCCGAATCACCCCGGTCCGTGCGTGCGTGCGTGCGTGCGCGCGTTCGTTCGTGGCTGGCTGCGTCGGCAAAACATGTCATACTGGCGCAAACCGCGACTGCTACGTATTAGTATTTGTTATTGCCTATTGCATGTAAGTAGGCGGCAGGAAAAATTCGGGCGGAGCGAGAAGTGCCTTCGCGCGTCCATGGACAATTGACTTTAGCAAGGTCGCGAGGATAGTCACCTACGCCCGCGTGTATAGGGTCTATGAAGCAAACTATATTGACGGCAAGCAACGCGGGGAACTAACGCGCCAGTTTGTGGCAACTTGCGGAGCCATGTCTGTCGCCCCTCCTGAAATGCTTGCCGAGGAGCCCCGAGGTCGCTCCCACCCCGCGCCTAGCCCGAGGAATGTCGGGCATCGGGGACGTCTGCAGTGCGGTAGAGGGCTCTAAAATGCTTGGACTTGGTGGCAAGGGGGCCCTTGACTCGCGTGGATGTGGGCGTGTGGGATTCAGACACGCGTGCCTTGCTGACCGAGTCCTAAGCCCCGAGCTCGCGCATCGTCAGCATGGGCCCAACGCTCATTCCCTTGAAGCAGCCGCCCACTCCCACTGTATTGTGGCTCAGCCCATTTTCCAGCTTTACAAAGCTAACACCCCTTGTCACGCCCTGAACGACTTCACACTACCAATCAGACATACACATGCACTGTCCATCCACGCACTACACGCACGCGCACACGCACCTGCATCACGTATCCTGACAGCTTCTTCAACTCGGCGTTTGAGTACTCCTGGCCATTCAGCTTCAGCTCGCCTGCAGAGGGAAGAATACCAAATGAATCATACTCACACAAGATAGGGGTGCGGGGTGCCGTGCATAATGAACAAATCGGTACTTCCTAGCATATCCATCCAGCTGATGAGCTTACCCTCCACAGTTACACCGCGGTCCAGGCGACACGACAACGTGTTGAGCAGGGTTGACTTGCCGGATCCGGAAGGACCCTGAAGGAGTAAGCAGCACGAGTAAGCAGGTATTCATTTGATATTTGGGTAACTTATGCGCGTTGGGCGCGCACGTAAGGGAATGCCGAATTGAGCCAGTTAAAGGCTCACACGGCGTGGGTATATATTCACGCAGGCCATGAGCCTCACCATAATGGCGTAGAACCCGTCAGTGATGGCACCGGTCACATTGTTTAGAAGGGGCCGCTTGACCTTGCGGCTGGTGACAGTGAGGTTCTGTGGAGCAAGGGGCAATGGTGTACACGGTAGGTTCAAGGGGCTCGGGGCGCGCGGGATTATGCAGAGTGGCGGGGCGGGTGTGTGTGAGGGGGAGTGCCCTATATTCTAGCTACGTATCTCTGGCAGCAGAGGTTCGCAGTTTAGTCAACAAAACGTGATTGAACACGAACAATAGATGCAAGCATCAGCTGTTCGGGGGGTTTGGCGCTGGCTGGGGAGGGGCGAAGTCATCGCAGCCAGCCGGCTATGCCTGACCGCACGCACGCGCCCTTACCTTCCATGCCAAGTCCACCAGGTGTTGCTGGTCCTCGTCACCGGCGACAGTCACAGCAACAGCCATATCATCGTCAGCTTTGCTGCTGTTGCGGCCGATCGGGCTGGGCGGCGCTTCGAGGACGGTCCCGCTGACGGCGACGTCTGTCATGCTGCTTGTGAATGACTGAGAAACCACGCGAGGAGACCTCTTGCGGCTTTAAGGAGCCGAAGAAGACCTTGCAGATAACGGAAGCTAGGCGTGCGCGCGCCTTGGCGCGTCAGTGTAAGACTGAACTGCAATCAAGGAAAGAAGTGTAGCGCTTCGCGGTCACAAGCCGCTACGGGGGGTCGTGCAGGTGTATAGAGGCGCTTTGACAGGTTTGTATTGTGTTCTGGGTATTGGAACCATCAAGGCGCGAGCGGCTCGGATGAGCGGCGCGCGGCAAAGGCTACCACATGGGGCCAAAAAACCGGGGCGCGCCAGGCTGGCAGAAGCAGGAAGACGCTGAGCACCGGCGCTTCGCCGCCTGAGTATCAAACTATTTCTCAGTATGCAGTAATAAACATTTCAAGTGACGCGTGCAGCCCTTGCACGGCCCTGCAAAAGGCATGGCCTGGGTGAAGATGGCGGTTTCTCCTGAGCAGTGCCGCGCTATTGAATGCATGCTATTGACATGTTATCATGTTATCTAGATGGTGTTGCGGGTACTGTCAGCGGCCCTCAAGTGCGCAGGGACTGACATGCGCGCTCGTGGCCAGCCTTCCTTCGACGCGCGTAGGTGTGAGCTCTCGCAGGTTTGGGTGGTTTGGGTCTCTAAAGCGCTTTCAGACAGCCCTGTACGTCCAGGCACTGTCCCCTTCTTGTAACCCGCAATCACCCAGGCATGCACACAGATGGAGGTTGCTGTACTGTGAGCACTTGTTACGGTATGTGCCGTGGTAGGCCGGCTGAGATGCGGATGAATGGGCGGCTTGTGATACTTTTCCCAGGGGTGGGACTTCCTCCCCTGACTTTTCCTGTGTGTCAGCCAATGACTGCTACCGCGCAATTACAAGGACGGCCCGTGCTACCCATGCACAGCCCCTGCCAGCCGGTTAAGATGCCGCAAGAGCAGCTGCTGTTATTTTTGTGTGCACCTACTTCGTATTTCCTTTCTTTCCTACGGCCCTGGGGGGCGGGCATCGATTCGGGGCCCCTCCCTCTCCCCTCCGTGCTGTGCCAACATATCCCATGCACCGTAGCCAGCTCACCGTTGAATAACTTGCACCAAACACGCGAATGGCCACCTTTTACTAGGGGACAGAGTAGAGGCGTCAATGGGCGACCATGGTTGCACCGCCCACCTGGCTTGGTATGTAGTTATGCATGGCTTCGTACTTGACGTACAGCTTTTGGGGGCAAGCAGCGTTCATTACGGTAGTTAACCGGGCCGCCTGTGGGGCGTGGCTACAGCCATGCTCTTTCAATTACATGCCATGGATGCGTTCATATCACACCACCAAATGCCCGCGTGCCGGTGCCTACCACAGAATCACTGCCTTGTACTGCGCACTACTGGGTCCCGCCATTCCCGACGTCCACTTCACTGCATCTCCACTTTTTCTTACTGTGCTTGTAGTTTGCAAAAAATATGTACGGCGCGAAGTGCACCCGTGCCACAACTTTCTCTCCTATGCTTGATCACGCGATACGCACATGGGGGCGTAGGCTGCGCCCGCTGGGCCCGGCGGCAGGCCAGAGCCGTGGCCGACCCCCTGTCGCTACCATACGCGATACGCGCCCCAAACTGAACAACCACTCGGCTTTCAAAATGCAATGACATGCATGGCAGTAGTTCTTCCGTGCATCTAGTCAACTGCCAGCCGCCTGTAACAACGAATGCACGTCTCCAAAATTTGTATACTGCATGGCGCATCGCTTGCCACCGCATCAACGTGGTCGCCAAGTGCAGGGCGCCCAACGCAAAACTTCTTTGCCCGCCTGTCCTGATGCAATCAACACAGTGTTCAGCACTCGATCTGCTTCCATTGTCCCTCCTGCAGTATGTGTGTTATGGACGAGTGCCTGCATGCGCACAAGGATTCCAGCCTAGTCCGTTCCGAGGCCATGAGTCGGCGCACCCCACCTAGAAATGGAAGCAAGGCAAAGTAGCAAACCCCTTATTGCGATGGGCAACCACGAACCAAAATGGCGCTTATCCATACTCAACCGCCGCTGCTTCCGCGGCTGCACCGCGCAGCCAGGCACTAGTGGTCAAACGCCACAAATTCGGCGGTATTTTACACACAGCAGTTTTTAATGAAATGTGATTAGTCTTCTCTCGTCCGAGATTGATGTGGTCGGGTGCGCCCAACTGGCTTCACGCCTTCACGGGCGCCGGCTCGGCCTTCATGGCGGACTGAGTCTCCGCCGCCGTCGGCACGGCCGCCTCCGACTCGTCACGCACCAGATTGCACAGGATAGCCAGCACGCTGCGGGTGCAGAGAGAGGCCGGCACATTGGGATTGTCAGCTTGCATGAACGAACACACGGCGGACCAGACCGTGAGCAGCACTACCGGCCTGGGGTAGCAATAGCAGCACTATGATGGTAATTGCCCCCCGGACTCACTGCTCGTGCCCCCACCATTCCAACGCACTCACTTGACGGCCTGGCTCACGTCGCCGGTGGCCAGCAGCGCCGACACCAGGGGGTAGGAGCGGCGGCACTCGGCAAGGAAGGCGGGCATGCCAATCTCCGCCGACCGCACGGCGTCCGCCTGGCTGTACAGCTTGGACCAGGCCACTGAAGTGAGGCAGGAGAGAGAGTGTGCGTGTGGGGTGGGTTCCATGCATTTAGGTTAAGCAGAGGGGGGGCAGAAGTGCAGAGGCGACCACATTCAGTGCGCATGTCAGAGAATGCTGTGCCAACCTCACAACCAAAGCAACGCGGGGAGCGCTGCACGCATGCACAGCGAACAACTACCAGCGTGAGAAGCCGCTGTGGCCGCCACTCACCGGTGGCGTCGGTCTCCGCCGAGGCAATCTGGGTCACGCGCGCGATGGCGGGGTGGCGGCTCAGCAGGGCGCTGTCGCGGCGCGCCACCCGCAGCTGCGCCGCCAAGTCGATGAACTCCTCGCCGAAGCGGTCCACCAGCTGCACCAGCGTGGGCCGCGGCACGCCGCGGGCCGTGGCCAGCACCTGCAATGGGCGCGGAGCAGGAACTTCAGCACCGCAGGGTGCGCATCGGATTGAAGGCCCTGCGCGTGTTGGCGCTTCTCGCCCACAGACAAGCGCGGCCAAGCAGCAGCCGCAGCTCTTGTTGCACCCCGGCTAACCCATGCAAACAAAAGTGTCCTAAGCGAGCTTCTGCCCAGCCGCACCCACCAGCAGGTCCACCGCCACGTCGCCCAGCCGCAGCGACGTAGACACCTCGTCCACACTGCCCACGCCGCCCAGCGCCGCGCCCGCGCCCGAGGTGGTCGCCGACAGCGCCGCCGACAGAGCCTGGTCGTCCATGAACTGAGGCAGCGAGGCCACCGCCAGGCTGTCCGGAGCCGGGGCTGCAGCCGCGGCCGGCTGCTTCTTGTGCGGCTGCACGGGCGCCGCGGTCTTGCGCCGCAGCGGCGGCACCACGGCCCGCTCCAGGCGGCCATTCGAAGAGGTGGCCGCAGGGGCGGGCGCATTCGCCGCGGTGGGGGCCTCCGGCTGCGGCTGCTGGCGCCCACCGCGGGCTGCCGGCCGGTTGGCGCGGTCCAGCACTGTGGGCGAGGTTGACCGGGCAGGCGGCGCCTGGGGCTGCGGCTGGCTAGGCGCAGCAGCGGCGGCAGCTGGCGCAGGGTGCGCTGCCGCGGCAGCAGGGGCGGGAGCAGCGGCGGAAACCGGAGCAGGAGCGGCTGCCGGCGGCGCGGGGGCAGCAGGCACGGCAGGGGCGCTGGCGGCTGCAGCCTTTGCGACCTGCTTCAAAACGTCAGGGCTGGGTGCCGGAGCAGCTGCCGCTAGCGCAGCCTCCGCCGCCAGCGCGTCGCGCGCCACCACGGCCGACCGCTTCTTGGCCTCTGCTGCAGGGAACGCGGGCATGAAAGCCGGACCAACGCATACGCGTGAGGACAGCCCGCCAAGTAAAGCCCCGAGTTTCGGTCCCAGAAGTCATGAAACGACAGCGTCGAACCTAACACGTAGCTTGTACGCCATTCCACGGCCTGCAGCCCCTCTCTTAACGGCAGCCAGCTAACACCGCTGCGCCATACTGGCTCAGCCCGCGCTCAGGTTTCCCACGCACCACGGATCTCGGTGGGCGACATGGTGCGGGCCGCCGTGTCCTCGCCGCGCCCGCCGCGGAACCTGAACAGCACCGCCGGCAGCTCCTCCACACGGCCACCACTGCTGCTGCGCGTCTTGATGGTGCCATTGCCGCTGGCCGCAGCGCGTGGCGCCGCCGCATAAGACCAACCGCGGCCAGAGCCCTCCGGCACCACCTGCACGCCGGGCTCTAACTCGTACGGCATGCCAGCGGCGCGGGCCACGGCGTTGCCAGCGCGCGCCACCGCGTCCCAGGCCAGCCCGGCGCCGTTGCGCAGGCGGCGCGCCAGGCCCCACGGCCCCTCCTCCGCCGCCTCCGTCAGCGTGGCCACCAGCAGCTCGCGGCCGTTGGCCTCCGCGAAGGCGCCGCTGGACAGCTGGTCCGGAAGCGCCGTCACGCCGTCCAGCGCTGCGCCAATCATGTCGTACCTGCGCATTGCAATGCGGCAGCCAGTGTCAATCAATGGTGGGGAAGAGCTAGGCCGCTATGCATGGCGCCATACAATACAGAAGATGCAAAGAAGGCGCAATGACAAACGCAGACCACCACAGGGCCCTCCAACACAGCGGAGCCAGCAACGGCGCTACTCACTTGCTGCGCGCGGCGCCCTGCTGCTGCTCCAGCGTCTCAAAGGCAGTGCTCAGCAGCGGGTCCCGGGGCAGCTCCGCCCACTTGCCGCTGGCCAGCTCCTCCGGCAGTGCCGCCACCGTATCCACCACCTGCCCCAGCATGTCGTACTTGCTGCGCCGCCGTGCCGTCACCGCCGCGGAGGCGCCGGAGCTGGAGGCCCGGCTGGCGCCGGCGGCGCCCACCAGGCCCGACATGGGGTCCCAGGACGGCAGCTGCGCCAGGCCCGACTCCAGCGGCTGCTGCCAGCCGCCGCGAAGCAGTACCTGCGCGATGCAGTACTTGAAGCGGGTGCCGGGCGCCACGGGCCGCGCCTGCAGGATGACCTGAAGCGGGTCGTAGCGGCTGGGCTGCGGCGAGGCCTCCAGCGCCGCCTTCAGCAGCGTGCCCACCTGCGGCGCGTCAAGCCAGGTGCAGGAAGGGTCCCGATCAGCTCGGGGCGGCAGCGGCAGACAAAACGGGTCCGAGTCACCGGCGCCGAAGCCGCCATTCGCCATTCGACATTCTTACGACCTCCAGGTCCACAAGCCCCGGCCACAGCCTCGGCGCTCACCAGGTCGTACTTGGACAGCGCGCCGCGCGCCGGCTCGCGCATGTTGAGCAGGCACCACACGGGGTCGTACTTGGGGTCGCCGCTGGCCATGATGGCAGCGGGGTCGCCTGCACCGCGGGGGCAGCGGGACTTTCGCGACTGTACCCTCGATGGAACGTAGGATTAGCCATTTCCGCTACAGGGCACCCAGACACGTACCCGACGTGCGCAGACTCTGCAGGAGGTCGAAGATGAGGTCATACTTGCGGGACTGCTCGGCCGCCGCCGCGTCCGCGGCAGCGCCGCGGGTGTTGCTGTTGCGCAGCAGGCCGCGCAGCATGTCGTACTTGTGGGCGGCGGACGGCGCCGAGGCGCTGGCCAGCACGTTTCGGAGCGGGTCGTACCTGCGTTCCAACGACAGCACGGAGGTGAGACCGGAGCGAGCGACAATCGTCAACGGAGGGGAAAGCTACCGCGAGTCTGCAACAACAACTAGCATCTTGCGCTGTGGACCCATTGTTGCCCGCCCTGGTATGCGCCCTTCTAGTAACCCCTTCACATTGCAGCGGAGCGAGCACCCAGCAACTCCAAAACACAAGCCCCCTGCAGGCTTCGTTCCTCTACTCCTACTCCTCCTGCAGCACGCACTTGGGGTACTTGAACTCCTCTGTCTTCATGGCCACATCCAGCAGCTCCGACACCGCCTCCACCGGCGTGAAGTCGCCGGGCGCCGCGCCCTCGGTCAGCGCCTCCGACCAGGCTGCAGAGCTGGCCGCGGCGGCGGCGCCGATGCCCGCCTCCGGGCCCGCCTGCGTCACCTCGGCAGCCTTGAGGATGCTGCCCGCCAGGGTCTCCGGCTGCGCAGCCGCCAGCGAGGCGTCAAAGCTGGGGTTGGTGCCGCTGCGCTCGTCTTCCTCGCTGCGCTGCTTAAACCAGGAGAAGGGGTTGTACCAGGCCGGCTCCTCTGCCGCGGCCGCGGGGGCGGCGGGTGCCGCCGGCGTGTAGGCAGCCGATGCAGTGTCAGCGGCTGCGGCGGAGGCAAAGCTGGGGTTCAGGCGGCCGTCGGCGGTGCGTGCGTCCACAGCCTTCAGGTAGTCTTCGGGCCGCGGCGAGTCCGCGGGCACATCGAATGACGGGTTCGTCGTCTCGGGCACCGGCGGCGGCGCCGAGCGGAAGGTGCGCTGCGGCTTGGCCGCTGCAGCGGAGCGGCGCCCCGTGGGGCGGATGGCGGGCTTTGGCTCCACTGGGGCGGCCGCGGCGGCGGCCGGGTTGCTGAAGCTGGAGGTGAAAGCGTCGCCATTGGTAGCCTGCGGCGGCGGCACAGCCGGCTCTGCGTTGGCCGTCCGCTGCAGCACGTCCCCGGCCCAGGCCGCCAGATTGGGCTGTGCCGGAGCGCTGGGCGCTGACGGGGGAGCCACGGGAGAAGCGGGGGGCGCTGCGGGAGGTGCCGCGGCCTGAGTGGCTGCCGCAGCCTCGATGGCCTTCACTGCCTCACGCACGCTGACGCGGCTGCTGTCCGGTGGCAGCTGAACGGGCGGCGGCGGGGTTGGCGTGTTGCTGGGGGGCTGCAGCGGCGGCTCGGGGGCAGACCGCGACCGCGCGCCGGGCCGGTCGGGCAGCGGCATGCTGGGCGGCACACGCGAGTCGGACACGGGGGCCGTGGGCGGCATCATACGGGACGCGCCCCCCGCCGGCCGCAAGGGCACGCCAGCTTCCGCCGCCGTGGCGACTGCCGCCGCCACAGAAGCTGCGGCCGCCGCCGTCACGTCCGATAGCGCCGGCACATTGCGTGAAGCGCCGCCCGAGGGGCGCATCGGCGGCGCACCTGCGCCCGCGCCGACTGCCGCCGCCACAACGGCCTCCGCCGGCACCGCGGTGACGGCAGCGCCACTGGTGGCGGCGGCGGCCGCGAGGCGCTCGGCGGTGCGGCTGTTGGCAGCCAGGGCCGCCGCCGCCGCCTCCTCGGGATTCTCCAGGTCCATGCTGCTGGCGGCCTTGAAGGTGGCGTCCTCCACAGACAGGCTCGAGTCCTCTTCCATCAACTGCAGCGCCAGCTCCCAGATGCGCGTGTTGCGGGCCTGTGTCCGTGGCAATCAGGTGGCGGGATGGGCCGTAAAAGACCAATGACCTGTTCGGGCGGCATCCAAGATATGCGCGTGGACCTATCTCGCATCCAACCCGCTTCCACGGCGCCCTACCGGTTGCCCCCTTCCCCGCACCTTGAGCTCCTCAATCTCGATGTACAGCTGGTCCAGCCGCTCTGAGCGCGCCTTGCTGGTGGTGGGCATGGGCGGCGCCTCCGCCAGCGCGCTGGCCGCCGCAGCCGCCACCGAGCCCCGGCCGCTGCCGCCGCTCATGGAGCGCACCAGGCCGTAGCCCACCATCACGGTGGCCACGGCGGCCGCCACGCGGACCTGGTTGCTCGCCGTGAGCGCCTGTGATGAGAAGAAAGCGGAGCCACGTGCGTGTAACGGGGTCAAACGACCAGCGGGCATGACCGTCAGGGTTCCCATAACATAGCCACGCACAGGCGGTCGCGGTGTTAGGTCAGGGCAGCCGTACCTGCACAGTGTTGCGGCCCTCTGAGCTGGTCTCAAACAGCGGGTTGGGTCGCACCGTAGCGGCCGGGTAGCGATCCTGCGCGTGGTATGTATGGAGCGATCGAGACATAGCTACTGTCAGTTGTAGTGAGGTGAACAGGCTATGGCCGTCCGCGGAGGCCATCGCAAGGAGGCCGCCGGACGCGCAGGCGCCGGCAAAAACCTAACTGGACCCACCAGCGGCACGGTCGGTTGAAGCGCTTGTGCAGCTGCCGCGTGGCGAGCACCGCCAAACAGCACGATGGGCACAAGCACAAATGCCTGCGTACGCATGCATTCAAAGAAGTGCGCGTCAGTGTGAGCGTGGGGACGTGCAAGAGGGTGGGGGGAGATGGCTGCACTAATCGGTGAGGTTGGTGTCACTGAGGACTCCCTAGCCCGGCTTACTCCTGTCAGCCGCTTGGCCCATGTCGGCAGACTTGCCAGCATGCTTGGTGCCTGCAGCAGCACAGTGCAACAAAGCGAGCGAAGTTGAGCTGAGGAATTCGTTGGACCGAACCCACAACAAACGCGCGCTGATCCGGGCTTATTGCCTCACCTTCGTGGCATGCGTATCGACATGTTGGCTAGCAAGGACAGGTGCGAGTGGCCTTCGCCCGGGCAGCGGCGCTTGCAGTCGGGGTTGCAGGGCACCCTGCCTCCGGCCCACGACCGGCAATCCCCGCGGACTGGTAGTCAATGGAACGCGAAGGCTGGCCACGCGCGCACTGCCAAGGCCACGCGGGACGCAGCGCTGCCCCAGCGTGGCACGCAAACTCGTTGGCATCGTCCTCTCAAGTCAGAAACCCGATGTTGTGACGCACTGTGGCGCCAGCTTGGCTTTTGTTATTAATGCAAGAAAAGCTTCTTGCGCGGCTCGGCAGCTCAGTTTCCCCAAAGGCCTCGTTTAGCGACCGAAAACGCTCTTGACGTGTTCCTCTGTTATAATTGTGCGCATGTAATTCGTCCCAATTCCTCATAAATTTTTGTCCAAGGGCGAAGTCGATGCGCTATTTGTAGCGAAGATTAGGCAGAGATGCATGAGGGACACCCCAACGCCTCAGTTGCGCGTCCTGACATTACAGTCGTGTATCTCCATGCGCTCACACTGCATGCATGTGACACGGTGCCTGTGAAGCGAGCGACGACGCAAACGCAGTTCCATCAGCTGCTGCCGAAGTTCCGGTCCCTCGGACTATTGCACCACCTCGGTTCGACTCGAGTGACTGAGTAACACTATTTCAGGATATTCGTTATAGCACGCCATAATGCTGCGGCGAGGGGCGTCCCTTCTTCGCCGGGTGCGTCCTCGTGCGAGCGCAAGCCGGGAAACTCACCAGACAGCGCGCTTCGAACGCACTTCCCACTGCCCCTGCAAGCGCCCTGGCCGGCACGCCGCTGACAGCTGCCAACATGCTGCGTAGGTGGGGAACACAGCAGCACTTTCAGGGCAAGCGGGTGAGGTGCTGCCTAAAGCTGGGTGTGCACTAGCCCAGCTGCGCGGCGAAGCCTCCTCAGCCGGGGGCGCTGGGCCGTCGGCCGCGGCGCAAGCAGCGGCAGCTTCAGCTGCGGCTGCTGCAAGCGGTAGTGGCAGCGCGGAGACGCCCGTGTCGTTCTTCGCCCGCCAGTCCCAGATTCTGGCCACCATGCCTGTGTACCCCAAGCTGCTAGGGTTTGCAGGTGCGTGTGCACGCATCCCCTGCCGCACCGCCTCACGTGCCGTGCGCAAAGCAAATAGAGGTCGTAAACAACACTGCCTGAGAGGTAACTGGTGCACGCTTGCATACGCGCCCACTCTTATTCGCCATGGCAGCGTCGCCGTGACGAGTGCTATCATTGGGGGTTACAAGAAGGGGACAGTGTAAACACCGTCGTGGCACATGCTGTCGCTGTCACCCACGCCTGCCCGCTAACCTGCCACATGATTGCACAGGCGCCATTCCTTTCCTGACGCTGACACCGCAGCTGCTGACAGCGGCGGGCATGCCGGAGCTCATCGACTATTGCGCGCGCATGCAGCAGGTGTACGGCGGCAGCATCGTCACCTTTTTGGGCGCCGTGCACTGGGGGCTGGCCATGCAGAGCCAGACCATCGCGGGTAAGAGGCCGTAGGCGGCACAACAGTGGTGGCGCGCAGCAGCCTCTGGGTAACCGGGTGCCAGCTAGGATATGGTGTGTGGCGGAGTGAACGGCCGAGCAGTAAGAGGCGTGACACATATGCCGGTGTTGGTCATCCGGGGGAGTATGGAAGCAGCGGAATCGGGTGTTGCGCCGTCATGTCCTCTCCAGAACCTGCTATAATAGCACTGTCGCTCTTCCGCCTCGCTCCTGCAGCGCCCGGCACCAAGAAGGCGCAGGGGGCGCTCAATGAGCGGTACGTGTGGTCGGTGGTGCCGTCGCTGGCGGCGGTGCCGGCCCTGCTGCTGGAGCCGGCGCAGGGCAGTCTGGCCATCTCCTGTCTGCTGGTGAGGCTGGCCAAGGCCTCCTGGCACCAGGATTTAATATTGGGGAGGGGGAGGGGAGGTTGCCGAGTGGTTTATGACCGTGGTGACCAAAGCCGAACCGAAGGGGGTCATACTATACGCTGCGCCTCGGGTACCTGCACGGGCTGCCGACCGAACCCTGCCTGCGACCTTCCATGTGCTGGCGCGCCTCCCGACAGGCCATTTGCTACCTATCCGACTCATCCTACTTCAAGCACGGCTATCTGCCAGCCTGGGTGAGAGCGACATAAGTTCGCATCCAGCTTCATCAAATACCTGCCTGACGGCCCTCGTTATCTAAGGCATACAGCGCGCTTACTCTGCCCTTGCGTGTGTGCCGCTGCCCCCGTTCCCGCCAGTACATGTCTTTGCGTGGCTACCTGACTGTGCTGGCCATGCTGAGCATGCTGTCTACTACCACCTATTACCTGAAGCGCGACCTGGACCGGGCGCGGCAGCGCATGGAAGAGGAGGACGCCAAGCGGGCGGCGCGCATGGAGGCGCGGGCGGCCAGCGGCGGCGGGCTGGCGGCAGCAGCGGGTGCGTCCGGCGCTGTGGCAGCGGCGGCGGGTCTCTCGGGAAAGAAGTGAGGTTGAGCTGTGATGTGGCTTATTGGGACCGGACCAATGGGATACGTCCTGTGCTCAAGGTGCGTGCGGTTGCATATCACCACGGTTTTGGCGCTGGTGTAATTAGGTGTGTGAGAGAGAAGAATGCCCAAGTGGACGAGGAGAGCCAGAGAGAGAGGGAGAGCTGTGAGCATAGAGAGACATGAACACATGATGACATGACATTACGTAATCACAAGCACGTGGAGCATGTCCATGGCCTTTCACCTGGGGCGATGACGTTGGCCTGCCCGTACCGCCCGAGCACGCGCACATCTACAGAAGCCGACCTCGCATGACGCATGGCGTAAAGCGTCTCAACCTCTGAAGATTTTATCACATCAAACTCGCCGTGCGAACGCAGCACAGCACGCTGTGACCGCCAGCGATTCCTCCGCCCGCGTCCCGCTGACCGCGGCAGTCAGCCACGAAGCAAGCACCTGCAGCGCCTCCGGCCCAAACCCCGGCAGCCCCTCGCAGCCCCCTACTTCGAATAGGTGTTTCAACCAGCCCCGGTGCTGCTCAGTGAGCCCCGTTGATGCTGGGCTGCCATGCAGCGCGTCCGCCCCGACCTGAACTTCCTTATCAGAAGGAGGCGGCGGTGACGCCTGACCCAGTATCAGGCCAACCTCACCCGCCGCGGCTTGTCGCACAGACCACACCGGATCACTGCACAGCTGAACGGCACAACGCGCCACCATTGTCGCCGCATCCGGCCCGGCGGCACCAGGCGCTGCGACCGCCCGCATGGCGGCATGTAGCTGGCGCGCCAGGTTCAGCCGTGGCCGCCAATCGCCACAGCGACCGCTGCCGGTTGCCGGCGGCTCGCAGAGAGCAGGGAGCACCTGGAATGGGAAGCAAGGGCGGACCAGGCATTCAGTACGAATACAATGTCCTCATGTGCCCAGCGCGTTCTGCACCGCTTGCATACATGCAGCCAGGCAGCCATCCTTTCGGAGCGCACCCTATAACGACGGGCAGCACAGGCGTTTTTGTGCCCGATCCACGTGCAACCCCACGCATCACCGGCTCACCTCCAACACCTGCTGTTGCAGGTGCGACGGACACACCGCCAGAAGCCCCGCCATCTCCTCGCACACGGCCGGCGCCACGGCGTGCAGGTTGGTCCGCAGCACCTCCAGCATCTGACCGCCCACTACCTCCTGCGGTTAGAGTCCACAGCATGTGCGGCTGTTAGGCCCATGCGCCTGTCCATGATACCTGGTTCGCACTACTTGAGTGGAGAGATGACAGATCAGCACGCAGCCAGGGCCCTACCTGCGAGGCGCCCGCCGCCCCGAGCGGCCCGGCCGCCAGCAGCCGCACCATGCGCTCCGCACCGCCCACCGCATTGCACAGCGTGGCACCGTCAGCTTGGCGCAGCAGCCGGGCCCACACGGGTTGCAGTTGCGGCCAGTGCTCATGGCCCGCCTGCGGCATAAACAGCGGGGTGCGCATGTCAAGGTCTCACACAGTGGCTGCTCGAATATGGGGACGTATGCACGGCCATGGTTGCGTGGCAGGCGAAATGCCATGTACTCTGCGCTGCGCGGCATCACAGCGCGCCACACCAGCCGCCTCACCTTGGCAAGAACGTCCGCGAAGCCGGCCGCACACGCCCGCTTTACCTCGACGGCGCCCTGGCCCACGGCAGCGGACGCGGCGCAGAAGGCGTCCAGCAGCCGCGGCAGCAGGTCCGGCGCCAGCCCCGTCCGTAGCCCGGCTATGGCGGCCCCCGTCACCTGGCGCGCCGCCGTCACCACCCACTGCAGAATGGGTAGCAGGTAGATGACAAGGGGCCAAGGCTCATTGACACGCGTGACGCACAGGCATACCAGGCAGTCTGCTCACGGCTGGCCATCACAGCAGCTAGCATGCAGCGCCGCACCTACATTTCTTGCAGAAGTAATGGGCATACCGCCTTCCAAACCCTCCCTGATATCCCACCGGCCCCTGCACCGCAGCCCTGGCGGCGGTGTATGGACCGTGTGGCCCCGATGCATACGTGTCCTGCATGCCCTCACCTGGGAGGTGGCGACCAGAAGCCGGCCCAGGTACTCGCCCTCCAGAACGCCTCGCTGCAACCCGTCACAGCGAGCTGCCACCGCCGCCTCGACCGCGCCTGTGGTGGCGCTGGTGCTGGCGGCAGCAAGCATCCCCGAGTCACCCGCCGGCCGGCTGCACAGCTCGCTAACGTCCGGTACCACCCGCGCGCACGCCTGCTGCACGCTCCACACCTGCAGGCAGACAGCGCAGGCAGGTGAACTATGCCAAGCGTGCGCATGGAACCGGTCATTCCAGTGTACGAGATGCATGTACCACATTGTAGTGTGTTATGGTACATGAAGGGGTGCACACACCTTGTCCTCGCAAAGCTTCTTGAACAGCGCGCACATCTGCTCCAGTGCACCCGGCAGCCCCGTGAAGCCGCCAAACAGGTGCGGCAGGACGCCCGCCAGCGCCTGCGTGCGTGCGTGCATGCAACTGTTTTGCAACCACCCGCCAGGCAGTTACAGCATGTGGCGCTTTGAAGCGCGCAGGCGCGGTGCGGCACCGTCAGCTGAGGTAGGTTCCAAGGGCAGGGATGGGCGCAAAGCGTAACTGCACCTCCAAGGGGCTGGCTTCGTTCCCGCAGCATAACTCCCTCCTCTAGAAGCGCACCTCCCGGACCCGCAGGTCGGCGCTGGCAGCCAGCTTGGTGGCCATGCCGGTCACCGCAGCCAGCCCCCGCTCCGGCGGCATGTGCCGCACCGCCACCGCCAGCAGCGACAGAGCCATGAGCGCCGCGTCGCCGCCTGCCTTGCCGCCGCCGCCTGCATGCCCCGCGGCCTTATCCTGCAGGTCACATCAAGCAGCAGACACCGGGGCGCCATAGCTCGATCGGCCTGGCTGCCCAGCAGCGGCAGAGCGGGAGGGCTGGCAAGGCGGCAGCAAAGGAGCTGTGCGCAAGCGCACTTGCTCTGGTCATGAAGCACGTGGACGGTTGTGTCCTGCGGCGCGCATTAGGTGGCACGGTGACGGCAAGCCAGCAGTACGCACCAGTGCCGTGTCAGCCGCCCGGCACAGGCGCGCCAGCAGCGCGTGAACGGCGGCGGCTGGCAGAGAGCCGCACACCGAGTCCAGAGCCGCCAGCTGCGCCTCGCGGACCTGTGCAGTAGGGAGGGTCACAAACACAACCGCATGAGAACTGCACATGAAAGGTGCACGTGCTCGACGTTGCGATGGTGGGCAAGCCCTTGGCAAAGAGTGATTCACGGTGTGCTGTGCGGGAGCGACGTTGGGTTTTGTGGGCTCACCATAGGCAGTGTGCTGGTGCCGCCCACGCCGCCGCCGCTGGGCCCAGGTGCAATGGCGGGCAGCAGCTGCGCCTCCAGCCCGCTCGCCACTGCCTCCTCCACCTCCTCGCTGCAGCAGGTGGAGCCGCACACCTTGGCTGCACGGCATCACATGGCATACGTGCAAGACCGTTACAAGCATGGCCGCACAGCAGTGTGGTTGCACCTGGTTACACCCGCACCGCTCAAGGTAACAGGACGTCCAAAAGGTATGCGCGGTCAACTTAACACGGCGCCACGCACCCAGCTGTGACAGCTGTTCCAGTGTCTCCAGCCGCACACCCAAGGCCTCATCGTCCAGCAGCGTAGGGATGGCCTGGATCGGCAAGGGCAAGGGAAGGAGGGCGCTGATGAGCCATCAAGGCAGACAAGAGTGGGACACAGCAGGCAGCACCTCGCTGAATCAAACGATGAGACCCGCAGCACTTACGTTTAGGAGTTGTTGCAGCTCCCTCTTGTTTGCCCGTGTGGCTGCGGAAGCCAAGCTCTATAGTACACGGCAGCGTTGGGGCAGACGTGCGGCTGCTGGGCTGTGCGCTTGCCAGAACAATTTACTAAGAGCGTTTGCTCCCCGGCCCACATACGCACCTTCAAATATGCCAACCGAAGCGGCAGGTCATTGCTGAGACAGTTCTTTAGTGTAACTTCGGGCGTGACCGTGTTGACATCCACCTGCGGACGCGTGTGCGCTAGTTACCAAAGCGCCGTGCGTGCAGGGGTTTCAAGGCCGCCCTTAATACCAGCCCTGTTGCATGCACCCGGCATCGTCTGCGCTCTGGAATTTGGCTCGGCGCTCACCACCACCGCATCGTCGTCCCAACGCTCCTCGAGGTCGTCCTCCTGCGCACTGGAGCCTCCTCTTGGCGGCATGTGTTTCAGATTATGATGCTATGATATACGCACGTTAGCAATTTCTGTTACTCCGGCAGTGCAGCAAACATACCCGGCCCGCAATGGCAAATTTATTTATGCAATTAGGCCCTGGCCCTGGCGCGCGTCAACCATCGCTGACAATGGCATTTTGCGTATAATTATTGAGCATATATTAACAGTCAACGCGCTTGTTCTGAAGAACACGCCGAGCCGAGTTTGGCGCGCTTCCGTGGCCGCGACACCTTCGTGATCGAACCTACAAAAAACATAATCTCCAATACCTAGCTCTCATTCTGGAGTTTGAGAACCAATCAAAGCTGAGATTGGGCCCGGCCTTGGCCGGGACCCAGGACTGTCTAACGAGTTAGAAGGTGGTCAGGGACAACATGCAGCCGGGTCCTCCCAATAGCATGCAGCCGGGCCCACCGCCGATGTCCATGGCACCGGGGATGGCGCCCGGGATGGCGCCGGGCGTTGCGCCGCAAGCTGGGTTGCCGATCCAGCCACTCAATATGGCGCCCGGCGTCTCACCCAGCATGATTCCAGGCATGCCACCCAGCATGGTGCCGGGGGCAGTGCCTCCGCGGCCGGCTGGCATGGCACCAGGCCCCCAGCCGGGGCTACCTGTTCCAGCGCCCGGCATGTCACAATACCAGCAGTTGCAGGCACAGCAGCAGATCGGCGCCAAACGGCCAGCAGACACAGTGGGGCCGCCTGACGCCAAGCGCATGCGGCCAGGGGAACCTGAGCCTGCGCCCGCAGCCGCCCCCGGCGGTGCGGTGGCACAGCCGGCGGCAACATCAGCCGCTGCCGCACAGGTGATGAATATTATCACGCAGACGCTGGTACACACACAGGCCGCGAATGCGGCTGCCGCAGCTGCCGTGCAGCGCCACCAGCAGCAGCAACAGCAGCTGCAGTTGCAGCGGCAGCGCGCGGCGGCGGCCGCGGCGGGCGGCAGCGCGTTCGCAGTGGACCACCCCGACGACGACCGCCGGTTGCTGCCGCGGCGTGGCATACGCATGGCGCTGCGCGCTGCAGGCCTGGAGAACCACGTGATGGATCCCGCCACGGAGGCCGCCCTGGTGGAGTTCTACACCGAGTGGGTCAGCAACGCGGTGGCGCTGGGCTGTGAGGCGGCCAAGCGGCGCAAGAGCGGCGGTGTGCTCAAGGCGCGCGACATCGCGCTGCACCTGGAGCGGAGCTGGAACCTGGCCATACCCGGCTTCGCCGGCGACGTGCTGAAGCCCTATCGCCGCGCCAACGCGTCGGAGCTGCACCGGCAGCGCGCGGCGGCGGTGCGGCGCACGGCGCAGGAGCTGGACAAGGACGCGCAGCACCACTACCAGCAACAACTGCAGCAACAGCAGCAGCAGCAGCCGGCGTCGCCGCAAGGGCCGTCGCAGCCGCAGCCCCAACAGGCCTCGCCGCAGCAGGCGCACCAGCAGCAGCACAGCCAGGCAGGGAATGCGGGCGGTGGCATGGCCGGGATGGCACCTGGGGCAGGGGTGGCGAACCATGTGATGGCTGCCGTGGCAACGGCGCCAACGTGATTGGTGGCGGGCGGCGTAGTTATCACACATGATGCGACGTGCCGGTTCAATGGCGGGAGTGCTTGGATAGCGACCACACCAGGCCTCCTGCTTGGATGTTCGCGCATGGGGTTGCGGGGCCACGTGCGTGGCGTGTTGTGACGCGAGTTGGCAAGTGCAAGCGCTCCCCGATAATCTTTGGTAAGAACCAACCAATGTTGCAGTGTAGTTGGCGAAAGGCACCGTCTCAAGGTTGACGGTGCGTGCTCTCAGTGATGGTCTCGTGGTGCAAGGCGTACGTGCACGGCAGAGGCAGAGTTGAGTAGGCAAGACATGTTATGCAGGAGCGGGGGAGGACCGGGGGCATTTTGGCAAGGATTACCGACGGCAACATGTTTGCAATGCGGCGGTAGCCTGCGTGCGAGAGGCTCATCATGTGTTGGGTATTACACGGAGCCCGTCTGGCATTTGTTGCACTTGAGGGACCGCCTGTCCATCCTCCCAATTTCGTTGAGTCGACATGTGAGTGCGAACCGCCACTGCTCTCCTTACAAGCACACATCGCAATGTTTGCGTGTGGGGACGCCGCGTTGGCGAGAGCCACGGATGGCCTACCGTGGGGGCACTGATCGCACCCGTGGATGGCACTGTAATCCGTCAAGAGCTATCCACTGCACTAGTCTCAAGGAAGGAGCATGCCAAGGGTCAAGAAGCAGTGCAGTCCCGAGAATGATAGCTCCCTCCCATTCCGGGGATGGTCAGACGCGTCAAAGGTACAGCAATGTGCAAAAAGCAGAGTTGCGCGCGCGCCCGCAATACTGCACCGTTGGCGAAAGCGCTGGCTGACCACGTTTTAGGTCCGCTGTTGCGCGGTCCTCACACTCCGATGTACCGGTACTATCCATATGTGTGCGGCTGAATTGCAAGTTTGCAACCCATTGTCGGCGGTATGTGCGGTTTGCATGATGACTCGCTGGTCGGGCGCCCGGAGCGTGAGGACTGCGTGTCAGCAAACTACTTACCAGCCAGCGCATCAGGGGTGAAGTTATAGCGCGTCAGCGGCGTATCTGCCTTTTCAGTTTGCTTACTAGCGCGGAATTAGCACACAACACAACGGGAGGACGGGACATAATGCCGGGGCTACCCACTGGTTTAACCTGACCATGCTGACGGAATAGGGCATGGCCGCATCGGGCAAGAGTGCGAGCTGCCAATGCCCGAAACCCTCATATACCTCACCACGGACACGAGCTAAGTTGTGAAAACGAAAGCGATGCATAACTTTACTGCAACCCATGGTGGCTGCTGTCACCCTGCGTCAGCTCCTTCATGTCTGCGGCCCGTGCGACCCCACCCCACCACGTATTATTTTTCGGCGTCTGGGCATCACCAGCAGTAGGCAGGACACGTGTACACTTGCGCGATTACAGGTGGCGACCTGAGCGAAACCTGACAATGCGTCAGCACCCAGGAGGGCGCGCGGGGAAGAAGTACAAGAAACATAGTATTACGCAGCTCGTCGTAGGGCTCACGCGCGCAACCTCCCGTTAACCTAGCAGCAGTCGACGTGTCAGAAACGCGTACTACCAGAGACAAGTCATTTTAGGCTTTGGAGTTGCTAGGAATTGCGTACGCAGACACAGCAACCGGGCAGTGTGCACACGCACGCATTCCTTGACGTCAGGTCGCCAGTTCACATACCCGATTTAAGACACCATTCTGCCGATAACAGCAAACCCTCATCACAGCTCACATCCGAGTCAAACATCCCTCCGCCTTATCGCTGCCTCCTTATTGTCAAGCCCGAGCCGGGCATTTAGCCCTTGAGCACAGTCTTGATCAGCAGGCGCGCCACGGTGTAGGGGTCGACGTTGGCGGCCGGGCGGCGGTCCTCCAGGTAGCCGTAGCCCTTGAGCATGACGGGCAGGGGGATGCGGATGGACGAGCCGCGGTCAGCCACACCGTGCTTGAAGGTGTTGATGTCGCAGGTCTCGTGCTTGCCGGTCAGGCGCGCCTCGTTGCCAATGCCGTACTGGGTGATGTGCTCGATGTGGGTCTTGGACAGCTTCTCCACGGCCTCCTCAATCACCTTCATGCCACCGGGCACGCGCATGCCCTTGGTGGAGAAGTTGGTGTGGGCGCCGGTGCCGTTCCAGTCACCGGTGCGCACGGGCTTGGGGTTGAAGGTCGACACGATGCCGAAGTCCTCGCCCAGGCGGTGCAGCAGCCAGCGCGAGATCATGACCTCATCGCCCAGAGCCAGGGGGCCCACGGGGCCGATCTGGTACTCCCACTGGCCAGGCATCACCTCGGCGTTGATGCCGGAGATGGTCAGGCCAGCCTTCATGCAGGCCTCCATGTGGGCCTCAGCCAGGGGGCGACCGAAGGCGGACTCAGCACCCACACCGCAGTAGAAGGGGCCCTACGGTGAAAGGGTAAACGGGAGGGGCAGAGCAAGGGTCAAGAACGCGCTATCAGCATGAAGATACGGTAGTGAGCCCGCCCTGGGCCCGCTTTGTGGACAGCTGCATCGACACGGCAACCTGTGCCCATCCATTGCCCTCCCTCCAAGCAGCTTCCCAAACCTCCGACCGGCCACCCGAGCTTCGGCACCCACGCACCTGAGGAGCGGGGAAGCCGCCAGCGGGCCAGCCGTAGATCTGGCCGGTGGTCTTCGCCAGCATGGTGTACTCCTGCTCGAAGCCGTACCAGCAGTCCTCGGCGGTGACCTTGTCGTCAATGATGTCGCGCAGCTTAGCGCGGGTGTTGGTGCTGTGGGGCTTGCCATCGGGGGCGAACACCTCGCACATCACCAGCACGTGGGGGGCGCCGCGGATGGGGTCGGTCACCACACGCACGGGGCGGAGGATGCAGTCCGAGTTGTTGCCCTCAGCCTGGCCGGTGGACGAGCCATCGAACGACCAGTCGGGGTACTCCGAGGCATCCAGGCCCAGAGGAGCGTCGAAGCACTTGGTCTTCGAGCGCATCTCGTTGAAGATCATGCCCTGCGGGGCGGGGTGGTCCAGGGCAGGGAACGGTATTACACGCGGGCGGTTAAACCTTAAGCGCAATTAGGCACATTAACGTCAAGCCCCTCCCGAAGATGCAGCTGAGAGTGATGTGGTGAACGTTACATACAGCTCCACACATGCAGCATCCCCAATGTCCGCCACCGCACGAGAATCACATATTGTTCCTACATACATGCTGCCCCAGATAACTTTGCTGTAGCACTATAATTCAAGCACCCAGTCAAGCGCCTGCCCAACCTACAGCTGCACACAACCCGCTGCAGAATATCAACAACCTGCATTTGATACTGTGCCGCAAGGCATCTGTTTCACAGTCGCAACCATCCGGTAAGCCCACCCACCGTGCACGCACACGCCCCAACCCTGCGCACCGACGAACACCCCTCCCACCTTCTCGGGCTTGCCCTCGTTGCCATCAGCCCAGATGTACTCGGCCTTCATGCCATAGGCCTGGACGCGCACCGTCAGGGTGCGGCCCGACTGCGCAGAGCAAGAAAGCGACCGAATAGGCGAGAGCGTTGGTGAACGTCCATCGAACGCTGGCTTCCGACGCAAGCCTGATGGTCCAAGTTCGCTATCCGCATTTCACCAGAATTGCAATCAGTGTTGCTGTTTCGGCGCTTGTGATCCGCCACAGCTCCGAGGATGCGACTCACGCGACGCTCTGCGCTGTTGCAACGCGCCCTAGCGCCCACCGCTGGCCACAACGCCGACCTCCAATCCCACAGCCCCTGCCACCATGTCCCATGACGGAGCGCAAGACTGGCAGACAGCCCCAGCTGAATGCACCACCGCCGCCGCCGAAAAGAGGTCGCCAGGGGCCAGACCTACCGAGCGGGCGCCAGCAGTGCGGCCCTGAAATCATGCGATTGAGCAGGGGCGCACATGGAGCAACATGGGAGCGTCAAACCTCGTCGGAGCTTGCGGAGCCGAACCCTTGCTTCGCGAAACGCTGCAAGCTGCACGCGCACCCACCGAGGCCTTAGCGGTAACACCACGCAGAGCGAAGGCCATCTTTGCAACGAGGTAAAGGGGACCTATTCAGGGTGGAGCGACGACCAAGTCTCCCGGCGCGCCAGCCCTCATCGGGCGCATGGGACCAGGATGCATTCCTCCCTGCAGAATCGCCGCGCGGTCGCGACGCAATGCTATCAAAGTATTACATGCCATGAACACGAGGGCATTCAACCCAGCGAGACCGGTTGAGCCTCGTGCCCAGAAGCGCTCCCGTAGGGACCGCGCCGCAAATAAAAAATTGTCTAAGCATGCACATGTTGGCGGCTAGCGTTAGCTGAACTCATGGCGCTCAGCGGGTATTGGGCTTGTGGGTCAAATACGCTCAGGTCAAAACCCTAGCGCCCTGCCACGCACACCGCAGCTTCCTGTGCTCAGCGGGCATAAACCCGTTCTCATCTCAAAGGCTGGATCCCACATTTGGCACCAACGAGCCTTACTTGCAGGTTGGGCCCCTGCTTTTGTGAGGTTGTATATGACAGTAAGGTTGGGCATGCGTAGGCACGACAGCCTGGGCGCACCCTGCCGCACCACACTTGGTCTGTGCGTTTCCTTTTGTCGAGCAATATGACTCTTGAGTGCCACTCGTGACATATCCGCGCTGCAAAACGGCCTACCAGTTCTAGTGAGACGAGCAGCAAGGTGCGTGACATGGTTGCGTGATGAGTTCCCGGCGCCCCAGCGCTGCAGGAAGCGGGGCGCTCCTCTCATCGGCATCCACGGGAATGCGGGTTGCGGATATGATATCCGTGGAGTCGAATTCATGACTGTCTGAAATGAAGAGCGGAGACCAGCGGCCTCACGCATGTCGGGGCGCGAGCGGGCCGGGTGGCCCAACGTGAGGGCGACCGACTAAAACAAGTTCGAGATCATTATCCTGGTGTCGTATTTGCACTTCCCAACCACCACGCGAGTGAGCACGTAAAGTGAAGGCGTCACGCTCCGCACTTCCCATGCAAGTGTACGGGACGCGTGAGCATTCTTATTCCCTCGCCAAGTAGTGTGGCGGGCATTGCCATTCTGCAGAAACTGTCAACATGGCCATCTCGATGCGTCTGAACACCCAGGTCAGCCAACTAGTCGGCAGCGGCGACAGGCCTTTTCGATTTGAGTGTTGCACGCGACCGTGTCTGACCTTTAGTCGCTGCTTCGTTCATATGCGCTTTGCAGGTCTCTGGCCGTGCCACCGGCGCCCCGCGCCAGGTAGGCTTCGGCTTGAGCAGCACGTGTGGGCGGCTTGGCCATTTTGCGCGGTTGCCTGCCCGACGTTGGAGGCTCGGCGCCACACGTGCACCCAGCGCATGCGTCTCTGGTGTCTGGTTTTGAGTGATGCTGGAAGTTGAGTAGCGGTGCCACTAGTTCCGTGGATGTCGCCGCACTGCTCATTTGGGCGTTCGATGTTCTTCTGTCTGCAGGGCCGTCGCCTGGCGGTGCGCGTCCAGGCCTATGGCATGAAGGCTGAGTACCTCTGGGCGGATGGCAATGAGGGCAAGCCCGAGAAGGCAAGTACCACCGGTGTGGTTGAGGGACACGACTAGCAAGCTGCCGAGCGGCGGACCGGTGCACCCCACGGGTGCGCCCGAAACGCACGGCTGGCACACGGCGCCGTGCACATGGTGCCTGCAATCTGAAGGCTATCGATGGGTGTAGCCGGAAGTCGCGACCAGCTCTCGCACAGCACGCAGCACGGAAGGGTGCCGTTCCGCTGCATCCTGCGTATCCACACGGACACGTTGTGACGCATTTATACGCCGCCACCAAGCCATGCGACTGCCAAGTAAAAGGACGGCACCGCTGCAAACACTTGCGCTGGCTCGTTGCCTCTCCCATTGTGTGTGTGGGCGGCATCTGACGTTTCCGCGCCCTGCCTTGCTGTCTCTTGCACCTGCCCTGGACCACCCCGCCCCGCAGGGCATGATCTTCAACGAGATGCGCTCGAAGACCAAGTGCTTCGACGCTCCTCTGGGCCTGGATGCCTCGGAGTACCCCGACTGGTCGTTCGATGGCTCGTCCACCGGCCAGGCTGAGGGCAACAACTCGGACTGCATCCTCCGCCCCGTGCGTGTGGTGACCGACCCCATCCGCGGCGCCCCCCACGTGCTGGTGATGTGCGAGGTGTTCGCCCCCGATGGCAAGCCCCACAGCACCAACACCCGCGCTAAGCTGCGCGACATCATTGACGACAAGGTCACCGCCGAGGACTGCTGGTACGGCTTCGAGCAGGAGTACACCATGCTGGCGAAGACCACCGGCCAGATCTACGGCTGGCCCGCTGGCGGCTTCCCCGCTCCTCAGGTGCGTGGGTGCCGAAGCTCGGGTGGCCGGTCGGAGGTTTGGGAAGCTGCTTGGAGGGAGGGCAATGGATGGGCACAGGTTGCCGTGTCGATGCAGCTGTCCACAAAGCGGGCCCAGGGCGGGCTCACTACCGTATCTTCATGCTGATAGCGCGTTCTTGACCCTTGCTCTGCCCCTCCCGTTTACCCTTTCACCGTAGGGCCCCTTCTACTGCGGTGTGGGTGCTGAGTCCGCCTTCGGTCGCCCCCTGGCTGAGGCCCACATGGAGGCCTGCATGAAGGCTGGCCTGACCATCTCCGGCATCAACGCCGAGGTGATGCCTGGCCAGTGGGAGTACCAGATCGGCCCCGTGGGCCCCCTGGCTCTGGGCGATGAGGTCATGATCTCGCGCTGGCTGCTGCACCGCCTGGGCGAGGACTTCGGCATCGTGTCGACCTTCAACCCCAAGCCCGTGCGCACCGGTGACTGGAACGGCACCGGCGCCCACACCAACTTCTCCACCAAGGGCATGCGCGTGCCCGGTGGCATGAAGGTGATTGAGGAGGCCGTGGAGAAGCTGTCCAAGACCCACATCGAGCACATTACCCAGTACGGCATTGGCAACGAGGCGCGCCTGACCGGCAAGCACGAGACCTGCGACATCAACACCTTCAAGCACGGTGTGGCTGACCGCGGCTCGTCCATCCGCATCCCCCTGCCCGTCATGCTCAAGGGCTACGGCTACCTGGAGGACCGCCGCCCGGCCGCCAACGTCGACCCCTACACCGTGGCGCGCCTGCTGATCAAGACTGTGCTCAAGGGCTAAATGCCCGGCTCGGGCTTGACAATAAGGAGGCAGCGATAAGGCGGAGGGATGTTTGACTCGGATGTGAGCTGTGATGAGGGTTTGCTGTTATCGGCAGAATGGTGTCTTAAATCGGGTATGTGAACTGGCGACCTGACGTCAAGGAATGCGTGCGTGTGCACACTGCCCGGTTTCGGACATTCGCGCAATGGGCCGCCGCTGACGCGGCTACATCCAGGCCTACGTGCCGGTACTGTTTTGTGGTTCCTGGGATTCTCTAGAGGAACTAATGTATTCTCCTGTTACCTTGGAGCAACGCGCGGCGTTAGCAAGTATTACGGGGGAAGAATGACACGACAGCTGGTTTGAGCCATGCATGGCGTCGAATTCGTGTGTATTCCAGGATACTTGCCGCCATGAGGCGTGTGTGTAGATGGGGTTTTGACAGTGTGGTAGCACAGCGGGCCTGCGCCGGCGCCAGGTGGTTCGTTGTGCGTTCTTACTAGCACGGCCTTGGAGGTAAGCCCGCAGCACCGCAAACACCTGGTGCGTTCGCGCAATTGCGCTGCACATGGAAACCCGCATGTTTTTGACCTACCGACACAAGAGTGTGTGTGACCATGTGTGAGCTATGATTAAGCTCACAAGTTAAATCGTCGTTTCATGATACTTCGTTGACACACAGGTTCAGGGTAGCATGGTTATTATGGTGCAGAAGACATGTCGCGGTGCGTGGGTGGCATGCACCATGCAAACAAGAAGACCAGAAGTGTCCTTGTAACCGACACGGTTATGAACTAACGAACATAATCATGCAGTAGATTGCAAGCCGACACATGCACCGCACAGTTCAGCTGCGACTGCACTACTACACGGTCTACCTACACCACGCGCTTGGATCAAGGGGTCAGGGAGGAACGGCACCAACTGGCTAAGTCCCACTGGAATAGGATCCCGGCCCCGCAACGCTGCACTTAGTCCGGAATCGGCAAGCAGCTTCGCGGACAACGAGCGATCTGTGCATAGGAATGCCCTGCCCCGTCTACCTAACCCATTGAAGAAGCCTTGCACAAGCTTTGTCGCCGAAGCGCACATCATCTTTAGGCACCCAACCCTGTCGTCAACCGCCTGTTCCATGCGCCGGGCCATGCCCTTCCCCTCACCCCAGCCCCTGCCGTCGGGCACCGAAGCGCCTCTGAGGGCTGCTCCTTCTATCCTAGCAACACCCTCAAACAATCGGGGCAGAAAGCTTCATGCCTCCTCAGCGAACTGCGGCGCCACCAGCAGGCGGCAGATGCCCTGGTGCACCTCCAGGTACAGGGGCAGGTTGGGCACCTGCGTGGGGCACGGAACGGACAGCCGCGCGGCGCATCGGAATTGCGGGCAGGGGCCGCAGCATGTGGACAGCACTGGTGCAAGGCGTCACAACAGGCGCTCTGTACAGCTGCGCGCGTCGCACACCAGGCAGCTCACCTCCTCGCCGTCCAGCACCGTCCATGTTGCGGAGTCCCGCTGCTCAAACATAAGGGCGCGCGCCTGCAAACACACCCCAGGGACGCACGTCCGGCAGCATCAGCTCCGCACACAATTTACAGGCGCATAGAAGTCTCCCCACAGCTGTAGCTAACAGTTACTTTAAAAAAAGAAGCATCCCCATGGTCGCTTTGGTTTCTGGATATCAACCCCGCCCAACCGCACGCATCCAACCCACACATCGTTGGTGACGTACGCACGTGGCCCCAGCACGCCTCCCTGCAGCTGCCGCACGCAGCACGCGGGTCCCACCTTGGTGGTCCTCATCACGCCTGGCGACTTGGCGAAGCCGCCGTCCTCAATCCCCAGCAGTACCTTGAGAGCGCGCGAGCGCACGCTCCCGCTCGCCCGCCTGCCGCCGTGCGCGCCGCGCTCGTCCGCCATGTGCCACACGTCCCACGCGCCGTCGCCCATGCGGCCGCCGGGGTTGGCGCGCGCGCCCAGCGCCAGGTACTGCGTGTTGTAGGCACCCAGGATGGCGAACGAGTCAGGCAGCTGCTGCCAGCCCGCCGGCAGCGCCTCCAGGCTGTCGGGCAGCGGCCGCGGCAGGGCGGGCAGCGAGGACAGGACGGGCAGCGGCGGGCCTGCCGATGTGAGCGTGCGCGGCAGGGTGTGGACGGATGAAAGGGGAGGGTTAGGCAGCAACTGCAACGGTCGTTGGGAGGCGATCCTGGTGAAAAAACAGCATGCTGCCGGGTCCATGATGTCCATCACCCTACCGCCCTACCTGCCGGGTAGTCAGACACGTGGCTTCCCGAGCCATCACCAGCGTTGCCCGCCGACTGGCGCGCCGGCAGCAGCCGCTCGTGCATCCCCCCGCCGCCACCGTTCCCGACAGCGGCACCGCCCTCAGCAGCCCCGGCCGCGCCGCCAGCACCGCCTGCCGCTGCCCCAGTGCCCTCGGCTGCCCGCTGTGCAGGCACGGTGATGACAACGTCCTGGGGCGAGGCCGCGCCAGCAGCGCCCGCCGCGGCCCCGTCGCCACTACTCCCACCCGGCGGCAGCACGAATATGCGGCAGTTGTACAGGCGGCCGCGGATGATCTCCCACAGCCCGCCCAGATGGAAGCGTAGTTCTCCCATCCATCTGTCAAGGAGGAAGCCGGCGGCATGGCGCCATGAATGTACTTGGAAAGCCAGCGGGGTCGCATTCGCAAGCTCATGGCAGGAAGGCAATGCCTGAGTATCAGCTAGCTGCAACTGCCGGTGTGGCGTCCGGCAGCAACGCAGCAGTGTGACCGCAAGCTCACCGCAAGTGCTGCGTGCCGATGTCCAGGTTGGCCTGTTGGGGCGGCGTTGAAAGGGCCGGGCCGATGTCGTGAAATGCTCAGCCTGATTGCGGCATTCCAGGCATTCACACACCCGCGATTCCCCCTAGTTTGGTTGGGTTTAGCTCGAGCTGATACCGTATTTTTATTTCCAAGTGGTTGACTTTTGCACTGGAATGGACTGGCTGTGCTCCCCCAGCCTTGCTTAGTTTGTTTTGGTAAGGCTGGCAACCACAACCGCACCCTACCACCGCCGCCACACGCGCCTGTATTCCTTGCCCTGCCCCCACAGCTCCCTGCCTGCGGAGTGCAGACCCCACGCACGCACCATGGAGCCGTACACGACCGACAGCAGGCAGTAGAACCTGTTGCCGGGCGGCTGCAGCACACTGGCCACGTCCACCGGCTCCGTGCGGCCGCGGCACACGGACACCACCGCCGTGACCGGGTCCCACAGCCCCGCGCTGGCCGCCAGGCCGTTGCCGCTGCCGCAGGGCACCGCCGCCATGGGGCACTGCACGGCGGACTCCCAGTCAGGGCGCTGGAACAGGCCCTGGGAACGGCAGGGCAGTAGCGCAGGCGGGTGGTTGCTTGAGGCCCAGCAGTAAACGCGAGCGGGTGTCCAGATGGCGACAGCGGCAGGCCACAAGCGCAGCAGGTGGTGAGAGGAGCTCCCGGGCGCTCCCCTTGGACGGGTGCCGCGCACGGCGGACCGCGCATGTTTGCACCGCACATGTATACAAAGCACACGCCTTCGCACCTACCTGCAGCCCCTCGTACAGCGTGCCGTCACCCCCCACGAACATGATCAGGTCCACAGGCGGCGAGGCCCCTGGCCCGGAGCCCGCGCCGCCTGCCTCAGCCGAGCTGCTGCTACAGCTAAGGCTCAGGCCCCGGACCAGCTCCGCCGCGTGCATGCGAGCCTGCAAACGCAGGTGCACAGTTACGCCGGTGTCCGGTTCAAGGGACGTGCAGGACCCGACCAGCGCTGCGCCCGCACAGTTAATTACTGGCGGCAACACATTGCTTACGTGTCTCCTGCCCCTCGGGAACCGCGCGTCCCCTCCACAATGTCCGACCGAACCCCAGCTCACAGCCCCCTCCGCGTCGCTCCGTTGTCTGGGGTTCTGGCTGCGCAGTGGTGCCGTGTATTACATAGTTGGAGCAATGTAAACCCCTACCACCACACACACACACACACGCCTCGCTGTCGCAGGTTGTCCTGAGTACTCGATTCACGAGATTCAAGGGGGCAACCATGTAAACCGTAATTACACACACACACACAACACACATACACGTACACCTTTCTCCCCCCCTTCTGCCGCACCTACCTGAGTCACGTGCACCGTGACGCGCAGCCCCGCCACGTCCCGCAGTAGCGGCAGCACCTGCGCCTCCATCAGCCGCCTGCTGCCGCCCTTGCCGCTGACCGGGTTCACAATGGCCGCCACGTGCGGAGGCGAGGCGCGGCCCCACCAGCTGGCGCGGCGCCGCAGGAGCTCGACCAGCGCCTGGCGGTGGGGGTGCGGGTGCGGATGCAGACATTTGGGTGGGGTAAGTACGGGTGGCGGCAGCGCACGCAGAAGCAGAGGTGGTAGACCACGAGCACACATCCAAGGAATGGGAGTTGAAGCCGCGTAGAACACCCCCAAGTGCATCCGCATACCTGCGCTGCCACGGTGTCGGGCGTCTCGAAGCTGCTTGGCCAAGATCAGCATGGTTAACTCAGGTACTTCAGGGCGCAGCTTCCACAGCACCAGCCGCTGACACCAACAGCTACCGTAAACAGCTACCCTGCAACTTGGCCCACCGTGGCCTCACCGTGCGGAATGGCATGCCTTGAAGCGGTGTTTGGTGACGCAGCCCGTACGGCTGGTGTACGGCTGCGCCCACCACACCGTGAACCGGCATGGCGTTTCGAGCTTCGCGCCAATCAGGTGCTCTGCCGGTATCAGCTGCAAAGAGGCGTCAGAGCAAATCTTTTTTCAGTCGGCGTGTTACGAAGGTTGATTGGGGAACAGCAACTTGCGGCGTCCTCGAACGCACCTGCTTTTTGTTGGGGCGGACCAGGGAAGACAGCCAGCTGAAAAAGCCCCGACCGCCCACCTGATGGAATGGCGTTGCGAGCACGGTAGCAAGGGCAGTATGGGTAGGCAGCGACATAGCTGGCCCCACGCGTGCCTGTTTGGCGGGAGCGGCTCAACACGCCCGGCAGTTGCTCACCGATGGATGCGGGCTGTACAGGACATCACCCGCGGGCGTGAGCGTGATACTGCCCGCATGGCCACTGTGCGTCTTGACCTCGAGCGGCAGCAGCGATGCAACATCAGCCATCGTTCTACATAAACGTCACGCGCTGTTATGCCGTTGTTTCATCTCCATTTACTTGGTCAAAGCGGCATACTGGCATAGCCTTAGTTAAGCAGGGGGAGGGGCATGGATTCGTTGAATCACATTGCGATGGGCCTACAGTCGCAATTCACCACAAGCATTCTCAGTAGTCATGTTTCTCTGCATTTATACATGTGCGCAAAATTAAAGCTAGTTCAGTGACTCAGACGACAGCAGTGCTAGTTCCGAACACCGAATACCAAGTGAAGTGGTCGCTTTTGCTGTTTACCAAAGCGTGAATACAAATATAGCGAGACATATTCAAAATGGAGTTCTGGCGGCTGGTGGCTCGGCCCACACGGAGAGCAAACCTTGTTGCCAAGCTGATGCGAGACCTGGAGAGCGGCCATTTTGCAGCGCCTAAGGCCCTTGATGTACTGACACAGTGAGCATGCTTGCTGGTTTCCCTCTGGGCATGATGAGGGTGGCCGTGGGCACGCAGTCGCCCCCTTCCACCTGACTCTTCTTTCACTCCATCCACCTCTGCACACTCCTAACGCCCCAGATATCGCACCGAGCAACTATCATTCTCACTCACGGGGATACCTCGTGTAACGCTTCCAGAGAAGCCTCTCATCCGGGCCTTTCTTCAGAAGTACCCTGAGGTGGGTCGTCCTGGGCGCTGGCCCCCATCTGCGGCTGACGTCCGGGCATGAGGGCCGCAGCAGCTGATGAAGGGCTATAGATCAGCCACTCGGGCGGGCAGAGCAGGCCGCCGCGCATAGCGTGCTTGTAGCAGCAGTCGCGGGCTGTGTTGTACAGCCAGGAGCGCAACAAACGGCAACGCTAGGCACTGATCAAGCCTCTACGGTTGGTGCCCGCAACCATGTACGGTATGGTTCCTCAAAATTTTCAGGCCCGGGCAGAGCCGGTCGCTCTGGACTCGTTCAACCCGCCCCTGGCGCGACAGTTCGCCCAGCGGCAATTGCAGCTGATGCAGGCGGGTGCGGCGCAGGAGCAGGCGTTCGCACAGGCGGAGCAGGAGCTTGCGGGGCGGCTGCAGGCACTGCGGAGGTGGGTGTGGCGAGATCTGGAGGTCTAGCGGGCCGGGAAAGGGGTTACTGGTAAACAGTCCCGGTGAGAAACAAACTGCGAAGAACATGACTGCGCTGCCTGCAGCTGGGAAAGGGGAAATGCGGGAGGACGCTGGCTCGGGCAGTGCAGGCAGAGGCAGGAGGCGGCATTAGGTGTCGGCACGGCACCCGAAACCGCACCCGCCCGGCGCCCCGAACGACGCGGTGTAACACATTATGATCTGACTGCATGTTCTGCAGCCGGCTGATGGGGTCCGCCGCTCCAGCGCTAGCAGCCGCGGCAGGCCAGGGCAGTCAGGCGCCGCCGGCGGTGGCGGCGCCCGCCCGCGGCATGGTGGAGCTGCTGCAGCAGGAGGAGCAGGAGGCGCTGGACGGGGGGCTGGAGGCGCTGGCGTCCTCGTCAGCGGCGGCACAGCAGCTTCCAGCAAACTTGCGATGACCGCGTGTCAGTGGGCAGTTTTTGGGGGGGGGTCCGGGATGAGAGCGTGGGGGAGTGCGCGAGCCATTTGAATCCTACACGTGTACCACACGTGTAGGACGAGACCACCAAGTAGTCGAGAGGTCTGGAGGTCACTGCTGAAGGCGTTGAATTGTCGTGTTGAGGAAGGATACTTGGCCGGCCGCTGAATTGAGAGCTTTTTGGCTGGCCGCCTATATACCCGGCATGTGGATGGATGGCTGCCCATTACGTATGGGCGCCGCTCTGCACGCCGAGCTGCGCGCCAACTGTAATGCAACGGAATTCCCTTACATCAAACTTCCAGCACTGGCCACCGCATGCATACAATGCCGTTCGCATCCACCATAGGTTCCAACCATTTCAGGTCCGCCCAGCCCTGACACCCACATGCATCGTGCTTCCGGTTGCTCCCTGCCTACAGCTGCGGCACCACCAACCGCCAGCATAGAGCCGGAGTCAACCAATACAACGCGTGCTGCAGCTACTCGTATTGCTGCTCGGAAGCGACGTCTACAGCTTCACGGCGTTGGGCGTTCCACGCCGCCGCAGCCGCCAGCGCCTTGCCGGCGGGTAGCGCGGCCTCACCAGCCAACTGCAGCGACGGCCTTGCTTGCCGTTGGCTTCCGGTGCCATTGCTGATGTCAGCCAGCCAACCGCCTCCGCCTAAGCTCATGTCTGCGCCGTTGTCGTTGCCGGCCGTATCCTTCCCAATGCCAGAAGCCGCTACGGCTGCGGCCGCGCTGGCGGTGCCGCGGCCGCCGTAGTCCAGCGCCCAAGGCAAGCCCCAGCTTCCACTGGCGGCCGGCAATTGAGCTGTTGCCGGTGCGTCGTCGTCAGCGCCGGGCGGCGGCGAGCCCGCGCGCATCCACTGGCTGGGGCGCGGCGGCGGCAGCGGCGTGTTCGCCTCCTCCGCGTCCTCCTGCTCCTGGCCCCTGCCCTGTTCCTGGCCCTGACCCTGGGCCTGCTGCTCTGACGGCTGCCGCCCGTCTGCTTGCAAGTGCTGCTGTTGCCCCCCGCCGTGCTGCCCGCCCGGCCACTCGCTGTGCGGGCTTTCAAAAACTGGCCCCTGGCCCTGCACGGGCAGCCCCTGCAGCATACCGTCACCGCCAAAAGCGCCTGCCGCATCAGCACCAGCGGTTATCACAGCATCCGAGCTTCCTTCCGCCGCCGCCGCCGGTGCCGTGTAACCACCTGGCATGTCTGCCTCTCCTGCCGGAGCCAGGCGCCGCGGCTCATGTGCGCCTGGCTCCGGCCCGCCGTTTCCCGGCGTCGCCGCCCTTGGACCCAGCCACGAGCTTGGCCCCCCCGCTGGTTGTCGGGGCACAGCCGTTGCAGCCCCCGGCTGGCCCGGCTTGACGTCCTCCTCTGAGTCCGAGCCAATCATGATGACGTCATGGTCCACGCGGCCTGGTAGGCCCGGCACCGCAGCTGCTGCAGCAGGTAGCGGCGGAGCGGTCGACGTGAATGGTGCGACAGGCGCCACAGCGGCCGCCAGACTTGCAGCGGCGGCACCAGGGCCATCGTTTGTCATCTGGGGCCGCGGTGACCCTGTTGTCAAGGCTGCAGGTGTCGCCGCCGTCAAGGCCTCTCCGCCTGCAATAAAAGCACGGGAGCAAGGTTGCGCACTGCCATCCTACAAAGCCGAGGTCCACCAACCCCCGCGCTATACGAGCAGTGTGGGTACAACCCAAGGTTGTCTCCCTGAGCCCTGTGACCGTGCACCTGGCTCCGCATCCGGCGGTGCTGCGGCCGCCGCGTCATCTGCACCGGTGGCGCCACCGTCGTCGTGCAGGCCAGCCGCCGAGGCACTACGGGCCCGTTGCGCCGCCACCGCCTGCTGCGAGCGTTGCGCCACTTTCATCCGTTCAGCCGCCTCCCGGATCTGGTTCAGCATCCAACTGGGCGCCGCGGCGGGTTGCCTGCAGCAGCGTCACAGCGCGGCCACACAGGATGACCGCATGAGAGCGTCAATTCGAAGCAATGCATCCGCGGGCCCTTGGTTCCTGGCATAGTCACATCCATGCACGCTTCTAGGCAAACCAAATGACGTCGTGTTCCCGTTGCAGCGTGTTTCCACACGCCATAAGCCGCGCACAAGCCGGCAGAGCACACGTACAGCGTCATACCTGCGGCCCGCGTCCTCCTGGAGCTCCTTCTGCAGGAAGGCCCGCAGCAGCTGGTCCATTGTCTGGATGGTGCAGCGGTCCTTCTCCGTCCGCAGGAAGGTGCGGTAGCGGTTGTACCGGGCCGACCAGTCCTGTGTGTGGCATACGTGGCATGGTGGCGCACATCGCGTGCAGTCAATGTTGCAGGACGGCGACGCCAACAGCTACTCAACACTGTGCATAGGAGGACCACTACGGGTCTGTTAACTCAAAAAATACTTCAGATGCCCGGTGTCGCATCCTCATAAGCCGTCCTGGCAACCAAACTACTGTTCAAAACATGCCAGGCTCACGTTCTTATCACCGGTGACGGGAAGTCCGTGGCTGCCCATGACCTTCCGTGCCGCCTTGTCCGTCATGCTATGCCACACTTGCGCTGGTGGCACCTTGACATCCGTCGGCGGCCGCGCCGGCTGCGCTGCCGCTCCGCCACTGCTGCTGCCTCCACCAGCTGCCCCGCCGGCCGAGCCTGGGCGGCCCCGCCCAACGCCCACAGCCGCTGCTGCGCCCACGCCTACACCGGTACCGGCGGCGAAGGTCCGCGCCAGCGGGCCTGCCTTCGCTGAGCCCGCCACCGCAGCCGGGCCCGGCGACGGGCCGCGCACCGACGGCACGGCTGCGCCTGACGACCCCGCGGCGCCACCGGCCCGGGCGCTCTGCCGCGTGAGGCAGATGTCCACGTGCGCCTGCAGCTGGGCCAGGCTGTACCTGTGGCCGCACAGCGGGCAGTCGCCCATGCCGTCCTGCGGCGCCGGTGCGTGCGCCGGTGCCGGCACCGGTGCAGACACCTCCGGCGGCGCGGAGCCAGACGCCCTGGCGCGCCCTGCCCCACGGTGCGGCTGATGTGCCGCCGCGGTGGCGGCGGCGGCGGCAGCAACGCTGGAAGGGCGGCCGCGCTTGCGCGAGCCCACGGCCGGGCCGGCCCCTGCCGCAGCACTGGACTGCCGCCGTCCCTTGTTGCGGCCGCTGGGGCTGTAGTCCTCGTCGCCGTCGCTGTATACATCCTCCTCCTCCTCCTGCTCCTCTTCGCTCGCCAGCTCGAAGCCGGGGTCCTCATCGCTCTGTTGGTCGCTTCTGCCACTGACGGCTGCAAAGTCAGACGCGTCGTCGTCCCGCCCGTCCTCGCCCGCGCCCCCGCCACCTGCAGCCTGCCTTGCTCCCGTGTCGCCGACTGCCCGGCGCTTGCAGCTGCGGCCGTCCGGCGCCTGCCGTGCCGCCTGCCGCGTGGAGCGGGCTGATGGCTGGCTAGCTTGCTGCTGCGCTACCCCTCTACGCGGACGCCCCTCAACCGCGCCCGTTGGACCCTCTGCGGGCTGGAGCGAGGACCTACCGCCAGGCCGTGCCGACGCGCCGCGGGAGCAAGCTGCCGCTGCCGCTCCTCCTGCGGGAGTGGCAGCCGCCCCCGAGTGGCCCTGAGCTGCTGCCAATTGCTGCTCTGCCTGCTGCAGCCGCCTCTCGTACTCCTCTAGGCGGCCCTTAAGGTTATGCACGGCGAGAGCGACATCAGGCAGCACGGTGCTCACGACACGCAGCGCGTCCACGCGCCGGAGCTGGTCCGCGTTGCAGTCCGCGCGGCAGGAGGGGCACGTGCCCTTTTGCTTGTTGGCGTGGGCAAAGTCAAGCGACTGCCGAATGCACATGGAGCAGACTGTGGAGCGCAAAAAGTCGTCGACGTCCGTGTCAGTGCTGGTTTGGGTTTGGGTGGTCGACCGAGCGGTCGACGGGCGGAGGCATACTGGCCGAAGCCCCCACCCACAGCTCAGTACCCTTCTATTATGTGGTTGACAACTCACAAGTGTGCCCGCAAGGAGGCGAAACGGGCCCATCGAACAGCCCTTTGCAAATTGGGCAGGTTAAGGCCTCCGCCAGGTCGCCCAACTCCGGCGGAACGTCCTCCGGGTCCATTTCTGAGCCGCAAGACTATAGGTTTATGTTTTTATCGAGCGGATTCAGCATGAAGCACTCCCAAGGAAACGCGCCATTTTTAAATGCGCAGGCTCGGTTTCGTGCCAAATCGTCAGATGTGCCGTAAATATTATCTACACGCTTAATTAAATAGTGTTAATATACGCGCCGTGCTGGGTCGCTCCAAGCTCGCGGATGGGCTGTCGATTACGTGGCGGTGGCAGCACGCGTGGAGTACCCACCACCATCGCCCTCCACCACCTAGCCATCCTCGGCGTTCTTCTCTGCCTTCGCCTTCTTCTCCGCCTTTGACTTTCTGCACTGGACCCCGAGGTGGACGTGGTCAAAGCCCGGCAGGCCGGGGCGCAGTTGCCGCACGTATGATTGCGGATTACAAGAAGGGGACAGTGTAAACCCCGTCGTGGCGCAGGGGAACCACCGCACGTATGCCGCCACCGCGGCCCAGCCACCATCGGCTTTGAGGGCCCATGGGTCCTCCTCGAACCAGGAGACGAGACGGCGAACCTCAGTGCAGAAGCTTACGGGCTCGAAGACGGGAGGGGCGGGGATCTTGGCTCTTGGCAGCAGTTGAACAAAGCGCTGCTGACTGGTGGACTGTTGCGTGCCCGTAACGAAGCGGCGCTTTGCGCCTTTAAGGGAATATAACATGTCTTCCTACCCATGTTCGTATGATACCCCCATATCCGTTCAGAATGCATTCAGTTGACCGTCAGGTGCGTTGATGTAATCACAGCGCTGACCACTATCTAATGCATTGCTCAAAATTGAGGATCCAACCCCTTGCAGGCCCACACAAATCCACTCCTGCCTGCAAATTGTGTGTCCATAAATAGCCGGCTTGCAGGAAGCAGCGCACAGTTTGACACAACATGCCTTAGGTACCAAGCGTTGCAAAGTTTGCCCTTATAGACCTGCGTGCGTTCACACCGCCCGCAAAGCGCTGAGCAGTCAGACCTGCGCTATGTAAGGTTGCATAGTAGTCCAGACAGGCAGGGCGGTCCCGGTTCCTGCCTTTGACCCCTAGGGTCTTGCAGCCGCTGCTGCATCTGCATCCGCACTATGCACGCGTCTAGGGCAGCGCGGGAATGCCCGGCGGCGGCGTCAGGGGCATGGCTGCCATCTGGCCCGCCACCTCGCCAATAAGCGGCTCCACCATCTCCTCCACCGGCGGCTCCTCGTCCTGCGGCTGCGAGAAGGAGATGGCCACCAGGGAGCACGCCATGATGACGCCGCCGGCCTGCAGGGAAGGTGGGAGGAACGAAGGGGGAGAGCTTGTAAGGGGAGAGGTCTCTGGGAAGAGAAAGAAAGATAGTGTCTCTTTCATCCAGAGCGTTGCCAGGGCTGCTTGCGCTGCAGCCAACCGCCCTGTGGGGCGAGCATCAATGCGCTCACCGCCATGAGGATTGTTGTGACCTTGTCCTTGGGGTCGAAGCGACGCGCCCCGGGCAGCAGCTCCTTCAGGCTGATGTAGACCATGATGCCGGCAACCAGTCCGAACAGGATGCCGAACACTGCAGGGGCCAGGCGGGCGCACGGGCAGGGCAGGCGGGCTGAGAAAGGCAACGGGGGGTGGCGCTCACAGGCATGGGAGCAGACCATGACATTTACCCAACTCTGGCATGTGCAGGCCCCCTGTCTACTGAAATTCGCCACACGCCGCCCTCACCCGTGTCGGTCATGGAGCCGCCGCACACCACTGCCAGGCCAATCAGTCCGCCCAGCGGCTCCGACAGCGCCGCCAGGGCGGTCCACATGACTGCCTTGAGCCGCTGCCCCGTGCCGAAGTACACGGCACTGGCAATCACCATTCCTGTGTCGGTGCACAGCGGGGGCCAGGCGCAATTGAGGCGGTGTGCAGAGGCCGACGCGGCACGGGATTTGCTGCATGACGGGTACGGGAAGCGCACGAACCCGCTGAAGGACACAGCGGTCGGGCGTGCGAATGGCCACCCTGACGAGCATACTCCCCTGGCGGTGCTGGCGCACACGATGTTAACGCACCTTCGGGAATGTTGTGGATCTGCGGAGATGGCACGACGCAGGCACGTAAGGGCAGGTGAGTGAGCTCGTGTTTGTCACGCGCGAAAACTTGAGGCCTTTGCTTCTGGCCCTCCCCCCGAGCCCCTTCCCACCATCCCTCGATCTCACACAACCACCCCAATTCACAAAACAATGCTCCAAGATGCCAATCGCCCGTTCACCTTCCCGGCCGAAGCCCCAGGTCGCTTAACATGGGTCTGACCTACCGCAATAGCGACAGCAGTTGTAATCCCCGAGGCGATGCTATCCATGTACCCCACGAAGGTGACCAGACCCTCGGGCATGTTGTGCAGCTGCGGTGAGCGCGTGTAGACAGGTGACGGGAGGGAAAGATTGAATGGTAGGGTCTTGCCGCAAGGCGCAACTTCGAAAGGATGCGAGGGGTCAAGTGACAAGGAGGTTCAGGGGATGCATGAGTATCATGCACTGCAACAGTCCACCTCAGCTCCCCAGCTCCTCACCGCCATGGCCATGGCCGCCAGCAGCCCAAGGTGCACCAGCTTTTTGGTGCGCTCCTCCTGTGTGGCAGGCCGGCCGGCAGGCAGGTCATTACGTTATTCATGCCGTCCAAGGCGGTAGGGGATGGTTCGAGTGCCTGCGTGCCATAGCAGGCGCCGCGCGGCCCATTGCACATCACGCACAGGCTCAGTCAGATAAGACCAGCGCGTGCCGCGGTGCGTGCAAGAAACACAAACCAGACGCCGTTGCCTGTACCGAAACAGAGATCCATGTAGTAATCCCGCGTGGATAGCGCGACCGCATGCACCTGTGTACCTGGCTAAGAGCCTCGTCGTCACCGCCGACACTGCTGCCGGCGCTGCTCCCTCGCTTGACGCCGCCACTGCCCGCCATAGCAGCTTCCGCATCCGCACCCCCCACCACTGGCGCAGGCGCCACCTGCACCATAACGTGGCTGCAGGGCGGGCAGGCCGCCGGGCTCTTCTCGTCTATGTGCGCCTCGCCGTGCCCGCAGCAAGTGCCGCAGCAGCCCGACTTGGAGGAGCAGGAGGAGCAGCCCAGCCCGCAACAGGTGCCGGAGGTCAGTGCTGACCCGTGATATACGGCCCTGTGGCTGATCTTGTCAAGGACCCAGGAGATGGGGAAGCCAGCAAAGAAGCTGCATAGAAAGCAGGCGGAGAAGGAAGGTGCGACGGGCGTGAAGCAAGCAGGTCGGCGCTGCAGTGCTGCACGTCCATGGGGCGGCTCTACAAGTACTAAGGCTCTTCCTCGGCCCGTGCTCGGGACACACCAGTGCCTCCCTGCAGAATTCATGATGGCACATTATGTCCTACGCGCGCCACGCCTACCAGATCGTGGCGTATGTGTAGGCTTCAGCATCAGAGTAGCCGGCGTCCTCAAAGTGTCCGATGGCCTTGCCGGCGTAGATATCAACAAAGCTGCCCCAGCACAAGGGAGGTGAGAAGGTAAAATGAGTCAAATGAGGCAAATGAGGCAAACAGGTTGATTTGGCTTGTTAGCACTCTCGAGCGGCCTCGAGAACCGCCGTTGCCACGGACCTGATGTAGAGCATTACTCCACCCGCAAAGGCAAGTGACGCGGCGAGGAAGAGGTCGTTCTTCACTGCCACCAAGACAATGAATAGGGCTCCCGCGACCGCAGCCAAACCTGCACAGCATGTCGAGTGCGCAAGGCGCAGAATCAGGCGCTGCGGGAACTCATGACACTGCGCTGTTTGTTTGCACGTATCTTATCCATATTATGGGCATTCATCGTCGAGCAAGCTCGCAAGCCGGCGTCAGCTCGCGCGCCCATTCGCGACGTTCGCGGGGGGAACGAGACAACGCTGGGCACCTACCCGCTCCAATGACACATGCGAACGCCACTCCCAAGTCCAAGCTCGAAACACCAGCGCACCCGGATCCCATTCTTTCGCGCAGAGAGCGCCGCGGTGCGGTTGGTTGGTTGGGAGTTCTCGCTGTCCTAGAGCGGTGCAGGTAATTTATAAAGGTCCGCGACTGAAATAATAATTATGGTCCATGTTTTCAAAGCAAGCCCATTGATATTTGTGCTATCTGCGGGAGACACACGCCTGTGCACACGCCCGGCGCCCCCCCCTTCGATCGCGTGGTTGGTTTCATGAGTCCTGAGACGCGTACTGGTCCGACACAGTGCAACTAACGAGCTTTTACTAATTAGAGAGTAGTAGCTATGTGCT
Source organism: Chlamydomonas schloesseri (assembly GCA_016834595.1). NCBI lineage: Eukaryota > Viridiplantae > Chlorophyta > Chlorophyceae > Chlamydomonadales > Chlamydomonadaceae > Chlamydomonas > Chlamydomonas schloesseri. The sequence continues at coordinate 914,082 of JAEHOD010000003.1, forward strand.
TCATTCATGCATTCGCAAGTTTTATGGACGCATTCAATTTAATTCAGGCCGTCCGGCGGGTGAGTTGTCCTGTGAGTTGTCGGTTTGTTTGACACCCGACGGTGCCACCACGCGGTGCCGTGCCAGTGGGTGCCACGCCAAGGGACACCAAAACATTTTGCATGTGAGGTTAAGACATGAAATTATTTTTCGAGGTCAAGTTGCGCAGGGTTTCGGCCGGCCCACAGGAACCGTCTGACCCCGCGATTGCTTTCGGCGTGCGCGTGTCCCCGTGGCCGACGCGCACCGACGCGCAAGTACGGTACTCCAGGGCGCCTAGCCAGGTCCAGCTTACGACAAATGTGCGACTGCCCTCATGGGAGGCGCCAGACAGACAGGCAGGAGTTCTAGTCCTGGCCAGTCCTCGTGCAGTGCGTGGCGGCTTGCTTGGGGTTTGGCAACCCCCTCCTGGCTAGCCCACGTGACCAGCAGTGCGTGCACGGTGATTGGAGCAATGGGAACTGACAAAACTAGTGTTCTGATGACCGCCGGCCCTTAAAGGAGAGGTTCACGTTATTCCTGTAGCCTATGGACCGGTGCACGTGCATGGCCCCGCAGCCAAGCGAGCCAACGACTTCAAAGCTTGCTGGGCGCTGCGTGTGCCAGGGCTGGTCCCGGGCGTCCGCAGTACGCACTGTTGGTCTGTTGCCGCCACAAGCACAAGGGGGTATGCACCTCGAGAGATCCACATCAAACCAAGTTACGCCTTATATTGATCTGAGTGCAGAGACCTGACGCAATGCGGCACGATGAGACGGCCTGCCCCCATGTTAGTTGCAGGGGTGTCAAACAGGTGGGTTTGAGTTCCTAGGGTTGCCTCGCTCCGTAGGGTAGGTTGGAGTTGCCCCCCTCACCTTAATGCCGCTTACAGCCTCGAAACCTCAATGCAGCCACACATTCAGCATAAAGTGTGTGTTCTCGCGCTGACACATACCGGTATGTCAAGCCTCTGCGCCCGCAGGCCTCAGGACTACGAGCGCGTGCCTCGTCACGCCGCATCCACGCTGCTGATGTTTGCATAATCAGGCCCTTATAGCCTTATACAACTTGGTTATGGCTCCACATTGTCATTCAGTCTGGGGCACCGATGCAGCTGAATACTGCCAGTGACTGCCCAGCACCATATAAGGGACCATGACACCATGTGCAGACGCAAGCTGGGGGTGTGCATGCCTTATTGCCCACCCTGTCGTAAACATTCGGCAGTTCCCCAGCAACGTGCTGTCTCGCGTTAAACAGCAACATTATATACATGACACCATCCGCCTTTGTGTGCCTGACGCTACGGACATACACACACGCACTGCGTTGCGTCGCGTTCCCTGCTTAGCGCTCCTGTCCCTTCGCACGCACAAGTCTTCCATAGTTCCTTCCCTTGTGATCTCTAACACACGCACTCCCTCATGCCCACACATTTTATGGCTAATACCGTATTCAACACCCTTTCCACGCACCCTTACGACTCGTTCCAACCGTTGACAAGAGTGGTCCTCGCATACGGGAAACGTGGGCTGAGCTCACACCACGTGCACTCGTCTGAGGCCGAAGGTTCCGAAACGCCTCGTATCCCAGACAAAGCTGGGGTCGGTTTGTACGGGCACTGCCCACCATGCGTTTAGTTGCGTCCAGCTATCAAGCGCAAGCACGCTACCACAGAATCTAGATGATTCAGCCAATTAGCTAGCCACAATAACTAAGCGCTTGTAAGCAATGACTGCAACGTTGGATCGTTTAAAGCACAGCAGCGCCACCAAGGTAATGACATGCGGATAAAGGATGAATACGGTCCAGGGTGCTTCCATGCCGCCATGCAGGATATGCCCGCTCCCGGACGAGCAACACACAGCGTCCATAACGCACCCTAGAAGGCATGCCTGCCGGTGAGGCGACTGGGCAAACAGACATGCTGCCTGGCGCCATGCACACGCGCTATGCAGCACAGACGCCCATCCGTACCTAGTGTTGTCAAAGCTATCCGTCAAAGAACACGCCTGATAACGCGCGGAGAAGTAACATGACATGAACGGCAAAGCCACCGCAGCCACGGCCACCCAGGTTCGGAAAGGCAAGAGTGGTGCGCGGCGTGCATGTATGAGTATGTGCTTGGGTTTCCTTCCTGCCAGCTGGCGGCGCCCGCCAGGGCGTGCAGGTGTCTCCTCGAGTGGTAATCAACGCTACAAGGTCAAAGAATGTGTATTACCAGCTTCGCGTGCATACCCAACCAGCCCAACATCAGCTGCTTCTTACTACTTATGCGAGTTTGGTCCTGACCTATGCGCCCCTGGCCTTTAGTCTGCTGCACATGCCAAGCCATGCATACCACGCTAGTAACGTAACATGCACTTCAGTAGTATGCTCGTGCGCCCCAAAGCTTTCTTACCCAACGCAATACGACATATAGGCAGTTGCCATGCGCGCCACAGTGTTACGGATGCAACCTACGTGGCCGGAGCACCTGCTGCTGTTGCATTGATGCACACATTGGACGCCGCCGAGGTGACCGTGGCAGATGCGCCACTGCTGCTGCCGCCACCCGGCTCTGAGTACAGAATGGCAGTGAGGGAAGCGCTCATGATGCCCATGCCTGTTTGAAATTGGGGGACAGGAGGTGATCATCACGAGCGGACTAAGACAACTGGGGGACCGCCTTGATAGGTAAGTGCGTACGAGCACGAGACATGCGGCAGTGTCAATGCAGCGTGGGCACCGTCTAGTCTGGCCCTCTCAAAACAGGTGTGCATGCGGATGCCGCACCTAGAATTGTCATGAGAGTCGTCACTTTATCCTTGGGGTCGAAGCGACGCGCCCCGGGCAGCAGCTCCTTGAAGCTGATGTAGACCATGATGCCGGCAACCAGTCCGAACAGGATGCCGAACACTGTTTGATGGCAGGTAACAGCAGGCAGGAAGGGCCCCGGAAGCGCTAGGCAGCTGACGGACGGCACATGGTGGTCCATTGCGGTGCGCTGCAGTGCGCATTCAGGAGGGCATCATGGGGCGGGCGTGCACCCCCATGGGGTCCACAGCACCCCAAGAGACGCGCATTCTCCCAAACTGTAAGTTGCCGAAGGGAACTCTCAAACAAAGAAACAATACAAACAGTAAGCCACTGCACGCACCAAGGTTGGACATGGAGCCGCCGCAAACCACCGCCAGGCCAATTAGTCCGCCCAGCGGCTCGGTGAGGGCGGCGATTGAGGCCCACATCAGGGCGGTGCGCAGGGACTTGGTGCCATAGTAGACGCTGCTGGCGATGACCATGCCTAGGTTCGGGAGCAAAGGTGGGGAGGTGGGGAGGCAGGTAGGGTTCAAGAGATTCCCGCACATTATTGACGTTTGTTCGTCAAGGTGAGCTGGCACCTTCGCAGGCGGGCTTGAGGTATTCGCCGGTAACACGAGATCACCCGCCCGAGCCCAGTCGCCCCCACAGTCACGCACCTTCAGGGATGTTGTGGAGCTGTGGCATGTGGGACATTGCGCATATGGGGTAGGGGCGCCCAGTTAGCGAAGCACTAGGGGGTTATGTTTCATTGGTTGTTGTGCCCTCCCCACCATCCCTCGCACCAACACCAGAGCACGTCGTGTCAGCCTGTCCCAGGGAAATCAACTTAAGCCCCTGCCCCAGACTGTCATTATCTTTCTCACTTATCACTTTCCGAGTCACTCGACATGCGTCTGACTAACTGACTTACCGTGATTGCCACAGCGGTGGTGATGCCCGTCCCCATACTGTCCATGTAGCCCACAAAGGTGACCAGACCCTCGGGCATGTTGTGCAGCTGCGGCGAGTGCGTGCAGACAGGCGGGAGGGGGCGTTACATGGGCAGGAATGCAGCGACCGCAACAACGTGGCTGCCAGGAGCGCACCCATGTGATGATATGCTGTCATTGCAAAACAGCAATCTTATCTCGCCGATACCTCCATGAGCTGCATTCATGGGGTGCATTCTGCACCACCCGCAGAACCCGCGTCCGATACTACGGTTCTCCTCACCGCCACGGCCAGGGCTGCCAGGAAGCCCATGTGCACCAGGGCGCGCGACTTCTCCACCTCTGCCTCCAGCGCCGTGGCAACAGCCACCGTATCCAGTGGCACCTCTGAAACTACCACTTGCGCCGCAGATGGGTCCTGCTCCTGATGCAGCTCCAGGCCCCGGGTGCAAGCCGACGGCAAGGCGGGACCGTCAACACTGCTGGCCACAGCGCTCTTGATAGGTGATGAGGGCGCGGCGCAAGCGCTGGTGGTGGTGCCGGAAGGGCACGTATTCAAGGATGACGTCGAAGCTGAGAAGCGTGTTTGAGTTATGGTTACGCTGCTGGCAAGCGTGCTGGTTTCCAGGTCTGCGGGTGCGCGCGCCGCCAGCTTGCACAAGTGGCACGGCTGCCTGCTGCCGGCAGAGTCGGTACCCTCGCCCCCGCCTGCTGGTGCGGGCCCACAATCCGCGCCGGTTGCGCTGTCTGGGGCCCCGCTGGCCGCGCCGGGAGGGCTGGCGTGCTGCACGCATATGTGTATCTTTCCGCTATTACTGCTACTGCTGCTGTCGCCCGAGGTGTCGCCACCGCTCCTGGCTCTTGCGGATACGTATCTGTCAACAAGCTCATCCGCCAGCTTGTCCAGCACGTATGAGATTGGGAAACCGCCGAAGAAACTGTGGGAAACCGAAAGGTGAAGGCCTGAACGGCGAAGTGACATTACTGTCCAACGGCCTCATGCGTGATGGCGTTCATACCCCTGTCGCTGTGGACCGCTTTGCCTCTTGCAGACGCGGCGTACTTCTCACGATCTCACCGGCCCCTCAGCTCAACGCGGGCCTCATGGGTCAGGCAAGGAACCCCATCCCCCGCTCCATAGCCCCCCCCCAGCACCCCGCCTCCACCATCCTTGACATAATAGTATACGTGCAGCGGGCTCACCAGACTGACGCCAGCGTATAGGATGTTGCCGGGGAGAAGCCCGCCTCAACGAAGTTACTTACGGCCTTGTTCGCGAAGATATCCACGAACGAAACGTATGACATGATGCCTGCATGCCGCAGGCCGGCGGGAACAAATGCGTTGTTACCGAGGGCACAATCCATCTATGTAAGCACGCCTGCACCCTGGTGCTGCCAGGGGCCCAACGGGAATGGGTGCGGTAACGTGTGCAATCTAAGGGCCAACCAGGGCCAACCAAAAATAACGCTAGCTAACCAGTGTGCGTGCAAGGCGAGCACGCAGTGACCGTGAACGACCGTGTCCAACCGCGTGTCAGGCACAACGGCACACGGGTCAGCACACCTCCAGCGAACGCCAGCGCTGACGCCAGGTATAGGTCATTGCTCAGGTCCAAGAACACGACCAGCTGCGCGGGTGTAGGAGAGGAGGGGCCAGAGGATGGACGAGGAGGGGACGTCAGGACTTGCATGGGAAGTGTGAGGGTCATGCGCAGCCCTGAGCCCGATACAAGTTTCATTCCCTGCTGGGTGAGGCTGGCCTCTGGTCAGGCTAGCTCTTGTCAATAGCAGATACGGCTGGTAGGCCGCTGGCAGCCAGGCCGCCGGTGGAATTGAATGGGACCCGCGCACCAGCGCGCCGACGACCGACGCCAGCGCCGCCCCAATCACGCATCCATATGCAATGGCTAAGCGCAAGGATGAGGCTCCTGCGCAACCAGGCATTGGAAAAGCCTCGCGAAGGCCTCCGGGTTAAAGCGTTCCGAACGTGTTCCGAATGTGTATTCCTAGTCTCTGCAGGTGATACGGTTGAAGTGCTTATGATTGCATATACAGTAGTTATCTGGAAATCGCTCAAGTCGCTTGTTGCGAAGTCGGGAAAGTCTTGGTGAAACCGGAACCGTTATGTGTCGGCGCACGCCAGTATGTGTAGCCACTGCACTTTGACATGAGAAGATATAACGCAGTGTCACCCTGTCCCCAGAGAACGCCTGGCTGTCCGCTGATGATGAGTCAACGAGCGCGTGCTGGGCACAAGCTAGTTTTGACGCATAGTTCTATCATCCATTCAAGCCAAAACGCACAGCGGTGAGCTTGGCGAACTATGGGAAACATGTGCAAGGCAGAGCGGAGTTGTCGGGCGGGGCGCTATTTGGTCTTTCTGGCCGTCCAAAGCCCGGGACAGTACCTGGGCACTCACAGGCACGCTTCCCCCCCCCCCCCCCTTGCCCCCAGCCCCCCCCCCCCCCACACACCAAGCGCCCAGCCCCATCCCGGACGCACGCAAATGCCGCGCCTACTGTGCAGCTCTGACCCTTCAATGAGAAATTCCTGGACACTCCCGCGTTGTATGCAGCGCTTCTATGGTCGCGATTTGTGCGACATGGCATGCCAGTTGGTATCCCGAGTGCTGCGCCGGAGCGCTGCGCCTTGCGCCTATATCGCATACCAATAGCTATGTGGTTGAGTGATAATACTGAGCCCAAGGGCCACCATGGCGATGACTGGTCACGGATTGTGCTTGGCTTGCATCCGGGTCCCAAACTCGACCACACGCCTGCAACAAATACTAGTGTTTCTTGAGTAGACTTTTTACAGTGTGCACCTTGTCCAGTCAGGTCCCCTAGTGTCAGCTCTGCCCCTCGACAAAGCGCCATGGCCCTCGCAAGTCACAAGGTAAAGCCGGAGGAGTGGCTATTCCTTTGACTTGAGCAACTGTAATTCACAATGGAAGTAGTAAATGATAAGCTCGGTCGTTGCGGCTGATCGCAACTTGCTTCTGACGCGATTTGCTTGCGTGGCTCGTCGTTCTTTGCGCGCAGGCCTTCACTGGCAAGTCGACGGTGCCTGGTGAGTGACTTACACCGCAGTGCCAGGTTACAAATTAATTCGGTCACGCTGCAAGCTATAGCTCCGCCAGCTTTGGGTTCGCCTCCGCGTGCCACACACTCAACCTGCGGCCTGCCTGGTTTGCGCGAGTTATTGGCCAGGCCGTATCCTTCCCCTCGACGTCAAAGTCACCCCCTCACCCTATCTATGATGGCACCCTGCGTGCTGCGTCCTCGCAATGCAGCCGCTCGCAGCCGGACGACCGTGACCCGCGTGTGCTGCCAGGCTAGCAGCAACCAGCGCCGGTCCTTCCTGCAGCACACGGCTGCGTTCACTGCCGCCGCTGCAATCCTCATCGGGTGCGTGCGGCAGATTGTTGGCGTCGGGGGTGCTGCGCATGAATGCCAAGCCTGGGCTGTGCTGGGCCCATGAATGTAGGACTCGCAATTGCCGAGGCTGACGTGATATATGCAGCCCTTTCATGGGCGAGCTCTGTAGGCGTTTCAGTCCATTTCTCACCTTTCTTGTGCTGGTGTGCCTTGCGCCATGCCGCGCAGCTCGCAGCCCGGCGCCATCGCCGCCAGCCTGCCGCCGCAGGACATTAAGGTCATCTGTGACGCTGAGTGCAGCGCTAAGCTGGAGAGCGTGCCTGAGGTGTCGCTGCCCAGCGGCCTCAAGTACAAGGACATCGTGGTGGGCAGCGGCCCCACGCCGCCCGTGGGCTTCCAGGTGCGGGGGCCGAAGGGCGTATGACATGGCGAAAGGATGGGGGTGACGCGGTGGATGTAGCGTCGGCCCAAGGCCGCTGTTGTGCTGCTGCAGCCCCGCTCACTGGGTCGTGCTCATGCTGGCGCTGGGGTTGGAGGTGGCGCCTTAAACACCAGGCAACGGTGGAGGGCCACATGTGGCAGCGCTGCACATTAGGATATCCTGTGCAGCGTGCAAGGACAAGAGCACTGCTGAGTGCTGCTGTGTGGTGATGCTGCTGCCGGCTGGTGGTGCGGCCGCATGCAGGTGGTGGCCCACTACGTGGCCATGACGCCCAACCTGCGCGTGTTTGACAGCAGCCTGGACAAGGGCAAGCCCTACGACATCCGGTGAGGCCTAGCCAGGGGGGCAGCGGGGTAGTTCATTCCAGACACCGTTTTGACCATCTGGGGGTGGTGGGCGCGGAGGGGCGGGGGGGGGGGGGTGCCGGGCGGGGCGGGGCGGGTAACCCTGTGCCACACGTGGCTGGTCAGTGGCGGGCTGCACTGCAAACGGGCGCAGTCCGCACTCACCTGCACACCTTCTGCTCCGGCTCCTGCTGTGTTGACCGCCACTACCACGTGCCAATATGGGGCCGCAGGGTGGGTGCCGGCCAGGTGATCAAGGGCCTGGACGATGGGCTGCTGGACATGAAGGCGGGTGGCATCCGCCGCCTGTACATCCCCGGCGACATGGCCTTCCCCAAGGGCCTCAAGGCTGCGCCCGGGCGGTGAGTAGTAGTGTGGGCTGCAGTGCGGGAGAGCAGCAGCAGCAGCAGCAGCAGCAGCAGCGGGACCTGGAGCTTGAGGGGCAATGAGTCTATGATGGCGCTGGGATCTAGGGTTTGGACTTCCTTGCCCCCACCTGAGTCCCCATGCATTGCATCGGCACGGCAACTGAACCAGCCTCCCCCGCCCCCTGCCTCCCCCTGCCCCGCCCTGCCTTTCATCCATCCGCTCGCAGCCCCGCCGTGCCGCCCGCCTCTCCTGTGGTGTTTGACGTGCAGCTGCTGTACATCCCCGGCCTGGAGGCGGATGAGTGAATGTAGAGTTTCTTACGGTGTTGGCGGAATGGTTGTAAAAAGCGATGTAGTGGCGAATGCAGGTGCGGTATTCGATGTCCCGACTGCGGACTTTCGGGGCTGATGACTGGACACGATGCGTGTATGACGGCACGTTCTGTGTCACGTGGCCTGTCCTCAGGCTGCAGTTTTGGCGTGATGTTGATGTTTCGGGCGGTAGGGCCATGTACGGACAAGCAATTCTTCAAACTCAAATGCGTCACGTTACACACGTGGCAGCTAGGTTACACATATACTGACTCTGTGCGCACAAGCTAATTATGCAAGTAAACTGCGGTCATGGAGAAACTGGGATTCACGCCACAGAAACGTTTCGTCTCACCTCCAATGGCACACGTTTGTCATGCGGAAACAGCGCAGCATAAAACCTGGCGGGATGTCAGCGCTGCACCCCCGCCCGACTCGGCTGCCCGGGACCACGTGCTGGGTGCGCTGCAGCAGCGTGGGAGGCAGTGTACGGCGGCGGAGGCAGAGCGGCTTGGGTGCGCGGCTGTTACGGCGGCCGAGGTCCGTGCTGCCCTCATGGCGGCGCCGCCTGGCCGGTCGCCTGGCCCGGACGGCCCGGTAGAGCTGTACCAGCATTATGCCGCTGAGTTTGCGCCCGCGTTGGCGGAGGTCTTCACGGCGGTGGGAGAGGGGGTTGGGGTGCCTGATGGGCTGTTAGATGGTGTGTGGACGTTTTTCTATAAGGGGGGTGATGCGTCTGAGCCCTCCAACTACCGCCCCATTACTTTAACTGACACTGATTATCGCACGCTTGCCCGTGTGCTGTGTAGTCGGCTGCAACCTGTGTTTGGCCGCATCATTGACCCTGAACAAACTGCGTTCCTGGCCGACCGCCGCATTGCTGATAACGTTCTCCTGCTGCAACTTACTCCTGGGTTGTTGAAAGCCGCCGGGCGCGCCCCGGGTGTGGCGGCGTTTTTGGACTTTTACAAAGCGTATGACACGGTCGACCGGTCCTTCCTCCTCGCCTGCCTGCAGCGGCTTGGTGTGGGGGCTGGCTTCCTGACGTGGGTGTCGCGCTTGTTGACGGACACGCGCGGAGCGGCCCTGGTCAACGGGCGCGTGTCGGGGTGGGTGCCGCTGGCCGCAGGGGTGCGGCAGGGGTGCCCCCTGGCCCCACTGCTCTACCTGGCGGTTGCGCAGGCCCTGTTGTCGTGGCTGCGGCACCGGGGGCATGGTGTGCTGGCTGATTTGGCGTCGGTGCTGGCGTCGCAGTATGCGGATGATTGTGCGCCGCTGTTGGCTGGGCTGCAGGCGGTGCCCGGCTTCCTGGCAGATATGGACGTGTTTCGTCGTGTGTCTGGACAGCGGTTGAACATGAGTAAAGTTGAACTGTTGGTGGTTGGGTCGGGGAATGGTCAGGGAGGCACGGTCGCGGGACCGGCGCTGCCGCCCGGCCTGCAAGTGGTGCAGGCCGCCAAGTCCCTTGGGGTCCGGTTTGGCGACTGGAGCACTCCCGTGCCGCCTGTGGCTTTTGATGGGGTTTTGAGTGTGCTTGGTAACGTAGCGCGCATGCCCGTGTCCATGTTTGGGCGTGCGGCCGCGGTGTCGGCGTATGCCTTGGGCAAAGTGTTGTATCATCTGGAGTTTGCGGGGTTTCCTAAGCCTAAACGCTTGGTTGAGGACTTGCTGAAGCGTGTGGCGGCGGTGGTGGACCGGCGCATGTCGCCTGCGCAGTATGACGCCCGGGCCACCAAGCGCCTGCCCGGTATGTCCTTGGAGGTTATGCAGCTGCCGCCGGCGTGTGGGGGTGCGGGGCTCCTGCCCCTGGCGGCTCATGTGCAGGCGCGGCACGCGGGCTTGGCAGTTCGGTGTGTGTTGGGGGCGTGTGAGCTGCTGCCGTTTGTGCCGCCGTGGACCGCTGTCGTGGCGGCGTGGCGGCGCCAGCGGCACGCGGGTGCTACTGTGCTTTGTTTGCTCTGTGGGGGTGACGGTACGCGTGTGCTTGATACTCCGGTGACTCCCGCCTCCCCGCCATTCAAGCGTGTGCTGAAGGCAATCTCCAAGTTGCCTGCTGTTACCTTGGTGGCGCCCCCGGCGCCGGGGCCCTGGGTGTACAATGTACCTCTGTGGGGTAACCCGGCGCTGCGTGATGGGGCTAGGACTCTTGATGCGGCATTCCCTGATTTGCTGGCACTCCCCAACTTGCGGTGCGTTGGGGAGCTGGTGGCCATTGATGGCGCGTTGCAAGAAGTGCGAGATGCTTATGAGCGTGGTGCTTACGGCACCCATATACATGCCGAGTGCGAGAAACTTTACTTGACAGGTGTGTGGCGCAAGGTGCTCCAGTGGGGGCCCCGCCGGCCGCTACCGGTCCCGCTTAAGGGGCCGCCGTCGGCCCAGGCCGCGGCCGCACGTGTCGCCGCCGCCGTGGCCCTCCTGCCGGCGGGCTGGGCGGCAGCGGCGCGGGCGGCGCGGGCGCCCCGCAGCGGTCGGATTACAGCGCCGGGCCAAGCTGCGTCCGTGCGGGAGCTGGCCAGGGGGTTGGGGTGGGCCCAGGCCGGCGGCCCGCCTCTCCTGGTGCTGGAGTATACGGTCATTAATGTTACAGCTGTGGGCCTGCCTCCGACCCGGGCCCGACACACGGCCTCTGCAGCCTACCAGTCTCTGGACTGGCGAGAGCGCTCACAAAAACAGCGCTAGAAACCCAAGCCCACGGCTGACCTGCCCTACCCGCGCACAGCAAGCCTAGCCGCGAAACGAGAAACGCCTCCCTGTGCTCTCCTGAGCCCACAGGACCAGGCGGTGTGGAGACAGCTCGCGCACCTAATACCTCAAACGAAACCCCCGACAAGAGACAACCCGAAGACGAGCAACCCACGCGCGCGCTCCCCTGGGGGCTACCAACGCCTGGGAACACACGTGTCACCCTTCTGCTACTCATCAGCAGGCCACACGTAGCAAGAGGGACAGGGCCGGCGAGAACGCTCAAAGCCGCCGCACCTAGCCGCCAAAGCTACAGCCCAAACCACCAACTCAATCGAGTCACCTGCCGCAGAGGGGACAAGCACGCAACCGAGCGCCTACCCGCCACCACATGGGTCGTGAACAAACGTCACCGTCAACGGTACCACCCACACACACACGTACACACACAAACCGCGTCTCATCTACACTCTATCTAGCACTGCTTATAAGCAGCAGTTGCGAGCTGACAAGACTTGACTAAGCAGGTTGCTGAACCTTAATGCGCCCGCCCTGCACGGCTAGCAGGGGGTGCGCTGTGCCTACCTCCCTCCACCCCTTCCTGGGCACCCCTAATCTTGCGAAGTCCTGCAGCCGCCTCCAAAACCCTGTCACCGCTTCCGCTTTAGCGATTTCTACCGGCTCAGTCTCCATACCCTCTGGGGGCCCTGCGTTGGTAACTGCCCTCAACCTCGTCCGGGCGCGTTCCATGGCCGAGAGGGCGGCTATTACCACCACGTCCCACACTGCTTGCTGCACTCCGTGAGGCGGTTCTGCTAGCCATAGCTGCTGCCGAGTGATGGTGTTCGCCATCGCCGCGTTAATCTGCTCCAGCACTGCCTGCGCCACGGGACACTCCCAGAAGTGATGTGCTCGCGGCGAGCAGGGTGCGCCGTGCGTTCCTCCGTGGGCGCCGCATCCACACGCTTCCTGCTGCTGGGCTCCACTGACGTGGCTGTTTCCAGCCAACGGTACTCCATCCACTGCCAGTCGCCACAGGACCTCCACGTGTTCCCGGTGAAATACGGTACACTCATGCAACTCGCGGCGCCCCTGGCGCAGCTGCGTGCCAAACATCGTGCGTATGTGGCTGCTGCTTTCGACCCCGATGTGACTGAGTCTGACTGTGTGCTGGCTGCGGGTGCGTTTGCTGCTGTGCTGTCGCGGTTGTGGAACCTTAAGTGGGAGAATCGGCACAAAGAGGCCTTGTGGCGTGTCGCTGCCGATGCGTGTTGGGCGTTCCCCATGCGTGCCCGCGAACGTGCCGGTGGTGTCGTCCACGTGTGCCAGGCGTGTGGTGCGGATATGACGTTTGGGGATCGGCGGCATTATTACTGGGACTGTGTGGTCGCCCGTGGCCTGCGTGAGTCCATGGGTATGGCGATGGGGGCGCTTCCCGAAGACTCGCTAGGCGTGTTTACTCGGGCTGCCTTGTGGCTGGTGCGGCCGCCGCCGGGTCTGGCGCCGCCGGTCTGGGATGTGGTGTGTCTGGCTGCGTTGTCTGCTATGGACATGGGGCGGCAGCGGGTTGTGATGGCCGGCCAAGGGTTGCCTGCTGAGGCCCCGCTCCCTTCTCGCCGTGTTTTAGCTATTGGGCTGGAGGTGGTGGCTGATTTCTGGGGACGGTTGCAGGCGTTTGCTAGCTTGGGTGTGCGCCCTAGTGGCTGGGAAGCTGTCCCCTCCGGGCACGTGTTCCTGTCGCGGGGGGCTGGCGACCGCATTGACGTGGTGTTGCCGTATGACGCTGCTTCTCCGCCCCCTTCTCCTTGAGGGGCGTGCGGCGTGCAGCTGGCCTCGGGCCTACTGTGCTGGCTTGACGGTGTGCTGCCTTGACGTTTACGACTTGGTCTTCGCGTAGCGGTGCCTTATGAGCCGCGTGTCTTGTGATGCTGTGTCTGGTGTGGCTCTGGCGGGCGTTTAGCTTAGCTTCGACACGCCTACGCAGCTGTGAGTCGGGTGGGCAGCCAAGCAGGGTGGCGGTTGGCCACCTGTGCCCGAGGCAGTGTTCACACTGTCCCCTTCTTGTAACCAGCACTCATAAAACCATAAACCCGATGAGGCTCCGCAAATACCATATCAACTTATTATGCCTGTCACCGCAAACGCTCTATATCTTTTCGCGTGTTGCATGCCACTGATGGTTCGGACATTCCTCAGAACATGCTGAGCACCCGCTCCACGGGCTGGGCGCACAGCGGGCACGGCTCGCCCACCGCCCGGCCGTCGGCGGCGCTGCAGGCGCGGCAGAAGGCGCGGTGCGCCACGGTGTTTTTCTTGTGCAGATACACCACCTCGCGCATGCCGCCGCGGCAGCGGATGCACCTGGCCGCGTCCAGGCCAGCCGTGTCGTACAGCTGGAAGGAGCGGGGGCCGGCGGCGCTGCTGGTGCTGCCGGGACCGGAGCCGTCCGGAGCACAGGCCGCTGCGCCAGCTGAAGCCGCACTGGCAGCGTCGGCAGCCTGGGTGGCTGTGGTTGCGGGCCCGGCAGCCGCATTGTACGCGCGGCCTAGCACTTGCGCCAGAGCGGGATTGAAGCCCAGAAAGGATGAAGGCGGGTTGCGCAGCGGCTGGGCAGTGGCAGCAGCTGCGGCTGCAGCCTCTGCGGGGCTTGGGCCGGCTGTATTTTGCGGAGGGGCCACGTTCACGGAGGCATCGCCGCCCGCCCGGGCGGGCTCAGGAATGGGGACCGGGATGGGCACGACGCCTGAGGACGGCCCTCTTCTGGCCTGGCCTGGGGGTCCGGCAACGGGGGCAGCGGCAGTTGCGCCAGCCGCGGGCGGCGAGGTGTGAAGGGTAGGAGCTTGCTGCTTCTGTTGCTGCTGCTGAGCCTGCTGGGCGCGCAGCTGGGCGGCAGTCAGGGGCGGCGGCGGTGCAGAGGTGATGACAACGGGGCGGTTCCAATTGAACATTGAGCTGGTGGCCGTGGCGGTGGTGGTCGTGGTGGTGGTGGTGGGCCGTGAGGCGGATGCCGCAGCTGCAGGAACTGCGGCACGCCCAGTCTCTAGCACAGCGGCCGAGGGTTTGTGCAGAGCCGATGAGGCCGATGAGCGTTTGTTGTACGCAGCTGCAGCGCTGGCGTAGCTGCGACTCTCGCCCACACTTGCCCCAGGCGCGACAGCGCTGGTGCCGTTTGGCTGCTGCTTGGGCTGCGGTGCCGCCGCGGGAGGCGGCGGCGGCGGCGGTGGCTCATGTTGCGCCGCTATCGCCTCGTCGATTAAGCGCGCAAGCTGGTCGGACTTGGGGTCAGGTTGCTGCCGGCGGTTCGTAGCCAGGCCAGCAGTGAAAGGGAGCACGTCTGCCAGGGAGGCAGGCGCGGCTGTGGCTTTGGTGCTCGCCGCAGCGGCCGACTGCTGTGCGTGAGCCGCTGGACCCGTTGCCTTGCTGGGCACTGCCACCTGCTGCGCCTTTGCCTTGCCCTTACCACCCTGCTTGCTGCTGGTGCTCTGTGAGCGGGTCAGGGACGCAGGCGTCGTGCCAGTTGCAGCTGCAGAGTGCGCTGGAGAGGAAGACGCCGATCTCTCCGCATCCACAGGCTCTGCAGGGGGCGACGTGGTCGATGTGGTGCGCGTGTGCCCACTGGAAGGAGCAGCACTAGCAGCGCTGGTAGCCGCGTCGTTGGGTGTCCTCTGCTGCTGCGTTTGCTTATGGGCCTGCTTCTGAGATTGCGGCTGCCGCTGAGCCTTTGAAGCCGCCGCCACGGGAGTGGTGTCCTCCTTGCGGCCACCACAGCCGGCGCCGCGGCTGCTGCTACCGCCTGCGGGGCTGGCGGGCTTGCCTGACTTGCGCGTGGCTGTCCGGCCCCCACGGCCGCCGCGGGTGATAAGGCCGGCCATGTGATCGAGGAACAGCTCCGGCGAGCGCGTCCATGGCGGCCACACGTACGCCCAGCAGTAGACGACGATCAGCGCCACTGCAAAGGCGAGCCAGCCACCGATGCTGCTTCCAGAGGTGGCAGGCGCGGCTGCCTTGCGCTTTGCAGAGCCGGCGCTCTTGACCTGTCACGGGGCGTGAACGTCAAAGCGCGCCAGTGCCACTATAAGTCCTGCGCCTCTGCTATGCATGTATTTGAGATTTCGGCGTCCCCCGACCAAGGATACCTAGCACACATACTAGCCCAGGCCACAAAGCGGCGCGGCGGCTTGCCCTACCGACACTCAAACGCATTCCTTGCCACTCACCTTGGCGCTGCCCGTCGCCGCCCGCCGCTGATTGCTCCCTGTTGCCTGGCTTGTGGGCGAGCCAGGCGCAGCGACGGCGGTGGCTTCGTCGAGCGCGATACCAGCAGCCGCGCAATGCCAGGCCACCGTCAGCGCGCGTTCAAGCACCGCCCGCGCTTCGCACACAGGCCCCGGTTCGGGCTGTGGTGCGTTGGCAGCATTGAGCAAGTCCGTGGGCTCTACCAATCCATCCGACACCGTAAGCAAACCCCTCGTGCTGCTGCGGGGCCTGTAACCCCCACCCGCATTCGCGCTAGCCTTCACTGCGCCCACAGCACTTTCTTCATCGGCAGGAAAGTGCGTCGGAACTACGTACAGCTTCTCCCACGCCAAACCCAGCGACCACATGGAGCTGCCCATGGGCCACTTCAAACTCGTGGACCGCACACCGCCCTCTTTCGCCTTCCCATGCTGCAGGGGATATTCGCCCAGCACCCTCATAGCTACGGAGTGCACCTGGGCATACTTCTGGGTCGTCTGGCCCGACATCACAAAGGGCGACAGCTCCCACGCCGCGCGGAGCGCCTCCATCACCGTCTGCACCCCGTCCAGGCCTTGCGACCGGTACGCCCGCACCGCGGCCCGGTTGACACGAGACGCCAGCTGCAGCCGCCGCCACCAGCCGCCCATGCCGCCGCCCTGGCCTGCCACCTCCCTGACCGCCGCAACCAGCTGCGGCGTGAGCGAGTAGCTCACGCCGTCCAGCACCGCCTCAGCCGGCAGCGCGCCCTCCGCGCCGCGGCTGCCCGCTCCTGGTGTGGCGTGGGCGGCGCCACTGCCGCTCACATTGAGCAGCGCCAGGCAGACGGGCGGCGGCGGCCGCACCAGCCCGGGCACGGCGTAGCCAGTGTAGCCGCGGTAGCTGGGCAGGGCGTAGGCGGGCAGGTTGCCGCCGAACAGCAGCCAGCCCACCAGCAGCGAGCCGCCCCACATGGCCACGTAAAGGCGGAGCAGCTGGAAGCCCCAGGTCAGTAGGCGCGTCAAGGTGGAGGGGCAGTCGCCGTGGGCCGCGTTGGCGAAGGAGATGGCCACGTTCTCGGCGGCGCGGGTGGGGCGCACGGCGCCCGACAGGATCATCTCGCGCGCCAGGGCGTCCAGGTAGGTGTTCATCCAATGTTTGCGGTCGCTGCTGGCGCGCGCCGCCGCCACGCCCAGCGCCACCACCGCCGCGATCACGGTCAGACCCAGGGTGCCCGGCTCGCAGCGCCACAGGTGCACCCGCCAGTAGCGCAGCGCCAGGCGCGGCGCGGCGAGCGCCATGTGGAGGCCGCCGCCGGGCGCCGCCAGGAGGTCGGCCAGGCCGCCGTAGGCCAGGCCGCCCCACACCACCGCCAGCAGGCACGCCAGCTGGTTCAGGGTGGGCGGCGGCAGGCCGATGCGCTCCCAGATGGTGGGTGGGGCCATCAGCGCCATGAACAGCTTCCTGCAGTGGGCATACCGATGATAAGGCAGGCGGATGTGGCGGCGGAGGAGGACTCGTTACACTGCATATGATGCTAGCATACACGCAGAGACCGCGCTCCTGATTGGCCCAATCAAAACACGCAAACAACACCCCACATAATGCGCGTCTGGAATTATTGAACCCACATGTAGCGCCGGTCCTTCTCCATGGCACCATCGTTACTGTCGTTTGCGTACAGGTTTAGATGCGCGGGTCTGGGCGGCATCCACTCTTCGCCGCCACCAGCCGCGGCCCTGGCCTGCAGGCGCAAACAGTCGGAAGAGCATATGATAAGTACACGGTCATGGATACGGATATGATCTCTGCAGGCAAGGTGTGCTGGCAGCTACCGTTGGCGCCCTTTACCTTCCGCGCGCGTGCCCTGGCCCGGATGTCGGCAAAAGCGTTGATCCATGCCATGAACACAGGGAAGACAAGGAAGGCGCACACGGCAACACCGAACAGCTGCGAGCAGTGTGGAACCAGAGGGAGGGGTCGGGACGGCATACAAAGCCAGGGTGCAAACGTGCAGCATGCGGCCAAGACTCTGCCAATCAAGCCGTCTGCCGCCGCTCACCTGCTTTGCTAGTGTCCACTTGAGGCGCCACGCAAAGTCCGCTTGCATCCACCACCACGCAGCCACGTCTACGAAAGGCCAGCCTACGCCGCCCGACAGCACCTCGGGAGTCAAGGACACCAGCACCCACGCCGCCAGCAGCACAGGCACCGCCAGCTCGTACCACTCCATGAGCGAGCAGGTGTATGTGAACGCGTCCCAGCCGTTCCTGCGGAGAAAGGCATCCAAGAAGAACGGCACGATGCTGCGTCAGCGTGCGTGTATGAGGGAAGAGACAGTCCCCTTATGGTGCCACCTAGCTGCAGGTCATGGCACGAATTGAGAAGCTACTATCGGGTTAGCCACTCCGCGTTTCGCGTCTTTCGGGCCCGGGGGAAGGGACCGCCGCCGCTCGCACCTGCAGTGGCCAGTCACTCTCATGCCCCGCAGCAGTGCCGCCCGGTAGCGCCACCTGTCCTTCAAGCTACAGGCCGACAGTGTTGTCGTCATTGCTAGGTCATGGTCCTCGGCCGCTGTCGCGAGCCGAGTCAGGTCCAGGTGCAGCTGAGACCGCTGCCGCTGGCGCATGTAGTAGGGCTGAGCGACCAGCACGAAGAGGAGCAAGAAAGGCGACTGGCGAAGCACGAAAGGGGACGGGCGAGGCGGCGGATCGGGTGGAGCAGATGTTCAGTTGCCATGTGTGGGACGGCCCGAACGAATGCAAGGACGTTGGTGAGCATGCACGGCACATATTCGCCTTGACCCCGCGGTGATAAACCTCACCGACAAAACACTACACGCCGCCTCCCAGCCCTGCAAGAAGCGTGCAATGCAGCTCATGCACACAAGGAACACCACGCCTGCCAGCAGTGCCATCCCCAGCGGCCAGGCCAGGCGGCAGTACTGCAGCGCGCTGACTGTAAGGAAGAAGGGCATGTCCCAGGGGTGGCCTGCAGGGGTCAAGGAATTTCATAAGCGATAAGCGATCATCGCGACCATATCCTGGGAAGCCCCCACAACGGCGACAGGACCGTGGCAATGCTTCCTCAACCCAACTACCCCCTTACCCTACCCCAATTGCGAGCCTTTTCGCCTTGTCTTGTGCAAATTTCCCACCCCCTTCCTCCCAGACACGTCCCACTCGAGCTCGAAGCGGTGCGCGTAGTAGTAGGGGTGCAAATACCACCGCATTCACCTTGCGGCAAGGGGAGGGTTGGTAGCGTCAGACTTGGAGAGCCCGCTCCCTCTGTCCGCAGCTGCTGCCGCGCAAATGCTTCGCCATCAGCTCCAACGTTTGATGCTGAAGCGCCGAAACACAGCATCGCGACGAAATCCATGGCTTTGCCGCCTTAAAGGTTAAAGCAGTTATGATAAGCGCATGTGACCAGCAGTAAAAAAAGGAGTTATAAGGATGCTTATAGGCTGGAGGAGAGGCTGCAATACAGTGGTGCTGAGAACCTTGGCCAAGTCACTGTGCCTCCAAAGTCCATGCAGATGGTGCAATGGACATAAATCACACTGAATGCATCTATTTGTTGCGGGCTGGAGATTTGTTTTGGCGTTGTTGGCTGAATCGCCTGGCGCGCTGCTGATGCAGGGAAGGAAGGTCGACGCGGCTTGGGCCTAAGGCGACTTTTGAGCTGCACTTCAGTGCACTTGAAGCATTGATTCTTTGAGCGCATCACCGTTTCGGCTCTGGTAGCGCAGCGGTTGGTACATGGTCGAAACTGTGTTTGGCACGCAACCGCATGACCCCTGGCTCCCCCCATGTCGCCCCCCCTCCTGCCCCCTCGGCAGCCACCAGCCCTAACTGACAGCCTTCCGTACCCGTACGCACAGCAACCTCCCCATGCGCCCCTGCCCCTTGTAACGCGCGCGTTCCACGCAAAGTCCGCTTGCATCCACCACCAGTACGCCACGTCTAGCCTACGCCGCCCGACAGCACCTCGGGAGTCAAGGACACCAGCACCCACGCCGCCAGCAGCACAGGCACCGCCAGCTCGTACCACTCCATGAGTGAGCAGGTGTATGTGAACGCGTCCCAGCCGTGCCTGCTAGATCCGACAACATCATCTTGCCCACTTCGCATTCGCATTTTAGCGCATGTCCGTTCCTGCGGAGAAAGGCATCCAAGAAGAACGGCACGATGCTGTGTTAGCGTGCGTGCTACTGACATGTGCGCGTGTATGAGGGAAGAGACAGTCCTCCCATGATTGCAACATAAGCAGCCTAGGATTAGTGGGGTATCTTCATATCCGAGGTACGGACATGCGTTAAAATGTGAATGCAAAGTGGGCGAGATGACGTTGTCGGATCTAGCAGGCAGCAAGGAGAGCTGGTGAGCGTCGAAAACAAGTGGGCACGTGTTACCTCGAAAATGACGGTAACCGTCGAGATAGTCGGCGTCCTTAATCTCGCTGACATCTGACAGAAGAGGTACTATCCTATGAAAGCCACTGTGCTCGGACTTCTTGGAGTTCTAAGCTGTGCCTCTGGACAAGATGTTTATACCATGCTCGTAAAAGTTATTGCTGAGGTATTGCCGAATTGTTGACGGCCCTGAGTGAGTGCGTGGGAAAGGACCGCCGCGGCGCCGCCGCTCGCACCTGCAGTGACCAATCACTCTCATGCCCCGCAGCAGTGCCGTCCGGTAGCGCCACCTGTCCTTCAAGCTGCAGACCGACAGTATTGTCGTCATCGCTAGGTCATGGTCCTCGGCCGCTGTCGTGAGCCGAGTCAGGTCCAGGTGCAGGTGAGACTCTGAGACCGCACGAAGAGGAGCACGAAAGGTGGCTGCGCCGTCGCCAGTACTTTCAGAATGGCATCTTGGCACGCAGCGCCGTCTACTTGCAAGGTAAATCATGCAACAGCGGGGAACTGCCGCTTGTGCGCAGCTTTTGGGGGTTGGGGACAGGGGTGCCCTGCACGGGTGCCCCGGTTGGGGAGGGTAAGCAGCGGCATCGGGCACTGGTGGCGCATCAGGCACGCGTCGGCAATAGTACATCGCTGAGGTGCACAACTGTCACTTGTTGTAGTTCTTTTCTAGTATCTAACACACAGGACTTATCGTCGATTGTCACTGACTCGACGACGTGCAAGCAGTGGTTCACAGTGCTTGCCGCGCCAGTTTACCGCCGCTGTTTGCCTGAACATATAAGCGCATAATGCAGACTGGGCTGGTGCAGCGGGGTGCGGGGTTGCGCGTTGCTGGCCTGCATCGGCGGAATGCAGCGCTTCCCCGCGTTGGCGAACAGCGATCCGCCCAAGCTTGCAGTGCAAGCGCATCTGCAAATGTGGGACCGTCAACATCGGGCAGCGCCGGGCCATTTCAGCTCGCGCAAGCAGTCGTCATCCTGCTTGACGACGCTCGCCGGGGCCTCATTCTGAAGGCGCTGAAGGCCAACCGGGCGATGCGGCGCCAATTCAACAGGTATATACATCAGCACAGCGTATAGCGGCCAAGATCGCCTTTGTGGCGAGCTCTAACGCTCAGCGGTGGGACCATAACGCTCCCACCATCGAAAATGGCGTCCAGCGTTCAATTCCTCTGTCGTGACGCAAATACCTTGCATTGATTTATGCAGTGCAATCCTGGCTGACAGCGGCTCAGCGACGCAGCCGGGTCTCGCTGTGCCTCTGCTGGCTGCCCTTTCAATTCCCCCGATTCCCGGCAACGGGCTTGCGGACCTGCTCACCAACCGCGTTTTCCTCGTCGGATTCTGGTCCTGGTTCTCTGCGCAGTTCCTCAAGGTAACGGGCGGCAACGGGGGCGTGGGTCTAACCAGCGGGTGTGCAACTTGCCCGCGGCGGTGCTGGCCAGGCCCTCTACACCCGCATCCTCGTCTCTTTTCGCATCAATTGTACGTGCCTGCCGCAGATCTTCACTAAACGCTTCAAGAAGGGCGTCTGGGATCTCGGGGCGATGCTGGAGTCGGGTGGCATGCCGTCCTCACACTCGTCTCTGTGCGCGGTGAGAATGTGCTGGTGGAGTCCACCGCCTCCAGGGCACAGAAGAGCTGGCCTTGTTCGCGATGCTGGCCAACCGCATCCGGGCCCGCTGCATGGCCGCACCGGCAGGATACAGTTTGACAGCGGCTTGTTGTAAATCCGTGTGCTACGCAGGGCATTACGACGGCCATCGCTATCCAGCAGGGCCTTGGCAGCCCGCTGTTCGCGGCGTGCCTGTGCTTCAGCGTCATCGTCATGTACGACGCGATGGGCGTGCGGCGGCACGCAGGTGCGCGAGGGCGACGGAGGGGTGAAACCGTATGGAGAGGGTGGGCCCGGGCCGGGCGGTGCAGCGGCGTGGTGTTTTGGCGATCAGGGTTGGCACTTGCCACGCAGTGCAGCGCAGCGCAGCGCAGCGCAGCGCAGCGCCAGCGTAAAATTAGGCATCGCTGTTTCCAGGCTTAGCGCGACCCGCAAGCACAAGCCCGCAACTGGGTGTGGCCGCTTGGTTATCCTACTTTGTTTTCGTGTGCACGCGAACGCAGGCAAGCAGGCAGAGGTGCTGAACAAGGTGATTGACGAGCTGCTGGATGACGACCACCCCATGGGCGAGGTGAAGCTCAAAGAGGTGCTGGGGCACACGCCGCGCCAGGTGAGCCGGCTAGCAGCGGCAGCAGCAGCGACGGGGGAGTAGGCGGGCTTTCGGTATGCTCAGGCCAGAACCGTGCATGGGAGGACCCGTATGCATGCTAGCAGCGCGCTGTAGCGGAGCTCCGTGCCGTGATGCAACGTGACCATGCGACGCTGTGTACTTCCACGCGCAGGTGGTGTGCGGCGGCCTGCTGGGTCTGGCGGTGGGGCTCTTCTTCCCAGCTTGCTGAGGTTGCCTCCGGTATGACGCCAAAGAGAGCATGTCGAGGAGTCGAGCCGCCAGCAGCCGGTGGATGCTGCAGCACAGCCGGCGGCAACCATTTATCGGCAGAAGAGGCGCTGCGCACAATATCTTACCGCGTGGCCCGATTCTAGCGCGGGGTAAGGTGAAACATCTGGCATGCATGAAGTTGGCTTACAGTCAAGGAAGCGCAATAGCCAGTTAGTTGCAAGAGTGTTGGGCATAGCGCAGTGCATGCAGGCAGCTGTGCGGTGCACTGGAAGGCAGTTAATGTTTGGCCAGGTTTGGCACTATCGCTTAGTCGGACGCAACGCAGACGAAGAGGCGTCTGCGGCGGGGTGGGTACGACGGCATGTGTAGCTTGGCACGTTTGCTGCAGAGCGCAACTTGCGCACTGCCGGAACCTCATCGAATAACGTAAAGAATGTGTGCCGTGTCTGCATGCGTGGGTTACGGGACCGCTTCGGGTGGGCGCCAATCTGCCCACCCACGCCAGGGGTAGCCGTCGTATTACGCGCGGCTACACGTGTATTGTACCCTACTCGAAATCCTCGGCATTTTGTGTTCGTGAACGTGTGTGTTAATGGCACGGGTTAATGGGTTTGCATGTGTTTCATGGGAGTGTGAGCTGAACTGTGTCAGGACTAGATGTGGGAAAGTGGAACCAAGGCATGTCCGCGCAGGGGCCCTCAACTCCCTGGGCACGCGAGGTGTGCTTCTGCCCGGCGCAGACGCAAGTCATGTGTGGATAGCTGCATCTGCAACGAAGAATGAGAGCATTGAAGATTACGTGTGAGGACACCGCGTTGCAAGAGCCACGGATGGCCAACCGTGGGGGCACTGATCGCACCCATAGAGGGCCCTGTAATGCGCGATCGTGACTTCCACGTCCACGTTCACGTCCACGTTCACAGGCATCTATGGCATCCAAGCGTACTGAGGTTCTGCTTTACCGGGGCCCCGCGCAAGGCGCGCCCACTGAATAATGCCGTGCAATACACGAACGGCCGATCACTGCCACGCAGGCTTTCTCCTCAAGAAGTCCTGCCATACGCATAATGCGCTAGAACGCGCACACTGTTTTGCCATCCACACGTCTCCCAGAAGCATGTTCCGTATAAAGTGAAGAGCATTCCTGATAGTTCAGTGATTACCCCCACCGTCTTGCGCCGTGCACGCCTGGTCAACCGCCCAACGTGGACACTGGACCCCGTAGCCTTGTTTACTACCACAAGTTCACAGATTATATAAGACACGCGAACCTGCCAGTACCTTGCTATTTTCAAGACCGCAGCGCCATCAACCGATCACACTGACGCTCACCACCGGTCCCGGTACGCCCGCAAGTGTTTGCGGTGCCGCCCACACAGGCCGCACACTGAAGTGCAGACGCACCGGGGCCGGCACGCGGCCGCCTTCCGACGCACCAGAAGCCGCCCGCAGAAATACTCGCACCATCGACCCCTGGCCGGGCTCCCCGGTGCCTGGCCCGGTGTGCGCGTCAGCCGGAAGAAGCATGAAGTTGGTGGGGCTGACCTCGAGCCACGTGGGCAGCGGCCCCGGCCCGCCCGTCGCCCCAGGCCCAGCCCGCTGCATGGACACGTGCACCAGCAGGGCCGCGGGGCTCGTGTTCCGCAGGTCCACGAAGGACGGCGTCTCCACGCCCGCGCGCACCTGCACCGCCGGGCTGGACGCGTGCACCGGCGGCGGCAGCGGTGGCGGCGGGGCGCCGGCCGCAGCCGGCGGCAGCAGCTTGGCGGCGCCCGAGGTGACCGCGGCGCGGTGCAGCGCGGCGGCGACGGCCAGGCTGTGCAGGCGCTTGGCGTCCTGCTTGTAGCCGGGCAGCAGCACTTGCAGGATGGCGTAGACGGGCTTGTGGTCCGAGTCGTTCAACTCCAGGCAGCAGTTGTAGTCCTTGGGCTGCGCCACGCCCACCTGCACTTCCTCGCCAGCCATGTCTGCGGCCGCCGGCGTGCAACCGAAGAAGGACGGAGACTTCAGAGGCGGCAGAGGTTCACGTTACGCCGCATCGCGGCGTGCGATCCAGCGCGTCCACGAAACAGCCGAGTCACGTGTTCATCCTCATGACCCATTCGCGATTTGCTCGTGCCGCTGCTGGGGGACGTCACACGACTACTCACCAAGGCTGCCGGGCCGGGAGCCGCGGAAGAAGATGCGGTCGGTCCAGGCCGGCACACGCTGCTTCTCGCTGGTGTCGTAGGGCAGCTCCAGGCGGCCGTCGTGGCCGGGGCGTACCGGCTCGCCCTTGTCGAACTTGTAGGTGGGCACGAACAGCGGGTGCCCCAGCGGCAGCGCCTCGCGCAGGCCGCGGAACACGTTGCCCTTCTCCATCTGCTCGCGGCACTGTGGGTGCGGCAGCGATGCCAGAGGGGGTGCGGGTTGGCGGAGGAGGGAACACGTGCTTGGTAAGCGTCGCCAGGTACGGCTCGTGCATGTGCAACTGTACTGGACTCGGTATGGCATGCAAGGCGTGCCCGTGCGACTTCATCATTATCCTCTCCCGCACCACCCAACCATCCACAGCAGCTGCCCACCTGGTCCATGGCGAACAGGTCGGCGAAGCGGCCCGCGCGCGCCGCGTCCACCACCGCCATGTAGGAGCCGTTGATGCGGTAGTTGAAGTCCCCCGCCCACACCAGCATGGCCGCATCCGCCATGCCAGGGCCGTGCCCGTCATCCGCCGCCGCCGCTGCAATGGCCGCCGCCACCGCCGCACCTGTGTCTGAGCCGGCCACCTCAGAGGAGGACCGCACCACAGCGGCAGCGGCAGCGTCCAGGTCGCTGTCATCGCGGATAAGGGCCGGCTCCGCGCCCGGCAGCTGCTGCACCGCCTGCTGCTGTTGTCGGTTGTTTGCGGCCATGCGCTGTGCGGCCTTGCTGGTGTTCTCGAAGTGCAACTGGCGCACGATCTTGTAGTAGTTGTCGTTGCGCTCGTCCACACGCTCCTGGTGCGCCGCGAAATGGGAGCACACAAACATGATGCGCCGCCTGCAAGCAGCATATGAGGGGATCGGCAGTGAGCAACAGCAGCAGCTGGTCGGTTGCAACCGCAAGGAGCTGCTGTGCGAAGTGGTAAGCGTGCGCGGCGGGAAGGAGCGTCACAGAATCAGTGCAATGCGGCCGCAAACCCCAAACCCACCGCCCCGCTATCCAACCGCACTATACCACACGCACCTGTACACGGACATAGACACCGCAACGGCGCCCTTATTGCCGCCCACGCCCATGACGCCGCAGGGCACGCTAGCGGTGGCCACCTCGCCCACGTGCGGCATAAGCTCGGTGCGGCAAAACACCATCGCCAGCATGCCGCTCATCTGCCGCAGCCCCACACGCGACCAGGCCGCGCCGCCGCCCGCGGTAGTCAGCGCCGCCAGCAGCTCCGCCGCCCACCACTGCGCGTTCTGGTTGCCGCGCTCCTGCAGGGGCCAAAGGCGGCTAGCGGTGAGACCGGTACAGCAGCAGGGTGCTGGATAAGAGTGCCAGCCGGCGTAGATGGTCAGCACAGTCCCCACCCCCTGCAAAGCCGGGCCCCCCCTCACCAGGCTGCACCACAACTGCATCCCTCTCATGCGCCCCCGCGCTCCCAGGCGGTGCTGCTGCTGCAGCTGCTACTGCTGCCCCGCCGACCCACCAGCATGGTCTTGTAAAGCAGGTTCCTGGCCGCGTCCATGGCCACGCTGCTGGTGCCCATCTCCACCTCCTGCGAGGGAGGAATCCATGTGTAGGTGGGTGCGCAATTCGTGCGAGCAGGCGTGTCAACGCCATGGCCTCCCGGGGGCCACACAGGGGTGTTGGGATATGGAAGTGTGAGCAGGCCTTCGTAGCATTGTGCGCAAGGATTCAGACTTGCAAAGATCCAAGACCCCGCCCTTGTCCCTTCGAGTCGAGCTGGGCCATGGCTTGAACCCCACCTGCAGGGCGATGGCCACAACGTGCGCGTTGACGGCGCCCGCCCTGAGCCATGCGGCCAGTGACGACAACGCCGGCCGCGTCTCGTTGACGTTCCAGGTGCCCGCCAGCACACACAGCTGGTGCCGCGTGAGGCAGGGCTCCAGACCGTCCTGCATGAGGCCGGCGCACAGAGGAAACGGCGCGGTGGCTGAGGCAGCATTACCAGCAAGAGCGAGAGCGCACTTCACGCCGTCTAACACGCCTCACTGGCCCTAGCTGCCCCACGCGTTCACCAGCAGTCGATTTCCACTGTATTACTAAAACCTGGAATGAGCTAAACCTCCCGCCTGCCTCGCCGCGCCCTGCCCCCGCCCATGAGCAACACACCCGCCAGCACCCCGCCGCGCCCATAGGTCACACACCCGCCAATGCACAAGTGTCGCCTCGTCTGGCAGCATGCCCGGCCAGGCCCGCACGCTGCCGTGCTCCGACAGCCCATACACCAGGCCCAGACCGCGGAAGGGGTTGGGGTCGTGCGCCAGGCCCACCACCGGGAAGTCAAAGGCCTTCCACGTGCGGCTCAGCTCGCCGGCGGCGGCCGTGACCGCAAGGATGCAGCCGTCTGTGCAGCCCAGCCACAGCTGCGTGCCCACCAGCGCCGCGCAGCACAGCTGCGGCTCGCGGCCCAAGTCGCGCGACCACATCAGCCTGTAGGCCAAGGACCAGCAGAGCCGCACGCATTCATGGCACACCCATGCATGACAGGACAACGCAACGCTGCCAACGGAGGCACTCACAGGAGCGCATGTGGCGTGCGGAGCGGCAGCCTTAAACCATCCACGCCTCCTCCACTCACTTGCCCCACTCGGTATACTTGTCCAGCACGCCATTCTTGAACGCCACAAACATGGACCCGTCCAGCCCCGGCACAAGCGCCACGACTTTGCCGCGGCCCGCAAGGCCAGCAGAGCTGGCGCCACCGCCAGCGGCCCCGTAGCCACCGCCCTTGGCACCCTCTGACCATTCCTCCGCGGACGCCGCGTCCTTGCCGCCGCCAGATGCCACGGCTTGCAGCTCGCCCTGCGCGCGAGTTGAGGATCGCACGGGTCACTCTACACGCTGCCAGGCAGAGCCCTGATGCACAAGATGCCGAGAATCATGCAACACAAACGGGTGACGCCAAGCCACGTCGCGCCCACAGCACGCACCACGTTCTTGGCGATCTTCTTGCCCCACTTTGCCGCAAACTTGGCGGCGCCCGCCAGGCCCTTGAACACCTGCGTACCCAGGTCCGCCTCCGCGGCCTCGCCGTCGTCGTTGCCCTCGGGCGGCGGCGCACGGGCGAACCTGCGCTCAATCAGCGCCGGCTCCAGGCCCTGTGCCAGGGAGACACGGAGGGCTGGCATCACAAGGCTTTCCCTACACAGTATACTGAACCCCAAGGGAATGCGACACGTACAACGGGGTGGCAACCAAACGCCCAAGCCGTGGCACGGCACAGCCTTACCGTCCGCGGATTTATCTCCAGCAGCAGCTGCGCGTCACGGCCCTCGCGGCCCAGCACGCCGCCCGCCCCCG
Source organism: Chlamydomonas schloesseri (assembly GCA_016834595.1). Classification (NCBI taxonomy): domain Eukaryota; kingdom Viridiplantae; phylum Chlorophyta; class Chlorophyceae; order Chlamydomonadales; family Chlamydomonadaceae; genus Chlamydomonas; species Chlamydomonas schloesseri. The sequence goes on from JAEHOD010000003.1 coordinate 941,950, forward strand.
TGTCGCCGGCATACGCCGCCGCGTAGGTGGACATGGTGCCAGGCCGCGCCAGGCCGCCGCCCGCCACGTAGCCCGCGCCCGTGGCGCCCGCTGAGGCCGGGCCCCCGCCCGCGGCCCCGCCCGCTCCGGCCGGCGCGCCCGGCTCCCGCTCCGCTGCTGGGGTGAGCGATCCCAGGAACTCGCCGTCGTAGGCGCCCCACAGCGCCAGGCCGCTGCGGCCCGCCGTCCACACCACGCGACCACAGGGACCCACCGCCATCAGCCGCACCTTGCTGTGCGGCCGGGGCGCAGCGGCGCGGGCCGTGGAGCCGCGTGCCAGCCGCTCGCGGCGGCACTCGAACATGCGGGTGGGCGGGCGCGTGGCTGCACAGCGGCAATGCCACAAGATTGTAAAGTTGTTTGATGTTCTCTCAATAGGGAGATCACGTGCACTAAGGAAGACCCAAGCCCCTGCGCAGTGCCCACAGCACACGCACCAGGAATGGCTGCCAGGTACTGCCACGCCCGCACCGAGCCGGAGGAGGCGCCCGTCCACAGCTCGCCCCACGGCGTCAGCGCCAGGCTGGTGACCTTGCCGAACGCGTGCGCCTGGTTTGTATGGGACACATGCGCGCGGTGGAAATGGCGGCCGTCAACCAGGCACAGCAGACACCACGGCCGCCACGGTACATTCATGTGAGTTCGGTGCGGCTCTCAAATGCCGGCATGGTCCATCTGTTGGATCCTCCTACTCCTAGCGGCCTCGGTGACCACACACATGTAAGGCCTGCCGCCACGCACCTTCCAGTGGTGCTGGTACTGTGCGATGCGGCCCTGCAGGACACTCCAACGCGCCACCTTGCCGTCCTTGTGCCCTGTTGTGTGAGGCGGTGCATGCAACAAGCAGACAGAAGCTGCCACCTGAGCTTTTGGCGTGAGTGCCGCCAGCTCCCGGGCGCCGTGCTATTCCGTAAGTCTGCAATCCACACGTCACCCCATACCTCCGTCGCCTAACACCCACCGGTCCATAGGCTTCCGCTCTGCTCATCCAGCAGCATGCACGTCACTGCCGCCTCACACGAGGGCGGCGCCGGCAGCGCCGCCGCGGGCGCCGAGTCCCAGTCCTCCCCGGCGTGGGGTTCCACCCCGACAGGAAGCTCATACGCCAGCGGCTGACCTCCAACCGCCGTGCCATGCGCCCCCACGCCCACGGGCGGCTGCGAGGGCCGCAGCATCCACTGCAGCGCGCTTACGCCCTCGCCGCCGGGCGCCGCGAACACGTAGCCCATGCCCCCCGCCAGCCGCATCGGAAGCGCCGCGTCCTTCGGCTTTAGCGGCGGCAGACGCACTTCTATCGTCACCTGCTTGGGCAGCGGCGGCGGTGGCATGGGCGGCGGAGGCGGCGGAGGCGAGGCATGCGGTATGTGCATGCCGCTCGAGTGCGCTAGCACGCCCCCGCCCGGCCCGAAGCTGGTGGTTGGCGGCGGCCGTGGCAAAGGCATCTCTGCCAGCGCGGGTTTGGTGTGCGTTATCTGCTGCGCCACGTGGGGCGCCGCGTTCATCGCGCTGCCAAAGCTGGCCCAGTTCTCCTCGCCGGCAGCGCCCACGACCGCCGTGCCGGCCCAGCCCACCGCCAACCCGCTGTGCACGTGTGGAACGTGCGCCCCAGGCAACGGGCGGCCGGGTACAATGCCCGACAGTGAGACGTCGCTGGGCGGCGCGGCGCTGGAGTCGGCGGAAGGCATGGCCCGCGCCTCGTCGTAGCCGGGCGGCGGCAGCGGCGACGTGAGCGCGCCGCTGCCGTCCACGCCCATGGATGGCGCCGCAGGCATAGCCAGCGCATCCGTGTACGCAGGGGGCGGCGGCGGCGGCGGAGACATGGCCACGGCTTCCTCGTATGCTGGAGGCGGCGGCGGAAGAAGGGGCGCTGCTGGTGTCGACCCCGGCGCCGGCGACATGGACAGGGCGTCTGCGTAGCCGGGCGGACGCGCAGAAGCAGCAGCACCAGCAGCGGGTGCAGTCGCGGTTGCAGTTGCTGCTGGTGTAGGCGCGGCGTGCAGCGCTTGTGACACAAAAGCGTCAAAGCTGGTATTGTCCATGGACGCGGGCTCCAGCGCTTTGGCAGCAGTCGCGGCCGGGGCCGCCGGAGCCGCCCCTGGAGGCGGCAGCTGTGGCGCCGCTGCAAATGCTGGAAAGGTTGGAAACGGCGAATGGTCACCAGCAGTTGCTCGTGCTGTGTGTGCCTGTGGGGGCGGCGGCGGTGCCTGCCCATGGAGTGCCGCAAAGCTGGGGAATACCGGCGCTACTGCCTCCTTCACAGGCGGCGTCGCCTCTGCGGCGGCAAAGGGGTCCGTGACGTGGCGCCTAGATGTGGAGGTCCCCATGGGAGGCGGCCGAGGTGGCGGCGGCTTGATGGCCAAGTCCGCAAAAGGGTCACTGCTGCGTGCCGCTGCTGTGGCTCCATGCGGATTGACGCTGGCGGCGAACGGGTTTGCATGCGCTACTACCGGACCGCTGCTGGCGGTTGGCGCGGTTGCCGCTGGTGAGGTGAATGGGTTAACCGTAGGCTGGCTGGTGGCTGCAGCTGCTGCCGGCGGCGGTGCACTACCACCGCTGGCATGCAGCGCAGCGAACGTAGGAAAGGTGGATTTGCCCGCTGCGGACGTCAGCGGCGAGAAAGATGTGCCCCCACCCAGCCCGCCTGCTGCTTCTGCTGTTGGTGCTGGTGAGGCAACCGGCACCGGGAGAGGCGGGCCTGGAACAGCTGGTGTGTGCACCTGATGTTGCTGTGGAGGTGGGAAGGCGGGGACCGCCCCCATATCCGGGCCATCATCAAACGACACCCAACCCAGAGCTGCTGCCGGCACCTGCTGCTGCAGCCCGGCTGTGAGCGGGCCAAAGACTGCGCGTCCACAATGTACAGGGCGGGCGCGGGTTGTTAATTCAATACATGCATACGTCAAATGATCTTGCGCTGTTGCAGTCCGCCTGTGAGTCTGTTATGGGAGCGAGCTGCGAGGGGCTGTACCCACCAGTAGGCGTGGGCGTGGAACTGCCTGCCGCAGCTCCGGGGCCCTGCATCGCGAGTAACACATGCTACATCATCGCATATGACTGAAAGGTCCGTCTGCACATGGCTAAACACAAGGAAAGAGCCAGCACCCAGAAAATCAACGTGGAGCTCCCCACCTTGCTGGTCAACAGGGCGAAGGGGTCTTGCGACATCAAGGCTGCTTCCACGCCCAGTCCATGCGACTCATAGTAATACTATTCAGGAGCAAGTCTAGGGGTCCCCAGCTTCCACCTTCTGGGCCCAAGAACACGCAAAGATTGGTCTGAAAGAAATTGCTTTATGATGAATAACTTTGTCATATTATATGCAAGGTCCACTCATTTCCCTCTCTTCGCCTGCATTTGGTCGCAGCTGGATTGCTCCGCCCGCTCGGGTCTCGGGATAGCACCAACTGGCAAGTGCAACAGTCTAGAAACAAGTGATATCAAGCACTTGAATCAACGAAACAGACCGATACGTGGCAAAGACGAAACCCTCATTTCAATGAGCTGGCGCAGAGCCAAGAAATAGCCCCTGGATGTGTTTTACTTGCATATCTGAGCCCACACGAAGGCGTTAGTCAGCATGGCAGCTCGGCCGCGGGCCTCTGGGCTAAAGGAGCCTGGCCTTGTGCCGGCTGGCGAACCTGGGACGTACTACGTCGGCTTGCACGAGACTTGGCAGGTGTTAAATAGCACACATTGTCATTTAGAGCGCCCGGGGCCCTGCATTGTGCGTTAAAGTGCGCGCTAACGATTCGGGAATCGTTGCCGAACGTCGGTCTTCTCATTTCGTCGCCTTCCCAGGTCGGCAAGCGGTATGAGCTGATGAAAGTTTTGGGAACGGGCTCGTTCAGCAGCGTGTGCCTGGCCGTCGACACGCTGGACAACGAAAAGGCAAGTGCCGAAACCGTGCTGGGCACGAAAAGCGGCGGTGCACGTTTCGGGGCACTCAAGGCACGAATGGAGCCTGCGCAACACGGCAGTTGAATATGGTGCATTCCGCGGGAGATGTTGCGTCGGGGTAGAGCTGTGGACCTGGGGGCAAACGCGGTCTCCGCCAGCGCTTACCTGGCAGCAAGTCATGTCTGACGCTGCGTAAAACCCGCTGATGCCCGATGCTGCTGCGGTCGCCCACAGGTTGCCCTGAAGCGCGTTGGCGATGTGTTTGCTTCGCTGGAAAATGCCAAGCGTGTGCTGCGCGAGGTGTGCATCATGCGGCGTCTGGAGGTGCGTTGGCCCACCCTGTCCTTACTGGGATACGTGCCCCTCGTGCTGCTCCAGGCACACCGTGTCCGCTGTTCGGCCAACCTAGCTCTGCCCTGCTGTCGTGCTCGTCTCGTAGCACCCCAACATCGTGAGGCTGAAGGACGTGTTCCTGCGGCCGTCGCCCACCGGCAAGTACGTGTTCCGCGGCGGCAAGCTGGTGCCCACTTCCTTTGACTGCTACCTGGCCATGGACTACTGCGACCAGGTGCGACGGCGGCGGCGGCGGCCTGCGGGTGGGCGGTGGAAGGGTGCATAGGGAGGGGAGGTAGGCATTGCTGCGGGCTGGAAGAGAGTGCGGGGCGCTGCAGTGTGGGGGCGCTTGGTTGGGAATGCAATGAAGCCCGGGAAGATCACCGGAGCCATGTTGAAAGCTGAGAGCTGAGAGCGGACGCCGCCTGGGTGTTTTGCCACCGCCCTCAGGGTGACATGTTCAACATGCGGGGCCAGCTGCCGGAGCATGAAGTACGCAGCCTGATGCTGCAGCTCCTGGGGGCTCTCAGGTGGGGACGGGCGGTGAGACCATCGGCAGTGTCAAGCCGTCAGTTACGGGGCAAGGGTCCTGGCAACATGCATCCCCACCAAGAAAGTGCCATGTGACATCGCTACATTGTGCTGTTTCCGTGCAGGTATCTCCACGGCTTAAATGTGTGGCACCGGGTAAGACATTGTCCATGTTTTGGTGTGCAATCCCTGCGCATCCCATCCTCAGCCACGCAGTCACCCGCCGTCCTCAGCGGCACAGCGCTGTCCTCAGTCATTCATGGGCCGTCCTCAATCTTACCGCGCAGCACACCGTCCAGCTCCCCGATGCACCCGCCTCAATCTGCACACCCAATTCACAAACAGGACATCAAGACCGGCAACCTGCTTCTGTCCCTGGCAGAGGGCCGGCGCCTGCTCAAGGTGGCGGACTTCGGCTCCGCCCGCAGCGCTGTGGGCCCGGCACCGCGGGAGCCGCCCGCGGCCGCGGCTGTTGATGGCGCTGTCGCGCCGGAGGACTGCGACTGCGCGGTGGTGGACGGCGACCAGCAGAGCGGCAGAGGCGGGGGTCTGCAGCGGCAGAGCTCGAAATCGGATATGGAGGTGGAGGACCACTGCGAGCCGGACTCCGATACCGGCACCTCGCCGGAGGGCGGGCCGCAGTCGCTGGAAGCCGCCGCCGCGGCGCAGGCCTCGCGCGGCGACGGCACGGGAGCGCGACGCAGCCGCGACCGGGCCGGCAGCATGCCGCCACGGCCTCGCGGTCGCAATGGCGATGAAGGCGCGGGGCGCGGGATGGAGGCGGCGGGTTCTGCCGGGCTGGTGGCTGTGCCGGCGCCTGACGGCGGCTACAACCCGCCGCTGACGTCCGTGGTGTGCACACCCTGTTACCGGGCGCCGGAGGTGGTCATGAGCCGGGGAGGTGAGTCCTCAGCTTTAAACCGTGGGTAGCAGGATGCAGGCACAGAGCAGGCCTTGCAAGGGTGAGCTGACCATCCGTTGTCCTGCCGTCCCGCAGGCTACTCGTCCGCCATCGACATGTGGGGCGCGGGCTGCGTCTTCGGCGAGCTACTGCAGCGGGCGGCGTTGCTGGGCCGCGCCGCCACGCCGCATCTGCAGGTGGGTTGAATCAACTAGGTTGCCAACCGCACCTTCATGTGTTTCATGTTAACGCTGTCACATGTCCACAGGTGGCGCCGGTGTTCGCCATCACGGCGGGCCGGCCCATGACGCCGCACACGGGGATGCGCTACGGCGTGGCAGAGCCGGGGCACGGGCTGGGTGCCTCCGCCTACGCTGAGCTGACGGCGCTGTTCGCGGTGATCGGCACACCGGCGTGGGCATGCATCGAGGTGAGGGCAGAGGTGCAAGGGTAAGGGGGCTTACCTCTTCCCGTGCCCGGTTCCTTAAAACCAAGGAAACCGCGGGGAGGAGGGATTAGAGAGAAGGGGCCGTGGCTTATGGTGGGCGTGGGATGATGGTCGCCCGTCACGTTGCTTGATGAGGCAATGCCTGGATGTGCTTGCAGAGCGTCCCGAGTGCGGCATGGCGGCGGTATCTATTCCACATACCCGGAAAGTGAGTGTGTGAATCGATGCTGGTATCAAGTAGGTTGCAAGTTGAACGTTGGACAAAGGCGCATTCACCATTGCTGGAGTATCCGTGTGGCGATTATCACGCCGTCGCACTTTCGAATGCAGGGCGCCCACGCTGTACCGGCGGTTTGGCGGCGCAGGCGAGGTTGCGGTGGACCTGCTGAGCCGACTGCTGCAGTTCGACCCGGCGCGCCGGGCCAGCGCGGAGGAGGCCATGGCGCACGAGTACTTCGCGCTGCTGCACGTGGAGGCACAGATGGCGGGTGGGTCCTGGGTGGGCAGGCCGCCGAGGCTGAAGGCTACCGAGGTCAAAGGTTGGGCGGGCGGGGATGAGTGGCGCAGGGAGACTTTGGCGGGCGGGCGACGTGGGTGCAGACGGTGGAAAGGACAACACGGAACGGGGGTCTCCTAAAACGCAAGCTTAGCGCGACGCTGGGCGCGGCTTTCTGGAGCTTTGCAGCAGATTTCTAGCTATAATGGTGTGACCCGTCATTTCCCTCGCAGCTACGGAGCTGGCCACGGCGCCGCGCAATGCCGCGCACAGGGCTGGCGGCGCGGCAGGCTCCTTCCGCAGGTCACCGTCTCCGGCGGTGGAGCCAGCGGCCGCCAAGGCTCCCGGCGCGCCAAACATGCCGCAGCACCTGCTACCTAGCTGGCCGCCGGTGCGCAGCAGCCCTTCGCAGCGAAACAGCGGCACGGGCTTCACTGTACCTGCAGAGGGGGCCTTCTGTGCGAGCCAGGCGGTAGCTGTCATCGCCTCGATGGAGGTGCCGGCGCCCGCAGCCGCATTTGTGGCCCAGCCCCACCAGCAGGTGCAGCAGCTTGAACAGCAGCTGGCGTCAGCAGCTGGAGGGCTACCATTGCCAGCGGATGCAGTCCAGCCGCTGCAGCGCCTGCCCAGCGTCACGCTGCATATCCGCCGCAACAACAACACCAGTGCTGGCGGTGTCAGTATCGGCTCCGCCTCCTGCCCGTCCAAGCGCAAGCTGGAGCACGAGCATGCGGAGGCGGAGGGGCATGGCGAGGGCGGGGACGCACGCATGCGGTCACGCAGCGGCAGCGAAGAGCGGCAGGTTGCGGCAGCCGCGCAGCAGCCGGAGCAAGAGCAGCGTCAGCAGCCGGCGGTAGCTGTGCCTGCAGTAGAAGCAACGCCCAGCCGGGAGATGACGGAACCACCTGAGAAAATGAGGTAGGTACGGCATACGTGCTTGCATTTGCATGGCATTTGTCACACATGCCTGTGAGGTTGCCTCTGCTCCTGCTGCAATGCTTGCCCAGGCCATGCGCTGCCGAACCCCTTTTCCTTGTCCTAACCAGCGGCCTCTTGTACCGCTCGTGCCGCAGGTTCTGGCAGATCGATGACCCCGGTCTGGCGCTGGCGACCCTGGAGGAGGAGCTGGCAGCGCTGGTGCCGCCGCTGGACACACCCGCCACCTCCTCCGCAGCCAGGGAGCAGGCGTACGGTGGCAGCGGCAGGGGCGGCAGCGTACTGACGGATGAGGAGCTGGCATTCGTGGAAAAGTGCAAAGAGCAGCTGCGCTTGATGCTGGAGCGGGAGTGTGAGGAGCACGGCGCGCGGGCTGCGCTGGCACGGCTAAACGCGACAGATGAGCGGCGGGCCAGTGCCGGCGGTGGCGGAGGCGCTGGGTCGGCAGCGGGCGGTAGCGGTAATGCCGGAGGCTTCTTCGTCCGCCGGAACAACTCGGACGGCATGCTGGACGTGGTGGGCGGCGGCAGCATGGCAAATGTCCAACACGGCCACCTGCGGCCTGACCCGGGCCAGTCCCTGGACCCTGCCGTCATAGGTCAGTCAGAGCGAAGGGGATGGGGCACTCTGTTGGCATGCAGAATTCCGGACATCAAATATTCAGACAGTACCGGTACTTTGTGAGCAGGCAGAGGCACGAAGAACGCACATGGCTGCGCACGCATTCATGCGCGCCGGAACAGTCGCGGCAAGCTTATGGCTGTAGTACCTTACCTCCCTCTCTTCTCTTTATTTTACCTGTCCCCGCGCTCCTCCCCCTTTCTTCATCTCCCACAGCCCAGGAGCGGGTGCCCTACCACGCGGACGCCGCCGCCGGCGCCGCGCTGGAGCCTGAGCGGCATTTGTGGGCAGGTCGGCACGGTGAATGGACGTCGTCCTCACTGGCGGAGGGGCGGCGCAAGCAACAGGCGGACGAGGGCGTCGGCAGCGGCACGTGGGGGGTCACGCTCATGCCGCCGGGCTTGCGGCTGGATGAGCACACGGCGGAGGGGCAGGCGTACATAAAGGCCGTGCGGGGGCAGCATGCCAGGTAGAATCTGGGATCCTTGTAGGATTGTGGCGTGTGGACATACATCCGTGTCGGCGTAGGTGGTTGCTGGGCGTAGGTGGTTGCTGGTGAAGAAATGCACAGCTTTCAGGGCACACGTGGCAGGCGCGCCCTTTTTTATGTAGCATGGGTAGGCCACCACCCACTGTACTATAGGCAGGTTTGGTTTTGCAGAAGCTAGTGCCCTCCAAGGGTGCGAACAGTGCCCTCATGGTAGGCCACCCGTGGTTCTCGCCAACGCGGCGTGCCCACATGCCTGGTATGCTTACAAGTTAAGACCATGACGATGCATTACGGGGCGGACTGACAAGTCGAAAGCCATGCCACTGGCAACGTTTAGCAGTACTGGCGCCAGCGGTTTATGGGTAACCGGATACCGGTAACAGTAGTCAGTAGTGCGGCTTATGGGTTACAGCTGCCCCTTGGCCTTTGGAGTCATGGAGTCAAATTCACGCTTTCATGTGGTATTCAAGGTTATGCACATCAGCACATTAAACTGAGCACATGCCCGCGCCTGAGGCGACAGTCAGTTCTGCTGTCATGTGAGCATCCTGGTGACAGGCGGGGATCTCGGGACACTTCCCTGCCAGGTCGACAATGCAAGGGAACAGGTTTCCGCAATCGCCCCATAAGCAGGTCAGCCCTCCCTTTCCCATGCATAAACAGCAAAACAGGCAGAGGCTGATAAGTGCGCGCTGTAACTGTACCGACAGAGGTTGCTGGCTGGAAGGACAGGGAAGGACTACAATGATACAGGCACCCTCCTGCCGCTGTGCCGCCGTTGGCTATAGCATTGTATGCTTACATGATATGAATGGCACTGCGTTTGGGCGCTGGCGCTTGCGTGCGAGGCCCGTCCCCGAAACCCGGGAGGGGGGCTCCCGAAACCCGGACGACCCTGGGGACGGACGACCGACCCCCCATTTTGGCGGCCCAGAACTTCCTCACCAGACGCCCCCCAGTCCCCCATGCCTGCCCATCTTCCCTGGTCCCATCGCAGATGGCGGTTCGCGCGCAAAATTAATTATGCTCACACATCAAGACCATTATTGGTTACAATAGGCGGGAAGCTACAACCACCAGATAATCAGATTGTCATCACGTTGCAATGCCGCGCCTCCCTCCCCGTGCCTCGAATGCAATGGATGTCGCCAGACAAACATGCCCTTGCCCATACGTTCAGCCGTTGTCTTTGCTCAGCCCTCACACCACGAGCCGGCCCCTTGGCCACCAACCAGCAACCTGCATCCACCTACAGCCTCCCAGCGTTCCTCCACCGGCTCTCCGCCTCCCGCCCACTGCATCCTGCTCACGCCTTGGCCGCCGCAGGCGCCTCCGCCTCCGCCTTCTTCGCCGCAACCCGCGCCTCGCTGGCCGCCACCGCCGTGCCCAGCCGCCCCAGCTGCTCCCGCACCGCCGTGACCACCAGGTCCAGCTGGTGGGGGCAGGGCACGGTGCCCGCCAGGACCTGGGCGGACGGGGGCAAGGGCATGGCTGGCGTCCGGCGTGCCGCGGCGAGCCGGTGACCCACCCCAGCAAACTGAACCCTCCCGGCCACTTGCCCTCCCACCTGGTCCACGGTAGCGATGCCGCCGTACGCGCCCGTCAGCATCTCCACGTCCACCGACAGCGAGCCGCCTGCAAACATGGTTATGTGGAGGGCGACGGGCGCATAGTGTGCTGGTGGCTGGTATCAGGAGGTGCGGGCTCGGGGTATGCTGGTATTAGCACGCACGCTTAGCTCGCATGCGAGGTGCCACGGCCTCTTACGTGCCCTGTCCCTATGCATGCGGACATGAGACGCCATGTTTGACCCCTGCCACGCCCTGCTCACCGTACACCGACACCTCCACACTGTAGTCGGGCAAGTCCCATTGGAACCACGAAAGACGAAATGTGGCAGGAGGGAGGAAATCGTCAGAGGACAGGTGGCGTGCAATCTCAAACGCGTTCAATGTGAGGAGCCTCTCCCCCAAGAGTCTGGACCTCGCTCCGACTTCCCTCCGGTAAACTATTCGGCCAGGCCGCCGCCCTCCGTATCAGCATTCATACTCACACCATGAAGGACTCGCTGACCTGCACAGGCAGCAGCGGGAAGATAAACGAGGCATGGGTTTTGGGGTGCCATGCATTTAAGTTAATGACGACGGGGGTGGATTCCCGGATGCACGAACGGGCTAATGTACAGTAATCTACCGGGTGTGGTACAATCCTCACCGTGATGGCGCGCACTGGCTTGCGCTTGTGTGCAGCCTCGTCGCCGCCAAGCCCAGGCACGGGCTGTATCGTGGTCTGCAGGTGACAACCACAGGCATGGCGTCAGCGCGTAATGTCTAGCAGGGGTCGAGCCCCTTCCGTGCTGGGTCCCCTAAGACTTTCTCAGTCCGCAGCCGCTGCTTCAGCCCGCACCGGAAGCTCCACCTCCACCCTGAATGCTCTTTGGTTTCATGAAATGCAAGCCGCACTGGCCTGCTCCTGCCAGTAAGCACCTTGTCCGGCCTGCTTTCTACTGCTTCGCTTTGATTTCGCACCATGCGGCTCCCCTGCTCCCATGCCTGCTCCTCTTTCCCGCCCGCCCGCAGCCTGCCCGGCTCACCGTAGGCGTGTACTCGCCCTGCAGCCCCACTAGGGTAATGTCCTGTGAGTGGGCCGATTGGGCACGTCGTGGCCGGGTTGGGCGCCATTACTGCTCCGATGCAGCCCCCCCGCCCGCGCTGTGCGCGCCCGTCAAACCCTATTCAGCGGCTCTCAAGCATGCATCGCCAGCCCACGCTCGAGCACCTTGCCCATAACCAGGCCAGACGTGTCCACGCGCAGCAGCTCCATCCACGTCAGCTGGTCGTACACGGCCAGCATGGTGTGCACGCTTTTTGTGCACGCGGTGAGGGCGACCCGTGCCACCACACGCGTCACACACGCGGCCGTGCCACCCGTCGTGCGGTGAGAGGAGGGAGAGCATCTCAGTGAGGCGTTGGGAGCAGGAAGGGCAAGGCCGGTTTGAGCTTGTACGTCAGGGTCCCGGCAAGCTGGAGCTCCTAGTGCCCAAGATAGAGTCATCACAGTCAGCTAGCAGCCGGCACGCGGCAGAGCACGTTGCAAGTAACCCCGCCGACGTCAAATAGCGCGGCTCCCTTACGCACACCTGTTGTAGCCTGTGACGCGTGCGTGGATACGTAGGCAGTAAGGGGCGGGGCATTAGATACAAGCGGCTCTTTCTCCCTGCGTTTACCGACACTACAACTGGCCAGATATTCAAGCACACGCATCAGCACTTTAGGACCAGTAGAAGTCCAGTAGAAGTCCGGAGGAGTGCCGAGTGCACGCATTTTGCTTGCTTTACATTTTCATGCCCGCGCTCACCCAGCTGCAGCCCCACAGTGAACTTTTGCAGCAGGACGGGGATGGGCGCGGACAGGATGGGGCCATCCGCGTCGCTGCCCAGCACCTTGAAAGCGGCGCCGCGGCCTGAGGAGAGGGTTCAACGGATCGGCGGCAGCGATGGTGGAAAATCGAGCCGTGCCGGCTCGGGGCCGTGCCGGCTCGGGGCCGTGCCGGCTCGGGGCCGTGCCGGCTCTTCGCAGATGCGTCCGCTCACCTTGCTCCCAGCCTACAACGGCGGCGCCCTTGTGACTGTGGATTAGGATAATACCCTGCATTTGCGGCGGTCGGGGCCAAGCGTGAATGTTGGCGATACGAGAGGGGCTCCGGGAGTCCGTGTGGAAAGCACACGGTAGTAGCAAGCCAGACCATAGTGGCAGGCAAAAAGTCCCAACGCTTCCATGGCCGCCCGACAGAGAAAGTGTGGGTCAAGGTGTGGGTGGCTGGTGGAGTCACGGGTGGAGTGAGGCGCGCAGTGCAACACCCTTGCTCATGTCGACGGCAGACGGACGGCTTGCCCGTCTCGTGTGCATCCATGGATGCCCGCTTGGCACGCACCACAAGTCCGCGAAGGCCCTCCGCGGGCACGTTCAGCATATCGGCATCTGCATGCTCGGTGAGTTGTGCCAGGACCTTCGAGCCTGAGCTAATGACTTGCTCAAATTCAGACAAGCGCTTATCTGCCATTGCTGAGCTGGCTGGATTGTTGAGGAACAAGCCTCCAACCAAACAGATGTTGGTGACTTTCTTCTCACAGGCGAGCTTCTTTAATCGTTGGTAATCAGTTTGTGCAGCATTGGCACGTTGTCTGAAAACAAGCTGAATCCGGACTCTTGGGCGAATCCCGGTGCATACGGTGCATACGGCACGCGCTGATGTCCCTCGCCCGGACCCGGACCCCCCCCCCCCACCTCCACGGTTTCGCAGCCCCTAAAGTGCCATCAATGCTGTTAGGTCTCTCCCCTGCCATGGCCACAGATCGTCATTTGTTACGCTTTTCTCGTGATGCCGCAACCGCGCACAGGCTTACAGTCCTAGCTGAGACGAGTATCACCTGCCCAGCCGCCGCGCTTCACCCACGACAAGTATGCCTTAATCAATGTGCACAATCTATGTGCTGTCAGTCGAATCCAACCGCATGGCTGGTTCAGTCCGTAAACGCTCATCGCACTCAGTGACACGCGATGCACTCTGCGCCCTCAAGCCGGAGCAGGCGCGCCGCGGGCAGCACGGCAGACCGCCAGCGGCCGCCTGCTCGCTCAGCCGTCTAGCCGCTCTGGCAGCTCTCGACACGCACGACGCCTGGTGACGCCGAAATCTTTAAACCTGGTGCGGGTTACTACATTATGAGCGAACCTGCTGCACCCTGACCAGAACCACTAAACCCCACTAACAACACTTGCCTAAACGTCCTCATGTCCTCGCAGTGCTCCTTCAAACACCGAAATGAGCACCGTGCCCAGCCGCGCCACGAAACAATTCGCCACGCGCAAGCGCTCGCAGGCCCGGTGCCTCGACGAGGCCACACATGACTTCCCCTCCGCCACACGCCCCGACTCCTGCTCTTGCCCCCTCATCGCCCTACGCGCCAGGCTGCCACGGCCCAGCGCCGCTCCACGCCGCGTTCTTACAGCGGCACCAGGCCGGCGAGGCCTTCGCTCTTGAGCCACGCCTCCAGCGCCGGCTCGTCCTTGTCGAACTCGGGATCGGCGTTGAGGAAGGTGCTGGCGGTAAGGCTCACCTCGGAGCACAGTTTGGCGAGCCCTGCGTCGCCCTTGGCGCCCCGCAGCACCTTGAACGCCGCCCCGCTGAAGCGGCGCTTGGGCTCCACGCTGGCGTCGCCCTCCATGAGCTGCGGGAGCAGGTCCAGCGACGCGATGTTGCGCGACACGCACGAGCCGTAGAAGCGGCCCAGCAGCTGCGGCGCCTTGGGCACGTCCATGCTGTGGGGTGGAATCAGGGCAACAGCAGGAGAAGGACACGTTGGAACCAGCAGGTATTGCAACCATACGGCAAATGCAGAGGCTTCGCCTTCTGGGCAGTACTAGTTCCCTTAGTCCAGCTTCGCCACTGCCAGGACAACACGCGGCGTGTCACTACATCAATACTCTGCCGCCTGGCAAGGTTCACGCGGTCGCACCTGAGGTCCTCCAGCTGAGTGGTGAAGGTGGTGAGCGCATCCACAACGTTTTCGCTGGTGATGGCGCCCGCCTCGTGCAAGTGCAGCAGCAGATCCAGCAGCGCATCCTGCTCCTTGTCCTTGAGCGAGTTGAAGATCTGCTCCAGACCGATCTCCACCACCTGCGACGTTCCATTGGCGGGGGCATTGGGAATTACAACCAGGACACGACAAGACAGTTGCGCACTGCGCGCACGTCATCTCGAACGCCAGGAACTTGGTGACCAACCCGTTCGGTCCACCTACTGAAGACGGGATTGAGGCCCCCATATCCTGGCAGCAATGCCCGACCCGACAACTTCACGAAGACCCTCCCCTTCCTAAACCAAAGATGCGCCCTGCCCACCTTTGCTAGATGTGACGACCCCAACTCCCGCACGCATGTCGTCGCCTCCGCCTTATCCAGCGTGCTGGTGAACTCCTGGTACAGGCTCTGCGACTTGCGGATGACATCCTCCTCGTTGAGCTCCTTTCCGGCACCCGCAGCGGGCGCAGGCCTGCAGACGCGATGATGAGAGATTACAAGTAGACAGACTCAGACCATACTCCGCCATGTGATATCCCAGGTGCCTGCGCTGGCCCTGTGACGCTTGGCCGTCAGTCGCTGCACACCTAACTACATGGTGGTGCCCCATTTACCGTACATTGCAAGGCTGGCCATTCCCTCTGGATGGTCAAAGACCAGCTGGCTTCCCGGCCCTGTCAGCATCCTGATTCTCGAGTTCCAATCGCCATCTCCATTGCTCCTGATGGCTTGCTCCACCCCTCCGCACCTCCGTGTCCAGGCGGCCCTCCCCCCCGCGCCACATCGCTCTTCCCTGTTGCTCCATCCCAAGGCCTGCTCACCGGGAGGGCGCCACGGGCTCCTGCTGCGCCGCCTGCGGGGCAGGCTCCGTCCGCATGGGCAGCTGCACGCGCACCGGCGGTGGCGTGTAGTCGCCTAGCAGCGCGCTGGCGCCCTTGCCGGCGCCGGCGCTGCTGAAGCCGGCGGAGTCGCCGCGGAAGGCGGGGAACAGCTGCACGTCGCCGTCGGCGCGAAGAGGGGGTATGAGGCTGAAGCCGCCGTCGTCGCGGCCGCCCAGGGCGCCCATGCCCATGGGCTCGCCGTAGCGCGGCAGCGCGGCGCCCAGCTGCGGAAGCGAGGCCGCGATGCTAGAGCTAATCATGCCCAGCTCAGCCTCAGCCTGTCAAGGGCAGTTCAGATTGGTGGGCGTTGTGTGAATGGAAGGATTAGATGCGGCAGGACAGGATGCTGAACGTCGATGACCCTTGCGTCCCTTGCTTCTGTTCCCAGCGACGGACCGTGCTCCCACTCCCTGCGCTGGCCTGCATGCGCACCTGTGCGCGCACGTCGTCCAGCTTCTTGGCGGTGTACATCTCGCGACGCGGCACCCAGTTGGACTTCCTCAGCTCCAGGATTTCGCGGATCGCCAGGCGCACACGCGTGGAGATGCCGTTGCTCTTGTCATTGTGCAGGCGCTCCAGCTCCTTCATCACCTTGTCCAGCTTCTTGATGGTCTCCGGCTTGTCGCTCTTGGAGAGCTTGATGCCCGACAGCTTCACGATCTCCAGCACGGCCTGAGGGGGGCCGCGGGCGCATGCACAGCGTCTGTTAGCCCACAGCCCCGTCTCCGCCCTTGTTAGGGTCCCGCCAGTGAAGCCCTCCACCCACGTAGCGTCTCCTGGACTGAGCGATGACCTAAGCCGCCCACTTCAATTCCTCCCCATTCCAACAATCTTCGGGCCCCGCCCCTCGCCGCAACCTGCAGCCTCACCTCGATGTTGTCCTCCGGCGGCACCTTTGCGCCCTTAGTGGCGCGCGCCAGCAGCAGCTCGTCAATGCAGGTGACCATGATCCAGTCCTTGACCATCTCCTGCTTGTACAACTCCGACATCAGGCGCATGTTACCCAGCACCCGCTTCTTCACGTTGCGCTCAGCCTCATCGCGCTCCGTCGCGTCGCTGATCGAGGCCAGGGCCTGTCACAAAAAGCGCAAGCCGACAGCAGACCATCAGACGCCGTGCAGTGCTTCGTGTGGTGCTCTGTCGGTCTCGCAACCCATGGTCTTGATCTGGGTGCGGGCTTGCCTCGAAGCCGCTATTTGTGTGCGCCATCGGGATACCGATATGTTGCCCACCACGGCCCATGATGCTTTCCTCTCCGCCGCTTCCCCAAGAGCACTTCCCCTCCTCCCTCGCCTGCCGTATCGCCCCTCCCCGCGCCCTGACCTAAGCTGCTGCTCCCGCTCCCGTCACACCCCCGGCCCTGCCACTGCCGCACCTCGCGCGCCTCCGCCGCGCCCTCGAACTCGTCCTGACAGGTGTTGAGCAGGATCTGGCGGAACTGCAGCGGCTTGTCGCTGCCGGGCGGCGGCGGGAAGGAGGGCAGCTCCTTGGAAAGGCTGACGCACAGGTCGCCGTACATGGCCACGTAGGTGGGCTGCTCCACGGCATTCTCAAACACCAGCGCAATGGTCTTCTGCAGGATATCCGCGGTGGTAATAACCTCCAGCAGCTGGTTCAGCAGCCGCTCAAACTTCTCAGGCGTCAGCTTGTTCAGGATACCCTTGACCGAACGCACCGCCTGAGGATGAGCCACGCATTGGGGCATGAAGTCAGCAGGGTGCAACGCTCATACGTCGCAACATGTGGCCCTCACCCAATCACCGAGCAGCAACCTCAGCGCCGCCACACTCCGTCAGCGGCCGCGAACGGCCAGGTGTCCCCTGGCGTTACTGCACTTCACGTCGCGACTGCACAGTCGCCGTGCCTGGTGTAGTATGCCAGTATGCTATCGGACCCCATCGGTTGGGCATCCACGCCACTACCATCCTGCTGGTGTGGCGGCAAGTCCCGTTGAACCAGCCGGGCAGCAATGAAGCCGCCAGGCAGTTGTCCCTGTCTCCGTCCAGCGCTAGGCCTCCAAGCTATTAGCGCTGCGGCTCCTGCAAGCCTGTAGCAGGACCCATGCTGCGGCCTCTGCTCTGCGCGCATGGGCTGCCCCCAATCTGTACGCGCTCGCGTGATTCACAGCTGCCACCCTACCTCCTAGGCGCCCACCACCCGAACCCTGATCCAGAGCAATGTGTCATTTGGCGTGCTTACCCGCTCCTCAGCTGACAGGGTGCCGCCCACTTTGTACGCCTGGCGGCCCAGATCCGCCGCCTTCGCGATGCGGGCAACATTCTGCGGAAGTACAAGCAATAGGCCACGTGCTGCTCAGCACAAGCATCAACAAGGATGGAGCCAGCCAACCGTGAAACCCTTCCCGCGAGGTCGTTTTGACCGCAAAAGGGCGAAGAGCCAGCCCTTCAACGCACCTGATCGTCGCCGCTAGTGGCGCTGGCAGCGGAGGGCTGCGCCTGCGCCTGCGCCTGCTGCTGCTGCGCCTGCTGAGGGGCCGCCTCGCGGGCGGCAGGCGCCTGGCGGGGCTGCTGCTGGCGAGGTTCCGCTGCCTCCCTGTCACGAGCATGCCGCAAAATACTTAGTGGGGACATGCGCTTATGCGCGGATGGCCAGACCGAGTGGGTCTGGCCGCGTGCCGTGGCGGGGGCCTCAGCTCGCGTGCCGGTAGTTGCCCCGGCTGTTCGTCACCGCTCATTCTCTCCCCCCTCGGACCCCTACTTCATGTAACTGCGTTGCCTGCTCACCTGGTCTCCCGCTGCTTGGGCTCCCTGAATTCGCGCTCCTCGCGGTAGTTGCCCACCGAGGTGCGCGAGCGCCAGTCGCGGTCGTCAATCTCCTCCGCAACTTTCTGAATTGGGCACACATAGCGATGCCAAAAACCCCGTCAGCACGGGCGCCGGGGGCGTAGCGCAACACCATTTCGGCGGCTGCAATTTGCACACTACGGGCCTCCTGGCGCACCCTTATTCTCCACTCCTACAGCCCAGGACGCCCTAGGCTGATATCCGGCAGACATGCTTGCCTGCAGCACCTCCTGCTGCGCCTGGCGGTCCTCGCCGGTCACAACGCAGTCCAGGTTCAGCTGCTCCAGCTCGCTCGGGCAGCTGTTGTACTTCTGCACAGCAAAAAATGGTCCAAATGAGCGTTTGTGTCCCACGCTACAGATTGATCTGCATGCCTTGCGAGGTTGCGCGACCCCCACCTCCATAAACTTGAGCAGAAAGTCCTTGGGATAGCGGACCCGCTCGCTGTTCTTCTTGGGTGGCTTGTCCTCCACAACCGCGGCCGCAGCCTGAAACAGCACAGAGTTCCGCCGCCGTGTTAAGAACAGAATGGCGCGCCAAAGATCCCCCACGGCGGCGCCTGAAGATGTGACCTACTTTTTTGCCCTTGCCAAAGCCCAGGCCCTTGCCAAAGCTGGCGAAGGGGTTGGCCGCATTGCCGCCCGGGCGCAGCGGCCGCAGAGAGATTTCCTCTCCCTCGACGGTCATTCTTGTCTGAGTCTCTGCTGACACGACTAAACTATCAGTCGCTAATTGATTAATGAGCTGGGTCGACAACTTTTGCGGGGCCCCGCGACAAGCAATTGCCGAATGGTCTTTTTTCCCTTGGGCACCTTGGCGTTTCCGCGCTCGCCCATTACTAACAATTAGCAACCAAGAACAAAAGTCTGGCGTGCCAGACTGCGTGCTCGGGTCGGCATGCCACGCCACGCCCAACTCCTCTCCACCTCGCCTGCCCAGCCTGCCTCGCCGCGCCTGACCGTGGCCCTTCAGTGGCCCTTTCCCCTTGTTGCAGAGGTCGAGCTACTTACGTGTCATGCCGCAAACATGCAATCATATGTGTTTGCCTTGGTGCTTGAAACCAGGCTCGTACAACAACTGCACTTCTGTGCTCCCAGCCAGCTTGATGCAGTGAGCTGCCACGCATGCGATACCCGACCGCCGCCGCGAAGTGAGTGGTATTTCTGTTTAATTTGGATGGCGGTGGACCACTGGCCTGTCCGCTCCGTGTTGTGCGGGGGCATCACCGCCCAAAGACATACAAGCATTGCTTCTTGGACTTGCGACGTTGAAGCTGTACGGTGTGGCTGCACGGTGTGGCTGCGTGGAGTTGCCGGACTTAGGACCTGAGAACGGGTTGGCGGCAGTGCCAGTATCTTCCTTCTACCGGTAGAAATATGCCCCTTTTCGGCCGAAAACGTAGAAGCTTTCAGGCTTTGGTGGGGCGCACGTCTACGGGAGGTAGACGTTTTGGCACGTTTTGATGCGGAAAAGAGGGGGGAGGGTAGAATTTTTTGGGGGTTGCCCCCCAAGAAAAATTTTCGGGTAGATAGATCGGGAGGGGGCATCTACACGGTAGTAGACACCGGGGGCCCAGGGGCATCTACAAGATACGGGCACTGCCTGGCGGTGGTTTCCGGTCGCAGGGTGGATCCCCACGGTGGATCCCTCTGGCTTATATCAGCCCAGGGCCCATGTATGCCCCTTGCCCGCTTGCGAGCTCGGCGTGTCCTCTCTTGTAACCACACAATTATCACTGCGAGAGCAGACGGCGCTCAAACCCGTGATTTTGTCCAGATGGTCGCATCAACGCCCTCCACCACTTTGTATTCATACTATGCGTCCAGGTCTCGGGGCAGCACGCGGAACACACGCAAATGATTCTCCGCGCTTGAATGACCACACACGCCAGAAGCCCAGGACCCCAAGCCCACCTAGCCCACCTGGACATGCCCCAGTTCGAGAGTATTGCATCCAGCATGAGGACGAGGTCATATACTGACTTAAAATGCGACGAGCATACACTTTGCGGTGGCAGCTTTGGGTGCAACACAACCCCCATTGCGACATGGTTCTGCGAGTCATGCATATCAGCCTTGCAACGGAATGAATCCACATCAGCCTACACATCCAAGATCTTAAGTATTCATGAAGCCGCGATGGCCCACATCAAAATGGTGCATGTCAGCATCAGAGTAACTGGACAGAGTCCACGACAATAGGTTTCCCCGCCATCGAGCACTGAGCAAGCTATACCACAAAGGTTGTTGCACGCGTGTAACAGGTTGCTGCACGTCCGTTTGCTTGGCAGCAATGTGGTCAAATGCATGCCAGGACACGTCTATGCCGGTCAGTAATTCTCATCTCCGTACGCGCGGGCCAGCACGGACCTGCGGCGCTGCTCCATCTCATCCGCGTCCAGCACGCGCGTTAGTGATGCGTCTGCGTGAATACCCGGAGCGTGGCAAAATCTTAGCGCATCGAGGTGCAACAGCACAGACAGGGCAGAACGCAAGCGAGAGAGTCAGCTGACGATTGTGCAGCACTTTAGCATGCATCTATCCTCTGCTGAGTCCAGCTCGTGCCTTTCACGTCGTCACTCACCCATAACTTCTCGCAACGCCCCAACTGCCTCGTGCAGCTGTCCTAGCTCCACCGCCTGAGCCTCCAGCCGTGAGCTGAGGGCCGCCTGGATCTGCGCAATGCACGACTCGTAAGTTCTCTATAGATAGCTGCCAAAACGGCATGCAGCACATGTAGAGGGGTATACTGTGGAGATGCCGGTGCGGCAATCCTGCACGCCACAGAGCACCGCAGTAACATTGCGGGTTTCAACACGGCAACAGTGTACATCAACCGTCGGCACATTCCCACCTGTTGAAGCTGCTCCTGAAGCGGCCGACACAGTGCTTCTGCCAGAGCTTGGACGTCATCGCTCAACCTAGTCGTGGTACCTTGTCCCGCCAAGCCTGCACTTGCAGACCGCGCACCCCCCGCCCTGTCCACAGCCCGGACGCTGCCGGCTGGCGCGGGCTCCTCCTGAGCGGCCTCGCCTGGGAGCACGACCGCCGCCGCAGCAGCACCATCGCCCGCAGCTGCTGATCGGAGTGCTACAGCTGCTGCCGCTGGCCCTCCTACGGCTGCACCGCTCACTTCTGCTGCAACGGCAGCTGCAGCCGCGCTTGCCGCCTCGGAGGCCATGCGGCTCAGTGCCTGCAGGTCGCGGCCGGCCTGCTGCTCTTCTAGCGCCTTAATGTTCAGGTGGGGCGAGTAGTGCATGTGCACGCTGGTGGCGTCGTCCACCCCGGAACCGAATCGAACGATAGGACCGGACGCAGGCGCGCGGCCCCGGACTGCTGCTGAGCGAGGGCGCAGCGCGGCGGCAGTGGAAGCAGCGGCGGTCGCGCCGCCGCTGGCATTTGCGGCGTCTGCTCCTTCTGCCCTTGCCGCCGCCTCCCAACCCAGCCCGAAGACGCGCAGGACGGCGTGCTCCACTTGCTGCCGTGTGAGGTAGCGCCCCGACGTCAGCGCCTGCAGAGGGGCATTGATGCGACACTCTTGCATGATGTCTATGCGTTGGTGCACACTGCACGATGTACGCTTGCGCGCGTGGCAGGGAGTCTCGAATGTACGGTCTCGCAAGTCCGTCCATGTACGCATCGGCCCCCCACTACCCTGAACCGTCCCTGCACATCATGCAGCGCTCTCTCACCCGCTGCCTCTGCTGCGCCGCGCCCTTGGTGAGTGTGTTCCAGCGCTGCGCCACCTGAGAGGCTGTCATTGTCGGTCGCCGCCGTGCGGGCTTGCCTTCGCCCCCGACTGATGCGGCAGTGCTCCCAGCATCGGACGCAGCGTCATCAACAGACTCCGCTTTGGTGCCAATATCGCTGCCGCCGTCCGTACTGGTGCGGTCATCCTTTGGGCTGGTAATGCTGTTGTCAGCGACCGCGGTGCGCCGCTTGCGCCATTGCTGTAGCCCGCGCCGCCATCGGTAAGCCGCCCGGCGGCTGGTCGTGCCGAAGCGCGTCAGTGGCTCGTACAGCACATTGTACAGCGCCAGCATCGTGCTGGCCGCCCACACGTACAGCGATCCGGCTGCGAGGGCGGCGGATTCATTGCAAGGTTAAGCACGTGGGCTACGCCATTGCTGCGCCTGAAATAACTTCGCTGTGCGCCCTGCAGCCTACGCCCCATTCCCCCATCCTCGCTCCTTCACATTGGGACATTTCGCGTGTTTTACGCTTGGGCTGGTTCTTCCTGGACCCCCGGCACGGCTTGCACACGCGTAAACGGGTCGACAGCGCGGCGATTTCGTTGTAAGATTTCGTGCACCAGCAGTGACGATGAATGAGTCCGGTATCCGTTACCGGTACACTACAAGCACATCCGCGCCGTCCCGCCCCGTCCCGCCCTGCCCGCTTACGGCCGTTCACAGCCCCCACCTAACCTGTGAAGAGCATCAGCCCCAGGGCCAGCACCAGCACAAGGCCGACCACGTGCGCAGCCATCACGCGCCCCACCAGGGAAGCCAATCGCGGTAGGCCCTGGAGTAACAGCAAAGCACAGTACCAATACAACAATGTGCACGTGAGCTGCTCTGCACGGAAGTCCAGCGCGCTAGGACCGCACACGCGCGTGCGATGCCTGACAGCTGTGCACTCACCTGCAGCGTGCAGAAGGAGCCGACGTTCTTCCATGGGTCCCTCACGTCGCCTCTTTGCAGGCCTGGGCGTGGGTCGTCCGAGCCGAAGCTGCCCGACAGCCCGCCGCTGCTGCCCGCACCGCTCGCGGACCGCCCGCCGTGCCCGCCTTTGCTCGCCATGCTGACGGACCCCTTCCGTGTGGTCCCACCTGGCACGCCGTCGCCCTTGCCGCTGCCGCCGCCAGCACTGCCAGGGCCGCCCCAAAGGCGGTCCAGCACGCGGCGGTGGCCCACCAGGCCGAAGCGCACCACCAGAAAGGGGCTGAGCATGAAGTAGGCCACGGCGGCGGCGGCCAGCATGACCAGGTGCAGCGTCAGATGGAACAGAAGCTGCGTACAGGTGGTGCGTGGGCGGCGGTGTCGGGTGCAGAGTACTTTACACTACTGCAAATATTTTCTTACACCGCGAGAAGCCCCTGCCGCCCGGGCAGCCCTCTGCAGCCGCCCTGCCCCACCTGCGGCACGGCGTCTCGGCCGGTGGGTACTGTGGCCATGTGCGGTGCGGCGGGCCTGAAGCCCTCCAGCGGCGGCAGGCCTAGGCGGTAAAAGGTGTAGGGCAGGATGGCGGGCCGGGAGCCGCGCGGTAGCACGCGGAATGGCAGCTGCAGCAGGCAGAACGGGCTGCACAGCATGGCGCAGTCCACCTGGTGGGCAGGTGGACCAGTGTGCAACCAGCGCAGCGGCGCAGGGCGTCTTAAGAGGCAGCACGGTACGATTGTAAGAACGACTGGTGCAGTCATAGACAGCGCGATAGCTATCTCAAGTGCGCTTGTCACCAGACACTGCCGCTCACCTGTATCTGGTGCCGATCCACGACCTCCGCCAGCCCGAAAACAGACTGCGCCGCCACCTGGTCGGGCCGGTACTTGTAGCTGATGATGGCTGCGGGCGGGGACAGGCGAGGAGAGAGGGGAAAGGAAGACGACAACAGGCGGGGAGAGAGGGGGAGAGAAACAGCGGGGGCGGGTCAGGAGCGCGGACAAAGCATGACTTTGGGCAATACGCCGCCACATCCGCACCGTGCCAGCAGATTGGGTAAGCTAATGGTTACGACATGAGGCATGAGCCGTGCTCACCAATAAGCAGGTTGGCTAGCAGGATGCCGGCGATGATCAGGTACACCACCCTGTGACGCAATTGTGTGTGCGGTTTGAGGCACACCAATGCTTTTTGGTGCAAGTGCGTCGAGACATCGCCTGACAACACGGAGCGCCACCTCAACAACTCGCGAGGCAGGCAGGCAGCCTCTCACATGAGCGTGATTCCGAAGATGCGCAGCTCTGGGTTGGGCAGGTCGTCCCACTGCGCGACAGAAAAATGGGTAGCGCGGATGCCATGGGTTGCTGGGCGATGGCGACCTCCACCTTGTGCTCATTTATCGCCGCTGCACATGCATTCACCGCCTGGCTTCACGCCCCCTTCGTTGAAAGGCCGCCGCCGCATACACCCGCTGCCTGTCACCTGGTGTAGGTCGAAGGAGCCGAGGAAGGCGGAGAAGAACATGAGCATTACGTCCACAAAAGCCATGGGCTCGCCGCCTGGGAGCGCAACGTGCACGGTGTAGTAGGAGGTGGCGAAGCCCGAGGTCTGAGGGGGAAAGGGGTCAGGTGTAAAGCGGGTGCAGAGATGCACGCAATCCTTGACAACCATGAGGATAAGTAAGGTGGTCCTTCCATGCGGGTGACAAGGGGGTGGTGCGCTTCGCAAAGCGCCAAAAGGACGAGGCCCCGTGGAGAAGATTGCAGGTTGCCGCAGGTGCGGGGGCCCGGCTCAAGCCACCGTCGCCACCCTCCGGCCACTCTCAGAAGATTGCTATAAGATATGACGCGAAGAATGCGTGTCGACTGCACCCTGGCTTACCCACAGGCAGGCGTCTGCGCGTGCACCAATCAAACATCAGCTGAGCCAAATCCCCCTTTTACCGCTCCAACATTACTTCGTCCAGTTTATCTTAACTATATTTACACGCACGCATGCGTAAAAGTCGGAATTCGCTGCGCACCGGGACAAATGTCTGACTCAGCCTTTGTTTGCGACCAAGCCCGCTGAGCTTCCGCCCCTATTTAAAATAATACAGGAATAGATAACACGACCATAAGCAACGCATGGGCGGTCGCGAAGATCGCATCATTTTTCAGGCTCACATCGTGGGCTCGCATTAGTTTGCATTTCTCTGTATATTTAGTTATTAGTAGACCTTAGTGTTAGTTATCCAATCTATATAATTAAAGTAGTCGGGTCTGCATGGGCGACCAAGCGACCGACCACTGCTTCGCGCCCCGTTTTGTAGGGCGTAAACTCCGTGTCCTCAAATTAATGTTGTGCAAATATTTGCATCGTGGATTTCGGCGTCGTACGCGTGAACGTGTAAGGAATCCAGCGAAATTGCGCCCCACGGGTGTTTTAATTTGTTTATTTTTCGATTCACTTCAAGAATCAGTCGGCGGAGGAGAACCACGACCCCGCACTGCGACGGCCACTGATTGACGACGACAGCCTGCATGGGCGACCCCCTCGAGTACAAAAGGCTCCGCGGGTCCCACCTTCAAACATTCCTTTCGCGAACACCGCTTTCACAAACTACTTCGCTCCTATACTTTGCCCTTCTTCGGGCGGACGGCTACTCTGCCTCCGGCCCCTTCGCGACGTTCGAGCTACGCATCCGAGCGTCCCTCCCGCGCGCTGCCTGTATTTTACCCGTCGGCGTCTGCGAGCATCGTCATTGATAAGTTGATAAACCATTGCCGTGTTGGGTGTGTGCTCGCGCTGCGATTTTCGGTGGTCAACGTTTCGGGTTGTAGCATGGCCGACTCGGAACTGACGAGTCCCTCTTTGGCCTTCTTTCCCTGAACAGGAGCGTTTTACTGCATGTTAACAAGCGCTCACCAACCTACAAGCCAGAGCGGCAGAAGATACGCTGCTCGGCGCGCTTCGCTGAGCGGTTCGATGAGCATGTCGCTGCGCGCAGGGCTTGCGATGCTGCCAGGCGAGCCGCAATAAACGAGCAACAGCGCCATCGTCGAGCTGCACGTAGGATCGCGCACTACGAGTTCGCCGAGTACCAGCCAACACCCGGTGATGCTGTCGCCCCGTGCTCCCTCCTCGAGCCCCCGGGAGCCGCGCGTCGGTTCTCCCACAACGATACTCGCAGTACCAGCCCAAGGCCCCTCTCCTGTGGCACCGTTGCACAATTCCTCGCCCTACCGCCGCAGCCCCCTTCCCCTTCCCCCCGCTGCCGGCCCCTCCCGAGTTTCTGATGCCACCTCTCCATCCAGATCCAATGGTTGCCGCTCGGCTTGCAGCTACAGTCACCTCGCTTCCAGTGCCGGAGCACCCGAACATGCTGCTTATGACTTTTCTTGGTGGCCTTACGTTGGGTATGTTTATTTTCAACTCAGGCACTGCAAGCACTGCTGACACTGGAATCCGTGTGCTTCATCGGTGTCTCTCGACACCACTACACCCACGGCATCACGTAAACATGTATGCGAGAGTCATTGTCCCACAGCGCGTCGTGCTGCCCCAGGGTGGCCCCGCCCATGACCCACGGCATTTCAAACATTTCCTGGCCGGCAATGTATTTAATGCATTCCTCCTTTGGGACATTTGGGACATTGGTGCGGTGGCCCGGGAATTTAAGTTAGTCCGGGACGGGGTTTCGACCGGGCGTGCCAGAACGCGCTCTGAGATAGAAGCACCAATGCAAAATAGGTCTTACGCTGCATATACTGGTGCAAACAGTTTTCAAGCCACTCGCAAACGAGTTTGCACCGCATTTAGGGTCGTCGCTCACGGTCGTCGCTCCTAAATACCGCATTTAGTACGCCCTCTTTCGTCTTTGTCGTGCGTAGCACGGGCTCAGTGGCCTAGTCATTTTAGTATAGGGCGAACGGAGAGGGTCGACCGGCGACCAACATAACCTGCGCATCACCACAACGGGCCTCCACAGCTGTATATACCGGTATCATATAGCGCCCCAGGCAACTCACGATGGCGGCGAACGGCAGCGCAAAGGCCACGAGCTCCTGCATCATGTTGTACACCTACAGTTGGGAATCACATGTACAAGGGTTAGGCTTAGTTAAGGGGCAAAGCCGCCTTAACGCCTTAACGTAATTACATGGGAAAAGGGGCCCACTTGAAACTCGTGTAATTCCATGCGCTGTGGGTAATCGAGCTAAGTATGGGCGGAAGGAAGGCATTGACAAATTCGGATGTACTTGAATGGGTGTTTGTCTTCTGTCGATTCCAAACCCCCTTTCTTCTGGAGCGTAAGTGACACAATTTAGGCAGCTAAGCTACCGTGTACCTGCGTGTCTTAAAACGCGTAGTAGGAGAGCAAGGTATAGGCTGGCATCCCAGCCTGGCATCCCAGTCAGCGTTCCCCCGATCCACAGGTGCATCATAGTAGTGGCCATCTGCAACAATCTTGATTGCAACTAAGCTAAGTGCTGCTGTCTGTATACTAGGTAAATCAAAATAATCTGCGACATCACTCCTGTGCTCAGTTGACTTTAGGACACGTCGCGGGCGGGACACGCAACTGATAACGATGAATAGCAAGAACGCCAGTCAAAAGCTTTTAGCAGGCACTTTATGTAAGGTCAAAAATGCAGAATACACAAAATTCCCAACCCTAATCACCGTGTTGAGCAGCGGCCCAAGGCGCTGGAAGAGCGGCACCAGCATGTACAGAAACTTGAGGAATACCGGCACCGCCAGGCTGCACCAAACCAGCGTCAGGCGCATGAAGATGACGAGTGGAATGGTGGCCCTGTGTGATCAGAGCAGGAGTGGAAGAAGGTTACACCACGGCCCCACAACCGCGCGTACAAGCAAGAACACGGGAGGCGGGACGCTGGTAAGCAGATGCGCTAAGACAGCATGGATGAAGTTGTGGTCTGCTCACGTGCTGGTGATCGCTCGCATGTAGCTCACGCCCAATGAGAGCAGCAGGGCATCGCACAGCAAGAAGAAAAACTCCTGCGGGTAGGAAGCCGAGTAAGCAGGCTGACGCAGCGGAGTAAGCAGCGGAGTAAGCAGGCGGGCTCACGTGGCCACAGGGGTTGGGGTGTTTGTAGGATGCGCCAGGTATCATGTGCGCATACAGTTAAAGCTACGGTTGTAGCAAGTGGCAGCGGACCCACCTGCGGATTGGCACTGATGTATCTGCAAGCAGTTTGCCGCCAAGATATGCAAGGGTCAGGATGGGTTTAGTAAAATAAGACTGCGGCCACAATTGCATGAGCAGATGCCTACACGCCCTTTCTGGCATACGGGCACCACAAGCGTCCATCCACGCATGCAAGCATGCGCACGCTAATCCTTACAGCCACCCAACATGGCCAACGGCCGCATCACCCGCTTCCCAAACTAGGGCACTGACTTTGCCAGTCTGCCGCCGTACGCGGCCGCCACTGTCTCCACCGCCTCCACCAGGTTGCCAAACAGCCATAGGCACAGCACCGTGCCCAGCGTAACGATGGAGGTGATCTCTGACTCCGGGTCCATCACCAGCAGCTGCAATTGGCGGCAAGGAGTGGATGAGGCCGTCAAAGGGTATGCAACACACATGGGCATGCGGCAGCCGCACGTCGCAATGCAACCAACATACGCCGCACCAGCGACATCAGTGTGTAACTAGGATACGTTTGAGACGTGGTCCTATATATTACACAGCCTGCCGGACCTCCCTCCCCACCTCGTTGTAGAGCACGATGAAGCACACGCCCGCCAGCAGCCGCATGCACCAGCGCCCGCGCGGGCTAGCCACGAAGGCGGCGGGAACTACCCACGCCAGGAACCACAGCCGCGCCACGGTCTCGCTCAGGTAGGACAGCACCCCACCCTGCAGACATAGGTATTGCGTCCCTGGGCCTTGTCACAATCACCTGTCATCGCTGTCAAGCGTGTGTGCTCCTCTCCCCGAAAGGTGACACCACGCACCTCGTCCACCAGCCCCAGCTTATGCAGAACGGTGTGCAGCACCAGCGGGTCCAGCAGCGTCAGCTCGCGGCTGCCGTCACGGGGCGTGAGCAGCAAGTAGCTCACACCCAGCCTGCGAGCGTAAGGCGGCGTGAGGCGGCAAGTGGGGGCACCAATGTCAGCGCAAAGCTGACAGCGCACATAAACGTTCACGCCCCAATCACTGCAGTGCTTACAGAGTGTGCCCTTAGCCCCAGCTCTCACCACTTCTGCCGCGTGTACGCTTCCGCCACTGCACTGGCCATGAAGCCAAAGTCGCGGTCTTCAAACGCGATGCGCATGGGGCTGTAGTCGCCCAGCGACAGGGGCGGCGGGCTCTGCGGCGGATCCAGCACACCGCTCAGCCATGCCAGACCCATGCTGCTGCTTCCGTCGGGGCCGCCCGTGCGTGCGACGTCCGCCAGGCCCTCCAGCAGCACCACCTGGCATAGCAGTATGATTGACCACGGCACGTGCGCATGGACGAAGAGGAGAGTGGTAAGTATGGGGACGTTTGGACTTTGTAAACCTACTAACCTAGTTTGGATGTGTGCAGTGTCCGGTGTAACACTGACTGTGGCACTCGGACAATAAGAGCCTGTGCTCCAGTCCCCGTGCCCAAGCTGGCATGGCCCGTGGCCCATAATCTTTGTATGCACGTTCTTGCACTCAGTTCCTACCGCCCCCAACACCATTCACTAGGTGGTTATACCCAATCACGGCACTCGCGTTCACATGGAAGAAACGGCACCCCTACCTACTGTACAAATGAGTTTCCCCCTAACATAGCCAGTCCTTGCAACCGACAAATCAAAAGGCCATATACCACGTGCTGTCCGGTAACCGGGAGGCTATGTCCGGTTACGACGGTCGTATGAACGGCGTGCGGTGGTTCCTTAACCTTCGCACGGCCATCCCCTCAGCTCTCCCACCAACCCCACCAAGCAGCCCTCTCAGCCCCGCTCCAAGCACCTCCTTAGACCCACCTGCAGCTCCTGGAAGCGCCGCAGCACCACCCTCAGCTCCTGCGAGCTGCTCGTCCTGGCCCTGTCCCGCAGCTCAACCTCCCATCGTAGCGCCATCAGCGTACACGCCACCGTGCTTAGTGGCCGTGAGCAATGTCGGATGTAGTTCAGCAGCAGCTCCTGCAGGTCAGGAACACAGGGGGGAAGATGGAGGCCGATATCCAGAACGTCACCAAGCAGTGGGCATGAAGCATGGTTGCTAACATCAAGCCTAGTCGATTCCAGCCAATGGCCGCAAACAACCAGCCCACGCACCAGTGCGCCGCCGTCTTTGGCCGGCACCTCCTCCCAGCGCCGCACCAGCAGTCGCACCCCGCGGAAGCTGAGCTGGCAGTGGCCGTGCACCACCAGCAGCGCCAGCATCTCCACGTTGTTGTTGGTCGCGGCCAGGTCCGATGTCAGCGGTGATTCGCCCAGCCCCACCTCCTCTGGTGGTAGCCAGCTGAGCGCGCCGCCACGGGCCAACCGCTGCCTCCACGTGTCTGTTGAGGCATGGGAGGCAGCCCGACAAAACATGTTTCAAAGGAAGCTCAGTTGAAGGTAGGCAGGCAAGGGTACAGCACACAGCGTTAAGTCAAACCGCCTCGTCAGCTGGCGCCACCAACCTGTGTCCAGCAGCGCCCTGGCGTCCTCCACGCGGTTGCGCCGGATGGATTTGAGCAGCCGCGTCAGCCACATGCCCCACTCGTCACAGCCGGTTACCAGCTGAGCCGTTGCCGCCGCCGCAGCTGCCGCCTTCTGCAAACATGGCAAGGCACAACCTGGGCCGCAAACAACAGCATAAACCTATCAAGCATCGTGGCATCATTGACCCTGGCCTGACGCTGTGCATGATAACATGGCGCATGGGTTGGCTCCATTGCTTCCCCACTCACTGCTGCATCCGCATTGGAGTCCTCTCCCCCAGGTCCTCCACCGCCATCAAGGGCCGCACACACCACGTACATGTTGTCAGCGAAGCGGGCAGTGGGTAGACCGCCAAGGTGCACCACGTCCCCCGCACGATACAGCTGCATGCATGGGTCAGACACATTTAGTCTGTTGTGTATGCACACGAATGGCAGCCTGGTCATGAGCGCCGCTCCCTAGACCGAGAAAAGCAAAAGCAGTGCCACGGGGGGAAAGGTTACCAACGGCAAGCATATGCAAGGCTTGCTCACCCGCTTTGACTTGTAGACAAGTATGCGTTCAGCAGCGGAGTGCATCATCAGTTTTTGCATGACCGACTCCAGGCCGCCCAACTTCCAGCGTGCAGGCAGCCGAACCTGGCAGCATGCAGTGCTTGGTGTAAAAGCCTTGACGCCCCATGCGTATCTATAACTACTCATGCATTAGGATAGCAATGATGCATGAAGAGCACCTGCCATCTCACCCACTCAAAGAGTCCTGCTGCAAGTGCATGTCCCTTGCCTCTGAACCGTCCACACTCACCTTCACCCCGTAAAGCGGCTCCCGGACCTTGAAGAACTGCTCCCGCAGCCACCTGCATGCAAGCGTATTACATCCATGCCAGTAAGACTCTATCTGACTTGCCTGTGTGCCCATCATGCGTGTGGCTTGCATCCCTGTAATCATCCTACAGCACTCCCCAACCCACCGTGGCTCCGCGGTCTCCTCCGGCAGCAGCACGTACAGCCGGCCAGGTGCCGCAAGATGCACAGTGACATATTGCCGCTCAGCTGTGCCGTAGTCATACATGTTACCGGGAAAGTAGTACAGGTTGCTGGGCAGCTGCGGGTGCAGCGCCAGGAGCTCTGCCTCACCACGTGTAAACAGCGCAGACCCTGCCTGCATGCGGGAGAAAGCCATTCCATGTAACTGCATGAATGTGTGGCTCCCAAATGGGAGAAAGCCATTCCCTGTAAATGCCCGAATGTGTGGCTCTAAAGCATGACAAGCAGTTGATCAAAGCGTCCGTGGTGTGCTAGCTTTCACTCACCTGGAGCAGTCTCATATCACCTGCACGCACCAGGTCCATGGACCCATCCACATGCCGAACCTGCATCACCGTGCCACCATCCACTGCAATTGAGCTATTGAAGCGCCTGTGCATCAAGTACAACAATCCCAACAAGTGTCTTGCATCCATATTTTGTGTAGGGCACCCACCACACCAAGGAAGACCGGGTGGACACGAGCCTGTCGAACAAGCCGGTGTTTTGCCAGCGCTATTCTCAACCACATGCCTCCATACTTGGCGGCCAGATTGCTTGCCGCAGCCACACGGCCCTCATCATAGTCAGGATCTGCACGTTTGACACAAGACAGGTTTGGACTAACTCCACTCTCAGGACAGGTCAGGTTTGGACTAACTCCACTCTCGTTAGAGGGTTAAGGACCCGGGTTCGATTCCCGGGGTGACCCCCGGATTTCCGGGCATAGAGATTACGTCGCGGCATGAGTCAAGTTTGGACTCGGTTGACTGGTCGGATTTGTTACATCATAGTCGGACGCCTATGCTGACACGTAATTCGGAGTGACAGATGAGGTGTAGGGCTAGAAGGCAGTCCAGCTGGTGATGGTCGCTTTCGACCGGTTTCTGCCAGAGTTTCAGGCAGTCAGCGAGTACTCGCTGTTCTCCCCCTGTAACAATACCTTTACCTTTAAACAAGACAGGTGTGCATGTATGTGCTGGCACTCATAGACTTGGGCACCTTTGCTCTTCTTAAGTGCTGTGTCAATCCGCAAGGACCCACAACGTTAAGTACCGGCCTCTTTCCCTGGCACCCCAGTGTCAAGGCATTCATGTCAGCAAAGCGCCCTCCAGTGCACGGTATCTGAGCGCTGTTTCACACCTGCCATTGGAAAGCTGCATGTAACTGGAGCAACAGCTGTCCCACTGCTCCCTGCCAGGCCATGACTGCTGTGCAGCTGCTTCAAGGCACACTGTGTCTCGAGCTCTCTCTCGGCTGCTGCGGACTGCAGCAGAGGACCAGAAACTACCACAACTGGATGGCTACCACCGTTGATGCTCCTAGCTGCGCCCAGCGGGAAGGCTGCTTCTGCTTCGCCACCGGGTAGCCCCGAGTAGCTAACATCGGCATCTTCGACGTTCAAGGTGTGCAGGACCGCAGCTTCCCGGGCTCTGGGCGGTGGCCCGCTGTCCGCCAACGCGGGCACGGTGCTGTCACTGGGCTCAGCAGCCGGCCAAGCCGCGCTGACACCTCTCTGAGCAACATTACTTGCGGTGACCATTCCGTAACATCAGGGTGGCGTTGAAAAGGTGGCAGACGCGGGCCGACGACGAGGACATGTGGAGCCGATATGAGAAGTCGACGCAGTGTTCGCCCGCCAGTTCAGGTCATTGTATCTTGACAAGCTCATGTACCACCTGCCAGAGTATAATGACAGGCATAATGTTATAATGTAGCTCAGTAGCAGACTTCTGCAACAAGTTGCGCGGGTTTGAAATTTAGGCTAATCAGCACCGACCTAATGAATTGCTGCAGTTATTCTACAAAGCGCAAACGGGAGGCGAATGAATGCCCAAGGACTAGCGCATGACGTGCATGAACGAAACCTTGCCAGCATTTTTGACCGCACGGTACATGCGTGTTAGATTATCGTACTTTGTAGCAAAACTTACTTCAACAACTTGGCAGTGCTGAACATATTAGGAGCCGCCGTTGTTCCCTGTCTGTTTCCTCGCAAGCGCAAACGTGTGCTGACCTGAAGCATTTTTCAATACCTTTAAGATGGTTTGGGGGCAATCTGCAACCCGTGGAATAGAGGACTTGGTTCAACGTGTCGCCTCAAACGATGCAAAACTGCAGTCGCTCACCATCCTTCGCCAGCGGCGATTTGGCCCAGACGATGTGGCAGCTCTGGCGGGGGCGCTGAAAGAGAACACCACCCTTACAGAGCTTTACGCCTCTTCGCACCCGCTCAGCCTGGCGTCCGTACAGCTGCTGGCAGAAACCCTGGCCGTTAACAAGTCGCTGCGGTCGCTCTGTGTGGGCGACTCTTCCCTTGGGGATGAGGGAGTGCGTGTTCTAGCGCAGGGCGTGGCATCTAGCTCCAGCTTGACTCGGTTAGATCTGACAGGCAAAGGCATGAGCCACAGGGGTGCTGCAGCACTGGCAACTGCCCTGCACAGCTGCAGCTCTTTATGTCATGTGGTGCTCAACAACAACCCGCTCCTTGGAAACGAGGGCTTCTGTGCCCTCTTTACAGCACCGGCCAGCAGCAGTTTCACAGCCAGCGTCAATAGTGATGGCACAGCCCCTGTAAATTCATCAACCAGTGGATGGGCGTGCAGTGAAGTCACCTTGGAGGTGCAGGGCTGCAATGTGGGTGCTGGTGGCCTAGCTGCAGCAGCCAAAGCAGGTGCTGCCAGCTGCGGCAAGCTGCGGGAATTACATCTGCAGGGCAACCCGTTGGGGCTAAATGGAGCACAAGCACTCTGCCAGCTGCTGCAGGTGAGCCAGGAGGTAGTGCATGCAAGCTGAGGATCTACCAAGAGATTATGTGGTGTGAGTAAACATTGCATGTTGCTTGCTTGCAGAGTGCGCAGCACCTGCAAACGCTGCACCTGCGTGGAACAGAGCTTGGGGATAAGGGTGGAGAGGCATTGGCAGCAGGGTTGGCTGCTACAGCTATCTGCTCATGTGGTGGCAGCAGCAGCAGTAGCAGCAGCAGCAGCAACTCCCTTCAATTCTTTGATGCAGCAGACTGTGGCCTGGGCCCTAATACCATGTAAGTTACATGTTAAGTTGTGTTGCTGCCGCCAGATAGACAATGGCTGATGCTTTTTACCGTGTAGAACTACTTTATGCCAATCATGGTGATTGCCAATCATGTTTCCAGTCACATGTTTACCTACCATTGCCTGCACAGGTCTGCCCTCAGCAGGGCCTTCAGTGCGGGTGCAAGCCTCCAACAGCTTGTGCTAGCAGGCAACCCAGCCATCAGGGATGCAGATGCTGCAAACCTAGGAGCAGCTCTTGCTGCTTTGGCAGGGAAACATTCCCTTGGACATCTGGACCTCTCTGGCACGCAGGTGTGTTGAGCTGCATCACCTTGTTAGATGGTTTGTGCTGTATCTGCTTGTTGTAGGAGGTGGATTTTTTTGAAAGCAAAATGGAGTAGTGTAAGTTTGACAATGAAGCACCATCCACCTAATCCACCCTGTTGATGTGGCTCCTGTTATTGCCGACTTGTCTTCCTGCTGCAGGCAGGTCACTTGGCTTTGGAGTCCCTTTCACAGGTGCCAAACCTTAAGCACCTGAGCATGGTCGGCTGCCCTCTGGGTGCAGCTGGTGCTTCTGTGCTTGCAGCATCACTTGGTAGCAGCAGCAGCTGGTCAACACTGGAAGAGCTTTGCATATCTGGGACAGGGCTCTCCCTGAGCGACACATCAGCAATCTTTGCTGCACTTGCAGCAGGTGGAGCTCCCAGCCTGAAGGTGCGTGCGTGCATGCATGGTAGGGCACATGTGTTTGTGCTGCCTATGGCTAGATATATGTATGGCTTGACTGCAAACACCAAGCCAGACACCTTGAAGTGCTTGCCATAAATATCACAATGGCTGCTGTTGTTCTCCACCACATACAGAGCCTGGAGGTTGGTGCAAACCCAGGCACACAAGACAATGGTTTCCTTGCACAGCTAGAAGAATTGCGCAGTGCAAGGTCTGGCATAGCGGTGTTCTGGCGCAGTGGTGATGACCCTGCGCCAGGAGCTCAGCAATGAGGGAATCAGAGCGCTTCAGATATGCCCCTTTACATGGTTTGTCCTTGGTTAGCGGCATTGGAACAAAGTATAATTGCTCAAGGTCTGCTGTGTCTCCATGCTTTTAGGCTGCAATGATAGTAGAGTGGTTGTGGATACTTTGAATAAGTCAGCATGGTTGGATAGGCAACTGCTGGATGGATGGGAGGAGGACTCTTGCAAGCAAGCTATGTAACACTTTGTAAGGTGAGGCCAATATGATTGCGGGTTACAAGAAGGGGACAGTGTAAACACTGTCATGGCACAGGCACTTGGCTGCCGGAAGGAACGGGAAAGGGGGGGTGGACTTTACCGGATGCAATGTAAGTTACAGGGAAAATTTACAGGTAGTTTTCCACTTTGGATGATCCACTTTGGACAATCCACTTTGGACGATCCACTTTGGACGATCTTTTTTCGGTGTTACGGAGGGGACAACCCGAGCGTGCAAGCGCACAAGGGCCGTCTGAAGCCGCAGCAAACCCTCCCGCAGTCGGAGTCCGCGTGACTTCACACACAGCGAGTCCCAGCCAAGCCATGGCCCGGCAGATCCCCACTGTTTGCATCGGGGCCACAGTCCAGACCATACAGCAACAGACCTAGTAGGGTGACGCAAAGTACACACACCAGCCAAACCGCAAGCGCCTAGGCACCCGTGCGAAATACCAAACAGCACCCCACCACCCAACCCCACGTCCTTTTAAGGGGATGGAGGCGGGGATTCAAAGTCGTAAGGCAATACCAGGAGCATACTATCATCATGTGCACAAGCGAGGAAAGGGTGGCCAGGCTAAACCATGTCCCAGCCCTTCGGCCGAATACCCTGGCTCACAAACGTTTGCAAACGTCCCCAAAAGTCCGCAACAACAGCCAAGCCAATGCTAAGAACCGTGGTCCGGGGTCAGCCCGCTTTTCTCATGTTTCACGGGGACCACCTTCAACGTGTATGCGGGGGATGGGACGAGTTTGGGTTGGGGGAACGTGCATTTTGTGGGGGGATACGGACATGCGCTAAAATGTGAATGCAAAGTGGGCGCGATGACGACGATGTCGGATCTGCATTTGGCAGGCCCGGTTGCAGGACGACATGTAAGTAGGCCGTCACAGGTTTCTGGAGGCGGCTGCACGAATTTGCAGGCCTAGGGCTACCGCGGAAGGGGTGGCGGGAACTGGGCGTCGGGCATCCTTTGCTAGCGGTGCAGGCTGGCCGCATTAGGGTACGCCAGCCTGGAGGGCGGAACTCGAGACAAGGTGTGCAGCCGCTACTGGTGCGCTCGGACGGTTTTGACGCAGCTCGCAACCGCTGGAACAAGCGGGGTGTTTTTGTGTGTGTGCAGTTAGAATGCATGGTTACAAGAAGGACCTGGTGACCCGGGTCGCGAGCGAACTGCTCTGGACTTCAGGGGCGTGCCACCTGCACGCCAACGTCTCCACCGTGACTTCTGCCGCCTAACCGTTCGCCCGATCGATCGATACTTCTTACTTTATAGGAGCTCGCGGCCGCCCTAGTGGACCGAATCCGGGCTCATCGACTAAGTCCTAAACTCGTCCGGCCGACCACTTATCCCTAGGCATTTCATCCCGACCGAAATCGGGGGAGTGTATGGGAATCGAACCCATGACCTCGAGCAAACTCGTCCCATGACGCTATTCACTCGCGGTTGAACCATCCACCCCAGTTAGTACGATGATGTGAGTACGATGATGTGTGCAGTTAGTACGATGAGTTCTGTTCGGGCAGAGAGCGAGGGGATGCCCTTCTTTGCTTCTAGGGGCCTGGCTTGTTTGCTGTTTTGAGAAGTATTCAGCTTGTCCTGTCCCGTATGCGGTGGCTTTTTGCGTTTTCGCCGGCTTTAGGAATAGGTTTTAGCTGAACGGTGGTGGGTGGACAGGCGGTGGCTCCTGGGGGTTGATCAGGGAGTTCTCTTTCTTGCTGTGTGTGAGTGCTGTCTTATGTGCGGGTGTTGCAAGCGAGCTGCCTTCCTTTTCTTACGTCTGACGATTGGAGGCAGACGCACTGCGTTTCACGGAGGTCAAGCGTCGTGTGCGTTTCGACCGCCGTAGGCTTGGTTTGTGTGCGCCGTTCAGGTTGTCGGCGTTCTCGCCAGTCCAAAGAGGCTGGTAGGCTGCAGCGGCCGTATTTCGGGCCCGGGTCAGAAGTCTCCCCACAGCTGTAACATTAAAGTAAGTTGCAGCGGTCGCGCAGTGTGCTTTACGTCCATGGTGTATGGGCATGTCGACGGGAAGTGGGGAAGCAGGGAAGCAGGCGTGGGGAAGGGGATGGGTTGGTTCGTCGCGCCCGGCAAAGCGGCGAGCAGCTAAGGGAATACGATAGGTTAGGGGGCACCGGGGCAGCTGGCTGCTCTGTTGCCTCGCCCATGCCGCACGCCGTACGACCGGGGGTGAGCCATGCAGCTCACACGCTGCTCTTTCACTCGACCGCTCCGGCGTCCGTACTTAATTACTTGTTTGTTTCGCTTCCTTTTTTCGTTACTCGTTTGCAACCTCATAGCTCAACCCCCACAGCCGCAGCCGCAGCCCCCAGTGCAGCCCGTCCACCCCCAGCCCAGCACCGCGCAGCCTTGCCTCGCTCGTTGCGCTTGCTTGCTTGCCCACCCGTTGCCTTGCCTCGCCTCCTTGTCTTCGTTTCCTCTTCCTTTTACGCTCCTTCCCCCTCTCATGCCACGCATGTCGTGCTGGGCACCGGTGGCGCTGGCGATTTTCAGGTTGGTCACACCTCCAGCCAGGCTGCGCCAGCCCAGCACGCCCTCAGCTCAGCAGTCCGAACCGTATAGCTTACAGCCTCCTGGCGGTATTGGGCCGGCTCATATCAGCGGTTACCGTCTCTCGGAGGTAATGTGGCCGCGCACTATGCCTTACCGCTCACCCTCTTCTCATGCTGCTTGCGAGACACGACATCAACATCGGGTGGTGTGCTTACGCTTTCGTTTCGCAAATTAGAGCATGTCCGTAGCTGGTGCGTTGGGCATGGAAAGTGATGAAGGGCATGAGGGGAGCGGCAGAGAAGCACGGCACAAGTGCGGGTGGAGATATGTTCGAGACAGGGATGTAATGTATGCAGGCCAGGTGCTGCGCGAACAGGGGGCTGCCAGCGGGGCCGTTGACAATTTTTCCAGGGCTTTCCGAGCGCCGCATGGGTACGGCGGTCGCGCTGCCTAAGTCCGGCGCTTTGCAGCCGACAGGTTAAACAAGATGCTATGCACTTAAGGTGAATAGACTACAAGGCACACGGGAATGGCATCGCGAACGAATTTCCGACCGGAGTGCCGACAGCCTTTGCTCACGTACCGAATCCTACTTGACGAGGCCATACTAGGTATACCCATTGCATAATTGAATACATTTGACGGAAGAACAGCCCAATTCAGGCCGACTCTGGTGACCCGGTGTTGGGCGAACAGTACCCGGCCATTGCTTGTATGGGCGTCCTATCGTTCCCCCGACATGCTAATTGAGTAAAATGTCCTATAAGATGTATGCAGACAACACAGGCCAACAGCTGCGTGCTGCATTGATCACGCCGGGGCCCGGCCATGATCGCACCATCGCTTGTTCAGCTGACTCAAAAACGTCGTCCGTATCGCAATGCAATCAATAGGTAATCAACAATAAAGCCTAAATCATTTGGTGCGCGCTTGCGAGTGGCTTGGGACAGCACTGTCGGTATAGCTACGTCCTCGGTGCCTGTGCTCAAGCGCGCATCATGTGATTTATGCCTTACTGTTAGATACCTATTGATTGCGCTGCGATACGGACGACGTTTTTGAGTCAGCTGGACAAACGATTGTGCATTATGCCCGGGCGCCAGTAGAACCGACAGTAAAGCAACTCAATAAATATACTCTAGACAATGGAGCCTAAATTATTTGGTGCGTGCTTGCGAACGGCTTGGGAAAGCACTGTCGCTAAAGTTGCGTCCGCGCCGCCTGTTCACAAGCGTGCACCAAATAATTTAGGCTCCATTGTCTAGAGCATATTTATTACGTTGCTTTATTGTCGGTTCTACTGGCGCCCGGGCATGGTGCGCCATCGTTTGTCCAGCTGATTCAACAACGTCGTCCTTCTTGCAACGCAATCAATAGGTATCTAACAGTAAGGCATAAATCACATGGTGCGCGCTTGAGCACAGGCACCGAGGACGTAGCTATACCGACAGTGCTGTCCCAAGCCGCTTGCAAGCGCGCACCAAATGATTTAGGCTTTATTGTTGATTACCTATTGATTGCATTGCGATACGGACGACGTTTTTGAGTCAGCTGAACAAACGATGGTGCGATCATGGCCGGGCCCCGGCGTGATCAATGCAGCACGCAGCTGTTGGCCTGTCGTGTCTGCATACATCTTATAGGACATTTTACTCAATTAGCATGTCGGGGGAACGATAGGACGCCCATACAAGCAATGGCCGGGTACTGTTCGCCCAACACCGGGTCGCCAGAGTCGGCCTGAATTGGGCTGTTCTTCCGTCAAATGTATTCAATTATGCAATGGGTATACCTAGTATGGCCTCGTCAAGTAGGATTCGGTACGTGAGCAAAGGCTGTCTGCACTCCGGTCGGAAATTCGTTCGCGATGCCATTCCCGTGTGCCTTGTAGTCTATTCACCTTAAGTGCATAGCATCTTGTTTAACCTGTCGGCTGCAAAGCGCCGGACTTAGGCAGCGCGACCGCCGTACCCATGCGGCTCGGCTGGGAAAGCCTGCGTTTCGGACACATGCTTCGGGCCACGTTCGGGCTGGGACCCTGTTCCAGTGTTACAAATGCAATCAAGGCGGCGGTGACAAGTGTTCCCCTGTGTCAGGGAAAAGGGGCTGAGCCCCTCCACAGTCTGAGGCCGAACGTCCTCATCACCCGGGGTCGGTTTGAACAGGCACCGAGCCAAACCTAGGTGCCCAACAGTCGCGGCACCACAGCAGGAGCCAGCCAACACGCAGTGCAGGAGTCAACAGCAGCCGCACTACTTGTCATACCACTGCGGCCTACAACACCACAGGCCCCTTGCTCGCCGCACTGCGGACCGCTACCTAGACACCAGTCAGCTCCTCAGCCCGCGCGCTTTCGCCGCTTTTTGGGCGGCCCCGCACTCTCCTCCTCCACGGGGCCTTGTCTGCCCCCTCCGCTACCAACATGTGCACCGTCACCGCCGCTGCTGCTGGGCCTCGTGTCGCCGCTGCTGCTGGGCCCCGTGCCGCCGCTGCTGCCGGGCCCCGTGTCACCACTGCTGCTGGGCCCAGTGTCGCCGCTGCTGCTCGGCCCCGTGCCGCCGCTGCTGCTGGGTTCCGTGTCGCCGCTGCTGCTGGGCCAGCCACGCACGCACGCACGGACAGGGGTGTTTTGGGGGGGCTTCGCCCCCCCCCCTGGAACGCTTCGCTGGGGGGGCTCAGCCCAAAACTTGCATAGAGACCATGTTACAACTGGACGGAAAAGCCCTGATCCTTCCATACGGGTGCGTTGCGTGCATTCAGGTGCCTGCATTCGGGCCACATTAAGGGAATGGCAACATGTTTCCAGCTGCTGCCGTCCAGCTACAGTTCCTTTATTCAGCGCATTCATGTGCGGGGGTATCCAGCACATGCGGGGGTATATATCCAGCACGTGCAAAGCATGCAATTTAAAGAAGCCAGTAATACGTATGCAGTGAATGCAGCACACAAGTGCCTTGGCGTATTCGTACTGCAGCAGAGCGTGCAATGGCACGTTACGGACATGCTCTAATTTGCGAAACGAAAGCGTGACCTATGCCAGAGGAAACCGCCTATATATCGCACAGCGCGTAAGTTTAACATCCTGCTCAGACTCCGACCTTGTAGGTATCCTGTGACATGCGTCCCCTTTGCATGCTTGTCAAGCTAAATTGATTATCGCACAGACATCGCCTTACACATTGCCTGCGCCCCAGCGCCGCCCGAAGCCGTAGCCATGTGCGCGGCCCCAGCTCCAGCTCCAGCCC
This sequence comes from Chlamydomonas schloesseri, assembly GCA_016834595.1. NCBI lineage: Eukaryota > Viridiplantae > Chlorophyta > Chlorophyceae > Chlamydomonadales > Chlamydomonadaceae > Chlamydomonas > Chlamydomonas schloesseri. Next base: position 983,256 of record JAEHOD010000003.1, read on the forward strand.
TTTGCCTGCTGCTGGTCTGCCTGCGCGCCGGCGCTCACACCCGCCTCTGCACTGGTGTCCTTGCCTTGCTCGTCACCCTGCGGCTCCTGCGGCGGCTGTGTAGCGGCAGAGTCTGAGGACTGCTGCTGAACCTGGTTGCCGGAGGGCGGAGCGTAGGTCGCAGCACCGCTGCCGTTCCCAGGAGCTGCGCCAACCACAGCGGCCGAGGTGGATGCGGATGTGCCAGTCCAGCCCGAGCTGTTGGACGGGGTGTCATTGCCGCCAGGGGCCGAGGCAGTAGAGGAGGCGGGATACGGGGAGGGAGACGGGGAAAGCGAGGGTGAAGGCGATGGGGACGGTGAAGGAGAGGGCGAAGGCGACGGGGAGGGGGAAGGAGAGGGCGAGGGCGACAGGAAGGGGGAAGGTGAAGGCGAGGGCGACGGGGAGGGAGACGGTGAAGGCGAGGGCGACGGGGAGGGGGATGGAGAGGGCGACGGAGATGAAGCGCTGCTGTGGCAAAAGCTTGCGTGCCCGCCCTGCGCTGCCGACAACGCGCCGGCCAAGGACTTGGCCACAGCCTCAGCAACCGCACTCGACACAGCCGTCACCGACACAGAAGAGCCAGCGCTGCCACCGGCAGTGGACGAGTGGGAGGAGGCGTCAGCGATGGCGGTGGCGACGGCAGTCTTCACGTCACCGGTACGGACGGCGGTGATAGCGGTCTGGTCGCCGGCCGTGGCGGTGGCGACGGCGTCGGCAATGGCTGTGGCTGTGGCCTGGGCGGTGGCCTCGGCGTGGGCGGAGGCGTCGGCGTCGGCAGAGCCCGTACCTATGAAAGGGGTAGCAGGAAGGAAGCGGTTACGACCAATCACTGGGTCAGCGAGCACTGCAATGATAGCGCGCTGTCTGCCCTATTACAAAGTGTAAAGCGCCGACTTACTTCACTGCGGCTGGGGCCCGCGCATCTGGCCCACGTGTGCTTCCCTGCATCATTCCCATAGTTGGTGTCTCTTGCCCCAAGAGCCTATGCGTGCCAGCTAGAAAACCCCGCAGCTCTTGCCCTCACCGTTCACTTGAACAGCTGTGACGGCGGACGCAAAGCCCTCAGCGGTTGCTGTAGCCACTGCTTGGGCGGAGCTGCGGGCCACTGCGTTCGCGTCAGCGCCGCCACATGCAGAGGCGAAGGCGGCAGCCACCGCAGAGGCAGTGGCGTTCTGAATGTGCTCGGCGGCGGTGGTGTTGGCTATGGAAACCGCCAGCACAGATGAGCCATCTGCGGCGGGACGCGCGGGAGATTGGTTGAGAGGATTGCCTTACGCGAACGCATCGCGGCATGCAGCGAGCCCAACAGATGTATGGCTGAGTAGCGATGGAGGCGTGCTGCCGCGTTCCTTGCGTGGCAAGCGCTTTCCTCCACTCCTCCTGGCTCCCAATACATGCCCAAACAGCCTTGCATATGCTGTGACCCGCTAGCCCTGCTCCTGTCAGCATCAACACCCTCTTGACCCACATTAGATATTTTTCGGACGCACCTGTGGTGGCTGGCTGCGAGGAGGACGTGGTGTTGCCGCCGTCGCCGCCCGCGTTGGCGTGGGCATGAGCAGAGCAGAAGCTGGCGTGTCCACCCTGCGCTGCCGACAGCGCGCCGGCCAAGGACTTGGCCACAGCCTCAGCAACCGCACTCGACACAGCCGTCACCGACACAGAAGAGCCAGCGCTGCCGCCGGTTGTGGACGAGTGGGAGGAGGCGTCGGCGATGGCGGCGGCGACGGCAGTCTTCACGTCACCGGTGCGGACGGCGGTGATGGCGGTCTGGTCGCCGGCCGTGGCGGTGGCGACGGCGTCGGCAATGGCTGAGGCTGTGGCCTGGGCGGTGGCCTCGGCGTGGGCGGAGGCGTCGGCGTCGGCAGAGCCAGAGCCTGCAAGTTGACCCACATAACCCAAACAGGGGCAGGGCGCGAGGTCAACGGCTGGTGGCGCAACTTAAAAGCCCCCGACCGACCGGGGCCTCCCTTTCCCCCCCACACCGCTGCTTGCACCGGCAGGCCTCGGTCTCACCCAGCCGCGCTCGCTGCTAGGCTCACCGTCGACTTGCACGTAGGTGGTGGCGCTGGCGTACGCAGTTGCGGTAGCGTTGGCAATGTCGCGAGCGGCGGCCTCCGCGACCGCCGACGCGTCTGCGCCCTGGCAAGAGACTGAAAAGGCGCGCGCGACGACAGATGAGGCCGTGGCTTTGGCGTCGTCCAGCGAGAAGGAACTGGTGCTGGAGAAGGCCACAGCGGAGTCGGCTGCGGGCGCGGAACAAGGCAGTTGCATGTGAACGCAGCCGGCGAGTCGCTTTGGCGGGAAAGCGCCGCAAAAGAGCAGCATGCAACAGCCAGACCCGCCTTGCTTGCAAAGTGTTAGCGCACATAACAACTGCGGCACAGCCGGCACTCACCTAGTGCTGCGGGAGCGGCGAACAGAAATAGCAGCAGTGCGCAGGCCAGCGCGCGGGCTCGGGAAGCGGGAGCCATCCTTGCAGCAGCTTGCTCGAAAATAAGTTAGACGCACGGATCACGAGAAAGGGGTCGTCGTCTCGTTTACAGGGCCTATGCGCTTCAGCCAGCACTCGCGGCGCCTCAAGTAGGGGAGCCGCACCCCCCCACCACCATCCCCCGCGGTACGGCCATGCACGCCGAATCGCTGCCCCGCGCTCGACTGGGGGGTGCCAACGCGAACTCAGTGATTGCAGTGCTCGCCCCTTAACCATCCTGCAGCTGCAGTTTATTCCCAAGTAAGAAAGTCGAGGCTGGCATAGCACACAGGCGTTGCACCCGCAGCCCGGGCAGACCCCACAAAACTCCACACCACCTCTACCGTCCCCAGTCGCGACGGGTCTTCCTGTTGCTAGCGTGCCCTCCTGTGTCGACGCATACAGGTTTCATTTGTCATTGCTCGCAAAAGCCGACCAGTCCATGCACAACCACGCCCCAATCCGGAATGAATGTTCAGGCTCAGCATCCAGCGCCATCAGTCCTAACACACGCACACACAACCACGGTCCCACTACCCTCAGTCCAAACGGTCTCGCAAAGTGCTGACCCACGCGGATTCCAGTGCACCTGTCATTGTGCAGCCCGCCCTGCCACCGGTGTCACTTGCCATGTTGCCCAGATGTTGATCAGGCGGTGCAGGCGCTTTCTGCTGTACACACCAGCAGGGAGCTCGGGCTTTGGGCCTCAGTCAGGGCATGGGTTGTGCCCGCACCAGTCCTATTCAACTTTACGTACTTGACCCACATCATACACGCACGCACTATCCCGCGCTTCCGTCACGCATACCCCGCCAGCTCTCGTGGCATACGCGTGGCAAGGTTCGGGCTGTTGGCGGCGCTGGGCTGTTGGCTGCGGCTGCCTCCCCCGCCGCCGCCCTTGCCTGACCGGTGGTGGCGACGGTGTCCCGCTGCCACGCCATCGAAGGCGTCCAGCTCCTTCAGCGCCGCTGCCGCCTCGGCACTGGGGCCGCCCTCAGCCGGCAGCTTGAGGTTGGGCAGCGCGCCTTCAGGTCGTCGTGCGCGCTGGCTGGCCTTGCGCCGCGTGAGGGAGGCGCGCGCCGCCGCTTCGGGGCTGCCCGCCACTGGCCCTGCCGGCACCACACCCAGCGCGGAGAGTTGAGAGGTGGAGGGTCCCAGCGGCAGGTGCAGGATGATGGGCACCACGGGGGAGGCAGAGGTGCCTGCAGCTGCCGCAGTCAGGCCCGACAGCGAGGAATTGGACGCGCCGGAGCTGAGCGGGAGGTGGTGGTGCAGGTGGTGCGGCGGGTGGGCGGTGTTGTAGCTAATAAAGGAGGCCCCGGCGGCGGCGGGCAGGTGCACAGAGGGCGCCGAGGCGGACGGATGGATGACCGGTGGCGCGGACAGCTGCTGCTGCGGGATGGGGTGCTGACTGTAGGGGTGTGGCGGCGCCTGGCCGGCCATTGCCGCCAGAGCCGCTGAGTTGGCCCGTAGCCGATGCAGTTGGTGCTGAACGGCTGGGAGCCGCTGCCGCTGCCCGCTGGCCTCGCCCTGTAACCCTTCAGCACCCGTAGCAAGGCCCCCTGTTGTTGTTTCCGCTGCCGCTGCCGCTGTTGTAGACGTGGCGCCGGCGGCGCTGGGCCGCCCCCGCCGCATCTCCGCCGGCGCCGTCACCGCCCGCCGGCTGGAGTTGGACGTGAGGCGGCGAGAACTAGAGGTCCCGCTGGTGCCGCCGTCCCCCGCGTAGCCGTGCCCCTGCGCGTGGCCATGGTCCGCGGGCGTGCGTATGTGCGGCAACCGCCCCGCCAGGTCCAGGATGGCCTCGTGCTCGTCGCGGTCCTCAATGGACACCTTGAGCTGGTACGGCTTGGGCGTGCGGCCGTACATGGCCGCCGCGTAGGCGCCCGGCGAGGGCGGCTGCAGGACGGAGGGCCGGTGCGCCGCCAGCTTGGGCGCGGCGGCGCCGGAGGGCGAGTCCAACAGCAGCATGTTGCCGGCGGCGCCGCCCAGATGCACGCCGATGCTGGCGGCCGCCGCGGCAGCGGCGGCGGCTGCACCGGAGGCCGTGGGCTGCGGCGTGCCGTCTGGCACGCTGAAGCGGCGGCTGGCCAATGGCGGTCCGTTCGGGATCCACTGCAGGTGCGGGGAGAAGCAGCATGAAGCCGCAGGCATGCATACGTGGTTGCATGCGTGTGAGGAGCGAAAAGAAAGTTGCGGCAGGTTCCTAACGTACCTGCATAAGCTGCACACTTTGCCTGAACCCCAGCACGCCTGACACACATGAAGAGGAGCCACCCGCTTAACCCGGCTGGTATCACGTGCTGCTCACCACTGGTCGCGGCGTCTTGATAGCCCGCTCGCTGTCGTAGAAGGCCACGTGCACGCCGCCCTCCTCGGGGGCCTCTGTGCCTGCGCCCCCCGCGCCCAGCGTGCCGGCGCCGCTGCGGCGGGTGGTGGGCGAGGCGTCCCGCTCAGGCGGCCACGTGGTATTATTGTTGGTGGTGCGGACGTCGCGGTAGAAGTTGCGAAGCCGCGTCAGCGCGAAGCGCTGGCGCAGGTTCTCGCGCCTGTGAGGACACGAGGGCCCGCGGTGTCAGGAATCGACCTGTACTGCCTCTGCTCTATCTCTGGCAGCGCGCACAGCAATCTTGCCTGAACATTTACGCCAATCCTGAGCACGCAAACCCGCTGGGCTGAAAGTGTCTGCCAGCTCACCTCTCCACCACGCCCCGTATGGCCGCCTGGTTCTGTCGCGCCGCCGCCTCCGCTGCCTTTGCCGCGTTTCGTTGCTTCGCCGCCGCAGCATCAAACGCAGCTTGCTGCTGCTCCAGCGCCGCCGCGTCACGCCCGCGCGCACGCTGCGCATCCGCGCATAGCTGCACAGTCCAGAATGAGGACGCAAACCGGCTTTCAGAAAGTACAGAGCCGCTTACTTAGTAGCCTGGAAGCACATTCTTGTTCTGCTGTTGGCAAATTCTTGCAAGCGCAAAGAGAACATGACCGGGTCACGATGCTGCTCACCTTGCTGAGCTTGGTGCCCAGGGGCGGCGGGCAGCAGTCCGCGTAGCGTTGGAGTATGGCAAGGTCCTCGTTGCTGCTAGCGGAGCGGATGTGGGACGCCGCGCCATCGCCCACCGCCAGGGCCACCTGCAGGTACAGTGCACGCAATGGTATGTCGGTGCGAGATGAGCCGTGCAATACACTCTGCAGGGCCGCTACTGCTTGTGCTTAAACCCCACTGCAAACCTTACCACTGCCCGCCGCCGTCCACTGCACGCCCCCGCTCACCTCCGCCAGCGCCTCCAGGAATGTGGGGTACAGCACCGCGTTGGCCTTCTCGTCGCCGTCATTGCGCGCCTCGCACCGCACGAACACGTCCAGCGCCTCGTGCTTGGACAGCAGAACCGGCAGCACGCCAAAGTTGAGCAACATGAGCACGAAGTTGTTCGAGTCAAGCGTACCCCCGTGCTCGTGCACCCACGTCCACGTCACGTGCGTGGGATCCGTCTCCTCCATGCACGTGTACCTGCGAGGAGCCGACGTGGCGGGGCTGCAGTTGTCACCATGCACGCGCCGAGCACCGGATCGGCGCCTGCCATGTACCGCCTGGTAATCAGTCCAACCTCCAGGCCTCCAGCCACCGTAGCCACCCAGCCGGTATTGCAGCGCCGTCCCCACTTGAGTCCTGCCCCATCTCCCTGAGCCCTCCAGGCCGTGCCACCCACCAGGCGTACAGCCGCTTGAGCGGGCCGTCGTACGTGCGCAGCAGGTTCATAATGGAGCGGTCGAACAGGCTGTCCGCCGCGGATGCGGGGCCCGAGCCCAGCCCCAGCCCGCCGCCCTCGCCGCCGAGGCGCGCGAAGGGCAGCACCCACTTGCGCGTGGCCAGCAGCAGCGCCTCGTGCGGGTCGGCAGCGTGCGGGAACTTGACGCGCACCACAGCGGCCATGCAGCGCAGGAACTCGGTGTAGTTTATGTGCAGGTCCTGGTGGGGGGTGGTTGGGGTGGGGTGCCATGCATTCAATGTAATGACGAGGTAGACGGATGGGGCGGGGCAGCGCGAACGTGTTGTGGGGTGTTGAAATGCGCATGTGTGGATTGCGGGCGGAAGCAGCGCGGTAGCTGACGCCACAGCGCTTTAGCCCTGTCCTCCTGCTCACCCCGGGCAGCGTGCTGGTGGACGCCTGCGACTGCGTGCCCGACAGCTGCGCCGCGGGCATGGACGGCAGGGGGGCGCCGCCGCCGCTGGTGCCCCCAGCACCTGTCGCCTGGTAATTGCCGGCGTCCACCTTGGTAAAGATGACGTCGGCGTGCACCAGCGTGAGGCGGTTGTCAAGTAAGTGACAATCGCGCAGGAAGCGGCAGAAACCCACGATGTTCATCTCCTTGCGCCCCGTCTTGGCTAGCAGCAGAGGGTCCGTGTACGCCTCGAATGCCTGTGATCACGTGGTGGGCGCCATGATGACAAGGCTAACTCAAGTGAGCTCCAGAACTAAAACGCAACTAGGAAACATCTCGGCGCGTGCACGCCGAATGCCTGACATCAGGCCCGACACATGCCCCGCTCCCAGGCTCACACCCGCCGCAGCTCCTTCATAGGCTCGGGTCAGGCCCCCTGGCACAACTGCCCGTCCAGCTGTGCGCATAAGGTCGCATTTTCCACCCAGCTCCGATTTTTTCTCAACCGGTGCCTGCTTGCCCCTTGCCAGCCAATGTCCCTGATACGTATCCGCCCTGCCTCAATGTCCACCCACCATCACCTGCCCGCCGCCCACCGCCGCCCCCACCTGCTCCAGCCCCTTCATAACTTCCTCTGGCGTCAGGGTGACCTGCTCCCGGCGCTTGGCCTCCAACGCGTGGTGCCGCGCACCCTCCGCGCCGTGCACCTTGCGACTCTGCTCCGTGGTCAGCAGCGCCGCGAACTTGCGCGGCGTGGGGCCGCCGTCAACCGCATGGCCCAGCCACTCGGGGCTCTTGCCCTGCACAGACGCAAGGTAAAACCGAAGTGGTGGAGTGAATGCCTCGGAGCCACAACTGGAAGCAGGAGGTACCGGTGCCTCCAACAAGTGCGGTTGGACAGGGGCAGGACCGAAGGTACAGATCTGCCGTCTGCCCTCATGCGCTGCGGGGCGGCTGTGACATCAGGCTCCAGCATGTCAGCATGCTACACGATCGCCGCAGCTGCGCAGGTGCGCGTGCCTTCTGTACGCACCCGGCGCCCAGACTCACCGAGCGCGCCAGGCACCGGTCGAAGGCCACCGCATCACCGAGGTTCTGCCCGGCGGGGATTGCGCGGCGCTTATCAGAGTGGGTGTTGCATCAGGTAGGGCAACCCGTAGCGGCTTGCTAACCAAACAAAGGCATGGCTGCGGGTCAACGCAAGCCATGCATGGCCGTGTGCCACGATGGCGAGATTCACTACCTGCAGCTGGTTACCGCGGGGTATACACCGCCGCGTCCCACCCCCACCCCCACACTGCCGCGCGTGCATTCCGCACCCCCAGGCTTCCACCCTACAGCTCCCCTCACTCGTCTGGAGCACCAGGCGGCCACCACCTCGTCAGTTAATTTGCTCACCAGGTACTGGAAGAGCGCCTGCACCTTTGCGACCCTCTGAACCTGCAACTCCCGCGCCCGCTCCAACTCCTTCAGGTGCGGGCTATGATGTACGCCAGCCATGCCGACGCCTCCGCCCACGCTGGTGCCGAGCGAACTAGGCTCCCGAGCGCATGCTAAAGGCTTGCCCGGGCTTAGCCCTGGGCGACATATAGGATGGCTATATATACCACTGTTTGAGATGCAAGCTTCCCTGTCTATATAAGCGTGTACGCTGTAAAGTCTGTGTGACTGGCCTCTAAAACAGACACAGTGACGCGCCGGGCCTATATTTTAAGAATATAACAGAGTTATAATGAGCTTAACCTAATTTCTTACGGGATTTAGAAGGACAGGCACGAAAGGCGCTCCGCCGAGTCAAGCGGAGGCCAAAAATAGGATAGCTGTGCGTTGTGAGCTGTATTATCTGCAGTATGGTGTTATCGTAAGTTCAACAGGGTCCAAGAACGGCTTTGGGCGGTCGCGGTGTTTCTTCGAATCGGTGCAAGGGGGTCCCTCTGGCACGAACCCGGTCACGCAGAGATCTCACTTGTGTGCGCAAACCGTTGCTTTCCGCGCGCGCACCCGCAGGTCCTGCGTTCCCGAGCACACCACTGATACCAGCTCCTGAAATCTCCCGTCCACTTCAGTGCTTACGCCACACGGACAGAAATGCTGAAATAGGCGTCCCACCAACTTCCAAACTTGACCTGATGCTTTCCGTTAGCGCTGTGGACTTTACGCACTCGTAACTAATATGCCCCCAGCTACTCCGCGTTCTTCATTTGTGCTCTCGACCATCCCTGCTTTTGACAGTCAGTAGTGGGCTGGTGCTGGAAAAAAAGAAAGCCCGGCTGGCTTCGTGGCGCATTGCTCTTTGACCTGCCCCGATCCAGTCCGGAGGAAGGAACATGCGCAGTCACGTTGAACCCATTACACGTCCGAGAGCCACGCCACAAGCAGAAGGCGACGGAGGCTGCCGCGCGGACCGCTCCGCCGCGGCTAACCCCGTCGCTGGCTCCTGTTCCGCCAGGGGGCCTACCAGCGGCACTCGTGGCCGCCGCCGCTGCCTACCGCAAGCAGCAGGCGCGGCGGCGCCAGGCCGCGAAGCGGATGCCGCTGCGAGGCGCTTACACGCCGGCGCGCTGCGCCAGCTCCTTGGCGATGGCACGCTCGCGCTTCTTCTGCTTGTGCACGGACTTCATGCCCAGGATGTGCCCGCCCCACTGGACGCGCGGGCCCTCGTTGTACTGGCTCTTGAAGCTCTCCACCAGCTTGGCGAACTCACGCTGGTCCTCGTTCTTCACCGCGGTCAGGGCCAGGGCGGTGGCGGTCTTCTTGTGCACGATCTGGCCCAGGCGAGCCTTGCCCTGTGAGTAGAAGAGGGACATGGGAGCACAGCAGAGCGGAGCACGGTCAGACTTCTTCCCACACGTCCTTGCATAGGTTAAGCGCACGCCGCAGCGCTGCCGGACATCCCGGCCGCTCAGTGCGCGTGTAAACGCTGTCCCTCCGTAACCGGCTGGCTGACCGCACAAACGCCCAATGCGCTGTGGAGCCCTTAACCACGTGCACTCCGCGCTGAGGAGACCCCAGTGACTGCGTAGCGCCGCCGCTGTCACGGCCCCGGTACAGGCCACGACCTGAGCCGAGCGCCCGATGTGGACGGCCACTGCCCCCGCTGCTGCTGCAAGCGGCAACCGGGAAGAATGCATCCGCCACCGCACCGCTGCTGTTGCTGCGGTGGGGGGCCTCTCCACGGCGGCAGGTGCCGGTACTCGCTCGCCTGCTGCTGCGCCCGTTCGCAAGCTGCATACTGTCCGCTCCCATTCTGCAGCTCAGACGCGCTGTGCTTGGCTCCTCCTCCAACATGACCCTCTCGCCACGCCCATTGCTCATGAGCTCCGCTCTCCGAATCCGTACCGGCCCGAACCCCGCACCTTCGCCCATGCCATTTGCGCAGAAAACTCATTCGCTGAAGCATCAAAATACCCTGAAGCATGGAAAATACCCCCACCAGGTCCCAGCACGCCGCCTGCTCCCTTGCCGCACTCAGATTTAAGTGGGCTGGTATCTACAACCCCGCGCGTACCTTCACAATCGCGTAGGGCACGCCCATCTTGCGGCACAGGGCTGGGAGCCAGCACACCAGCTCGATGGGGTCCACGTCGTGGGCGATGACCACCATCTGCGCCTTGCCCGACTCCACCAGAGTGGTGATGTGGTTCAGGCCGTACTTGACCACGACGGGCTTCTTCTTCTCAGCCTGTGGGTTTGTCACAGTGTCAAATGCGTTCCGTTAGTCACCAGCGTCCGCACCCGCGCCGGCATCCATACGCAAATGAATACTGCTGAAACCAGGTCCCAGTTAACGTTGGCACCTGGGCGATACTGTCCTTTCCTATGCCACGTAATAGGCCCCCAGCTCCGAACAATAACACATAATTCAGCCCCGCCCACCTCCTTGCCGGCCTCGCGGGCAGCGGCCTCGGCCTTCAGGCGCTCGGCCTTCTGCTTCTTGTCCTCGGGGCGGTACTTCATCAGCAGCTTGAAGCAGGTCTCCGCCGAGTTCTTGTCCAGCGCGCGGGTGACGAACTGGTTGATGACCGGGGGCACCTTCAGGCGCATCGACAGCACGCGCTTCTGGCGCTGCAGGCGCACGTACTGCGGCCACTTCACGAAGCGGTGCAGGTCGCGCTTCGGCTTGGGGGCACCGCCCAGGCCTGTGGAACAGCACACCCAAACCACAGCAGCACACGACGCGTCATGCTGTGCGAACCGGCGAGTGGCCCAGCTCAAGCTGCCTGGCAGTTTAGCCAGCTGCCAACCCTCGGCCTCCTTTCATGTTATTGTTTGAGCAGTATGCTGCACGCCTTTTCCCCCAGCCGTGAGCACGGAAGCAGCTCCCTGAGAGCTGCCTGCCTGCGCCGCTGCAACGGCCAGCTCCGGCCCCGACCGCCGTGGGGGTCGCCAACTCCGCCTCGCCCAGGCCCTCCGGCTTGTCGTCACCCAGACGCCCCCGTGGCTACTCAAAAGCGCCGGATCTTCCGCCCAGAGCATTTGCTGCGCCCGCCATGATTATAGCTGCTGCCGATGCTCCAGGCCCGTCTCGCAACATGGTCGCCAAACTTCTCCGCGTCAGTGTACCCCTGCCGCCATGCTCCACTGCCATCAGTTGCTCTGGCGAGCCCTCCTCCGCTAGCCCACAGCTCCGCTGACGCTGCGCTGCCGCCGCCGCGAGGAGCAAGAACAGAGGCGGCACTTGCTGGCCGCCCAACACCGTCTAAATAATTCGCAATGAAACTCTACCTATGAAGCGGAACCCACCGAAAGCCTTAGTCCGCTTCTCATAGAGAGGGTTGGTCTGCTTGGCCGGGGCGGCCGCCTGCACGCGCAAATAAGAGACAACATATTATTTTCCAGCTCGAAGGTCATTGTGCCGAATCATCGCTGGTAAATTTCAGGCATCAAGGAACACAGCGGCGGCCAGATGCGGTGGGCGCGTACCTTCTTCACGGCGGCCGGGGTGGGGGCCACCTTCTTGCCCTTCGGCGCCTGCAATAAGATCAAGCACGGCGTCAGGCGCGTTCACCAGGGGCACAGACGGGTTGGCCGCCATAATGCTGCGAGCAAAGCGCGGAGACAAGCTAGCGATACGGACGCGATAACCTACCATTGTGAAGCGCTTAGGATGAACTAAAAGAGGGAGAGCAAGGGACAGTGCAGCGCCTTGTTGCACGAGCGCCCTCATGGCATGGGGGAGTCGTACCTTTTTCTCTGCCCTTGCAGCGCAAAGCTTCGGGGGAAATTGCATACCTAGTTTTTAGTGAGTGTCGATAGGCTGAGCGGCTGTGAGGCGCGAGACTTAACATTTGAAGCGCGGTATGGACACCCCGAGCGGCGACGATTGAGTTGCAGAGCCGAGCCCTCTGTTGCATGTCCGTTGGGTCCGTTGGTGCAATTATAGGTCATGTTAATAGACATGCTGGCATATAGTTGCCCCTAGACCTAAGCATTCCGGCGCCGGCAGCCGTCTGCGCCGGCGCCCCAATCGTCTCTACGCGACGAACGCCACCGGGCGCTAGCGGGGACGGAAATTTAGGATGGCCGCAGCGCCGGCCAAGGAGGTCACCACCAAGCAGGTGGCGGCCGTGCGCTTTGGTTTTTACTCGGAGGACGAGGTGCGTGTGCGCAGGCCGACACGCTGCAAGAAGTGCCCGCCTGGGTAGCCCTGCTGCAGCACACTGCTGTCTCTGCACTACAGCTCCCATCCGTGTACCTGCTGCATCATAAACCAACGGAGTCATGTGCCTTTTGCGTCCGTAGGTCCGGAAGCTGAGTGTGGTGAACATCACATGCCCCCTCATCTTCGACGACGCTAAGGTGCCGGTGAAGGATGGCCTGTACGACCCCCGCATGGGGCCCACCGACTCCCGTGACAAGTGAGCTTACTAGCCGACCAGCTGCAACTGTCTACAACGAGGGCGCGCGGTCGTGCGGGCAGTACAAATAGAATCTGACCCACCTCCCTTGGCCCCGGTTGCCCTCAGGTGTGGGACGTGCTTACTCAGCCATGACCGGTGTCCAGGGCACTTCGGGCGCATCGAGCTGCCCGTGCCTGTGTACAACCCACTCGTATTCAAGTGAGTTCATGTCCGCGAGCGCACCCATCACTGCACCTGCCGTGGGCGAGTGGGACGCTGATTGCTGCCGCCTGTTCCTTTCCCCGTCTGCAGGGTCATGTACAAACTGCTGCGCTGCACGTGCCTGCACTGCCACCGCTTCAAGCTGTCACAGGACACGGTGAGCGTCCAGTCCTCCTGCATTATTCCGCATCCCCCGCGTGTGCAAGCGCTGCGCATGTGCCTGTGCCAACCCAGCCCCTTCCCTTATCCCTCCGCACCTACCACACTGGCCCACACTTACACGTGCCCGCCCGCGCACAGGTGGACACCTACCTGCGCAAGCTGACGCGGCTGGTGGAGGGCGACCTGGTGCAGGCGGTGGAGATCTCCACGGAGCGCCACGTCAAGGCAAGTGGGCCGGTACAGCCGCAGCGGCGGCACCCACCGCCACCTTCACACTGCTCAGCCTTTCCTGCCACCCCCCCCCCCATGCAGCCATACCATGTGCTAGGAATCTTTCATACCAGAAAGGGCCTCTGCCGCTGCGTCGTTGTTGCTGGTATGCCTGGTACCTGGTGGCGCATGCACTAACTGTTGTCTTCGCTCATCATATCCCGTGCTGCGTAGTCCAAGGAGCTGGCGGAGCTGATGGCGGGCGGCGACAGCGACGATACCGAGCCCAAGCCCGACAGCAGTAACAAGCTCGCGGCGGGTGGCAAGGCGGGAGCCGGCGGCAAGGGCCACGCGACCCGGCGCAACATTACTCAACACACGCTCGAGGCGATGCAGGTGCGCAGTAAATCGCGGCACGCCGTTGGCGAGCAGTGTTGGGGATGTATGGTGCGCAGCTGCTAAGCCGGCATGCCGCGCCCACAACCGTGGCCGGGATGTGACTTCATGCTGCGTATACGGAGCCGTCCTGTCGTGTACCGCCTCAGTGCGCTGGGGATGGGGTCGGTGGGGCGAACGCCGCCAAGAATGGATGCGCATGCTGCTGTGCTGTGCAGCGTGCGTGTGCGTGCGGCAAACATCATCCAACGATCATGGAGCCGCCCGTACTTGCGTAGTCGCATGCATCAAATTTACACGCTGTCTTGCATGTACCTCGCAGCCAAATAAGCCGGCGTTCGACTCTTTGTGAGACGGAACGTGACTTAGTGCTGCGTAAAGCAACTGGACCCACCTGGACGCTCCCACCCTTCCATGGCCGGGCGCGTAGTTTATTGGACCCGAAATTCTTTTGAAACTACGTCTCCTCCTCCCAACTCGTTATGCACACGCAAGGTGTAGATGCGTGCCACCATCGCAGCCAAATAAGCCGGCGTTCGACTCTTTGTGAGACGGAACGTGACTTAGTGCTGCGTAAAGCAACTGGACCCACCTGGACGCTCCCACCCTCCTATGGTCGGGCGCGTAGTTCATTGGACCCGAAATTTTCACGTGATTCGACTGCATGCTGTAACAACAGCGCTCGCACACTGCTGCTGACGTCCGCCCACCATCTAAGTCCTCCTGTCGTTGTTGCTCCGCGTTTCCTCCCGCAGGACACTATCTCTGAGCTGCTGGGCAAGATGAACAGCAACAAGTGCGCCAACTGCAAGGTAACCAACCCGCAGATCAAGAAGCAGGGCACCACCAAGCTCTTCTGCGTGTGGTCCAGCCGCAAGGCGCTGCTGGACAACGCCAAAGAGGGCTTCAACATTGTCAACGTGCTCGAGCGCGGCCGCGACGACGTGAGTGCGCTGGTGTGCCCCACCTCAGCCCAATGCTGCACAGCGTGTGGAGCGTGCTTGCATAGTGCAAGTAACCTGGATGGGCCCTGACACGATGCCGGTAGCGCGCCGGTAGCGCTGCTCCTCTCGCTGAACCGCATGCCTCTCTTCGGTTTGTGCGATGCGCAGGTGGTCGGCGACCTGGAGCGCGGGCTGCAGGCGGAGATGAAGGCCAAGGCCGACAGCCGCAAGCGCGCGCGCGACAACAAGGCCGAGGCCGAGGGTGGCGCCGTCAAGATGGCGCCGCACACGGGCGCGTACGGGAGCGCCGAGGACATGGAGGTGGAGAAGGACGACAAGAAGCGGTCCAAGCGCGATACGGACGTGGCCAACGCTGACCTCAACGAGCTCAGCGATGATGATGACGAGGAGGACGCGAGTGAGGACGAGGAGGACCTGCACGCTGGCGAGCCAGGCGCACCCGCCGCGGAGGCGGGCACCAGCGGGCGCGACGCCGCCGGCGGAAAAGGCGGCAAGGGCAAGGACGGCAAGGCGCCGGCTCACCTGTGAGTTGGCTAGTGCTGCGGCGTGACGCGTTGTTGCTTTGTATTGCTGGCCTCTCCTGCTCCCCTGCGCGGTTACGGACTCCCTCCCTTTCGTTCCTTGCTCCTGACTTACCGTGCCGCCCCCTGGCCGTTTCCCTCCTGCGTGCATCTCGCAGTGATGTGGCCACCAAGTACATAACGCCCACGGAAGTGGAGGAGCACCTGAAGCTGCTGTGGGGCCATGAGTGGCCCATCCTGTCGCTCATCTACAGCGCGCAGGTCAGCGCCAAGCCAGGCCAGCGCGGCGGCGCGGGCGGGCGGCTGCTGACGGAAGCGGAGGCCAAGTCCGCCTACAAGATGTTCTTCCTGCGTGTGCTGCCCGTGGCGCCCAACAAGTTCCGGCCGCCCTCCAAAGTCGGCGACGAGCTGTAAGTATAGGTTTGAACCTGCTCGTTCTAAGTGCTCCTGCGAATCAGAACTGCCTTCTGGCATGTGCTGCCGTCCTGCCCTGGCGCGCTGCTGTTCAGCGCTTTATTGTTTGCTTGCTCTTTTCACCAACTGCCGCCGCTTTTTATTCACCCCTTCCCCAACCCTCGCCTCCACACACGCAGCTATGAGCACGCGCACAACGTCATCCTGGCCAAAATCATCAACGCCTCGTTGGAGCTGTCAAGCGGCCCGCGCGCGGTGGACGCCGCGGCACGCACGCCCGGCGGCACCGGCGCCGACCCCGCGCAGGCAGCGGCCATGGACCTGTCGCGGCGCGTGTCCACGTGGCTGGCGCTCCAGAACCACGTGTGCGCGCTGATGGACAGCACCACCGCCGAGGACCTGGATAAGAGCGGCGCGCAGGGCATCCGGCAGCAGCTGGAGAAGAAGGAGGGCCTCTTCCGCAAGAACATGATGGGCAAGCGCGTGAACTTCGCCGCGCGCTCCGTCATCTCGCCCGACCCCTACATCGGCGCTGGCGAGATCGGCGTGCCGCCCTACTTTGCCAAGCGCCTGTCCTTCCCGGAGCGCGTCACCCCCTTCAATGTGGAGCGCCTGCGCGCGGCGGTCATCGCCGGAGCGCACCAGCACCCGGGCGCGGTGGCGGTGGAGGACGTGACCACCGGCCGCATGATCCAGCTGGGCAACCTGCCGCTGGAGCGCCGCCAGGCCGTGGCCAAGCAGCTCATGAGCAGCACCGCGGTGCTGGGCCGCACCGGGCCCATCTCCACGCGCCTGGGCCGCGCCAGCACCGGCCGCCCGGGCGCAGGCGGCTCGGGCGCCGCCGCCGGCGGAGGCTCCGCCGTCGCGCTGCCCTCCAACTACATCGTGTACCGGCACCTGCAGGATGGCGACCTGATGCTGACCAACCGCCAGCCCACGCTGCACAAGCCTGGGCTGATGGCTCACCGCGCGCGCGTGCTCAAGGGCGAGCGCACCATCCGCATGCACTACGCGAACTGCTCCACCTTCAACGCCGACTTTGACGGCGACGAAATCAACCTGCACCTGCCTCAGGACCAGCTGGGCCGCTCCGAGGGCTACGTCATCGTGCACGCCGACCAGCAGTACATCGTGCCCACTGACGGCAAGCCCATCCGCGGCCTGATCCAGGACCACGTGGTGGCCGCCACGCTCATCACCAAGCGCGGCACCTTCTTCACGGCCGAGGAGTACCGCCAGCTGGTCTACATTGCCTGCACGCCCTGGGTGGGCAAGGGCCCCGCCGCGGCTGCGGCGGCCGCCGCCGCCGAGGCAACCGGCAAGGCGCGGGCCAAGGTGACCATCACCGCCGCCAGCAGCGCCTTCGACATCGAGCTGGAGCCGCCCTGCACGCTCAAGCCCCGCCAGCTGTGGTCGGGCAAGCAGGTGGTGTCCACCGTCATCTCCTTCTTCACGCGCGGCCTGCCGCCGCTGTCCTTCTCGGCGGGCGGCAAGGTGCCCGCCAGCTACTGGGGCGCGGGCAGCGGCGAGGACGAGATGCAGTTCCACCGCGGGGCGCTGGTTCGGGGCGTGGTGGACAAGAACGCGTTCGGCAAGTACGGCCTGGTGCACGCCGTGCAGGAGCTGTACGGCAACGCCACCGCCGGGAAGCTGCTGTCGGCCTTCTCCCGGCTGTTCACCTACTACCTGCAGTGGCACGGCTTCACCTGCGGCATGGACGACCTGCTGCTGGTGCCGGGCTCGGAGGCGCGGCGTGCGGCGCTGCTCGCCACGGCGGAGGCGCGGGCGGTGCAGGCGTCCAGCGAGCTGCTGGTGGACAAGGACAAGAAGGGCGCCAGCGGCGGCGCGGGCGAGGGGCTGCCGGCCGAGGTGCTGGCGGACCCGGCCGGCCACGCGCGGCAGCTGCTGCACTACGAGATCAAGGTGGGGATGTGCGGCTGCGAGGAGGCCGGCTATCGTTGCCAGGGCTTTCGGTATTGGTGAACCAGGACCTGCGCGCAGCGCCTGTCTCATTTCTCTGTTCGCCCTGAGCCACGCTTGCCTGACCGCTGCTGCCGGCGTCCTCCGCTGCCCACCTCCTCTCGCCCTTTAGGTGGCCGCCGAGCTGGGCGAGCGCTACCGTGCCAACCGCGACACCGGCAAGGCGCACGACATGAAGGGCAGCGGCGCCATGCACGCGCTGTCGTCCGAGGTGATCAAGGTCTGCCTGCCGGGTGGCCAGGCCAAGGCCTTCCCGCGCAACTGCCTGTCGCTCATGACCATCACCGGCGCCAAGGGCTCGCTGGTGAACTTCAGCCAGATCAGCTGCCTGCTGGGGCAGCAGGAGCTGGAGGGCCGCCGCCCGCCGCGCATGGCGTCCGGCAAGACACTGCCGTGCTTCCGGCCGTACGACGGCGGCGGCCGCAGCAACGGCTTCATCGGCGACCGCTTCCTGACGGGGCTGCGGCCGCAGGAGTACTACTTCCACTGCATGGCTGGCCGCGAAGGTCTGGTGGACACGGCCGTCAAAACCTCTCGCTCCGGTTACCTGCAGAGGTGAGGAGTCTGACAGAGTGGATGAGTGTTGGACTAAAGTGCGCACGCTTACACGGCACACGGTCAAACATTCGCCTGTCCATCCCGTGACTGGGGGGATGCCGCGTGGAGCCTAAACTGAGCCTCGTGCAGCCGCTATAAGAGCACACCCGGTGTCTACACCACATTTGGGAGTGTTACCGTTGGGTGGCCACATACTTTAATATTGCATAAACGGCACACGGTCAAACATTCGCCTGTCCATCTCGTGACTGGGGGGATGCCGCGTGGAGCCAATATTGAAACCCATTGCCAGTGCCAAGACCACTTGCGCCCGCCTACTCTCCCACGGGCACGTGTGATAATAGCGCTGAGACATGCAAACTTACAGAGCGTGTGCGCAACGCAGCCGTGTCTGAGGGATGACCAATCATGACCTTCACCTGACAATATCTGAGCACAATCTGTGCTGACACCATTCCAAGGTCCTGACAGACCGCCTGCGTGGCGCAGCACTCCCTGCACCAACTCTTTCCACCGCACCCCAAAGCCTCCGCATCCTTCCGCCTCCCCACCCTTCCAGCTCCTGTTTCCATCCTTTCCATCCTTTCCGCCCCCAATCCCTACCTGCCTTTCCCCTGCACGCTGCCCCTGCTTGCAGATGCCTGGTCAAGAACCTGGAGTCGCTGCGAGTGCACTACGACGGCACCGTGCGCGACAACTGCGACGCCTCCATCGTGCAGTTTGCCTATGGCGAGGATGGGCTGGACGTGATGAACGTGTCCTACATGCGCCAGTTCGGCTTCCTGGCGCGCAACGCCGACCGCTTCTCGCAGCTGGTGGACCGGCAGGACGCGCTGGCCGCCTCCGCCACTGCCGGCCTCACGGAACGCGAGTCCGCGGTGGCGGCGGCGCTGGAGGCGCGCGCCAAGCTGCTGGCGGAGGCGGACGCGGCGGCGGCGGCGGGCAAGAAGGACAAGGCGGCGGCGGCCAAGGCGGCGGCGGCGGGCCTGCTGGGCGGCCTGCCCATCACCGCGCTGCACCCGCCCACCGTGCTGGGCGCCGCCTCGGAGTCGTTTGCGGACGCGCTGCGCGCCTACGTGGCGGCCAACCCCGACGGGGCGCTGCGAGCGCAGGCGCAGGACGCTGGCGGCAGCAAGAAGGACAAGAAGAAGGGCAAGGAGGCAGCGGCCGTGGCCGCTGCGGCGGGTGGTCGGAAGGGCGTGGACGGGTCGCTGTTCGGGCAGCTGATGATGCTCAAGTACATGCGCTCGCTGGCAGCGGCGGGTGAAGCTGTGGGCGTGCTGGCGGCGCAGTCAGTGGGCGAGCCCAGCACGCAGATGACGCTCAACACCTTCCACATGGCGGGCCGCGGAGAGGCCAACGTGACGCTGGGTATCCCGCGCCTGCGCGAGATCCTCATGACCGCCGCGCCGCGCATCAAGACGCCCGTCATGACGCTGCCGCTGCTTGCGGGCCTTGGCGGGCCCGAGGCGCAGGTGCTGGCCAACCGCATGCGGCGGCTGCGCCTGGCGGAGTGCCTGGCCGGCATCACGGTAGAGGAGCAGCCGGTGGCGCGCTGCGTGGGCCTGCCCGAGGGCTTTGGCCGCGTCTACCGCGTCACGCTCGCCTTCTTCAAGCCTGCACAGTACCCGCCGGAGGCCAAGCTGTCCTTTGACGAGCTGGTGGCGTCGTTCCAGGGCCTGTTCAGCAAGCGGCTCAAGCACGAGGTGGAGAAGGAGGCCAAGCGCAAGGCGGGCGTGGGCATCGGCAAGGTGGACGTCAGCACCGTGCAAGACGGCGAGACGGCGGCTGCGACGACAGGTGAGGAGAGGCGCGGTGGCGGGGTACGCAGCGGCCGGGCGTATGGCTTAAGGGGACAGAGGGTTTTGATGACAGCTTCTGGGAACGCCAGGGGAAAGCCAGGGGAAAGATAATCATGGGTTACACGGCACACGGTCAAACATTCGCCTGTCCATCCCGTGACTGGGGGGATGCCGCGTGCTGCCAAGACGGAAGCTTGCGGCGGCTGATGCCGCCCCCGTGGAAAGAGCACGTGGGAGGCCCATATTCTGAGGGCGCTACGTGTACGCATACATGGGCACATGCACTGTCATGCACTAACACGGCACTGTCACGTGAGCTTACTGATGTACCTATATGACTCCATTGCACATAGCCAAACGGCACACGGTCAAACATTCGCCTGTCCATCCCGTGACTGGGGGGATGCCGCGTGGAGCCAATATTGAAACCCATTGCCAGTGCCAAGACCACTTGCGCCCGCCTACTCTCCCACGGGCACGTGTGATAATAGCGCTGAGACATGCAAACTTACAAAGCATGTGCGCAACGCAGCCGTGTCTGAGGGATGACCAATCATGACCTTCACCTGACAATATCTGAGCACAATCTGTGCTGACACCACTCCAAGGTCCTGACAGACACGCAAACCTACTACAGCTCGCACGGACGGGCCATGCCCTGGGCGCCAGCGGGCCGCATGCGCTGAGTTGCAGGCAGGGTGCCAGATTGGGCCCATAGAAGCCCTAATCTCTTTCGATAGAGACCCGGCACGTGCCGCACCGACGCGCGGGGGCCCTCATCAGCCGCTTGCCGGCTTCATTGGGGCACCATTGACAAGATTGCGGACACACTCACGTAGATGCCACTTTCATGTTGACTGGCACACGGTCAAACATTCGCCTGTCCATCCCGTGACTGGGGGGATGCCGCGTGGAGCCTAAACTGAGCCTCGGCAACCGCTATAAGAGCACACCCGGTGTCTACACCACATCCGGGAGTGTTACCGTTGGGTGGTCACATACTTGATCATTGCATAAACGGCACACGGTCAAACATTCGCCTGTCCATCCCGTGACTGGGGGGATGCCGCGTGGAGCCTAAACTGAGCCTTGTGCAGCCGCTATAAGAGCACACCCGGTGTCTACACATCCGGGAGTGTTACCGTTGGGTGGTCACATCTTGATATTGATATCACCCTCTTGTACAACTTGACGCTTCGCAATTACTAAATGTGTGTGCACCTTGCAATGCTGTAACTTACCTGCAGGCAACGAGGATGGCGACGGCGAGGCGGGCGGCAGCGAGCGCTCAAAGAAAAAGAGCGAGAAGGCTGACGACTTTGAGGATGCTGAGCCCGATGAGGAGCTGCGGGAAGGCAAGCTGCGCTTCCGCGGCGGCCGCGGCGAGGCAGCGACCTATGATGCCGGCGACGACGAGGATGAGGAGGCCGCGGCGGCTGCACGGCGGCAGGCCGAGCGGAGAGGCCTGGCGGACGCGGAAGAGGAGGACGGGGCCAAGGCCGAGACCGCGCAGGTGAGCAGCATGGCAGAAGTACAGGTGCCACATGACCGCGCACATTGGGCAAGCAGAAAGCAAGGAGCACTTGTGAGCGTCGGGGATGATGATAGACATCACACCACACAGACCTGTTCTGAGGCGGGCAACAGCCCGGTGCAGAGAACACTGATCATGCACCACTCTGACTCGACACGCCTTTGCTTGGCACGTACGCTGCCTGGGACATGTTAGCCGGTGCTTTGCATCACTAGTCAGATCTTTTGACACGTTTCCTGGCGTCCGCATTGGCCTCGCAGGACGCCGACGACGCGGCTGCCGACGACGGCGGCGCCACCGAGGGTGGTGCCGCGGCGTCGTCTGCCGACATTGACTACAAGAACCACACGTGCAGCCTGACCATCACCCTGCCGCTCAGCAGCCCCAAGCTGCTGATGCTGGAGATCGTGGAGCGGGTGGCGGCCATTACGCTGGTGCGCTCCACGCCGAATATCGAGAAGGTGTACGTGGTGGAGGGCACGGGCAAGGACGCGGGCGTCAAGCTGCAGACCGACGGCGTCAACTTTGAGGGCGCCTGGGAGCACTCGGACATCGCGGACGTGAACGGCATCACCACTAACGACGTGCATGCCATGCTGGTGACGTACGGCGTGGAGGCGGCGCGCGCCACCATCATGCGCGAGGTGCAGAGTGTGTTCAGCGCTTACGGCATCGGCGTGGACCCGCGCCACCTGTCGCTCATCGCTGACTTCATGACGCATCAGGGCGGCTACCGCGCCTGCAACCGCATCGGCATCGAGTCCAGCGTGTCGCCGTTCCTCAAGATGTCCTTCGAGACGGCGGCGCATTTCCTCACGGATGCCACGTTGCGCGGCAGCGTGGATGACCTGAAGAGCCCCGCGGCGCGGCTATGCGTGGGCCGTGTGGTGGAACTGGGCACTGGGTGTGTGGAGCTGGTGCAGCAGATTGGTGGGCCGGCGCCGGGCGGGCACTGAAAGCAGGTGCTGCGTTGGCAGAGCGAGTTCGTGTGTGAGCAACACAACCCAGATAAGACATATATGACGGCGTTGATCTGTGTGTGGAGTGTGAAGCCAATGTGCAGGATGGCTGCGACGGACGCTTTTGTACCGCCAATGTTGCTGGACCCTTGAATGCTTGACTGACTGATGAGAGGCCACTCGTGCGACATGTGTGCGTGACTTGGGAGTGCAGGGCGTGCATACAATCAGGTAGTTGTCCATGGGGCGCTTCAAACGCAGTAAATTAGATAGTTTTTTGGGGCTGAGCCCTCCAAGCGAAGCGTCCCACGATTGCGAAGGCAGAGGAAGCAAACGTGTCGTGTGTGAAAGGGCATGCGTGACACACATGTTTTAAATCCCTCGGATGAATGACGTTGTTACGCCAACGCTTGTGCAGCGCCGCTGTGGGCTGCAACGCACCAAGTCCTTGCCGGTTCCCTCGACCTAGCGGTCCAGGACAAAGCTTGTTGCGCACATGCAGATAACAAGAGAAACCCGCAATCAACAGTCTTCAGCCACACTAATATGTTGTACCGTGCAGCGCCCCATGACTGGCCCCATGACTGATACAGCACGGCCTCTGCAGTACCCATATCAGGCGTCAAGTACGCAGCAGAGTCCGTACTGCTTCGCGTGTAGTCACACGCCTACTCTCTGATAAAACTCATGGGACACGACACGGGCACAAAGCTCCGCAGCACATCATAAGATGCCACAGGCCGCATCGTCAGGTTCTGGCCCTGGCTGCCACAGGCCGCACCGTCAGGTTCTGGCCCTGGTTGCATGATACCCGTACTCCTCCGTCCAACCCACACCCACACCCACACACAGGGACCGCTTAAGCATTTGCATACACGGTCTGCGTTTGTCCCTTACGTGTTTTATTTAACACACACACACACACACATGCACGGTCTTTGCTTTGTTATCTCCTTGTTCTTGTTATCTCTAACACACACACACACACACACACACACACCTACACACACACACACACACACACACACACACACACACACACACACACACACACACGCACGCACGCACGCACGCACGCGCGCACACATACACACACACACACAAACACACACACTGGGGCATCCAAGCGCGCCCCGTGCACGCAGTGGTCTGTCAGTCAATTAGGATAGCGATGCAAGCTCGGGCCTCATCAGTCCCGAGTCTTGTGGTGTTGCGCGCAGGGCGACCACTGTTGCAAGCGAGCGCCTGCTTTACAATGACAGCAAATGCCAACAAGAACAGTTCGATTTGCAGCACCCAGACGACCGACGTACAAACCCTTCTGTGCGCCACCATGCATCCCTGCCGCCGACACGCCCCAGCAATGTCATGAAGTGCAAAGCCCTGGTCACATATTATCAAATAGTATCAGCTGAAGATTTTCTTAAACAGGCTTTTGCTCTTGCTTGGACTGCGCTCAGCGTCCACCTCCTCCTCCTCCACCTCCTCCTCCTCAGAGTTGAGTAGCTCCTCGTCCTGGTCCCCTGGAAGTACTCGCGGGCTGGCCCTTGGTTGCCCGTAACCACTCGAGCCTCCAGGGCTGCCTGGCGTAGTGCTGACTGTCAAGCCAGCCACAGGAGCAACGGCTGGGTGGCGAGGACTGCTGGGAATGCCGGATGCCACTGCAGAGGCGGCCGCTGAGGAATGCGCATCCATGCCACCCGCCGTCCGTGCGGAGCCTGGCGCGCTGGTAGTCACAACGGCCGGTACTATGCCTGAGTTTGAAGTTTTACCCAGCCGGCTAAGGTGCGGCGCGCCCGAGCTGGTATTGGAGCCGGCGGCCAGGGGCGATACGGGGCTGGTAAAGGACTGGGACAGGCGGCTGGGGATGAGTGGAGAGCCTGTCCTCAGGCCACGCGCTGTGGGCGATGGCGCCTGCGGTGGTGACGGCCGGATGCCCGAGGAGCTCTTGCCTGGGCTGTACGGCATCGCGCCACTTGCACTGATTGAGGGGCCCGCTACGCTGCCACCTCCACTCGCGGCGGAATCCACTCGCAGCCGGCTCAGGTCGTGCGCCAGCTCCGCCGCCCCGTGGCTTGCTGAAGCCCCATGTGCCTGCCCACTCAGACTGCTGCCGGCGCTGTTCAGCCCTCCGCCGCCGCTCTTGCGCGCAGCGCTCGCAGGCAGCGGCGCCATTTGCTGCGGCGCAGGGCTGGCCCGCCCCGCCGTGAACGAGCGCGCAAGCACGGGACTGCCACGGGCCCCAGTGGGCGCCGTTAGTGAGGCGTACAGCTCCTCCCGCGTTAACGGCCGCCCGCCCATGGGGCTGTCCTCGCCGTGCAGTCCACCGCCGAAGGACCCCGACGCCATTGCCGCCGCGGCAGCCGCCACCACCGCTTGTGCGCTCATGCTGTTCATGCGGCTTAGGGGCGCCTGGCCCGTGCCGCTGTTGCGCGCAGTACCAGCGCGGCTCACGCGCCCACCCGCCGCGCTGGGACGCCCACCCGTGGTGCCGTCACCGTCCGACACACGCTTAACCGCTTTGAGCGCCTCCGTCGCTGCGCTGGCCATGCCACCAGTGACCGAGTCCAGGTGGATGTCGCGGAAGCGCATGCCGTCCATTGCGGACATGGAGCTGGAGTGGCCCAGAAAGCGACCGCCCTGCGCCACCGAGGACACCTGCAACGGCCGCGGCGGCTCCTTGCTGGGGACTGAAGAGTCGCCGGCGCCGGGCGCGGTACTCCCTCGGAAGCCCAGCTGGCGTGGCTCCACAAACGAGTCTGTAAAGGCCAGTAGTTCGACATGCAGGAATCAGCGCTTGCACCATTTTGTAATGCCCGATGACTGGGGGCCAGCTCGCTTATATCTCATGATCCCATGTACCGTTACTGGCGGCCCGGAGCTTCCCTGTATGGCCCCTCTCACCTGTCTTGACCAGCTGCCGGCGCGCCGGTGCCAGCACGCTCTGCTTCATGTGGCTCACGATCCACGGATGCTCTGCCAGCTGCTGCACTGAGGGGCGCTTGCCCACCTCCTTGGTCAGCGACCAGCGGATAAAGTGCGTGGCGCCCTCCGACAGCCAGGGCGGAATGAAGGGCTCGCCGTTCAGGATTTCGGCAATGGTCGCCTTCTTCTGGCCCTGTGGTTGGGCAAGGTTGGCGATCGAGGAATGCAGCTGAGTGCAGATATAGGGATTGGGAAAGAAATGGGTGCACATGCACAGCCTTCTATGCGCTGCGGATGACCGGTCCCCTTGTGTGCAGCAATTTCCCGGCCCCCCCATATGCTAAATTATTGCAAAACACCGGCCGCATAGATGGCTACCTCTCCCCGCACCTTATCGAAGGGCGGGCGCCCAACAATGAGCTCATAAGCCAGAACCCCCACCGCCCATGCGTCCACCAGCGGTGTGTAGTGCAGGTGCTTCAGCTCCTTGTGATCCTGCGGCCGGTGTTTGTCGGGGCACACTACCACCTCCGGCGCCACTGCGATTGCACCGTTTGCACACATGCCCACGTGTAACACACTGGCCAAGCGCAAAAAGTCATACCGTGCGCCCATGTGTGGCCAGTAACAGCCCACGAGCCCCAAGTTTACCCATCCTCAGCTGGCACGCCTCCTAGCTGCAGTGTCCACGGCCCCAGTTAGCCCTCCGGACACAACTTGCGACCTTGGTACTACCAAACTGTAATCTCTGAAGTAATGGCAGGAAGCTTGCGGCCTTCTGGCCGAGTATTCATCCCCTTCTGTACCTGTTCTACCACTTCGCCACATATCCTTGCAATCCCCAACCTCCACTGTTTGTGTTGCCCCGAGATTCCGCAGGCTGCCCATTTTCATCGCGTTTCCCAGACACCTCTCCCATTCATGCTCCGCCTTGCCCGTCACTCACTGTAGTCCAGCGTGCCCACGCGCGTCACCGGCCGCTCCTGGCTGAAGTTGATGGACAATCCGAAGTCTGTAGGCGTTTGTTCATAAATGCGGTTACTTGGTGTATTTGTTTGGTCGCTCGCACCCATGCAAAGTGTCCAAGTTGGGAATGCCCGCGTTCACATATGCTTACCCGCCACTTTCAGCACTCCCGTCGCCGTGAACAGCAGGTTTTCTGGCTTGATATCTCTGCAGAATCACGTTACAGTCAAAGTAGGGTCAGGCTCATGCATATAATATTGGACATGCTACGGCGACGAATTGAGAGCGACACGGAGCCTCTGGGCTTACAGGCATGGATCGCCCCGTACAACATCGCCACTCGCTTCCACACATTCACTTACCGGTGAATAATGCAGCGGCTATGCAGGTAATCAAGCGCACTCAGGAATGGGTAGACTACCTGTGAGCAGGGGCGCCGATCAGAGTGATTTGCGCCGGTCACATGCGTATGTTTGTATATTGGTGTCTCAACACAACGAAACCGGGAGAACCCAACGCCACGTGTGTGTGTGTGTGTGTGTGTGCGTGTGTGTGTTAGCGGGGGGTGCCCGGGAGGTAACTGGCGACACAACTGACACGACCCCTGCGCAGGGGCTGCACGGTGGGCGCTTGCACGGCCTCGCTTTTGCTCATAGTGCAAAGGCATTAGAAGTAATGCAGTGAAGAAGACCTAAGGAGCGCAGATTAAAGGCATGGCAGTCGGGCTGGCGCAGCTAGCACGTCTAGGGACGATCGGAGGAGGTGATGCTTTGGATTGAGCCTTCAGTGTCAGCCCGCATCACTAATTGTAGGACTGTTGGATGCGCTCGGTTTCGCGTTGCCGGCAATTAACATTGAGGGAACACGCTGCTCCATCAGCTGCTGTATGCGCCAATGCCCCTGCTGTATGAGCCTGCCGACCACTCACCGTGCGGACTGTCTCCGCCTCATCCAGCTGGCCGCCTCTCCGCTCCACCTCCGTAAACACGTCGCCCTGTTGCAAGGCACACGTAGAACTCAGTGCAACGGCACGCAATCAGATCAAGTTTTGGACGGCCCAGCATTCTCCAAACCCAAGCACTTTTCTCTTCTTGGTTTGCTCCTGGACATGCACGGATCGCCACTGATGATGTGAGCCGTACCTTGCTGGCATACTCAAACACCAAGTAGATGCCATATTGGTCCTCGAAGGCCGCCCACTGCAAGCAGTATATCCCAAGCGTGACCCATTTTGTGCTCTGGGGGGCAAGCGCGCAAGCCTAGCCGACAGTTATTGGGAACCTGGCTTACCAGCTGGATGATGTTCTTGTGATCAAGTGAGGAATGAATAGTAATTTCGCGTGCGACTTGAAAGTGGTTGAGCTCACTGAGGGTCAGGGTTGGTGGGTTGGACGCAAGGTTGGACGCAGGCGTCAGGTACTGGCGTGCGCGTGGCTAATTTGGCAGGCGGAACCAGTCTGGCGTGACGGGCACTCGCAAATACCTGAGTTTCTGTTTATGGTACAGCTTCACCGCCACCTGCGAGCGGGGGACCGTAACAAGCCTTAGTATTATCGAGCCACGCTCTGGTCCGGCCAGCAGCTGCCCCGTTTTCATGGGATGAATTAAGCTATAGTAAGACCGGTTAAAGTGGATGAGCTCATAGTCCAAGTGTGCAAGCACTGCGGACTGAGCGCAGGCTGAGGAGCTGGCCGGTGTCTAGGTGTGCAACTGCTAGCTAGGCACCATTGGTTGGCTATCTGCCTGTACAAACCGACCCCGGCTATGTCCGGGTGATGAGGACGTTCGGCCTCAGACTGTGGAGGGGCTCAGCCCTTTTTCCCTGACACAGGGGAACACTTGTCGAGCCACGCTCTTTGGTGTACCGGTACGCACCTGATTCCCGGAGGTCCGGCACGTCCCTGCGTGCACACAGGAGTCGTTTAGTCATTCAGCAGCCCTTCAGCACCACTCACGCCACTGCATCAGTCTCACCAAGGTAAACAGTAGATGCATAGCCGCTTCCAACCTTCCGCAAGAGGTGAAATTGGTCCACCCGCCTGTGAAGGGACGGCGGGAACGGTCGGCGAGGGGGGCAGCAAAACCGGTGAGGAGCAGGTAGGAGGAGCCGGCGCCGACAGCTCGTCACCAGGTATTGAGAAACAGCTGGTTAACGCACTGCTTAGCGGCCTTGGGGTGAGACGCAAACCCGGCTTCGGCGCGAGAGGCGTCAAAGCATAACACTGCCACATGCCAGACGGCTCTCACGCAACGATAAATTGATGAGTGTTACGCCGGCAGAGACCTGGTTATCCCATTAAGCGCGAAGCAATAGCTTTGAATCACGCAGAAGAAAGGGGTTGCTGGCAAGCAGGCATGTGCGGGAGGCCCGGCTCCGCAACGCACCAAATTTCGCGCTTGCGCATGATGGGTGGGCAATGATTGGTGACTATGATGGTCCGGCATGCCGCAGCACCCGCATCCCTGCGAAAACAAGAGACAACGAATGCCCTGAAGTTTCTCAGCGGACCGCGAGCTTTTCAGTCCATAAACACTGCACCATAACACCTCAAGTAGTCTTACCTATGGCCATGAGACATTCCTGGGGACTAACACTGCGTTCAGAGCCCGGCGGGCAGTTTATGTTTGAAGCGCAGCGATGGCGCAACACAGAAACATTCTATTCGACAGCGATAATAAAGATAGCAGTTGAGTATGCAGCCGACTGTTACAGGGTTGCAAGGGCAGCCGGGACTCCGGGAGTCCATCGCGGCGTGTATTCAGTCGGGGTTTGTCCCGGAGTCCCGGGGGACCGTCCCCCTCGGAAGTCTTGCCTTCCATCGGTGGCAAGGTCAACTCCTCTCGGCTGATGCGCCCGATGCACCACAGTACAATTGATGAAGCAAGTTTAAAGCCCGCCATTCTCAGCTGCCTGCCTACTGTTCCTTTACACAGGAAGGACCTACCGGTAACCTCGTGTGGTAACCTCTATGCACTGCAAATCTGCACACAGCGCAACGCCATATATATGCTATATAACTCACACACACTCTTGCCCTATGCCCTGTCCCAACAGTGTTGCTAGTGAACTAGCTCTGTAATGCCTGTCCATGCACAACAGGTGAGCAAGACAACAGGTGAGCAAGTGCGGAGTGGTGGTGGGGGGCTAGCATCCGTGGGGGTCTGGGGCACGGGTCTGGGGGGTTTCGGACACTACTGGAACCTCGCATTTTGGCCGCATGCCTGTTCCATCAGGGGTAGCTCGCTAGCAAGGTAACCTACTATCCGTTAGCTTTTAACCCTTAACTAACGGAGAACCACTCCGTTGATAGTAGCGCACCAAATTTACAAAAATCCGTAACTTCAGCTCCCCCGACCCCCAGCCACCCCCCGCATACACGCTCCCCCCTGCTGTCGGCTCAGCTCCGGTGGCCGTCCAAAGCCCATGAACTTGAGCATCAGTAGAAGACCGTAATTGCTCAACGACGAACTGCTCTGTTACAGGATAATAGCGTGACTACCGTCAGTGCCAGAAACTCTGAGCGATTAGCTTGCCCTGCGCAGGACAAAGCAGCCAGGGCCGAAGAATACCTATCTCGCATCACGACTTCCGCAAGCCCCTTCAACTGCTTCCAGCCGCTTGGCTTTACCGGCCCTTGCCCTTGCCCTTGCGCCCGCCCTTCTTGGCCTTTTGCTCAGCGCGCTTGATCGATTTCTTGTCTTTCTTCAGACGCTTGTCCAGCGGCGGGCCCTTGCGGCCCTTCCGGCTCTTGCGCTTGGCGCTGCTGTGCGCCTTGGCGTAGATCTTCTCAATCTCGCGCATCTTCGACTTCATGGGCACATCCTCCTGATCTGCAACAGCCTGTGGAGTGGGGGTGAGCACAAGTATGGCAGGGTCTTGATACTACAGGCAAATCTAGGCAGCAGCGCGCGGCAATCCATGAAGGCGCAGACGGGCTTAAGTGGCGCCACAGGATGAACGGAACGTAGAACAGAAGCACACACACTCACGTTGGCCTTCTGCTTCGCTTGCTCCAGCCGCTTCACCAGCTTCTGCTTCTTGCGCGCCTTGGCCTCCGCAATCTTCTTGATAGGCCGTGCGTCAATGGCCTTTAACCGCTCCTTCTCTGCCTCAATCTCCGCCTTGGTGACCTGCGGTATCGGCCTGCAACAGGGCACCACAAAAGGAGGTGCCTCAAGTGGCAGCGAGAGGCAGTACATCAACATGCACAATGCAAGACAACTTTCTTTGACAAAACCCGTAGGCAACGCCTGCGCTCAGGCGCAACATCCCCACCGGACTGACGCACCTCATAAACCGCCGCTCATCCTCCGCAAACCAGCGTGGTAGGCCAGTGTCGTGGAAGGCAAAGCGGTTGTACGCCGCGTCCACAATGGACTCCTTGTCTTTACGCCGCAGCATGCGCTTTGCCAGCGCCAGCACCTCGGCTTTCCCCTGCAGGCACAGGCACACCCAGTTACCAATGGTCATTGCAGCACTGAGGTTCGTGTGCTGGAGGCAGGCTGCGGTGCGGTGCGCAGCCGCGGAGGAGGTTATAGTCATGCCCCGAGGGTTCAGTAGTCTCCTGCTCTCAGCCCACAACTATCTCTTGATGCACGTACTTGTACAATCCTGTCAAACGCACCTGGTCGTCCAGCATGTCGAACTCATCCTCCGAGTCCGTGCCCGAGTCCGACCCAGAGCCGGAGCCCGACCCGGACGGCTCCTGAGGCACCACCTCGAAGTCAGCCCCGCCCCGCCGGCCCTTGCCGCCCGCCAGCGCCGCTGCAGACGTCCCTACACCGAGCCCGGACCGTGCCCGTGCAGAGGCCTGCGAACATTAACGGGAGAGGGCGTGACTAAACGCAAAAACACTGCAAAGCTCGGACGTGAGGATGCAGATGCTATTATTATCATGCACGGCGCTCAGTTTTGTCAGCATAGTACGTTCAGTGAGCCCCTCGAGGGGCCCTCGCACAAGAGGTGTCAGAAGTGTTTGGCTGCAATCATCATAGCGCGCGAGCAGCTCATGCCGCCCAAATGCTCCGCAACCCATGGCATCCTGTACGCTGCGCTCACCGGCTCCTCGTCCTCCTCCTCATCGGCCGCTGCCGCCGCCTTCTTGCCTTTGCCCTTCGCGGTCGCCTCCGCGCCGTCCGTGCGCGCCTTCTTCGCGGGCCGCTTGGCCGTCCCGTCCTCTCCGGCACCCGCCTCCTCGTCGTCGTCATCCAGCAGGTTGGGGTCCGCGAACAGGTCCTGTTTGAACCACTGCGCCGCCATGGCCGAGCCAGTTTTGGCCACGCCCGCCCGGTCCTCGTCCAGAGACACCAGCAGCCCGCCTGGGGTAGCCATCCATAGGGAAACCCGCTATTTAGCTGCATGCCGTTCAGAGACTTCATGGGAAGCTCACAGTCCCTGCCTCCTTTATTCCGCGCAATCGCGGACCCACCCGGCATGTCCTCATCGTCGCCATCGCCCAGCCGCTCCACGTCATCCTCCTCGTCATCGCTGCGGTCCGCCGCCGCGCCGTCGTCCTCGTCCTCATCCAGCTCTCCGTCCATGCCCAGACGCTTGCGCTTCTCCCGCTCCGCCGCCGCGCGCACGCCCTGTGTGTTTGGCCAAATTCAGGGCAACATGAAGATAATGGCAACCATACGCCTTCGCATCGACGATGCCCAGTGCCGTTGCATCTTCTCAACCAAGCCCGGCTTCCCAGGTAACAATCACCCTAACCCAGCTCTTAAATGCGCCAAGCCTGCTTAATGTGCAATCCTGTCCTCCTTGCCCGTAACGTCCCCTCCTTGGGGCATCTCGCAGCCTGTTCACCCCCGCGCTCGCCCGCCGCTCGCCTTTCGTTCCAGGTACTCCTTGTACGAGTTGTCCAGCGCATCCTCCAGCTCCATCTCGTAGGCCAGGTCGCTGTCCATGTCGCTGTCCGCGTCGCTGCCAGACGCAGCGTCCGAGTCCTGCAGTAGTGGGCATGCGTGGACGCGTGGGCGATGAGCACCATCAGCAGCGGCAGCACAGCATATACTCACATGCCACACGTCCCGGTTGCAGGGCTGACTAAACTCTTCAGTGCAAGCGGTTGTGGGAAGTCCCAAGGGCTGGGACAGATGCCTGCCCTGTTCCCCAGCAGCTTCCACCCCGCCCCCAGCCCCTCGAACCCACCTCATCGTCCGAGCCCGCCATCAGCTCGTCCATGAGCTCGTCGTCTGGCGCGTCCGCGTCGCCCAGCCCCGACTCCACACCCTGGAGGTTGAACAGCTGCTCCGGGCCGCCCTGTGTTTAGCCAGCGCACCAGTGCAGCACGCCAGCACCACGTCAATCCTGACCAGCGCAGTGAACATCCACAGACCTTCGCGCCCGGGTCAGCCTGCTGTGCCGTGATGGCGCCCGACCCACTTCCAGACTCCTCCTGCTCGCTTCCGCTGTCGTTGCACAGCAGCTAGCGTACATTCACCCCACACACGCACATGCCCCCTTGTCTTGATCGCATTGCATACACGGTCTTTACTTTGCTTGTTTTCCCCTTGTGATCTCTAGCACATGCCCCACCTGGTGCGGGTCCTCGCCCAGGCCCTCGCCCTGCACCGCCTGCGCCGCCCGCAGCTTGGCCTTGATCTTCATCTCGCGCCGCTTGCGCTTCTCGCGCTTGGCCTCTCGCGCCATCTTGTCCTTGAGTGCCGCCATGTCTGCGA
Organism: Chlamydomonas schloesseri; assembly: GCA_016834595.1. Taxonomy (NCBI): domain Eukaryota; kingdom Viridiplantae; phylum Chlorophyta; class Chlorophyceae; order Chlamydomonadales; family Chlamydomonadaceae; genus Chlamydomonas; species Chlamydomonas schloesseri. The sequence goes on from JAEHOD010000003.1 coordinate 1,016,043, forward strand.
GCAGCGCCTCCTCCGGGTCCACCGGCTCACCGCCCTCCGCACCCGCCTCGCCCGCTTTGCCCGCCTTCGCGTCCGCGCCCTTGACCTTCTTGTGGCCGCCCTGCAGGTTCACAGACGCAGCAACACTCTGTATGTAAGGATGTGGAAGGTGCTTGCACGGCGCGATCCAGAACAAGCATGCCACGCACCGTCCTAGCTTGCCGTGCCTACTCGTGTCTCCACCGATTACTTTGTTGCAAATACCCGCCCCCCCCCACACACACAACCACCTGGCCCCATCTTTGCCCCTGCTCACCTTGGCCGCCTCCTCTTCCGTGGCCAGATCCGCCTTCAGGTCCTTTCGCAGCGCCAGGCGCCAGCGCAGCAGCTGCTTGAACTCGCTGCGACCCAGCACCTGGTTGCGGCCACAAGCACACAGCAAGCGGGGCGTCACTCACACGCGGCGTGCGCTGTCTGAGTTACCTCCTGCCCGCAAGTCGCGACAGTTAGATTGTGTTCTCCTCATGCCCGTCAGCATTTCGTCATTGCTCTTTCTCCCGCCGACCCACACCTGCAGGTCCTTGCACAGGGTGCGGATCTCCGCGTTGGTTGCAGGGTGCGCGCGGATCTTAGCCGCCAGCTCCTTGGGCTCTGCCGCTCCCTCGCCCAGCACTCCCTCCGCCACCACCCATGAGTGCGGCCCCTCTAGGGACATCTGAGGAAGAAGAACAGGCGACAAGCTTCAGTTCCGTCGTCATACATCATTTGCTCGGTTTCCTTATGTGGCGCATCTCCTCAAGCCACCGAGCTGCTGCAGCAAACAATTTGAGTCCGGATGACGGCATCACGTCTTCCTGACCAACATTCAGGCTAAGTTCCTTCTCTATACCCACTGCCGCACTTGCCTTACCTTCGCACAGCCCTGCTCCTAACGCTTCCCAGCCCAGCCCCCGCCCCCCATGCCCCTCAGCGCACCTCCGTGAAGCTGCCCAGCATCTCAACGGGCGTGTCGCTGACCAGGAAGGCCAGCGCGCTGGCAATGCGCTGCGAGGTGGAAAAGCCCTCCTCGTAGCCCTCACGGAAGCGCCGCTGCTTAATCTTCTGCCGCAGCAACGCCTCGGGACCCATTACCTTTTTGGGCTCCGCAACCTCCTGTAGTTACGCAAACGCACCCAAGCACCGACAGGCCCTGCTCAGCACCGCGCGCTGCCGCCACCGCAACCGGGGCTCGCTTGGCTTCCCACGCCGCGACGCGCTTGCTTTCATCCCGCCAAGCCAGCAGGTCCTCCGCCCTCACGACCACGGCCAATTTGCGTCCCTCATGCCCCCACCTGGAAAAGCACTTTGTGGTCCAGCAGGCGCGGGTCGATCTTAGCAGGCGCCTTGAAGCCCAGGCACACCACGAAGATCTCAGCCGAGGTGTTACGAGAGGCGGCTGGCTTGGTGGCCTCCACCTTGTCGAACAGCTGGTTGAAGGCGTACAGAAGCGCGTTGTAGTCCTTCGACCTGGGGAGGAGCAGGTGGCACGAGGGAGCAGCACGAGGGAGCGGAAATGATGCGGTGTGCGCCCCTGTGCGTGCAGCCGTGCACGCGGGGTTGGTTGACATGCAAAGGTATCCCGGCCAGCTCACCCCCGTAGGATCGCATCCCCCGTAGGGTCGCGTGGGGGCGCCCCCGCCTACCTGAAAATCTTGGTCACGAAGGTACCCTTGGGCGCCAACGTATCCACTGCCAGGCGCAGCGAGTCCAGCACCAGCGTGGACTGCGGGATGGTGCAGGCGTCCAGAGTAGCAGGCGCTTGATCGAATGTCATTTATTGGTCCTTCCAAACCATAGACAGTCCGGACAAGGCGATGCACCCGTGCACCCGTAGCCCGCTCACGGGAACCGGCCCTGCTTCGCGGCGCGGTGCCCACGCACCTGGCTGTAGGCCTCACTGGCCCAGGCACCACCGACGTTGGGCGCTCCGTCGTGCAGGACCACGTCCATCTTGGCACCCCCCGCCTCGCGCTTGATGGCCGTGCGGCACTGCTGCGTGGTGATGTCCTGCACCAGAGTCTTCACGCCACGAATGGGCTTGATGGGCGCCAAATCCACACCCAGAATGAGGGAGCCCACAGGCATAGTCTTGGCCGCCACTTGCAGCCAGCCACCTGCACGAAGCAAAGGCGGCGGCATGGAGGCGTTCACGGAAACCCTAGCACATGGAGCCGGTGCTGTCCTGTCCCCTTCCCAAGCTCGCACCCTTATTCCTAGCCCTGGCTGTGCAATACAGAAGCTGACTGCCATTGACTAGATACAGCGTGCCTCCAGGCCCGGCTGGGGCCCAACGGCCCAACGATATGTGCACGCTGCTTGACCCCGGTTGCCGCCACGGTCGCACCTGGCGCCGCGCACAGGTCCAGCAGCGTCCGGCATTTCCCAAGGAAGTTGTACTTGCGGTTCAGCTGAATTAGCTTAAACGCCGCACGAGAACGATATCTGCGAGCAAACACCGCACCAAGGCGCCACACTCAGTCGGCTTGCGACAGCAAATGCAACGTCAGGCGGCGGCGGCAGTGCGGCAAGACGCAACACTCTATATCTTTCTTATTAGCAGGAAATCGCGATTGCGACGCTGGTCCAAACGACGCCCGCCAGCGAGTGACGACGGCTGGCGTTGATGATTCCTGCTCACCCTTGCTCCTTGGCAAGGTGGTAGAACTTATCCAAACGTCCCTTTCCCTTTTTAGTCTTTCCCATTTTTCGGACGCCTTAAAGGCTGCTTGCAGTGGAAGGGTTTGTGTTTGTGTGTAACGAGGGCCAGCAGCAACGATGGATATAGCTAGACTGTCTATTACGCTAGTAAGCACAGCAGACACATGAAGATTGCCCAAAGCGACGAGGCGTTTCGACTCCCCGCCGCATGGGTCCAAGTTTTCTGTTGTGCCTTGCTGCCGGTTCATGTGTGCCGGCTTCGCAATTCAAGTTGCCAGTTTGGGAAAACGTATCATATTTCAGCCACCTACAATCTAAAAATGAGAGCGTAAGGTCCAGCACGAGCTGTCTTTGACCTTCAACACTTCAGGTTTGGCCTGCAAACCAAGGACAAGCAGGCAAGTGCCAGCTCAGAGATGTCCACAAGCTCCAGGCACCACGAGAATCCTGTATACGACCGCGAGCGGGACGCTGCGCCGGGTGGTGACCAGCACATCTCTTCTTCACACGCTCGCGCGCACCACGCGGGATCTGGCAGTGGTATGCACGGGCAGCACAAGCCTGGCTCGATTCAGGTGCAGGCAGGCGGCATGGTCCGACGGTCGCAAGCAGCGGACTCCTCGCTGCGGGAGTCCACGCAGGAGCTGTTTGAGACCTCCGAGGCGCAGATTCGCTATCGTGCGTACAGGTGAGGAGCGGAGACTGGCAGCTCAAATGATTGGTGTGGACGCTTTTCTGTGTGTGTGGGGGGGGGCGGGAGGGTGGATGGGACGGGGTTAACGTGTAGAGGGATACCGATGCAACCCCGCCACCAACCAGCGCACATTCGATCTTCTTCACACGGTCCCCCAGGTCCGAATATCGGCGCTATGAAGCGTACAGGTACTCTGCATGTTGGCACATGGACCCTCCCCACATTTGATAACGCATGAACGTCGGGTGGTACAAACCCGCCACCACCTTTCCTGCCATCACACACAGTCGACTCCAAGCCGCGGCGGTGGCGATGGGGGAGTCGCTAGCCATACCGGAAATCGTGGCTATCGGAGGCCAGTCAGATGGGAAATCGTCTCTTCTCGAGGCGTTCCTAGGGGTGAGCATAAGCAGGGATCAGGTCTATCAAGCAGTTGCAAGACGCAGAGTATCAGCCGGGCGAGTTCTGCTTGAATCTATGATAACCTCCATCATATGTGACCCACGTGTGCGCAGTTCCGCTTCAACGTGCGCGAGGTAGAGATGGGCACGCGGCGTCCGCTCATCGTGCAGATGGTGCACGACCCGACAGCGCAGGAGCCGCGCTGCAGGTTGCAGGAGGAGGACTCAGACGAGTACGGTGAGCTCAAGAGCCTTAGACACAGGAAGGAGTAAGCGCGAGGCGGAGAAGGGGTCCACACCTTCGCTGCCTTGCCCCGCGCGTACCAGTACTCACGGGGTGGAACCATGCCTGGCAGGTCCGCCCATCGTGCCTGAGACCGCGGTGGCTGACGCCATCCAGCGGCGTACTGAGGAGCACCTGCGCAAGATGGGCGGCATCGCGGTGTCGTCCAAACCCATCGTCATGCGGGCCGAGTGAGTGCTGCCATGTTGCCATGGGCGACTTGGCACTTGCCATCATGTGGCTGCCCTTCTATGTCTGTAACTTGCCGCCTTGGCTGCCTCGGTCGCCAGGTACGCCTACTGCCCCAACCTCACCATCATCGACACGCCCGGCTTCATCCTGAAGGCCAAGACCGGCGAGCTGGACAACACCCCCGACGAGATCATGTCCATGGTCAAGGCGCAGGCCTCACCGCCGCACCGGTGAGCACCCTCCCTCACATAAATTTTGCCTGCGTTCTCTGCAGCCGGGTTGCGTACGGCCATCCCCGCGACGTGCATCCTCTTGCTTGCAGTATGATTCTGTTCCTGCAGCAGAGCAGCGTGGAATGGGCCAGCTCCCTTTGGCTGCGGGTGGTGCAGGAGGTGGATCCCTACTTCCAGCGCACGGTGCGGGGTTGGGGAGTGGCGCGTGAGTTGCCTGGCGTGATAGGGGACCAAGGGCTTGACTGACTGGGTCACAGAACGCACGGCACTGCTTTAAGAAAAGTATGTTGACGCTTATCGCATGTGGGTTGTGTGGCCTGCCAGGTCATTGTGGCCAGCAAATTCGACAACCGGCTGAAGGAGTTCGCAGAGCGCTGGGAGGTGGACAAGTACCTGTCCGCCACTGGATACCTGCCACCCAATGTGCGGCCCTTCTTCGTGGCGCTGCCCAAGGTATGCAGTTCTTACAATGAGCAAGAAGCTTTGGCTGCATTGGCGTGTTCCTGACCAGCGGGGGGAAGGGCACGTATTCCTGCTGCAGCAGGACTGCTGCTGCTGCAACTTGATCTCGGTAGCGGTTTGATGTTTGCCGTGCTGCCCCGCCCCGCCCCGTAGGACCGCGTCATCCAGAGCAGTGCGGAGTGGCGGCGGAGCATGACAGAGGTGGATGCGGCCATCTACAAGCACATGCGGGACGGCATCAAGGGCGGGTTCGACGAGGAGCGCTTCGCCAGCCGCATCGGCTTCAGCAACCTGAAGAAGTGCGTTTGTAATGCAGCTGGGCTGGTATTAATCAAACAGTTCAGCGTGCCAGCACCGGATTTGAGCCTGCGCTGACATGCACACGCAGTCTGGTGGCATCTCGGCTCTGCAGTGCCTGTTGGACACAACATGGATGTGCCACGTCTGCTGCGTGCCCCTTACAGGTTCCTGGAGGAGGAGCTGAGCCGGCGGTACCGTGAGGCAGCGCCTGCCACGCTAGCGCTGCTGCAGGAGCGCTGCGACGCGGTTTCGGCGGAGCTGATGGCGGCGGAGATTCGGCTTAAGAGCGCCGAGGATGTGGGTGCGCTGCGCAGAGCGGCGATGAAGTACGCGGACACCGTGGCGCGGCAGGTGGTGTCACTGCTGCAGGGCTCGGCAGAGCCCGACCCCGTGCAGCACGGCTTGACCACGGACGAGGAGCGGGCGGCTTCACGCGCGCCTCAGGTAGATTATTTGCTGATGCTTCCCCCCGCGCTGTAAACCCAAGGAAAAATATGTGACCGGAGCTTGCCGGCTGTTGCGTGTTTGCCCCTGGTTACGCAGTGGCCAGGCGTGTCGGGCGCGTCAGTGCAGCCTCTGCACCATGACAGCAAGCTGTTCGGTGGGGCGGCGTTCGAGCGCTGCCTGGAGGAGTTCCATATGGCGGTCGCGCATACCCGCTTCCCCACGAGTGAGTGCGGTTGCCTGCATCTGAAGCATCAAATCTGCACGCTCTTGCTTCACCAGACGTAGCACAAACCTAACACTGATGAAATGTACAGCAGTACTCGTAGCCTTGATAGATATTGCTCACGCGCTATTGCGCCACCATGAACCCAGGCATGAGCAACGACCGGTTGCGGAACATCATGTACGCATACAAGGGCAAGCACCACAACGGGGGCGCGGCCAAGGCGGCAGAGGACATTGCGAGGCAGGCGGCTAAGGAAGCGCTGGGCCCACTGCTTGACGCGGCGTGCGTGCGCCTGGCCTTTATCCTGCGCCGGCTATTCGACATCGCCGCGGACCGGGCCGCCGCCACTAGTAAGTGCAGTAACTGCTAATGCTGTGTAGTGAGAGGCTTGATTGCAGGTGGTTCTCACCACGCATTCCCGCTGTGACATGGAAACAGTGGGCAGCAAGGACAACCTGCACCCCTACATCTCCTTCCACGCGGCGCTGCGGAGCGCGCACCAATCCTTCATCTCGCGCCTGGAGGAGCAGGCGCGCGCCATGCTGCGCACGCACCTGGAGGCTGCCACCAGCCAATTTGCCATGAACATGTATGCGCACGTGCCTGACCCCGGGGACCCGTTGGACGTGGACGAGGAGGACGGCGACGCAGACGGCGCAGGCGAGGACGCTGAGGTGAGGCGGACGGCGCGTGTGCAGCAATTTCCGTTACTACCAGTCACCTCGCGGCCCGCAGCCAAGGTGCGGGTGTGGCACGAGCACAATGGTGTGCGGACTCATTCTCCGCCAGCGTGATGTGGAGCCCTTGTCGACGCGCCCGCGCAGGGCGCCATGCCAACGCCTGGTCCGGCGCGTGTGCAGATGACGGTGCCTGAGACGCCCTCCTCTGCCGCCACCGCCCAGGTGCTGAACGAGCGGCTGAAAGCTGTGCAACTGGGCGGCGGCGCTGGGGCGCCCGGGGGACCGGGGCGGTTCGAGGACAACACGCCCAGCAGGCGGGCCACCAAGTCGCGCCGCGTCGCGCTGCAGAACGCAGGTGCGCCGTGAGGACCTTGCTTCCAGCATAGCATTCACTAAGATGTAGGGATCCTGTAGCCAAAGCCTGTCGCGTGCTCATGCGGCTGTGGAACAGGTGGCATGGGCGGTGTTCTGGCAGGCGGTGGCGCTAGCTCGTCAGACGACGTGGTGTCTGCATCGGAGGCGCTGTTCCGCAAGATTCGGCTGGCGGTGGCGACGCAGTACGCGCCCGCCACGCTCAAAAGCACCTTCCTGGACCCCATGACGGATCGCCTGGGGCTGGAGGTGTCGCTGGACCTGTTTGCGCGCAGCGACAGCGACTTCGGCGCTATGTTCAGCGGTGAGTGGTCACACACAATTGCCTGTTATTGCGCCCCTTGTGCCGCATTGTCTACCATTCTTGCTGTACCTTGTGCATGAAGTACCGGTAACCTCTGTCTTCTTCCTGGTCGCACCCCTTATGTATTCAGCTGCGGGTGCGGTTGCTGCGCTGGCGTCCAAGCGCGACATGCTGGCGCGCCGCGTGGAGGGCCTGATTAAGTGCAAGAACGAATTCCAGGAGCTGGCCAAGTGCTTGTAAAGAGTGCGGACGTAGCGAAACTTGGCAATGATTAAAAGTGCAGCGCTAGGGAGCATTGAGGGGCAAGCGGCAGTCTAATTGCGCGTACTGAGACCTATCAACACTGTGGGATACGAGCGTACTCATGAGTGCTTGCGGAGAGGTGCGGTCGGCTGGCGGTTACCATGTATGGGTGAGGACAGGGGATAAAGCACTGATGAGCGGTGTCCTGCACAGCAAGCAGCCGGGAAGGAATGATGGCGTGTTCACATCGGTGTGGTGTGCGCTGTGACCCAGATAATTAATGGTGTGTTTCCGACGTGCACACAGCACACAGAGTCAGGTCACGCTTCGGCTTGCTTGATGCCGATGGGGGGGCTTTACTCGCATTTTGTAGAAGATGCAGGCCAAGGGGCAGGCCCAGCTCCAGTCGCAGGGCACCTGCCGAAACGTACTTGCTCGGGTCAAGCAACCTAAAATACCAACTGTGCTGCACAGCTCGCCTCCTTGACAAATATCTGAGCATGCTGGGGCAAGCCTGTGCGCGGGTTGAAAGCGAGTGTGCGTAGTCTGCGAGTTTGGGCCTGCGGCCTCGGCGGGGCTGGGAGGGACACGAGGGGGGAAGGCGGGGAAATGCAGACGGAGAGGGACGCCGCACGAGCAGCCTAGGAACGCTTTTACTAATAATCCTAGGTGCATAGCACTTGTTGCATAGTCGGACCGGGCGCGTAACGCGCAAAATTTGGTCCCATGCGATGGGGGCGATGAGCCGAGCGAGGGGTATGTCGTCGCCGAGCGAGCCTTCATGCTCCCTCTCCTTTTGCTGACCGCGGAGCCTGCCCCTCCGTGCGAAAATGGTGCGCTAACACGTACTTGCAGCGCGCAGCCTGGGCATTGCGGCGCCTGAACTCGACACACGTAGCCGCCCCTAGGGCGCCGAGCTCGCCGTGTATGGACACGATTTCTGATATCTTTCTCGGTTTGGCGTCTCCTGGCTGCGACCACAGGTGCTCTCCAGTGACATCGATCTTCTGAACCCTCCAGCTGAGCTGGAGAAGACGAAGCACAAGCGGAAGCGCCTTGTGCAGAGCCCCAACTCGGTAAGCATGTTTTCAGCTGGGGGCGGAGACCTCGTTGGCCTGCAGGAGACTGACCTCGCCTTGCTGCCGGCGCCGCAGTTCTTCATGGACGTGAAGTGCCAGGGCTGCTTCAACATGTGAGTTTACAAATGGGCGGTCCAAGCTCGCAATTATAGAGGCCACCGGGCGGGGTTGGGCCTTGGCTGCGCCGGCCGCCACTATAGTGACCATGCCCTCGTCTTCTTGTTCGCAGCACCACCGTCTTCTCTCACAGCCAGACGGTCGTCATGTGCGGGAGCTGCTCCTCTGTTCTGTGCACCCCCACCGGTGGCCGCGCCCGCCTGACCGAGGGTGAGCATCGTGGCAGCCTCAGGGCCAGACTCCCGGCGCGCAACAGGAGCAGCGGCATTTCAATGTTATCAGGAGCCTATGGAGCTAGCGGCTGGGTCGGCGCTGGCGGAATTGGGGCTTTGATGTCGCATCGCTATTCAGGGATGTTAGGGCGTGCGCGGGCAGCGACGGGCATGAACGTATTGCCGATCAGCACTTCTCGGATGCTGGCATGGTGCGCCCCAGCGAGTTGCGCGCTAGCGAGCTTGGAGCAGCCAGTGGGAGGCGGGTTGGAGGAGGCTGGCAGCATGGTCCCCCCCCCCCCCCCAAGCTCCCACCCTCTCCACCGAACAAGGGGGGTGCAGCAGCGAATAGCTGTAGCTGCCGCTGGCGCCTGGGACGTTTGGGGGCCCTCTGCGCTGCTGCAGCTGGGAATTGAGGCAGAACTGGCAGTGGATGCTGGCGGCATCGCAGCAGCGTTCCCCCCATTCCGCAATCGCTGACCCATCTGCGCCCCTGCCCTTTGCATCGCCCCTCTCCTTATTTTGCAGGCTGCTCTTTCCGCCGGAAGAGCGACTAAGCGGAAGGAGTTTGGCGCCTCGATGGCGCCGGGAGCCGGGCCTTCCGCGCCGGGCTGGCGGCGGGGAGTGTCGGGCAGTAGAACAGCGTTCCCGTGAGCATGGCAGACGGTCAGCTGGAGCCCAGCCCCAGCCAGGACAACAGGAGGAGCGTGCAGGCTTTCTTGTGAGGAGGGGCCTAATGTGACGGACTGGAGCTGTTTTACGGCATTGCTCCGTGTCCCTAGCCGGTATGCGCGCATGTTGGACCATGCCTGGCAAGCCGCCGTGCGGCTTGCTGTTGACCCTTGTTGCGTGTGTAACGGTCGCTGCATACAATATCTGCTCAGTCTTTCGTCTGTGTCAACGTGGGGGCATTAGTACGGCCTGCAGCTGGCAAGACGGACAGCAGCGGTGGCGGCACAGGAGCAGCGCATTACCGGTAACAGCAACAGGAGACGCGAGCGCGGCGCAGTGCGGACTCACGGAGCGCTGGAAGCAGCGTCAGTGGCAACGCATGTTGCTCGGCGTGCGACGGCATGTTATGCAAGCCAGGCGACGCTCTGGCGTGCTGTGCGCGGGACCAGGTGCAGAGGCGTGTGCTGATCCTGCGGCTGCGCGTGGGCCATTGCGGCGGCCTCAAGGGGTGGCAATGCTGCCGGCAGTTGGCAGTTCGCGCCCAGGCGCGGGCGCCCAAGGTCATGTCCTTCGGCGCGTGCAGCCGGTACGCAGGCTTGCTGGCTGGCGTATCAGCATGCTGCGGTCGATGGACCTGGCGCGGACCTTTGGGACTGTGGGGCAGAGACACAGGGGTGATGGGTTCAGGGAGCAACAGCGTATGTTGTCACGACCAGCGATTTCTTTCAGTCCAGCTACTTCAGGTCCTCAGCAGCAGAATCACTCGGGCCCCAGCCGCGTTGTAGAGGTGACCAGCGAATCCTTTCAGTCCAGCTACTTCAGCTCCTCAGCAACAGAATCACTGAGGTCCCAGCAGCGTCTTGGAACCACTTCATCCCGGTCTCAGTCGCGTCTGTGCAAAGCATTTGCAGGGCTTGTAGCCCCCTGTCGTGGCGTCGGAATGGGCGCGCACACAGTGTGCTAGGACTCCCAGAAGCTTAACACCTGGAACGATAACACTTGTCCAAATTTCATATACACAAGACCCTTGCGCAAGACATACCAAGACAACAAACTGAAACTATCAAGTTGTGCTGTCCTCCTTCTCCCTAGCCCCGCAATCCATCTAACACGAGCGCTGCACCGGCGGGTACGCCACAATGTAGTAGGACGTGCCAAAGTGCCACCGCGTGCTCTTGTCCACCACCAGCCCCGCCTGTGACAACGGCGTGACATCGTAAGGGCGCCGGCTTGTCAGTAGGCAGCATGCCATAGGGGCGCCGTGGGAGTCTGAGCGCCTGGGCTTCGGACGCCAGCACTAATCTCATCCCGCACGAGCAACAGCGGTACGTGTCCCGCCCGCACGCACCCCACCTGCTTGACGATGTCCAGGATGTCGCGGTTCCATAGGCAGCCCCACTTGCGCTGGTGGTCCGCGGCGGAGCCGTCCAGCTTGTCGTTCAGCCACTGATAATGCGAGCGGCCGTGCTGCAGGGCGCATGGGGCGGGGAGGCAGGGTTGAGCCGTGCTTTCAGACGCCGTTACGGCACCGCGGGATGGCAACGTTACAATGGCTGGACGCGTGCCTCACGACACACCCCAGTCTACCTGCAGGAGAAGGATGCGGCCGCCAGGTTTACATACCCGCGCCATTTCCTTGAGCACCTGTGGAAGTGACAGGGCAGTCGGTCACCACACGGTTCTTCCCAGCTGCACCGCACGCCACGCCGCACGGAGCTCGCGCTCGCGGCGCCCGCCCGCGCCCAGGGCTGGTCCACTGGCCGCAACACGGTCTCACCTGCACTGGGTCCTCGTGGCTGCACAGCCCGAAGGTGTCCACTACCGTATCGAACTGCCCCGGAGCGAACCTATGCAGCTTGGCACCGCCATCCAGCTGCCCCGTAGTACATCGGCGCACGTACTGCCACTCCTTGCCCTCCGGGTGCGCGTGCGAGCCGCAGCCGCAGCCGCCCGCCGTCTCGGCTTTGATTGCCGCGGCGGAAGGTGCCGCCTTGGTCGCAGCGGACGGCCCCTGCTGCCCCGTTCTCCCTGCCACCCGCGAGCCCTCAGTGCCTGTGCCGGAAGCTTTGCTTGCTGCATGCGCGCTTTCTGTGCTTGCCGCGCTGCTGCCAGCGCTGCTGCTTGCGGGGACGTCACTGCTCTCGCTGCTGCCACTGCTGCTGCCGCTGGCACCACTGCCACGGCCTCCACTGCTACTGGGCTGGGACGGCTCGGGCAGCAGCACGCGGAAAAGGTTGAGCAGGCCGCGGGAATGCAGGCCGGGCAGCTCGCGCATGTCGTCCGGGTTGACCGGAGGCTCGCCGCCGACCGCCGCGGCCACGCTACTGCCCGTGCTGCTGCTGGCGTTACTACTACTGCTGGTGATGGCGGCTACCGGTGCCGGCTCGTCATCCCGCGGCGGCATGTGTCGCCAATAAGCCCACCATGGAGCCCTGTTATAGTCAGGGTTACAAGTTCAGATACAGCGGTGACGCCAATACATCACGCGAATAGCTGTGATGCTCTGCAAAGAAGCATAAAGCCGGTGTAAGCGCCGAAACTCACACATACGGCTCCGCATTGGCGGTCTGGGCGTGCGGCCCATCACCAGCCGCTCCTGGTGCCGGCGGTGGGGGCACTGCAGGCAGCCCCGGGATGACGGTCTTCCCTGAGGCCGGCTGCTCCGGCTTGGGCTTGGGCTTGGGCTTCGGCGGCTCTGGCGCCTTGGCGTTGGGGTCTACAAGGCACTGCAGAGGTAGGGCGCTGCGTGAGTGCCAGGGGCCCAACAGCGCTAGCACGAGCAAAGCTGGCAGTTCAGCATCTCTTAGAAGTCTTCTGTCAGTACAGCACGGCCGTTCCTGCCGCGTCGTTTGGTGCTTAGCGAGGGAAGGGCAACTACACGCAGCCCCACACTCACGTGTGCGTCAGCCAGCACGAAGTTAACCTTGACGTTGGGGTGCTTCATGCCCAGCTGCAGCTCGTCGAAGAACTATGGTGGCGACAGCAGGGGATATACAGGCAGCATTGCAGGCAGCAACGTGGCCGTGACGCATGCATTTTTGCGCGAGTGTAGCATGCCAGCGATGTGCGGTACTACGGTATGCCGCCCAGGCGTATCAAGGCTGGCTGCACCTACGCCTGCTGTCCCTGCGAAGACAGCCACCGGCACTCTCGGGCACGCGTGCCACGCTGACTGCCTGCCTCAGCGCACCACCGCTGCCCTGGAACCCACCTTGTCCTCCGCCCGGTATAGCATATGCTGCGACAGGTCCGTGCAGGTGAGCGAGCGGATGCCACTTGACTCGGACAGGTCGTAGTACTGCGAGCAGTCCAGAGGCGCAGGCGGTGAGGCGGTGCAGGGCGGTCAAATGCGCTGAGGTGCGGCACGGCACACCGTCGGGTAGCAGGGGAGGACTTGCGCGGGCCTCGCAAGCAGCGCATGGTGAGACAGGGAGCAGTGCACGCAGTGGCCCCAGGACCTGCCCAGACCGCGGGTAGCCCAAACGACACAGCTTGCCTTGAAGTTGCGGCCGGTGCCCACCGATATCTCCAGCACGTCGCCCGTGGCCTGCTTGAGCAGCCACTTGCGCATGGTGCCATACCTGGCAGTTGATACGTGTGTGCTGGCTTTGAGTTTCGAACGTGGGGACAAAGGGGGCAACCACACCACCAAGCCGGCACGCCGCTTCTCAGCTGCCCTCCCCCATTCCTTCCACAAGCCCCTTTCTCGCCGACCTTGCTTTGTATACTACTCACCACAGAGCTGCCTCTTCTTGCCCAATGGCTTCATCGTACTTGTCCGCGATGGCGTCGAACACACGAAACCCGGCAGCGGGGTCGATAGGCGCGTCCGGGTCAGGCGTGGGCAGCACAGCGTGCGCGTTCGAGTAGCGATACGAGAAGTAAGCAGTGCCGCCAAACAGAAGCGCCCCGCCTGTGTTTAGGGAACCAGGTGTTTCATACGGCCGTTGCGGTTGAAGCCATATGTATATGTACAGGGTCTGCGGCGCACCAGACATCCACCGCAGTGCGGGGCACGTCAAGGGTGTGGCGTGTGGTTGAGCGCCCGGGGGGGCTGCGCCGCGCGGTTACAGGCGCTTATGAGCTGCTGCGCTTGCCTCCAAACGGGTGTCCATCATCATACAATCAACACCCACCTACGAGTGCCGAGCGGCCACTGATTGATGCCGACCCAGGCTTCGCGGTTTGCACAGCACGCACTAATCCCGAAACTGTCGGTATTCTAGATCTCATGGTCGAATATAGCGCGGTAAGTTGGCTGCGACGCGTAATGTTGCGTCGTAATGAACTTCATTCAGCTCGCTCAAACACTGTTATACATCGGATCCGGCATCAATAACATTATTTTATAACACAACAACGATAAAGGCCACTCTACAGACGCTGTCCGCGACTGCACAAGAAAGCGTTTAACCCGACAGCCCAAAATGCCACGACACGAGGATTGCAGGCATCAGCCATAGCTCAAGTGCATGCATGTACCCCGGAAGTACTTGTTAAGGCTTGTGCAGGAGCGTGGTGTTGGCAAAGCTAGAGGGGTTGACAGCTAAAGGCGCCTCGGAGCGGTGTGCGGCGGCACCGAAAACAACATGAATGGGGGATTGGGCTAGCATTTCTAGCACGATTCCCACCTGTGACTGCATGGAGTGGTCCTCAGAGCTGTGGGCCACGGTGCAAGCTGCGCTAGCATCCCCTGGCGCCGCAGCAGCAAACGTGACGGATGTGGCGGCCGGCACGAGCCTGCCTTTGGTGCGGCTGGCTGAGCAGGCTCGGAACCTCAGCTTGAGGTTGCGGTCATGGCTACATGCGGCTGGCAGTCCGGCTCCGTCAAAACCGGGTAGTGCTGGATGTCACGGTCCGTGGGGCGGGACAGAGGCACCGGCTGCATTGGTGGCATTACCAGCCGCGGTGACGGACGCAATGGCTATGCGCGAGAGTGCACCTCCAGCGTCAGCAGTAGCAGGTGCAGCAGCAGCAACAGCAGCAGCAGCAGCAGTGGGCCCACCGCTAGTGGCTGTGTACTGTGGAGCGTCCGTGGACTACATGAGAATGACGCTGGCGGTGTTGGCGGCGGGGTGAGTGGCGCCTCGCGGCACCTAGACACGACCTTTGCTGGTCTCCCGCGGCTGACGGCGACGTGCACTGGAGCATTGATTCAACCCACGTGCCCGCTTCGTTAAACAGCCTTGCTTTCGTATGGCTGCAGGTGCGCCTTTCTGCCGCTTGACCCTGCATGGCCCGCAGCCCGACTGGCCGCGGTGCTGCAGTTGGCGGCGCCTGCGCTCCTGCTGCTGCCGCCGCCGCCGCCGCCGCCAGCGGCCACACATCCCGGCCGCGCGGGCGGCACCACGTCCGCCACTGCGCCCGATGGCAGTTCTAAGTGGCAGCAGGTCCGCCGCAGCGCGTGCTGCCCTGTCGTGGAGGTGGGGCCTGAGCACTGGCTGCACCCACCCACGACACCTGCGGTGGGCGACAATGGTGCTGTCAGTGAACTGGGGTTGGCGTACCCAGTCGTGGCAGCCACAGTGGACAGCTCACACGTATCCCGCCTTGTGCCGACACCGATGCCGTACTTCGCGGTGCTGTACACGTCCGGCAGCACCGGTGTGCCGCTGGGAGTGCGCATGGGGGAGGCGGCCTGGCTGGCACGGCTGCGATGGATGCAGCGGCGCTACCCGCTACGCCCCCTTCAGCCGCAGCACCACCTCGGGCAGCAGCAGCAGCAGCAACTGAAGCAACAGCAGCAGCAGGAGGAGGAGGAGCAGACGGTGGGGGCTGCAATGGGTGAAGCGATGCGCGTCGATGGCGGCGGGGGCTCGGTGGTGTGCTTCTCCACGGCAGTCAGCTTTGTGGACCATCTGTGGCAGCTGCTGGCGCCGCTGGCTGCGGCGGCGGCGGCGGGCGCGGCGGCGGGTCCGTGCAGTGTAGTCATCCCGCCGCCGGAGTGTGTGCTGCAGCCGGGCGTGTTCGTGGAGCTGCTGGTGGCACACGGCGTCACACACCTGGTGAGGGTGGTCAGGATTGCCGACCTTCCTGTCAATGTGTTGCTGTGGGAGTGCAGTGCTTCCAACTGGCATGGCCCACAATGGGAGTCCAGATGGGCGCAGCCTCCAGCAAACCCCACAAGCCCGTTGCAGACAATGCGCCCCCCAGGTTCTTGGTTAAGCACCATCCATGGATGGCTACCCCTCCCCCCAAATTGGGTTGCAATGGTCGCTTTGGTTCCTGGAATGAACTAACTCCCCCCGCCCCCGCCTTGGCGCTGCGCCACCAGGTGTCGGTGCCGTCCATCCTGCGGCTGCTGCTGCCCGCCCTGTCCGCCGCGCGCAGCCGCCTCCGGCTGCAGCTGCTCGTGTCCAGCGGGGAGCCCCTGGCAGTGGCCGCGGCGGCCGAGTTGCGACGGGCGCTGCCGCCCGGGGCAGCGCTCCTCAACCTGTACGGTGAGCTCCCTTCCCATTGATGAGGGGCGCGCGCGCTGAGCAGAGATGCCCAGGAGGTGCAGGTGCAATGCCTTGGATTACCGTGCCTGACCGACACTGACATGCCCATGCAGGCAGCACCGAGGTAACTGCCGACTGCACTTGGTTCGAGGTGCCGCACGACGACGTTGATGTGCGTGGTGCTGCACAGCGCCGCCGCCTGGCTCCCAATGCCGGTGCAGCCACCAACACCGGCACGTGGGTACCTGCGGGCTGGCCGCTTGGGGACACGCAGATACTCATCGCGCCGCCGTTGCAGTCGGCGGAGCCAGGGCAGCAAGTAAACGATGGCGGCAGCAGTGGTGGCACAGGACCTCAGCGGGTGGCCGTCGAGCCGCTGCCTGCGGGGGAGGTGGGCGAGGTGTGGGTGTCGGGCTCGTGCCTCTCACCGGGCTACCACCTCTCCCCAGCGGAGGAAGCTGCAACGGCGGCGGCGGCGGCAGCCGCACGCTTCGTGTGCGTGCAGTTGCCGGCGGCGCAGGTTGGCCGGGTGGTGACGGCAGCTGGGGTGGTCCCGAGAGCAGCCGCCACGTACTTCCGTACGGGGGATGTAGGCTACATCACACCGCCAACGTCATCGCAACTGCACGTGCCAGCATCAGAGCATGACACAGCAGGTGGGTTGGGTCGCACGTTGCGCGAACGTCCAGTTTACCCATAATCTTAATGATGCAGAGGATCTGGGCAACATTGGCGTTCCGCATGTCATAACCTGTCCATAGGCGTCGGCGGCATCAGCACCAGTGACCCAAGCGCTGCGTGCATTGCCAATGCTACTGGCGGTTCCGGTGACGGCGGCGGCAGCGGTGGCGGCTGCCTAGTGCTGCTGGGCCGCCTGGACGCGCAACTCAAGCTGGCGGGCGGCGTGCGGCTCAACTTGTCGGAGCTGGAGGCGGCGCTGGCCAGCCACCCGGACGTGGCAGAGGCGGCGGCGGTGTTACTGCCGCGGCCGCCGCCGCACTCACTGACGTCAGGGATGGCAGGCGCCAGCGAGGGCGCGAACAGCGGCGCTGCTGCTCCTCCTGCTGCTGCAGGGGGTGATGGGGTGCCCGCAGCACCGCCGGTGGTGGCAGGGTACGTCGTGCTGGTAACCTCACAAGGACCGGGCGCGGCGGATGCTGCGGCTGCAAGGGCCGGGGGGCCTTCTGGCAGTGTGGGGCCGGCCCTGCCGCTGGCGCATGTGCGGCCCCAACTGGAGCCACAGCTGCGGCAGTGGGTGGAAGAGCGGTTGCCGGCGCGGGGCGGTCTGCAGCTGCAGCTGCTGGTGTTGGGGCGCCTGCCCAGGAACCCGGCCGGCAAACTGCTGCGCGGACAGCTGCCGCCTGCATCGCCGGCCCCAACCTCGCCCTTGCCTCTCGCAGCCGCGTCTGTACAGCCGCCTCCGACTTCAGGTTGGAACGTTGAGTTGAGTAACCAGCAACACCAAGCGCAACAGCAGCAGGACCTGGAGCTCGAGCAGCGGCGGGCAGGTCCGAGAAAGAGCCAGCGAGGGCTGCCGCCGGCGCCGCCCCCCAGCGAGGTGGAGGTGATGCGGGCGCTGGTGGCGGCCACCGGGCTGACGGCGCTGGAGGCCACCAGCGACATCTTCAGGGCGGGCGCCACCTCGCTGGCGGCGGCGGAGGCGGCAGGGCTGCTGGGGATAGACGTCAGGCTGCTGTGAGTGGGGAGGATGGGAGGAGGGGTCGAGCGCTGGCCTAGGCAGGTTTGGCTACTTGGGGCGAATGGGCCAGCGTGTCCAGTTCTGCAGTGTGCCACCAGCCAGTTGCAAGGCGCTTGTGTCTCTCTTGAGGCTGTCCTGCCGGCCCCTTGCCTCAATACGAACTGCAGGCTGGCCTACCCCACCGCGCGGAGACTGGCGGCGGCGCTGCGGGCTGGCATTGAGCTGCCTGCAGCACCCGAGGGCGAGGGCGGGGGCAGTTTAATGGACTCCAAACTTGGGGAGACCGACGCCGGCGGAGCCTCGGAGCCTCCAGCTACTAAGCGTGCGCGCTTGGGTGAGGCTGCTGCTGCTGCTGCTGCTGCCGGGCCTGGCCCCAAAACAGAGATGACGCTGCAGGCGCCGCTAGTGTCAAGTGCGCCAGCAAGCGCGGTAAGCATTCTAACAAGTGGAGCTGATGCGACGGCGGCAGCGGCGGATGCAGCGCGGTCCGGGGGCGCGGCCACTGTGGCTTGTGCTGATGAGCCTGGCGCAGCCACGACGTCTGTGGTCACGGTGGGGCCTGCAGCGGCCCTGCGGCTGCGGGAAGCGGTGCGCAACTGTCAGCGGTTGATTTGGAGGTCCGGCGCCGGGCGCGGCGGCGAGCTGGTTCCCACTACTGGCGCCGCCGCCGCAGCCACCACTGGCAACGTCAAAGGTCACGCTACGAGCGCCAGTGAAGGTGCCCGGGTTGCCCAGACTGGAGTGGCTGTCCACACGCCGCCGGCGAGCGGCCATGCAGATGTGCAGGCGGAAGCGATCAGGCTTCTGAGGCCCCACGGATGCTGGCGCTACCAGCTAGGCCGCTGTGTGGACGCGCCCGTCATTCATCTGTCGCTGGTAGCGCCTTGCCGCGCAGTGCAGGCGGCGGAGGTAGAGGAGGCGCAGCCGCAAGGACAGCTGCGGCGGGAGGGGCGCACCGCCGTCGTGGAGATGGAGCTGGAGCTGGTGCTGGCCTGCTCGCACGACGGCGACGTGGCGTGTCTGGACGCGGGCAGTGGCCTGCCGTATTGGCACGTGCGGCTGCCGGCACGTGCGGAAGCGGGCATGGCGGTCGCGTGGGGTCCTGGCGCGGGGACGGCGGCGGCGCCCGATGGTGGGCCGCCGCCGGCATGCGCTTACACACGGATGGATGAGGAGGCGCTGCGAGCGGAGCTAGCTGGTGCCATCCAGGAGCTGTACGTGGTGGTAGCGTGTGGGGACGGCCGCCTGTACAGCCTCCGACTGCAGGACGGCATGGCGCCGGGCGCAGCGCCTGCGCTTGCAGCTACAGCTGCGGACGCAGGCGCACGGCCCACCGTGCAGCGCAGCACTGTCGCCGCCGGCCAGGCCACGGACGGGAAGTGGGCTGTGGACTGCGGCGGCGAGTTCAAGTGCGCGCCTGTCACTGACCCCTGGCTGGGCTGTGTGTGGGCCACTGGTCACGGCCGGGCGCTGGTGGTGATGCGGCCGCCCGCGCAGCTGCTGGCCAGGTGAGGTTGATTGAAGCCCCAGGGCGTTGAGTGGCGAGCAAGCCCTCATTAAGGGGCGGTATCTGGGTTTGAAACACGAGTGACTGTGCCACCTCAGCCTGCGGCTGACTAGAATCCTGCACGGTGCAAACGTCATCTGTTCGTCACTTGATTGCAGGTATGAGGTTGGCGCACCGATGTCAACGCCCGTGGCCTTCGCAGAGCTGCCTGCTGGCGCCGCGGCCACCGCCTCACCTGCCATCACGGCGGCCTCAGGCGCAAGTGGACGCGCCGCAACCGGGCAGACGCGCCAGGGCTTGGCGCTGCTGACAGCGCTTAACGGCGGCGTCACGGCCCTCCGTGTCCGCCTCAGTGATGACCTGGCTCTCAGCAGCACAGCTGCCGGGGCCAGATGCCGGTTTGCGGAGCAGGTCTGGTTGGAGCCGCTGTGGACGGTGCATGGCCACGCGCCCGTCTTCAGCGCCCCACTGCTTGTAGCGATGCGCATGCCCATGGCGACTCCCGCTGCGCCCGCACTGGTGCGGGAGGGCAACGCAGCCGTCACGCAGGAGCTTATTATTGGCGATGCAGGCAGCGGTCGGCCGGGGACGCTTGCGGTCATCGGGCACGTAGACGGCTGCGTGCGGGCGCTGTGGGCAGACGCGCCCTTAGCCGGTTCCTGTGGTACGGCTGCTAAGCCGGGAGCCGAGCGTCAGTCGGAGCGAGCCTGCGCCGGAGGCTCTGCGGCGCCGACCCCTGCCCCCTCCACCAGCTGGAGCCTGCAGCTTCGCGGCAACCTGTTCGCCGACCTCGTGCTGCTGCCGCACCCGGACGCGGAGGCAGGGGATGCAGCGGCGGAGTCAAGAGGGCTGTGGCCTAGGGGCAGTGGCATGCCGCACGGCAAGGTCGCGCTCGCGGCGACGCACGCAGGGCTGCTTTATGGAATTGATGTCGCGTTTGGGCAGGCGCTGTGGCACATTGACCTCCAATGCGGACCCATCTCAGCCGCTCCCGCAGCTGTGTGTTTCGCTGTGTCAGGGGCGGCTGTGTTGCCCGCCGGCGTGATGGCGCGGCGCACGCTGTCGGCCGGCCTGGCCCGTTCAGTGGCGGTAGTCGGCGAGACTACTGATGTTGATGCTGTGGTGGCGGTGCTAGCAAGCAGCGGTTCTCTTGCATTTGCGGCTCTCGGCGTGCAGGGCCGGGAGTTGCTCGCATGTGTGCAAGGATTCCGGATGCCGGCTGAGACCTTCTCCTCGCCGGCAGTGACGTGGCCGGCGTTGCGAGCCGCAACGCTTGGTGCTGGGCAGCCCCCTGCACCGCCTGTACTGGCGGAGCTGCTTTTTGGATGCCGGGATGACTGCGTGTACAGCGTAAAGTTGCAATCGTGAGCGTAGGTTCTGCGTTGCTGCTGCTGAATTGGGGGACCAAGTGGAAACCAAGCGCATGCGTATGAGGCCACGGAACGCCTGCCCGCAGGTGCGCTGAGACTCCGGCTCTCCCGCTGCGTGGCGTCGCATTGTCTGTGTGGTCGTGCTGTCGCCTGGCCGGGCGCCCGGAGAGTGAGGAATGCGCGCCAGCAAAACGCTCCAGCAACCTCCAACCAGCTACCGACGTCGGTACAGTAACAGCAGCGCGTTTCTTTTGTCTCTGATCCCAATGCTTTGCCTGCTCGTATTTTTGGATATATGGGGGGCTTCGGACACTGCCGGGAACTTGCCTTCTTGCCCCTTGCCAACTCCATGAGCGCATGCGTATGAGGCGTGCCTCAGCTGCCCAGCTCTTGAGCCTGTCTCGGCCAAGTCCTGCTGGCTCTAGGCTGGTCTCCAGCTCTCCATAAGCCTGAGCGGTATGCTTGCAAGCTCGGTATGCAGCGGTGCTGCTAGTGCATGGCAATCCGGAGACTGATTCGACACCAATGACGTACGGGGCGCAGGGGTTTTGTGCCGTGTACTCGAAGACTAGAACCAGCAAAGCCTCTCAATGTATTTCCTGCTCATACATTCACTCTTATATGAAAGCTTTCGATGGGGTCGCGAAAATGAGAGACAAGCAGGAGGGCGAGGTAAGCTCAGGCGGTGGGCGTAGACAAGAAACGCAGTAAACACACCGCTCGCCATTGGGTTAAAGTTTTCTACCAATAAACGACTATGTTAATTTGCAGGTGGCGATACTTTCACGAGAAGAGTCTGCGGGCGAGAGCGCGGTCGCGACAACGCAGCGACGCGGCCCCAGCACCGCTGGCTTGATATTTATTGTTATTGTTGTACTTCTATGTGGCCTGGGTGGCGGGTTTGGGATAGGATGGGCTGCACGCTCCGCAATTGACGACAACAGTTCTGTAAGTGTTCCTTGGTTGACACCATCGCTTGTATTCTCGTGAGTAGACATCATTATAGATTTACTTCTTCAAGATGGGGCTGTATTGCGGGGGGTTCCCCGGGCGCTTTTGGGCTGAAGGGGAAGCGGTACATAACCCGGCACGAACCCGGCAGCGAACCCGGCACGCACGCAGCTGACGCTTGGCCGCGTTTCCTCGTCTGCTTGCGCAGGCAGCGCCCGCGACAGTTGTGGCGCTTGGCAATGTTGACCGCCTGCAGCCGCTGCGTTCGCTGTCCATATTAGGCGAGGCGTCAAACGGTGCGTTGCGCGGTGCTGGGGTGTTCTTGACTTGGACCCACTGCACCACATCATCATTCCGCGCATTCGCAGACGCCGTGCTGGCCTCTGAGGAGCAATGGCGCGTCATGACGCCAGCGCTGCGCGTGTTCACAGCGCTGGTCAGCGCCATGGCCAACGAGAGTGCGGTGGTGGAGGCGGCCACGCTGCGTGCCTACCTGGCCTCCCTGCCCGAGGGGCCCAGCAGCTCAGCCTTGCTCAGCGGTGTGTACGGCGCGGCGCAGCGGCTACTGGTGAACCCGGTCGTGCAGCTGCGGCTGTATGACGTGGCACGTAGCCTGACGCAGGTGTTTCGGTGGGCGCGCGCGGCACAGGATAGGTACTACAGCAGCAGTAGCAGCAGTGGAAGCAGCAGTAGCAGCAGTGCAAGGCGCGCGGACCGGCGGCTACGGGTGCTGCTGGAGAGTGAGCAGGACCAGGCTGCGACGTATGCCGGGAGACGTTTAGGTCTGGTTGATGAACCGGAGGTAGGAAACGCGGGAGAATTGGAGCAGCAGCAGTACCACCACCAGCAACGGCGGCGGCTTCAGCAAGGCACCTTTGCCGGAGGGCGCGGTGGCGTGAACGCGCCCCTGTATAACATGGTGAGTGGCTGGCTCTCCAGCCTACATAGGGCCCATACAGGGGCTGGCTGCCTAAACATGGCCAAGCACAGGAGTGGCATGTGAGTGGCGGGGCCGACTTAGGGGGCACCGCTGTCGCGCTCGTCATTGTGCTCTGCCTCACGCACCTATTACACCACACAGATCGAGGACGCACTCCAAAGCCCGGCGCTGGCGGACGCCCGCGCGGTGCTGCTGGACCTGTACCAGCGGGAGCCACTGCAGGTAGTAGTGCGGCCGTCGCACGGAGGCCCTTGCAGCCCCTGCTTTGCATACGCCGCTGTGCTCGCCATGCAATGGCGACCACGGCGACGTATGGCAAGGCCGCTTTGCTGCCAGCTGCAGCCCCACATCCTGATTGCGCAGCCACTTTCACGTGTACCTCCTCCCCATCCGCTCATGTCAACCTGCCTGCATCACCACCACCACCACCACCACCACCACCACCACCACCACCACCACCACCACCACCACCACCACCACCACCACCACCACCACCACCTGCCGCAGGACCTGCTCGTGTCTGTGTGGCTGGCGCTGCGCGGCCTGGCGGCGTCCATGCCTGCGCTCAAGGCGCTGGCGGCCGCGCAGCACCCCGAACCGCTGCGGGTGGCGCTGGCGGTGACGCAGGAGGTGCTGGTGGCGGAGGGGGTGGCAGGTGGAGGCGCGTGGGGCAACGGGGTGAGTGAGCGGGGTCGCGGAGTGGTGGTGGCGGCGGTGGCATCAGCTGGTATCCCATTGTACAGCGAAGAGCGCTGCTGTGTGGTGTTGTGCAACTCGGCATGCATACGTACCAATGGTATTCGCAGACGTCCGTGACGCTGCTTCCCACGCTGCCGCCGGTGGTGGTGCTTGAGGAAGATGGCGGCACCGCCAGCCGCCGCCATCACCGCAGCCTGCTGGCCGCGGGTGTTGCCGCGGTGCTGCCTACACTGCCGGCCGGCTTCAGCCCGCGGCCGCCTGCAGACGCGCCCAACCTGCTGATACCGCTGGTGTTCCACATCCTGCTGTACAAGTAAGTGTGAGTGCGTAGATAGCAGAAACAAACTTTACACACCGGGCTACCAGCACGGGCTACCAGGAAACATCGTCAAGAACCGTAGTCTTGAGGTGAACCTGTTACGGTATGTGTCCACCTGTTTTGTGCGCAGGTCGGGTGACGGCACGCTGGGCCCGCCAGGCTACCAGCAGGCGGCGGCCGCCGTGACGCGCCTGGTGGGCGTTGCCAACACACTGGCGGCACCGACAGGAATACAGATGTATGTGCGGGAGGTGCGTGCCGACGGCGCCAAGTTCCCCTACCTGCTGACCTACGGGGCAAACCGCACCACCTGGCTCAACTGCGCCGGCGACTCGGCGTTTGCGTACGAGGTGTGCGGCGACATCATCCGGCCCGCTGCCGCCGACTTCCCGCGCTCCATCAATGTATTCGTGGTCAGCGAGGGGCCGCCCGCCAAGTACTTCGGGTGCGTGCCTGACAGTGTGGGGCGGGTGCCACGTCTGGCTGGTATATATTGAAGTAGTTCCACATGCGATGTTACCGGGGGGCATATCGTATGTGCGCATTTGGCACGCAGCTCGCACCCTGGTGTCGTTCGCCACAAAAACCCCATCACCAGCAAGCCGGCCTGGTTCACTTCCCCTTACATCACCTCCCAGGTACGCCTTCAGTGGCGGCTCCTCCGAGGACCCCCTGTACGGCCACATAGGCCTCATCTATCCGGCTGTCAGCACCGCACAGCTCAACGGCCAGCTGTCCTACGAGACCGGCGCCGTGACGCTGTGGCACGAGGTGCGGGGCACAGCGCGGCGGGGCGCCACCACGCCCGGAGCAGGACGCTGCCAATGTCCTGCATGTATGACTGGGGCTAGCTGTTGCCCGTGCCATGATGCCGCTGCGGCTGCGCCCGCCACCTGTTGTGACATGGCTTTTGCTCGGCCTTCCTCAAGACCTGCCCCTACTCCACCACCTCTCAGGTGATGCACCACCTCGGCCTGAAGCACACCTTTTCCACGGACGGCAGCTGCAGCGAGGACGCGGCAGACGAGCTGGCGGAGACGCCTGTGAGCAGCGGACCCGTGTGGGGCCAGCCCTGGGCCATGAGCGCGTACCTCGCATGCATGCAGGTGGGGCTGGGGGGCTGGGGGTTGTAAACACCAGCCCATCCTAAACCAAAAGCAAACCAGTGGGTGAGGGCACAGGCAGTGGCGACAAATGTAAGGCATAGATACTTATGGATGGTGCCGTACGTCGTGGAGGATGGGCGAGGGGGGGTAGTTTATTCCAGGGTGAAGCGCACAACGGGAGGAAGGTAAGACTCTGATGTACCCACGTATCGCGACAACCTGTTCTGTCATCACGACGGAAGCAAGAGCGCTTACCTGTGCCTCCCCGAAACGCCTCTGGTATGCCAAATGGCGCGCTCCAGGCCGTGCAACACGACCTGGCAAACGACTGGGGCCGCATCTACGCCGCCTGGCGCACCACGCTGGGCATCCCCGCCGGCGACCAGCGCTCCTTCGCCAAGTCCTGCCCCGGCCGGCCCGGCCAGGACGAGCTGGGCAACTTCGTCACCTACTCCTACGACGTCTGCTACGCCGCCTACGGTGAGCGCGTTTGCCAGACTAAGAAACGTTAGGCTGCTGTATGGCTGTTCGCTACAGGGTGGACAAAAGCACGTGCAGAGGAGGCTCCCGGCAGTTGCCTGGGCGTCCTGGATTGTGGCGGCAGGACGGAGTAGTCAGAGGTTGCGTCTGTGCAACTGTGGCAGGGCCAGATACTAACAGGGAACTTGCCTTCCGGGTGGTGACCTTGCACAGGCCACGTCACGCAGCAGCAGGTAAGGCCCTCTGTGCGCGGCCTCCCCTGAGTCCACGCCCTTTGAAACATTTACAACTGTCAAGCGTGTGGCACGTGTCCTTGTAGCAAACCATCCAGCCACACATGTGACGCGCTGTGGTGCCCCTGGGGGACTACACACGCCAATGGCCTTGTTGCCCTGCTGCGTCACAGGTCCGCAGCATGCACGCCTTCACGGCCGCTGCCAATCCCTCCATGTACGCGTGGGCGCAGCACTATGCTGCAAACCCACCGCCGGAGGCGCAGCAGGTGAGGCAGCAGCCGGTTTCCGGTGCGCGAATAGTTAAGCAGATCTGACCGCCCAACCTGCGTCGTCGCCTGTCCTACCCTGCAGACTGCTGCCGCCGTGGTCACGGCCTCGCCGCCTCCGCCGCCGCCTCCGTCGCCGTCGCCCCCCGCGGCAGCCGGCGCCGACAGCTCCCAGCAGTACCTCCGGCCCTGCCCGCCACAGCTCACACGTACGGGTTGTCGCTGCAAGGACACCTGGTGCGTGCAGACCCGGACCTGTGGGCGCCCCCGAGCGCCCTTTCCATACCACGCCGTGTGCATGTTTAGTCATATGCAGGATGCTACTGCTTACATTGCTATCCTTGTTTGTGAGGTATTGCTGGACGCTTATTCGTGCGTCCCTGCACTGCGGCTGACGCCTTGCAGGACGGTCTTAAGCGCGAGCTACACGGGTTGCACAATCGTGCCGGGTGTGGAGAATGGCGGACCATGGTGTGCGGTGGTGCTGGAGGACGGCTGCACCAGCGCCCGCAACGGCTGGTGGGACTTGTGCACGCCGGTACAGACACTGGGCTGCCGTGTAGTCACGCTGCCGCCCTCACCGCCATCACCCCCGCCCCCCTCGCCATCGCCGCCCCCGCCGCCGGCTGCCACCTTCAATACTACGGTCATGTGCGGGCCAGGTACGTAAGAGCTGCTAGCGCAGAGAGGAAAGGATTCCGGCGACCGTAGCATTGAACACGTATAACGGGTCTCGGATGCCCACCTCTGCAACCACGGCCTCCGCGCACGTCTCGATTTAATTCGCCACACCTGCCTCCCCCCGGCGGCCTGCTCCACTCGATCCAGGCGCCCCCACGCGCCAGGGGTTTAGCTGCGCCCCCGGCCGCTGGACCACATCCGCGACCGGTGCCAACCGCTACAGCGGCTGTGCCAATCCTGATAATAACCCGCAAGGCGTCTGGTGTGCGCTGCCACGCGGTGTCACAACTTCTTCCGGCGCCTACTGGGACCTGTGCCTGCCCGCCTGCAACACCGCCTCAGCGGTGGGGAGCAGCGGCAGCGACTCCACGGCAGCCACTCCCTCGCCCTCGCCGTCCCCGTCCCCGACATCGGGCAGCACGGTCTCGACAGGTGCGACACGGGGATAAGAAGTACATCCTATCATGCCACATGAGAGGATCAGCAGATGCGTCAGGTATTGCTTTGCGGCTCGGGACCGACCAACAGCCCACGCCCTGCTCCGCCCTGCCTGTGCGGCCCCCGCCGCCGCTGCAGGGTGCACCACCACCGCCCAGTCGCTACCCGGCTGCAAGTGCGCCGCCAGCTGGAAGGCCACCGTGGGCGGCAGCGCCGGTACCTACACTGGCTGCACGCTGTTCCCGGCAGTGGATCCGCGACCCGTTTGCGCGGTGGAGGGCTGTGACGCCAAGCGCAACAACGGCAAGGTGGTAACGTGCAGCTGCCTCTGAGTAGTGAGCGCGGCAAAGGTGGCGCGGGTTCGCACAGCCCAAGACAGTGCTGTCTGTGAGTTGGGACCCCAGCAGTTGCAGACGGGTGCCTAGGCATTAAACAGGATGCGGCAACATGGTGCAAGCTCAGCGGAGTGCCTTTGATGGCGCGCATAAGAGAGGAATGGAGATTGGAGAGGCTCGGAGTGAGTGTGAGAGTGTGTGCACTCAGGACAGGACTGCGTACTGCTCGATTCTTCATGTCGGACTGCCGTATTGTTCTATTGATTGCGCCAGACCACCGGTTCGGCGGCCACGCCTGCGCGCTGACCTGAACCTGACGTTACTGTTGCTCGGTGATGATGGGATCCATTGAGTACGAGCGGCAGGATTCAACACGACGAATTAGGGTTTTTGTATTTGTATTTGCTATTGCCTATTGCAATGTAAATAGGCGGCAGGGGAAATTCAGCCGGAGCGAGGGTGACTGACCGTACCCGTGGAGGGCACTGGGGGCACTGACCGCACTTTTGGAGGGCACTGTTATTTAGGTTGGTGACATGCTCCTACATGCGTCACTTATGCATTCGCACCTGCCCAGCGCGGCCCAGCCTAGCACCCTTAACATAAGTCACTGAAGCTCCGCCGAACCCCAGCCACCCCCTGCATACACGTTCAGAGCCGCCCATCATGCGCCCACGGTACCACCCACGGCCTCAGTGCAAGCGGCACGACAAGTGTTCCCCTGTGTCAGGGAAAAGTCGCTCAGCCCTCCACTGTCTGAGGCCGAACTATCTCATCGCCCGGACATAGCCGGGGTCGGTTTGAACAGGCACCGACTAGCAGGGCTCGTATCTTGTTCGGCGCCATCGGCGGGGTATTTCCCACGGGTATGTCCAGACATCAGACATTACAGGCCTTCCGGGGCTAAATTATGCCGACCATTTGGGGTCTTTCCCATAGGATTTTGGACATTGGCACGCCACGGCCCCCCTTTCCAATGTCCAGTGGGCCCACCGGCCAATCTATATCCCGAAAATCGCCAAAACGCCTTTCAATACCCCGTGGATATCAAGATAGGAGCCCTGGCACCGAGCCGAACCTAGGTGCCCAACAGTCGCGGCACCATAGCAGGAGCCAGCTAACACGCAGTGCAGGAGTCAACAGCAGCCGCACTACTTGTCGCACCACTGCTGCCTACAACACCACAGGCCTTGCTCGCCGCACTGCGGACCGCTACCTAGGCATCAGTCAGCTCGTCAGCCCACGCGCTTGCACCGCTGTTTGGGCGGCGCCGCGCTCTCCTCCACGGGGCCTTGTCTGCCCCCACCACTACCAACATGTGCACCGTCACCGCCGGTGCTGCTGGGCCCGGTGTCGCCGCTGCTGCTGGGCCCCGTGTCGGCGCTGCTGCTGGGCCCCGTGCCGCCGCTGCTGCCGGGCCCCGTATCGCTGCTGGGCCCGGCGTCGCCGCTGCTGCTCGGCCCCGTGTCGCCACTGCTGCTGGGCCCTGTGCCGCCGCCAGGCAGCAGCGATGCAGGACGCTTGTGTCCCAGAAGCATCTCCACCAGCGCGTGCCAAATGTTGGTTGCGGAGTTGACGTCACGTCCCTGCATCGTTGGGAGGGAAGAGTTGTGGGAAGGCCACATACCATTCTATCCGTCTACTCGGCCCCGACCCACGGCCCCGACCCCGTCCACCCCTTCAGACCCGTGTCACCCGTCGCCGAGCGGCACGAAAACACACACGTTTGAAGTCTTCTTTTGTCGTCCCTCGCGCACCCCACTATCCCGAATACAAGGCAGATGAGGTGCCGGCGGCGGCGGCTCCGCTCTGTCACTCTGTGCCACGTCCCGTGGCGGGTGCCGCTGCGGGGCCTCCCGGGTGGACAGCCGCACAAGCGCACCGAGACCAGGTATGGAACAGCGCCACGTGCGTCTCAGCACGTGCCACGCCCTCAAGACAGTGGGGGACGCTGTGAGATTGGGGGCCCTGGTGGCAGCAGGGACACCGCCAGCCGACACGGAGGAATGGCGGCAGTGGGTCAGTCAGCATCTCTCCCCCACAGCGCCGGAAGGCTTCAGAAGGAGCCCGACGCTGCAGGCTATCCAGCTGCTACTTGCAGACATCAGCCCAGAATGGCGAGCAGCGGCGGAGCAAGTGGAGCAGCAACTCAGCGCTGGAGGTCAGCCGCCGGCGCAGACGATGGAGGCAGTGCGGGCTCAGATAGTAGGCAGGCTAGGCTGGCGCAGGGGCTTGCTGATGCCCATAAGGCTCCAGCGCTTAACAGTCAGCCAGGCCACGGCGATGCTACTGCGACCAATCGAACAGCGGCGGACCCAGCTACACGCGGACTTCACCAGGGAAGCCAGAGGCGAGGCAGCAGCCACCACGACAAACGCAGCGGTGACAACTGCGACCACGCCTACAGGCACGAACCCTGTGCGCGCCATGCTGAGCAGGATGTGGCACATACGGTGGGAACGGGAACACGTGGAGGTCCTGTGGCGGCTGGCAGTGGATGGAGTACCGTTGGCTGGAAACAGCCACGTCAGTGGAGCCCAGCAGCAGGAAGCGTGTGGATGCGGCGCCCACGGAGGAACGCACGGCGCACCCTGCTCGCCGCGAGCACATCACTTCTGGGAGTGTCCCGTGGCGCAGGCAGTGCTGGAGCAGATTAACGCGGCGATGGCGAACACCATCACTCGGCAGCAGCTATGGCTAGCAGAACCGCCTCACGGAGTGCAGCAAGCAGTGTGGGACGTGGTGGTACTAGCCGCCCTCTCGGCCATGGAACGCGCCCGGACGAGGTTGAGGGCAGTTACCAACGCAGGGCCCCCAGAGGGTATGGAGACTGAGCCGGTAGAAATCGCTAAAGCGGAAGCGGTGACAGGGTTTTGGAGGCGGCTGCAGGACTTCGCAAGATTAGGGGTGCCCAGGAAGGGGTGGAGGGAGGTAGGCACAGCGCACCCCCTGCTAGCCGTGCAGGGCGGGCGCATTAAGGTTCAGCAACCTGCTTAGTCAAGTCTTGTCAGCTCGCAACTGCTGCTTATAAGCGGTGCTAGATAGAGTGTAGATGAGACGCGGTTTGTGTGTGTACGTGTGTGTGTGGGTGGTACCGTTGACGGTGACGTATGTTCACGACCCTTGTGGTGGCGGGTAGGCGCTCGGTTGCGTGCTTGTCCCCTCTGCGGTAGGTGACTCGATTGAGTTGGTGGTTTGGGCTGTAGCTTTGGCGGCTAGGTGCGGCGGCTTTGAGCGTTCTCGCCGGCCCTGTCCCTCTTGCTACGTGTGGCCTGCTGATGAGTAGCAGAAGGGTGACACGTGTGTTCCCAGGCGTTGGTAGCCCCCAGGGGAGCGCGCGCGTGGGTTGCTCGTCTTCGGGTTGTCTCTTGTCGGGGGTTTCGTTTGAGGTATTAGGTGCGCGAGCTGTCTCCACACCGCCTGGTCCTGTGGGCTCAGGAGAGCACAGGGAGGCGTTTCTCGTTTCGAGGCTAGGCTTGCTGTGCGCGGGTAGGGCAGGTCAGCCGTGGGCTTGGGTTTCTAGCGCTGTTTTTGTGAGCGCTCTCGCCAGTCCAGAGACTGGTAGGCTGCAGAGGCCGTGTGTCGGGCCCGGGTCGGAGGCAGGCCCACAGCTGTAACATTATGCAAGACAAGCGAGAGGTCAGCACACGCGGGCGTGCAGCGGGCGTGCCGTCGCGGGATGTCCAATTGATGGTTCGCATGGACGTAGCCCCGCAGCCAGCGCCCTCACAAAGCAAATCGCATACGTGAAGCTTTGGGCCTCTGCATTCGAGCCTGCAATTTTGCGCTCTATTTCAGTTGACCAAGAGTGTACTTGGCTTGGTGGACCCGCGGTTTTGCGAAGCTGAAGCATTTATTGTCAAGCTTCAAGCGCCAGCACCTTACCTGGTTTGTTTTCTTTTGAGGTGCTCCGAGTCGGCTTCTCTGCCGGGAGATGGGGCTGCTCGGCTCATCATCTGTGCATTTGGCTGGGAGATTTTCTGCTCAGGGCGTTGCTGGACAAGGGACGCAAAACAGACAGCAGGCCAGGTGAGTGCCGGGCAAATGACCGACGAATCGTCAAGAGGCTTACTTGCAAACTCGCTGGGGCGATTTTTAGGTTAAGTTGGTCGCGTCATGCGAATGAGGCGCACATGAGCCGCCGGCAGAGGCCTCTGCTGGGTGCGTGCCCGCGGGTAGTCGTAACTCACGCGCCCAGTCCTGCGCCCAGTCCCAGTGGAAGCCCGCCGGGAAGTGCCCCGGCGGCAGCTTTGTCTGCTCTTACTTGTCTGCTCTCACTAAGCTTCGGTAACCTTCGCAGGTGCCAACGCTGCTTGCAACTCGGCCACTACACGTATGAATGCAAGAACGAAGCGGCATACGCAGCCCGCCCCTCGCGGACTCAGCAGCTGAAGCAGGGCCGGGTAGGTTGCCGGCGTCGGTAGCATGCCAAGGGGAAGGCTTGTTGGCGGCAGTACACGGGGGGCCCGGGGGGCCATCCAATCAACCTTTCGTTGCACGCTTATGGTTGGGAATAGGTGATTTGCACTGCGCGCAAGCCATCAGGGTTATAGGGGAAACAGCGGTTCCGAGCCAAGCTTGTGCGAACCTCATGTTGCCCGCCCGCATCCCGCCTGCTTGCCTATGACCCCGGCCACGACTATAGTTCAAGCAGCGCTTCATGTCGGCGGACGAGGTGCCTGAGGAGTTCCGGCTCCGGGACAAGGACAACAAGGCTGGCGACGTGCGGAAGCACAGCAGCCGGGGGCGGGACAAGGAGAAGGACGAGGACCGGCGCAAGAGGCGGCGGCGCTCGCCGTCCTCCTCCTCGTCTTCCTCCTCAGATGACTCGCCCAGCAGCAGGAGCGGGAGCGACTCTGACACGAGCTCGGACTCCAGCTCCGACTCGGGCAAGTCCAGCGGGAGCACCAGCAGCGGCAGCAGCACCAGCAGCGGCAGCAGCACCAGCAGTGGAAGCAGCACCAGCAGCGGCTCTAGCTCTGACTCGGGGTCGAGCGGGAGCAGCAGCAGCGACAGTGGAAGCAGCAGTAGTGACAGCGACAGCGACAGCGATGCGGAGCGCCGCAAGTCGCGCAAAGGCAAGCGTAAGAGTCGCAACTAGGTGGCCTTACCGACGTATGCGGTTTCTGGATGGCGCGCCACCAATGTCAACGACTGTCCATCATAGGAGGCTACGGTCACATGCCGTTCATGGTTGGTTTGGCGTGCTGAGCGCACAGACACAACGGGACGCAACGGCCATACCCGTGCGCAGTGGCGGGGGAGGGGGCATTAACTGGATTGATGTCGGGTTAGGGGGGTGCCATAGCGTGTATGTGTCACGGTCCGGGCGCAAATGGAAACCCCGCATCCTCAAATCCGGGCACGCCAAGTATATGGCGGTAGCGTGGCCCGCCGGCGATGTGGAGGTAAATGTGTCGGCGCTGCTGCAGCTGGCTCGCCGGCTTGTTGCAGGACCATGGAGTGCGATGCACCGAAAGCCCGAGGGGTGGCGACCCGTGTGATGCAGGTATACGTATGTCCACTGCTATGTGTTCGGGTAAATTTTCTGTGGCAACGAGCCGAGCGGTTACGGTGTTCGATATGGCTTGAGACTGGAAAGCCAACAGTGTTACGGACATGCGCTAAAATGCATTTGCGAATGTTACATCTGAGACGCCGTGCATGATACCTGTATCGACTGATTGCGTTGCGCAAGTGAGAACGTGTCAAGATTACATACGTACGTATGTTTTGCAGCAGCAGGGGTATGGAGGACAAGAAGTGTGTCCTCACCCAGCCTAGCTAGGGCCGTGATGTATGTAGGGAGCCAGATAGGTTCATCTTGTCTTCGCGCTAGACCCAATACACCGTCCTGGGTGGGCGCCTATTTCAGGTGCAAGTTCGACACAATGTTCACGTGTGAGGACGCCGTGTTGGCGAGAGCCATGGATGGCCCACCGTGGGGGCAATGATCGCACCCGTGGAGGGCACTGTAAAGATTACTGTTGACGCGGACGACATTCGTTGCCTGCTATGCCTGCATGCTGTCCCTACTGGACTACTACACAGCTCGCATCCCAACCCGGGCCCGCCTCTGGTGGCTACTGAGTACTGACTTGCAAAGCACAAACTCAACGTCCTCTCCACCTGCACGTACATTCAGCTAACGGAACGCCATTGCTCCAAAGTGTGCTGCCCCGGGGTCGACTCTTCTTGCTTGCGGATTTGGGAAGGCGCTACTCACGATCCAGGGCCGCACTACCTCGCCCCATGCCATGTCCCGCCGAGGCCTTTGCTCGGGATGTACTCATCCTGATCTTGTTCAAGCTGTTGCCAGCACCCTCCTCGCCTGTCCCGCAAGGCCGCAACGCTGGTCGCGTCAATTAAAGCGGATGATGACGCAGCTGATGTTATCATTGCTGCCACGCGTGTACGCCTCCTGTGGTGGGCCAAGCATGAGGAAGATTATGCATGAAGGAGTTTGCTCACGTTCATGCTGCCGAGTGCCGAGCTCATGGGTGGGAATGGCGCAGGGTTCTGGGGTTGTGCACGGGTTGCACTGGTGCCGTGCATCCGAGGCTTTGTACTTGTCTGATTTTTCTTACCGGTATGCAAAGAACCCTTGAAGTGGAGGTGAGGTGACAACACAAGCTGGCGGCACTTGACCCAGTCAGCTTGCATACTGAGCCCCCATCCACATCAACGACTTGTTGCCCCACCCACCTCTGTGAGCTTCTTGGCGGCCTTTTCGGGGTCCCTCTCCTCGCGTGCCAGTGTGACAGCCTCCTGTGCAGACATGAGAGCCACGCAGGCTCATACATTAGCGGGCAAGCACCTACCAGCCGCATGCGTATACGCCCACGCGTGCTTTTGCCCATGCACCCTGTGTCGTGCCTCCAGCTCAGTGTTGCTTTTTGCATCCCCTAGTCGCGCAGGCCACGCAAGCTAGGTTTATGCGACTGCCGCGCCAGGACACGCCAGAGCAGCATGCATCAACCCTAGCCGGTCCCCCGCCGCGCTCTCGCACACGCTGTACCACGCGCGCCCACCGACCTGGTTAGTCATGACGTCCCATAGCCCGTCACTGGCCAGCAGCAGGAATTCATCCTCGCTGGTCAGCCGCTCGTCCGCCAGTGCCGGCGTGGCCACAACGTACCTGAGGCGGGGCGAGTGGGAAGGAGGTTACGGCGGTGGGTCAGGATGCATTTAATAAAGATTATGCCCGTGTAAGCGCGCAGCTGCCGGGCATAAGCATGCGGTGTGCGCTGCACCACAGGCAAGCTACCCAGTGCCTTGACACGCAGCTCACCGCTTGAGCGGCCGATCCCCGAAGGCGCGCGACACCGCCAGCACGCCGCCCACGCGCCAGGTTCCGGCCCAGACCACCACGCCGCCGGCGCTCTCGATGCGCGAGCGCTCCTCCTTCACGTTGGGCTTGTGGTCCACCGAAAGCGCCACAGCTGTGGAGACAGGCAGGCATCGGCGTGGGCACGTGAGGCACGGGGCACATGTGCCGCAGCTAGCTTCTTTGTGAACAAGGCGCTGCCCGCACCTCGGCTCGATGCCTAGCCAAGACTCTAAATCAAAACCCACTAAACCCTAAGTGTCAACATCTGTCCTTGTCGCCTATCGGCTCTGACCTTTCCCGCCTCTGCTCAGCACGGCGCGTGAGTCGCCGACATTTGCCACCAGCAGCCGCTGCCCCACCAGTACAGCGGTCACGGCCGTGCAGCCGTCGTCGCGGCCATTGTTGATGTCCTGCTAGTGCACAGGGCGGAGTACACAATGCAAGGGCCCACATACCGGTATGCTTACGTGTCGGTATACGCTAGCATGAGCTACGAATGGCATAGGAGGCGCGTGCGCAGGTCGTGTGCAAGGCTTCACGACACTGTTCACATTATGGCCGCCGTGACGGCATCAATCAAGGACGGGACGAGACGTACACCGCGTTCGCACCTGGCGGAGATATTGCGTGTCCGTGGTCTCGTATGCCTCAGCTGCAAAAAAAGGCGGGTGTGCGAATCAGGCCCTGCTTGCTCCGGTGCACACATCTTAGCGACCGTCTGTATGTGGTCGCGCCCGTTGTCGCGCATCACGTTAGAGCAACCCCATGCTCATCACGCCTTGGTCATTACCAAAAGCCGATGCCCTGCACTCACTGATGCATGCTGCCGGATCACTGACGAACTTTTGACTGCGTTGGGGCCACACCATGCATTAGGGTCCGCGGCAATGACGCAGCCAAGGAAAACCACCAGATCTGCACCACCTGATAGCAGCCACCCGTCCGCCGGCCCTCCGACCCAGGCGCAATAAGTGCGGTATCCGCAGGACACCGCCACGACTTACCTCTGCATCATGTTCACCTGCGCACGCAGCAGCAGCCAGTAGCAGCAACAGCAGGACGAAGTGAATGGCTAGTACGCTTTGTGTGGCAATCCCCAAACGCTTTTAACGAACAAGAGACTAGTATAGCCCGTTGGGCTGGCGCAAGGGGCTCCACCTCCACACTCCTTGCACCTTGCTATTCCCCACGACGCCCACACCCTCCACGGCTTCAGACCCTATCTATGAACATCCATGCCTTGCATTTGTTTCCTCTGCCTGTGCGTCGCTCGCTAGTTTGGTTTCGTGGTTCAGAGTGGGCTGGTATTTACAAATCCCGCCCCAAGGGTCCCCACCCGCTAGTCCGACTGTCACGAGCCCACACGCAGTATCCCCTTGCGCCGCTTTGCGCCCTTCCTGCTGCACGCATTGCGGGCTAAATGGATTGGCGGCGCGCTGCAGATGCAGCCCGGCTTGGCGCACGCCCACTTCCTCCGGCCGTCGCGCTTGTTCAGGACCTCCATCCTGCAGCGGCCGCACACCCAGAAGGTGTCCGTGCCGTGCACTAATTTATTCTAACGCTCCGAAGGCAGACGGTCTCCTCAGCGCGCGCGGTGCGGCTAGCTGCTGCTGCTGCTGCTGCTGCTGGTGGTGGTGGTGGTGGTGGTGGTGGTGGTAATGGGGCCGACCGCGGTCTCCATGCCCGTGTCGCTGCTGCGATCGTCACCCAAGCCGCGCCTGCCGTCGTCACCCGAGCTGCTGCTGCTGCCATCGTTGCCGTTGTGCATCGTGCTCTTCTGGCTTTCGCTTTACTGCAGTCGAGCGATATAGGGCGGCGGTAGAGCCGGCTGAGCGCAGCCTGAGCCGCCGCGGCGTTGGGGGCCATGGCGCGCTGGCGCTTTTGACCGCTAGGCTAGTGTAAGTTATATGCTATATATCATATGGAGTTGGAAGGGGTTCCATGCATTTAAATTAATGACGAGGTAGACGTAGAACAGACGTTGCGACACACGTTGGCATACCGATGACCAGAAGGGGTGAACGCGGGCAAATGAGCAAGGCGCAATGAAGCGCATGGTGGCCAGTACGTGTGGCAGCCGCTATCCTTTTCCGCTTGATCCTATTCTAAGGCACCCCACAGGTTATTATCCTCCCATGCAAGATACGCGCCGTGTACCACTATCCTTTCGACATAAATATACGCCATATGCACCTACAAAGAGGTTGGTGCGCACGTAGTCAGCGGCGTTGGGGCCGCCGTGACCTGCACAACGTGGGTCCGGTCACAGCATTCACGCACTGAAGTACGGAAGGTTGCGCAAACTCTGCCTGTTCACACTTCCTGCCTTGCGCGAAAGCCAACTGCTGGCCGCAAAAGCGGGCCCATCCTGCCGTAGCCCCATACGCACCGTCAAAGATGCCAAACAGGCCAACAATTTGGCCAGTGCGCGGATCCTTCTTGTACTGGGCACGTGTAACAGAGGGCAACCATAAGTAATGTGCACAGCGTCAGACTGCAAGCGAGCGTGCAGCGCTACCCTTGTGTGTCCGTGCCTGGCATTGAAGCTGTAGGAGCTGAGACTTTGCTCACCTGGGCGCAGTGAAAGTCCTCCATGGAACCACGTTTTCCCCGCAGCAACGAGAATCCGTAGGCTACTTTACCATCCTCCCTGTGCAAGCGTGGAAAGGCATGTTAGTTTTGGCTTCAGCCGGTGGCCAAGTGGAGCGCCCACCACACACGCCAAAGCCTATAGGTTGTACAGCTTCTAGCGTGAATCAGTCCTCGACATGAGATGCTACCTCAGCCTCCCATTCTGTGCTCGTTCACGCCACGGCTGGCCGCCCCCGAGTACCCCCACGCTGCCTAACTGAGCGCCCTCTCCCCCCCCCCCCCGGACGCGCCTTCAAATGTGCCCTGACTCCTTCTAACGCGGATGCTTTACCCATGAAGGACGCGGCCACGCTCCTGGTGACCCTTCACCTTCGCACTCAGCTCCATTCCCATCCACACCCGCACCTGACTTCTCCGCCGCTCAAAGAGGTGGCTGCGCCGAGAGCGAATGCTGTCATGGCTTCCTTCGCTGGGCTTAGCACAGCATT
Source organism: Chlamydomonas schloesseri (assembly GCA_016834595.1). Classification (NCBI taxonomy): domain Eukaryota; kingdom Viridiplantae; phylum Chlorophyta; class Chlorophyceae; order Chlamydomonadales; family Chlamydomonadaceae; genus Chlamydomonas; species Chlamydomonas schloesseri. The sequence goes on from JAEHOD010000003.1 coordinate 1,053,513, forward strand.
CACAAACTCCATCGCTCCTGAGCCTCTGCAAAATGGCCTTAACCCACGAGTTGCAGCCTTCGCGAGTCCATAAATACCGGAAACGTACGATATTTTATAGGTTTCCTAGATAAATAACAGTTATGGTCTCGTGCTGCCACTTCGAGACCCGAACATGCGGTTGTAGGGCGGCTACACCGCTATCGATATGTCCCTTTGGTTTACGCGCCTGCTCTGAAGATGTTCGTGTCGGTGCTGTGCTACCATCGCCCCGCCCCTGTGAGCCCCTGCTCCATGCATGGGATGCGTGTTCATGCGTTCGTGTCGAGTGCCGCTTCCTCCCGATCGCTAATGAAATAGGGCAGGGGGCAACAACGCGACGTCCCAAGAGTGTGCGGAGCCCCCACAATCCGCGTATGCAAACAAACAGTAACTCGGGGCGCATAGGCAAGAAAGCGCGCTGTAAAGGCTGTAACTGTACCGACGCAGCGTTGTGCTGTGTCGCGCTCCGGGAGTCTGGGCGCCTGGCGTATCCGCTGTATATCCGTCTACCGAAAGTCACGACAGCAAGCGGCTGGCACTCTGACAAGGACAACAGGCAAGGCAAGCCAGCACCACCGAACAACGAGACGTACGACAAGCGTGCCTACCCATGCTGACACTTAATGCGCACATACACGGGCCCCCAGGCGCCCTCCACTTGCGATCGATGTGTTGCTCCCCTCCGCCGCGGAAAGGCCCATAGGTTCGAAGGAACCTAGAGGCTAATTCCGCGAATGCGTCGGTCTGCAAGCACCTCTCCTGACCGCCTAGCATTACACACATGCTTGCAGTCACCTGCTTTGGTGGGCAAACGGGCAGTTCAGCATACTGATACATACGCACCCCTACATGCGTGGTGTTGATGCTGTGGATACAGTATCCTATGCCCATCACGCACACCGCACTGCATGTCCGTAACACGACATTAGTATCAAGCAACACGCATTCTGAGCGCAAGTCGATGAGTAGGGTCGATCAGTTCCTGTGATTACACCTGAGGGCCACGTGCCTGAGGGCACTGACGCTCCCATACAGGAAGGCCTCCCTGGTTTTTGGCCAATAAAAGCCTTGCCATTGCGCTCGCACTCACTCTCTTGTCAGTTTGTTAACTCTCATGCCGCCACCGTACGCCCCATGTTTCGCACTTCTCTCTTCCCGGAACGCCGTTTCTGGCTAAGCTCCATAGCAACATCGCAATGAAGGGTGGCGGCCGAACACTCCATACCTGAATCTGCCGTGTTCCTCTCCTGTGCAGCACCCCACGGTGCGACGACCCGTCCTGTGCAAACCCCTGACGCAAGGCCCCTACGTGTCTTCGTAAGGTTCTCGCACACCCACACAGAGCTGCATGCATCCGCTACATCTACAAGCATCAGCGTCCCTGAAACTTACGCCGCCGACCACTTCACGCCACCGCTCATGATGATGCCAATAATGACACCGAATAGCCCCAGCGCGCTGCCGAAAATCTCCACCACAAGAATCTTCACGAACAGGGTGCTGTTCTGAGCATCTGAAAGAGCGCAGCTGCTGCCGACGATGCCGACGCACATGCTGCAAGTAGGCACACAGGGACGTGTGCGGTTAGTGCCTTACGTGGCGTGGCGGCAGGGCGGACATCGCGCAGGTAGGTACCGCGAACAGCAATACCACTTCACGTACACGTTTAGTCCCTGCACGTACTGCGCCGCGCGACTATGCGCACATGCTGTAACGCGATGAGGCGCTTCCGCAACCGCGTGTGCAGACGCGTGTGCCCAACGCACCCCGAGGAGACCGTTCCCGCCGACCCCGGCCGCTCTGGACATGTACCCCATCACTCCCCTCAACAAAACTCACCCGCAGACCAGGTTGGCGAAGCCGCAAGTGACGCCGGAGCCGAAGATCGAGTAGCCCGACGCCAGTGCGTACTTGTCATACACGCCGTCGACGGGGTCCACGCGCTCAATTTTTGTTTGAAGGATAATGGCAACGATGACACCGTAGATGGCCACGGCCTCGCAGAAAATGACACTGCAGGGCGAAGGGGAAGCCAGCTTGCTTAAACACCGCACCACACGCAGTTCAAGCAAAATGAAATTGAGAACAAAATGCGAGAAGGCCCCACCTGATCAAGTTCTTAGAGGTGATGCGAGGCACGCGGATAGCTGCTCCCACCAGCGAAGAGCCAGTGATGAAGATGCCCCTGCGCATAGAGGGATTCGGTCAAGCACCCGCCAGCTCGCAGCTCTGGCTGCCCCAGAGCCCCAAATCAATACAAGCAGCATAGCCACAGCCATAAACCGGCCTGCAGGACTTCAAGTAGCCCTGCGGCGCCCAGCTCCGCCTGAATCGCTCACCAAGCAGCGCCCAGGATGGACATGCCCACGGCCAGCGCAACGCCCAGCGCCGACCAGAAATAGGGCGACATGCTCCGGAACAAGAGCCATAGCCAGTTGTAGTCAATGAAGTATTGGGGATTGCCCACGGAAATGACGAAGCATATCCATGTAATTGTCACGGGCAAATAGAACCACATAATAGGGCGCGTCAGGTCCACCATTTTGCCGTGTCAACCGGCCTCAGAAGAATGTGATTTGCGGTCGCCAAAGGGCGGGGCCTACAGCATGACGCGTATGTAAGCAATTCTATGTGACAAACAAGAACTTTACTTCGACAGTGTACTCGCCAAATGAGTGTAGGAGCCATGCCAACCCTGCATGGTACCGGGCCACACGCGTGGTGTGGGGCAAAACCCCACAACCCCAACAAAATTTACAAATACTGCGGCGCCTGCAAGAAGACCAGCAGCATCAGCATTAAGAAGTGGGGCCTGGTGGAGCTCGTTGACCTGTGCGACAGTTTGCATTGGTTACAGGAGGGACCTGCCTCACGAGCAAGCACAGCAATGTGTGCGACAGCACCTGAGCGGGAGAAGGCTGACCGCAGGGGGAGGGTTGACGAGCGGTGCGATGCTTGCAAGAAGACGAGCACTTAGGACAGACACTTGGCGTATGCAACAATTGGAGGGGGACAGCAGAGATCACGTTCAACAGGTAACGTGTATGCGGGGGCGCAAGCGTGGGCAACCCCAATGTGCGGCGCGCGGGCACGCGGCCTGCATGGTCGCAATCACACACATCGAACTGCCGAAGCCAGAATAGAGTGGGGTGGTTCATTCCAGAAACCAAAGCAACCATTGGGGTGCAGGAGGGGTGTCCCATGGCCCGTAGAAACCAGCCGCACCAGGATTGTGCCTGCTTTTGACTGCATAGAGAAGCGCATGCAATAGGTTTCGCGCTTTCGTTTCGCAATTGAGCGCATGTCTTTGTTTAGGTCGATGGTGGTGGGCAGCTTCTTGATCTGTAGAGCCAAGCGCCACATACATCTCGACGGTTACCGTCACTCTTGAGGTAACTTGTTTTCTACGCTCACCGGCTGCCTGTTAGCTCCTGACAACATCATTTTAGCGCGTGTCTGCAACATTACCCCCGGCGGCAACTAGGGTGAGCCATAGTTTGAGTCTACAGTTGCTGGGCGTGACGTGTGACGCGTACATGCGGGCACCTTCTTTGACGCTGCATGGCAGCATGGGGACTAATCAGCTCATCCGTGTAGCGCAGGTTCTTGCCCAACCGCAATTGCCACACCATGCCGCTGCATCAGGGGTCGTCCCGCATCAATGGCGCAGGCCGGCAGCCCTCGTACTCATGCATTGACAAGCTGTCATATCTGTGCCAAGAACGAATCTGTTGCACTAAAGGAGACGTGCCAGTTGAGGGCGAGCAGCCCACCTACAGCCCCCGCATATTACTAAAAAGCTGAGCAGTTAGCACTACAGGATGCACAAATACGACTGTAGTGTGTGCGCAGGCAACCTGCCCTCTGGAAGACTGGAACGCCTGTGCGCAGGGGATCTGCCTTTGCGGGGTGGCAGAAGTACCGGTAACTCATTTCACGCAGGGCTGGTCACGCCATTTGCTACTCGCGCTTCAGAGGAGTGGCTGGGGTCATGATTGAATGGGCTTTCCGATACGGCCGCTCGGTTCAGTTGCGTGCACTCTGTGAGGCATACTTGCTGCAGGCGCAAGCCCCCGCGCATCCAGTACACTTTGTTCGGTTCACTTACGTGGACTAATCTTACATCCCCACGCCTTGGCTCATCACACATTCTTAGCGCACTTGGGACTCATCCTCGGATAAAGACGGGCAGGCGCTCGACCTCTGGGACAGCTGAAGGGCTTGGTGTGAGCCTGACCGCATTGACTGCCAACACAGGGCTTCCAGTACGTTGCACCTTGCCGTCCAGAGGTTACCGTGCCAGAGTGTAACGCGAATGCGACATCAGGAAACGTTGACAACAGTGTTCCGTGAACTGGGCCACTCCCAGACTTACACCTTTCACCGTTTGTGAGGGCCGGCCCGGTTAACAACTTCGCATTTCGCATTCGCATTTTAGCGCATGTCGGTAACAACATGCGCCTGGAGGACACCATAGGCATCATGACAAGATGCCCCCTACTTTCGTCGCTATGTGGCGGCTCAGTGCCTATACCTGTCGTTGCCCACGCCAGCATGACCGCCACCTCGCAGCAGCATAGCCCCGCCAAATGCATCTACGAACATGCGCTAAAATGCGAATGCGAAGTGGGCGGGATGATGTTGTTCGGAGCTAGCAGGCAGCAAGGAAAGATGGTGACCTGTCGCCATCTAACCTCTGGCGGATGCTTACGCAACCCCTTTTATACCGGCGAATGTACATCAGTGAGATCCGCACGAATGAATACGCCGTGCCCGCCGCAAGCCGGCGGGCACGCTCACCACTATCAGTATACGCACGCGCGTCCTCGCAGAAGTCATATGGGTGACTGACTAATGCTTCCTGCCCATTCCCTATATGATTCCTTAGTCCCCAAGTCAATGAAAGCCTTGCAGAAACCTAAACTGCGCACCAATTATCATCTTCTCCGCGTGCAGCTTACTCTCCCATGGGGCCGCTGTCCCGGCGCAGGCCCTCGAACAGGTCCTCCGGCGTAGCCTCCATCGGCGAGAATGGTAACCCTACCGCCAGGAAGCGCTTAAACGAATCGCTTTCGCAGCGCTTGAGCTCGCGGGCGCCGGGGTTCATGGACATGTTGCCGGAGTCGATGTGCTGCAGAGACCGCCCTTGCTGCACGCCACCGCCACCGTTGCCGCCGCCCATGCTCCCACCCAGGCCGCCGGCCAGACTGGTTCCGCTCATGCCGATGCCGGCAGCGCTGTTGCCGCCTATCTGTCCCATGCCCATGCCCATCTGGCCCATGCCCATGCCCATGCCGTGCTGCTGGTGCATGTGGTGGTGCTGCGCCATGCCGGGCTCCATGTTCATGAGGCCGGAGCCCGAGGGCCCCAACCCGCCCATGCGCGCCGCGGCCGGGTCACCGATGCTCAGCGTGTTCTGCATCTGCCCTGTGATCTGGTCGGGCTGCTGCTGCGGCTGCAATGACATGTGCATTAGCGGCCCTGACAGGCTTGTCGAGCTGGGGCCCATGTTGACGCCACCACCCATGGGGCCCATCAAGTTGGGCTGCTGCTGGTCCGCGGGCATACCTGAGAACGTGGGCTCTCCCGTGGCAAAGGTGAAGTTCTGCTGGATGAAGGTTTCAAGGTCGGACGTGTCCAGCACGGCGCCCATGGCGCTCGCGGCTACAGTGTCGCTGACCTCTGTGCTGAGGCGGCTGCGTGGCGTGTGGCGCCCTCGGCCTGCGGGGGAACAGAAACAAGTGCACGGCAAACGCTGAGCTGGTGCCTTGCCCACGGGTCGCCGCCCTGACCGAAGCATGAACGCAGTTTGGCTTCCTCAAGTTCTCACAAAACACTGCTCAGTCCCAGCTTACTCTCGAAATGGTACAACGCGTGGCGATTTGTCATGCTGATTTGTCCCATGTCTTGCCCCTGCATGCCGCCCGGCCCTTGAAGCGACTGCTGGCCCTGCATTTGACCCTGCAACTGCTGCTGCAGCTCCTCCAGCGCAGGGTGGCCCGGCGCAGAGTTCCGCGACCGCTTGCCCTGCGCGTCCAGATTAAAGCGCATCAAGCAGTCATGCACTCTGCGCATAAGCCAACGGACAGCCGAGCCTGACACGCATAGACATAAGGCCCAAAACAGCGCTTCATCACCCACCAGGTCCGCCGACATCTCTGGCTGTGGCATGCCCGCAGCCTGCATCATGGCCATCTGCCGCACGGCGCTGGCATCCGCCGACAACCGGCGGTAGCGCGCCGGCCGCGACGGTGGCGGCCCAAGCACGCCATCTGGCCCTGGGACCGGCATGCCCATATTGCTGTTTGGCCCGCTGCCAGCGCCCATAAGGTTGCTCTGGTTGTTGGGGCTGTCGATGCTGTTGTGCGAATACAACGGCGAGGATGCGGCTGCAGGGGCAAGAAGTGGACACACGGACTTGCCGCACAGTACTGATACCATCAAGCAACGGTCACCATTGTCCATAATTCCATGTGTATCCTCCCATCGCCTCCCCTTCCTTCCCACCGTCGGTGCTTACCCATGTTGGGCGCGCTGGCCGTCCTGTACACGTCCGGCATGAGGTCGCCCGCCGTTAGCCCGCCCGAGGTGATGAGCGCCTGCGCCGCCATGCTCCGCTGCCCTGAGAACTGGAACTGCTGCTGCTGCTGCTGCGGTGGCGGCTGCCCGCCTGCGCCGCTGCCCATGGGACCCAGCATGCCCTGGTGCTGCAGGTCACCGTAGCTGCTGCTGGCGCCCTGCTGCTGCGGCTGGCCCTGCATCATGCCCATGATGCCCGGCTCCATCTTGGGCGAGTTGGGCACTTGCGGGTAGCTGACCGCCGAGGAGCGGCGGCTGCGGCGCTCGTCGTTCACGGCGTTCATCATGGACGGCGCCATGCCCACGCTTCCCCGCTTCAGCAGCCCCTGTTGCGGGTAGCACATCACAGGTTTGCGCTTTGTGAAGGAGACGAAGCAGTTTAAGCACCACGGCAATGGGTCCCTGTACGCCTCAATCTAGTATTTACCTTTCGCCTTCCCTAACAACCACACAAGCTCGTCTCCCGCGTGCCCGACCCGACCCAGTTCGAAGTTTCACCTCGTCCATGCCGTCCGCCATGGACATGCTCGGCGTGCCCGCCGCCATGGACATGCTGGGCCCGCCGCCAACGAGCAGCGAGGTGCTGCCGTTCACCATCTCCAGCTGCTCCTGCACCGCCACCCAGTTGCGGTGATTGGGCCGGCACCAGTCCGCCTCAGCCAGTTGCCGCCACTGCTTCAGCAACTCCGAGTCCGGGCCCGAGGGGTTGCTATTGACCATGAGCCGCCCATTCTGGCCCCGCTGGACCAGGCCTGTGGTGCAAGCGCGCAAATAACGTTTAGACAGGTAACCTTGTTCTACAAAACAACGCGTCGACTGCAGCACACTGTGCCCTCCGTCAGTTGGGCAGCAAGACTTGAGCGCACCCGTGCCCCAACCCCGGCCACGCTGTCAACTTCGTCTCTCACCGATGGGGCGCTCCATGTTGATCTGGCCCTGCTTGCACGCGAACAGCACGCCCTGCGTCATGGACTCGTCCGTATACCACAGCCGGTGCAGCATGTCGTCGTACACTACCCGCTCCACCAGCACCTCCCGCAGGTAGTCCCACTTGTGCTTGTGCTTGCCCTTCATGTTCAGCAGCTCCAGCATCTGCGTGTGGAGGTGAGCGCTCTTGATTGCCCGGAATCCTCGCAGCAGCAAACAGGGGCTCTGGCCAAGTACGGACCATCTGTCTGGTTGCCCGATTATGTCAAGTCCTGGTAAGATATCTGAAGGCCGCATAAGCGCGTGGGCTTCTCACCTTGTTCTCCACCTGCCGGTTCTGGTCCGCAAACAGCATCAGCTGCTTTAGCTGCTCCACTGCGATAGTACAAGAGGCACGGCGACAGGGGTTTGACGCCACACGCTAACATACAGAGCCAATCCGGACATCGGTCGCCTGAAGCAACAGAGGTCAAGCGCGTAGCGCGGCGGCCTCACCCGTCTCGATGCTGCTGTAGGGGCAGTCCAGGTGCGACTGAATCTCGCGCAGGCGCTGCGCTGTGATGGAGCCGATGTGCTTCAGCTTGGTCAACTCGTCCTTGTAGTGCGGGTACTCCGACTTGCGGTAGTCGTTCAAAGCGCGCTGCGTCTTGACCTGCGGAGGAAGTGCGGCGTACAAAGGATTGAGGTTGGCGTCCCCAAAGAACGCGCCACAGAAAAACTCATGAAACTAATTCTTGCCACGCACAACGAAGTGGCAGTTTGGCATTTTTGCCAAACCCAAAGCGCGTAGGTACTTACAATGAACTTGCCAGACACGGTTGGGCGCACGTTCTCCACCACCACCAGCCGCCCGTACTCCCTTCGCACGGCCTTGGCCATGAGGCGGAAGGTGCTGAAGGTCTCGTTGTTGAAGTGGAACGTGTCGTTCTTGTCCGTCACGCACACGTCCGGGAGCTTGACCAGCCCCTCCGTCATGCGCAGGTACAGGCGGCCGTCCGGGTCGGTCTTGCTGCCCGCCTGGTACGCGCCCAGCAGGATGCTCTCCTGCGCTCATCACAAGATATGGTACGCCTTTTCATCAAAGAGCCCAACCGAATGAGAGTTCCATCAAGGCGAGTAAAGGCGGGTTGACAGGGGCTGGGCCCACGTGCCAACTCCTTCTCTACACTGTCAAACCCATTGAGGACGCGCAATGGCTCACGTCATCATTCTTCAGCAGCTCTCGCACGTGGCCGTAGTTGGCAGGTGCAGACTCGCTGTACGAGTCGCCGTCCACCACCGTGACCTGTATGACGCAAGGCAGTCCAGGTTCAGTTGGTACAGCTGGGCCCAGCACGCGGCACACGTCGTCCTGCCCTGAGCCCTGCCCGAAGTTCGCTCTGCGCCACCCACCGCAATCTCCACGCTCGGCAGCGCCTCCGGAAGCCCTGTGCGCAGGTTGATCAGCTCCAGCGACACGTCCGACTCGCACTTGGACTTCAGAACCTGCGGCACACGGGTCAAGGGAGTCCCGGTTCCGTGGTGCAGGTTCAGCTTCGGCCTGAACGCAGCTTTGCAGGTGCAATATGCCACAGGTTGCAGTTCATACTGCATAAGTCAAGTCAAACTGGCCTGCCTGCGCAGCCGGCCAACTGCAACAGAATACCCCAGACCGCGGCCCGGGCGAAACTCTGACAGACAGCTGCCGCCGGCACCCAACTGCTTGCTCGCCACCCACCCAGCCCCCTGGCCGCCCGCCCTACCCCGGACCCACCTGGCCATCGGCATAGCATTCGTCAAAGTTGTCCTCCTCGCGACACTTCTTGTTGGGGTTGTTTTTGCACAGCCCGCAGTCCTTGCGCATGCACCCCAGGAATCTGCACGCAGCGCGCAAGCAGGCATGTGGTCATAATTTCAAGACCAAAACACGCCAATCTCTTGCAATGGTGCCCTAGCGGCTCCACGCACTGTTGCGACGCTGTTCCAGCCCCGACATGCCCAACGCAAAGCCCGACTTGCTTGCAGCGATGCGTGAAGCGTAGCGCGTACGAGTCTGACAATCCAACCGGCTCCTGCACCGTCTGGCCCAGCAGCTGAGTCGCGCGGGAGAACGCAAACTCGAACGACTGCTCAGTTATGCTCGGCAGCAGCACGCCCGCCAGAGCGCGGCTGAACTGCTTGACACGGGCCCCCACATAGTCCTGCAACACACGGAATTGACCGGTCGGCTCACGGTAACCAACGCACGACCGCTTCCGACTGCGTCAAACGATTTCGCCTTGCCTCCAGCACAGGCCGTGGCACCGCTTGCAGCGCCGGCGGCAGAGGCACAGGCTGCATCTTGAGTTATTACAGCAGCTAAGTAAGGGCAAACATAGTCGAGGGGCTTCGGACTAGAAATCGCGCTGTAACACCCACGTAGAAAGCTCTATGTCAGTGTCAATGGTCTGTTACATATCAGCACTATGTGTCATGGCCGGCCGTGGTCTTGGCGCGGCGTATCGCAATGCAGCCAACAGCGATCCAGCCGCACCAGCCCCAGTGTCGTGCCTGCGTCGTGCCGGGACCGTGCCCGCGCTAGTTTGAGTAACAGCGGATAACATGGGCTCAGGGGGAAAACTCCATCGGGTTTGATGACAGCAGGGCTGAGGACAGTTAAGGGGGAGTGACAGGCGGTGTTGGCAGGGGTCGGTCTGCGTTCGCCAGACTTCCGACTCGCCGGACTCCTGTGCCATCCATACCGCACGCACAGCCGGAGCAAAAGTTGCATGCAGTTGCAGAAACTTCTACGCAGGCTTGCGTTCCCCGCGTCGTAGCACGCCGGGGTTTGCCCAATCAGCCCTGTCCTGGCGTGTCATCCATAGATACGGACATGAGCTAAATTGACCGTCATCCCTTCGTGTCACCCCAAATCCCCGCTTGTCACCCACTCACACACAGCCAAGACTAATCCGCCTGTCGCCCCATACGCGTGCGGCTCTAACTGCGCTGCTGCACACCCCTATCCAGCCATAGGCGCCTGTGCGTTTCACTTGTCCCTGGTCGGCTGCCTGCTGTGCCTTCTGGCCGCCGCCATGTGCCTGCTGGCCGCCGCCCCGCGCCCGTTGGTCGCTGCCCTGCGCCTGCTGGCTGCCGTCTCGCGCCTGCTTGCGCCTTTGGATCACTGCACGGCACTCTTACTCAGTTACTCTAGCACCCTCAGCAGCCCCACCACGATCACATTCGTGGCGGCGTCCACGTCCTAGTTCGTTGGAAGCTGGCGGCAGAGTTCCTATCTTAGGAGGCGGGCCGGGGCGGCCAGCGTAGATTGACCCCCAGGTCGGCTTGAAAACGTCTACGCTAACAAATGCTAAACCCCCCCAAAACGTAGAAATGGGGGTGCCAGGCCGTGCCAAACCCTGAGAAACGTGCACGATTTCGCCGGATTTGCGGGGGATTTCTGCGCATACGGTATTATTTACAAGACAAGGCGATTTTCAGGCGATTTTCAGGTTGGTCACACCTCGAGCCCGGCTGCGCCAGCCCAGCGCGCCCTCAGCCCAGCAGTCCGAGCCGTATAGCTTACAGCCTCCTGGCGGTATTCGGCCGGCTCATGTCAGCGGTTACCGTCTCTCGGAGGTAATGTGGCCGCGCACTACGCCTTACCGCTCACCCTCTTCTCATGCTGCTTGCGAGACACGACATCAACATCGGGTGGCGTGCTTTCGCTTTTGTTTCGCAATTTAGCGCATGTCTTTAGGAGCACTGGCTGGCGGGCCCAATGCAGCAGGGAGCGCGCGTTGGCGTGGACTCGGCGACCTAATGACATGCGCCAAATGTGAATGCCAGATGCGAATCGACCAGCTTGTCTGGGGGTGGGCAGGGGTGCAAGTGGGGTGGGGGCCTGGATTGCAGCGTGTACTGGGGGCTAGCTGCGGTGCAGGGGAGTGTGTCGGGGTTTTGGGCGCCGGGGTGGCGTGGGGTGGGGTTCAACGCTGGTGGTATGTGGCAGTCAGGCGCGAGAGACCTTCCGTGATACTGAAGCATGTCACTTTAGGTATTCTTTAATCCCAGGCATTGTCTCATTCATACCCACCTCAGGCCCCACCATGATTACGCCACAGCTTGTGCACTTGACCACGCTGAATGCCTGCTTGCGCCCAGGTAGTGGAATCGGTGCTCGTATAGCAGGTTGCAAATTGTTTGACCGCCCCCCGGTGTGACATCCCGACATGCGACATATCATATGGCTGTGTGCAAGTTTATTGAGACCCCCCTGGACCCTGGTTGCGACGTGCGACAATCGACAACCCGACATGTGACAATACGACATATAGCCTAAGGAATTTTACCCACTAGAGCCCACCGCGTATGGATATGTGAAGCATTTAGTGGCGAATGAAGCGTTCTGCGGCTGTCTGGCTCCGCACCATAGCCTGATGGCTTGATGCGCCCCGCACACCCCCAGCACCACCACACAAAATCGACAAGATGTGGCTCCAGCGGCATAGCTGAGGCGTGTGGCGCCATGCCACATTCACCACTTGCATCAATACATATTTTGGCAAACGATGTGGGGCATTTAGGTTGGTTTTGGCCGTATGTGCATATGTCGCAATGTCACATGGGACGTCGCATGTCGCGATGTCACATGCCGGGGGGTGCCAATATGGCCGTGTGCAACTTGTTCGGAACGCTCCGAACACGATGATGCGACAATGTGACAATGCGACAATGCAACAATGCGACAATGCGACAGTCAGCAAAAAGCGGCTCAAAGAAAGAGAGAAGGTTTGTAGAAGGAGAATGGGCCCACCACTTGTATTTGCAGTATGTCAGTGCGTGGGGAGTTCACATGGTGAAGGGCAGGGTGCAGGTGGGGTGGGGCCAGGGGTGCGATTTGTGGGCGCTCGGCGGACGCACACGTACGGCAGACCCGCCCGCAGATCAATTGTTGGTGCGTGTCAACAGCTATCCCCTGATTGCTGCGCATTTCCCGTGATAATTTGCATTGTCGCATTGTTGCATTGTTGCATTGTCGCATTGTCACATTGTCGCATGTGCACAAAAAAGTTGTTCCGAACAAGTTGCAAATTGCTATACCGACATGTGACAATATGACATATGCATATACCGTCTGTGTTGTGCTAAGTTTGTGTTGGCGTAGCTTTGGGTGCGGCCAGGTGGGAGGGGCTGGCGGCTGTGTTTGCATGGTGCACAGCCCCAAAACTGTGGTGATGGTAATTGAATAATATAACCAAGCTTCAGGACCGCAAAAACGGTCTGAGAATCGTATGTCGCATGGTCGCATGTCACAGTGTCACATGTTGCATGTCGCAACCTGACCGGTCAAACAATTTGCACACAGCCATATCTTAAGAAGGCCGGGTTGGCGCAAATGACAGGCTTTCCAAAGCCGGATTCTTTTGTTTGCAGAAACCCGCTCTCGGCGTATCTTGCACCCCCAAAACTTTTTCGGGGGCTCCGCCCCCGACCTGCCCCGACCATCTGCCACGCACGGTTCCTGTCAGGCCTATCCCAACTTGCCTGTCGTGCCGTGCACCTCTGCGAAAGAATACCCTGACGACATACCCTGACGGACTTGACAAATGTCACAGTGCGGCACAGCAACATAATCCGCGGGACGGCGCCTGCCTCTCTTGCAGTATGTAAAGTGGGCGTGCCAGCCCACGTTTCCGCAACGGCATAGCAACTTATTACGCGGCACGGCGCCTGCCTCCATCGCAGTATGTAGAGTGGGCTTGCTGTCGCCCCAAGCCCACATTTCGCTGCGGCACAAAGACATATTCCTGCAGACGGCAACATCCAGAATGCAGACTGCATATGCTTGCTGCTCATACCGTATGTGTGCGGCATGGCCGCCGACCCGACCAGCACATCCATATGTGTGGACACTCGTGTGTCTGATGTGCGGCACCTCCCAATACACCCCACCAGGGTGTGTATGCCTGCAGCGGTGCGATGCGCCGAGGATCAGAACAAGATCATATAAATTTATAAGCACCTCTGCCCACACGCAAGGCCACGTGGAGGAGGAGAGCGCGGAGCCGCCCAAAAAGCGGCGCCGGCACGCGGGCTAATATTGCTGGCCGGTGTCTGAGTTGGCGGTCCACGGGCGAGTGAGAGCACGTGATGTAGGCAGCATGAGTAGTGTGGCTGCTTAATCGTGCTGTGGCTTGACTGTCTGGATTAGCGACTGCGCGCCCGGCTGGCAGTGCCTGCTCAAACCGACCCCGGCTATGTCCGGGAGATGAGGTACTATCGAACACCTTCGGCCTCAGACGGTGGATGTGGTGCGGGAATCAGCCCGCTTTTCCCGTGCTTCACGGGGACCATCTCCCTTGTTATTGTACGGAGTCCACTGGATGTTTCCGTGTCCACGCACCATACGTGGGACGAGGAGGCGACGGCCAACAAGGCCAAGCCCAAGGCCACGGCCAGCAAGAAGAAGAAGAAGGAGGCGGAGTAGATGTAGAACGGTAGAGCATTGTGTTTGGAGTTTGGATGTGGCGGAGATTTTTCAGTGCTGGGTTTGGTGCATGGGAGGATGGAGCCCATGGACGATGGAGGACGGAGCTTCGCTGCCTTCGCATGGTGTGTGTGGTGCATGGAGCAACCACACCACCATTGTAACCCTGGCTGTTGTTGATCGCATGAAGTCGCAGTCTACCGGCCGTCCTCGCAGCCATGCCTCTCCGACGGTCCCAGCCCATAAAATACCACGACGGGTTCATGCGATCCAGCAAACAAACAAAACCAAGGCGAGACTTTCCGTTACAGCAGCTGTACGCCCGTACGCAGATAGGATCCAGGCCGCCACGCGCCGTTGCGTCGATTGGCTTCATGACCGGCCTCCATTGCAGCTGACTTATCGCGGTGTGTGACCACATGTGTGACCACAGCTCAAATGGCGACATATCAGCTGCGCTTACCCAACACGCGGCGCAATGCCGTCAACACGCCGCCAACAACACTGCTAGTCCAAAAACTATCCTGCTCCGCAGTCATCCATGCCAACCACGCCAAACAACACCGGCCGCCAAACAACAAAACTCCAACTCCAAAAACGGGAACCGTCAACAAGGGAGGTGGTCCCCGTGAAGCACGGGAAAAGCGGGCTGATTCCCGCACCACATCCACCGTCTGAGGCCGAAGGTTTCGAAACTACCTCATCTCCCGGACATAGCCGGGGTCGGTTTGACCAGGCACCGTCAAAAATTGCCTCGTATTGATACATACAGTAGCCCTTTCACGACCCTCAGCCTCGCATGCCGTCTACTGTTTTCGAGGAGCGCGTGCTCGTGGACCTTCATCACTCAACACATTACTCCCAACGCTTTGTGGTTGCAACCCTGCATATCCTGAGGACGTCTTCATCCCAGCCAGCTGACCAGGCATAGTGACCAGCTGCAATACAGTATGGAAGCCTTGTCACCGGCGGTACGGGATTACCTGCAGGCAAGCAGGCACATAATGGGTATACTAGAGCAGCAACAGCGCATGCGCCAGGCATAGGAACATCCCATGGCCACTTACAAAATCAAACGCCTTGCCGGGCTTGGCACATTCGTACGAGCAGTTACGCGTGCAGCTCTGAAGGCAGCGGGTGTCGGGAGTTACAGTTGATTCCTTAGAAGGCGGCTGCGCAGGCTCCTAATTGCAAGTTAGACATCTGAACAGTACCTGTCGACCTCGCTGGGTTATTGCATGGCCTTGCGAAGAAGAGGGACGCAACAAGCCAACCGGGGCGCACTCGGCTTGGACGCTATATATCTAATGGACAGGCCTCCCCACCTTGGTCAATCGCGCCTTGTCACTTGCCAACAGCGCGAAACCGCTCTCCTCTTTGACCTGTACGGTGACGGGGGTTGCGCGGTTAGGGGTATGGCCGGGTGGTTACAGAATACCTGCACGATGCGCGCTCTTAATGCTCAGCCAAGATCCTGTGGAGTTGTGAAGCGGTGCCCGGAAGGGCAAGGGGCTGCATGCTCGCAAACTCATACAGGCATCCGCCTGGCGAGCAAAGCCACTTACAACCATGCCAGGCGCACCTGCTTGTCATACAGGTCAATGGCCTCGGTGCATGCGGACTCGCAGGCGGTGCGGCACACTTCCTTCAGCTCCTGGCCCTCAGCCTTCCTGCAGCCGCACAAACACGTTAGCACCATGCGACTCTACTGTGCTACCAAGTGCGCCATGGATCTCAACCCTTCATTCACTCGTTTCGCGTGTAAATTTTCCTTTCCTTGTGCCCCTACGCTGCCTCTTTGCATGAAGCCGCTTCGCACGCAGGCCCGCCCGAACGCACTTGCACACGCGGTCCTTTGCGTACAATGCCTTGTCGCCGGTGGGGAGCCCCTGAAACTGCGGCGTCTCCTGGGCGCTGGATACCGCACCCACGCAGGAGTTGACCGTGAACCCTTTCTTGCGGGAAATCACCTTCTCGCCCTGCGGGTGCCCGAGGGAAAGGCGTAGCAGTGCATTACCGATGGGGTTTGTGTGCTGGGCTCGTAGCGGATCATGATCACGCACCTGCAGCTCCTCGATAAGGTATTTCTTAAAAGACGTGCCGTACAGCGTGAAGGGCGTGATGGGGTCGCGTTCCGCGGGTGTGGAGTCGGCGTCACCGCCGCCTCCAAAGAAGCCCGCGGCAAGGTCCGCCAGAGGGTTGGTCGCCACTGAGGTGGCTGCAGGGCTGGGAGCTCCTGGGCAGGACTGTGGCAAAGTAACGGCGGCGCATTTCGCGTGGACGACGGGGAAGGCTGTCGTAAGCGCTCAAGGCAAAGCCTTTCAGCGTCAGTGCCAGGGACCGCGGCTGCAGCGGACCTCTCCCACACACCGTTCACCGGCACGAAAGCAGCTTCCAAGAACTTCAAGGCTTGCTAGTATGTGCAAACAGCACTTGGTTATCCCAACGAAGTTCAGCGCATCCGCCCGCACCTGAAGGCTGCCCTCCCCTTGTGGCGTGGCGTGAACGCTGGGCACGTACACCAAACTTGCGACAGTGGCGAAGGTAACAGCCCCGTGCGCTACTTTACGTGCAAGCTCCATAAAAGGCCCTATTTGATGCTGTTTGCGCTCCGTGTGAATATTCAGTGCAAGTGCACGCAGGTTTGCATTCTGCGCGCACGACGGTGGTCGGCCCTGGTGCAGCGATCGGAGCATCTTGACTATGAGACAAGACAAAATGGTAATGGACAATCCACCAATAGACGGAGCGCAAGTCGACGAACGATTGGCCCCACCCCCATGCATGCGTAGCCAACAAAGCCGAACCCTTGCGCTACGCTGCACCATACTTATCGCATTGCTGATGCATTGTCTGGCACTGAGACATAATGCCATATTAAGCATGCAAATTTAAGCCGAAACGCGAGACCTTGGCGTCGATAGGAGTCACATCGTCGCGGTTGAGCGCAAAGTAGGATGGTGAAGCCCCTGAAGGCTGCGCAGCCTGCCAAGGGTGGCAAAACTGCAGTGAAGCAGAGTTCTGGCAACAAACGGAAGGGCGAGGCGGCGCCTGCTGGCGGCGCCGCGCGGCCGGCAAAGAAGTTCCGTGCCGAAAATGGCAAGCCTAAGGCGGCGGAGCCGCTGAAGAAGCTATCTTCGTAAGTTATGGCTGCAATCCGGCGTGCCGGAGCGGCTCATGGGCCAACGGCGGCCACCGTGTCGCGGAACGTCGTGCGGATGGTGACATGCCCAACCCGTTGCCCAGGAAGGAGAAGCGCGCTACCATCCGCGAGAAGAAGCTGGCGCTAAAGAAGAACTGGGAGGTCATTCATGTGAGCTTGGGTCAAGACCTGCGCGGAGAGAAGGCCTTGGGGGCGGCCAGGCCACAGGGGGCGGGGGTGGGGGATGGGTGCGCACGGGTGATTGTGATTGTTGACCCCTCTTCCACCGCCGTTTCCCCGCGCAGGATGCGACCCTGCTGTGGGAGCGGCTACGTCCCAAGGAGACGCCTGACGCTGAGCGCAGGCAGCTTGTCAACGACATCCTGAAGAAGGTGCGGCGGGGCCAGGGCGTGTCATGCCGGCGGTGACGCCGCCGCGACGTGCGTGTCGGTATAGCACTCATGTCATCCGCCCTTCGCAGCGTCTCCATTTACCTACGGCCCCATCTTGCTTCCTCAAGCCAGCCGCTGCGCCTGTCTCCGTCCTGCTTCCTGCTCCAGGTCAAGGGCAAGCTGCTGGAGCTGGTGAACCACCACACCGCTAGCCGCGTGATCCAGTTCTGCATCAAGCACGGCGGCGAGGCAGAGCGCAAGGCGGTGATGGAGGAGGTGCGTGCCAACATTGTGGAGCTGTCCAAGTCCAAGTACGGGCACTTCCTGGTGCGCAAGCTCGTCAACACAGCCAAGAAGGACGAGGTGCCGGGTGAGTGAGTGCGCGTGCGCGTGCGTGCTCGGATATAGATAGGAAAACCAGAAGATGGAGGGCGTGGGGGGGGGGGGGGCAACGCACGCAGGTGGTGAAGCCTGGGGCTTACATGGGGATAGCGAGGGTATGGAGGACATCATGCAGAAAGCGACCGCCAACTGGGGATGACAGAAAGGCATGCAACCCAAAGTGCCGACAGCATAAGAAAGCATTACAGCAGGAAGTGAAAACCGCTTGTGGCCTCGCCTATGGCCGAAGTGGTTCATGGTCTTGCTAACAACACTCGGGCTATGTCACACTGACGGCGCCAACTTGTGGTCCGGATGGTCCTCTTTAATCCCGACATCTCCCTCTCCAGCACATGCGCACATACCACCGCCACTACCTACCCCCTCGCTCCGCACCCGGCATCTGGCCCCGTCGCAGAGCCCAGTCTCTGCAAAACCGCCACCTCAACTCCCCTCCGCCTCGCCCCCGCTGCCCCGCCACCCGTCCCTCCACCCCGCAGGCATCGTGCGCCTCTTTCGCGGCCACGTGGCCCAGCTGCTGCGTCAGCCGTACGGCGCCGATGTCATCACCGACCTGTACGACGTGGCCTCCACCGCCGACCGCAACGCCATGTGCTCCGAGTTCTACGGCAAGGAGTTTGTGCTGTTCGACGGCCTCACCGGTGAAGCGGGCCGGCTGCACAGCCTGCAGCAGCTGATGGCGGGCGCGCCGGCCGCCAAGAAGCGTGCCATCCTTCAGCACTTCGCCAAGTCTCTCATCCCCATTATGGAGAAGGCGCTGGTGCACCCACCCATCACACACAGGTGCGTGCATCCCGTCTCAACTACGTTGAAGACTGCCGCGCGCGGGGTTGGGATGGCCGTGGGGCCATGGGGGGAACAAGCCGCACTAGTACGGCTCCATCACACACACAAACACGAACACATGCACGCATGCACGCACGCACGCATGCATACACGGTGGTTGCCCACCCGCACGCCAAGCACGACTCGCTGATGACAAGGTTTTAGTCCCAACAGTCTGAGGGGGAACTTTGGTCGGTACCCCCCTTTCTGATGAATATTGAATATCATCTTTCGGGGCTGAGAGTCAAAAGTGCATCTTGGACATGGCACATCGCACGAGCACGCACACCACCAAAGGGTTTTGCAGATTCGAAGATGACAAGATTTAGTCCCAACAGTCTGAGGGGGAACTTTGGTCGGTACCCCCCTTCTTGATGAATACTAGATATCATCTTTCGGGGCTGAGAATCTGCAAACCTTGCCTAGCAACTGACATCTCGTCATGCACGCGCAACGTGCATGTGCACATTGGGAGCAAGGAGTTCTGAGATGACAAATTTTGTGTCCCAACAGGACCTTTGGTCGGTATCCCCTGTCTTGATGAATATAAAATATCAGAACCCTTGCGGCGCATGCATTCCCAGGCTTGCCACGCTTGCATATCAGTCAACACCAGTGGAAAGCTCACCGCTTCACCACGCCTGGCACGCCAAACCCTACCGCCGCCCGCAACCTCTTCACGATCTCCAGAAAACCCCACACCGTCCTTCACAATTCCTGGTCACAGGCTGGTGAAGGACTACCTTGAGTGCAGCACGGGCATGACGGTGGAGGAGGCGGTTGAGACGCTGTCGGCCACGGGCGAGGCGCTGCTGCGCATGGTGCACACGCACGAGGGCGCGGCGGCGGCGTGCATGGTGCTGGCGTACGGCACGCCCAAGGACCGCAAGAAGGTGGTGCGCGCCATGAAGGGCCACGTGGCCAAAATGGCGGCGGACGAGTGGGGCCACGTGGTGCTGTGCATGGCGTTGGGCTGCGTGGACGACACGGCACTCACGGGCAAGATTATTGTGCCCGAGATCAAGGTGCGTTGCGGGCGTGTGACGTATCGTGTGGGTGGTAAGGGCTTGTCGGGATGGGCTCAGGGTAGTAAGTTGTAGTGATGATGGACACTGAAAACGGGCGGACAGGCGACAGGCAGCGTTGGGATGCACGCGCTCATGCACGGGGCCGGTGACTCTGCTCGCTGATGACACAATTTGTCGACGGGCGGTCTGAATCTCTTGATGAGTGTCGACAATAAGCGTCCGCAAGGGCGTGTCTGAGAGCAAGCTTGCCTGGCATACGCACCGCTTCCAAACTAGCAACGCGGTCGCTGATGACACAATTTGTCGACGGGCGGTCTGAATCTCTTGATGAGTGTCGACAATAAGCGTCCGCAAGGGCGTGTCTGAGATCCGCTGACGTCGAGCACCTGCATGCACCTGTGCGCACCATCACCAGCTGCACTTGCACGGCATTGCACCGCTCTTACGGGGCGCACTCGGACATCCAACACCACAGCTTCCTCCAACCCGGCGGCTGCTCCCTGTTGCTGCTGTTGCGATGCGCACCTCCTGCAGGACCTGCTGTCAGAGGGCGTGCACGAGGCCACTGCCGTGCGTGTACTGCTGCAGCTGCTGGCACCCGACAGCCGGCGCCATTTTCCTCCCGCCATCTACGACATGCTTCACCCGCCGCAGCGCACCGTCAAGGGCAGCACCGGCAAGGCCGTCACCGACCTGGAGGGCGAGGAGGTGAGCGAGCTTGGATACTGCTGGCTTGCGGCGGCTCTTGCGCGCCCTGGTGCTTCTGCCACTTGTGCTTACCCCTTGCGTGCCGCTCGCGAAGCTGCGTATGGCTGCACAACGAACGTTGCATTGCAGCTCGTGAAGCGTTGGACTGCATGCGCCGTACCCGGCTGTAGACTCATTCCCCTCCTGTTCGCACCCCTGTCTCGCACTGCCCCTGCCCACAGGATGAGGTGCTGGACTTTGACGTGGGCGGCGACGGCGAGGAGGGCGACGACGACGGCGACGATCTATTCACGGCCAAGAAGGACAAGAAGAAGAACAAGGCCTCCGCTGGCAAGAAGGGCGGAGACGCGGACGGCGGCGACAAGGCGGCAGCAGACAAGGCTAAGCCCAAGGCCAAGGGGAGAGGGAAGCAAGCCGAGGATGAGGACGCGGACGAGGACGGCGGTGACGGCGGCGCGAAGCGTGGTGGCGAGGAGGGCGAGGACGACGCCGAGGTGGGCCCCGGCGGCGAGCGGGTGCTGGGCGCAAGCAAAAAGGACCCGTTGGTGCGGCGGCGTGAGCTGCTGGGCGGCGGCCCCAAGAGCCTGTCGGCGGCGCTGACGGCGGTGGTGGCGGGTGCGGCGGCGGCGCTGATGCGCTCGCCGCACAGCTGCGAGCTGGTGGTGGAGGTCGCGCGCGGCGGCGAGGGCGGGCTGCTGGCGGAGCTGGACGAGGCGGGCGTGGGCGCGGTGCAAGAGGCGCTGGTGGAGGACGCGGCGCGCAGCCCCGAGGAGGTGAAGGAGGCGGCGGGCGCCCGCATCGGCGACGATGACGAGGATGGGGACGCGGCAGCCGCGGGACCCTCGTCGGCGGCCGCTGAGCACGTGTTCCTGAACTTTTTCTCCAGTCGGGCGCTTCGGCGGCTGCTGCTGGCGGCGGCGGAGGAGATAGACGGCGCCGGCGGCGCAGCGGCGGGTTTTGCCAAGCAGCTATGGGAGCGAGCGGTGAAGGGGCGGTGCAAGCAGTGGGTGGGCACGCACGCGGAGAAGGTCCTGGCGGCGCTGGTGCATTGTGGCGTGCCCGAGGTGCAGGCGGCTGCAGCGAAGGAACTCAAGCCGCTTGTGAAGGGGCCGGTGGAGGAATGGGCCAGCAAGTTCGTGTCGCATAAGGACAAGCCTCACCATGGCCCCGGCGCTGCACACGCCAAGGAGCAACACCAGCCACAGCAGCAGCCCGCAGCAGTGTCCGCGACGCCAGCCGGTGCAACGCCGGCGGCGGCCAAGGGCAAGCAGGGGGCGCAGACGCCGGCAACGGCCAAGGGCAAGCAGCAGCCGCAGACGCCAGCGACGGCTGGCGGGAAACGGGCGGCACAGGGGCAGGATTCTGGTCTTAAAGGGAAAGCCAAGCAAGCAAAGCGCAAGTAGGGTCGAGCAGTATAGACGTGCACGTTGACACACAGGTAGCTCTGAGTTGACATTTGCATGCCATCACATCTTTACTTGTGTGGCGGGCTTGCCACAAGCAATAGGACTGGGGCGTTGGCGTATGGGTGCCGTACTGATGCCTGTGCTTCTCGCCTGACGCTGGTTTGAGGCCAACACTTGACATATTGTTCGCGCGCGGGACGCCGCGTCGGCGAGGGGCCACGGATGGCCTGCCGTGGGGGCGTCGCACCCATAGAGGGCATTGTAACATACTGATGTCGGCGCATGTGCTCGCGTCGCTACTCCCTGGTCAAACAGCGAGCCGTAGCAGTTGCGTGCTGTCACGACTAGCCTACCAGTCGTTGTGCAACCGGGTCACTGGCTGCAGTACCGTAGTGATTTCCTGACCGGCTTGAACTCATTGCGCGCGAGCACAACAGCACAACTTGTGCGGCCATAGATACAGCAGTACAGCAGGCAGCAGTTACTATGAACGCGGACAACTGCCTGCCGATCCTCAGCCAAGCCGGGTCCTGGCTTGTGCGTATGCGCGTCTGTGCACCAGGGCGGATTCGTCGATACAGGAATGCGCTTGGGCGCCGTTGCCCCGCAATCAACTCTTTACTTCGCATTCGCATTTTAGCGCATGTCTCGTAACTCTGTTGGGAAGTGCTAACAGTCTACATCCAATGTGCCGTTACTCGTCTACTTCACCTGCTGACGCTCCTCATACCCTACTACCCGTAGCACTTCCGCAAAACCATGCATTTGTCTGCACGTCATGTTGGCTGCGCGTTGCTATACCGTCAGTGCGTGGCACGCCATGTCTTAAAGCCTTGCTGCCGTCCACATCTTCCATATTCCAACGGCCTGCACACCGTCTCGCAACCCTCGTGAGGGTCAGCTAGTTGAACCACTCGTAGCCAGATCATTGCAGTGTGTGACCCTGGATTATTACTAACATCAACATCGCCAAACTTACGCAAGGTCATTCAGTTCAGTTACAGCTCGTCCTCAGCACGAAGGAACTCTCCTGCAAGGCAAAACACGGGCGGTAGGGCGACAGGTTGCACACAACTAGCAGACAGGTTGCTGGCTGAAGCCGCTGCTATCAAGAAACGCTCCCAGGGGCCGTACCGCTGCCATGCCGGGGTATCCCACACAGCCGAACACCACGGCCAGTCGCCAAGCTCCCCTCGCCTGCCACTCCCCCCCATTTCATTAATGATTAAACACCATCCATGGATGGCTACCCCCCCCCCCCCCGAAGCTACTCCTATGCTTTTAGGGACTGCGTAGGTACTCACCGCAGTCGGCCTGGTGGAAGGTGACGACGGCGTTGGGATCCAGGTTTCTGCACTCGTTAGTGGACTTGGCGGTGACGCCAAAGCCCAGCGGGATGTCGGCCATGTTGTAGATGACCACGCCCGTGTAGGCAGGCGTGTTCTCGGTGATGCGCGCCAGGCCGCTCTTGAGCACATTGTTGCCGTAAAGGAACTGCATCTCCGCCGAGGGCTTGACCCAGATCTGCGAGATGGCGGCAGGACAAGGCGAAAGACAGCGCGAGAGAATGCGGACAGGTTAGGGTCCAGGCAGACTGTGGGCAGGAAACTCTGATGGAGTGGCGATTGCTATTACCGGGAGCTATGCACGGACGCGCTCAGTCGCGCTGCTGCCTACAGTATGAGGCCCCTGCCTGGTTTTGCTAGCTGGCTGCCCATCACAACTCGTGTGCGTTTTATTCACTGAGCTCCTGGAAAACCTGCAGCGGCCCCAGGTGGGACGTCCAAGCCCTCTGTGGTGCGGCTGGCCGGTGGTGTTTCCTCACCACGCCGCGCACAGCATAACCTTCCCCTCAGGTTACCACCCACACCTTTGGCTGCTTAAGGGATCGCTGGCTGTCCATTATGAATAAACCACTCACCTTGTACTTGGCGTATTGCGAAATGAGATCCAGCGCACCAATGGTTAGGCGGAACTTCCCTGTGTGCGTCAGCTTTCCGATACACGTGCCCAATGCAACCAGTTTGTCTCTCGCCACCTGCAATAGCATCAACACGTGGAACTGTAGGCCCGTCCTCCGTTGTGGCCAAGAGCCGGGCAGGTCCTGCGCCGCGGCGGCACTCACCTACGGCGCAACCGCAAACAACACAAAACCCTGCCCGCATTCCGAAGCCCCAGACCGCAGACGCATCCCCGCGCTGCCCCCCATTGCTCACATTCGTAGCCTTCTTCATGAGCTTCTCCTTTACATAGAAGACCTTGTTTTTGTGCAGCCGAAAGCAGTGCGGGTCGTTTGGCCGGTCGATGAGGTTCTTTATGTTCTTGCCTATAAATTTATACAGCTTCTCGAACACAGCTTTTGTCTCCTGTATGACATGGCGAGAAAGCACTGCTGTGAGGGGTTTGCCGCGTAGCCGAAGCGTCGCGACGCCAGCCCGCCAGCACTAATTAGCGGCGGCTGCGCAATGTTTATATGCAAAATTATCGTAACATAACTTGCCTCTTCTGTGAGTGGACGCATTTTTAATCGAGGCACAAGGCTGAGCAGCGGCGGAAGCAAACTTGTGAAAGAAGCTGCAAGATAGAATGGGGTTGAGTCGCAGTATGATTATAACAGTGGTATTCTCAATTCCTTCATAGCATCATCTGAAGCTAGTTGGCATAAGTGGCCCATTGCGCCGGTCTTTGCATTAATGGTCCAATGTCTGCTCGGGACTCCTGCAATTTGAAATCAGTCAACGACACTTCTGTTCTGCATCTTTACTATACTTCAGCTATTGAACTTGGAGGTTCCGCCGTTCCTGCTTGCTGTAGAACTAGTCCAAGATGGCCGCGGGCCTCCCTCCAGTGCAGTATTCTATCGATACGGATGCAGACCTGGAGACGCGGCTTGCCGGCAAAGGACTGAAGGGTAGGCGTCGGCATGTGCCGCGCCATCGAAGCTATATGTTGACGACCAACTTGGCGCTCTCGGGGCATACTTGCAGTGGTGGAGATCTTCTCGGAATGGTGTGGGCCATGCAAGAGCGTACTACCCACGTTTCGGAGAATTCGCCTGGACAAAGACGACGAGAACGCTCTGCTCTTCCTCACGGTGCGGCACCCTGCCCTGCACCCTGCCCTTGCAGCCCAGCCCCTAGCTGCCATGCGCTGTGCCCCGCAGCCAGCGTTGCTGACAATCTTGAATTGCAGGTGTGCGCGGAGAAATGCAACTTCCTTGAAATTGCTAAGGAGCACCGAGGGAAGTCGGAGCCGCTGTTCCTCCTCTACAGGGTACGTGCCCACCGGGCACTGACGACCTAGCATACTGGCAGGAGCTTCAAATGGGATGATGGGTGATTAGGCAATGGTGTTTGGCATGAGCGTTTAGCCTTGGCGAGGTTCTCGATCCTCCATTGTCTCCAGGATGGAAGGATTGGCGGTTGACCTTTCTGCATGCAAGGCACCAAGGACCCAGCACAGCCTGAGCCACAACCCATCTGCTGTGTGCTTCTCATCACACCCACAGAACGGGCAGCTCAAGGCGCGGATAGAGGGCGCCAACACGCCGGCACTTAACCAGCAGGTGCTGTCGTTGACACCGGCAAATGCAGACGTGGACGACCTGGAGGTGGGTACACGTGTATGCATGCCCTAACAGCGACGGGGCAGGGCTGAGGATGCAAGTGAGCTCACGTGGAAACCAGCACGCGGCAAAATCCATGCGTGCGCTAAGATAGTCATCTGCAAGATAGGTGCCGGCATTACGACAGAATGCTGTCAGAGGCCAGTTCTTGGCACAGCAGAGGCCCTCGATGCTTATGCACCGCCAGCAACCTCACCATGTACACCAGCATAAACAGGACAGTATTTACACTGTCCCCTGCTTGTAACCCGCAATCATAAACATTATAAATGCATGATCTGCAGGCTATGTTGGCAGGCACGGTTCACGCACTAGCTAGCTGAGTAACGTGCACGTCTTCTTCCGTGCATGCATTCCCGCCGATGCAGGAGAACCCGATTTACCTGGCCAAGATGGAACGGGAGCGCATCGCCCGCGGCGAGACCGTGAAGGACGCCAAGGGGGCGAAGAAGGGCAAGAAGTAGACTGTTGAAAAGGTTGGAGAGCGAATGAATTGGGAGAATTGTGGTGCGGTGTTCATGCATCGAACACGCAAACGTTCGTGTGGGATTCAATCTCAGCAGAGTACGGGAGGTGGAGCTCGTCGTCTACCAGGACGCTGGCATTGCAGATCCTGACATGACGGAGCTGTGCAGCTGTGGCGACTGGATTTTGCCACGAGGCCGGGGTAGTGTTATGGGGTGATCGCGCAAGGAGCCCGATTTCTTGGTCCAAACCCCATTCCTCGCCAATCGACAAGACCCAGCTAGACTCAGCCCAGTCACGAATTGCTGCCGAATCTGTGCTATGCATGTGTAGTATGTACTATATGCCAATATGTGCAATGTGCGTGCTTGGCCGTGGATGTCCCCGCTGGGGTTGCTCATCCGTGTGTGTGGTTACAAGGTGGTGCGCACTTCTCGTGCCTTCCTGCCTCGTGAACACCGAAGGCCCGGGCCGGGGTGACCCGCACATATTCCAAGCAGAAAGCTTGTCCCTACGGGCAGCCACAAACACGTCTTGGCCCTAGGCCGGTCCAGGACGGGAGGTGTAGTAGGAGGCTACCCGGTATCCCTGCAATACATGGCCCACCTTGGATAAAGACGCCGCGAGAGGCTGGGAGATATCCAGAGGACGTGAGGGACAGGTGTCCGCGTTTCTGAGAGAGCTTCGGAGCATAGAGGTTCGGGCCCAGCCCCGTTACGGACATGCTCTAAATTGCGAAACGAAAACGTAAGCACGTCTCGAACAGGGATTGCTAGTGAGTAGTGTCTCCTAACAACTGGCCAAAGCACTGGGCGTGTGATGTCTTATCGGCGCCATGAGCCGTGCTCCCATGCACGCTCATCGACACGGGCGTTCCGCCCACATTAGGCCCGAGCAAGGGCCCGAGGTGTTACGGACATGCGCTAAAATGCACCCGAGGTGCTCCAGCACCTAACCCACCCCTAAGTCTCACAGCCCTGCTCGCCCATGTTCCCGTAATCCCGCTGCCACTCAGCCCCAAAAACCGCCAAAACCTTGCTTGCTGGGCCCTCAACTCGCCAGCTTAGTGGCGGCTCTAGCTCAAGCGCTACGGACATGCGCTAAAATGCGAGTGCGAAGTGGGCGGGATGATGGCGTGCTTACGTTTTCGTTTCGCAATTTAGAGCATGTCCGTAATGATGTTGTCGGTGGTGAGCGTCGAAAACAAGTGGGCACGTTAGCGTGTGACCTCGAAACTGACGGTAGATAGTCAGCGTCCTTACTCTCGCTGGTATCTGACAGAAGACTATGCTGAGCTGAGGCGCTGGGCTGGTGTTCGCGGCGGGCTGCGGCGCTCTTGCGCTTCTCGTGAGGGCTGCTCCTTCTCACGCCTCCGGCTCCAGCTCCAAATCTTGCGGTAGCGCACACAGAAGCTCCCCATTTACCACCGCAAGGGTTGGGTGCGTGGCACCCAAGGTGGCAGCAGGGCTCATATCTTCCCGGCTGGTGGACCGGAAAGAAGGCACGCTTCCCCCATCTTTCCCAGGGCGCCTCAGAGCCCAAAAAGTGCCACTTTCTAGCGTTGGGGGGGGCCGCCCCCCAACCTCCCCCCCCCCGAAAAGGGGTATTGTGGAAGATTTGGGGCCGTAAATCTGTCTGGTACGTGAAAGATGGGCCCCCCAAAACGGCCGGCGACTACTTTCCGGGGGGCGTATTTCGGGCCAGTTTCTCTCCGGAAAGACGAGGATATGAGCCCTGCGTGGCATCCACGCCGTCCCAGCCTTTGCGAGGCGCGCCCAGCTGTGCAAATTGCAACAGTCGCGACCAGAAATTGGCAACTGCGCGCGCGCACGCCAGCTGGGCGGGGGTCACTCCTGGCGGCGGCGGCGCTAGCTACGTGGGCGGGACCGCATCCGGGTCAGGATCCGCCTCCGCTGCTGCCGCCTCGTGCCCAGCGTTCACTGCTGCTGCTGCCGCCGCAGCTGCCGCCACGTCTCCTTGGGCCACCGCAGCGCACGTCATCCCGTGCACCCGCACGCGGCCGTGTTCCACGGCAGACAGCGCCGCCGAGGCCACCACGTCCCAAACACACTGCTCATAGGCGGGTGGCGCCTGCACCAGCCAGAGCTGTGTTTGGCTGATGGGCGTCGCCTTACGGACACGCGCTAAATTGCGAAAACGAAAGCGAAAGCACGCCACCCGACTGCTGCGCGCGTTCATTTGCGCCATCACTGCCTTCGCCACCGTGCAGTCCCAGAAGTGGTGCGGCCGTGGCGTGGGCAGGGCGGCCGCGGTGGCATTGGCTGTGGCGGGGCCAGTGAGCCAGTCGCGGCACCTCCGTGGCCGCATTGCCGCCACACGGCTCCCGCGGTGCCGTTGGCATGTGGGAGTTGCCCGGCAGTGGCACCGCGTCGATGGCCAGCCGCCACAGCGTCTAAAAATGGCGCCGCTCCTAGCGCACCGTTTGCCACAGGCGCGCCAGGGTGCCCTGGATGCTGTCAAGCGAGGCGGCCGCGCCGTATGGCAGGTCCTCACGCCGTAACTCGGCGCGGGGTGATAGGCCCTGCGCTGCGCGCTCGCAGTCCTCGTGCACGCCAGCCCGCCGCTGGGCAATGCCGTCCAGCCTTGGGCACCGTCCGCCCTTCGCCCAGCAATGTTTGCGCGTCGCAGGTGAGCGGCCGTGTTGCGGCTTCAGCCAACTCCTGCAACTCTGCTGAGTCAGCCAGGGATGTCCAGGTGCGGGACAGCTGGTGGAAGCCGGAACCAAAGCGCGCCGCATCAGGGTACCTCCAGGGTTACCTCCCCTGGCTACCAGCAGCTTTCCCCACGCCTCCCTGGCAGACGCGTCGGTGGCGTGTGTGTGTGTGTGCCATGGTGTATCACGGAACGTAAAAAAGAAGCTACAAATGCATAGATTAGGAGGGAGGACTACACGGGCCAGCGGTCTTGAGCAGACATGGAGGGAAGTGTTTTTGGGCTGCGCCGATAAGCTGCGCCACAGGTGCCATGGCTGACAATGAATATCAGTAGTTCTTCACAACTACTGATGTTATCAGAGCATTCCGTACATCGCCAGGAGCCCTCGGGGGTTACTCGAAGGACAGTATTTGCCAGTTGCAAAACTCGTCGTACAGCCGGGAAAACCTGGAACCTTGAATTTGCCTGTCTCGTGCGGCAGGCTCATATTACTGACCACATACTTAACATAGCGTCGCCACAGACACGTCCGAGCCGTTCCGAGCGAACATACCTGCGCAAGTTGGTCTTTCATTGAATCCTTTTGGCAGAATAGGCTTCTATCGGTGCCACGCCTACCTCATCTGCTGCATTCAAGGTGTAAAGAATGCCTAACTCTCCTCGCCCTGGTATGTGCGCCTTCCGTGCGAGTCCGTGCTTTAAATGAACTGGCGCTTGCACCCAGCCACCGAATCGCTTGGTTGGGTTCCGTTATTTGTGCTAAATGGTGAACATTTGCATTGGGGGCGGGGGCCGCACAATCAAGTCGCACAGCTAGTCATTTCTTCAGCCTCCCGCGACTTTCGCGCCGTTTCGCAGACTCGGTTGCCCACTACGAGCCAGTGCGCACTTCAATTGAGTATGTGCCAAGACGGCTGCGGAAGGGGCCCCAGGTATGAGTGCAGTCAAGCAGGTGTGAGCATTTGTTTGTGCAGGCACACAAGCCCAGCCCCATGCTATTTCGCGGCGTAGCTCCTGTTATTATGTCTTGCTGTGCCAGGTACTGCGGCAGTCTGCCTTGCTTTTAAAGCTCAGACCCCCCACACACGTACGCCGCACCCTCGTGTGCCCTGTACACCTGGCGCATCGTGGGGGTGCATACTGGGCACGTACCGCACACCCTGGCCTTTCTCACTGACCAGTCTTCCATGACATGCGCAGGGACCGCCGGCAGATGGAGCTGGCCTGCTCAACGCCACGCGCAATATGGTCAGGCCGGCCAAGGGCAAAGGTGTCCCTCCGGCAGATGAGCGCGAATGGGAGTTCCGCACGGCAAAGCACTTCGTGCCCTCTGCCAGCTTCAAGAGCAACATGTGAGTGAGCGTATGGCGGCGGCTCAGTGCTCTTTGCTTAACTGGATAAATTCCATCGCCGTTGTGTGGGGGGCTGGGTTTGGGGATGGGGCTGCGCAAAAGCAGTGGTAGCCAGGGGTCAGGTCCCTGCCAGTGAAAGTTACCGTGCATGCAGCGCTCATGGAGTTGGCAAGGGGCAGAAGGCACCGTGCATGCAGTCCGTGACGGGGCATTAAGATGTGTGTTCCGCGCGTGCCCACGATTGACTTATCCTTGCCGTCACTATCAGGTGCTCGGTGCTCAACCACAACATGACCTCGACAGTACCCGAGCCGGCTGCGCGGCCAGTGGGCATTCGCCTCTCAGAGCGGTCGTACATGGGTAACCTCGTAGGTGGCAGCGTCGCGGTGGCTGTGGAGGTGCGTAAGCGTATGGAAGCTCAGGGCGAGATACTACACACTGGCAGTAGTAGGTTCCCTAGCGTGTGTCCGTCCTTACCTCGCACGTACATGCTCAAAAAATGCGACTGTGAAGTGGGCGGGATGTATCTGTATGTTTTGCGTGCATCACTGCTTTTGCGTGGTGATTGTTAAACACACGTCACAGACACGCCCTCGACACATGTGCACCTGCCTTGCAGTCGCCTCAGCACAAGCCCATGAAGCGGCCCGGCACCGCCGCGCCTGCCTATCGGACGGACCGCGTATTCGGCATGGCACCGGCGTCCACCACCGCGGAGGAGCCCAAGTACGCTCTCATGTCTACAGCACGTCGGGGTAAGCTTCTAGATGCATGAGTGTCATCGACTAACTTTCTCATCGCACACAGCTGCCAGGAAAATCCAAGGACGCATTACTTGTTCGAACCGTCTCATCCTCATTCCTGTACACAGACGTGTTTGTCAACTCGGGGCGCCCCACCACGGCGCCCGCGTGCGTACTGGTTGGCAGCAAGACGCAGCACCGCACCGGCTACGACCTGAGCCGCGCTGCACACGACGACGTGGTGCGGTACCGCCACTCGGGCGGCATCTGCCCCCAGGACTATAAGGTACGAAGCAGGCACCAGGCGTGCAACTACGTAAGCATCGATCCATCAGACCATCACCAATCAACGCCCATACAAAGCACCTGGCCCGCATTGCTCAGTAATCCAGGCACTCCGCTCTGCTGCGCAGCTGACCACGGAGCGCCCCGCCGCGCCACAGCGGGCCACTGCTGCCGCGCCAACTCCCGAGTCCAAGGCGAGCTTCTTCGCTGCCCGCAGCAGTTACCAAGTGAACCGGGCGCGCGGCCACATGTCGGACATCCTGATGGGCCACGTCTAAACCGTCCCCTCCCCGAGCCTGCGGCGCACTGCTGTTGCGGCGGCTGAATCCGGTCCGCTTCACGCCGGGTCTATCAGCGTCGCGACCAATGCAAATGGCTGCGCGATGCGGACCGCGGGCCAGCAAGCCCGCAGGCGCGCAGTGGACGCGGGCGCCCAATTGTGTCCACGTGTAGATTGGTACCTATATTTTACAAAGTTAGCCACTGACGTGCATAAGCGGGATGGTATTAATGGGTTAGGTCCGTGAACGCCGTTTAGGCGAGTCACCAGAAGCGTGTTGCTGCGACAGCAGTAAGGATGTAAATCAGGTGCGGAGGAGGTGCAAACAGCAGCACACACAGACACACCCTTGGACTCACCATTACGAACTTGTACATACACTGGCTACTGGCTGCGGGTTGTGCTGACCGTACGCGTTTACGTTTAATACTGCACTGGATGAAAACGCTTATCTAGCAGGAGCTGTTAGTTATATGTTTGCTGTGAGAGAGGCAGTACTGGATGAGTACAAACCTCCGCAACCTTCAGGTTGCACTGTAAAACGCTGTGCGTCGCTTGTTCCCGACAAAACCGCACCTTTTCGCTAGCTGCGCTCGGTCCACGCGCCCACAACGCCAGGCCACCTCCCTTCAAACCTGCAGCTTTGTGTGCAGGAAAACTTACCCGATCCTGTTGCGGCATAATGGCTTCGCGGCTGTGGCCGCGCTGTGCGCCATTCGATAAGACTTAGCCGGGCGCCGGCGCTCCTGCTGCTACTGCTGCTTGTGCTGCTGCTGGATCTGCTGCTGCCGGTGAATTAGCTTCAGCTCTGCTGCTGCCGCCGTCGCCGCACATCAAGCTCTTACTCCTGTGGAAAACCGTCCCGGGCTGCTTCGACTGAAACACCTGCTGATGTTGAGCATCCCCAGATTCAGGAAAAGAGGCGCGTTTGTGAAGCACATTGGACTTTACAGCACACCCATGATCGTCATCAGCTGCTCTCTCCTGCCGCTCCAGCACGCCCATCGCTTAGGCGTCGGGGATCTCGATGGCGCCGTCGTCGATCTGCAAGGAGCAAGAAAGAGCAAGAAAAGCACATTCGAGGGCAAGGCGTCAGACGCGTGGCAAAGACATTTACATGAAATCGGCCGCGCCTGGACCTGTTCCCAGCCCATGTCCCCAAAAGTTGAACTGCGCCGCCACAAGTTGTGCTGCTCAGGGGAAACAGCCGAAGAACTCCCTGGAGACCACGCTCTGCACTGCGTCGCCTGCTTAGCCGCCTCGCCGCTGCCCCTGCCCCTGCCTCGCCGCTGGCCTGCCCCGCCGGCGGATGCGAGTTTGCTGAAGCCCCCGGAAGCGGCCGGCAGCTTCCACTGCTGGCTGAAAGAGCTGGCAGTATCGGCAGCGGCCCCATGTCCTGCTGAGGCCGCCGCGCAGCCCGCGGCTCGTGCGTGTAGTTTCCTCAATGGCCCAGTCCATGCCCATTGGCTGGCACACGCCATGTGCATGGCCATCTGACATTTGCTGGGGCAGACGCTCCAGGCAACCGACCACCACGCCGAGCACGCCGAGTCGCTCCGGTTGAAGTTGGCCTCCGGACTGCCATTTCCATCCGCCCGCCCGCGCCTACACTGTATTGCCTGCCTCCGCTCCTGAGTACTGATGCCGCTGGCGTGCACAAAGGCGAGCTGCTGCAGCTCATGGCGAAGCCGCTCCGAGGGAAGGCGCATCTGCAGGGAGACCAGACCGCTTCACGCCGTCCAGCTCCGTGCGCCTCACGGCCCCGTAAGCTGCGCTGCACATACGCCTCCGAGCCGCCGTATCGCCGCTGTTGCTTACTGCTGCAGCGATGCTGTCGTATGCAAACCATGCGCTCAACAGCAGCAAGGACGCTCACTCACTCCCCAACCACGCGACCCGCCCCCGCCCCCTCCCCTGCCCGGCCCACCCCCCAACCCCTCGGTCATGCCCTCAGTTCAGCCCGCGGTGTTCACCGCGCACACCTATCGCCAGCAATTACTTACGGCGGCGATGACGTCGCGGGGGTCCTTGCCGTCCACCTTGCAGCCAACCGACACGGCTGTCCCCAGGATCTCCTTGCAGCCGTTCGCCAGGTCCTTGGCGCAGCTGCGCGGCCGCATGACGCGGGCAATCTCAATGATGTCCGACATCGTGACGCTGCCCGTGTGCTTGATGTTCTTCTCCTGCGCGGCAGAATAGACCATACTTGGTGAGCCAAATGCCCTCGAGGCTCCGAGCACAACGCGCTTCCGCCCCACCCGGCCCCGAGTTCGGTAGCCTGGATAGCCATATCCATAACTATGTGCGCGCTGGCATTTATGGAGCATCCACTGGCCCAGGGCGCCGGCCCGGCGGCGACCGTGGTGATGCCGGCGGCTTTCTTGACCGTAAATACCCTCTCGGAGGCGCCATAAGTGCCCAGGGGTGTTACCTTCTTGCGGTCACGGGCGGGCTCCTTCAGAGCCTTGATGACCAGCGCGGCCGCCGAGGGAATGACCGAAATCTTCGCCTGGCGGTTCTGGACGGTGAGCTTGACGGTGATGCGCAGGCCCTTCCAGTCCTTCAGGGTCTCCTTGGCGATGTCCTCACCAATCTTCTTGGGGGACAGACCCAGAGGACCAATCTTGGGGGCCAGCGAGGAGGCGGCACCCACCTCGCCACCGGTCACACGCACGCACACCTCAATAACATCATTGGGGTCAAACTTGGGCGGCATGGTGACTGTGTGGGCACGAAGAAAGAGGGAGTTCAGGGAGAGCGACGGCCCTTGACACCCCGGCTCTGATGGGCCGGGTCCATGCAAGTTGCGCGCTAGCTGGCTTTAGGGACAACCAATAGTGCTATCTGTCTGGATGCCTGTTCAGATACAAGCTGTAATTATTTGTTGGGGCCTATGCGCAGGTCGAGCCCAACGCGGCATGTTCTTCTGCTTTGCCCGCTTCCAAGTCGCTGGTGTGCGCTGATGCGCAGCCTACCTGCGTGACAGATACTCGCAAGCTGAGAAGCAAGCCCGCTAGGGCGATGATTCAAGTTACAGATGTTTCCTTCCTGACTTCCAAGGACTGACACACAAAACACGTTGCCCTGCAGCAAATCATAATCCTATTTCAGACGTTCCAGCCCTCCTTCATGACCTCGGTGGCAGTGCGCGGCGCCGCTGTGGCGTCGAGGTGCTGTGGCGCCGCTGGACGGGCAGGGGGTGGGGAGGGGGAGCGGGAGCCCAGCAAAGCTGGGGTTTCCCTTCTTATATGGTTGTTGTATGTCCGCTGGTAAGAAGTAAGAAAGGGCACCAGGCGCCTGACCAAGGTTGAGAAGGTCTTTAGCACTGTGCGCAGCAGGTGCTTGAGGATGTGGCCGGCAGCTTGAGCCCAACCCCACCTGCCCAACCCCCAACGCACACCCTCTTACTGCGCCACGCCATCCAAGCTCTGCCGTGCCCTCCCTGACAGTGCGCTACACCATGATAGCATGTGCATTGTTTGGTTGGCCTTACCAGACTATATGGGCATTCATTCAGCATTCAATGTTCCTGATCATTTGAATGCACTGGAATGCGAGTGCATTCCGATCCTGGGCCGACTGGCAGCATGCGCACAACTGCGCCCTGGTGACCTTGACGCTTCTGCACTGGTTGCCCTGCACTGAATGTGGAAATGCACTCGGCTATACTGAACTGTATTTAAAAGCCCCGACAGTGCCATCCACGGGTGCGATCAGTGCCCCCACGGTAGGCCATCCGTGGCTCTCGCCAACGCGACGTCCCCACAGCCTTTGGAAGTCCCTACATAGCTATACACCAAGAAGACCGGGCAATGGTTCCGTTCACCACTTCACCTCTTCCGGGCGCAGCCCAACCATCCTGAGGTTGGCCCCAAACCAAAAGCCAGCACGACGGCCGTATCAAGATCACGAGGCCGCACCTGTGCAAGCCTATGTCCACATCGGTACGGCGCCCCTCTGCTTAACGGCCACACACGGACCATTCCCGGGGATCCCACCACACCCTTGATATTCATGGCCACCTATCCAACGTCCCCAACCCTCACCACATCACATTTGGCAAACACTCTCAGCTGCATTCAGTTAACAGTCACTAGTTTCCCGTCCCGCTGACCGCTGAAGCGGTCCAGTCACGTAAACACCAATCAGCAGTCACCGCCAGCCCAAGGGCGCTTACGGAGTGGCCGCCCGCAGCTCGCGCGCGAGCTTCTCCATGGCTTGAAGGCCCTCAGCCTACATTACACGGCAACGCGTCCGCACACTTTTGGTTGCAGTCAGGAGGCCAAAGTAGCAAGGGCGCCCCGATGCTGGGTGCCCTCGCTGCCTGTGCTTCACATATGGCGCCCAGCATTGCAAACATTCCCATACAGCGGCAGCACGCATGGCAGCACGCACAATCACTTCGACTAGTCCCGACATGACTCACCGGGGAGCTGGCCTCGCCAAGCGCCTTGACCAGGGCACTGCCGCAAATGACACCGTCCGCGCCCCACGACACGATTTGCTTAGCATGCTCTGCGCGGGACACGCCGAAGCCGACGCACACCTGCACACGCACGGGAGTGCAAAGCCGTCATAGGTGCACAGGCTGAGTGGCATGGACAGGTTGTGCAGCTGGGGTCCACCCTAGCTAACTCCGTTCCCTGAACACCGCCCCTCTCCTTACAGCAACGCCCTGACGCCTGAGCCATGTCCCCCTTGCGCGCCGCTCACCGGCTTGTCGGTGACGGCCTTCAGCTCCGACACCAGTCCCTCCACGCGGCCCGACACCTGGTCCTTCATGCCCGTCACGCCGGTCACGGACACCAGGTACACGAAGCCCTGGCTGGCCTGCGCGATGGCCCGCATGCGCGCCTGGGGCGTCGTGGGCGTGGCCAGCAGAACCAGCTCGATGCCCGCCTTCTCGCACGCCGCGCGCACTGAGACAGTCTCCTCCAGAGGCAGGTCAGGCACCAGCAGGCCTGAAAGGTGGCACGATTGGCAGATCAGGGGCGGCACGTCGGTGGACAGAGCAGCCGAGCTGCACCCCGCCCTCCTTCTGTTCAGCTGCAGCTGCATTTACACAAGCACATACGTCAAATTCCTCTTGAAGCTAATCCTCCGCTACTGCGCTTTTACGTGCTTGCAGGAGAGACGGAGGCCCTCACGCACCCGCAGCGCCGGCCTCCTTGATGGTGCGGCAGAAGTTGTCCAAGCCCTTCCGCATGATGGGGTTGTAGTAGGTGAACATCACAAGCGGCGCCTTCATGGCGGGCGCGGTGCGGCGCACCATCTCAATCACCTTGTCAAGAGTAGTGTGCTTCTCCAGCGCGCGGGTGGCGGCGCCCTGGATGACCGGGCCGTCGGCCAGGGGGTCCTGCGGTGGCGATGGCGGGCCAGGGTCAAAACCCCCAGTCAGGTCGATAGCGGAACCTTTCCAGCGGCCATTGGCTCTCCAGCGCCAAAATTTCATCGTAATGCGCGTCACCTGCGACTCAGTATCTAACGCCGCGCCCAGAGATCTGGGCGGCCCTGCCGGCGGCTTCAAACGCCCCACCGCAGCTCAGTAACCCAGGTTTCCGCTGATTAGTCACGTAATCCTGATCCTGAGCTCCATGCTAAGCGCCGGCTAAGCTACTCCGTGCCCTGACTGGCAGCTCAAGGACCCGCAGCAGCGCCCTGATGCTCCCCACCACCCTGCTGCCCGCGCTGTGCCGGGGCAGGGCACCGAACGCGACGTACCGAGTAGGGCACGCCGAGCTCAATCACATCCGCGCCGACCTCATCCAGCTTGCGTAGCGCCAGGGAAGTGGTATCCAGGTCAGGGTCACCAGCGCAAATGAAGGGGATAAAGGCGACCCTGCGAAACAGCATCGCCGCCGAGCAATTGTCCTCAGCCTTACTGGGTCATCCCCATAACATATCCATGCTAATATTTGCAGTATTTGATCAGGTTTATGCAAATGATACACTGGATTTGGACCTACTTTCCCTTAGCCTTCAGCGCGTTCATCGTCCCAGAGACAGACTTTGTCGCGGGGGCCGCAGCCGCAACTGAGCGGACAGTAAGAGAGCGGCGACCCCGTCCAGCGGCCGGGCGCACAGAGCTACGCTGCATAAGCATCATGTTTGGTCTTGGAAAGCGACGCTGAATGTAAGTTGGACAGCGCCTGGTATTGAATTTTTAGGAAATCCACCGCATTATTGAAGGCACGAGTGAGATTGGGCACAACCTACCGCAATTGGGCCCAACACGTACCCATTACCCAAGCCTGCCAAGCTCCCCGAGCCTCTTCCGATGCCGGCGACGCGCTGGCTAGATGCAAACCAAACGTTGATGTTACGGTATGCTCACGCTGGTTCGGGTCTTATTTACTAAGACGCAGTCACTACCCGCAGGGCGCGAGGGCGTGCGACCAGGCCGTAGCAAAATTGAGGTCAGCATGGGCGCGATGACACGGTGGGGCTGTGGGGGAGTGGTCACCTGCCCTAGCCATTTAGGCGCAAGCTCAACACATTGTTTGCCTGTGGGGATGCCGCGTTGGCAATGACAGCATCGGTGATGTGGCAGCGCTGATGGGGAGTAGTGCTGCTGGAAGATCGGCAGGTAGGGAAGGTGCACGCAAGGTGAAGGGCGTTCGCGGCGAACTTATTAACGACAAGGGAGGTGGTCCCCGTGAAGCACGGGAAAAGCGGGCTGATCCCGCACCACATCCACCGTCTGAGGCCGAAGGTGTTCGATAGTACCTCATCTCCCGGACATAGCCGGGGTCGGTTTGTGCAGGCACTACCAGCCGGGTGTGCAGTCGCTACCGTAATCCAGACGGTCAAGCCACAGCACGATTAAGCAGCCACACTACTCATGCTGCCTACAACACCACGAGGCCTTGCTCGCCCCACTGCGGACCGCTACCTAGACACCAGGCAGCTCCTCAGCCCGCGCGCTTGCGCCGCTTTTTGGGCGGCTCCGCGCTCTCCTCCTCCATGTGGCCTTGCCCGCCCCCTCCGCTCCGCACATGCACACACTCGCCGCCAGGCCCCGGGCCGCCGCCACCAGGCCCTGGGCTGCTGCCACTGGGGCCGCGGGCGCCGCCGCCAGGCCCTGGGCCAGGCCCTGGGCCTTGACCACTTGTGCCGGGGCCACCGCCGCCAGGCCCCGGGCCGCCACCACCACCACCAGGCCGCAAATACTAATACGTGGCAGTCGCGGTTTGTGCCAGTATGATACTTTTGCCGACGCAGCCACGAACGCACGCACGCAGGGCTATTACCTTAAAGATGTGGAGCTTTATTTGGCCATTTTGGCCGGTTTCTGAGCTTTACGGCTGGCCCTTAAAGCTCAGATTTTAGCTTTGTTACGCTGTAGCAGTATTGCCGGTAAAAGGACTTGATGACTAGCCGGAGACAGCTTGCGGGGTTATTGTGGAGTTGTGAAGGTTTCCCGCCACATTCTCCCCCCTTTGGACTGGACGTCTCGGCCAGTCCTAGCCGTCTCGGCTACTGTGCTTGCACTCACGAACTCGCCGACCATGGATGGTTAACGTCATTCCACGTCACGATATGCACGGCAACATATCGCCTAGTCGGTGCCTCTAAGTCCGTCGAGAACACGCACAGGCCTTATTACCGCCGTAAAGCGTACAGACCAGGATTCGATCCCTTGACCTTATCCGTAGGTCGGGACACTGATACTCGATACCACTGTAGCAGTATTGCCGGTAAAAGGACTTGATGACTAGCCGGAGACAGCTTGCGGGGTTATTGTGGAGTTGTGAAGGTTTCCCGCCACATACGCGTCCACGGAGGCGGGGGAAGCTTGGCCCCGGTGGGGTTGGGGGCCACAGAACCATCAGACGCTCGTGTTTTCAGCTGTTCCGGGGCCCAAACAGCTGCGTGTCAGCGTATGCGACGATTCCCTGACCACTTGATGCCCCACTGACCATCAGAAAGCCTATCCACAAGTGCCCGGGAGTCCGCCCAAGTCCGCCCCCTGAGCTAACTTCTGGGCATTTTAGCTTGCTAAAGCTCAGGCTGAGCTTTCCCCCCAAAACAAGATAAGAGCCCTGCACGCACGCACGCACGGACAGGGGTGTTTTGGGGGGGCTTCGCCCCCCCCTCCGGGACGCTTCGCTGGGGGGGCTCAGCCCAAAAAACGTGTGGAGCTTGCGCCTAGAACAGGCGAACACTCAGGACGGTGTATCAGGGCCAGCCTGAGGACAGGATCAACCTATCTACGTCGGTACGTCCTTACACGGGCCTAGGCCGGACGGCTGGTGAGGCAAGCTCCCTGTCCTGCACACTCCAACCCCACCGCAGCTACAGCGCGTGTCTGGCCTCCAATATTTGCCCTAACATGGCCACGGCTGGTTGTGCACCCTCCCCCCTTCTTGTAGTTGTGCTATGATATGTGCGTCCCTTAGCCTCCGCACATTCAACATGTCCACCCCACTGCCTACGCTGTACTCGCTCACCCTGGTGGTGTTGACCACATATCAGTCCAAGGGTTGACCCGTATGATTATGCGCATGAGTTGCGCAAGCGGCAAATGCCACACAGAAGAAGACATTCTTTGCACCTTCGAACACACTGACCCGATGCGGTAGGAAGGCAGCTATGGCCGGCACATGGCAGCGTAAGGAAGGTCTTAACCAGCAGAATGGCGCCGTCAATCCCCAGACGCGTGTCAACATCGCTAACAGCAGCGGGTCGTTGCAATGGTAGGCACCACCATTGCTACAGTCGGCAGCCACAAGGCACCGGTAACCGCACTTCTTCCTTGCAGTCACTGCTCAATCCCCGCACGTGCCTGACATGGCTGCACGGCCATGAGTGAAGCACGCAGAGGCCATACACCTGGGAGGTCCAGCCTTGCAAGTTAACGCAGTATCGGGCGGACTAGGTCAGCTATGTCCAATGTGACGTGAATCCCTCGTGTATTTGTCCAGTAGGTGAGCGTATCAATCACACTATGCAGCCCGTGCCACGGCCGCAGCTTTACCTCCGTAGTCGATAAAAGTGGCACGCCGTGCCTGCAACATGCTCATGCACTCAATGCTTAATGATGATAGGCGACACCCCAAGGTCGGTGCCCACCGCTTCCCCAGGACTTATGACCGCCAGCACCTCCGCAGGGGTCACCGGAGTGCGGCAGCAACTGCTGATGCTGATCGGCGAGACGCCCAGCCTCACCAGCTCCTCCAGGTCAATCTCGTCATCACTGCTATCATCCTCCTGGTATGCTTTGCATGCAGGCGCGCGGAGCGCCGGTCCTGCAGGCGTGCGTGCACCAGGCGACGCAGCCGCGCTGCCGTCACCCTGGCATGCATGGGCTGAGCATGGGCTGAGCGCCTGCTCCATGCGAGTCCGGAAGTTGCTGGAGGTGGCGGCCCATCCCCCTGCGGTATCCACGCCATCATCCTCGTCCGCAAACAGACGCAGTACGCGCTCCTCTGGAGTGCGCTGCGGATGCGTCAGGAAGCCGGTAAAGTTGGACGCCACCGACGCAGGTGTGTGGAAGCTGAATCCGGTCAGGGGCATCCCAGACTGCTGGGGCGGAGTAGCAGCCGGCTGCGGCGTGAGCTGCAGATGTGACAGTTGTTCCAGCACGTCAGCAGCGACACAGCACATAGCAGGGGCCTTCGCCGCTGACGGAACTGGAGCGGTGACGGAACCCACGACGGCTGGAGATGGGTGCGGCAGCGACTTCACCAAGCGCTCGCTGTTCATCATGTCCTTAAGCACTGCGGAAGGCAGGGGTCATAAGCGAACAAGCGCCGTTTCGACCAAAAAGGCTCGGCGCGCAATGCCTCGCTGCACTGGCCCTTTAGGCACCTTTGGCCTACCCCAGCCAGCTTGAGAAACATGAGGACTCACCAGCATCGGTCGGCCGCGACGCCGGTGCGAGGGAGCGCGAGCTGTTTTCCATGAAGCTCAAGCTGTCCTGTTCCCTGTGAGAACTGTTCAAGTGGATGTGATGTCGAAAGCTGTGACATCCTGAGACTGTTTCTGCGATTGTTACCTGGCTTGCACAGAGCTTTACTTCGCCGCTGCTCGAAATCCAGCGCGATGGACGGTCGCTACACGGCTTTTCCCACAGGGCCCCACAGGGCCCCCTGTACTACGTTTCGCCAATATTCAACGAGGCGCTTTATATTAACCCAAAAAACCGAAAACAATATAGCGGGTGCGGCACAGACAAGACTGCTGCGGATTTGTAGTAACCCCAAGCTTTCGTTCGTAACTGTCGACTAA
Organism: Chlamydomonas schloesseri; assembly: GCA_016834595.1. Taxonomy (NCBI): domain Eukaryota; kingdom Viridiplantae; phylum Chlorophyta; class Chlorophyceae; order Chlamydomonadales; family Chlamydomonadaceae; genus Chlamydomonas; species Chlamydomonas schloesseri. The sequence continues at coordinate 1,095,047 of JAEHOD010000003.1, forward strand.
CAGCGCCAGGAGGACGCCGAAAGCTGCTCATCAGAAGCTGTGACCCCAGCTGAGGCGCCCGCTTGGTTCACATGGAGGAGCCCGCTTCCTGCCGTCGTTCTATAGACGCCGCGAACCTTGCCAATGTCCCTGGAGCTGGTGCCAACAAAACCATTGCAGCTCTGGAGTTTCAAGCTGTGAGTAATGCAGTTGCAATGTGAGCAATGTGATTTGGGTCGTGGCAGTGCGCTGGCTTTTCTCCAAATCGCGCTGGCCAAGCGTATCACAGATTGGAAGTGCTATGCTGGGTCTGGGGCGGGTTTCAAATCATGGGCGGGGAATCGGGTCGGGTCAAGGCGTCAGGGGTCGGTACGGGCTGCCCCCCACCGCACATGGATAAGCGAGCTTATAGTCGCCCCTGAGCGTTTCTTAAGACGGGGGCATTGCAATGGCTCGTTGCATACACCGTGATTCGGGGGGATGCGGCTCATGCAAGTCCGCGCTGCCTTATTTTGATGGCGTGACAAACGGCGTGTCCGCTGCACCCCCGGTGTGCCGGCACCCCGAAGCTTTGGGCTGGGCACTTTTGCTGGGCGCCCGACCAGACAGTCTCCACAACTGCGTGCACCCGCCCGCACAATTTCAGGTGCGTATACGTGAGAAGAAGGGCACCTTCATCCCGGCCATCCACCACAATGACATCCTCTCGTCAGCGACGGACCATCACTACCGGGTGAGCTTAATCCATGCAGTAGATTTCGGCCCCTGCGATCCCAACGGCGGACCGGCACGGCCACATTGAGGCAACGTGGGGGTATTACTTATGCTGACCTGTTACGGCGTTAGATGAGCAGTGAAAGCTGGTAGAGCTCAACTGCCCCTTGCGGCATGTGCCTGTGGCTCTCTCCTCCCGGCACCTGCAGAACATGTCGCACCTCAGTGCGTCCAGCATCCCAAAAGCTAGGTCAGAGGTGCGGTCCGAGGTACGCGTGATGAACGCACCGAAGTATGAGGAGGTCGAGGAGTTTGCCAGCGACAGCGAGGACGAAACTGAGGAGGAAACTGGCGTGCCGGGTTCCTTGCTGAGGGGCACCGGCGACGGCGGCCAAGCGTCGCCTCGGCAGCCGCATACACCGGAGCTGGATAAGGCGGGCTCCTCCTCCCTCCTTGACACCATGGAGAGCCTGAACGCCGCGTCGCGCCTGCGCGGCGGGGCAGGCGGCAGCTCACGCAAGGTGGCGAACGGCGGCAACGTCACCACGCAGAGCGTGCCAGAGATGGACCCGGTGGCCATGCTGAAGCGCATGCGTGCCGAGAAGTCCAGCCGCTCCGTGCACATGCTGGCACAGGAGCACCATCCCTGCATGAGCGTGCTCAAGGGGCCGGGGCACCAGGTGGCAGAGGACATGGTGGACGACGAGGGGCTCAGCGTCGGGCCGCACAGCATGCAGGGCCTGCGGGCGAAGTCCTTCCTGGCGCGGCTGGACGCGGGCGGCGGAGCGGCGGGTGAGCGCGTGGTGGCGGCCTGGTTGGGGAAGGGAGCGACGGAAACGCAGACCGCCAGGGAAGGAACTGGGGTGAGACGTGTACTACAGAACGAGTTTTACGGGAGATATGGGCAGGCTGCATTCACTCACCCTCATCCGAACGACTAACAATGGTCTGCGCCGGAGCAACGCAACACCTGCACATGACCGCGTGTGATGCGATAATCGCAGACGACTTGCTGGCCCAGATTCGCGGGTCTGGCTGGCAATCAGCGTCCATATCCCTGGTGCGCACTGTATATCCACGCGCTGAGCATGTCCATTGGCATCTGCTACAGATGTGTAGGGACGGCCTGGTAACGATGGTTGGGCTCAGGGCGTCGCGCGGCCTTGTCATGCCCATCTTTTGATTATGCGCCTGTAAACGCAGGCATCGGCCGCGCGGACTGGTGGGACTGGCGGTGGCGGCTGCGGCAGCTCCCACGGGGGCGTCACCGCAGCCCGCCAGCTGGTGGCCGGGAGCTCCAAGAGCTTCACCGCACCAAGTGGGTTGCGGATGGCTGAGTCCGGGGGCCGGGTCAGGGCCGTGCTCCTGTTACTACAAGCAGGATAGGCTGGCGGGAATGCATAGACGTCCCGGGCAGATTCGAGAGCCATGGCATTGGTTTGAGTTGCATCGTCGACATTGCCCCGTGCAGGCCGGAAAAACTTAGCGCTGCCGGGTGTCAGCGTGGACTCCTCGCCGCGGCTTATGTCCTTGGAGGGGATGGTCAGCGCCGCTCCCAACAGCAACAGCGGCGCGCATGGTGTACAAGGCGCCGGCTCGCAGGGTGGGGGCATCTTCAGCAAACTAAAAAGCATGATGAAGCGCGGTTGACCACCTCTCGCTCCACGCCGCGTTGGCGAGCGCCCCGGATGGCCTACCTCTTGGGCATGCAACCGTGGAGGGCACTGTAAACACCGGAATCAGTTTTAAGAAAACGCAGTGTAAACTCTAAGATCAATAAATATAATGTGCTCTGACTCGGTGGTTTGGCAATTGGCACGTGTGCATGGTTGCTTCACGTTTAAACGCTGTGCTCGGGCGGGATAACCGCATGTCCGTAAGCCGCTGATGGGTACATCCGGACACTGATGCCTCCGAGCCGTGCGGCTTCGGTCTGACCCTATTAATTGATACTGTTGCCTTTTTGAGTTTTGCACTAACAACGATGACAACTGAAGAGGTATGTAGGTACAAAAGATTGGTCACCGTGATTACCGGTACGGTGTGTGAGCCCAACCATCAATGGGTCAGCGGCTACGGTATGTACGGTATGGGTCTGATTACAATGCTTTGGTTTTATTGCAACCGATCGGATTTATAAAGCGCTGTCGCAAACTCACAACGTGCACCTGCCGCGTGTGCAGAAGCTTTGGTGGTTAAAGCACGAGAGTGCTCAACAGTCGACGACACTCAATGCATGAGCCATGAGTCTATGACATATCGCATTGCATGATTGCGCTGGCGCGTTAGTGCATGGCGCAGGTTTGCACTGCGCAGGGGCACAGGCAGCATTTCGTAAGCTAGTGTTGTAGTTATTGGCAACGTGTGGAAGCCCTGCACGTGCGCACGGGTGCTGCCCCGTCCTGATATCCAGCTATGGGCTGCTGGCCGGTCGTCGGGCCGTTGCGCCCCCGCTGTTGATTCATCGTAACTCAACAGCCCAATTCGTAAAGCCTGTTGACAGCTGGTCTCGGCATTGTGGCCATATCCATATGATTGCGGGTTACAAGAAGGGGACAGTCCATATCCATACGCATGGGGGTACACGTGAACCGCCGCCGGTAGTCAGCAATCTGGGCCGCATTAAGTTGCTTCCGCATGGCCCCTGCAGTTCTCGCCAGTTTCGGAGCTTTCATACGGTACTGCTCTCCTTGCCCCCTCCAGATGCACAGCCGCGTGGCCTACAATGGCCCAAGTCCTGGTCTGGACCATCTTGCAATTGAGGAAGTCCCGGTTTCGACACAGACGCATGGCATCCTTCTCAAGGCCACCCCCCTTCATGACCCTGTTGAATCGCCCCGCCACTTTGCGCACCGCCGCAATCACCACACGTACGGAATCACCGCCCGCCGCGACGCAGGGTACTCCCCCTTGAATTTCTCCTGGTACCAGCGATGGTGGTGGTGCCCGCGCGGCGCCAGGTTGCAAAACGTGAACAGCGCAAAGGCAGCCGCCGGGAGCGTGCCAGCCGCTAGCGCAAAGCCGCTCCACTCGCATATCTCCGACGCGTAGTTGCCAGCCGACACGAAGTTGAACATGCCGCCGTGCGGGATCTTGTACCCGGTCTCGCCTGGCTTGCGCAGGTTGATGAGAATGGTATCTGCCCGCATCACGTTCAGCCAGCCGAAAAGCCACAGCGCCAGACCCGCCACGACGCGCGGCGTCCACACAGGCGTGTCAGGCGTCATCTGCCGGGCGAAGGACCAGCCCTGCAGCCAGGCGGTGGCGCAGCACCAGTTGTGCACTTGTGTGTAGTATACTGCTGCAGCAGACCCCACGCAGCACAGCCCCTAACGCCGCAAAGCACTGCAGTTCCCACCACCACGTCCGGAGCCTCACCTGGATGAATCCGTTCCATAAACAGAACATAAAGCTCATGGCCCACACGCTCAGCGGCGTTGGCTTGCCACCGCGAATGATGAGCGGGAACACGATGACGCGGTAGACGTAATGACAGCAGAATGCACAGGTTAGGACTGTGCGTGAACTGAACGGGTGCTGTAGGAAGGTGGCCGGGGTTGAGAAAAGCGCCAGCATGGCGAGGAAGACGACAAGCGAGGGGACCTCTTGCGTCTGCGTACACCGAGAAGGACGGAGGCGGGGGCGCGATCTGTCGATGGATGGACAGTACGCACCCTAGAATGCCCGGTAAGCTTTGTCGGCCTGACGCAACGCCAGCAACCGGTCGCGGGCACACCCAGGGGGGTAACGATGCGCTGCTAGTGCACGCCGCGACCCAAGGGCCACACGACTCACAAACCACGCGAGGCGCGCGTTAATGAAGATGCCCCAGCCCGTCCTGAAATAGCGCCCATACGGCGCGGTGATGCCGGCGATTAGGGATAGGAAAACCGGCGCCGCTGTGCCTATCATAGCCCACGTCGCCAGCAGGTGCCAGGCCTGCAGCGCCGGTTCAAGGCCAGCTTTGCCTAACAGCGTGTCAGAATTAACCTTCTCCATCTCTACTAATTATCAATGGAGTAAATGACCTGGCTCGCGCCTGTGGGGCGACGGTTTCGTGGCTAAATTTGCGTGGGGTTCGTGTGGACAGGCTGCAAAAAGCAGTATTAAGTCAGAGTACAAAATTTATCAATGGTAATGCTTGTCATAATTTGTTGGGCGGCACTGGTAACGCGGGCGTGCATTTTGATTGGAATGGTATAGACACTGCTCGTGGATTGCGCTGAGAAGCGACAGGGCTTTGGGCTTCTTTGTTCTGATAAGATTGCATGGATCTGATTGTTATTTCGCCAGCCCACCTATACCGTAAGGCCTTGTTCCCGCCATTACCATTTACCCCCGGCAAGCCCTATCAAAGAAAATATTACCGTAGCCCAAGGACGCACCTAGCACATCGAAAGACGTGGCGCTGCTGGGCACAGTCGGACCATGTGTGCAGCGCTCAGCCTGCGGGCGCCTTGGGTTGGGCGTGTCCTTCAACGACACGCCGCCGCAGCGCCGGCGTTTGTTCGTGCGAACCTGGAGGGCCCACAGACCAACAAACTACTGACGGTGGGTACAAGGTGTATGGTGGCAAGGCTAGGGCATGGGGACGCAAGTTTGGTGCACGCGCGGTTGTCTGGGTTGCCGGCTTGCCGTGCCGCTTAATTTAGTTCAGTGTACACCCAAGATGTGAAACGGTTTTCCGTGGGATTGACCCTGTCGAAAGAAGGGGTACAGGGAGATGTGAAGTGGTTGGAGGAGATCATGAGACCAGCTGCTTCCCTAGCACGCACGAGCGGCACCACATGCATGAATTACACATTGCCCTGTCGTCCCGTTTAGCTCGTAATTATCAACGATGGCGCACGAGTCCTACTTGGGAGGAAGAAGCGTGGATTTGGAGAAGGTGAGACAAGGGAAGATCATTGGTGCTCCTCACGTGGGACCGGTGGCAAAGGGGCATCTCATGCTCGAGCAGTGTTGAGCAGTTGTGGAGGTGAATGAAGGATACCCCACCCCACCTGGCAGGCTACTACAACGGGTTTGGGGGCAAGGTTGAAGCCGGAGAGACGGTGTGGCAAGCAGCAGAGCGCGAGGTACGTTCGGTGCACCGCAGCCGGGTCCGGCGCACTGCATAGCCCGCACGCTCAGCCCGCTCGTACCGCATCACTATCGCAGCCCTGCCCTTCCCACCATTTGCAACACCCTCCCCAACACTCGCTCACCTCCAGCTGCTGGAGGAGGCGTGCATCACTGCTGAGGACATGAAGGAGGCGGGTGAGCGGACGGAGAGAGTAACAGTGCAACATCCGGTTGCCGTGTGCTGTGTCGGTATAATGCTGCGCGCCTGTCACGTTGTGACAGTGATGCTCCGTGCAAAGATGACCAACACATTGAACGCGGTTGCCTCATACGCCCCAACACCCACGGCTTTGCTGTCCCGCCAGGTGTGCTGGTGTTCACGTTCGATGACAACCCGCAGCCGTGGGAGGTGCACGGTGAGCGTGCGTGGGGTAAATCGGCTGTGTAGGCTGAGCAAGCTGAGCAGCATCAGGCTCCTGCATGCTCAGGCACGGCCCTTGCCGGGATTGTGTCATTGGAACGCGCGTGCTTCGGAGCTACAGCTCTGCCGACAGTCAGCAGCCGCGATACTGTGGCACCTGCGCCTTTCTCCGCCTGCTCCTGCAGTGTTCAGCGCCACAAAATACCGGGGTGAGCCAACGGAGACGGACGAGATGGCGCCGGTGTGGTTCAACCACGCGGAAGTGCCATTTGATAAGATGTGGGCAGACGATGTGCACTGGTGCGTGGGGCCGTGTGGCTGCGAGGCGCTTTTCATGGCCATGTGCCTGCGCCTCTGCCTGTACCGGTACTAGCCGCTTCGTTGCCCCGTACGGTATGTGACTTCAGCTCCACCCCAACCGCCCGGTTGCATCCTGCGCAGGTACCCTGCATTTCTGCAGCACAAGTACTTCCGAGGAGTGTTTGGCTTCCGGGAAACAACCAAGTTGACTTGGCACGTGCTGGAGGAGGGCGAGGAGTAAGGATGCCCAGCAGCACGTTGTAGACGCGGGCGTGGCGTTACGGGTGTGCGCTAAGAACGCGAATGCGGAGTGGGCGGCACGGAAAGTGGGCAAAGACGGTGAGCGGCGAGACAAGTGGGCACTTGTTACCTCGAAAGTGACGGTAGCCGCTGGGAAATGGGTGGCTCGACAATCGCTGACATCTGACAGTACTATGTTCGCAGCAGGCTGCGGTGCGAGGCCGGAATGCGACCAACCGTGTTGGTTCTAATATCGGTTGCGTTTTCGCCGGCTTGGGAATTGGGTTTTCGCTGAACGGTGGTGGGTGGACAGGCGGTGGCTCCTGGGGGTTGATCAAGGTTTTCTCTTTCTTGCTGTGTGAGTGCTGTCTTATGTGCGGGTGGTGCGAGCAAGCTGCCTTCCTTTTTTACGTCTGACTAACGGAGGTTAAGCGTCGTGTGTGTTCCGACCGCCATAGGCTTGGTTTGTGTGTGCCGTTCAGGTTGTCGGCGCTCTCGCCAGTCCAAAGAGGCTGGTAGGCTGCAGCGGCCGTGTTTGTGAGGACAGGGGCAGTGGGGACAAGCGACCGCCGTGTGCCAGGCCATCAGATGGTAGGGGTAGGGGCCTGATGAATCTAGGACTGGGCTGACTGCGCCTGACTGCGCCGCGCTGGGTGACCTTGGCGGACTCGTGCTTACACGAGTGTGAATATGACAAGCGCTTGCAGGTCTACTTGGAATGAACCGTAAGAGTTGGCACGCTCGGGGTAGCGATGGCGGTAGCGGTGGCGCGTTAAAAAGTTGCGGGGCCGCCTGCCAGAGGCCTGCCCATCCTCCCTGGCCCCATCCTGCCCCATCCCAGGTGACGGTTCGCCGTTCGCCCAAAACAACGCACTCTTTATTGAAGCCCATGCCCCCAGGAGTGTTTACCACTTCGAATTCGCATTTTAGCGCATGTTACGGACATGTCCGTTACACGATGTAGGGACATCTTGTGGCGCTGGAGTAGGAGCAGGCTGCAATAACTGCGAGGTCTGGTCACCAGCCGTTCGGCCTAGGTCCTCGAAGTAGGAAGCTAGATAGGTTGACCCTGTCTGAGTGCTAGCCCGTGCGCCCCGTGGTGCTAGACCCAATACACCGTCCTCAGTGGTCGCCTGTCCTAGGTGCAAGCTCGATACATTGTCCACGTGTGAGGACGCCGCGTTGGCCAGAGCCACAGATGACCCATCGTGTGGCGGAACATGGCAAGGGGCAAGATATCGACGTCCCGTTGGCAACAGCAATTCCCAACCCTGCCCCATTGCAAGCAGCAGAGCAGGCTATGCAGGCAGTGGTGTGCACGCGTCTGACGTAACTATCCCCAGCAGCTGCGCTGCGTTGCTGGCGGTAAGTTTGCTGACGCGCAGTCCGCAGCTCCGGGCGCCCGGCCAGGTGAACACGCCATACGCACATATGCACACCGCGATGCCGAGAGGGCGCGAGAGCGAGTCGCACCTGCGATCAGGCGACCAGCGTCCACGCCTCCACGGATGAGGCCGGAGAGGAAATGACCCATCGTGGGGCACTGACTGCACCTTGGACTCCACGGCGTGGAGGGCACTGCACAGATTGCCACCCAGTAAATTTTGTCAACAGAACCTTAAATAATCGCGGAGTGTGTATTCCATATCCAATTCCGCCACAAAATAAAAAGCACCTGCTGTCGGCTCAGCTCTGGTGGGCGTCCAAAGCCCATGAGATTGCGCATCAGTACAAAGCGGACTTTCTTCGCGGTGGTGACATCGCGGTTCCTGGTAGCATTGCAAGTAAAGGAGGGGGAATCTGGCTCAGGGGTATGTGTGACGCGGGGGTGACGCAGGGGTGACGGAAAGCGCGCTTGATACCGCAGCTCTCCTTTCTTCACGCCCCTCATCCGTGCCCTCATCCCTCCGTATCCCTCCACCCAGCATGCTTCGTTCTCGCATGCCTCGTTCCCATTTCCGCCTCAATGCCACTCGGTGCCCCCCTGCTCCCAGATGTCGCCGTGAGCCTGGCCCGGTGTAATGAAGTCGCTGGCCAGTGGCCACCCGCGAAGTAGGGTTCTTGGCCGGTAGCTGAACGGACGCACTCCTTACAAAGCGCGGCCGATGCGTGCCGCCTTGTAATGGGGTAAAGGCCTGTGAACGCTCGCGTCACTGGCTTGGTGGGTCGACCGCAAGTTGCGCGTCGTGATGGGTTACGCGCGACGATGTCCCGCTTCGATGTTCCTCCTTACCCCCTCACGCTGAGCTCTTTGTGCAACGGCTGCCAAAATATATCGCTTGGAATTGCTGCCAGGAAAGCGGCTTGGAAGCGCAGCCGCGATGGAAGATGGCATGGGTGAGGACCTCAAAAGCAGCGGCGGGAGAGGCGCCAGGGCCACAACTGTTGTGTCGCACACACAGCTTACGCACACACATACTGCTGGCTATTCTGCAAATGTCTTCTCACAACCCCTGCGCTTGAACACACACCAAATGGAGTGCCGACCGAGCCGTGCTTCGTGGGTTTTCAACAAGAAGTGGCCTGTGCAGCTGCACGTTGCGTGATCCTAAGCCTAGATTTTTAGCGTGCAAGAAGCCGCCGCAGCTGCCGGCCTGTTCTAGCCCGAGATTCTCGGGATTTCGTCCGAGCTTCCATCAGCCACAGCTTGCGGAGCTTGTGCGAGCCCCCGCGTGGGCCCTAGCCGCCTATTTAATATGGCAGTTGCGCTTCAGCGCTCTGCCGTGGGTAAGCGCCTGAGTGGCGCTACCCCGGTCCGCGTTGGCCTGAGCGAGTCGGCTCGGCGACCTGTGGCGCGTCTTTCTGGCGTGGCTGCCCGTCGGGCCACCCGCAGCCTTGTCGTTCGCGCGGACGTGAACTCAGATGCCTTCCATCCGCGTCCACCTGGCGCTCCGGCCGCGCGTGTCGCGCCCGAGAACACGCCGCCGGTCCGTCAACACGATTTCCTTGTCATCGGCTCTGGGATTGCCGGCCTGACGTACGCGCTCAAGGTGGCTGAATATGGCACGGTTGCCATCATCACCAAGGACAACGCTGCAGAGGGATGCACTCGCTACGCGCAAGGAGGCGTGTGCGCTGTACTGGACAAGAGCGACAGTGTTGCTGATCACGTTCGGGACACCATCGTCGCCGGCGCCTTCCTGAACGATCCTCAGTAAGTGGCTTGGGGTACTTGAAGCCACCCAGATCTGGGCAAAGCTCGGGTCGTTGGGCTACAGACCCTAATGGTGATCGAACCGCTCTCGCAGCCGAGCTCAACACTTTGGTCGGCAGGCCAAACATGATTCAGCCTTGATACTGCTTTCACCTAAGGACGCATAGTATATGTGACAACGTAAAGCTTATAAACACCGTTCGTGCCGGTCGTGCCGCAGGGCCGTGGAGGTGGTGTGCCGCGAGGGCCCTGCCCGCGTCCTGGAGCTAGTGGACCTGGGCGCTGAGTTCTCCCGCAACAACGACGGCTCTCTTCACCTTACCAAGGAGGGAGGTCACAGCAACCGTCGCATTGTGCATGCCGCGGATTTGACTGGTGCGGAGATTGAGCGCGCGCTGCTGACGGCGGCAAAGGGCCACCGCAACATCCACTTCTACGAGCACCACCTGGCGGTGGACCTGGTCGTGGACGAGTATGGAGGCATGCTGCACTGCTTCGGCGCCGATGTTCTGGACCAGCGCTCCGGCACCATGAGCAGGTGCGCCATGGACGTGCCCGCAGTGCCTGGTCCGTGTGGCTAGGGTTTCCTGTGACGGATTCGCCTCCCTGCTACTGCTATCCCAATTCTCTCTGGCACGTGTACTTGCGCTTACCCGGCTTCATTCATCGCGTTTTGATAGGTTCCTGGGGCTCGCCACGTTGTTGGCAAGCGGCGGTGCCGGCCAGGTGTACCCCAACACCACCAACCCGCACGTGGCTACCGGCGACGGCATTGCCATGGCGTACCGCGCGCACGCCAAAGTGAGCAACATGGAGTTCGTGCAGTTCCACCCCACCGGCCTTTACAACCCCGCTGGCGGTGAGGGCAGCAGCTTCCTCATCACCGAAGCCGTTCGCGGCGAGGGCGGCATGCTGTTCAACAAGGCCGGCGAGCGCTTCATGGAGTCGTACGACAAGGAGCGCATGGAGCTGGCTCCGCGCGACGTGGTGGCCCGCGCCATCCACGACCAGATGCGCCTGGGCAACGAGCACGTGTGGCTAGACATCAGCCACAAGCCCCGCGACGAGGTGCTGCATCACTTCCCCAACATCGCCGCGCGCTGCCTAACGTTGGGCATCGACATCGCGTCCAACCCCATTCCGGTGGTGCCGGTGCAGCACTACACGTGCGGCGGCGTGAACACGGGCCTGCTGGGAGAGACCAACGTGCAGGGCCTGTACGCGTGCGGCGAGGTGGCCTGCTCGGGCCTGCACGGTGCCAACCGCCTGGCCTCAAACTCGCTGCTGGAGGGGCTGGTGTTTGCGGAGCGCGCCGTCAACCCCAGTGTGGCGCACGCTGAGCACGCACTGCGCAACTGCGGCCGGCAGCTGCATTACGCCGCTGCCAGCGCGGATTTCCGCGGCGCGCGCGGCGCGCGCGAGTTGACGCCCGAGCTGGCGCAGTGGGTGTCGGCGAGGCGCCAGGAGCTGCGCGACATCATGTGGCGCTACTGCGGCATCGTGCGCAGGTGGGGCTGAGGCCGGCTGACCGCGGCCGGGTGTGGTCGGGGGAGGGGCATGATGCGGTTGCGTGGGGAGCTTTGGAGGGACGTGATACGTTACAAACCAAGCGAGGAGCAGTGCACTTTGAATCCATCCTGACCTACCCCCTGCTGTGCGCTTTTGTACCCCAGGACCAAGGAGCTGCAGCAGGCCCGCGACTTCGTGGTGTCGCTGTACATTGAGACCAAGGCCATCTACAAGAACTACGGCGTGAACACGCAGCTGGTGGAGCTGCTGAACATGGCAACCGTGGCGGAGCTGACGGTGTCGTGCGCGCTGCAGCGCAAGGAGAGCCGCGGCCTGCACTTCAGCGCCGACTACCCGCACCTGGACGACGCGCAGCGGCGTCCCAGCATGATCAGCACCTCGCTCAAGTCGCGCTACGACCTGTCGCCCTACATGCGCAACGTGCCGTCCGTGCTGCCCTCTGGCGCCGGCGGCCCCGCCAGCCCCGCGCCGGCCAAGCGCCTGGCGCCGCGGAAGCAGCCAGCGCGCGAGCGCGAGCTGGCGGTGCGCTCCACCCCGCAGGACCTGTAGTGTGCTGGCGGTTGTGGTGGCTTCGTGCCAGCAATAAGGACATACTACCCGGAGAGGTGCTGCCAGAAGTGCTGGGGTGTACTTTACCTGATGTTCGTTTGTTATGTGTACACTATGTTTGGTATTTTAGTAGGCGCATGGGTTCCAGCATGTGCGTGTGTTAGTAAACGGAAACGGAGAGGATTCCCCATGTGCGTGTGTTAGAGATCGCAAGGGAGAATGTGCGTGTGTGTGCGTCCAATTCCTTTAGGCGGATATATGTACCGTATGTATCCCGGTGTGGGAGGCGCGGGGTGGGCGGCTCCGGGCTGCGAGCTGGTGTAAGTCCGAATTCCTTCATGGACTTCATGTCTACAGCAGATGGGAGTTCGGAGCGCGTCTAAGTGACGAGTTTTATGTGTAAGACCATAACAAACACCTGTGGTTGTGAAAGTAATGGGTGCTGTATCCCTTGCGCACTCAACCTGTAAACCAACAAGAGCACGGCCAGTAAGTATTCAAGTGTTGCCCCTTGCGGCCCTGGGCATCATGCGACTCAGCAGCTTGAGCCCACAGCCCCACGCGCTTTTGACCCGGACTGGGTATGTATGCACGGTACGTATGTGACCTCGGCGTACCGGTAGCAGGCCGGTGGTACTCTGAATTAGCTTCCCGGACAGATCGGCACCAGGCATGGCAGCAGTTCAAACCGAACTAAGGGCTTTCCCGGCTGCGCCCCCTGAAGTTCTGCGACCCCAGCCCCAGTTCCTACGGGCCTCCACCCGTCCCGACTTCCCAGGGGCATCTACTGCCACCCCTGCTGGCGACAATTCAGGGGGCGTGAAGCCCCCCAGGAACACCCCTGTCCGTGCCTGCCTGTGTCCGCACCAAACCCTGTCCCAGCGTAAACCGCGAATGCCGCGGAGGAGGCTGTGTTGGCAAGAAGGGGTGGGGCACAAACCGGGCACTGCTCCGCCTGCCTGGTGGTGTACGTGGATGAGTTCTACACATCACATGCAAGATGGGAGCAGACGGGACGGGATATACAGGTAGTCGTGTAGCCAGCCAGTAAGCTTCACGCTGCACTCCGGCCACTCTCTGCCTGCAGGCGGTCGTACCGTGGGGGGGGGGGCTCACGTGCTCACCAAGTCCAAGTGTGCAACCACTGCGGGACAGTGTGGGTGAGTCCACTTTGCGGGTCACGGCGACGAGTGACACGGGTCTGAAGGGGTGGACGGGGTCGGGGCTGAGTAGACGGATAGAATGGTATGTGGCCAACAATTTCTCCCTCCCAACCAACCCGGGCTCACCCGTGGCCGGGGCGGTGTCCAAAATATGCACCAACTAGAGAGCCAAAATACACAGCGTAGGACATCTCGGACTAGAAATTAAACCGTACCTACCCCCCACAATCCGGCTGGCGTGTTCAATGTTAAGTCCGAGATGTCCTACGCTGCCGTACGGCCGTTCCCGTGCGGGGGGTCTAAACGATGCCTGGGCAGCACCCCCGACACAAAAATGGGCCCCGAACGTTGCCCCCGCTACGCAGTTGCACCCATACACCTTGCAACATGAAAGTTACCAAGTTTGGGCTTGGCTTGACCTCGCTAGCGTGCAGAACTCGTGGCTTTCGTGGTGCTAGCCAGCTGGTCAGGAGGGTACGTGTCGGCACGGTCAAGCCAAATCGCACATTTGCCCACATAAACTAGTTTGGTATACTATATATACATCTAATATGACATTGCGCATGGTCTAGAGCTTCCCAGCGAGGTTCTGTCGAACAGCATTTCGCGAGCTCGGACCCCAAGAAAGCGCCTGTTAAGTCCCAAAGACCGATGCCGTGTCATTCTCATGTCACAGGGAGCGGATATAAATGCTGCGCGCTGGCCAAATATGCTCTTCCTGCTGCAAGGTCGGGAAATGTCGCGGCATTTGGCAGTCGCGACGAGCCGAACTATCGGGAAAGAGTGCAAAACGACTTGCAACAGCATACTTATAACATTCTTAGGCATTTGGGAGCGATTGGGCTTTGGACACCGCCGGGCGTATGGGCACGACACGGGTGAGCCCGGGTTGCTCCCAACGATGCAGGGAAGTGACGTCAACTCCGCAACCAACATCCGGCACGGGCTGGTGGAGGTGCTTCTGGGACACAAGCGGCCTGCATCGCTGCTGCCTGGCAGCGGCACGGGGCCCAGCAGCAGCGGCGACACGGGGCCCAGCAGCAGCGGCGACACGGGGCCCAGCAGCAGCGGCGACATTGGGCCCAGCAGCAGCGGCGGTGACGGTGCACATGTTGGTAGCGGAGGGGGCGGGAAAGGCCACGTGGAAGAGGAGAGCGCGGCGCCGCCCAAAAAGCGGCGCAAGCGCGCGGGCTGAGGAGCTGCCTGGTGTCTAGGTAGCGGTCCGCAGTGGGGCGAGCAAGGCCTCGTGGTGTTGTAGGCAGCATTGGTACGACAAGTAGTGCGGCTGCTGTTGACTCCTGCACTGCGTGTTGGATTGTTGGCTGGCTCCTGCTGTGGTGCCGCGACTGTTGGGCACCTAGGTTTGGCTCGGTGCCTGTTCAAACCGACCCCGGCTATGTCCGGGCGATGAGGTAGTTCGGCCTCAGACAGTGGAGGGCTGAGCCCCTCTTCCCTGACACAGGGGAACACTTGTCCGGCTGGGGTGCACGGCTGCCCGGGAGCCCGTACCGGTAGTATCCGCAGCAAGTTCGAGTTTGTTGGGACGAGTTTGACTTGCCTCCTTCCACCAAAGAAGTCCGGGAACGTGTGTTGGGTGATGGTGGCTTTAGACTAAGAAATAGAGGGGAGCAGCAGGCCCCTCGGAGCTCTTGGCAGGACTGGATACAGTAACTCATCCGCAGTCTGGTGCAGATGAACTTATACTCATGCCGCACGGGGGTGCAGGGGCTTAGAAGAAGGGCGAAACATGTGGAGACAGAACCAGATTACAGGACGCATTAAGAACCCACCTCTAGTCCACACGCGAGTGCTGCATAATGTTAGAGCCCGACGTATCGACTCGCACCATCAACGACGCAACAACCACGTGACCTCAGCCTCCTTCACGACAAGCCCTCCCACGCCACCATACGCGCCGGCCGCACATCGCTCCTTGGTGTCCATTACTCGCCCCAGGCGTCGTTGATGGCGCCGTGCATCTTGGCCAGCTTGCCCCCGCCGGCCGCCCACGAGTTGGTCACCTTAGCCTTGGTGCCAGGTTGCGTCCACTGGTTCTGCGGGTGCGTGCGGCCTGCGCCGCCGGTGCCGGCGCCCAACCCAATTTTAATGGTCGTGCCCTTGCCCTTCTTGCCCTTGCCGCCGCCGCCGCCACCCGCCGCGGAAAAGGGGTCTTCGGAGTCCGGGCCCGAGATAAACTCCGCGGCCGCGGAGGGTGGGGGCGGCGCGGTGCGCGCGGGCCGCCCCATGGGCAAAGAGGGGAAGTCGTCGAGTGCGGGCGGCGCCTGGGGTGGAGCCGGCGCGGCCGCCGCCGCCGCTGACCGAGACGGCACTATCGTAAAGCCTGCTGTGCTGCTATTGCTGCTCGCCGCCGCAGCGGCGGCGCGCACCGCGCTGCCAAACGCCGGCGGCGGCGTGGCGGCCGCCGCCACAGCCGACGCGGCCGCCAGCTGCTGTTCCTCCGTGGGCCGCGGCCCGCTGCAGCTTTCGCAGCGCGCGTCGTCAGGCGCGTTAATGAGGTTACAGCGGCCGCAGCTCCAGGCGGCGTGCTGCGCTACGCGGGCGGCCTTTGCGATGGCTGCCTCGGGCGGCATCCAACCCGCACCAACCAGCGACGGGTCCTGCGCCGCCGGTGACACAATGAAGGCGCGGTGCACGTCCAGCAGCAGCCGCCGCTTGGAGGCGTCCGGCAGCAGCGACACCAGCTCCGCCGTCAGCGACAGCAGGCCCAGGCTCACCTGCACACAAGGATGCAGACAGTAGAGTAAATGATGTGGTGCACGCACACACACACACACACACACACACACACACACACTGCTGTTCTCTCCCTTGTGATCTCTAACACACACACACACACACACACAAGTATTCGGTACGTATCCGTCAGTAACTGCGAGCGATTGCGGGGATTCCTCTCCGTTTCCGTTTACCAACACACACACACACTCTGCGCTCTGGGCAGGGGAGACGCGTGATAGCGGCAGCGTGTGGCCTAAATGCCTCACTGTCGCTGGCTGTCCCGAGTACTCGCTCACGAGACTCGTCAGGCCGCCTGTAAACCCGTTGTTACACACACACACACACACACACACACACACACACACACACACACACACACACACAAATGCATGCACACCATGAACTTTGCCCATTAACATTTGGCGTGGCGGCCTAGCTGTGCCCGGCGCCGCAAGGCTTCGTGTTGGTTCCGTGTTGGTTCCGTGTACCTGTGACCCACCCACCCACCTCCCCACAATCCACGGTTTGCTTTGGTTCTCGAGTGAACTACCATCCACCCACCATGTAGTCATGGTATTCCTCTGCGGACAGCTCGCCGCGCATGAAGAGCAGGCTCTGCTGGCGGAAGGTGTTGAAGGCGTCGCCGGTCAGCCGCTGCTTTACGCGCTCCACCAGAGCCTTGTTGGCTGCCTTCAAGCTGTCAGACACACCACCCGCACCGCCGCCGCCACCAGCAGCAGCCGGCGCTGGCGCTGCTGCCGCCGCTGGTGCGGCTGGCTGGGACTGCTGCGGCTTCGCAGGCGATGCCCGCAGCTGCACCTTGGCACGCCCCTTTGCCTTGCTGCCAGGCGGCAGGGACGGAAAGTCCTCAATCGCTAGCGGAGCCGCCGCCGACTCCTCCACGGCTACTGCTGCTGCCGACGAAGAGGTCGAGGGCCCAGCGCCGCCGCCCAGCGTAGCGGCGGCAGAGCCCGGCCGCATGAACAAGCTCTGCAACACGTCCGTCTTGGACAGCCCCGTGGGTATGGACGCCGGCTGCGAGCCCGATGCCACGCCCGCGTACGCGGAGGTGGCAGGCGGCGGCAAGGCTGGCGTCTGCGCGGCACCCCTGCCCTTGCCCTTACCGCCCAGACTGGGAAAGTCCTCCTGCCCCAGCGACGGCGGCTTGCGGTTCACCGCCAAGGGCGCCACCACGTCGGCCGTACGCGACACAGGGGTGAAGCCAGCCATGCTGGATGATGCAGCGGATGAAGTGCTGGGCCCGGCGCCGGAGGCGGACGCTGACGAGGACGCCGCAGGTGCAGCCGAAACAGGCCGCGCGGCCGGCGGCGCTGCGGGCGCAGCTGGCCCTGCGGACCTCAAAGCGGGGAAGTCCGACATACCCGGCACCAACTGTGGCGCCGCGTCCGAGCCGCCCCCGCCCGCGCCGCCGGGCGTGGCACGATGCAGCACGCGCGCCGGCTGTGCTGCTGCTGACAGCCGGTCGGCCAGTGAGCGCTGCTGCTCCTTAATGCGGCGGCGCTGGTTCTTTGACAGCGAAGGCAGCGCAGGGAAGTGCTCCTCATCATGTACGTTGGCGCTGCCCTGCGCCCCGGCAAAAGCAGCCCAGCGCCCAAGCGCTCCACCCGCCGCGCCAGCCCCCGCGGCGCTGGAGGGTGCGGGGAAGTCTTCCGCGGTGAAGGTCACCGACTCCAGCTGGCAAGGGCAAGGGGTTGTTTAGGTGAAGGCGTCAGAACTCTTGCATGCATGTATGCCGCAGTGCTAAAGTACCTTTCTAGTCACTAACGTACGTGTTAGAAACCCTGCATGGTCGGCATACCCAAGAAACGTTTGCATCTACTCACATCCGGCCCCTGATCCTGTTGCTGCAGCTGAGGCTCCGAGCGGCTGTGGTGGAGGCCAGCAGCCCCTCCCGCCGCTGAGCCCGCCACACGGCCTGGTCGCGCCGCCCGGCTGCCAAGGTTGTAGCCGCCACCGATCACGACAGCTGCAAGGGCACAAGCCAGATACTACAAATGGTCAGCTTGTGCTGTACACGCGCATGCCAGGCCCGACTGCTGCACCGCCTGTTCCTTTACCGTACCTTGCACGCGCTCCATCCCACCCAGCCCCGTTGAACCCACCTGCCCGCTCCAGGCGCGCGCTGGGCCCTGGCTCCGTCTCCTCGTCGTCGTGCGACCTGTACTGCAGGTTGAGCGGGATGGTCATCGCCTGGCGGCGCTGCGCGGCGCTCATCTTGACCTCATCGCCGTGCTCCGCCGCGAAGTGCGCCTTCAGCTCGTACTCGGTGTCGAACACCACGAACTTGCGCTCCAGGCAGTGCGGGTGCGGGCAGGGGTGGTGCGCCTTGGTGAAGTGATCTGCACGAGTTAGGAATCGCAACATGGAGAGTGTGGCTGATTAGGGCTTCGCCGTTGATGGCCAGTGCGCTGCGAATGCGCAGGAGCATGGACATTCGCAGCAAAGCCCCGGCCGACGGCATATGTGCTTGCCCCTTCACAACGCGCCGCTGACCCCCCTCAGAGACCTGGCTTTCGGTAAGAGTTCTAGAACAAACTACCCTTGCCCCCCTTCCCCTTCCCTCGCTCCCGGTAGGCCTCCTCACCCTCCAGCTCCTTGTAGTGGCGGAAGTAGACGTACTGATGCGGCGCCGCCCGTCGGCACAGGAAGCAGTGCTCGTGGGCGCTCTCCATGTGCTTGTACAGCTCATTGGAGTCATAGAAGCGCTGCCGGCAGAATTTGCACAGCGGGTGCCCCTTGAAGCCGCTTTCCGCCAGCGGGCCGCTTTCATCGCCATTCTCCAGGTGGCGCTTGAGCGTCTCCTTGTTGTACACCAGCTGCTCCGACACGAACACCTGCAGATGCGGAGTGACCCGTCGGCAACGGGGTCGACCCTAAAGTCGATGCTGGGAATGACGGCTAGATACATGCAGAGTGATCATTTTGATGAGGATTTTGGAAGTTAGACCAACACGAGCATATGATACGTGGGCCCACACTCGAGTTGTTTTAGGGGGCTTCAGGTCACAGGTCCACGCGGTGTAGCGCTGCAAATTCTGGTGCTTCCCCGCCCCCTGCCTTGCTTGTCCGTACCCATGAGAGTATTTCGCGACCTGACACTCACGTCCCATCGCCGCACTGCGGCAAGCGGCCGCACCCCACCTTGCGGCCCTTGACGCACACGTCACAGAAAAACTGCCCCGAGTTCTCCAGGTGCTTCTTCAGTGCGTTGTAGTTGCTGAACTTCGGCGCCCGGCCGCCGCTCTCAGCCGCAGGATGCGTGAAGCCGCACAGTCCGCTGCATGCAGTGGAGCAATGAGATTGGGGCGGGCTCGGAAGACGACATTGCGGGGGCCTGAGCAGCCCCGGAGTCCGGGACACGCACGCACGCACGGCAGTAGCACTCGAAACGGCGTCTTACCGAATCTCCTGATAGTGCTTCTCATCGTCAAAGTATCCATCCACCTCCGGCAGGTAGTGCAGCTCACGTCGCTCCGCTCGCGCCTGAAAGAGAGCCCCGATCGAACTCAGCTCGCAGGGCCACGCTCCACGCCAGCGGACCTCCATAACGCAATTGAACCCACCTTTAGCTTGTCAAAGTCCTCAGGCGCGAGCCGCGCTGTGTAGTCGCCCATGAATCGCGTGAAGAACACTGCTCCACATTCTTGGCGGCAGAAAACGCAGCCTTTGTCCTTGAGGACAAAGCGCATTCGTGACACACAGCGTGAGCAGACTTCATTGTGGCCGCAGGGACCGAATGCGGTGAAGTCTAGGGGGTCTGCGCATACTAAGCACACGTCCGACTCTACTTGGGCCATCTTTGCTGTTTCTAGCAAGCAAGATGCTGTCACAATATCACAGCCATAATAGCTAAGGCGGTTCGACCGCATCCCATCTGCGGCTGCATCCCAGGACTGGCTCCACGCGCTGCCCCCAGGCCAACCACGGTATTACCCGGGCCTGGACGCGCTAAAAGGCAGGGCCTTGGGTTGGATTATGGCAATGTCACGGATGATCGATGTTTCGGTGCGGGTGATCAGCCAATCACCAGGCTGAACACTGGCGGTGGATTGGTGGAAGCCCCAGTCCATAGGTTCCCAAAGTAGGCCTCCATGCACACGCGCACAGCACGCATGCCTGCCTCTGAGCCTCTCTTTCCACATTCGCATTTTAGCACACGTCGGTAACACGCATGAGCTCATGCACGGTTAGATTAAAGCAGTGAGCAGTATAGGCCCGTTGTGTTGAGTGCTAATTCCCTGACCGCTAGGCAGCATATGGCAAGCAGGTATGTATCAGACTATCAGGCGCGCTGTAACTGCCGCTCACCCCCTTTCGTTGCTGCCTGCTAAAAGCGATATCAACGTCTCGACTACCTTGCTCTGCGCATTTGCATTTCGAAGCATTTCCGTGAAACTGCACCGTTGATGCGCTGGCTGGCACGCAGCACGCAAACGGACCATGGCGGATAAACAGACCATGATTGAAGATATGCACATTGCACAGGCAAGCACACCCTTGGCCTGCTTTAGGCACCGATTCCTCTTGCCCGCTTTGCCAGTTGCCCAGTCAGGCCTTCCATTCGTGCTTCTAGTGCGTCTGCACATGTTCCTACCTGTTCCTAATGCATATTGGCTCATGCGCATTCACTGCGTGATGCGGGGGCTCCCAAATCCCAATATCAGCACTTCAGCCTAAAACCTATTGCACCTACTCCCTTGCATAATGCTCGCATCACGCACACTCATATGCGCTCGTGTCACTGTGTTGCACGTCTCACGTCATTTCCGGATTGTCAGATAACCAGGCGCAACTGCCCGCACATGTGTGTGCAGTCAGGCAAGTCATAATAGCACAGTCAAGTCCAACCATGACAGCAAACACAGGTGGTCACTCTCCTGCCTCGATCTACCTACGCGCTTGCCCATCACCTGAAACTAGTTCAAACTGCAGACGGCATATTTGATCACGAACCCCGACAGTTCCGTACTGTTCGGTAAAGCCTCTACATGTAGTGCCACACATCCGCCATGCGCTGGCGCTTGACCTCCGGCTCGACCGGCCGAACCACGGGAAGGCTGCGCTTGCTGCGGCGCAGGGTCTTCTCGGGATGCACGACCTTGAAGGTCTTCAGCGCGGTGGGCTTCCATTTCGCTTTGTCATCGCCCAGGCCGAGCTGTCCGCTGTCTCCGCGGCCCCACATGTACAGCACGCCGCGGCTAGTGATTGCGGCAGAGTGCTCGTCGCCGCACTGCACCGCTACGACGCCGGACATAGGGGTGACGGTGCGCGCCAGACGGCAGCGCTCCTTGCGGTCACCTTGTCCAAGCTGGCCCCATGCGTTGGCACCGGTGGTGCGGACCTCCAGGCGGCCGTTGTTCAGGACCAGCACGAGTGTGTGCGAGGCACCGCAGGACACCTGAACGGCCCGGCGGCACTTG
Organism: Chlamydomonas schloesseri; assembly: GCA_016834595.1. Classification (NCBI taxonomy): domain Eukaryota; kingdom Viridiplantae; phylum Chlorophyta; class Chlorophyceae; order Chlamydomonadales; family Chlamydomonadaceae; genus Chlamydomonas; species Chlamydomonas schloesseri. Next base: position 1,116,341 of record JAEHOD010000003.1, read on the forward strand.
CCGTCGTCGGCGTCCTCGCCGTGCAGGCTCACGCGGGTCGGAGACCAGCGGTGGACCTTGTCGCCGGTGCCGAGAGCGCCCTGGTCGTTGCGGCCAAACGCCAGCAGCGACCCCCCGACTGTCAGGGCCATCGAGTGATGAGCGCCGGCCGCAATTGCGGTCACACGGGCGTCCGGTGTCAGCGGTGCCGGGTCCAGTTCGGCAATCTTGCGCGGCACCATGATGGTTGTCACGCCCGTGCTCTCCAAGCTCTTGTGGCCCAGCTGGCCGTATTGCCCGTTGCCCCAGGTGTACAGCGACCCATCTGCCGCCAGCGCCATGGAGTGCGTCACCCCCGCGCTTGCGGAGACGACGCGTACGCCCCTGCAGACCATCATGTGGGTGGCAGCCTGTTTAGCCTCCAGAATTAGAGCGGCTTGAACCACTCACAAAGACAACAAATTGCATGGTCGCCTAGCACTGTCCCGTGACAGACTCACTCGAGAGTCGGAATGCGCGTCAATCGAGGGTGGTCGACGTTGGCACCCAGGCCGAGCTGGCCGTCGCGCCCGCGCCCGCAGCTCCACAGCGCCCCAGTCTCTGCAATCGCCAGCGTGTGGTTCGCCCCCGCAGCAATAGAGACGATGCGGGTGGATACGAGGCACTGCCGCGGAACCGCCAGCTCCAGCGGCGACCACTGCCCCAGACCAAGCTCGCCGCTGCTACCGAGCCCCCACATGAAGAGCTCCCCACGGCGGCTGATGGACGCCGTGTGACTGCTGCCACATGCAACTACTGCTGGCATAGTCTCCTCCTCCATGTCCGGGTTGTCCTGCATAACACGGAGATCACGCACTGACTTAGCACTGGAGCAAGGAGTAAATTTATTACAGAAGGTTGAACGGGGGGGCAAAGCCTTGAACGCACTGCAAGGCCGCGTGGCTTACCGTGCACACACGGAATCCAAGCGACGCTAGCCGCGGCACGGAGCTGTTCTCGTGGTTGCCCACGCCTAGCTGTCCGTGGAAGCCGCGGCCAAAGGTATACAGAGAGTGCTTGCAGTCGCGGCTCATGTTGGCGTTGGGGTCGTCCGCGAGCTCAGCGGGAACCAGCAGCGCGGCGGTGTGGTACGCACCGCACGACACCGCCGTGGCCTGCGCCGCCGCGACACTCTGGCTATTGACGTAGTGCAGCAGGGACAGCGTGTGCTCGCCCTCCCTGCAACGCCGTAATAGCAGACATAGCAGGCACGTCAGAGCCTTTGGCTTGAATGCGGACCTGGGTTGTGGGTTGCATGGCTACCCCCTCGTATCTGCCCCTGCGCCCCCCTATCTACCATCTTCTCTAGGATGAATTCGTACTCACTTGCGGTTCGGCTTGAGCCCACGAGCACGGGGAACATTCTTGAGGCGCTGCTTGGCGATGCGCTCGATGAAGCTGGAGCGGCGGAAGTAGGTGCAGGTAGTCTCCAGCATTCCCAGCTGTTGCGTGGAGCATATGTTCAGGATGTTGTCCACGAGCTGCAGCAGGGATAATCAAGCTGGGTAAGCCACCGACGTATCACTCCGCGTCACGCAGTGCCGCAACAAACAGTCGTCGACGACCGAAATCCAGAGCCAACGACCATGCCCCCAACCTACCTCGTCCGGCAGCCGCGACCAGAGACCCGCATGAAGGTTAGAGCCTGAGAATCCCTCGGTGTCGGCCAGGGCGGTCACATCCACAATGCTGCTCTGGGGCACCAGGACCGGGCAGGGCTCAGGATGCGCAGCGGGGGGCTGCTCCTGACCTGACCACTCCTGAGACGGGGAAACTGGCTTGCTTGTCTCCGCACGCTTTGCAAACCGCTGAGAGCGGCGCAGCGGCGGGGCGGGCTCAGTCTGTTTCGCCGAGTCCATGTTTCCTGGGTCATGGGTCGCAGCGGCGAGGGGCGGGCAGCTAAGTCAGGGCCCGACCTCCAAAGCACACTTTAATAGCTCATTAAACAGAAAGATAGCACTCGCAGGCCCCGGGGGGCCCTGCAGCGGGGGCGGCACCCACAAAACGGCAATTTGCAAAGGCCCGGCCCCCAGCTGGCAAGATGATGCGCCAGCCTGCTCCAATTGTGCCCCTTACCTTCAATCCAAGCTAGAAATCAAGCAAGATGCTCACGCCTGCGCGAGCTAGGGACGCAGGGACGGCTGGTGTCGCGAGCCCAGCAAGTCGTTGTGCCGGGGGGCCTATGGCTAATACGTGCTAATACCTACAGCCCGTGGTCTATGTGGCGGGTGACTGCTAGGTGGGACTGTGGGCGAGAGTCGGTGCGGAGACTGCTATTGAGTCGGCGACGCGATTTCGTACGACGACGAGTGTTGCAGCCAAAGTGCCGGGGCTGTGGCCCTGCCGCGTTCACCTGCTAGCCAAACAGCTGACAACTTGTAGCCTATACCTCATACACCAACGCACGCTCTCAAGCCGGTTGCTGGGCGAAAGCAACATGCCGCTGCTACATCTCGCTACAAGCCAGGGGCCCTAGACAGGCACATGATGCTGCCCGTGTAATCTGTATCTGCTTGAAACTTCCCTGTGATGCTTGCGCGAGGGTCATCTGGTGCCACGCGTGCCGAACTGTGCCGACGGGGCGCAGCTCCTGGCAGCCCCAACGACGGCGCGAGCGGGGATACGAGCGGGCGGAGATCGAGTTGCACATGCTGAGGTATAACAGCACCTATTTTGGTGGCAATGTTGCATAATGCCTGTGCGGTGGGCTGCAGACGGGTTCTTGCGGTTGGGGGGCAACGGGGGAGAGGCGTGTGGGAGTCGAGGATCCCTCCGGGCGGCAGAGCCTCCTCGCCCCGCTCCGAACATGCAGGCACCATGTGTGAGCGCCTGATGTTGAATTCTTTGTGCAGGTGCAGGGTATCCAACAGTATGTTTCAGCCAATTCTGGCCGCGCTGCTGGTGCTGGTCCTGCAAGGGGCAGCAGCATGGGGAACGCCAGCTGGCGACACTGTTAAGGAGAACTTGGTGATGTACATATTTTCTGCAACAGACCCAGAGTTTGTGCGGAACCTTGAGTTCTTCGTGCGGGAAGCTGTGATGGGAGATACCCGCAGTGACTACGTAATTGTGGTGCAGGAGTCAACGGACCTGACGGTGAGCCGTGGGGGTGATCGCATGCCATCATGCAGGACGGTCCGCAAAATGGTCGCTCGTTCTTGCCTCAGCTGCTTTTAAGCCTCTTGGCTTGCTCTGCATGCTCCGCAGAAAGTAACCCTGCCGAGACTGCCACAACATGCGCGCTACGTGCGCCACACGAACCGCTGCTACGATTGGGGCACGTTCGGGTGGCTCCTGCTGTCGGGCAAGGTGGACCCCCGGCGGTACCGCTACTATTTCTTCATCAATTGCAGTGTCCGCGGCCCATTCCTGCCCAGCTATGCCCAGGTAACTCAATCTTCGCAAGCAGGGCCTAGGATTGCATGGTGGCTGAACCCTGCGCAATATTTGGGACCCAAGTACGTATAAGCACTCGCCATTTGTTGGGCCACCCGTAATCCGATGCATGCTCTCCATCACCCACAACTCAGGGGCTTGTTCACTGGACTGAACCATTCACGTCACGCTTGGTCGGTGACGTCAAGCTGGTGGGACCTACAATTAGCTGTGAGGGCAGCCCACTCAATGGGGACTTCCGGGGCAAATGGCGGCACAACCCACACGTGCAGTCCTATGTGGTCGCGACAGACCAGGTGCGGGCGTGGCAGGAAAGGTCAACAACCAGTTCCCAGATGCACGTGTTCAAGTGATAGGCAGGTGCGTCCGGCATGTTTGTTTAGTGGAATCATCTTGGTGGTGCGAACCTATTAACAGGTCGGCCTGCAAGTGCTGCTTGACGATGGCCGCGTGTTTCACTGCCATAACACGAGATGGAACACAATCTACTACAGGTACGGGCCTGCACGTGCGCTTGCTCGAAATGTGCTGTTGTGGGTCTTGAGGAGCGATCTTGCACGACGTATGTACAGCATTATTAGCACGTAGGCATGGCCGAAGTTAATGTCCCTCAAGCTTTCCCTGCTCTCTCACATCCTTGTTACGGTTGCCGTATATGTGTCGTAGCGAGCTGGGTTCATCCACTGCCATCCTGCACGCTGGCTATAATCTGGACTGCCTCATGACCAAGTACCAGGGCCTAGACTGGCGAGACAAGTCCAACTGGGACTGCAACGGCAGGTGCGCCAGGTGAAGGCTTGATTCAATGCTTCCGCAAGCCGCTGGAAATTACATAGGACTTGTATGGGGTCACCGCCGCGCGCAGGATGGTGCACAATGTGTAGTGTCAACCCTGGAGGGTGTATGCGGCTTTCATGTGTGCGCAGGTCCAGCCCGCAATCGGACCTGACATACGATGGTATCTCGCTGGACCCGTACGAGGTCATGTTTGTCAAGGTGAAGGACGCCATGCTGTACCGCAACGTGTCATTCGCGCTGAAGGCGGCCAAGCTGCAGGAGTGGAAGGTAAGGGTGGGGCGGCTGGTCCAACCTTCTTGTGGCAGGGTGCACGGCGAAGAAGATGGGAAGTACCGCGTGCCTTTTCGTGTAACCTCATCCTGCCTGCGTCTGCTACATGCCCGCCAGGAGCGCGGTCCGAAAGATCCTGCCACCGCCATTGCCAACGCATATGCGGAAGACGAGTTTAATTTCAAGGCACCGCGCATTTTGGTGACTAAGGCGCGCGGCCACGCATGCTTTGACGTCAACTTCTATCGTACCAGTAATCCGGAGCTCACCTCCATCAACACGGTTGCTTCCGCTTGGAAGCACTTCACCTTCTACGGGCAGTTTGAGCGGCGACCTTACAGGTACGTCTGCAAAATATTGTCAGATGGCCCTGTGTCAGGGGTTGCCCTGCCTACCCTGCCCTGTGCCATGGTCTGGCTTGGCTTGGCTAGCAGTGGAGTGGTTAGCGGTATCCTACTTGGGCTTGTTGGAGCGCTTGCGCAAGGATTCCCTGCTGGGAGAACGCGATTGGCGGTCACTTCGTGCCCTGCGTCACGCCATGGTTATACAGGTTCACGTGCCCGTTCAATTATTCCAAGTACTTCAAGTAGCTTCGGTATGCTATTTTTACATGGGCGCACCAGTGCTCAGAGCTGCAGAGTGTCTGTGCCCTGCCCTATGCCTGGCTGGATGTTTTCGTGAGCCCGTTAGGACTCTGCAGGGCTTCCAGGGATTCTGCAGGGCTTCCAACTGGTGCTGGCCGCGGCTGTAGAGCTGTTTGAGTGGCGCACGGTGCCTTCTTGCAAAGTGCGGCGTTTTGTGTGAGCAGCTGTTATAGTAGAGCGGAGAGTACCCGTGCGGGCAGCGACGTCAGGGACACGGCACAGCATCAGGCCCTCCCGTGCCGTGGCAGCCCTTGGTACAATACCATTCGTTGATTGACTGGTTGTTTAAGCTTTTTGGGCTGAGCCCCCCCAGCGAAGCGTCCCGGAGGGGGGGGGCGACACGAGGCCCAGCAGCAGCGGCGGTGACGGTGCACATGTTGGTAGCGGAGGGGGCGGGAAAGGCCCCGTGGAGGAGGAGAGCGCGGCACCGCCCAAAAAGCGGCGCAAGCGCGCGGGCTGAGGAGCTGACTGGTGTCTAGGTAGCGGTCCGCAATTGGGCGAGCAAGGGGCCTGTGGTGTTGTAGGCCGCAGTGGTACGACAAGTAGTGCGGCTGCTGTTGACTCCTGCACTGCTGCTTGCGAGACATGACATAAACATCGGGTGGCGTGCTTTCGCTTTCGTTTTGCAATTTACCGCATGTCTTTAATGAGGTGTCCACGGACCATTGTAAGCGCATGCGCAATTTCGCCGCCGCCCAACGACAAACAAGGCACAGGTCTGACTGATGTATGGTATCGTGTTGCGGCCGGGTGTGTCCATCATCATGCACATTATGCATCCCCTTGCAATACGGACATGGACTAAAATGCGAATCCAGTGGGCTAGAGCAGGTGCGTGTGGGTGATACTGCTGGTTGTCCCTCGGTCAACTTCCTGCTGACCGCCTGGCTGCCCTGGCATCCAGGTACCCCGCTCTAGCAATGTTAGGACCAATCGACTGTCATGACATTGCGCGTGAGCTTGCATATCGTGTGATTAATGGGGAACGTGTCAGAGGTTGGCTGGCCCAGCACGGTGTATTGCACGGAGGCCGGAGTACGGGAGCACAGAGAGAGGATATAAGTCGCTTGAACGAGCAGCTATTCGGCTAACGCCGTCTCTCATTCTACTCCTAGCTAGGCAAAACTCTTTGGCCGCCTTGAGGGAGCTCAGCGGCAACACGTAAGCCAGGACTAGATTGTCTAGCGCCACCCTCTCGCCCCGACGCTATGCAAGTATGCTCCCGGCCCGCAAAGCCGAGGCCAACATGGCATTTGCAGAGCTGTAATATCAGCCTGCTAACATCGGAGTGAGGCACGGGAAACATTCCCCGAACGCCTCTCAGTCATGACACGAAGAATCCCAATTACCAATGTTGACTTGGCACACAGCGCACCCGCCCCGTGTCGCAGAGCCAAATGCAGGGATTGCAGGCATCCCAGTGATTCCAAAGAAACCACCGTGCCCGACTATCAGTCTGTTATAATCGGTCTGGTCCAGGGGAGGTCCTCCCCTAGGTCTCGGCCCACATTCATAGGCCCACATTCAGGGGGGGGGGGTAGGAAACAAATCGCCAGACCCGATGCCCCGAAACCCCCCAGGACCCCCTTGGGAGGGACGACCGAGTCCCCCCTGGACAAAACCGTCTCAAAAAGGGGGTTATACCCCTCCATTAAATACCAAAGCGGTGCCAATCGACTCCTATTGACGCGCTCTATAAATCCATGTCATCTGCGGGCCTGTCCCGCAACTTCGACACGCGCGGGATTCCATCCATTGAAATTCCCGCCCCACCCCCCACCACGTAAACGGACCCGTATTCACTCTCGAATCCATCACCTGTTGTATAGATGCTATATTGACACCTGATTGGGGGTTACCAGGCCGTTCTGGGGCTCAAGTCCCTCGCCAGCAGCCAGTGCGCATGTGTCTATGTGTGGGACATGTGCCGACATGTCCACGTCCAGGCGTCAAGTTGGACCTTCCCAGGGTGTAATTGTGCGGGGCGTGGCACCAAATGCATCTATATATCACATACTGCTGCGTTTGTGCCCCGTAAGACTGAGGTAGGGCATGTTGGGGCTCCTCCCGAAATCCCTGAGGTTAGGATCCCGAAACCCCACGGACCCCCGGGGGGGACGACCGACCGTTACCTTTGGGGGCCCAGAACTTCCTCACCAGAAACCCCTGAAAAAACTCAAAGCACGTGCGTTATTATTTCGTTGAACTCTATCGTTTTAGAGCATGGGGTAGGAAACTTTGTTTTCTACCCCCCCCCTGCCACATTAATAGGAAAAGGAGCTGAGCCCCTCCACTTTCTGAGGCCGAACGTCCTCATCATCCGGGCATAGCCGGGGTCGGTCTGTACAGGCACATAGCCAAACCAGGCGCTCAGAAGTCGCACCGCCACCGCAAAGCCAGCCAGGATACCGCCGCACAGTTGTCAACAGCCGCAATACTTGTCATGCTGCTGCTGCCTCCTGCCACGCATGCCCTGCTCGCCCCACTGCGGACCGCTACCTAGCTAGACACCGGCCGGCCCCTCAGCCTGCGCGCTTGCGCCGCTTTTTGGGCGGCGCTACGCTCTCCTCCTCCACGTGGCCTTGCCCGCCCCCTCCTCTACCAACATGCGCATACGCGCCGCTGTCGCTGGGCCGCCGCTGGGCTGCCGCTGGGCCGCCGCCGCCACCGCCGCCGCCATCGCCAGGCTGAAGCGATGCAGGCCGAACATGCCCCAGCAGCATCTCCACCAGCGCGTGCCGGATGCTGGTTGCGAAATTGACGTCACACCCCTGTACTGAAGCTAGCGTGAGCCATGGCAGAGTTGTTAACTACGTCCCAACCCGGCATCGTGACCCTGTGAAGTGGACTCACCCACACAGGCTAGGACTCACCCACAAGGTCCCGCAGAGGTTACACACTTGGACTTGGTGAGCACGGGAGCCCCCGCATGGAACGACCTCCTGCAGGCAGAGCTGCCCGTTGTCGAGCAAGCGCTGCCCACATTTTGCACACACCATTTAGCGCATGTCCGTAACCTGAGGAGCCGCCGCCGCGGACCCGGCACCCGCCGCCGCGTCCACACCACCTCCCGTGTAGAGGTAGCGTATGCGCAGCACATGGTCAGCTGCCGATGCAACCCCCGCGCTGGGAGTCCCTGCCTGTCAGCGCCTGAGCACAGGCTGCTCCTGTAGCTGCGCTTGCTGCCACAGCCGACGCTGTCTGGCCCGTGCGGTGTCTATAGCCAGCTAGCGCCAGACAGCCGAGCATAGCAGGGACGCTGCTGGCGCCGTCGCTCTGTTGCAGCGAGCCGATGGGTGTGCCTACGTGCGCCCCGCTACCCATCCACGCCCCTTGCGCTTGCGCCTCCATCGGCACCGCCGCTGCCGTGGACGCCGCTTCTGCTGTCGCTGCTGCCGCCGCCGCCGCCGCCGCCGCCGCTGTTGCTGCCGTTGTTGCCGCCGCCGCCGTTGCCGTCAATTCTGCGGGAACTGGGCAGGCCCCCCGAGAGCTTGGCCATCGGGGCCACGCCAGATGTGCGCGACTTTTGGCTGGCCACTGGCCAGCTGTGTGGCACGAATGCTGGCATCAACGCGACGCAGCCCATCAGGTAACATAAAGGTCCACCCCGGGATCATCGCCCACGATGTGCATGGCGCTAAGGGCCGCCGTTGTGAAGACAGCCAGCGGATCGCCGGCCGCGACCACGCCCGGCACTGGGTTGTTCTTGGGCGCCCTGGCCGGTCCGCCGCGGGGCCCACGTGGGTCGCCGTCCCCGTTGCTGCTGTCCCCGCATCAGCTGCCCCCGCGGCCACGCGACGGGATGCCGCCAGCAGCAGTGGCCTCCTTGCGCAGCGCCACACATGCAGCGGCAGTGCGGCACCGTCCGTACGCAGGAAGCTGTCAAACTGATAGCCGTCCCGGGCCAGGTGCAGGGTTTGAAACCCGGCGAGCTGCCATGAGTCATGCCCGCCTCCGGCTGTGCGGCCTGCTGCTGGGCAGCCTGCCGTTGTAGCCACGGCGTCGCCTGAAGTGATAGCAATAAGACAAGGGGGCTAAGTGGCCCGGTTGAGGGCTCAATCACTTCACTGCCGTCAACTACCACCAAGGGCTGCCCCTGCGCACCCACAGCTCTATCTCTTCCTTCACAGCTTGCGCCACTCACGCCTGTAGCACCGCTCACTATGTCCCGCCATATGGCCTTGCGGACGCCGCAAGTGGCGCACTTCCCGTCCTCAGTCGTTGAAAGTCTGAACCGCGGAGCTGCTAGCTTCCTCCACCGCGGCCTAGTGCAGCTGCAGCTCGCTGCCACGCTTCCCCAGACCCACTTCCACTTGATCGTTCCACGCTGGGCGGCCATGTATGTGATGTGTGGGTGCCCCGGAGACCCCCAGAAAGCTGTCCTCCGCAGCTCAGATTGAGTGTGTTTGGCATGCAAGGAAGCGGTCTTGCACATGGAGAAGGTGTGCCGTAATAATGCGGGGAACGCATTTTGCACGGGGGTTCACACCTTTTACCCATGTTGAAACCGTTTTGCCCGGGTTCTGAAGCCCGCCCCCTCAGCAAAAATCTGGGCTCCAAGGCCGAGCGTTCCATCCAAAATACGACACGCACCCTGTGCAAGCGACACCCCTGACCTTGGCTTTCCCGAAATGCCGACGCCAGGCGAGCAAGGAATGTAAAACTGCTCATAGCTGAGGCTGCGCGCCTGTCTTTGCCGATTGAGTCGATTTGGGTAAGGGACTTGCAGTCCGGGGTCCGTGTAAGAGCACCCCTATGTAAGAGTCACCCTGCCAACGGTGGCTGCTGACCTCGGACGCTCGCTCACGCACGCAGCCAGCTGATTGAGGTCCTAAGCATGTGTAGCCGGTACACGCCATGTCACTTGTGATGTCCATTGATGATTGGTCATCTCACGCACAAAGGAGGCTCAGCGAGGGTGAACAGGCTGCGTACCCGGATGGGCTCCATCTGGCTCCATGTCAGTGTGCCACCTCTCCATCCCCGAGCTGTCTGTAGGTCTAGTCTAAGTGGTACGTAGCGTGCATAATTCCAAGCACAACGAGCATTGGTCGTGCACTTCCCTCCAAGGATGGGAACACTGCAACTATGAACTAGGAGAACGCCGGTTGAAGGACACAAACGTTATCTAAAGCAATCAACACAAACCATCATAATGTGTATGATACACACGTAGCGCAAGCCGGCATCCATGGGAACTGGAGCGAGCGTGCATCAAACTCAGCCCCGCCCGCCGGAGTGGTGGCTTGAGTACTGCAGACAGTCGTGGCGCTCCCTAAGGTCCAAGCAGCTCGATGAGTTCCTTGGTGCGCGATACACTGAGACACATGTGTGCAGCGCGTTGCGGCTGCCGCGCCTATTAGCTCCAATTTTAATATCGATAAGGACCTAGAAGCATAGGACATGGGCTTGGTGATGCATCAGATTGCATAAGCTCCTTGGTGGGTCGCAAGTCCTTCGGCACATTCCAGGCAACGCTTCGTGTTGCTTTCGGGCGTGTCGGCAACCCAAAGCAGCGTCTGGAGAGATAACACAGCGTGATGGACGCCTGCAAGGCAACGGGGTCCGAGTTCAAGGGTTCACACTCCAGCTGACCTCCCTGCCTCTTCTTGACGTTGGACCCCTGTGACGCCTCCTCCTCGCCATGGACCCCAGGTATTCAGCGCCCCGCGCTGAAGCGTGGTCAATCCCATGCGAACCTTGATGAGATCGTTAGAAAGCTCACTCAGGTATGGTTGGCGTCCGATACGCTGGGTACTGCTTCAGACGCTGGGGAAGACGCTGATGGGTCAAGGTACCCTAGCTGCAGCGTACGCCACGGCTGACAGCCTCTCACCCTCGACACGGTCTTGCAGGACCCCATTAATCTGCTTGGAGAGGCGGATGACACGAGCGACCTCACGTCAGCAATTGCAAAGCTTAACAGTGGCTCCATTCTTCACACGGAGAAGCGTGCCATTGGTGGGTGCGGGCCTGAACACTTAATGCAGGACCATGCCTTCGCACACGCTGACGGCTATCTTGTGGCTGGACACATGCAGAACGTCTTCTTGCACAGCGCTATGAAGAAGCGTTGGCAGCCGCAGCAGCTGCTGAACAGGAGCCAGAGATGCTGGGTGGTGGCTCAGATATCCTGCGGCAGGTAGGGAAAGAGTCTGGGCCTGCGTATTGAGCCTGAAGGCGACGTAGTGTCGTCCCAGTGTAATGTGGTGCACTGGTGCACCAGCATTGAACTACATGCTTTGACTTCGTGTTGCTGCCCACACCACCTCAGGTCCTATACGTCTTCCGCTCCAATAACTTGGCAACGGAGCTGGACCGCAGCGTGCAGCAGCAACCGGCGGACTGGCGCGTGCGCGCACACAAGGCCCGGCGGCGGGCTTTTCTAGTTGTGCGGTCGCTGGTGCGGCTAAAGCGCGAGGTTAAGCACCTGGGCGCACCCTTCAAAGAGCTGGGCTGGCTGATGCCGGTGGCGGCGCAAGAGCGCTGGGGTGAGCTGAAGGCGCTGGCGGCGCGCTGCAGGCAGCTTGAGGCGGCTGTCCTGGATGCCGATGTGGCAATCAACCAGTTGACGGCGCTGAAGGAAATGCAGAGCAAAGCCGCTGCACCGGCTTCGGGCACGGCGGGACGTGCGAATGGCCGTGCCTCACCGTCACGTGGGGCGCTGCGCAGCCGTGCTGGCCGCGTCAGCGGGACCGGTGGCGTCCCGGACCACCGTATCGCGGCCTCGGGAGGGCGGGCGGTGAGCGAGTCAGGGGCGATGCAGTCGCGTGGGCGGCTACGGACGCCGCTAACTGCAGATCCGCCGCCGCCGCCTACAGCAGGCGGGCGTGCTGGCCGCCTGGCCAACTCCGCGCAGCCGGGCGTGGCGCACAGCAGCCCATTCCGGTCGCCCATGACTGGGCGCAAGGGTGGCGCGGGCGGCGCGGAGGTGCTTACTCTTGTGCCACCCAGCAGTGCCCCGCACGGCGCCCTGGTGCCTAGTATGTCACCGATGCGGGGGCCCAGCCAGACCGGAGGCCCTCTTTCCAGCCCATTCGGCCGGGCCGGGCCAGCCAACACAGCAGCGGGGACGCCACCGGGCGCGCGGGGCCCGGCTGGTGGCGGCATCCTGTCAGGCGTACCGTCGCCGACTGGGGCTCCGGCGACGCCGCCGTCACCATCGGCTAGGGCTCTGCTGCGTGAGATTACGTTGGGCGGGCTAGGCGGGCCTCGTACCCTCATGACGAGCAACACTTTTATGGGTGAGTGGGTAGGACAAGGGCTGATGCGTACAGCACAGGGCCATGGCAGCTGCATGCAATTTGGGGGCATCGTGTTACATGGCATCTTAGATGTAAATACATATCCGGTACTGCTCTGACCTCCTTCGCAGTGCGCCAGACGTTCATCATCAACCATGATAAGGACGCGCACAGTGCCGTGGGGCCGCTGCCGCCCGTGCAAGCCGGCCGGACGGGCAGCGGCACTCAGATCCTCGAGATTTCCTCTAGCTCCATGCCCGACACAGCCGCGCACAGTGCCCTGTCGGACGCAGCCGACGTCTTCCACAACAACAATGCCGGTGACGGCATCACCTTCTCCGCCAGCAGCCTGGCGCCGCCCGCCGGCCCCAACCTCGGCTCGCACAGGCCGCCGGGGGCGGCGATGCAGGGCTCCGAGTCGGCCCTCATGACCGGGGCCCGCAGCCCCGCGGCGGCAGCACGCACCTGGGGACTCAACGTGGAACCGGCTCCACCTGGCGCTCCTTTGCCCACGTCTGCCGGTCGCCGGCCACTGGGCGCCCTCGCACATAGCGGCGGTGGCGCCGGCAGCCCCGGCGGCCCGGTCGCCGCGCTGCCCAGCGCTGGCTCGGCGTCTGCGCCAGTGCCTCCCTCGCTGCTGGCCTCTGTAACCCCTGGGACGTCGCCACTGTCTCCACCAACAGCAAATGGGTCATCGGCACTGCGGCCGCATCTGTCAGTGGGAGGCCTGAATGGTGCGCCCCCGGTGGACACAGCGCCAGCCTCTGTGGCGCCGGCGTTGCCGTGCCTCATTCAGGACGGCGAGAACTTGGACCAGGCGTTGGCGCGGTTTAAGGTCAGTGTGTGCATACGGCATCGACACAAGGCCTGCTCTAAACATCAGCGCTTAGTCAATGATCATTTCTACCCTTGCCTGTCGTTGTTGCCGCCTAAAAACAAAATATGAGCCTAAATATGCGGTTTGCTCGACACCCTTGCAGCTGGCCGCCGACGACACGCGCAATGCGCTGGTGGACACGTCGCGCCAGTTCCGGGCCGTGCTGGACCTATGCAACAGCCATTGGCCCGACCAGCGCTGGTGGCTGGCGGCGCACACGCAGGACGAGGCGGCGTCAGACTCGTGGCCAAGTGAGTGTGGCGATGCTTAGGAGTACGTTGCTGACACCGTGCGTGTCCGAAGAAGGCATTGAGCACGAATGTGTGCTCCATGTGCCTACACGCTCAGCGCCCAAGCATGTTCTGATGTCCACTCAGCGCCCAAGCATGTTCTGATGCCCACATACCCATACGCTCTGCAGCCTCGGACGAGTTCGTTGTCAACCGCGCGGACGTTGTGCGCTGCCTCAAGGCGGGCGTGGTGGCGTTCCAGTTCATTTGCTACGCGGACGAGCCGGTCACGGGGCCCAGCGGCAACCGCTTCGACCTGTGGACTGCCGACCCCTGGGAGCTGGCGGCGGACCTGGCGCCAGAGAAGGTAAGCGGCGCTCTGGAGACGATGCAAGCGCGTTGCGAGGGCTGTATTCGCTCCTATGCTATCATCGTGCCGGGATACATGTGCGGCTTACTTCATAAATTGCCCCATAACAGGTCTCCCGCGTGCAGACCGCGCCGCCGCCGCATCCGCTGGCGCCCAAGCCCGCTGCCAACGGCACCGCAACTGGCGCCGCCGCCAATGGCTCCTCGGCTGCTGCAAGCAGCAGTAGCAGCGAGCGGCTGGTGGGCATGCCGCTGGGCGTGCGCATCCTGCAGCAGCTGGCCAACAGCGTTGCGGAGGTGGCGGGCCCCAGTGCACTGGAGAACCTGCCCATCATCCTGCACGTGTCTGAGCGCCAGCGGGAGGCCATTGTGGCAGACCTGCTGCAGTACAGCATCTACCGCCGCCTGCGCAAGAACCTGTACATAGTGGTGCAGCGCTCGCACCCGGTGATGCGCTTCGACCCGGCGTGCAACGCCTATGTGCCAGTTGAGGGCGAGCAGCCCACCTACAGCCCCGGTACGGGCTTCTCCATGCTGCAGCTGCTGTGGGGTGGCCACGCGCTCACGCTCAATGACGCCGGCGAGCTGGAGCGGCTGCCACACAGCCTCATGCAGGAGCTGCGCACCCGCCAGACGGAGTGGTTTGTGTCGCGCACCTGCGCCGACCTGTCGCTGCTGTTGGAGGATGGCGCGCTAGACATGCGCAGCCTGGCGCACGTGTCCTACATGTGGAGCCAGCCGCACATGCGCTACAGGTGAGCCTTCAGCATTTGTGTGATGAGTGACGACTTCTGCCCATGTGAACTTCGGGAGTTGATGGCGTACTGAGTGTGGCTGTCGGTGGCGCAGTTTGGAATGTGTCTTAGTCACTGAGCTGAAACATCTTCTAACGCTTCCGCAGCTTGGCGGTGGAGACGGCCTGCACGTACGTCAACCACCGCAACATGATCGCGCGACATGGCAGTGTGGTGAGTGAAGACTGCAGGCTTACTGCCGTCGTGTGCGTGTGGGTTAAGAGGCGTATTGATTGGACCCCGTGAAGCTCTCACTGCGCATCCGCTAACCTTGTCCCGGCCCTCCTGCGTGTTGTGTCCGCAACTTGCAGCTGCTGTGCCGCAAGCCGAAGGTGCTGGGCATGGTGATGGGGCGGCTGGACGGCGCCGTACGGGTGGACCGCTACGGCGGCGGCACCAAGGCGCAGCTGCCGGTGGTGGAGCTGCTCACCTGCGAGCTCAACAGCGCGCACATGCAGCACGAGCTGGCGGAGGCGGCGTCCGCGCGCTCAACCACCACTTCTGTTGGCCTGGGCAGGTGCGGGACTGTCTTCTCACATTCCATGAACATGTATTTTCAAGCATCTGATACCAGCCATTATGCACTTCTTCTGTTCCCTCACGCTAACCCAAAAAGTGTGCCGTCGCCACAGGTACATATTCCGCTTCGAGGTCCTGGACAAGCTGCTGACCGGGCCCACAGTGCTACGGCCCAAGCTGCTGCCGGTTGTGGACGCCGCGGTGCACAAGTCCGCTCTCAAGAAACCTATTGAGGTTGCCAACGCGGCTGCAGAGGCGGCGGCTGCCGGCGGGCCCACCTCGGCGCCGCCGCCTGTAGCACCAAGCTCAACGGCTATGGCGCCGTTCTCGGTGCCGGGTTGCATCAGCGAGAGCCTGCTGGCGCATGCGGCATCACAGGTGCAGACACTAACACATGCTGGCGGGCTCATGGGAACTGCTCCGCAAGACGGTCAAGCTCAAAGCTACCACCTCATCTCTGCGGCCTTGCTGACATGTATCTGGCTTGCTCCCGACATGCAGGGCATGGACACGGTGATGCTGCGGCTGCATTTGTCCATGACCGACCTCACCATGCACCACGCCATTAAGGTGGTGGCGCTGAAGGCCAACCGCGAGCCCATCCTGATCAAGGGGAAAGAGGTGAGCCGAAAGGTTGTTTGCACCTGCTGACCTTGCGTGCCAGCAGGGAGCCCCATTGCAGGGGCCTTGTCTCGTTCATTTTTGCAACGCCTGTGTCTCTGGTTGATGCTTCTTCTGACTACCGCACCCGCATGGCGGTCACCTCGCTGATGCTGCAGGACGGCGCGGCGCTGGTGGAGCTGCTGTCCAAGTCGGACGTTGACCTCAAGACCGCCACGCAGCGACTGGCCGCCAAGCTGCCCTCTTTCTCGCGTCAACAGAAGCCGGGGCAGAATATCCTGGTGTTCGCGCAGGTGCGGGCGCCGCAGGGTGCTAGAGGCCCACGCAAAATTGCGCCCATACCTGAACTGGCCAGTGGACCTTTCGAAATGCGGTTTGACACGTTTGCCCCGCCCCCTGCCCCACTGCAATGGTCGGTATCAGGACAACGGCGTGTCGCTCACCGCAACCAACGTGGCTGTGGGCCTGGCGCGGCGCGAGCGCGGCGACCGCATCCACCTGGTCACGGTGGTAGCCAGTGACGCGCAGCGGGGCGAGGGCAGTGCGCTGCTGGAGCGTATGATTAAGGCCTCCCGCACGCAGGCCGACATCATGACGCACGTGCTGGTGAGCTGACGAGCAGCGTAGCGCAGGGGGGGAGGCGCTACGCCTCTGTGCAGCCTAGGCCGGAACGCGCATTCGTTGTGAAGCGGTAGGCGGACTGTTAAATGCTACAGAATCCTCTGAAGAACCCGTGTTCGTTTGCAAACCCCAGGACCAGGAGGGCCGCGGCCTGCTGGAGTGTGTGGCGGACGTGGTGAACCAGTACAATTGCGAGATCCTGGTCGTCGGCTCCACGTCTATTACCAGCGCAGCGCCCACGCCCACGCGCGGCGCGACGCCCTCAACGCCCAGCAAGGCGCCCCGCACCCCCGCCGGGCGCAGCGGTGCGGGCGGCGCCACCGCGGGTCTGGGCGTATCCGCCATGGACGACGCCGCCAACAGCGAGATGCTGCTATCTTCCGTGGCCCTGTCCATCATGCGCACCTTCCAGCTGCCCGTCATCCTGGTCACCGCCAACACGCGCAATTATCTCAAGGTGGGTGCTGCGGCGTGGTGTGTCTGTGTGTGGTTGCGGGCAGGGCGGGGCAATATGTAAATCCACGGGCACCTTGTCTGATGCAATGCCCCCGCTGATTACAACGTCCTTTGCCCCTTTTTGGGCTCTCTGCACGTGCAGCGCGGCGGCGACGCGGCTGCTGTGCCTGGCAAGACGACGCGGCCGTCCGTGGGTGGAGTGGGTGGGGCGCCCACCGGCAGCCGCCTGGCCTGCATGGCGCTGGTGGAGCGGCACAGCCGGCCCATGATGCACCACCTGGCCAAGCTGCTGCTGGAGCCCAGCATGCGGCAGGACACGCTGGTGCTGGCGCAGCTGCTGCCGCCCGGCATGGCGCCCGGCAACAAGGACTACGACCCCACCTGCATCCAGGCGGTGGCGCTCAAGACGCTCATGGCCAACTTCGAGACCATCGCGGCCGCCAACGACTTCCACACACCCGCCAAGGCGCTGGTGCAGGGCGAGTGGCACAATGCGCTGTGCGCCGCGGTGCGCGACGCCGGCACACAGCTGCTGGCGCTGCAGCTGGCGCCCGGCACCACGCGCTCGCTGTCGCCCATGCTGCTGCAGCTGGTGCGGTCCTGCCCCTGCCCCGTGCTCATCTACCCCGAGCGCGTCATAATTCCTGGCACGGGGCTGCTGATGGCGGACACGCAGTAGGCGAGCGGGGTGCCGGGTGGACGCCTGCGGCACGGGCTGCATGGGGATGGATGCTGAGCGCTGGGAAGCACGGAGGCGGCGCCGTCGGTGTGCTATGGGTGGGTGCAACATGTGAGGACGCACTCCAAGACACTCATGCTGATGGGGGCAGTGTGAGCTGGTGGCGAAAGTCGTTACAGGTACTGCAAATGTATAAGGCGTGGTAGCGCTCGCAGGCTGTATCACTGAGTAATTGCCGTTCGCCGCTCTCCGGCAAGTCGACATATCATTGTGTCTCATTTGAGCCTTCCAGGAACCGTGCCGTTCTGCCGGTCTGTGAGCATTGTTGAGGGCCCGTGTGTGCGCGTCTGTATTCTACTGCGCTACGCATTCGCATTGTAGAGCATGTCTGTGACACTGTAGTCAAACAGAGATCTTTCGGAGTGGCGGTGTGTGTGTGTTGTTGTGTGTGTGTGTGCGCGGAAGAAGCCACATCACCAAGCCCAACCATCTCGTACATAGCGCGCCGACTGACGTTGGCAGCATGGACTTGTTCCCCGCAATCATGGGCTGGCGGCCGAGAGGCTTTGTAACACGGACGGATGGTACACAGGTCCGGACCCACTCAACCAAATGGATGCGCTTCTCGCGTCTTTCCAGATGCACCAATCTAAGCACGAACCTTACCACCAACCCCTGTTACCACCCTGACTTGCCCACGCTCAGCTGCGGGCAGGTCTTGAGCCGTCGAGTCACGAATAATCCACGCAGCACACCCGCTCGCTAGTTGTGGACAAGTCCGAGGTCAGCGCGGTGTCGTTGCTAGTATTTAGCGACGTAGCCACATGGATGCTATTTCAACGTGTGCGCGGCATGTGCGGTAGTGAGCACTATAGATAAGTAGACTATTTGTCAGGACCTTTGCCGATGCCGTGCGCAAAATTGATCGGGTGACATGTTGCACTGCCTGGTCCTGTCCTTACCGTACGCTGTGTCCTGTCAGGTCCTGGCATAGCACACACGATTCCTGCCAGGCGTTCACGTCGTTCACATCGTGCCTAAACACGGGCCAGGTACACCCTTTCCCCGCAGCACTCAGCACCAGCCCCTGCACGCGCCAAACATCCTACATGCCTTGCGTGCAGCAACATCTCTGTACAGCCACTACCCCCCCTCCCTCCGCTATGCCCGCTGCTCATACTCACGCCCTAGCACTGTCTTGCCCTCGCCCAGCATTCCGAACAACTGCAGAACCCGTCAGCGCCGGGACGGCATCCAAGCAACTGGGCGGCAACCGCACCACGCCGCCCGGCCGCCCCGCCAGCAGCCGCAGCAGCTCTGCCAGCATGGGAATGGAGCTGGCGGTGGCGGCCGAGCCCACCAGCAGTAGCTTGGTCCGCGCGCGTGTCAGCGCCACGTTGAGCCGCTGCCAGTCCGCCAGCAGCCGGCCAGCCGCCCGCTCCGGGTTGCTGCGCACCAGCGACAGCAGGATGGCGGCCTTGTCGCGGCCCTGGTAGCGGTCAATGGTCAACACCTCCACGCCGGCGGCAGCCGCGCCTGCATCACCCGCCTGCTGCTGCTGGGGTTGCTGCAGTGGCTGCAACGAGAAGCCCGCCAGCGCGCCCTGCAGCGCCGCCACCTGCGCCTTGTACGGCGACGCCACGCCCACCTCGCCCGGCGGCAACCCTGCCGCTGCCAGTGCCGCCACCAGCCCGTGCACCAGCCGCACCTCCCCCGGGTTTACCACCCCGTCCTGCAGCACCCGCTCGCCGCAGCCCACTGCGCCGTCCGTGTCCAGGAACACCACCCGCACCTCGGGCGCCAGCGCCGCCTGCAGCCAAGCCGCTGCCGGAAGCAGGGCGGCCGGCCACGAGGACGGCGCGCTGCCGTTTGGCAGGGCGGGCGCTACGAGGGTGTACAGGCGCGGCAGGTGCAGCTGCGTGTTGGCGACGGCTTCACTGCCGCAGCGCATGCGCCCATTGTATACGAGCACGTTGGAGAGTGCCATGATGTCGGCACACATGCGGTACTGGCTGCTCAACGTCACCACGGCCTGTGCAGGGCATGCACGCCAGGCACACGCATATGCAAGGGACTCAAGACCAGGATTGCGCCCCCGAGGTCCCCCGCCTTCCCGACAAACCTGCAGACCGTTCCCTACTTGCTGCCGCCCGCACACCTGTGGGTGCGCCTCCGACAGGCGCCTGAACAGACTGACGCCCAGTCCGCCCGCCGCCGCCTCCCGGCTCTGCACCAGCGGGCTGAGCTGGTAGTGGTCGCCCACGAGCAGGAAGGAGCGGCCCAGCGCCAGCGGCCCCAGGCTAGCGGGCAGCGTCACCTGGCTGGCCTCGTCCAGGATAACCACACCGAAGCTCTGGCACGTCAGCAGCGGGCTGTTGACGGACAGGCAGGTGCAGCCCACCTGCGCACAGACCACAAGAGAAGATATCAGTACGGGAGTGTTGCGCTTAAGGCAAAGTGCGGCAGAAAGCTAGAATGCAAAGCGCATGCGCGATGTCGAGCGGCAAATTACAACCTTCAGGTCACCCATGTGCACGTACCACGTTGGCGGCATTCATGAGGCGCTGCAGCCCTGCCACGGAGGTGTCCGGGTAGGCGGCGCCGCCCGGCATGAAGCGCCGCACGCCCGGGTGCACCGAATGCGCGCTGCCTAGCCGTACAAACTTAACGGCGCTCGCGCCGGTGCCGGCTTCGTCGGGCTGCAGGCTGGCGGCTAGCTTAAGCAGGATGTTGTCCACCGCGCTGTTGGTGTAAGAGGACACGAACACCCGCACATTCGCGGCCACCAGCGCCTGCAGGATTTGAGAGGCATGACACATACCCCGACATACGGCAAGAGCTGCATTGGTGTTGTTGTGCGGCCGGGCTGTCGGCCACGCGCTGCTGTTGACTTGCGTTGGTGGACAGATGTTACAGAGGGCAAGTTAGGGGCACACGTCCACACACATCCGCCCGCACTCACCCGGATGATATGCACAATGGTGGTGGTTTTGCCGGTGCCGGGCATGCCCAGCAGGATGGAGTAGTCGCACATGGTCAGCGCCGCGCTCACTGCCGCCAGCTGCTCGCCGTTCATGTCACGAGCCGCACGCCGCAAATAGCTGTTGGCCGCCACCACCTGGCTGCTGATCACCTGGCTGCCCGCCGGGCCCCCGCCACCTCCGGCCGTCTGCTGCTGCGTGTTGCTGCCGACCTCCACAAAGCCCGAGCCCTGCTGCGGCGGCTCCAGGTCCACCACCAGCCTGCGCAGCTGCTCCAAGTTCTTGGTGCGCCAGGCCGCGTTCTGGCCCACCTTGCCCCTGACCCCGTTGCGTGCATCCGACTTCATTTCTCTGGGGCCGCTATATCCATAGCTGGCGCCAACCTCAGGCAGCGCCAGGAGCGCCAGGTTGCTGCGCTGCAACGTGAAGTGCGAGGCGGACTCGTCCCGGTCAAGGCGCCACGTCAGCGGCGCAATGACGGAACGGGGCCCAGGGGCGAGGCAGCTGCCGTTGTTGCTGCTGCTGCTGCAGCTGCTGCCGGCCCCGTCTGAGTTCCACGTCAGCTTGTTGACGTTGATGCGCTTGCGGCTGGACAGCGTGATGGTGTCCTGAATGAAGGAGGATGCATGGTCATCATGGCACACACTAGTCTCAGTATCCAAACGCCGTTACTTGAGATTGAAGCGCTCACGCTATATGTGCCCACCCCTGGAGCACTGCTTACTGCAACCCGCCGCGACCGCTCACCTGTGTGACGGCAGCCACCGTGACCCGTGCCGCGTTCACGTGCCGCCCCTCCACGCTCAGCACGCCCATGTCGCCCGGCGCGAAGCCCGCGGACAGCAGCCCGCCGGCTGCATCCGCTGATGCGGCACCCTGCCACGCTGCCATGCCAGGCGCCGCGTCCGCAGTATGCACACCTCCACAGCCTGCCAGTGCCGGCGCGAGCTGGCGTGTGAACACGTAGCAGTAGCGCGCCTCGCCGTCCGCATCGCCTTGCTGCTGCTGCCGCTGCTGCTCCTGCGGCGGCAGTACGGGCGCCTCCTCCCGGCAGAACACCAGGCGGGACACGCAGCCGCCAAGCTGCTCGCGTTGCTCGCCAGACAGCGCCCACAACTGTATCCAGAGTTGCGAGGGCACGAGAGAGGTTGATTTGCAGGTCACGCTTGCAACTGACTCAATAGCCACGGCATTTGATCTGCAATTCTATCGCAGTTACAAGACATGCACGGCCCTCTTAAACCCCGACCATCCTATACAGCTCATGCTATGGCGATCACTTACATCTCCGCGGTTACCACGCGCCGCCTGCTCCTCCAAGTCTACAAGCCGGCTCCAGTGCGCGAAGAAGGCTGCGGTGGCGGCCGGAATCTGCAACACCCGGGTCCGTAAGTCCGCGTGCACTGACTGCAGCAGCCGCCCTGAGACGGTCTGGCTTGGCTGTTGCTGGCCCTGCAGCTGCTGTCCTGACCCGGAACCCGGCGCCTGCGTCATCGCCTCCGCGCCGCCTCCGGCACCGCCCTGGGCTGCGCCTTCTGCGGCGGCAGCAGTCGCCACTTCCGCCGCTAGGTATACCGCGCAGGCGGTCTTGGCGTAGCAGTAGTCACAAGCGCGGTTGTTGCCGGTGCCCAGCGGCGGCGGCGGGCGCGAGGCGGCGCCCACCAGGTGCGCTGCCAGGCGGTTGCGCTTTACCATGACGCTCGCCAGCGTGGCGTGGCTGTAGGACACCGCCGCCATGTGGGGCGTGCCCAGGTGGAACAGCAGCCCCTTTCGCACGGCGGTGCGGTAGCGGTCCTCCATCAGCAGCAGGTACAGCAGCACCTGCAGAGACGCGTGGCAGTGGCGGTGGCAGTGCGCGGACGTGGTTGGTAGGCGACGAGGGTTCGAAAGTAATTTTAAGGCAGGAAAGCTGTGTGCTGCAAAGCCCCGAGCGGGACCGTTTATGGATGTGCGCCCATCCCCACCTGCAGCGTGTGCTCTTGGTGGAAGTGGCCGCTCTTGTACTCGAATGGTACAATGAGCGACTCCGTCTGCACGCCTGGAAGCGCCTGCGCCTGGTGCGGCGCCTGCTGTCTTGCTGTCATGGCGCCGAGGCCCGCAGACCAGCTGTTCTGCCGCTGCAGCGCAGGCGCCTGCGCCTGCCCGGTGCCAGCCCCTGCAGCGCTGGCGGGCAGCTGCTGTGGCCGCGGCCCATTCCCGATTAGCCCCGATCCCGCAGGTGCGGACAAGGGCGCGCCACCGTCCGAGGCCCTGTGGCGATGCCCATGGAAACGTGTCGGACCGCTTCCGCCATCGCCTTCGCCGCCGGTCCGGTCCGCAACCTGCTGCTGCTGCTGCATCTTGCTCGCCAGGCCGCCGTGCAGCGTCAGCTGGTTATGCAGCGGGTCCTTGACGCTCATCGACACGCGGAACGTCGCATCAATTTGGCCCTGCACACATGGGATTGCCTATTCAGTAATACGCGCGCTATGGCTACGTATAGTAAGTGCAACACACTACGCCAGGCCAATGACATTTTTGCCTGGGCGCTGCCGTATGCGCATCCCCAGCACTCCCACAAGCACCCCATCACGGGCACAGCCGGAACCTCCAGCTCACCTTGATGCCGTACTTGGGCGCCCAGATGTTCTCCTCGATGTCCAGGACCTCGTCCACCCGGCACCGCACCTCGGGCGGCACCAGGGGCGCCTCCTCGGCCTCACTCGTGGGCGCGACGAATACCGTCCCGCCCAGTCGCGTCTCGATCGGGGCACCGCCGCCGCCGCCGGCGGCGGCGGCGGTGGGGCCGGGCACGTCGGGCGCGACGTAGGTGCGCACCCAGGCCAACAGCTGCCGGATCGTGTCGTCCAGGTGCTTCTCCAGCGAGGTCTCGCAGGTGCCGTCCTGCGCCAGCTGCGCCTGCTGCACCAGCTCAGGCGCGCGGGCACGGACCACCGCCCGGGCCTGGAAGCAAGCGCGGCACACGTGCGTGGTGATAGCGTCAGGCAACTCGCATGGTCATGAATACCGGTAGAAAACACGGAACACGCGAGAAGTGCAACATGACCAGTAAGTAAGAATCAGTTGCTCTTGTTGCGCGTCCATACGCACCTCGAGCCTCATGCGCGCCTCGTCCAGCCTCCCTTCCAGAGCTGGCTGCAGGCAGCGCTGCAGCAGCTCGTGGCTGATGTTGCCGCGCAGCGCCGACTCGGAGCCCAAGCCGCCCGACACGCGGTCGCCCAGCCACGCTTGGCGCACGCAGTCCTTGATGACACTGGTGCCTGTGCAGCAGTGCCATCGGTGGCAACGATGGGGGGGGGGTTCAGCAAAGGGCAACGAATTGGACGAACAGCAATTGCTACATCATGAGACAAGCATCAACAACACGGCCCGCCTCTTCTATGCCTTTCCTAAACATCGCGTTGCGCCGCTCACCCGACAGCAGCACGTCCGGGTGCAGCACGAAAAGCCCCTGCTCGGCGTTTATCTCCACTGCGGGGCAGGCCTCGCCCGCGTCCACCGGCCGGCCGCCCAGCACGTTGGCGCTGTCGCCCGGCCGCACCTCCTGCTCCGCCCACATATCGCGCAGCAGCACCAGCAGCTCGTTGCCCTGCCATTTGGGGGGGGGGGGGTACCAGCCCAAACTAAACCTAACCCAATGCATAGGAGCGAGGAGGTGAGTGAGTGATGTTGGCAATATCGTTTGACTTACAGTGGCGGTAAGGCATGCAGAGCATCATTATATGGTGACGGCCACGAAGGATCTTAACGGGCAGGGCACCGGCCAACGTGCTTTGCACACATAATGGAGCAACCGCTGGCATGGCTACCCATCCCCAGATCATTAATGTTACTACTGGGTTTGGTCGCGTGGTTTGGGAAACGCGGTGCATTTCGGACCACGCTGTCCTCCTCGTCCTTTTTGCAATGGGTATGGTTTATTTGGGCTGGTATACACATCCCCACCGCCCCCAGCCGCACCTTGTGCTGGTTGAAGCAACGCAAGCGCAGCAGGCTCCGACGACTGCCTCCGCTCACGTACTGCACCTGCACCTCCATGACCACGTGGTGGTAGTCCTCCCGCCCGCCCGAGCCCCCCAACACGCCGATGCCCGCCTCCTGGGTGCTGCTAGTGCCACCCGCAATGCCAACCGCAGGGATTGCAGCGGCTGTAGCGGTCACCGCATGTGATTGGTGCTGGCGCGGCAACAGCTGCAGGTGGGGCTGGTGCGCCGGGGCCACAACTGCGAGAGCCGGCGGCGGCTGCTCCAGTCCGGCAGGCACGCTTTGCAGGGGCGGTCCGACTCCTGGCGCCGATGGCACCTGCGGCATTGCCGGCGCTCCTGCAGCTGCTGCCATTGGGGCGGACGGACTGGCGGGGCGGCTGTTGCTGACAGCCTTGGCGATCACGGCGTCCACGTCCACATCAAAGGCGTCGTCATCGTCGTCGCTCCACCCGCCCGACGTCACCGAGGCCCGGCCCGCCACCGCCTGCTGTGGATGTGCAGGCGGCACGGGTGCAGGCTGTGCGGGCTCCGGTCCTCCCAGCGGCTGTGGATGTTGCTGGGGCGGTTGCAGGGCTGGCGCGGCGGGCTGCAAGAGCGGCGCCGGCTGCACTGGACGCGACGGCAGAAGCTGCGACAGGGACGGTGCAGGCTGCTGCGGCTGGCGCGACGGCTCTTGCCTTGAGGACGCGGCTGGCAAGGTTGTGGGCGCCAGCGGGGGCCGCTGAAGCCGCGATGCCGGCCCAACCACGACAGTATGTGGCTGAAGCGCCTGCGTAAGCGGGACCGCGTCCCCACACCCGCTTGCGATGATGGGTGCCACCGCCTGCGTCGGGCCCATCTGCATACCCAGCGCCCCTGCTTTTGCGCACGCCGTGCCTGTCGCCGCCTGGGTGCCGCCCACGCTACCTTTGTCCGCGGTTCGGCTGCTGTTGCCGGTACTGCTGGTGTGACTGGCACACATCTTGTCAATCTCGTTGAACATCGCGACGTCGAGGTCGTCCTCTTCGTCATCAGCCAAGGACATGGAGTTTAATGTCTTGGCTGAGGCGGGTGCGCTGCCTGGTGCAAGCACTTTGCCGGTCGGAGGCCGCAGCACGATGGGGGCCGGCTCCGGCCCACCCAGCGGCGCCAGGTCACCGTATGGCCCGGGAGCCGCCGCCCGCACTTCCATCCTGAGCTGCAACCCGCCAGACGTAGCACGCCCAGTGGCCTGGCCTGGTGCCTCGGGCATCCCTGGCATCGCGCGGCTAGCAGTTGCCAACTGCGTTGTGCCAGGGTCGGGGCAGGCGGCCGCGCCAGGTTGCAGAGGGCCCGTCTGCAGCGGCTGCGTCGGCGAAACGAGCGTGCAGGCAACCATGTCCAAGGGCGCCTGAATGGCCGGCGTCTCGGTCAGGCCGCCTGGCTCAGGCGTTGCCCCCGCCCGTGCGCCCACAAGGGGCGGCGGCGTCTGGCTAGCTGGCGCCGCGGAGTCCGGTGCCTCGTTCCCGGCGGTCACTGCGTCCATGCGGGGTGCCGGCAAGCCTTCAACGTCCTCCATGGCCATGGGCGCCGCCGAGGTGCAGCCGGGAGCAAGCCGGCTGCTGCCTGGCAGCCGCTCCTCCCCAGCACCGCTGCTGGGGGGTGGGGCGCCGGCCGCCGCCTGGGAGGGCTGCGTGCGTTGCTTGACCATGAGCTCCACCTGCAGGTGAGCGACCGGCCCGGAGAGGGGCAGGCAGGATTGTTCATGCATGTTCCATAGTAAGCTGCTGTCTTCAGCGCCCGCCGCGCCCACGGTTCGCACTTCCTACGACTCGCGCGGGGCCATGTGCGCGTCTTTTATAACACAGGCGCTTTTTCACCTGGTCGAGCAGGTCCAGAAGTGCTCGTCGCTTGCGGCCGGATCCCGATGCAGTGGCGCACTTCTTGGTGCTGCACGTCAGCAACGGCCGTTTGCGGCCGGCCGCTGCGGCCGGCCCAATCCCGAGGCTGGGTAGCGCTGGCGTACCCCCACCGGCAGCAGCCCGCCCCGCATCAGTGTTCCGACGCAGGGCCGAACGGGCCAGTCTGGTCCGGCAAACGGGTTGTCACAAAGCGTGTAAGCAAGGATTGTCACAAAGCATATTACATAACGCATAGTTTCATAACGCGTAGAATGGCCCTGGGCCTTAAAATTCTGCTTAACCTACCTGGCCTGCTGCCTGGCTGCTGCCGGCGTCGTGTACTCCAGTCCGGCCATCGCCTCCGCCAGGAGTTGCTCCTCCTCCGCATCAAACGCCGCCGCCGCTGCTGCCATCGCGGCATCCGCTTCTATTGCGCCTGTGTCTGAAGCGTTGATGGCGGGCGGGGCCGCCGCGGCGCCGCAGGTACCAGCCAGGCCCGAGGCGTCAACATTGGCGATGGTCAAGGCCATGGCGGCCGCTTTCTCCTCGTAAGCCAGCTCGGCTGCCGCGTCAGACCCCTGTGCTCCTGGCGGCTGCACCGGCCTCCCTGCTCCTGCTGCTGCTGCTGCTGCTGCGCTTCGGGTGTCGCTGGGACAGAGCTGTTCCCATTTTCCGCTGCGGCGCCGTTTCAGCGCTGGCCCTCCGTCACCACCTGGTGCTGACGTTGAGGCCAACCTGCACAATTGCACATGTACTTTCTGTTTGTATGCCATCTGCAAACAGACCATGTGTATTGCATTACAAGGCCTCACCCGTGACTGCTTTTCCTCTCCAGCAGTTGCTGCAGCTCCGGCGCCGCGTTCTCGTCGTGCTGCTGCTCCATGGGCCGCGCCTGGGACTGCCCCTGGCTTGCACGCTGGGAGCTGCCTCCTCCCCCAGCTGCACCGTCTGCCTCTGGCTTGAGCACATCTGATGCCGCCTTCTGTGCCGCCAGGACCAATGCCCGTCGGAACCCATCCCGACTGGCCTGGGAGTTGTTACCGCCCTGAGTTTGCTGCTGCGAGGCTGTCCGCGCAGTGTCTTGCGACTCGCCCGTTGCCTGCAAGGTAGCAATAGTGGCTTTCAGCCAAATGATAACAGCAGCCGTCTCAAAGTGCAGAACGCTGCACTGCGGCGAAGACCTGCCTTCTGCGGGGACAGGGCAGCTGTGGGCGAGCTGGCCCACACCACCTGCAGGCCGTCGTCCACGTCCTGGCTCAGCAACACCTGCAGCCAGGTAGCAAGGAGGCACAGTCTTAGTTGGCTCTGATAGGCAGACAAGGCTGCAGGCGACCTACATTGTCGAGTAGGTGCTTGCCGGGGGTGGGCGCCCGGCCTCCCGGGGCCCGGACACCAGCGACGCCAGCGGTGCGACCTGCACGCACCGCTCAACTTTAAATGGCCTCTGGTAAACGTGACAGCATCACGGAGACTTACCTGGGGTCGCGTCTTTGCCGCCACTCGGCTGCAAAGAAGGCGCATTTTCGTTTTACTTTGGGGCCCGGCAACACCTCGGTAGCCCGAAACTAAACCCACCTTCCGCCCAAAGAACTTTGTGATATCGGTGCCTCCTTTCTGTTTTTGAACGGCTGCCAGGGGCTGCTTCTGCAGCGCGACCGGGGCAAGGCTGTCAGGAAACGTCAAGGCGCGGCGATTATTTCAGCGCACCTTTCCCATAGCTCCACTCTTAGGTCCTTTCACAACAACGCATTCCACATTTAGCAGACGGGTCCAAAATCAAAGAATGAAAGAAGCCAGAGGTGAGAGGGCCTCAGATTGAGCCTAAATTTTAACGACGCTCGCGTAGATGTTTATGATATTATAGGTCACAGACACCTTCGTGGTTGTGGCAGTGGAGCACGCGACGAGACAGAACTCATTTCAGGCACGCCACGCGCATGGGATGTCCCGCAGTCCCGGTGCCACAACCCTCGATTGGCTTCAGCAAGTGCTGCCCAAGCAATAGTGCGTTGATAGGAAACACCAAGACAGAGCGCACAGTAGGTAAACAAGTGCTTCCGCTCGACCACGACTCTGTTGAAGGCTTATACGTATTTTGGCTGTTTGCTCAGAAGTGACAGACGCCAGTGAATAATCTGCATTCTAGACTAGGGCGCGCACGGAAGTCGGGAAGATCACTCTGCAAGAATGGGCAAGTTCTCTTCGGTGAGCGAAGACCTGCAATTCTACGTTGTCGAAATTAATCTGTAGGGATATGTGTCTTAAATTACCCCACTTGTTGGGCATTGTGTTGCAGCTGGAGGAGCTCCGGCCCTCGCCAATGTTGGTGTGCACCTTGGTGCTTGTCAGCTATTTCTTCGTGACCGCCGGCGTGGCATACGATATCATCAATGAGCCACCTGCAGTGGGCGCTACCACCGATCCCGTGACGGGTGCGTTTGAGCCCTCGGAGCAGAGCCGGAGCAGGCGGGGAGTGTGCGCTGGGCTAGTTGCCCTGGGCTTTGTATCCGAACAGCAGCGTGGCGCTATCATCATGAGGTCGCAACTTGATACAGTGGAGGGGAGGGGAGGGGCGCTCATAGGCAAACAAGTATGTGCAAGGCAGCGGCACGGAACATGGACGGGGGCCGAACTGGAAACTTGCCGGCTGCGGTTAGCAGGCGCAAGCCGTGTCTCTGGCTGACTTTCTGCAGCGCGTTTGTGCATTCTATCTGCTGCGGCGATTAACAGCTGGCAGTCACCGTGCCTCACCGGTGTTCTGCATGCAGGCGCCGTGAAGCCCATGACCTTCATGCCCTACCGCCTGAACGGCCAGTTCATTCTGGAGGGGATCAGCGGCGGCTTTTTCTACACGCTGGGAGGTGAGGCGCCGGGTTGCGGCACGGGCGGCGGGGTCACAATCAGGCGACCGTGACGTTACCTGTGGAACGGGATGATGGATTTGAATTAGGTACCTAGCTGGTGAGGCGTGCAGCCACGAAGTGTCGGCCCGCGGTATCACCGCACCGCGGTATCAATGAACCGCGGTATCACCACACCGCCAATCACCCGTTTAAAGTGTGAACGGTTGTGACATCCGCTGCGCGCCGTTGCCGCAGGTGTGGGCATTATTTTGCTCGACCTTAGCCGCGACAAGAACAAGAGCACGCTGTTCCGCAACTTCTTCATGGGCATGTGAGTTGCACTGATCTAGTACGGTTTGGAAGCCACTGACACGTGCAATTATGACGCTGTGTGCATTGTCGAAGGTGTACAATGCTCTGAATTGTTACTAAAATAGCCATGGCCGTTGATATATTTGCAGGGGCTTCTTCCTCACGCTGCTTTCTTGGGCGGCATGCATGACCTTCATCCGCATCAAGATGCCCGGCTACATGCGCTAATGCGGCACTTTCGAGGATCACGGCACAGGGGTTCCAAGGTGAGTGCGTGGCAAGTAGGGCCTTGAAGGGGCTGCACGTATCATCTGGTTAGTGTTGTGGGACGTGCTCCCACGATGATACTCAACGCTGGGCACCACGCGCAAGTCTCGTCTTCCAACATCTCCCTCTTGTGTGCACAACACAGGTCCCGAAAGTATTGATCATCAATCCATGGCGCACTGCACATCCTGTCGACGCGTCTGGGGCTGTAAATGTGTGTTGGGTGCTTGCAGGACGTGCGTTTGCAACTTACGTCAGTCCGGCCTCTATAACTGCATGTAACGACAGGCGTGACATTCAGTTCATGGCTAACCACTTCGGCCTCAGTGTGTCCATCCTGGGGTCAAAGTAATTCAGTGCCAGGGTTCGTCGGAGATCCGCGTCATTGACCGTACGCAGTACCGTAACTGTAATGCGACTTAATAGCTTTCACCCCAAAAAGAACAAGTGCCAACCGAACCATGCACCAGCCGTCTTTCCACACTGTGGCTGCAGCTCACCACGCTTACACGCCCCAAGCTCGCTGTAAAATAGAGCTCAAACACGCAGCTACCTCCCCTTGCGGTTAGCACTTGACGAGCGCACAAAACTGAGACTTGATCGACTCTTTGGGGTGTTAGCGGGAGCGCCACCGCCCGCGGATGGGTCCAGCAGGATGCCTGGGGGCACTGTGCTGCCCAGCACGCGAGTGTTCAGGGCCGCCGACACCCGCCAGTTGTGCGGCGCGGCCGGGCCACTTACAGTGCCGCCCACGACCGTGGACGCGCTGGCCCCCCTGCCCGCTGGTACAAGTGCAATGGGGCCGCGGTGCAGGTTGCTGCCTGTGGCGTTGCTACCGGAGAGCGTTCCGCTGATGTTGCCACCGCCGGATGTGCCACTGCCACTCCCAGCAGCAGCTGAGGCAGTACTACTGCCGCTTGCCGCGGCCGCTGCTGCAGGCGCACCTGCTTGCCGCGCACCGCTGGCGGACATGGGCCGTCCCACAGCACCAGCCGACAACGGCCTGGACGGCCCTCCGCCCATGTCCCGGCTGACGGCGCCACCGGTGTAGGGCATCCGCATCGCCAGGGTGGGGTCCAACGCCACAGGCGAGCCGGCGGCGCCACCTTCGGGCTGCCCCGCTGCCGTAGCAGAAGCCGCAGCATTGCTGCTGCCTGGTTGCACCCGGTGGTCCATCAGCGGTATCCGGAACTCCTTGACCACCGCTCCTCCAGCGCCACCTGCTGGAGAGCCCAGGGACCTGTTGAGCGAGGCCCGTAGCGAGCTGCCGGTCGCCACCACCCCGTCCATGCCCCGGAGCCGAGCTGAGCCCTGCGCGAATAGCAGCAAGTGAGCAGCGGCTCAGCGCAATCTATAACTGCTTATATTACAAGGCGCGGTCTCAGCCGCATAACACTGTGCATGTCCTAGTCCGTGTACTGAAGTGAATTGTACGTCAGGTACAGGTTGACGCGCAGGATATGCGCACCGGTCGAGGCGGCGGGAAAACAGACCCGGAAGGTGACGATGCTGTGACTGGCGTCGGCGGCACGCCTGGCCGCCCTGCCTCGTCGCCGCTTGAGTCGCCGTCACTCTCACTGGGGCCGTCTTCGACAGGCCGCGGCGGGCCGCCCTCGGCTATGCTCCATTCTAGTGTGCCTCCGCCTGCCCCAGCCCCGCTCCCTGGCATGATTGCATCCTCCCTGACGCCACCGTCTGGCGCGTCTTCCCCCAAGGCGCCTTGCGTTGGCAGAGCCAAGGCCGCGTGCTCAAGCACATGCGGTTGCGGCGCCTGCGCCTGGGCCAGATGCACCTGAGGCTGCGAGTGCGATGACGGTTGGTGCTGGTGCGGCTGGTGCAGCCGGGAGGCTAGCGGTGTACTGCTGCGCACTGGCAGACTCGTGCTGCGCGCAAGCGCCCCAGGCCCTGCATGTGTACCATGGTGCCCCGCCAGGGCGCCAGCACCGAAGACGCCCGTGCCTGAACCCGACGAGGCTGCGGTTGGCGTGGACAGCACGCCACCCGGTGGCCGCCGCGAGGGTAGCGGCGGCGTGGGCGCAGGAATGGGGGGCCGGCGCGAAATCGCTGAGCCAGCGGCGGATGTTGACATGCTGACTGTGCGGCCGAACGCGTGACCCATGACGGCAGTCACCGGTGGTCCATCCGCCGAGTGCATGCTGGAGGAGCGGCGTCCTGCATTCGGGCAAACAACAGTCCGGTCCAGGGGCAAGCATGGGTCAATGCTCTGTCCACGCGAGTGGGGCAAACGGCCCACGTGCTTGCGTGGGCAGGGCCCTTGGTGTTCCCAACTTCTAATACCCTCACTCACGCGCCAGGCTGCCGGAAGCTGAGGAACGGGCGCTAGAGGTGGCCGGCGCGGCGGTGGCGCGCATTGCCTCCACCGCCGCGTCACTCATCGGCGGCAGGTGCGCGGCACGCGTCTCGGATGCCGCCCGCAGCACGGAAGTGATCCAGCTGCGCACGCCCTCCAGGCTGCGGTGCTCGCTGTGCGGCAGGCGGGTCCAGGGGTTGGCGCCCTCCATGTCCAGGGCCGCCACAGCGATGGCGCGGCCCACGCCCTGAGGCAATTGATGACACAGTGGCATCGTCATACAGCATGAGACTGGATTAAGGCAGGGGCGCTTTGCGAATGCTATGCACGGAACATGTGCAGGGGGAGAAGCTGCGACAAGGGAGCAGGGGGGCTTAGGGAAGGGTGCCACACCTGGAGCACGCTGGCGGTGAACTTGGGCGGAAAGCGGCGGTTGCATGGCGGGGAGGCGCGGCCGGCGTGATCGCCGCTGGCAGGCGCCACCGTGTTCACCCGGGCGGACGTGTTGTAGTTGGCCTCTATTGTGTACAGGTGCGTCAACCCCGTCTCCCTGTGTTGAGGCGCGCACGAGGACGTAAGGCCATGTCCACGGCAGGGCTAGATCCTCGCGCACAGAACAGTCTACACGCCACACGCACCTGTACAGGGCCACCCGCCCCGCGCCCTCCTTGCTCGCGCCGTCCTTGTCCGCCCGGCTCATGTTCTTTTCCTGCGCACGCCAGGTGCGTCACCTCTTATGTCAACATGACTTGCCATCGTCAAATGCAACTACTGACCCTGCCCAGCAGGTCACATCTCCAGGTAGCTTAAACGCAGCACGTGCTGCCTGCTGGCGCACCGTGAAGTTGCAGCCCACGAAGTCAAACACGGGGTTGTTCAGCGCCACAAGCCGGGCGTACATGAGACTCTGCAGGTGGGCCTCGCCGTCCTCCAGCGTGTTGCCGTAGATGAACACTCCTGGTGGAGGGCAGGCAGGCGTGGTAAGCGCAAGAGACGCTCGAGGCTTGGGGTTGCAGCAGGCATTGTGCACAAGGAAGTTAGGTTCACTTCATGCGCGCAGTTAGCGGGTAAGCTTGATATATGCGGCTGAGGAAGTCTCCCAACTCACTCACCCTTCTTGTTGGCGTGCGCATGCAGGTCTATGTAGTACTGCAGTAGGCCCTGCTGTGCGTAGTGCATCAGCAGCGCCTTGACGGCAAACACGGCCGGCTGGGTTTGCTGCAGTGGTTGGGGTCACAGAACAAACGGACGGGAGAGTGGAAGGGCGTGCGTAAGAATGCCCACAGTCTAGAGCATCCCGAGCAATCATGCACACTGCAGAGACGTAACAGATAGTTGACACGGGCAAGGACACGGGCGCACCTCGTCCGGTGTGCCGAGGTAGAAGCGGTTCAGGTTCTGGCCAAGCGTGTCCGTGCGGTAGTTGCCCACCGCCACGCCGTCCGCCTGGATGGATGAGATGTGGTTGGTGACAGGAGCAAGTACCGTGCCGGCAAAGTCAGATGGTCATGTGACGTGTTTCGCCACCAAGCATGCAAACCCACAATCACAATGGCAAATGCCCAACTGGAAGCGCGACCGCCTCACATTCACAATGGGCACGAGCTTGAACACAAAGCGCCGGCGTAGTGCGGCAGCGCGCGGGTCGGTACGGCGCAGCAAGAACGCCAGCAGGCCATTGAACATGTGCGTGGCGGGCGTCTCGCCTGGCGGGAGAGGGAGCGGGCGGTTTTAAGGGCTTCAAGGGCGCTTTTGCAGAAGCTCAGGTTGTCCATGCGGCGGCCTGACTGTGGCAATATGGCTAAAGACACCTTTATACTCAAAGATAGATAGTTAGGACGAAAAGCGGACATGATCGGGGAGACTGGGATCAGCGAGGACTGGCGAGATGGGGATTGCGAGGATCGACCCACGCGGGTTTTGCACCGCTCCCGAGCTGACTCCGGAAATGGTCGGTGGTATTGATTGTTCATCGTATAAACATATATAATACCCTTTGTTTTACGGATTTAACACGTACCGGGGTGCACGCGGCTGCTCACGAAAAAGACCTTTTTGTGCTCGGGGTTGAAGGCGGCGGCCGGCGGCCCCGGATCGTGCTCGAACACACCCGGCAGCGGTGGCTCCAGCTCACCGCCGCCCGCCCCCGCCGTGCCGGCGCAGTCGGTGATGGTAATGACCTCAATGCGGCGGCCCTCCAGAGAGCGCGTCAGCAGCTGTCGGCGGTAGTAGAGGCGCGAGGGGCCCTCGTCGCAGGTGTAGGAGGGAGCGGACGAGCCCACGCCGCCACTAAAACTGGCGCCGCTGCCACCAGTAGCGGTGGCGGAGACGGGGGTGCCGGTGTCTGAAGATATCCCGCTGTTGCGCCGTGCTGCGGCTGCGGCAGGCGATGCGATGCTGTAGGAGGTGGCGCGCGCTGGCAAGGCAGCTGGCGCGCGTCGTGATGCCACGGGGCCGGACCCCCCACTTGCTGACATGGCGGGTGAGGGTGTGCGTGGCGTGAAGCGGGAGGCTGCGGTGGGCACGCCAGGTGGCTGTGGCGCCGTGCTGGGGTCCTTGGCAGGGTCCAGCTCGTACGCCGGCGGCAGTACGGTGTACGGCTGCAACAGGGTGTCCAGGTGGTCCAGCAGCTCACAGTTCTGTGCGTAGCTGAAGGGGATGGCAAACGCGAACAGCGCCTCCTCCTCGGTCTCAAACCGGTGACTGAAGCGCAGCTGAAAGTCATCGCCCTCGCGCCGGTATGTGACCTTGAGCCTGCACGCGGGTTGCAATGGTTAATAGGCTAGACACGCGCAGGCGTGTGCAGCAGGTCCACCCACCCATCCACCCACCCAAACAAACAAATAAGTAAGATAGCGACAGTGCCTTACTTGAGCGGCTGCCAGTCTCCCTGCGCCGGGAACCAGCACCAGGGCCGGTAGTCCTGGGAAAAAAGCCTGCCCTGCTTGTTGAGGTTGGTGATTCTGCGCGCATTCCAAATACCTCGCGTCAGGACTGGGCTGCGTACGGTGTGGTGGCCCACGTGAATCGCGTCAGCCCCATGCGTGCACTTCAGCCGTGTTGTCCGCAGCCTGGCGCAACGCCTATCACCCATCACAGCACGGGCCCCTGCCAACTGTGTTGCGAGTGCCCAGACCTCATGGCCCACTGCACCCAGTCGCATCACCGCCGCCGCTTACGTCATGGTCAGCAGCTCGCCCACGGCGTGGCCATGCACACCGAAGTAGAACCACGTGCGTGTGGCCTTCTCGTTCGCCGTGCCGCCGCAGTCGCGGTTGGTGCGCAGCATGAACTCATTTGGTGCTGCGCCTGGTTCCACGCTGTTGAGGTTGGCTGAGTCGAAGTCAGCGCGAAACGTGTACTTGCCCACCTGCCCAATGGACGAAATGAAGTGGTGTCACCGAGGAACGGTTTCACAAGCGTGTGTGGCGTGGTGTGCGCAAGGCCTCAAGCATACGTACGGCCCGAGTCCCAACTGTGTCGGCACGGATAGGCAGCACTATCTGGTGCACTTGCATATGCGCGGCCCGTATCCAAAGGTGCCCTTCCGTCGCAGCTGGTGCCAGTCTATGTTATAAGCACTCCAGCCGCCCCGAGCATGTCGCAGGGAGACAGCGAGAGATCGCCAAGCGCAGGTGGTTGTGGGATGCCCGCGTGCGTGGCCCTACATGCGCGCCCGCCTCGGCACTTGCCCGAAAGACAGCATCTGCTTTGGCCTCCATGCGCTCCGGCATCTTCATTGGTAAAAGGACGTTCGAAGCATCCTCGGGATGTAGCTTCTCGCCAAACGAAACGAACGACATTTTCCAGAACCAATTGACCTTAAAGCGCGCCCAGGCCAGCTGCTAATCAGCGAATGGTTGACTACATCGTGTATATGCACGGAAAGCCATTTCCTGCCTACATACGCGTGTGCACCAACGAGGCTGCATGCAAGCGTCTGTCGCAGTCTTGACTACGTTGTGTTAAATGCGGATAAGGTACAGATAAGTATAGTCCTTGAGAATACTGTCCTTGGGTGACAATACTGGCTTCTGGATGCCCGGCACGAACCCCGACCCGCAACCATCGCACCCATGCGCATCCACCCCGTCGCTTGCAAATCCGTGGAGTCTGCAAGCTTAATGTTACAGCTGTGGGGAGACTTCTGACCCGGGCCCGAAACACGGCCGCTGCAGCCTACCAGGCTCTGGAGTCAGGCGTGACGAAGTAGACGATGGCGCTAAGCGCCTAAGCGCATGGGTGGAATGGTCTTCCGACAAGCCCTACACAAGCTCCGAAGCCATAAGCAGTATGCCGCACAGGTGCCGCCGTGGGGCACGCCCCCCCCCCTGAATGAGTCTTGAATGGTGGTGGTGGCGCCGCCGACGTATACCAGCTCGGTTCTGCGCAGTACAATTACATGCACATACTTTCTCTCGTCGTTCTCGTTCAGCCCTTGCCTAGACATAACGCTTGCAGGCATCACAGGCTATGACTACGCCTATCGAGTCCTGTAATGCCGCATCGCCCCATCCGTGGAGATGCACATCCTTGCATGGAGCACGCACGCAGGCCCCCTTGTGCACTCCTGGCTCGGTGGTTCCCTCTGATGCAGGGCAGCTCACCTCGCCTGGACCACACACTGAAATCGTTACTTCCTGAAATGTCATCGTCCCTTAGGCCTCATCAACTCTGCCAGTGTTGTTTATCAGAATTTCTTCCACACCTCTTATGCATTGAAATACTGGTACATTGCAAAGAAAGAAAGTACAGGCATTCCTACGAGGTGACCTCCACACGTAAGGGTGCGCTCTACAGCTACAAGCGCGGCAGTGGCGGCCTGCGACAATCACTGCTCCATTCAACCTGCACCCTACACCTCTCACTCGCACCAGCTGTCAACTCCATTCCTACCTGTTTTTTCCTCTCCTACCGCTGCAAACCTGCTGCGTAGTTCAGGTACACAGTCGTGCCAATGAGCAGCGCAATTGCCGCCACGCGCACATACCACTTGTCTGGCAGCGCTGCCAGCGGATCAGGCGCGTCCAAGGACACGCGGTCCCAGTAGGTCTCCTTCTTGTTGGACGGCGGCGGCTTGTACAAGCGCGGCGTGTAAGCGGTTCGCCTGCGCAGAAAGTGTATGAGACCAGGACCATTGCATGATGACCAGCTGCACCAACAGCGAATGGACGATCATGCATAGGCCCTTGATGCATACAGGTCAAGCACGACCCCGACCAAACGCCCTACAGGTAGACCGGGGTATTATCGTATGCTTTGCAGTTTTCGGGCTGTAACTATCGTACTGGTGATGTATTACGCACGCGCTTCGGGCCACAGGTCCCCCGGGGGGTTATCCTGGTGGGGATAGGGGCGGGGGCCGTGTCGCCGCGGTTCACATATGCATGGCGCGTTTGCGCCCTGGGGGTGCATTTCCCCCTCCGACGGGAAAACCGGGGTATTATTGTAATGGGCCAAACACGTCATGCGCCGCCACCTGCCTGCTTCGCCCCGAGGTCCACATCATATTTGCATCTATTAAAGGCCCCTTGCAGCTATAGATCAGCTGATGTCACCGCTGTAGCGAGGTTGGGACGGAAATGTCGCTGCACATGCTGGGATGCCGAAAGTCGAACGCTGCGCAGGATTGACGAAGCTTGCAAGGCCGGACGCAACAACCGCACATTTGATCGTGTATAAAAGCAAATGATGTCGGTCGCAGCCCACGGACGCGGATGTTGGTATGTCTCGGTCGTTGCATGTTTCCGAGTGAAGTCGCAAGAGTGCCCAAACTTCTCGTAGAGCTGCGTTAACTAGTGTTATAATGTACACAAAAAGCTTATATGCAGTATTAGGCGGTTTTATGGAGGTCAGTCATGGTCGGCGGTCCGACCGACATGCACACACATTTCTCGGTAGGGAGGGGTGCCGACCGAGTGCCCGCCCCCAAATCTGACCGCATAGGCTTCGCAGGTATGGTACATACATCTTAAATCTGGGCGTACAGCCGTGAACTCCAAGAACCCAAAACGCACGGACCTTCATACGATAATACCCCGGATACAGGAATACCCCGGTCTACCTGTACGCCCGTTGGTCCGGCTAGCAAGGCCCCACCCGCCCCAGTTAAACTTGCATCAAGCCCCACGCGACACGGGACTCACTCCTTTTGCCGCCAGCTGTCGGACTGGATGAGCGGGATCTGCACGCGCTCGTCGGGGCTAATTTCCAGGCGGGGCGCCTCCAGGATATAGCGCAGGTCGGCCGCCTGCTTCTTCACCTTGCGGCTGGGGTGGTTGGCCTCAATGGACTTGTACAGGTCGATGGCGTCCTTCTCGCGGCCGCATGCCTGGACGGGACCGCGCACAGCGCATCAACAGCTAGCCCGGGTGAGCCAGTGGAAGGACGCCAGGGCTGCAACGCGCGCGGCGCCCCCTTGTCGCTGATGGCTTCTCCCATGTCCTCTGCTGCACTGGCACACGCCGTAGTCCGCTGCCACTGAAGCAAGCATCACAAGTCACCGAGCACGTGCTGCCACCTGGCCGGCACTAACGCTTGCCATCCCCGCCGCCGCGCACCTGGTACGCCAGACCCAGCCACATCTGCGCTTCGCCGCCCAGCACCGTGTCCGGCCCGGTGTCCTGCACCGCCAGCTCCAGCAGCTTCACGGACGCGGGGTACTCGCCGCACTGCACGGGCGGAAGGACGGGGCGGTAGGGTGCGGCTGATGTAAAACAATGCCCCGCGTTCATTGGCCCTGCACTGTACGGCAGCGCCTCTCGCGGCATCGCACTTGGACTGACAAGCAGCATGCTGTGTACTGCCAAGGCTTTTAGCCGCCGCCGGGCACTTGCCTCGTACGCCTTCTTGCCCAGCTCAAGGTTCTTAGCCAGCTTGGCTTTGAGCTCCGCCTCCTCCTTCTTCAGCTCGGCGGCGCGCTGCGGTCAATTGGATAACGGCAGTCGCGTTTGATAGACTGATGGAGCCTTTGCATAATGGGCGGCTCATGGACAAGCTCTTCGCCCTGTGGGAGCCTGCCTGCTCATACGGGCAGGTCGCCGGCGCTGCCTGGCACACGTGGTCCAGCCGCCCGCTGCCCGCTGACCCACCGTGGCCAGCTTCTGCTTGATCTTGTCCTTGTACACCCGCTGTGTTTCCGACAACCCCGCCAGGCTAGCGACGCCCATCTCCAGCGCCAGCAGCTCATCCTCTTCAAAGCCCTGATCCAGGCCTGGAGCACGAATGCCAGTGAACCGTGGTGGTGTTGGGGAGGGGGCGAAAGGGGCGAGATAGACACAGCATGGCAGAGGCCGTATGGGCGGAATGCTTGGCAGGGCAGTGAGAGGGCTGGCGGGAGAGAGAAAACATTTCTGGCATCTGGAATGTAATGCGCATGCACACAGTCGCCACTGAATATATGGATATTGGGTTAACTTGTTGGCACAGACAGCATGCCGCTGCAGTAGCTACAAGCCACTTACGAGCAGCATCCGCGTAGCCGCACACTACCTACATCGAAAGGGCCCCCCAAAGATAAAGAACACTGACACCAGACCGTTCATGTGAGAGCCGGAACCCTAATTGGTTGGGGCCGTGTTGAGCCGCCTTCAGGAGGGGGAGACCCGATCCCTGCGCCATTTAATATTACTCCGTGTGCTGAAGAGGTCCCCGATGCATTATCAAACCACCCCGTGGGCTGAAACAAGGGCCACTAAAATGCCGCTAGCGCTTGGGTGCCACGCGCCACACCCTTACCAAGTCGGAGCTCACCTATCTGGTAGCGCCGCGCAGCCTGATCGAGAACGCCTGGATTCGCATACTTGCTGAGATCCGTAAATAGGCCAGAGTTGGCGCTCTGGCTCTTGGGGTCCGCGCGGCAAACGCAGAGCCTACGTCCAGTTGGCCCCCGGTTGCCCACCCGAGGCAGTAACGCTGGTCGCTCGAGCAGCATTTAAGACAATCAAGGACACTTGTTGTCTATGCGATTGATGGTTGCCTGCGGGGCGCGTTTTGAAGAAGCCGTTTTGACAGACTCGGGTATGTAAGGCTATTTCTGAGGCCTGATGGTTCCTTTTCTGTTTATGACTGTTTGCTAGCCAACTATGTCAGTAACAGCTCGAGCGACTCGGTGCCCGCAACTTTGCATCAGCCCCGCCCTATCGCCCGTGCTTCAGGCGCGCGCGCACATCGCATTTTGCTCTTGAGCTACATACATTTCTATTCACAAATTAAGCAGGACAAAACGCGGTGTCGGAAAAAGCCAAAGCTTTTTGTCGCTTGCTTCCTTGCATACGCTTAGTTTTCTCGGCTTTCTTGCACGCATGTGTCCACATACAAAAACTACAGCGCGATAGCTAAAAAGCGCGCATAAAGCCGGGATTCCGGAGCTTCCTGCATGGGCGTCGACACCACTATTTGTGCCCTGTGCCCCTTTAACGCTGTTCACTTTGTCCCGCCTACAATTACACTTCAAACCCGTTGAGAAAGATGAGCTCCGTCACTGCCCTGTTCGAGCCTCTGCGCTCGTGGCTTTCTTCCGAGTCGCTGCAGAACTTTGTGTCGACCCACACCCACTCGATCATTGCGCTCAAGAAGAATGCCCCCGTTGGCGAGGCCCTGAAGGTAGGCTCACCGTGAGAGGGGCTCTTGTCAGTGCTTTCGCAGCGGGCTTTACCGTGGTCCATGACGGCGGGTCCTTCGCGGGCCTGGGGCCTTGCTATGGGCTTGGCCAGTCGCAGATTCGACATAGGATCAACTAGCAAAGCATGAATTTCACCAGCGCGGCGCTTCCCAGAGTCTCAGGCTCAGGCTCGATCTTGCGTGTCCATCGGGCTTCGGCTGGCGTATGATTGTTGTAACGCGATCGCGATGCAGCCTCGGTGCTTTGTTCAAGTATACTTTTAGTGGTTATGGCGTTGGCGTGGGCCCTATCGCAGTCTCAGAAAAAGCAACGAACATGCAGGTCGACGTGGGCACAAGCTTAGCGCAAGCAGGCGGGCGCAGCCGCAGCAGATCCACCCCAGGACTTCGATCGATGCGTCCTGAATGTTACGATGAACAATTGTTGACGTCGGGGATCACAAGTGCAGAACCCCAGCAGAACCACGATACACGTCTGAAAGGATTGCGCACCACCCGCCCGCTGCGACTCGTGCAGACCCTGGGCGACAACAAGATTCTGTCCGTGCCCGTGCTGGACGATGAGGGCGAGTACCTGGGCGCCTTCTCCGTCGGCGACGTGCTGCGCGTGCTAATGCAGGGTGAGTGCTGGAGCCCCACGCAGACACTGGGGTTTCGTGGTCTTGGCCTGGCTTGTTTGTGATCAACTGCGGGGCCGCTCTGTACGCCACCTGTGCATGTACTTCACCCTCCGGACACCATCTGCTCAGGCCAGCTTTCTGGCGCATTACGCATCCATACTGTTGTCCCGTTCGCACCCGATCTGCCTGGTCTACCGCACCAACCTGCCTCCTGCGCGCCCTATGCCTTCGGCACTGCAGAGCTGGAGACCCAGCTGGGCCACGGCTGGTTCGAGCGCATGTCTACCATCAAGGCCGCCGAGCTGGAGGCCGTGGGCAGCGCCGTGTGCGCCAAGAAGGTGCACACCGTCACCCACCGTGAGTGTGCCCTGGGGCGCGAGGGAAAAGCAGCGCGGCGCTCCGCACATCGCGCCGGGTCACCGGGTTTCCTGACACGACACGTGCTGCTGCTCCCTGCTATCGTGGTCGTGCCCCGCAGCCGGTGACCTGTGGCTGAAGGGCGACGCCAAGACCACCGTGCTGACCGTCATCAAGGAGGGCTTTCAGGTGCTGGAGTCCAAGGTGAGTGTAATTTCGATGACAGGCCGATGGGGGGGCATCTGCGTGTTCAGCGGCGACGGCGGGCTGGTATCGGCGGCCCACGCAGAGGGGCCTTCTTCCGAAGTCGCCCGCACTGACCGCCGCACCACCCCCGCCGTTGTCGCCTTCCAACAGGGCCACCACCGCATCTTCGTGGTTGACCCCGCCAAGGCACACTCCGTGACCGTCAGCGGCAACACCGTGGTCATCAACATCAAGGTGGGCGCCAGGCAGTTGAAAACACGGGAAGCGGCGAACGGCGCATGACAACAGGGGCATGGAAGCCAGGGCAGAAGTACCGGCACAAACCGGGGCTACGTTGTTTCGTTTGTTCTGTGCCCGTGGCTCCATGGCTCTGACTGCCTCGGCCTCCTCTATGCCCCGCAGCCCGGCAGCGAGAAGCCCGAGGCCAGCGGCCTGCGCCCCACTGACATCGTGTCCCAGCTGGACGTGGTGAAGCTGGTGAGCCAGCACAAGGACAAGCTGGAGCTGGTGATGGACAAGACCCTGGAGGAGCTGGAGATCTTCGAGGTGCGCGCGGAGCGGCGGCGGGGCGGACCGGGGATGGGGGGCGGAGGGCGCCGAACAACCGTTGCGAACGAGGTTGGCCCGGATGGCAGGCCGGCGGGGTCCGAACGCGTGCAGGAAAGGACCGACATGTCAACCTGGAAAGGAACAAACAACGTCAGACCGAGACTACACGTTCCTACCTGCACTGCATAGCTGAGCCTGCTTGCCATCCTTCTGTCCCCTACCA
The DNA here is from genome assembly GCA_016834595.1 of Chlamydomonas schloesseri. Lineage (NCBI taxonomy): Eukaryota > Viridiplantae > Chlorophyta > Chlorophyceae > Chlamydomonadales > Chlamydomonadaceae > Chlamydomonas > Chlamydomonas schloesseri. The sequence continues at coordinate 1,159,014 of JAEHOD010000003.1, forward strand.
CAGGGCTCCGTGTTCACCATCCACGCCTCGGCCACCGCCCTGGAGGCCTTCCACCACATGGCCCTGGACCACAAGTCCTGCCTGGGCATTGTGGACAACACCGGCAAGCTGATCGGCTCGGTGTCCATCTCGGACCTGCGCTTCGTGGGCCCCAACAACTACGGCCTGCTCATGAGCACCGTGTCGGAGTTCTCCGTCATCATCAACGGCAAGGGCCCCTCGGCTGAGGATGCCATCAAGGGCACCCGCGTGGCGGTGAGCGCGAGCAGCGGGGCGCGGCGTGTGCGTGGCCGGGGTCGGTAGGCGGCGGCAACGGCTTGGGCAGGTGCATGTTGCGCGGCGCACATGGCTCCACCTCTTCCTGACGTGCCTTGCGCTTCTCCTCCTCTCCTGCAGGGCGCCGCCGACGGCAAGTGGTCCGACGTGCTGAAGGTCGTGCCGCTGCCCACCCTGACTCCCAGCGCCACCTTCGGCAAGCTGCTGGAGACCATGGCCAGCCAGAACCTGCACCGCATCTACATCGTGGACGAGGACGGCAAGCCCGTGTCCATCGTTACTCTGACGGACGTGCTCCGCGAGATCATCAAGCCCGAGCCCCCGCAGCACAACTTCAAGCGCATGGGCACCAACGACCTGCCCGAGACCACCGACGACGAGGAGGGCGATGATGACGATGATGATGATGATGAGGACGAGGAGGAGGCCAAGTAAAGCAGCCGGCCGGCGGCTTAAGGCCACGTTGCCCGTCTGATGCAGCAGCAGCCCCAGGAATGGAGCTGCTGGTGCGGTTTGATTGACCGTTTTGAAGCGGCTGCCGCGCTGGTTTCTGTGGCCGACGTCGGGTTAAGCCGGTGCAGGAGTGAGGTTTGTGCTTGTGTGCTTGCGTGTGTGAGGTGCAAAGAGCGTGGACGGTGGCGACGGGGCCTGGGCGGCGGCAGATGATGGCACCGGCGGTCGGTCCAGAGGACTTGGCGGCTGCTGAGCTCGGACGGTGGTGGGTCGCGGTGGGGGAGGCTGCATACCTGGGCGCGGGGCGGGAGCGCGGGGCGGGACCATTCACAAGTACCGCGCGCCTGCGTCCTCAGGGTAGCGCCTTCCGGCGTAAATTGCCGCAGCCGGGGCCTAGTACAGTTCGGCTGCGGACTGTGAGCCCGCCGATGGCCCTCACTTCCATAACCGGGTTGGAACTCATGCAGGGTGTGTGTGACGGCACTCGGAATTCACGAAGAACATGAGGCATCCGTTACGAGCCCCTATGATTGGAAGGGGCGTAGTGCAGGGTGCATCAATCAAAGAATAACGGGCGCCGTGTGGGCCTGATAGTCTTGCACCCCACCGATCAGTGCAACAATTTGCACGCTGGGGTCCGCAAGCACAATACGGTATGTAACTCGAAATACGAGAGTCTAAATGCTGGCATCTGGAGATGTAGAGCCTAGGCTTCGTGCTTTTGCTCCATGCCTGTTCCATCAGTTGTGGCGGTCATTCACCCAAACCAGCTGCTGTAGTACAGCAGCACTTGGGCCCCCCGGCTAGCGGTGAGCCAGCAAGCAAGCACAGGAGCATCGTCGGCACATCTACCAGGCCAGATCATTAGTTACCGTAGCTACACCCGCAAACACCCGATACAGGTCAGCTTCGGTGCTGCGCTTCTTGGCAGTGCGGCGCTTCTCGGTGGCAGCGGAGTGCTTGCGGCCGGTCATGGCCTTGGACATAGCGGCCTTGGTGGCAGCGGAGAGCTTGCGGCCGGTCATGGCCTTCGAGATGGCGGCCTTGGTGGCGGCGGAGAGCTTGCGGCCGGTCATGGCGGAGCGCTTGACGCCACAGTGGCCTCCCCTGTCCAGCCGCAGCTGTCCGAACTTGAGCTTCAGCCCACGCGCCTTCAGAGCCCTCAACTTCCGCCCGGCCCAGCACGCCATTTCTGCCATCAACTGGCACCTGGTTGACAAGGAGGGCAGGGTCGCAGAGCAGCTGCGTCAGGAGAGCGCCTGGCAGTGGAAAGAATGCCCGAAGATCGGTGGGGCGTACCTGGCGCCAACCCGGCTCTCAAAAGCGCGTGGCAGGCGGTGCTGGATGCAGCAGCCAGCCCAGATTGTCGCTCAGGGCCTTGGGAGCTGGGAGTTTATCACTTCTGTCGGCGAGGGCGAGCCCAGGGCAACTACCCCTGGAACAGCGATGCTAACGGCGGCTGCCGCATGTGCGTGGAGTTCTGGCCAAGCATCGATCGGCTTGCCGCCGGCCCCCGTCTTTTCAAAGCAACAGCTGGAGATGATATTCGTCCAGCCGCAGAACTACTGCCGCCAGAACTGGCGCGTGCTCAAGTTCCTGGTTTTGACATGGTGTGATCGGGCCGACAAGGTGGGCAAGAGGATGGGGAGGTTCGGGGCGCTACCCGGCGGTCATGGCGGGGCAGGGCCCCGGGGCAGTGTGGGGCGAGTGTGCCAATCAGCGATGGGCAGCTGGTTAGTCCGTGACCATCGAGTTCAATCATTTATGCATATTATAAATGTTAATGGAAGGTTGTCGCTTAGGTTACCACCGACGAGTTACCGCCGACGAATTAGCACCGACGAAATACCGCGAGACGTGGCCGCCTTGCCCTCTGGGTGAAGTAGTGCACAATCGTGCAACAAATTGATAGTTGACGGCCCGCCGGTGTTGCATTGCTCCGACGACGGCCGTGACAGCACTGTGCAGGGAGGCAGGGACGCACCTCCACATCGCAGGCACCCCCCCCCCCTTCCTGGAAGGCCGCACAAGCTACACGAAGAAGACACTGGCCCTTTATCCTGCACGTCTCCAGCTTGTGTCGAATTCATGTAGCGCAATACGCGACCGGGGTTTGGTGCGATAGATTGCGGTAGAGGATGGGCATCAGCCCTCAAAAGGTGGTCCTGGGCGCCGTCGCCACCGCGGCCGCGGGCTACGGCGGCATCCGGGCCACGCTGCACGTGCGGCGGCAGTGCCACGCTGCCCCAGTGGTGGCATTCGCGGGTTGCCACGTGTACTCCGGACTGGCGCTTGCGGAGGCGCTGCACCTACAGGGCGTGGAGGTGAGCGCACGCGAAGCCGTTTTGCCTATAGGCTCAGGGTCTGGCCATAGCGGGCGTGACAACGTGTTTACCGGGGGCTGCTGCCGGCTGACATGACGGAAACAATACATCCGTCACCCGCTCTCGGTGCAGTCCGTTTTTCTGGGCACACGGGGCGTGATCGGCAGCCAGTACCGGGCCATCCCCGCTCACGGCTTCCACATGTACGAGGTGCCGTACGTGGAGCTGGTGCGGCCGCTGAAGCGCATGGCCAATGTGTGGGGGGCGCTCAGGTGCGGGCGGCGGGTGGCAGGGCTAGGGGCTTAGGGAGCGTGTTCTGCTGCGATGTGCGATGGTGCCGGCCTGCGACTCTGGAACATCTAGCAGCGATGTCTTCGTCTATCTTGTGTTTGCAGCGAGATGCCGACTGTATTTGGCCAGGCGTCTGGCTTGTGCTTCTGCTCAGGAAAGAACTCACCGGTTGTCACCATCTCACCATTGACTGTCGCTTGCCACCCCGCGCGCACGCCTCAGATTTCCCTTCTGCGTGTTGAGCAGCGGCTGTGCGCTCGTAAGCGCAGCGCCGGACGCGCTGGTTGGCATTGGGGGCAGCGTTTCCGTGCCGGCATGCCTCGCGGCTTTCGCCCTGGTGAGCAGTGTGCAGCTGTGTACACAATACTACGCCTGCCAGCCCCGCGCACCAGTGATTGTCCGTTGGCAGCATTTGGTGGGCTCGGTAGCTGCATAGTTGCGCGGCATGACGCAAATAGTCTGTCATTGACGGCGTGACGCAGGGCATCCCGCTGCTGGTGTATGAGCCAAACGCCCGGGCGGGCGCCGCGAACGCCTCTTTGCACCGGCTGGCGGAGAGGACATTGCTGGCCTTTCCAGCCGCCGCGTCTGGTCTCAAATATCCGGAAAGGTGGGCTTGGTTTCCATGGCCTGTCTCTGATTATCTCAAGCCACGGCTGCCACCCCGTGCGCAATGCCCTAATGCGCCCCTTCCCATCTGGGACTCAGGTGCGTTGTAATTGGGCCAGCGGTGCGCCCGGGCGTCCTCACCTCAGCTGGCGTCAACAAGCCGGGCCCGGATGCCGGCGCTGGCAGTAGCACTGCCAAGGCTGGCAGTAGCAATGGCAAGATGGCCCGCTGCGGTGGCGGCTGTGATGCCAAGTCACGCGCTGCGGCAGAGAAGCGGAGGGCGCAGGCGCGCGAGGCGCTGGGCCTCAAGGGCCGCAGCGGCAGCGGAGCGGGTTCGGGCTCTGAGCGGCTTCTGGTGGTGATGGGCGGCTCCAAGGGCTGCTGCTACCTGAACCAGGTCACGCACAACGTCCTGCCGCAGCTGGCAAACATTCCGGGTGGGTGCTGTGCAGCACCGGGGGCGGTATGCATCTGTAGTCGGCTGCTGATTGACTTACCATTGACAGGGAGGGCACACGCCGCTGCGCTCCTTTCAACACCTGTTCCCTTCAACGCAATCCTCCTGCCCTGACCTGCCGAATGCCTCAGGGCTGCAAGTGCTGTGGCAGACGGGCATCCGGCAGCATGTCGCGTACGCCGGAGGCCATGCGGCGACAATGTCCAAGTGAGTCGGGCGCATGCGCTGCTTACGTCGTGGCAACGTGTGTGGGAACAGGTCAAGTGATATGGCGAGTTGCCGCTGTGAACGAATGCATTGTCGCGGTTTGCCGCAGTGTGCGCTGCGTGCCGCACATCTCAGACGTGGGCAGCGCCCTGGCGGCGGCGGACCTGGTGCTGTCGCGGGCCGGCGCCGCCAGCGTGGCGGAGCTGGGGGCGGTGGGGGCGCCCTGCTTGCTTGTGCCCTCGCCCGCGGTGGACGAGGAGCGTCAGACCGCCAACGCGCAAGTGCTGATGGACGCAGGTGGGTATGAGCGCGCGTGTATGCGTTTGACATGCGTTAACGGCTGGACGCTTTAGCTGATGGCGTGGACACTCTGTGGGCGCGGCGCAATGTCTCTGTGGGCGCGGCACAACGTCATGACGGGCCACGGTGCGGTCGATCAAGCACGAATGGGCGCCGCACCAGTCACACGGTTTGAAATGGTCCATACGACTCCGCCCGCCCTCCCGGGGGAATGGGGGGGATGATGCGGCAACTCCGGTACATGCGGCACTTGCAGCGCTTGGGGCACGGTTGCAGCGCTCAGACTGCAGCAGCGAAGGCCCACGGCTGCACCCGCGCCGTCAGGAGGTCGGGAGGGCTGCTAATGATTGCAAGTTGAGTGGGTTTGGTTGTGGTCCCCCGCAGGCCTGGCAGAGCTGGTCCCGCAGCTGCATGTGGATGAGCACGGCATTGCCGGCCGGCTGCTGCCGCTGCTGGCGCCCGACGGCGGCAAGCGGCTGGCGGCCATGAAGGGCAAGTGCTGCAGCAGCTGCAAAGTTGGCGGTAGCAGCAGCAGCAGTAGCAGCGGGAGCGGACTGCCCGGCGGTGCTGGTGCCGGTGCCAGAGGCGCTACGAGTGGCACCGAGGGCAGGGCTGCTACGGGTTCGGTTGGCGCGCTAGGAGCCAGCAGTGCCGGGGAAGCTGGCGGCACGGCGGTGGTGCACTTCCCCACGGGCTGGGAGGCGCTGGACGAGGGATGTCGCGCCATTTCTCAGCACATAAAGCGGTAGTGCGGTCGCTGCGTTGTTGCTGGTGTACCCTATCTGAAAGGGTGTGTGCTGTTGACTCTCAGTTCGTGCAAACTACGGTAGCCATTGAGGTGAAGCTGACTGTTTTGGGGACTTAAAGACTTGAGAGGTACAGGGGATTGAATGAGCCGATGGAGCACTTGAATGCGAAATGGAGCACTTGAATGCGACAATGGCCAGGAATGGAACCGCATGGAATCGCATACGACACAACACCATCCGACACAACACCATCCATACCGTATGGACTTATCTGTCCTGCGCATCCAGCCGGAACCTGGTCACTGGTGCCCCTGCTTGCTATCTACTTTCTGCAGCAACAGTGTAGCACCTGTAGCCGTTAGCCAGTTACGGATAGTATGCCCAACAACCTTCGCCAACCTCCGCCACCTTCATCAACCCACGTTACCGACATGCGCTAGAATGCAAATGCGAACGTGTTCGCGGAACGCTCGATAAACCACAGCCTGCTGACACGGCTTCCCCCGTCCGACAATGTTTACTCCTCGTCGCCGCCCTCGCCACCGCCAGCGCCGCCCTCAGGCTCCTGCAGTTTTACGGTAGGAAGCCACCGCCAAGTCGGAATGGCACTTGTGCACGGCAGTCTGTCCCCAGGAAACCCACAACAGCATACTGGCCCCCATGTTGACAGCCGCTTCGCACATGCAATTACACATCGTCCCCTCCAACTGCTGATGGCAGAGGTCGTGGCGCATGCCGCCTGCACACCCGTCCCAGCCACGTGCGCGCACCCACTCACCATTGCCCCCTCGCTGACCATCTTGAAGCCCATCGCCTCGGTCAGCGACAGCTCGTACAGCGTGCTCTGCGGACAAGTCGGAGTAGGGGCATGCGCCACGCCACACAAGCTCAGATGCCGGCGGGCACGCACCACGCTTCCCATTCGACGACGGCACGAATAGCCCCATCCATCTAACGCCCCGCCCCGTTGCCCGGCCCCTCCTCCCTCCATTGCGCTGTCCCTCCAAAGGGTGCCCGCTGCGGCCGCGCACCTCCATCTTCTTCAGCGTGTACTTGAGCGCGTCGTACTTCTTGCGTAGCGCCCCGTTGCGCAGGTCGAACTTGAGGAAGCGGCCCTGAGTCGGGGGGGTTGGTTGGTGCAGCGGTCTTGGTGATGACAGGAGTGAGTGACAGGAGCAGCACGCCAGGAACTCAGTCGGGGGGGGGGATGGTACTTCATTTTAACAACCAAAACGAAACGACCAAGTGAACCCAAACCAACCTACCCAACGGTGGGCGACAGTGGCAAGCGCCAGACGTGCATGAGGATCAGGCGTCGTGGGGTGCGCTGCATGTGCGGCAGTGGCCCGGCCTACCGCAGCTCAGCCCGTTGGCGTCTCGGGGCGTCCGGGTGGCGGCGCACACACATCTAGACATCCCTTGCTTTGCAACGGCGCCGTCACGCCAGCATCGTCAACATGCCCCCACGCCCACGCCCACGCCCACGCCCACGCGCACCATGATTGCGTCCACCAGGTCACGGCAGCGCTGCACCGCCGCCTTGTCACGCACGGTGGCGCGCGCGATGGCGTAGCGGTTCAGCTCACCAGTGAAATCCAGCACACCGCCCAGAAACCTGCACGCAGCGGCCAGCCCCCACACAAGGACCAGCGGGATGCCGCAACTCACCAAACCACTGACAATGCGCTCCACTACTTATGGCCCGGCATCTCTCGTTTGCGTCATGAGCAGTCCCTTGCCTACCAACTCATCAACAAGGCCCCACGACAAGGCCCGCTTCAACAGCTTTACTCACTCCTCCGGCTCCGCCAGCGGCAGTTCGTCGCTCCGAATAAGGCGGCCCTCCGCCAGGAACACCGCGAACGCCATGGCCTCGGCGTACTGCCCACACATGCACGGCACACAGCACACGGTACGGGAGAAGAGAAGGTACGGTAACTGATTGGCTGCCGGGCCACCGGCAACAGCACGGGTAAGTGGAGGAGCAACAGCTGCACAGCCAAGCTGCTCTTCCTGCCGCCACCACATCAGCCAGCTCACCTCTTCCACTGCGGCCGCGTAGGAGCCCTGCCGCAGCGCCGGGTACTTGCCCAGCGCCGGCAGCAACTCGCGCGCAATGGCCTCTGTATGGATGCGGAGCGGTCATGACGAGGCATGGCACAGCTTACGCATGGCTTAACGGGCGGCAGAAGCGCCCGAACTCGATACGGTAGCCAGGACAGGGCGCCCGCACTCGACCACCCCTGGCCTCACCCGCCTTGTTCAGCTGGTCCGCCGCCTTGCTGGTCTCTCCGCGATGCAGCGTGTACACCGCCTGCTTGGCCAGCTTCTGCATGTCTGCACTTCGGAGCAGGCATACAAGCAGCAGCAGCGCCGGCAGCGGTTGCAGCCCCGTGTAGATGCCAAAGCCTGCCGCATAAACAACCCACACCAGCGCCTTCGCCAAGGGTAGCCGGGGGCAACTCCATGCCGCCCCCTCCCAGTCATTACCATCGGACAGCTCCACATCCCCCCCCATTCCCGCGGTCCTAGTCACGATGTCGGCCTCCAACGGCCCCACCTCGACAGCGCTTGATGATGGCCTCGCGCTGCTCATCGTATGCGGCCAGGTGCGCGCCCAGCTGGTCCCAGTCACTGAGGTGCACAACAGTATGGGGCGAGGGAGGGGGGAGCAACACGGCTTGTGAGTGTGTGTAGCTTTAAGCACAGGGCTGGCGATCAGGTATCAGTGCTCCAAGGGATCAGGTCAGGTGTTGTGAGAGGTATCGTCTCGTCGCCGGGGAGCCATGCAGTTCGTGGTTGCTGGAGCCAGCAGCGGAGTATTAGGGCAGTCCTAGCTTTCGCTGCCCTCTCCCCCCCAAAAAAACGTTTACCTCTCCACGATCAAGCCAGCGCCTGACATGGCTCCGCTGGTCGTGACAGTCACCTCAGGCGAGTCCTGCAGCACGAAGGCGGAGAGCAGCCCATGTCACACGCTTTTACACATCTGGTGGTACAAGGCTGCAAGTGCGTGACGTGCTACGTGCCACGTCCCCAAAGCCGATTCTGCTCACCGAAGCTGCGGCCTGAGGAGGCGTGCAAATACGGCGCGCACCGTGCACCCCTGACTGCCAAGCACCCCTGAGCAAGTTGTGGTCAATGCTCTGAAGGCGGACTTGGGGCAGAGCTCTAGTCTGCGCGGATGAGGAGCGCAAAGGATAGGGCACCACACTGAGCTTCCTGCAGCCAGGAGTGGCCTCCGACACGAAACCCTCGCCGCGCCGCCTCTTCGGCCGGCGCCACGCAAGCCCGTCGCCCGACGCCCATGTAACGTCAATAATGCATACTTGTTGCTGCAGCTTACTATAGGCGTTGCCACAGAGGGCCAAAGTCTCGGCCTCACCGGTGCCGGCCGTGTGCTGCCGTGCCGGACGATTTTGGAGAGGACCAGGCGCATAAGTGCAGAGTACTAGGTTGAGCAGTAAGGCAAGCCGTGATGTGCACGCAGGCTTTGAAGAGCTCGCAAAATGCCCCCAGCACAAAGTTGGCGCAGCTCGATCCGGGATGGCAAACTTGTTAAGCTGAGCCAGTGGGCCAGAATACGTTTTCATACTGATATTAGGATAACACATCAATATTAAGTTTTCCCCATCCCGAGGACTTGCTATCGAGCTGTATTCTGGCGGACACAAACAGAAACAGCCCACAAGCACCATATTCTTTCGAGCTGAGTAATATCAGATATTCTATTTCATACGAATACCAAAAGAGTCTTTTGTCTGCGGGAAGACCAACTCGAAGAGAGGACCCCGCGCCTCTTCCCATAGTTTTCCGCTGAGGCCGGGAGTCACGGAGATTATTAGGAAAGATGGCTGAACAGCAATTCGAGGACATGGAGGCCTTCTTGCGTGTGGCCAAGGTCAGAATGCCCGCGTGGGAAAAAAGCAAGCCTGGAATGAGCTGATGTACGTTGCTCTGACGTTAAAACCTGGGCTGCTGCACCAATGCAGTACACGCTGGTCAAGTTCACGGACATGCACATTGAGATGAAGGAGGAGGCGATGGACATATGTATCACGGCCGTGGAGAAGTACCCGAACGACGCAGAAAAGTGCACACAGGTGGGTACAAGGGCCGGATATGGCATCTGGTGGCTGAGGTGGCGGGGGGGAGGGGCGGAACATAAGCGGGGCGCCGCGGAGCGTCTGTCTGTGGCCCAAGGGAAAGGGGAATGGCGGTGGCTGGGTGTTATGTAACAGGTGTGGAATGGGCCTGCCCCTTGCAGATGATCAAGGACCAGATGGACAAAAAGTTCGGGGCACCTTGGCACGTGGTTGTGGGCAAGGGCTTCTCTTACGAGATAACTTACGAGGTAAGCAGGGACGGCGCCCTGGGGGAGTGGAGGTCGTAGGAGGCGGACTCTTTGCAAGTGCCTATGGATGGGGTTGGAGCTTTCAAGTCCTACTTCGCACGCCTGAGCCTGCGATGGACTGACCTAGCATTGGAGATTGCGTGCGTTACTTGAATTCCCGACAAATTCCTGGCCCGAGCTACTACGCGCAGACTCTTGCTCCCAACCGTGCACCGATTATGCCTCTGATTGCAGGTCCGGAACTTGCTATACATCTACGTCGGCGGGCGAACAGCAGTGCTGCTATGGAAGATGTAAGGCGACTGTCCAGCGAGGAGAGCATTATGGTGTGATGGCGACATGAGCAATGGGGCTGAGCATTAAGGTGGGGTGTGTGGTTAGCTGTTGTGGCTTTCAAATGATAGTAGGATGGCATACTCTGCCAGTAGCGACTCTGCGATGATGACCTGCGCGAGAGCACTGTGTGACAGCGGACTTGCACAGGGGTACACGTGGTGTGTGAATAGGATGGATGTGCGAACAGGTGCAAACGTGCGGCAGCCCACTGCGCTTTGCGGGGCACGGATTGATGCTAGGGAGCTAGTGTCCGAGTATGGACGTTCGACAAGAAAGGTGGTTCTCCCATGCGGGAGAAAGTGGGTTGAGCCCACACCACGTGTACTAGTTTGAGGCCGAAAGCTCCGAAACGCCTCATCTCCCAGACAAGGCTGGGGTCGGTTGGTACAGGCACCGCCCGCCATACATCTAGTTGCATCCAGCTATCAAGCGCAAGCACATCACAACAGAGTGCAGATAAATCTAGCCACGATAACTGATTGCTTGCAAGCAAAGACCGCAACCTAGATGTAAGCAAGCCTCAACCTGCGCGCCAGCACCGCTTTCTGGGCGGCGCACCGCCACTTGGCCGTGCCCCCCCCCCGCCCCACACGCGTGCAACTGCAAAAATTGTGGCTGTGGGGGAGGTGTGCAGGGGGCACCCCTGGAGGTGTGCATAACGGATATGCTCTAAATTGCGAGGCTGTTCGGAGGTGTGCGTGCTCGGAAGAATCGATCCGAGATGCACGAGGCACTTTCTGTACGCGTGGTGTCGCTGGCTGACTAACGGAGGCAGACGCCCTGTGTTCACGGAGGACAAGCGTCATGTTACGGACATGCGCTAAAATGTGAATGCAAAGTGGGCGGGTCGGATCTATGTGGTTCGTGTGCGCCGTTCAGGTTGTCGGCGCTCTCGCCAGTCCAAAAAGGCTGTTAGGCTGCAGCGGCCGTGTCTCGGGCCCGGGGCAGAAGCCTCCCCACAGCTGTACCATAATGTGACAGGAGCGCAGTCATGGCTCCTGGCCAGTCCCTGAACTGGCGCAAGGAGAGGCATGGTGGGTGACATGTGCCAGGAATGGTGTATGGTGTGTCACTGCAAGCGCTGTCCAATACGCAGCGTTTTTATTCGCTGTCTTGCATAACAAGCGACTTATCATCGTTTACCGCACGTTGCTGAGCTATAGCCTAAGGCAACATTTCGCGCTTCGAAGTTCCGGTTCTGTCGGTCCTTGCAAGCCTTGGTTTCTCGCATAGCTAGTAATTGTTTGGTGTAATATTCATCGGGCACCATGGATGACATGCCGTTCCAGTCTGGCGGAATTAAGGAGGTCGTCTACGAGAACACATACATTACAGACCCAGAGGGATACGGCCCAAACACAAAGTTTGAGCGGCATAAGGTGCAGGCAGTGCTGAAGCAGGTCCTTAAGGAGCGCATCGAGAAGCAAAAATATGACCCCGTCAAGGGTGCCCAGATATCCAAGCAGCTAGCAGACGACCTGCGGGAAAAGGTTAAGGCGCTGGGCTACGACCGGTGAGCATGGGTGGACTGCCGCGTGTCGGGAGTCTCGGGGGGCCGCGTTGGTGCGGGGTTGGCACTCGCTGCTGTCACCCGTCAGGTTCCGTTGGTCAGTCCTCGCCATGCCTGACTTGATGCATCATGCGTTGCCTTGATCTGTTATGCCCTGCGCTTGCACAGGTACAAGCTGGTGATCCAGGTCACCGTCGGGCAAAAGCAGGGCCAGGCCATGCGTATCATCTCGCGCTGCCTATGGGACCAGACAAATGACAACTTCGCCTCCGAGTACTACGAAAACGAGAGCATGTACTGCGTGTGCCAAGTGTATGGCCTGTACTACGAGTAATGTGCGGTGTTGTGCAAGCACGCGGCTGTGAAGAAAACACGGTCCCACATCACCGTGGTACAGCCGATCAGGTGCACGGGTAACACACTTAGCTACGCTTGGAGAACTGGATATAGTGCCGTGGAGGCCGCCGTTACGGGGCATATGACGGTGACGGGAAGACAGGCTTGACAGGTACCTGCCGTGCGGCGCCTTGCGAAGGGACGTGGTGTTGAGGGTAGGTGGGTCACAGGCAAAGGTCTTGACTGAACGATGACAATGACCGCTCGCATGATGGCGGTTCGGGCCGCCATGTACTGTAAGTCTGCACATACGACTGGCTAACGACGTAGGGCGGAGGGGATGTTACTCCCGCGTAGTACAGACGCAAGGAGTCGTAGGCATTGACTTTCTTCCTTGCTTTCTTGGGCACACTATATACAGACCAAATGGTTGTGCTGGATACCGCAGTGTGCTGGCACTGGAACGCGGCTTGTGTCGTTAGTTGCGTGGGATTTCAGAGTTTGGCTCATGTTCGCAGGTTAGCCCGCGGTATCCTGTTACATGTGTCCATGCCGTGTATGATGCATGGGCCCTCTCCATTACACGTCATCTGGGCCACTTCAATAACCAGGGGGGTCGATGCGTGCACCGACGGGTGTTGATGTGTTGGCACGCGCAGACTTTGTTTGAAAGCCACACGCAAATCAGGCCAGTGTTTCCACGATACGAACGGTGCATGTAATACTGCCTTGTAGGCATGTGGCGGTCCACACTCAGGGTCTGCCCATTCACTTCCGTGCTAAGGCGTTATGCCGCTGCCAGGGCAACGTGCCACTACCACAGCCACCAGGGCATCTTCGGGTAAGCTCTGCCTCTGCATTTCACACCACTTATGAAGAGTACATGTCCACTTCACAGTGACAGCGCATCGAGACTCGGCCGCTGGTGCATACGCTTACTGCCGAAATGCTCAAAACACCCTCGCTTACCAGGGACACCCCTGACGCTTACCGGTACCATGGGTAGAATAATGTGTACACCCATTCAGGCCCCTGCCCTGAATCCTGCAGCAGCTGGGCCGCCTGTTTGCTCGTCTACTCTGTCACAAAGATAATTTATTCTTACGGTAACAGCAGTGTGAAGAGTCGCCAAGGCAGCGTTGGCTGCCGGCAGACACAGGTCTGCCCAGCATGCCGAGTTGCCGAGCACATAAATCAAAATCAGCAGGACCGTGCAGCTGTTCCAAACGCCAGGATATGTAGGTACATGAATATAACACTAGCGCAGTTGTCCTACGATGCGTACGAACGGGGTCACGACGCCATTGCATACGCCGGTGCGGTCAGAAAGAATGCCTGTTACTCCGTACATCACTGTTTCTCATCATCATAACAAGTTCCCAGGGAACGCGCGCGCCCCCGTGCTTGTGACCCCGTTCTACAGCTCAAATGTGCTGAAAGAAAGAGTCTGCACCATTAGCTTTGCGAAGTGCCGTTGGTTTGCACTGCTCCTGTTGTACCGCCGGGCGCTGCCAGCTGCTCCACCGGGCTGCCCGCCAGCGCTGAAAGGTACGTCTGCTTCGCACCTGTGCCGTTTTGCATTCAGTAGTAAGGAAGGTAAGGCAACAGACATTACCGGCAAGCAGCAATATCAGGTACTTATGCCATGCCACTGATGTTTATAAAATGCCTTAACGGGTTCACAGGACGATTGGACATCGCGGCGACAATCCCAACATCCCAACATCCTGAGCATGCCACGAACCCCGGCCCCCCGCGCGCGACCTCTTTCCACCCTCCCCAGACCAAGACCCAGCACACCACTAAGCCAAATCAGTCTTACCTTTGCCCTTCATCTCCACCGGGCCGCGTGACACCCACGCGTTTCGCTCCTCCTCCGGAAGCAAAACAAATGTCTCCTCCGCGATTTGAATGCGACCAGGCACACCTGTGCTCTCCAGCCGGCTGGCTGTGTTGACCGTATCACCAAATAAACAGTAGCGAGCCCGGCATTGCCCAACGATCCCGCTCATGACGCGGCCGCTGTGGATGCCCACGCGGATTTGCAGCGGCTCGCCGGTCACCGGGTTCGCCACCTGCATGGCTCAGCACACAGCAGAACCAGCACACAGCACCACCGCAAAACAGTCAGCAAGAGTGGTTGATGGCATTGATGCATACCACCCAGCATGACAGGTTCGACACATGCGCAGCCACCCACCTCCGCGGCCGCTGCAATCATGGCCCTGCCGAACCGGACCATGTCAAGGGCGTGGCCGTCCGACTCCACCTCCAGGCCGGTCGCTGCCTGCATGTCGGCAAGACGCGACGCGAAAAATGCACGTTGCCAGCACTACATACCAACGCAGCCCATGAGTATGATGGCCATGCAACATGTCGTGCGCTGGCAGCGCATGAACCATGCTGCACGCCTTACCATGAAGCAGTCGCCGATGGTCTCGACTTTGTACACCCCGTATGCAGCCAGGAGGCTGTCATATTTGCAGAAGAGCGTATGCAGCAGCGCCATGACCTGCTCCGGCGCCAGCGCCTGGCTGGTGGCGGTGTATCCACAGATATCGGCAAACAGTACGGAGACCGCTGAGTGCCACCTGGCGTAAGGCACGCCAACTGGAAGCACCCCTGCGTCGTTGTCGACACCGCTGACTGTGCGCTGCTGACTGCCACCCACCGACCCAAATGCGGAGCCAGACTCGAGTGCAGCTGCAAACGCTGTGCTCAGCCCAGATCCATGGGTGAGCTCTGTGGCCCCAACAGATGGTCCTGCCATACTGCCGGCCCCAGCAGCAGCGGCAGCGGCGGCGGCCACTGAGGTTGAGAAGAACCCGGAGATTGACGCCATCGGGCTGCCGCGGACGCCCGCAGTGCCTTCCCCCATGCCACCTGCCACTGAAACCGACACGGGGCGCAGCCCTGGCGCGAGTGCGGATGCAACCGCCGCCACGGCTGGTAAAGGGCTGGGACCACTGCCCATGCTGACGGGGCCGCCCGGCGTAGAGTTGCTGACACCTGCACCCAGACCAGCCGCTGCCGCCACAGCAGCCGCCTGGCTAGGCGTTATTGTTTGTGAGCGTGACGCCCCCTTACTGGTGCCAACATGCGGATCCAGTGACAGCCGGCTGGCACCCAGTTGCGCGTGGCCAAGGCCGGGGGCTGCCGACATTGCTGAGACCGAGACCAGCGCCGCTGCGGGCACGGGCGCGCTGTCAGCGCGGCCGAAGGACATCATACCGCCGAGGGTTGATGCCGGGCCGGTGAAAGCGGAGGCCATGGCGGCATAGAGCGCACGGCCATGGGCCCCCACTGCGGCGGTGGCACTACCTGGCCCGCTTCCGGTGGAGCCGCCCGGCACCCCAGGCGAGGCGATTGGCGCGCCGACGCTCTGACTGCTGGCAAGCAACCCAGCAACGGGCATGCATGTGACGTCTACGTCCACGGTTGAGGAGAGCTTCATGCTTGCGGCCTCCAGCAGTGGACCCGCGTGGCTAAACCGCGCTGGGCCGGCGCTATCCGGCCCGCTTCCTGGTGCGGTGCTGACCAGGCCGCCCCCTATAACAGAGGCTCCAGCGCTGGCGACAGCAGTCGCGGCGGCTGTGGCATTGGTGCTGGAGCCAAAGCGCGGCAGTGCCGTGAGCGCGCAAGAAGGCGACGACACGCTGGCAAGGTGGTGCTGCTGAGGGTGTGCAGCGAACACGGGCGACCTGAAAGGCACAGCGCCTACGCCAGCCGCGGACGCGTTTGGCGAGGCTGCGTACGACCCAGCACCGCCAGGCGCCTTCACACCAGCGGCAAAGAGCGGAGTGCTCCCGGGGCCGCCGCTACCGCCTATGGCAAATCCTGACAGGCTGTTTGCGGCAGGGCTACCGGAGCCAGCGGCTGCAGCTGCCGCAACCGCCGCAGCCGCTGTGGCGCTACCGGGCATCATGAGGCGCTGCGACGCGGCGCCGGCGGCGTGGAAGCGGCGCTTGACCACCTGCACCACTTGCTGCGAGGGGTAGATGTCCTGCATGATCATGTCGCTGGCCGCCACGTCCGCCTGCAGCTGCTTCAGGTACAGAGCTTGGGCCAGGCCGTCCGCCAGCCCCTGGCACAGCAGCCGCAGGTACCGGTCCGCGGCAGCGGGATGTGCGGTCGCCACAACCATCAGGCCTGCAAATGCCGCAGGTGAGGCACAAGACATGAGACTCAGAGCGCCGATGGTATACTAGTACATCAAGCGAAACGTAGCTCTCACCAGAACGCAGGCAAGTGCAGGCGCCCCATCATAACTCACCATAGGGTTGTGCCAGACATCCATTGGCAGCACTAGAAGGGCACCGGCGCCAACTGACGCCGCCAGCGCCTCCAGGTCTGGCGGCGTGGGGTGCTGCAGAATGAGGGTGTCGGAGAGAGCGGCAGCGCCGTACACACGCGTCGTGCGGCCATGTACTGACCAGATGGTTCGGTGGATCTGCGAGCGACAAGCAGGTCGGTCAGGTCGTCATGTCACTACAAGGACTGGCACCTGACGGTGCAGAAGACCGACCTGAAAGCAATACATTCAGCTGCACAGCGTTAGGCGGCAGCAACCCAGTCATCGCTACACGCTGCTCACCATGGCCAGCTGCAGGGAGGGGAAATCGGCCAGCTGCACCGCTGGGGCGCGGCCTGCAGCTTCTCCTGCTGCCTCTGCGGTTGCTGGCGCCGACGCACCGGCCGCTGCAAAACTGGCTACCTCTGGGAGGAGCTGGCCCTCATCCTTGTTGCCCTTCGTATCCTCTGTGGAGTCACCATCATACGCATCATCATCGTCGGACTCCTCGCTCTCCTCCTCGTCCTCCTGAGCAATGCTTGTCACTGTCTCAACCAGGTGCGGCGCACCGGAGGTTGCGTTTCCGCTGATTTTGCCTGCTCCTGCTGCCTCTCGCGCAACCGAATCCGCACTGGCCGGCTGTGGTGCGGCCCCCGTTCGGCTAGGCGGCCGCGGCTGGCGGCGTCGCAGCATCTGCATCCGTCTCTGCTCAGCCCGCTGCCTCTTCTCCGCCTGCCTGTCCCTCTCTGCAGCCGCCACTGCTGCTGTCACTGCAGGGGATGGCGCTGCCGACCCGCTTGCTCCTGATGGGCCGTTTGCCTCTCCAGACTGCGTCCGCGCCGGCCACAGCTGCAGGTCAGGGTGCAGCCGCAGCTCAAGCAGCACCCCCGAGCTAGCGGTAGCCCCGCTCCCGCCGCGGCAACTTCCAGGCACATCCACGTCGTCGGAGGTGGGCACAATGACGGCCCAGGCGCTGCAGCCCTCCAGCAGCTGGTCGGTGCTCATGGTCAGCTCCGTGAGCAGCTCCAGCACCGTGGGCGCGGCCAGCAGGCGCGCCTTGAGGCCCACCAGCGCCGCCTGGCGGCGGTGGAAGCGTGACACGCGGCGCCCGTCGCCCGTCAAGGCCGCCAGAAGCAGTGCCTGCCCCGCTGCCAGCGCCACCAGCAGCGCCACCAGCGCGCCGACCGCCACTGCTGCCGGGGTCCGGCTCGGCAAGGCCGCCACCAACGCCCCTGCTGCGTCGGGTGCACCACTGCCACCCGTAGCCATGCCCATCGTGGCCGCGGTGGCCGTGTCAGCAGAGGACACCAGCCAGCGGCGCAGGCGCCACCGCAAGTTGTAAGACGATGGCATTGGCGGTGCTGGTGTCAAGGTGCCGGTGGCCGCATCGCTGGTGGTGCTCCCAGCTATGGTGAAAACGGTGGTGAGCATGGCGCCGGCAGCTGCCAAAGCAGCTGAGATGACAGCTGCGGCGACTGCACGTAGCATCCGCGCAACCCGCAGAAGCGCCGCGCGGGCGACTAGGAGATAGGTCATGACCGCACCCGTGGCCGTTGCTTCCGAATCGCCGATGAGGGTTGCTGACCATAGGGCCGCAGCAGCAGCACGGGGTGGCGACAAACGCCTCCGTAGCGCGCTGCTCGTGAGCAGGCCCGCAGCAGAAGCTGGCAGTGCCCGCGCCGCTAGCAGCCCGAGGGCAGCACCGACGGTGCTCGCGGCAAGCAAGCCTGCAGCATGCCGAAGAGCTGCCTCAAGACCACACAGCGCGCCGACGGCGTTACCGACACCACCATCGGCATCCACTGCACTGGTAAGGGTCACAAGCGCCAGGGCTGCAGTCGTCGCCAGCACGAGGCTGCCGTGCTGCGGCGCAGTCAGTCGCAGCGCAGCGGTCATGTAGGCTGCCTCCCAGGCTGCCTGCAGGGGCCCGGCAGGTGCCATGGAAACGCCCAGCGCAGCCAGCGCACCGCGTTGTAGTGCCGGCCCAAGCATTGCGCGTGCCGCCCAAAGCGTCGGCCCCCACGCCTCGCACCAGTCCGGCACAGCCGCCAGGGCAGCTAGATGCGCCACACACGCCGCCTGTGGCGCCCACGCAAGCCAGGCCCATGCAGCGCCACCCAACCCCCGGCCTGCTTCGCTGAGAGTGGCGACCTTCGCAACATGTGGGCTGAAGGCTAGCTGCAAGAGCAAAGCTCCCGCCTCACCCAGCCAGGCCGCTTCTAGAAGAGGTGCGCCCCGCAGCAGCCACCAGCGCTGCAGCGCGCCCAGGGCTTTGGCGGCCGCCGTCGTGCCAAGGGTGCGTGTGGTGTCAGCTGGGCCAGCAGCGCTAGCGTTGGCTGTAGAAGCAGCGGCGGCGCCACTAGACAGCAGGCTCTTGGTGGACACGCCCGTAGACAGTAGCCCAAGCACGCCCGCGCTTGCAGCTGCACCGCCGGGCTGGCCGTAGTTGATTGAGCTGTTGCGCGACAGGATGGAAGTCTTGATGCTAGTGTTGCGGCTGGTGAGGCCCAGGCTGCGGCGGGAGTTGCCCGTCAGCGCGGAGGCGTTGCCACCCGTGCCGACGGCGGTGCCGCCTAAGGAGAGCATCCCGGACAACTGCGGAGACATGACGAATGCGGCAGCGGCCAGGCCGCCAGCTCCGCCACCGCCGGCGCCCCCTCCGGCACTGCCTGCATTGCCACCCGAGCGCGGCGACATGACGACCAGCTCGTCTGCTGCCGCGGCCACCTCCGCAAGCGCCGCCGCGGCCGCAGCGGTGGAGCGCGCGGTCCACATGCCAGCGCCGACTGCACCGTGGCCAGGCGGACTGGTGGACAGCCCAAAGTCACTCATGACGCCGGCAGCACTGCCGCTGACAATCTCGTTGCCACCGGCAGCACTGACGCGTGGACTGCCCAGCGTGCCAGTGGTGCCAAGCACCGCTGACATGGACACTAGCGCACCGTAGGGGTCGGACAACATGGCGTCCTCGAATGTGGCGTCCTCGCCTGCCTCTTCCACAGCTGCCGCGCCCTCAGCTGCCACGTACGTGCCTTGCGGCGCGGCAGGCGGAGCGAAGCCGCCACCTGTCCCTGCAGCAGCCCCGAGCGGCGACGGTGCCAGCCCATACGGGCCGCCAGAGCCATCTATGCCCGCAGCCAGCGACGACCGCCATTTGGCCAGAACCAGCGACCGCAGCGCTTCCCTCCGCAGGTCCTGCTCTGCGCCCAGCGCAGATGAGGTCAGCGGCACACCGCCAGTCGCGGCGCCACTAGCGCGCGAGCTGCCGCTAGCGCCGGCTGTCGCGCCACTCGCAGCCGCGGCTGCAGCCAGACCCAGCTCCACGGCAAGGCCCACCGGCGAGGCGGCGCCGCCAGAGCCGAGACCATCTCTGCTGTCTTGCCTCAGATCCACGGCCTCCTCTGCAGCGTGCACCTGGGGGCTGCGGGACAGCCACCGTGCTTGCGGTGCAGAGGCAGCCGCCGCCGCCGCGGCGGCAGCCCGCTGGCGCCGCCAGAGCTCACATAGCGGGCCACCATTTCCTTTGCCGGCAGGCGCCGTGGGCTCATGGTCTGTGCCGCCGTCTCCCGTGCGAGATGAATATCCCGCGCGTGCCCCTGCTTCTGCATCCACTGCCGCAACTGCAGCTGTGGCCGCCGCCGCTGCAGCACTGCTCCGCAGGCGCGAGGGCATGCTTGCCAGCTTCCGAAGGCTGCGGCGTGACAGTGAGCTGTCCAAGACACATGCCGCCAGCATCACACCTGATGGGGTTGCAGAACTGCTGGCACACCTTTCACCTACCGCTGCAGCTACCGTCACCGCCGGCGCGGCGGCGGATCGCGGCGCCTCCCCCGCCCGATGGAGTGGCGAGCGCGGCGTTGTGCTGGCGCTGAAGCCGCCGCCACTACTACCTGGGCGCGACCTGGAGCGGCTGCTCCCGCCACCCATGATGGCCGCTAGGGCGGGCATTGAGCCGTGCTGCCGCCGGCCCCAGGTCCCGAGCTCTGCCGCCTGAAGCGCCAGTGCGATGCCCTCCTCACTGAAGTCTTCGTCGTCCTCGCCGTCGTCGCCCAGGGCGTCTGATGCCCAGCCGCCGCGCAGGTCGGCGTGCATGCCCGACAGCCGCGAAGCGCCGCTCGGCGACGCGCCGTGCCGCGGCGATGCGGCCGCGGCCGTGGCGCCACCGCTGCCAGCCGCCGCCAGCAGCGTGCCCAGCTGCTGCCTGTACAACGCAATGCCACCGTTATCCACACTGGCGTTGGATCCGCGGCGGCGGCGAGCGCTGCGTGCCCGGACGTACGGCACATGGCCAGCTACTTCTGCGCCTGCCGCAGCCGCTGCCGCTGCTGCGACAGCCGCTGTGGATGCACCGGCAGCGCTGGGCCCCACGCTGCTGGCAGTGCTGAGGCGCTTGAGGTCTAGCAGTGCCTCGAGCTGCTCGGAGATGACCGACGTGGCGCTCTGGCGGCAGCTCATGGCGGTTGGCGTGGGCGGTGCGGCGCCGCCGGTGGCATCGCGCAGCGCCGCTATCGCACCGACCGCAAGTGGCGACAGCGCTGACGCCAGCACCTACAGTATCCGATACATGAGCATAGAGCGATGACGGAATCAGGATAAACATGCTAGCAGACAGCAGAGAGCTGAGGAGGAAGGGATACTTCACTTCAGAAACCAAAGCAACCAAGGGGACCGACACAGACGCTGCGGGACAAACACGCCACACTGAAGCATGCTCTAACCAGTGTCCTGTGGTCCGAACGCACCTGGGAGCCGTAGGACAGCGACAGGCGCAGGTTGAAGCTGCTGCTGCGAGGCGGTGCACGACGCGCCATGCGGGCTTGCACCGCTGCCGCGGCAGTAGATGGCGACTGCGGCGGCACGGCAACAGTGCTGGCGGTTGGCAGTGCTGGGCCGCCGGCGGCATCCCAAGGGCCACCTGTTGACGAGCTCTGCAGTCCATCTGGGCCTGCCGCATGCGGCGAGCGCGCTGACGGCGACGACGCATGCACCTGTACCAGCGGCGAGGAGAATGGCTGCGGGCCGCTAGCCGGACTCCTCGGAGACGGGACCACGATGTGGGCTGCGGACGTCGCAACCAATGCGGGCCGCAGCGCGGCTGTGCCAGGGGATGGCTGCGCGCACGAACCTGGGTTGCTCACACCAGAGCCTGTCAGGAGCAGCTTACGCGATGAGCTGCCGATGGAGAGCACAGCTGCGGAGGAGCGAGAGCCCCCAGCCGCGAGCACTGTCCCTGAAGAGCGAGTAGAAGGCGCACTGCGGAGGCTCCCAGTTTCGGCACCCAGGGCGCCGGTCGGCGCTGTACCATAGCTGAGGTGCTGCTCTGCATCCAGCATTGCGGTGTCATCGCCGCCGGTGCGCTGTGGCTCATCATGCACCCCTGCTTGCAGCTCGGGCTGCAAGCCCACGACGCCGCCCATCGCACAGCCGCGCAGCAGAACAGCTCTCAGCACCAGCGCCAGCACTGCCCCCAGGCCATACTCAGGCAAGTGCCGGGGGTCCACGTTCAACAGCGCCTTGGCGAACACAATGAAGCCTGGTTTGCCCGCAGCGGCAGCTGCTGCTTGCCCTGCACCTATCCCGGCGGCGCTGCCCACGCCCGCCAGCAGCGTATGCGCAGCCCGGGCTGCCAGAGCCGTGGCCAGCTGCATTGGCAGCACAGCGGTGAGCGGCAGCAAAGGGTAGCGCTGCCCTGAGCCGCCGCAATCTCCATCAACCTGCACTGCTGATGCTGACGCCTCGGGTTTCTGGCCCGCAGCCCAAGGCAGCGGCGACGCCACCTCGCCGGTAGCTGGCTGCAGCGCCATCCAAAGGTACACGTGGTCCGTGCTGCACGGCGACTCCGGCCCGTACAGCTCACGCGCTGCGACAGCCATGGCTGCCGGCAGCGCGGTGCGCAACACCACCTCCCAGCGCAGCAATGTTGCCAGCGGCAGCGCCTGGCTAGCTGTTGGCGCCTCTTTGTGGCCTCCGACGTCTTGAGCGGCCGCCTCGGCCGCGTTATGGGGCGGGGACGAAGCCCCTTTGCACGGCCCGAAGAGCCCGGCCAGAGGACCCAGCTCCAACGGGCGCCCTCCCAGCAGCAGAGCCGACACTGCGGCGGCACCGTTTGCGGCTGCTAATGCTGCTAGGCACAGCAGCGACGGCAGCGCCAGCAAAGTGTGCCAGGTCATGGCGAGGAGCGAGGCCTGAACGGCATTCCCGGGCCCGCCGATGAGGACCCACAGGTACACCACCATCAAGACAGCAGCCATGGCGCAGGCCAAGCCGCGCCGTGCCAGCCATAGCTCTAACGCTGCCGCTGCTGCCATCGCCATATCCTCAGGTGTCTCGCCACCGCTCACAGTTTCGCTCAACACCGTCAGAGGTCCCTCGCGTGCCATGCCACCGCTGCCGCCTGACCTCCGCGGCCCCAGCGAGTGCCGCTGACGTAAGCCGCTGTGGCGCGGCCCAAGCACAGCGGCCGCCGCAGCGGTTGCGGCGGCTGTACCACCCTGCTGAAGGCTCCGCTGCTGCGAGGTGGCGCTGCCCCTGGCGGCAAGGGCTACCTCTGGAACGGGCACGCTTTCCAGAGGTTGCAAAGGCGCTGGCGGACCGCTAGCAGCTGCGGTCCTCATGGGGGCCTGCTGCTGAGGAGCGCTGCTGTCTGCGGGAAAAGGCTGCGCGTGCGTCACAAGAGATGGCATGACAGGCGTCCTCCCTGCCACAGGGGAAATCAAGTCCTCCACACCCGTGCGGGCGCAACCATGCGCTGCCGCAGACCCGTGCTGGACATGCGAACCCGACGACTGGGCCTGAGTGTCACTAAGGATGCGCAGCTGTGGAAGTGACGCTGGATTTGCGGCGGCGGCCTGGCTTGCGGCTCCAGGTGCCGAGACAGCGCTGCTGCCATCTGCGGCAACCGTCAACCGGTCCGCCGGTGTGGAAAGGACGGCAGGTAGCGCATGGACGGGGAACGAGTGTCTGGTCCGAGAGGGCATGGAGGTGGGCTCCGGCGGCATGTACCCATCCCCAGAGGTGCAAAAAGCAGCTGATGCTGGTGTGGCGGCCGCAGCCGCTTGCCGCGGTGCTGCCACCGTGTCGTTACCGCTGCCCGCGGATGCGCCTCCCGGGCGCACACCAAGACCAGCTGGCCGCACCACGGAGCCCGAGCTGTCGACCGCGCTGCTGCTGTTGGCTGGCTCAGCTTGAGGCAGCAGCAGCATGCGCGGCAGCAGGTTCAACCCTGGACCCGGCCGCTGCACCATCGCACCAGCGACGCCGTTCTGATCCAAGTCTGCCGCGCCCATCGCCACCGGCGCGTCTGTGGGTGCCTTAGCTTCTGCACGACTGGTTCCATTGCTGCCGCCCACGTCGCCGGATATCGAGTCTGCTGACGCCCGCTGAAAGCCAGGTGCCGCCGACCGCAGCGCGGAGCGGCTGACGGGTCGGTTTTGGGCTGCCACCCACTCCTGACGCACCACCCTGTCGTCGTCATCCTGCTGCGGTAGCTGCTGCAGCAGCGGTTCCTCCTGGGTTGGCCGCAGGTGCTGCTGCTGCGGAGTGCGGACAGCGTTGCCCGCACTTGTACGCCGCCGCAACGATGTTGACGGCGCGGTGGGCAACGTTCCGGCCGCAGAGATGACCAACGGCAGCACCAGCGCGGGCGGCCGCACCACACGGGCCGCCTGGCGCCGCGCCGGCCACAGAGCCACACAGCAAGCCTGTGCCGCCATGAGGGCGTGCGCGGCTGCAAAGTACAGCAGCGCCGTTGCAGTCACATCATGCGAGCCACCGCCGGTAGACTGACTAGAGGCCTGGCCCATGCCTGCAGCGGCGTCCGTGTGCTGCAAAGACGGCATCGCCAGCATCAAAAGCGCATCAATCGGCATGTAGCAGCACGCCAGCAGCGCAAGCTGCCGTGTGAAAGCAGCGGGGCTCTCCTGTTGCCGGGGCGCGAGATTTGGGGAGGCGGTATACGGTCAGCACCCTTGCTTTCCGAATGATATGAGTTTTGGGCCAGAATGCAGCACCTCAAAAATGCCCACAGGACGAATTGCGATGTGGGTTATGGGTTATGAGGGTCTCAATGCAACGGCAACGTTGCGAGATTTACATCAAGTACAAGGGGTCTCACTCACATGCTGTGCCAGGACGCCGAGGCCCTGGACCATGAACGCCACCAGTAACCCGGAGCCGCCGTTCTGCTGGTGGGCGCTATCCCTAGCCATGCTAAGGCCGCCGAGTACCCTGCCCAGGCTCTGCAGAAGGTTGCAGGTCAGCTGCGCCGCAGTCAGCCACGGCCACGACCACTGAGGCCGCATTGAGCGCAAGGCATGCGTCACATAGGTGCCGCCATGGATGCTCCCACTGCCGTCTACAGGCTTGACCGCTGCAGCTGCGTCTGTGTTGCTGAGTCTCCCGCTTCTGTCATGCGAGGCGCCGCCCGGTTCATGGCCGAGAGCCATATAAGCCACGACAACGGCAGAATGAAGCAACAACTTTGATGCTGCTCCAGTAACTCGAGCCGCCCATAGAATGCGCGAGCTCCAGCTCGAATTCCATGGTATCACGCTGCTCAAGTGGTCTGCGTGAGGGTGCAGGACAGAGAGCACGCACGTGTCAGGGATAGGTGGCTGCGTGGCTGCAAATAGTGATGGCGTCTAAGCACGTGCTAGGTACAAGCTTTCTCAACGACAGGTCGGAATTAGGCACCTTGATGCGACGGCGCGGCAAGCCCGGAGACTTGGTGGGTTGCAACGAGTGCGCCGGCCAGGTGGAACCCAAGGGCCGGCAGGAGGTGCCACGGCAAGGTTTGCGTGACGGCCTGCGAGGTAGCGTGAGAAAGGTAAGCCATTATAGACCGCAACGGTGCCCTGGCGAGGTCCAATCGATTGCGCCCTTCGCCTCGCCGATGACTTTCGAGTGCGCACCGAGTGGGTTCTTCGTCCAGCCCGGCGCTCCAGAATCGCTCCGGCTAGCACTCCTAGTAGGGTACATAGTACCAGTAATGGTGCCAGATTGTCCGTGAACCTGTCTACGGAACCCGCCCCTTGCATGTTTCCGAACGGTTCCTTAGCGCGGACGGAGCCGTGTAGTCTTCTCGCCAGCCCTGCTATTCGTCATTCTGATACTCCATAACCTATGCAGTAGTAAAAACGCAAACTGTATGGAGTAGCTCAGTTCGCATGGCGCTTGCGACTGCGGAATGGTTGCATCGGTTTTGCGCGGCATGCTGTTCTGACGCCGACGCGTACGCAAATAACTATGTATTATACTGTTATGAAGAGTTGACATTAGTGCTGAAGCCACCAACCTATATTGACTTGACGCGAGTGATATAACTGCGATTTGGCCCGCCCGGCCTGCCCACCTTCTCCTCGCCCCGGTGAACAGACCTAGTGCTGTCTGTGACGTAGCTGCTGCTTGAACGACTCCTTGAACAAGTCCCCAAAGGACCGGGCCTCACCCAACTCCAAGCCCCGGCTGTCCTAGGAAGGGCACAGCTATGGGCCGCCTGCAGGCCCAGGACAGCGGCGTGCGTGCCGCGCGCCCCATCACCCAGTCCGAAGTAACCGAGACCATAGAGGTGTATCGCAGCCATGTGCTGTCACTGCTGCGGCCCATCTGGTGGGCGGCGCTTAGCACGCCCAGCACACTGTGGCTGCGGGGGCTGGCGGTGCCCCCATTCATCTTCTTCTCTATTTACATGCACACGGCAGATGGTCGTGGAATCCTGCCATGGGTGGTGAGTTGTTTAAGCATGTTACATGGCATGTGGGTTGGGGCTATCATCATGTAAGGTTGTTATGTGAATTTCAGGACAAGAGACTGCATTCAAAGTTTGCCGCACACCGCGCAAGGCATCGCCAGACACTGACTTGCTTCCTGTGTACTACCGCTTGCCCACATCGCGCCCTTGCGCACCAGGGTGGTGCCCTCGCGGCACTGGTCGTGCCCCTGCTGGTGGGCGGCTTCGTTCTGCTGCAACTGCACCTCATCGCCAGAAAGGGCACAGACAAGGGTGAGTGAGTGGTGCCTGCGCGGTGGTCACGAGGGCCGTTGCTAGGAGCGGCATCAGGGCACACGGCGGCCAACTCCTCACGCACGCGCTACCACTGCCGCCAGCATTAACACATAGTGATATATATGAAGTGCTTGTCTTTTCCTGCCACCTTCTCCCCTTAACAGATCTATCTGAGCAAAAGTTGATGGGCTATTTCAGCGATCAGGGCTGGGGCAAGGGCTCACGCTTCTTCGTTGTCACGGAGGCAGACTTGGCCCGGAGAGCGGCCAAGCAGGCGGCGACCGCCAGCAGCAAGGAGGTCAAGGACGGCGAGGCCGAGGAGGTGGAGGAAGAGGCACCGGAGGCGGAACCGGAGGAGAAGCCGCTGCTGGCAAGCGGAGGCGCAGGCGGGCAGGTGCTGGGCTGCCTGGGCCTGGCCAACCGGTCGGGCGGCCAGGGCGAGCTGCTGTATTTCGCCGTGAGGTAGGGGTGACGGCGGGGGGGTTGTGGTTATCAGCCCAAGCTAAACCAAACCCGGGGGATGGGGCGTTGACAGGGCTGCCACGGAACCCGGCGTTTGACTAGTAAAGCTTGCAAAGCTGCACCTGCTCGGGTGTGATGGGCTCCGGCCGAGACGCGCCCCGGTCAAGTAAGCTACAGCACTTCATACCCCGCCCATCGCGGTCCCCTCGCCTGCACAGCCCGGGGCTGGCCAACGCGGAGGTGGTGGAGGACGCGCTGCTGACCGCGGCGGTGGCGGCGGCGCGCAAGGCGGGCTGCTTCGACAGCGTCTTCATCAAGCTCAACTGCGCCGAGACGCGGCTGCTGGACGCAGTGGACAGGGCGGGTTTCGGCTTCCCGCAGCCAATCCGCATCAATGCTTGGTTCCACGCCACGCGCCTGATGCTGAACGTCCGCGGCGGACGGCGATAGCTGCGGGGTGGGTGTGCGCAGTTGCCACAAGGATGGTGCATAGTTGTTTAAATCAGGTTGACCTATGTTGCAAGGCCTGAGTTTG
Organism: Chlamydomonas schloesseri; assembly: GCA_016834595.1. NCBI lineage: Eukaryota > Viridiplantae > Chlorophyta > Chlorophyceae > Chlamydomonadales > Chlamydomonadaceae > Chlamydomonas > Chlamydomonas schloesseri. The sequence goes on from JAEHOD010000003.1 coordinate 1,186,504, forward strand.
ATTGCAATCGGTTGCGATTGGCCTGCACATGTGGCAGGTGGCTGCATGGACTCAATCTGTGGTTGAGCCGTAAAGCTTGGGTGCCTTGTTGGTAGGGGCATGATTGCCTACTTAAGTGTTACACAAAGTCCCGGAACAGCCATACGTACATCCAGTCCACACTAGCTCAGCGCCAGCTCATCAGTCCGCCATGTTCTATAGTTTTGCTGCTCTCGACGCCCCCAAGCACCACTCCTCCAGCTACTGTCTTCCCTGTACCTGCCAACCCAAGCGAGCGCCCGGCCCACTTCATTGGCCCCACCCAGCGCCCCCTAGCCTAGTCTGGCCTCAGCCGCTGCCGTCAATGGCCTTCTTGTTCGACCGCAGCACGGACCCGGGCGCGGGGTAGGGCCGCGACTGGAATAGCGGCCCTCCGGCAGTGGAGTCCGCGGCGGCGATGCCCTCCAGACCCGTGGACCAGCCGCCGCGCGGCGCGTCCGAGTACGCGGCCTGAGGCAGTGCAAGCAGGAGCAGGAGCAGGAGGTGGTCAAAACGGCAGGGGAAGGGGCAACTGAGGGATCAGCATGGCCTATGAATGCGTGAGCAAGTCACTGCATGTTCTGGAATTTCATAAAGACTTGTAAAGACAGTATGACCCCCGGGCCGTTGACGAGTGCCATTGCCGAGCGGGGCTGAAGACCCAGGCATGAAAATACTTATGCACCGGGCTGCCATCCAGTACTAGGCTACACCATCTCCGCGCTTTGGGCACGGATGGCTGGCTGGGTTTTACTCGGTTGGCTCGCTTTGGTTTCTGGCATGTACGACTTTCCACCCCTCCTCCTCCTGGACCACGACTTTCTCTGGGCAAGAGATCAAATTAACCCCTCTCCGGTTCTGGGTTTGAGCTTCGCAATAGTCAAATCGACTATAGGAATGGATTGCTCCTTCCACGCCCCTACAGCAGGGCCATTGCTGCCACCAGCTCAGTGTTCTCCCATCACTCACCGGATCCATGGGGTCCAGCTCGTCGTCGACCTTCTTGTTCTTGGGCACCTTGCCGCGCGCCTCGTTGCGCCGCCGCTGCTCCTCCGCAATCGCCTCCAGCCGGCTCTTGCGCGCGCCGCCGTCGCCGTCCTCGTCCACGAAGGCGCCGCCGTGCGGGGCGGGCCCAATGGAGGCGGGGCCGGCGCGGGCAGCGGCGCCTGCAGCGCGCGCTTCCGCCAGCGCGCGCGCAGGGTCGTCGATGTAGTAGCCCACACCCTGTCATAAAGCATTGGCCATTGCTGGTCTTGTTTAGGACAGGGACTTTGCTGAATCCAGGGCTGGGAGCACGCAGCTCACGCGCTAAGGCGGGGCATTCGACATGACGCCCAGCCTTGCTAGGTGGCACCCCCGGTTGCCCCAGCCGTGCGCAGTGCCCCACCTGCGACCCCTTTTTAAACACGTATCCGGTCTTCGCGCCGATGAAGGACGGCGAGGGCAGGAAGTCCTGCTGCACGGGCTTGGTCCACGTGCGCTCGGCTGTGTAGAGGGGCAAGGGGCGTGGCAATGGGTGATACGTGGGCCGGCCGAACTTGCTGGTGGCGACACCGCCCAGCGCGCTGGCGACGCCGCCCAGCGCGCCTCTGGTATGTAGCATCGCCCATACAGCGACGGCCCCTCCCCTGGTGCGCAGCGCTCACCGGTGCGTGGGTTGTAGTAGTAGGTGACGCCGGTGGCGGGGCAGGTGCCGAAGGCCCAGCCGCGCGGCAGGGACTTGATAGGCCGCAACCATATCCGCTCACCTGGTGCAATGGACAGGGCGCATGCGCAGGAGGGACAGATACACGAGCGCCCATGTCAGGGCACATACTGACATACGGTATGTAAGCACCTGGTGAACATTGCCGTTGCGCGCATACCGTACTTTAGAGTCCCTATTCCTGAAGACAAGGTCCCGTCTCTGGGACACACCCCTGCAAATGCTGGCGCCCTCAGCTAATGCCGTCTTCGTAGACAATACTGTTCATGTTTCCACAACAGCTGCCCCAATCCACCCTCACCGGTTGTGGGGTTGTAGAAATAGGAGCGCATGTAGCGCGGGTCCATGGCCTCGTACCAGCCCGGCAGCAGCGGCTCCTCGGCCAGTGACGGCGTCGGCGGCGCCGGCGCAGAAGAGTAGTGCGCCCGAACCACTGGCGGCGGCCCCGGCGGCGGCGCCAGCGGCGGCCGCTCGCCATTTGCGTGCTCCGGGGCGGCGTCGTGCTGTGCCTGTGGCTGCTGCGATGGGGCCGGGTCTTTGAGCACGCCGCGCGCGAGCAGGCGGGCACGAAGAGCCGGAGGCAGGTTGTCGATGTTGCTGCTGGTGCCAGCGGCGGAGCTGCCGGCGCCGCCGTCAGTGGCCGGCTGCTGCGGTTGCTGTTGCTGCTGCTGCAGGTGCTGCGGCGGCCGGGGCGGCGGCGGTAGCATCATGGTAGCGGTTGAGGATGGCGCGTCCGAGCCCGGGTGCGCAGGCGGCTGCCCGTGGTGCGGCGGGGCGTGCGGTGGCGGTGGCCCCGGCGGCCGTGCACCCGCTGGCAGGGGTGGCGGGCCAGGGGGGCGAGGGAGAGGCGGCGGGCCTGGTGGCCTGGGTAGCGGCGGCGGGCCTGCGATGGATGGGAAAGTGCCTGTGTCAGTTTACGAAAGCAGCGCCCTAGCGACCTCCTAACCATGTAGCCCATCATCACGTACACGTTGTGCTCCCGTCCATCAGACCTGGCCCGGACTCCCACCTGGCGGCCGCGGTGGTGGGGCGCCTGACTTGGCTGCGATGGCCGCCAGCACAGCGCTGGGCGGCTGGTAATTGGTCCAGTCGCCCATGCCCCGCTCATGAGTACCAGCCGCGGCACCGCCGCCCGATGACGACTCGCCGCCACCGCCGCCAGCTGCGCCGGCTGGTCGAAGATCGTGGGAAATCTTTAGCAGCTTCTCCTGCGCCAACAGGTCGCCGTGTGGTGAAGAGAAGGGCCCCCTGGTTGGAGCACGTCCTCCGCCGCAAACCAGTGCTGGCCCCATGACCCTCAGCAGCGTAAGCATAAAAATAATTGCATTGTCATGCCTCCTATCCTTAACCCCTTGAACGTGAGCCTTACACGATGACATGCACCCGTGGCCCCCGTCCCCTGTCTTGCTACGGCGTCTTCCCTCGCCCACACACCTTGAGCTGCGCGGGGTCCTTCGACCCCTCTGCAGCATTGTCTTCATGCGCGCGCTTGTTAGACCTGTGCAGTGACCAATGCGACACTGAGAGCTTGCATGCGTGGCCACGCAGAACCGCGCGCCCTGTCTCCTTGCGGGGGTTGTCGGCACACGGAACACCCCGAAACCGCCGACCGTGACCATAGCACACGACGCACCTCATCGCCGCCTCCCGAGCCGCTTCCTCCTGCTCGCTCAATATCTGTCGCTGATTATCAGCGTCAAGGTCGCCAAACTTTGTGTGCAAATCTTCAGTCTGAGCGGTTCCACCATGTTCTGAACCATGGCCTGGTGCAATTCCATGCTGTTGGTTTTGCTGCGATAGCCATGCAGGGACAACTGCGCCTCGTCCACGCCCGTGCCCCTCCATTTCCGTCAGTGAGCTGTGGCAGCACCCGTGTACTTTGTAGCTCCTCTTATTTCGATGAGTAAAATGCACCAATATGGTGTTCGCGAGAAGTTCCTGTCCGCATGGGTGCTCGCAAGCAAATGCAGCAATTCGCTTCGCGGGAGCCTCGCGCTCCGCGCATTACTTTGCGGGATTCTTTTTTTTCAACTATTACTACAGAAGTACGTGTTAGGCCGCCGCATGTGGGCAGCCTCCTAGCCGCGTTGAAGCCACAGTCGTTGCACATCGATCCTCTCTTGAACTACAGCTTCATACACGTGCTCTAGAACCATGGATTCAAATGTTCAAGCCAAATTGAGCGGACTGCTTGGCGACATTGGCGTGAAATGCTCTCTCGCGTTTGCGGGCACCGTCGCGGCAGGCGCGGCGATCGTTGTTCCCAGTGGGAAGCAGGTGCGCGTGGATGGCCATGAACGGCAAAAGGGTCGCTTGCGGGGGCCTGTGCTCCGAACGGGGCGTGCGGGTTGGAAGGCGGTCCCTGCACACTGGTCGTCTCCGGCGCTTGCCCGCACGCAACCACCACGCCCTGCTCCGATGCCACTCAACAGGTGGAGGCGGCCTCGCTTGAGATCTACGGGCGGCCGCCGTCCCAGCTGATGCCCAATGAGCGCCGCGCGGCTGAGTTCGCGGCCGGGCACCGCCGCTGGAAGGGCTTCGTGGATAACTCCATCTACAGGTGCGGCCTGGGTGTGGGCGAGTGCTGGTTGGGTTGCTGCACGCGTAGGTATAATCTTTGTGAGGACGCACGTGCATTTAATGGCGGCGGAAACCTGACTGCTGACCGGCTGGTCCGGTTGGGACGGGGATGTTATTTGCTGCGCGCCGGGTCGAGTGGTGTTATGGTGATGATGGTGGTAATTCATTCCAAACACGAGTGGGATGTCATCACCAGCCCAAACCAAACCGAACCAATGCATATGAGTGAGTTTACTTCATTCCAGAACCCATCGGCAGGGGTGGGTGGGGGCGCTTCATACCGGCCTTGCATACCGCGCACCTGTCAGGGCGCACCTGCCACGGGCGCAGCGTGCAGTGTGCAGCTGACACCGATGCTGTTGGCACGAATCCATCTCGAAGCACAACCCCGTCCTCGTTCCTGTGTGTGCAGCTGGACCCGCACACTACCGGGGCACGACAACCCTATTGTGAACCCCTACAAGGGGCCACGTCGCCCGCAGCGGCCGCAGCAGAAGCTGGAGGAGGAGGTTGAGGCGGCTTCCAAGCCGGAGTAAAGCAGCAGGCGGCGAAGACGGACAGCGGTTGTGGCAAGTGTGTTTCGTCAGCGACTGCTAGTCAACTTGTTTTTTTTGTGTGTTGGCGGCGGCCACATGCACCGTCACTTAGCTTGTTAGGCCGGAGACTGGGGCAAGCGCATGGCCTCGCATCAAGGCTCTTATGATCCCTGTGGCGTGCAAGCTGGGTTTCAAGTCGCACGCGCATCTGGCAGCGGTCAGGAAATTCTAGTGCACGGCGCTTTTGAATGCGTGTGGAGAAAGGGTTGCGGGATGCAAAGTTCTCGTAGGCGTGGCATGACGATGGGGAGGCGTCCTTGAGGCGACACATCAGGGAGGAAGGATTGGCCGAAGTGACGAGTTGTTGGGTAACGAGAGGCCCGTGATTTCCAGGTGGAAGGCACAGTGGCACGGCACAGTGGGGCATGGCCGTCTGGGCGGTGACTCATGCAAAATATATGCGCACCGCCGATGGAACAGGGCATGGGTGGGAACGCGACGTTCCAGTAGTGAGCGAAGGTCCCCATAACGCGCGTATGCAAGCCAAAAGTAACCTGGGCGACATAGCGCGCTACAACTGAACTGACGTCAAGTTTAGCGCACATACATGCTACATGGAGGCGCGTGCAACCCCTCAGCAACAGGCCAACAGCCCACCTGAAATAAGCGCAACCTGCCATACCAACGCGTCCTATGCAGCAATGCCGCCTGCTCTCTTGCCCCATGCCCTGTTCCATCACGGGTGATCAGACTGATGCCCGTTCCCCAGGGCGCGACAGCTCACGCCGCCAACTGAACTGGTCCTTGTACACCCACACCACTCCGGTCTCTCTACGCCCTTGCCTCTGCAAGAACAAGCGCCGTGCCGGATCCTGCTCAGCACGCACTGAGCTAGCGGCATGCTGCCGCCGATGCTCCTTTCTCACCGTTCCAAACCCATCAGCCCACGTATACCGGTATATAGGCCCCCGCCTAATGCCGGCCTAATGCAAGCCTATCCACGCCGCAAATGCAACCCCACGCGCCGCCTCCACGCCGCCCCACACGCCGCCCGCGCCTCGCCCTCACATGTTGATGTCCAGCACGCACACGGTTTTGTTGGCGAAGCACGCCGCCACGCGGTCGCCCTCGTGGTTCCAGCACACCTCGTAGATGCCGGCGCTGCCCTTGATCGACTTGACCAGGCTGCCGTCCGCGGCGCTCCAGATGTGCACCCAGCGGTCGAAGCTGCCAGTGGCCACCAGCTTGCCGTTGGGCGAGAACGCCACGCTGTACACGGGCTCGGCGTGCTTGGCCAGCTTGTGCAGGCAGCGGCCCGCCTCTACATCCCACAGCCGCACCGTCTTGTCGAAGGAGGCGGACGCCATCAGCAGTGGCATGTTGGGGTTGGCGGTGCCGGAGCCGGTGGGGCTCCAGCGAATGGTGTAGATCTCGCGCTCGTGGTCGCGGAAGTCCTGCACCGGCTTGTCGCTGTTGAGGGACCACACCTGGCCGGCGTATGGGATTGGTTGCGGGGACCGGAGCGCAGCGCGAGGTGAAGCAGCATGCATTGGTTGAGCAAGGATGAGATGCATGAGGATGGCCAGCTCGCAGCTGGACACCGGGTGGTAGCATGGCAGGCAGCCATGACTGCATCGTCAGCACATCACGCGTCTTGCTTCAGTTACATTGCAGGCCCGGCCTTACCTTGGCGGTGCGGTCGTCAGAACAGGATGCCAGCCAGCGGCCGGAGGGGTCCCAGCGGATGGCGTTCACCTCGTCCGTGTGGCCGCTGAACGTCTTGACAGCCTTCGTCTCGCCCACCTTGCACACGTGAATAAGCTTATCCGTGGAGCAGGTCGCGAATGAGTTGTTGTTCCGCCAGTCCACGTCCAGTGTGGGCGCTGCAGCGGCAAAGAGCATGTCAGCAATTGTGACAGGTGAGTGTCGGCCGGTCTGACACAGCATCGTGGCCGAGACGCAGGGTGGGCAGAGCGGCATCCAAGGCCCGCCGAACAACTTGTCGGCACACATTGGCCATTGCTTGCGAGGCTCGCACGCACGGCCGCACCTGTGTGCATGACGTAGACTTGCTTGGCCTCGCCGGTCTTGGCGTCCCACACGATGGCGCTCTTGTCCACGCTGCCGCTCAGCAACATGTCACCGCGCTTGTTCCACTTGAGCGCAAAGACGGGGCCGGTGTGCCGCTGCAGCGTGCTCTTCAGCTTGCCTGGAGAGGGTTCCAGGAGGGAATGCAAACACGGTAAACAAAGCTTGCCTGGAGAGGGTTCCAGGAGGGAATACAAGCATGGTAAACAAGAGCTTGCCTGGAGAGGGTTCCAGGAGGGAATGTAAGCATGGTAAACAAAGCGTGAGGTGTGGGCAGCAGTTGGCCATCATCTACGCTGAGCCAGGACCGCTAGTATCAACCAGGAAGCCAGGCACGCAGGCTGCTGCGTGTAGGAACGCAGCTTTCTGCAGCATGGCAGCGCCGTGCCCCTGACATGGCGTGCACTCGTAAGCGACTCTGCACTCAGTCGCAGCGCTACCCACCGTCCTTCGTCCATATCCGCGCGAGGCCATCATAGGAGCCGGTGGCGAGCAGGCTGCCGTCGGCGTTCCAGTCCAGCGTGGTCACGTCCTTGCCCTGCAAGAGCACGTTGGCCGGCTGTTGTGCGAGGGCAGGGGTAGGGCAGGGACACAGGCGCCGCGGCATGGTTCAGTAGTGAGCAACGTGGGAAAGGAAGGAAGCAAGGAAGCGACGCAAATAGCAGCCATCACGCAGAGTGCATTTTGAGAAGCAGACCAAGGCACCCGAGAGCAGAACGGAGGGCCGTGGCCGACTGCCCTGCGGCAAGGCCACGCACGTTCTGGTTTACGTGCTTGCACACCACCGCCTTCTGGTAGTTGGCGCCGGCGGACGGCGACAGGTTCCAGATGCGGGCCGTGGCGTCTCCAGACCTACAAGCGCAGGAGAGCGCGTGAGCGTGCGGGGCGTGTGAGTCGGCGGCACATGGCAAATGGCGGCCTGTAGGGGACACTGCCCTGAGGTTCTGTCTTCGGGTTCATGCGAGCCAAGTGGGCTTAGGCTACATTTTGCTGCATTGGATGGCGCATGCCGCACGCCCGGTACAGTCGTTCCGTCTCATAACGGTTTGTACGGCTGCGGTCACCGTGCCATGTATCTACAGCCCCAGCGATCCCTTAAAAGCTCATAGCCCCTCTAAGGCTCACGAGCCCTTTTAGTCCAAGTCGCTGGACCGAGCGCTGCGAGCTATTCCCCCCGCCCCCATCCCGGCACGCACCCCGACGCCAGCAGGTTCTCCGTGGGGTTCCACTGGCAGATGTACACCTCCGAGTCATGGCCCCGCAGTGTGATCATCGCCGGCACTTCAACCCTACTGCCCGCGGCCACAGCCGCTGCCCCCGATGCTGCAGCACCGCCTGCATCTGCCGCGGGCGCTGCAGCCGCGCTGGGCGGCGGCGGCGGCGTGTCCTCCTCCATGGGCGTGGGCCCTGTGGAGGCGGGTGCTTCCGACTTGACGGCCGGCGTGGCCGCAGGCGTGCTAGCGCCCGCCTTGTCAGCTGCTTTTTCCCGCTCCGCCCCCTTGTCCTTCTCTTTGTCCTTACTGGCCCCTTTCTCGACTGCCGCAGGCGGCGGCGCCGGCGCTACGGCAGCCACCGCTGGTTGCGCCGCTGCAGCCGCGGCCGCTGCCGCCGCTGCGGCTGCTGCGGGCAGCGCCGCGGTCTGCGCTTGTGCAGCCGCCTGCGCCTGGGCCGCCTGCGCCGCCGCTGCTTGTGCCGCCGCCGCCGCCGCTGCCGCCGCTGCTGCCGCCTGCGCGGCCGCCGCAGACGGCTGCTGGCCCTTGCCGCGGCCGCCCTCCTCCTCCTTTCGCTCCGCCACCATCATGCGCAGTGTGTCCACGTCGTTGGACAGCAGGTCCTCAGGAGTGAGCAGCTTGTAGTCACCGTCCACGTCCCCGTCCTGTGGGCGTGACGTGGGCGCAATAGGAGCAGCGCTTCTTAGTCGAGCACTGCGCGGGCTAGGTGCTGTCGGGCGGGGTCCCAGTCCCCGCCCACTGCCTCCCTTCTGCACCTGCCCTGGGCGCCAGCACCCGCCCACCTCCCCCTGTCCTCGGCCATGTTCGGCAGCGCCACAACGAGGCCCCTAAAGCGGCAGGAGCTACGCCCAGGGCGCCGTACCGGCGCATCGAGGTTCGCCTCTATCTCCAGGTATTGAAGCCCCTTCTGAATGAAGGTGACCAGCGAGCCCGGAGGCACATTGTTGGGGTCTATGTTGGTGCGAGAGACCAGGGATTCGCTTGCGAACGTGAACGCCGAGTGCGTAAAGCCTGCGGCGGGAGCAGAGGATGGTCAGGCCGTTCCAGACTCCCGAGCGCGCCAGAAATACTGCTGGCTCCGTTGCAGCATACGCACCAGCCTCTTGCAAGTAGCGGTATATGAGATAGTTGACAACGTCGCTTGTAAGTGTAAAGGAGCTCATCCTGCCCTGACTCCCCGGCGTTCGGGATCCTGGCCCGTCAAGGCATGTTCAACAAGCTACTTGCGCTCAGGAAAAGCACCTAGAGCGTGCAAACAGAACAATGGCGCCCAAAGTGCAGGCAGGATTCACAATGAGTTACGAATAAATGTCGCTTCAAGAGTAGTTGGACAAATTATATGAAGGATGGTTGGGGCTCTTGGTGACCCCAGCGGCATGGGGCCGGCCATGGTCATTGGTCAACGGCAGAGCGCTGTCTCTGTCCTGAACACCTGCATTGATTTTCAGGAGCACTGTAACAACCAGTGCTTTGCACAGCTTTTAATTCTTGCTGTCCTTGACCAAAGGAGGCGGTTTGCCGACCTAAGTTTGTGCATATTAGCTGCACTGGAGGGCACAAGCTGCAAAAGCGCGATGAAGGGCACGGTGGCCCGAAAGAGCGTGGACAAGGTGACTGGCTCTGGACGGGTGGCCAACGGCGCAGACCGACACACACATGTATCCGGGTAGAAGCGAGCCGTTGAACCTCGTCCCAGCACCCTGGTCACCAATGACGTGGATCACGAGGGGAGTTCGGCGTAGCGCTGTGCAGCCAGACATCAGTACGTGATATCAGTAACAGGTGTTTACCTGGTCTCTGTCGCTGGTGCGGCCCCCCCGCACAGGCGCACACGCACCCTACCGGGCGAAAGCGGCTTGCCGGCGGTGCCAAGTACAGGTATATTGGCTGCATGAGGCAGCTGCATCGGATTGGACGGTTTGCTAACTTGCGGTGACAGCTTGCTTGGGCTGGGGAGGCAGCAGCACAACCTCGCCGCTGGGTGTCGCAACACTGCCTGCCTCCCCCCGCAGCAAGGCGGATGTGCTGTACCTCAAGGAGATCTTTAACAAGCATGACAAGGACCACAACGGCAAGGTCACAATTGCGGAGCTTATAGATGCGCTGTCTGCGGATAAGCAACTCACGCATCAGGAGCTCAGCGCCTTCCGGGTAGGTTGCAAGGTGCACACAGCAGGGCACTGCAAGGGTACTGAATTCCTGGTTTGTGTTGTTACTGACTCGCTGGTCTGGGTTGAAGGTACCCTCCGCTTGCCAACGGTGTACCACAGACAATCGACATTAACAAGGACGGCGTCTTGACCTTCAACGAGTACCTGCGGCGGCTGTTCCCCATGGCCACGGACAAGGAGTTCCGGCAGATGCTCAGCTGGGCTAACCCGCACACACCAGGTGCCGCCGCCGAGGTGAGTCAACGGCCGCTGGCCGGTGAGCGGGCACTGGCTGCCGCAGGCGTACCCCCTGGGTCCCCAGGGTCGGTGCAAAGGCGCACGACACCATCTGAAAAAAAAGGTGCGGCGCGTCCCTGTGTGGCCCGTGTTTGCGCAGGCATTTTTTGAGCCCACCAATGATCAGCTGGAGGAGATTAAGAAGGTGAGACAGGGAGGAAGGGAGGGAGAGCATAATGTTCATGAATGCATGGGTGCATGTAGTCTGCGGTGCTCGCTGCAGTTGCCTGGTAGGAGGCACACCTTCAATCTGCTGTGACGCTACCTGCACGCATGCACCGCTGCAGATGTTCGTGATGTTCGACAAGAACGGGAACGGGACGATAGAGAAGGCGGTAAGGAGGTGCTGCCAGCGTGTCAGCTCGATGCATGGAGGGAGCAGGTCGTAGCCGCAGCAACCTGTTAGCAGGGCCTAAGCCGAGCGCCTGCCCAGCAACCAGATAGCCCTGCTAGCCCTTTTGCACACCAGGAGCGCTGCTGGTGCGCGCTGATGCAGCCCGCTGCGTGGTCCTGCACTCTGCAGGAGCTGGTGGCGGTGGCGGAGAAGTGTGGATACATGGGGTCGGACGTGGAGGACCTGTTCAAGGCACACGACTTGGTGAGCAGTAGGTAGCGGTGATAGCAAATTGGGCAAGGGGAAAGTGTGGTGAGGGATGGCACCGTACGGGGCACCCTGTGCGCGGCAGCAAGGGTGTCGGGTGTTACTGGGCACATGGTGAGGGTGTCGCACTGCTGCGCATGGCACCTCGTGAATCCAGCTGCACTTGAAGTAGTCCCAGAGTGCACGCTTCCCAGATTCATTCCTTCGTGTCACCTTCTTGGCGCCCGCGTGACGCTCATTTCATACAGGACCGCAACGGCTCCATCAGCTTTGATGAATTCGTGCAGCTCATGCGCATCTCCTACATGTAGCCCAATCATGAATGGTCCAACATTGGGCATGTTGCATCTGCGGAGCCGTCAGCCCACCTGTGAAGTGGGCGCAGTGCCACACCTACCACACGTAGCGCCGTAGCATTGAATAAGCAGAAATCTAGAACCCCTAAGGAAGTAGAGTACAGTCCTTGAGCTAGATTTCCAACACAATGCAGGCCAAGTTTATGATTGCTATGTGACTATGACGTATGGGTATGTACATTTGATGACCGTGACGTACGAGCTTCAAATGGACGCTGGGGAGGCTGGTTGGAAATTGGAGGCCGCCTTGTGGGTGATCGGAGCAGCGGGTGATGTCCGCATGGCGTGAGGCAAGAGGTGTGCCTGTTGACACACTTGACAGGTCCGCACAGTTACGCAATTGCAACTGCTGCGCCCAGCATCGTTCTTCAGTTTAAAACCGATAAGGACCTTACATAGTTATCATCACAGACTATACCGGTACACATTCTGTAACGAGCGTGCGAGAATACACTACTGGTGCCCTCTGTAGCGGCCTAGCCGTGCCATCTCGTCCACGATTATATGTCCGGCAACTTGTTTGGGAAGTTTCGACTGCCAGTCTCCACGGCCTCCACCTAGGGCTCCCCGCCCTGCCCGGCACCAGCAGCTACGCCCAGAGGCGTCACACCGGCAAACTGCTTCACAAGCGTCAGCACCTGGCTGCCGGGGAAACGCCCCAGCCCGCCGCGCGCCGCCGACACCTCGTCATAGCACCGCACCGGGTCGCCGCGAACGCAGGTGGGCCAGGGGTCGCGCCAGGGCCCGAACAGCTCGGGCGGCATGGCGGGGTCCCAGGGCCGTCCCGCCCAGGAGGCCTTGCGCCGGGCGTCCTTGAACGCTGCCTGGGGGACAAATTGCGGGTGGTTGCAAGAGTCACAGGCACACAGCGTAACACAGCGGGCAGTGAGCTTGGTGGAAAGGACTCAATGAGCCAGGTGGCCAAGGATCTGCAAGACTGGAAGATGCACCCTTTTTAAAGGTCACACCCAAGGAGCATGAGCGGTCAGACCTGTCACCCGCACCTGCTTGCACAGGTCCTCTGGCCTCGGCGGCGTGCCCTTGACGTCGGGCATTGGGATGGGCGCCAGCGGCACCTTGAGGATATGCGCGGGCCCACCCAGCGCCTGTGCAGCAAGCGACACCACGTCAAATGTGTTACTGACGCAACTGGTATTGCCTGCCGACCGGTACCTAGCAGCAGCACGCATGCGAGGCTAACCTGCATTCTGGGCTGAACACCTGCGACCCCAGCCTGAAAGTCACAGCCTAGCAATTAGCTCCAAGCATGGTTGGACCAAAAGCCATAGCAGCTACGTCACGTACACACCTCGACTGCGTGCCGCACGTTGCAGATGACGAATGGCACCGGTTCATTGGAGTGGTCGCCAAACAGGACGGGCGTGGAGTGGTCGCCCGACACGACCATAGCGTAGCGGCCCCGCCCCGCCGCCTCCGCTTCCCAAAGCCGGCGCAGCATCTGGCCAACCATTTTGTCCACTGCCTCCAAGAATCGCACCTGGGCAAGACAGCAGCAGCAGCGTTCGCAGCATCACGACCGTGCTTCGTATTTGCATAGTCAACGTCACCTGCAAGCTGTGAGCTGTAGGACGGTCGCCCCACCGATGCATGCTAGCGTGGTGACGCCTGACGGCTGCCTGTGGCCACAGCGCACCTTGAATCCCACCATCCGGTCGTGGCCGGTGTCGTCCACCGCCTTGACATGCACGAACCCAAACTGGTACCCGCCGCCACCCGGCCCTGGGTTGGCCCACTGCTCCGGCGTCAGTACCGGGGCCTGCTGCTCCTGCTTTGCAGCCTGCTCGCCAGCCGGCTGCACCGCCTGGGCGCGCTGCTCGATGGCCTGCAGCTGTTGCTCAGGCGAGGAGATGGCGCCGGTGAGTGCGGCGCAAATAGTGGTGGCCTTGGAGGACAGCTCGCTGTTGTAGCTGCCGGTGGCTCCCGGCGCCTCCAGCGAGTCGATGTCGAAAGACAGCCCCAGGCCTGGCAGGGGCACAGGGGGAGAATGTATCAAAGCGGAGATGCAACCTGACAAAACACAGAACAGCATAGCACCAAGAGCTACTGGGCGTGCGGCAGCAGGCGCGCAAGTGGTCCTGGACTACCCGGTGCATGCGCCAATCAAACGCGTACGCAACCTCAGGCCTGCGCACCTGCGATGATCTTGGTGGGCGCCACCAGGCAGGCGCGCATGTGGTGCTTGTCCCGAAAGCACGGCACGCGGATGCGCGAGCCGCAGCCGCGCAGCAGCACCACGTTGGCCACAGCCTCACCCGCCGCGAGCCGCTGCGCGTTGATGGGGTGCGGCTCCAGCACGGCGCGGATGGCGTCCGACAGCGCGTTCACCAGGCCAGCCGTGAAGGCGGCCTGCGTGCGGAGTTGCCAGGAAGGAAGGAGGCAGAAAGGAATTCAGTAAGGCAGGGCGGCAGCTCCGGGGTTAAGCTGCGCACATCCGCAGGCACACCGGACGCGCGTTTCTTGGTCCCCTCCTTCTTACGTCTCGCTCACGGCGCCTCCGTCATCATCCCCCCCATCGGCATTTCACAACCATTTGATAAACACCATCCTATGGATGGCTACCCCCCCGGCCCCGCGCCCGCCTCTTTCCGCCTTCCTTGTACACGGCAGCAGCCCACCTCTGGCGAGTCGTCCGTGGGCTTGGACTTGAGCAGCGGCAGCTTGTCTTTGAGCGGGTCCGTGTCGCCCACCGCATCGCTCAGCCCCGGGCCGCTCACCGCTACGCCGCAGCGGTGCTCGGTGGCGTAGCGCACAGTCACGTGGTAGCCCGGGTAGCCGGGGATGGCCAGGCCTGGCGATGAAGGGAAGGTGGGGGCGAATGTTGCTGACAGCTTCCATCAGTCTCGCTGGTTCTGCTCCCAGGCCGGCTAGCATGCTGTGCAGGTACCCCGATTGCAAACAGTGATGCACAGGGCCACGCACACCTGCCGTGCGCACTACGGCTCCCGCTGCGGTCGTTCCCCAACACACGCATTGCACTGCGCACCTCCTTTCCATTTGCACTCGACAACACACACGCACTCTCTCTCTCTCTCCCTCTCTCTCTTTATCTATCTATCTATCTACTCCATGCAGGCATTCTCCCTGTTTGTTTGGTTTTCGTTGACACACACACACACACACACACACACACACACACACACACACACACACACACACACACACACACACACACACATCTCCCAGTGACTCTGGGCGGCTAACGGGCGATTCATTTCGTTTTACTTAACACACCTCCCAGCTGCCCTCACGCAACGCACCATCCAGCGCCGCGCACAGCGTGGGCCCCAGGTGCTCAAAGTGCCGGTCCGCCCGGCGCGACGTGACGATGCCGGTGGCCGTGTCCAGCGTGGCGAAGTTGCACTTGAAGGCAATGTCGCCGGGCGCCATGGCAATGCCGGCGCCCATGCTCTCGAAGGCGCCGCGGCCGCGGTAGTGGCTGCGCGTGCGCGCGCGCGTGAGAGAGTCAGGGGTTGGAGTTGTATACGGACCGCATGCAGCGTGGCCGCTTGGTAGGGATCGGGGATGAGCCAACACACGTGGCTGGCAAGTAGCAAGTCGATCCGTATATTGCCCTCGGGACTTGGCCTCAGCACTCAGTCACGTCTTGGAGGCACACGGCGCACGGCGGCATCGTAGCTCACATGCGGGGGTCGTAACCGAAGATGGACATGTGGGCGGTGTCGCTGCCGCACGCCAGTCCCGGCTCCACGGGGTCAAGCAGCCCGTTCAAGCCACCAGCTGCAGGTGCAAGCGGTGCAGTACCTTAGCTGCGCGCCACGTGCCAGAGATGTTAGTACAGGAGCAGAAGCGCGGCCACTGATGAGACAGCGTGGCTGGCGCCCGGTCCCGGCTGGGAAACACCCCCGTCAGCACTTCACATTCAAGTGTCCCCAGCATCCCCCTTCCTCACAACAGACCCCTCACCAGCCAAGGCGTCCAGATGAGGCGTGTGCGCCACCTCAAGTGCCGTGCGGTCGCCGAATGCAGGGATGGAGACATCGCCAATGCCGTCCACCAGCAGGTAAAGAACACGTGCGGACTGTGACATGACTCCTGCTAATAAGCTTTGGCGTTATAGGAACGGCTGTAAAGGATTGGCTACTGCAAAAGAGAAAAACAAGTCGGAAGGTCCCGCACACGGCTCATGGATCACGTATTTTAGCTGTAATATGTAGATTACTACATTACATAGGCATAAATGCTAGTACAGCATGAAAAAGGCGTGCCCAGGCGCGAACACGCGACGTCTCGGTGCCTGGCCTTTTTACTGACTTGCCAAGGCCACCTAGATGTTGCTGACTTGGTCGCTATGAACTAAACATGTTTACTTCATGTATTCATTTGCCAGTCTGGGCGGTGAGGTCATGCCCTTCGCTGTGGCACCATGTCGCCACGCCCCATGCCTTCCGGACGCCGACACCCATGACCGGCACGCTTTGCACCTATATGGCTATATCTATGCTTGCCTATGTCTACGCGTGTCTCTGAGTGGCAACGTCCACGTCTAGAAGTGTCTACGCCCACCACTCAGGTGTGTCTCCGTCAACTCCAGCACAGCTCGTCTGCCCCACCATCCGCAGTCACGCCAGCACATCATCCCTTGTGGCTGCTTCTGCCCTTACGCAGGTCTCTCGCTCGTCAAGCTCACGCGCACCACACAACAACACCAGCCGCAATAACGCCCATCATTGAGTTCGTCTAATTAATTGCCATCCTGCTTACCGTGTATGCCATCTGCACACACTTTCAAGTGATGAGCATGCTCACAGCTGCTTCTACTGAGGATGCAACACAAGAGTTCCGGTACCGGCAATCCAGCAGAGACCAGACAGCCCCGCAGCTACCCAGCCGCTGGAGCACCAGGTCCGCGGCCGCCCGCCGCACCGCTGCTACCCAGCGTGCCGCCTCTCCCGCTAGCGCCCGTGGCAGCACCAGCACCCATCATGGCCCGAATGGCCAAGCGCTGCTGTGGCGTCGTATGTGCCTGGCCAGCAAAAGGGTTGCATTATGCAATGAAGCGATAGCATTACCGGTACTGTTAGGGCAAGCGCGAACCTTTTAGTACCAATGTGGAAGCCTCCAACACGTCCCTGGAATCCTAACCGACCCGGCACTCAGCTTACCACCGCACCTCCGGCCCCCGGCGCAGGCGGCCGCTCACGCACCTGGACAAAATTCACGACCATGGCCACTGGGTCATCATTGTTGCGTCGGCAGTACCAGATTGGAACACACACTGACGCGCCAATCTGGTCAGCGGTCCCATCCCCAGCCCCACTGCTGCCTCCCGCGCCGGCAGCGCCTGCGCCGCCACCCGCAGTGGCTGCTGCGGCAGATGCCGACGGCCCGGCCCTGGCTGCCCCTGTCACCAGGCCGGGGCTGGGACTGGGCAGCCAGTCGCTGTGGTAGACCAGGCCCCGCAGCTGAGACACCAGCTTGCGCACCCCCAGCTGCGTGGTGCCGTCGGTGCGGAAGGCGCCGGAGCCGCCCAGCAGCACAGCGTCGGCCTGAACAGTCAGTCAGACAGACAAACAGGCAGGCAGGCGGGCAGCCGCCGCAGGGGAGGAGTCAGGTGCGTAGGAAGGACCTGCGCGGGTGAGTGGATGAGACGAGGCTGTGCCATGAAACCTACCTGGGACTCCAGCAGCGCAACTTTGAGCTCCTCTGGGGAAAGAAAGCGGCCCGACCTGCGCAGGCCCGCGTGGAGGGATGAGCATCAGCATTATGAATGGCTGTGCAAGTAAGTACTGCACCGGGGCCATGCGGGTATGTAAGCAACTGTGTGTACACACTGCTGTCATCAGGAGACCATATCCTCACTTGGGGCGTCAGATTACCGGTATAGCCATGCTGTATAGCGGCTGCCCGTTCCGCTCCCATCAACCCGGCCCCGCCACTGCTGCCACAGGGCCGAAACCCACCGAATGAGCGCCCCAGACTCATAGGGCAGCCCAACTGCCGCGACTTCCACTGACAGCGGTGTCACAGACACGCCCAATAGCGGCTTTCCAGCCGCCAGTCTCTGGAGGAGGTCGCTGACCGGCACTCGTAGGCTGGACATCGCGACCGCTCTCTAGGCACTAAACTTGCATATTAGTTCCTTGTGCTGCGCGATATGAGATGTGTTGCATGTGGTAATTATAGACTTTCCAAGCATGTGGAACCCCGGTTTTGGCGGAATGATGGTTCCAACCGGGATTCCGCCGCTGGGGACCATTCCAGCGTGAGTCTGGAACGCTAATTTTCTCAAGTTCTTTGCTCAATCCTACTTAGGGTGTATTAATGTATCTTTAATAAATACTTCTAGAAGGAAATATGGACGTGGGCGTCACGGCCCCGCAACCATCGCGACCACCCGCGTCGCACCAGCACAGCAAAAGGCAAAGACATCAAGGCGCAAAGGCAATACAAGCTTCATATTGCTGATGGTGCTTGGTGGTTGCTTATCACAATTAAGCGCAGTCGCGGCCCTTCATCGCCACCACCGCGGCCTTCGCCCAAACCCGTTTCCCACGCCCTGCCCGGGCCACACGCTGAAGCTGTCTCGGTCCATAGCTCGCGACTGGCTGGGCGTTTGAAGATGCGGTCTGGACAGGCGTCATCAGCTTAAAGCGATGCATGCGGCGGTGTGCACAACTCAGAACACGTTTCCGGCACCCCCAGGCCCAACCCGCCTCCCACCCTACCCAAACACCCCGCCCGGGCCACACGCTGAAGCTGTCTCGGTCCATAGCTCACGACTGGCTGGGAGTTTGAAGATGCGGTCTGGACAGGCGTCATCGGCTCAAAGCGATGCATGCGGCGGTGTGCACAACTCAGAGCACGTTTCCGGCACCCCCAGACCCAACCCGCCTCCCACCCTACCCAAGCGCCCTGCCCGGGCCACACGCTGAAGCTGTCTCGGTCCATAGCTCGCGACTGGCTGGGCGTTTGAAGATGCGGTCTGGACAGGCGTCATCAGCTTAAAGCGATGCATGCGGCGGTGTGCACAACTCAGAACACGTTTCCGGCACCCCCAGGCCCAACCCGCCTTCCACCCTACCCAAACGCCCTGCCCGGGCCACACGCTGAAGCTGTCTCGGTCCATAGCTCGCGACTGGCTGGGCGTTTGAAGATGCGGTCTGGACAGGCGTCATCAGCTTAAAGCGATGCATGCGGCGGTGTGCACAACTCAGAACACGTTTCCGGCACCCCCAGGCCCAACCCGCCTCCCACCCTACCCAAACACCCCGCCCGGGCCACACGCTGAAGCTGTCTCGGTCCATAGCTCACGACTGGCTGGGAGTTTGAAGATGCGGTCTGGACAGGCGTCATCGGCTCAAAGCGATGCATGCGGCGGTGTGCACAACTCAGAGCACGTTTCCGGCACCCCCAGACCCAACCCGCCTCCCACCCTACCTGTGCGTCAGCCAGTGCGGCAGCCCCCACAGCCAGCCACGACGCTGACGGCAACTTCCATCCACGCTTTCTTGGTTCCGACAGGTGACCTCCGCAACTTTCATTTTGTCGCTGACCCCCTCCTTTCTCTGCTCTTCTGCTAGCATGGCCTGGACTACGTCACAGCGCGTTTTCGTTTCTCTCGGCACTCGATGGAACCCCATCCGCTGACCAAGGGTACCTCTGAGCGCAGCAGGTATGCCCGGCCAGCCGTGCGGCACAGCGCCGTCAGCACCCCACCCCAGCCGCCTTCCGCGCCAACAAAGAGCATCATCAGGATTAAACAGTCACGTCAAGCCCGACGACTCCGCCGTGGTATGGCCGCCACGTGGTATATACCACGTTTGCTGATGCCCCTGCTGCTAACGCTGTTATGCCCTAGCTATTCCCGCCACTTTCGTTCAGGTTAGCGCAGTCTACTCCGCGTGCTCGCCGTTCGCGTTTGTTCATCTCACTGCTTGAGCGGCCCTCAGCTTTGCAAGTCCTGGATCAAGGAAGCTGCCGGGACCGGTCGCTTAGTTGTCCTATTCCCATTGCCCACATTTCCACCGCTCTTAAATCCGTCCTTGACTCCTTGTGCCCCTGCCCCCCCTTTTAAGCGGTCACGTTCTCTGTGTGCGCGCCTGTGAGCTCGCCCACGTCTGCTCTAGCCCGGCCGCAGCCCCGCAGCGGATTCACAGCCCAGTGCTCCTATCCTCAACCAATTGTTCTGACACTCTGACAGGTGCAGCTCTTTGTAGACCCGCTTTCCCGCTGGTGTGCCGCACTAGTGTTATTGCTGACAGCACCGTTTCCCTTGCCGCACTCGATTACGTTTGACGACGACAGAGCGCGGTGCCATGCGCGACAGAGCGCGGTGCCATGCGCGACAGAGCGCGGTGCCATGCGCTGGGTGCGTGCCGTGTGCCTACGGTTTGGCGGTCGATAAGCCGTGTGCGCGTCGTTCATAATATCGCAAGTTGGTTGTTGTTGGGCATAGTTTTTACTGGTTGAGGCAAACCTTGCGCCCGGCAAGTAATGGGGACCTCGCGCGTTTTTTTCCGCGTTCTCGTCGCTCCCATGGAAGCATACTTAAAAAACACAATGCACATGTTATGTTATATTAGCTTAAGCTAGCTAATCCTGAAAACTTGGGATTTTGGGAGAATTGGGACTCACGCTGGAATGGTACCCAGCGGGGGGGACGCGTTCCAACCAGACTGCGCCCGATGCGCGCTGGGCACGTCCTGTCGCTGAGAGGCGTCTCCTGAACTCAATGGCAGTACCACTTACACGCAACATATTCAATATCAGCACGCCGGACGCTGTGAGTCGAGAGCACGAACTTAGCTTTCTGCCGCGCCGCTCGCGAATTTGGACTGCCCACCTGAAATGTCGTTGAAAACCACTGCTGTGTAGATCTAGCTGACTACTGACAGCGAAGGTGGAAGGCCTAGGCGCCGGGCCAATTTTGCCGCGCAAATTATAGGAAGCCCGATACTAGCATAGCTCCGCAGGCGCAGCAGGATGGCTATTGCAGCGCAAGACATGTCGGCCATGGCCAAGATGGATGAGGTCATGGCCGCTCCCAGCAACCGGCTAAAGACAGACGGCACGGTGGATGGGCGGGACGCACCCTGGGTGGAGAAGTACCGACCAAAGAAGCTGGACGATGTGGCCGCACACAAGGAGATTATCGACACGAGTGAGCCATTGTGGCAACATGGGAAGGTTGGCAGCGGAAGCGGCCCCGTGGGGGGTGGTACAAGCCAGGGTGGCTAAGCTCGAAAGGTCTGGGGGGGGGCGGGGCAGCCAGCAGCACTCCACCCGCACTCCAAGAACGCCGCCCCTGCCTGCATCTGCATCTTTCTTGCGCCCCTGTACACGCTGACTGACTGCAGTTAAGCGCCTTACCAGCGAGAACCGGCTGCCGCACCTGCTGCTGTACGGGCCGCCCGGCACGGGCAAGACCTCTACCATCCTGGCGGTGGCGCGCCAGATCTACGGCCCCAGCATTGCCAACATGACGCTGGAGCTCAACGCTTCGGACGAGCGTGGCATCAGCGTGGTGCGCCAGGAAATCCAGGACTTTGCGTCCACGCGCAGCGTCTTCAGGTGTGTGTATGTGTATGTGTGTGTGTATGTGTGTGTGTGTGTGTGTGTGTGTGTGTGTGGGAGGCAGCATTTTCGAGGGACAAGGGTGCATTTGGTGCGTATGGGCAACAGGGTCGGGGAGGCGTGCTTGGAACATGGAAGCATGTTGGTGAGCGGTCGGTACAGCTACGGGTGGCCGGGGCAGCGTGCTAGGGGCATCGAGTGACCAGCAGCCTGTCCGACAGGCGGTACTCACTGTCTCCCCCACATATGGGCTTCTCCCCATTGTATTGGTCGCTTTGGTTTCTGGAATGAATTACCCCACCCACCCACACGCCCACACGCCTAACCGCAGCAACAAGTTCAAGCTAATCATCCTGGACGAGTGCGACGCCATGACCAACGACGCACAGGCAGCGCTGCGACGAGGTGCGGGCGGGGGGGGCTGTGTGCGCAATGACGCTGGGCCAACCAGTGGAATGGCTGCAGTGCGGGGCCCTGGGGCCGCGTTTCGCCGTGGCAGAGGACAGGGAGCCGCAGCCTCGCTGAGTGTTGTCATGTGTCCACTGCGCCCCGCACGGCTCCCAACGCCGCCATTTCCCCCATCCACCGGTCTGAATGGTCATATGCCCCGTGCCACCCGCACTGCAGTGATTGAGAAGTACACCCGCAACGCGCGCTTCTGCCTCATCTGCAACTACGTTTCCAAAATCATTCCCGCACTGCAGTCACGCTGCACCAAGTTCAGGTGCGGCCGGGGGGCGGCGGCTGCCGTGGTACCTGCCGCAGGCACCCTTGCGCACCCTACCCCCCACTGTCTGCTGCCAGCACCCACCATTGGCGGCTGCGTGTGCCCACAGCCCTGACCCTGGGGCAGCGCCCAGCTGCCGCCCTGAAGCCTGCTGCTTGATTGCCGATGACGCTCCGTCACGTGCTGCTGCACTCGCCACCCACCCCCTCTCCGTGATGCCGCAGGTTCGCGCCGCTCAACCCGCACTTTGTGCGCGAGCGGCTGCAGTTCGTGGCGGACGTGGAGAAGTGAGTGCGGTGTGTGTAGGGGGGGGCGGGGGGGGCGGGGACAGGTGTGAAGCGGAGGGGGAGGGGTCCGCAGCCAGCAGTGGGGTTAATGAGAGCCGCGAGCCCTTCGCAAGGCCTTGTCGTCAAGTCTGCTGTTCACCTGCTTTCAAGCTGCCCCACCGCTTGCTGCCCTGGCTGCCCCGACACGCGGCAGCTGACACCTCTCCTGCCCTTAAACGACCCTCTCCCCGACGCACGCACGCTCGCACTCGCGTATGCGCCCACACAGGATGAAGCTGGGCCCGGGCGGACTGGACGCGGTGGTGCAGCTGGGGAACGGCGACATGCGCCGCTCGCTCAACATCCTACAGGTGCGGCGTGCGGCGCGCATTTGAGGTTGGCCGGGTCGGGGGAAGGTGCGGGCGGCGCGGGCGGTTCGGGCAGCATGCGTAAGAGGTGCCTGGGCGGTTGGCAGGGCCGTGGGTGTAGAGCCTGCAACACATCTTTTCAGCCCATGCAGCCCAGGCCAACGCGTCAATGGCGTTGACTTTATAGCGCACGTCTGGGCTGCGACCTCCCCGGGTGCGTCGGAACCGACCAACCCCGCCCGCGCCCCCCATGCGCCTGCAGTCCTGCCACATGGCGTTTGACACGGTGGACCAGGCGGCGGTGTACACCTGCACCGGCAACCCCCTGCCCGCTGACATTGAGCGGGTGCTCACGTGGCTGCTCAACGACCGCGTGGCCGAGGTGTTTGCCAGTGAGTGGCGCGATAGGCCGCGGAGCTGGGCGGGCGTTGGGGGATGCCTGGCAGCAAGTCGGGTGATGGGAATTTCATTGTTGGGTGCAGCCGCACACCCTGTATTGAATAGCCTGCCCAGCCGTTGCCCCGGAGATGGGTCTAGGAAGCATGCTGGTGGAAATGCACTGGCACCGTCTGCGCGTCCTGTCTAGCCAGTGGTGTTGAAACCCTCCTCTACCTGTCCCGACTTCACCTGCCTCCCTCACACCTGCCCCTCCTCCGCCCTCCCTCCTCCATTCTCCACGGCCCACCTCCAGGCATCCTCAAGCTGCAGGTGGACAAGGGCATTGCGTTGGTGGACATTGTGCGCGAGCTGCACCCGTGAGTCCCCGCGCACTCGCCGCCGCACTGGTGCTCCCTTTCCTCCGGCGCAGCGCCGGCCCACTGTTGCCTCCGGGCAATGCAAAGCCCGCGCCGTCAGCCCTTGCGGTACCGCCACTGCCACTCAGCCCGCTTCCCTGCCCCTCACCTTGACGACGCCCACTGCCTCCCACTCCAACCTGCCACCGCCACCGCCTCTGCTGCCAATGCGCTCCTGTGCGCAGCTTCGTGATGGCTCTGAGCATCCCCGTGGCCGCCAAGGTGGCGCTGGTAGAACGGCTTGCTGACGTGGAGCACCGCCTGGCCTTCAGCACGAGCGAGAAGCTGCAGCTAGGCGCGCTGGTGGCGGCATTTGTGCGGGCGCGCGAGACCATCGCGGCGGCGGCCAAGTAGTTCCGTGTATAGATGGGCAGGTCAGGAGTCAAGGGGAAGGCGGGGTGAGGGGCCGCCGGCGCTGGGGCTGGCTGGGGGAGGTTGAGGGAGGGCATGCGAGGCTCGAACAGGAGGTAGCGGCCCGGGTCGGCGAGGCTGCGTGCATGGCGGCAGGGCTGGGCTGGAACTTCCCGGGCAGGCTGTGCGCCTGGGGTAGCGCATGGGGTGCAATTTTTTGTGGGGTCGATGCGGCTTCCAACCTATGCTTCGGGAACGCGGTCAGGTTGGGCTGAAATGTATTGGCTTGCATCCGTCGGGAGTTGCGGGTTGGGCAGGGGTGTGCGGCCCCCAGAGGAAGAGCTTCTCAGATGATGCAGGATGCGCGGGGCTACTTGCCGCCGTGAGCAGTGAGTTGTGTAAGTATGGCAGATTGGTCGGGCCTCGGCTATACAGCGCCTTTGTGCGTAAGGAGAGACGCCGCCATCCAAGGGGGGGGGGGGGGGAGGGAGCTCGCCGCGAGGGTTCCGTTGCGCAACAACGAGAAAGGGCGCAACCGCAACCTGGTTGCCAGCAGCCTTAGCGGGCGCTCGCTTGCCTAAGTCACTGCCAGTGTCTTAGCGGGCAACACAGCTATGCGCGCTGCGTTTGCGATCCTAAAATTCGGGATGCTGGATATTCGGCGGTGATTGAGCGGTTGACAAGCGTGAGTGCAAGGAAAGAGAGCGCGCGCCCCAACCTGCTGTACGCATTCCTCGCCACCTTATCTACAGGCCGCCCGCGTCCCTCACTTCCCTAGCCTGCGATACGAGGCGTGTAAACCAAGACCTGTCGCGAAAGTTGTTGGCTCACGCTCTCTTCAGAGCAACGTCAAGGCGCTGCAGCATCTCGCGGTAGTGAACATCATGCAGACTGTAACGCGACAGCAGCGCGTGCCTGCGGGCCTAAGTTTGGCGAGGTCGTCCCCCCGCAATCGCCCGATTGCGATTGCAACATCGCGGCCTGCTGTTCGCTTGGTGCTGCGCGCGGTGAGTCGCTTGACATTTGCTTTGACTGGCATGATGCACGAACACTTGGGCGGTTGCATCTCGGTGGCATTCCAAATGGCACGCTGCCTCGGTCCGGGCCTAGCCGACCTTCCGTCTCCCGCACCTGACGCTGTCTTTTTCCCGTCCTCCCCTGCGCAGGCCCACCCCGGCGCCGGCTCAAACTTCGCGCTGGAGACCATGAGCGAGGATGGCCAGGGCTGGGTGTGGGACGAGCTGGGCCAGAAGCTGGTGGGGCTCAAGCACCGCACGCCCCGCGCCAGCTGCAATACCACCTCGCTGCTGTCGTACCGTGGCAACCTGAGCAGCGGCCGCAAGGCGCTTCGGTAAGCAAGCCGGCTCAACCGAGGCAACAATGCCAAGTTAGCGGACATGTTGGCATACCTGCTTTGTCTAGCGTTTATTTGGTTATCGAGTAAACTGTCTTACCTCTCATCGACCACAGCCGTGTTTGGCCCCGCTCCCCACACGTTGGCTGCCTGACGCCTCGTGCCCCTCTGTGGGTCTCTCCTGTTCAACAGCGTGCACGAGCTGGATGTGGAGCTGACCTGGGCGGCCACCGCCACCGCCAGCGGCATGGAGGGCCGCACTTTCACGGGCCTGGCCACGTGAGTCCGGTTGCCGCTTCCCACGCGGCCCTTCCATCGCTCGCGACCACGTCAGCTTGTAACCAATGCAAACTTCTAGCCCTCCTTCCCGGAGGCTGGCTGGCGTGATGTTTGCGCCCACAGCGCAACTCCATGACCTCACCTGGCTGACGACCGCCGGGCTGTAGTTCGCTCGCCTGCGCAATGGGTTCCCCGGTCTCCGCTCCACGCCACAGGGTCAAGTTCGGCGGCAGCGAGGACGGCCAGGATGTGGTGGACGTGGAGGTTGCGGTGGACCCGCAGTGCCTCAACACGCTCCCGGAGGAACGCCAGCAGCTGGTGAAGGATGTGATCTACGCGGTGAGTCCGCACACATCCCATACCGCAAAACTTAAACTGTTGGGAAAACCGCGGTGGGAGTGTTGGGGCGCCGCTGGCCGCGCGGGCACAGGCAAACGCCGAGTGCCCCAAAACCACCCGCCGGCCACCTGCGTGTGACCCTGGCCATCGCCTGAATTTGGTGGATTTGCGTGCTCAGGTGGAGTCCATGGACGCGGCCATCATGGTGCAGCTCAATGACTTCCTGTGGTGAGTGGGTGGAACACGCAGAAAGCGCTGATTAGCATGGGGCTGTCACCGATGCGGCAGCGTGCAGCAAGCAGCGATGCAGGGCATGGCTTCGGTACATGTGGGTGTTGCCCACGCTGTCATTATGTTATTAGCAGGCTCCGAGTCCATTATCAGATATCATAAGGCGCGGTCTACGTCTGTGACTGCTCCCGCTATCACAGGAACATGGAGAAGCGCAACCGGCTACATGAGCTGGACAGCAACGCCGTCGTGGCGCACACGCAGGTCGAGGAGGGCCCCCTGCCGGCCCCAGCCGGTCCGACACCGGCCCCGATGTTCCCGGCGCCATCCTTCGTGCCAGACATGTCACCTGCATTTGCTTAATCGCCATGCCTAGTTCATTCGGTCCACCCATTTTGGATAAGGACTGGCGTAAAGAAGTTTGCGAGATTTTGCGGTTTGGCCTCCACGCCAGCGCCTCAGCACTACACCTTCTATGCCCAAGAATGCCAGGAACTACCTAAAGAGCGGCTGTGGAGCCTGCCCCTGCAGCGACTGTCGCGCTGCGGCAAGCACGGCTGCTAGGGTTGCCGCCGCCGTTGAAGAGGCAAGGTTTGGGTGCGTTCAAGCCAGGTAGTGACAGACGGAGATCACTTCAGTTTGACCCATTTTTGCGGCGAAGCCGGTAGCCGCGTGTACATTAGCACGAGCAAGTCAGGTAATCTGGCGCGTTGTATGTTATCTGAGCAGGCACCACCAGCTAACGTTGTCAGAAGAGCAAGTCTGTGTAGCGGTCACGAAGCGCGCATGCGCATGGAGAGAGGCGTGGGTTTGGCACGTGCGGCTGTCCGTGCTGGAAGCGGCCGTCATGAAGACATCTTCACCAGCCACCCGAGTAGTCAATTTTTGGTGGTAATTGCCTTTGGTAGTGGTGCGAGATAGTGGCAGGGTAGAGAGCCGCCGCGAATTCTGCAGGGCTTCCAACTGGTGCTGGCCGCGGCTGTAGAGCTGTTTGAGTGGCGCACGGTGCCTTCTTGCAAAGTGCGGCGTTTTGTGTGAGCAGCTGTTGTTGTAGAGCGGAGAGTACCCGTGCGTGCAGCGACACTAGGGACACGGCACAGCGTCAGGCCCTTCCGTGCCGTGGCAGCCGTTGGTTCAATACCATTCGTTTGTTGACTGGTTGTTTAAACTTTTTTGTAGTCACGGCGGAGCAAAACCGCTTAAGCAATATCGCGTGTGCGGCAGGACAGGGGTGCGTAGCCACTGTACGGATAGTACGGAGGCGCGCGGCTGGAAGATTGGGCAGGATGTCGGGGAAGTGGCGAGGGTCCCTGGGGAACCCCTAGGCTGGTGCGCTTAATTGGCGCACCGACTGCAAGCCAAGCGGCATGAGTCACTAGAACTGTGTGCCATACTGTAAGCATAGTAGAGAGAGAGAGAGGAAATGAGAGCACTGTGACGATACAAGCAGCAGAGGAGCTCTGTGTGCGCCGGCAGCGTGGCGGCAACCGCCCCAACTCCCAAAGAACTACTGAAATGACTGGATCCATAACGGTACCGCACCCAACAGCTAACGGGTGACAGGAGAGCTGCGCTGGCGGTTGGCGCGGCACGCAACTGGGAGCGGGTAGTTGTGCAGGCGGCCGACTTTAAGCACGTTATTCAGGGGCGTTTTTATAAATGGGGGAGCTGCGAAACTGGCTGTTGGCGCGCGGCGTGGCTGGGGGCTCACACGTGTGCGCGGTACTGGTTAGCTGAAAGAGGTTACATGTGGGGCGACAGCCGTGGACAGAGCCAGGGCCCAAAAAAAACGTACGAGACACGTACGCTCACCCGAGGAAAGCACCCCGAATGACCCCACATGCGCCTCGCCTCACTAGAGATAGAGGGGAGGTCCCCACCAGGGGGCTCACCGCAAACGCAAGCGCTGCTCACCCACACTGGAGGTCGGTGTCCTAAGACTACCACTCGTGAAAGGAACCCAAGACGCACGCCACCAAACCAAAGCGCCAAGGGCTATCCGCATAAGAAACAGCTTAAAGCTGGCCCCAAGGGCGGTCTATGCCGCGCAAGTTCTCCGGCCCCGAGATACCAGCTGCGATTGTACACATAACACCACAGCCAAGACCACAGCCGTGACGCCCGCACCCTAGTCACGGCAGCGCAACCACACACACCGCGCAACCAGGCCCACACGGCCACACGACGCCCCAGCGCAGCAGCATGCGCTAGTCAGCCTGCGCCAGCCGGCTTGCGTCAGACTGCCTTCGCCAAACTGCATTCGCCAGCCAGCTCCGTCCACTCATGCCCAAAGCTCCACGCCGACGCCGCCCGGAAGACACCTCCATGTACCGGACCGCCACGTAGTTGACCTTGCACGCGTTCTTGAGAAGAAGGTTTGATTCGGATTGCAAAGCGCAGGCTGAGAAAATGGCCGGAGCTTAGTTGGCTGTCCGCGGCAGAGCAGGTGGCAGGCAGCAGCATAGCGCGGCGCCTGCACATACATGGAGTTTTCGGGGGTGGCCCCACGGGGTGGCCCCTTTGTCCGGATAAACCCGGTAGTTTACACTCACTTCGGAATTGGACGTTTTGACGTGGTACGATTGCGAGTATTGCGAGGTTACAAGAGGGGACAGTACGGAGACCATCTGAAGCTGCCAGCAGGGTGCCAACTTGGCGCCACCGAACCCTGGGGCTACTGTAAACCCTCCCCAGCCTGTGTCCGTATAGTTCCACGCACAGCGAGTCCTAGCCAAGCCGTGCACCCGCCAGAGCTTCACCGTTTGCATCCTTACCGCAATCCAGGCGCGTGAACACCGCAATTCTGCAAACCGCACAGAGAGAGAGCCACACAAAGCACCACCCACGCCGCCAACTAAGCACTTACCAGCCAGGGCGCAAGCGTCCAGGCACGGGGGTGCCGTGATCATGACCCGGCGAGGGCAGTGCCAACCCCACCCCGACACCCGACATCAAGGGGAGGCGGAGAATCCACGTCATCAGGCAGGCAGGAATAAAACCCTCACATCACCAGCACCCCGGGCAATTGACTGGTGCGCGCACCACACGGCACCGTATCCCACGCCAAGCCAAGTCCAAACGGCCAAACTAACGAACCTTTAACCCCCAAAACTCGCCAATCACGAACACTGCAATCGCCGACACCTGCGCGGACGGTCACGTGCGGCGGTCCCGGATCCCCGCCATGACGACCCGCTGCCGTCCAAGGTCATCCAAGGGCGTCACCGCGGCCAGGCACACGGCATCCCACACCGGCTGAGCCAGCCCCGCAGGCGGGCGTGCCAGCCACAAGTCTGCACGGCAAAACGCGGCCAGCGCATCTAGGCAGCGACGTGGTATGGCCCACTCCACCACCCCCTTGATCCGTCCTGCTGTCCATACGGAAAGATTACCGTACGATGTACTACATCGCGATGCAGCCTGGATGTTTCAATTGGCGGTACATACAGGCAGTAGAGGCGGCCCCGCCCTCGCAACCCGCCCGCGTCTTATGTACCAACCCGAGCCTTACCCTGTATTGCCCTTCAGAATGACACAAACTCCATGCATGCGTTGGTGGCAGCGGCCCACTGTATCTCACCTCGCTCCCACGTCCAACTCCACTCCCACTTTTGTGCTTCTCCGCCCCACTGCTCACGATGTGGAGGTACGCCACAGTCCTGCGATACACTGTCCTAGCTAGCTTCCTGCACTCTCACCAAACGAACTGTCAGCCTGGTGCCTTGCCTTGCCTTGCTACCGGTATTGTACACATACGTGCCTGCCGCTAATACCGCTAAACATACAACAGCCCACAGCAACAGCACCCAATTAGCAACAGAACCTTCGCATCGGCGGGTGGGCGTTATCCCCGCGCTTTCGGGTCTGCCGGCTGCTGCCGCCCGGTCTCTGTCTACAGCACCCAGCGCATCGTGCTAGCCGGCGTTGTCGCACCCTCCGGCCGCTTCAGGGATGCCCACGGCCCGATGGCCGTTCCGTTGCGCCGGTAGAGCCGCACGCCCTGGCTCCGGCACACGCTGCGGGCGGCAGCGTCCAGCTTCGCCGTGTTCTCCGCCATGAAAACGGGCACCAACTCCTGCACGAAAGGGGTGAAATGAAGGACTTGAGAAATTATACTGGACCAGCTGTGGCAGGATGTCTTGTGGGGAATGCTGTGGCAGGATGGGGCTGTGGAGAAGCTTCGACTACGGTACTTCAACAACGTAATCCCCTCTGCGACGGCACAGTGTCCTGGTAGTCCTGTGGCGGGGCGGGGCGGGGCGCGGTGACGCACCTTGCCCTTGAAGTACTCGTAGGGCGTTCCAGCGTACTCCTCTTGCATGCTTTTGTGCTTAATCATGCTGGCCTTCGTCGCAATCTCCTTGAACATCCTGCGGTCGCCATAACAATGCAATTTTGGCATAAGTCTCGGCTAAGAAGAAGTCCGCAGTCCGGCAACCCAATACCATTCGTCTTCCTCCGCAGCCCGCCGAAATCGCGCACCTGACGCCCTCGTACGTGGGCTTGTACGACACCAAGTACGCCTTCTTGTCACCAGCGATGACGGCGTCCAGCTCCATCTCGTTGAGTCCAGTCGCGTCCGTCAGTACACACCATTCTGGCTGGGGCGCACATGTGGGGTCTTCGAGAAGCCCGTGCCGCAGCACCGCCTGCAAGCAAGCATGCAGAAGCGTGAAAACTCATCATGAATGAAAGTCACAATGCAGCAAAGCTAGCTCACAGGTACAGCGGCAATCCCAAACCATCACAGTTCGGGCAGTGGCAAAGCCGTGTCCATGCATGCATGCAGAAGCCGCGAACGAACTTAGCTTATAGCAATATAGCTTTAGTATGCATGAGGTTGCCATGCGTGCGCGTGCCGGACTGGGCGAACAAGGTGAATTGCAACTCTGCCACGGCCCAGCGCAGCTACGGCCCATAGCAGCTACATTCTTGCCCATGAGAGGCACGCACAAAGAGCCTTGGGACAACTTCGTGAGATCCCCCTACCTGCTGCTGGGCCGTTTGGGCACCTTTCCCACACCGCTGTCACTGCATTGCTCACCTCTTGCAGCTCGAGCTCGTGCGCCTGACCCAGGCTCATCAGCTGCTGACGCATGGCTTTGGTAGACGTGTAGTTGTCGGCGGCGCGGTACGTCTGTGAGACCATGAGCAAACTGTTCAGGCGTACGTGACCCTGCCAGCCATTTGAAACAGCACCCGACAACACCCATACAGTAAACAGGGCAGGGCGCCGACAACCTTGCCGGTCTGAAGCGTGCTGATGATGTTGTTGAGGTTCTCCTTGGTCTCCTTGTCGCCCTTGTACATAAGCTCGTACTCCTCCTTAAGCACTAGGCCTGGGGATTCGATGATGCGCAGAAACTCCTGCAACAAGCGAGTGTGACCGCAGTCTGGCTTACAACGTGCCAGAGGCCAGAGACACATAATTCGTGGGCTGAACCGTCCATAACTATTGCTGACACGAAAACTCAAGCACAGAGCTTGCACGCTTGGGGAGTTCGCTCCGAGTCGCTTGAACGCGTGCTGCTGTCGCGTGCGTGTCGTGCGTGCCGGGGCCGCGTGCGTGCTGGGGCAGTGCTGGGGCCGACTCGCATGCGCGCGAAAGACGAAGTTTCCTGACCGCTGAGACACTTACCCAGAGATCCTCCTGGGACTCAAATGTTACTTCCGACACCACAACGCGCTGGTCATCGTTTCGGTCGAGGATCGCCCGCTCCACGTACACAACTTTGGGCCCTGAATGCGCATTGGCAATGAAACAAATTATTTGTGGTCCAGTTGTTTACAGACGCATCTCAGGAATGCACGGGGCCATACATGCGAGAAGTACCGACGATTCCAAAGAAGACCCAAACGAGGCAAGCACGCAGAAAGGGATGCAAGGTATGCTGAGCGCGCGCGGAGCGCGTATCTTACCATGGTCAGGTGCGGCGCTTCCGCTGGTCGTGGCGCTCCCACTGGTTGTGCTGTTCGCGGCGCTTCCCTCCTTGGCACTTGGCCCTGCATTAAGTTCAGGTCAAGAATTAAAAACAATCAAGTCGAATGGACAGGCAACGGAGCCCTTGAAAGGGGCGCACCCTTGAGCGACGCAATAAGCCCTACTGCCCAGGACCAAAGGGCCGTTGGCAAGAACCTCATCCTGCTGGCAATTGCACTCAGCAATTCGCGGCAGCCAGCTAATCAGTCAGCGAATGCTGTTCGGCCGAGGCCAAAGGGACCTGCTGGCGCGGAGTGCCTCAAGTGAAGCAAGTCGTATGCACAAATTCATATACATTGGCAAATACACATGAATCCCTTTGTAGTGCGCTCTCACGCATGCGGCAATCTTGCTCGCGACGCGGGTATCAAGGTCGGCACGGGTTCTCGCTTCCAATTCCGCACCGTTTCACACGCCGTCAATTGCAGTAACTTAATTTCATTCCAGCAGTCAACTAATGCTTGCCATGCTCGCTGAGATACTTGCAGTCTGAAGTCTGTGAAGTTGACCCACGCCGCTTACCCGCCCCACCACGCGCGACTGGGCGGGCCGGCGGGAGCTGCGGACGGGGCTTTCGGCGGCCTTCGTGGCGGGCGTGCTGCTGCCGGCGCTGGCGCGCGACCTGCACTACCGCGGGGGCGCGGCGGAGGTGGGCATGGTGGGACAAACGAAAACGGGAGGGGCCCCTGCCCATCGCTCTGAGTTATTTACGAATACTCGCCAAGTACCGCTTGGTCGCGTTGTCGCGTAGGCGGCGCCAACGCAGCGATACCCCAGGGGGGGGGGCAGAAACATTAATTTTTGACCCCACCTTACAATACCTCCCGGACCCCCATGGACGACGACCGACTGACAGTGTACTGTCGTACACCCCCTAAAACCCTGTAGTTTGTGTTAGGGCTTTGTCAATTAATGTCTTTCAGAGGTCTCTATTGTTTGGCGTAATGAGCGGACCGGTCAGCCCACTCCTTGCCAGGTCGTGTCTGTCCATCCATCCATCCATGGCACGAACCCAACTCCCAGCCCACGTGTCTCCTACGGTCTCTTCAATCAACGGCATGTGTTAATCTTCTATGGTGCATATAGATGTCAGAAAAATGTGTTGCACAGCTGTGCGCTCGACAACGGTACCAACTGTAGCCATGTCGGGACAAGTCGGCACATATGCTGGCCCCCACCAGCCGGTTACCACTCTCAATCATACAGAGTATATGCCCGCAATGCCCAAAAGTGTTGCACGCATTGATTTCAGGCTGTTTTCCCTGCTGAGAGGCGCTCAGACAATATCTTGTGATAGGCCGTGACAAAACCTTTCCGGGCCCAGGGGACGACGACCGACCCTCAACTTTGGGGGCCCATATCTTTGTAGTTTCTACCCTAATTGAAACTCTGAAAGCGGATTCTGAATGCTCTCGTTGAGCTCTTTCGAGTAAGAAGGTGGGGTACTTTTCGGAAGAATTTGCCCCCCCCCCCTGGATACCCGGCACGCTGCTGGGCGCCGTGCTGGGCACCCCTGGCGACATGTCCAACTTCACAGGCAAGGGGCTCATTTGATGATGACTTGTCTGCTGCGTACATATGGTACGCTACTTTGTCTGTAATTCGGTACTAGCGCAGCGTCGGAGGCGGTGCAAGTGAAGAGGCCGCTGAGCAGTGCTGCTCAAGGCTCGTTACGGACATGCGCTAAGTTTAGCGAAAACGAAAGCGAAACTCGTATCTTGTTCGGCGGGGTATGTCCAGACATCAGACATTACAGGCCTTTCCGGGGCTAAACTATGTCCACCACATTGCCGATTTGGGGTCTTTCCCATCGGATTTTGGACATTGGCACGCCACGGGCCCCCTTTCCAGTGTCCAGTGGGCCCCCTATATCCCGAAAATCGCCAAAAACGCCTTTCAATATCCCGTTACGGACATGCGCTAAAATGTGAATGCAAAGTGGGCGAGATGACGTTGTCGGATCTAGCAGGCAGCAAGGAGAGCTGGTGAGCGTCGAAAACAAGTGGGCACGTGTTATATTAAGATAGGAGCCCTGGTGCTGCTCCCCAACGCGGCTTCCAAACGGCGCGCACGCAGGCATGGGCTTCAAGCGCAGCGTGTGGGGCTTCAGCCTGCTGCTGGCGGCGGCGGCGGCGCCGGTGTCGGCGGCGGGCCTGGCGCCGGCGCTGCGGCTGCTGGCGGAGCTGCCGCCCGCCACCCTGGAGCCGGGCGGCGAGATGCGGGAGGCGGCCACTTGTGTGTGTGTGGGGGGGGGGGGGGGGTAGCCATCCATCGGATGGTGTATATCAAATGGTTGGGAATGGGGGGGTGGGAGGGGCGTACCAGCTGGGTAGCAAGCGACACGTTGTATGCTTGCATCACTGCGGCAGGCCTTATGTTCACCGTTGCTCTGTGCTTGTTTAGCTCTCCGCGAGCAGGCTGCGCCTCGTTTACCCTCGTATTATGGCACACATTGCCCCTGGTTGGTTTCTTGCTCCCGTCCCTCAGGTCCTACCTGCTGGACCAGCCCCCCGCACACATTGGGGCGCTCATCACCGCCGCCCCCGCCACAGACGGCGCCGCTCCCAGCGCTGCCGCCACCACCCCGCTCACACCCGCCGAGGCCGCCGCCACCGTTACCGGCCTACTCCGTAGCCTCCTGGATGACTACGGGGCCTCCGCCTCCTCCTCTGCTACAGCTACTGCTACTGCTACAGCCACTGCTACTGCTGCCTCTGCTACTGCCGGCGCCGGCGCTGCAGCGCGGCTGCTGGTGCTGTTCAGTGACGAGCCGGCGGCGGCGGAGGCGGTGTGCGGGCGGCTGCGGCGGGCGCTGGTCGGCAGCTACGGCCGCCCCTATGCGGCGGCGGCGGAGCTGGACGGGGCGCTGGGGTTGCTGGGGGAGCTGCTGCAGGCGGTGCCGCCGCTGGTGAGGAGGAGCGTGGGGCGCTGTTGCAACCACCCAGGTGCTGCATGCGCAACTCCGTACGTTATGCGTGATGCATAATGTGACGTCCTAACCGCTTTCCGTTTAACCACTGCCGCGCAGCCGCTGCCACAGGAGGGCTCTGCCGCGCCCGCCGCGCCCGCGCCGCAGCCGCTGCCGCTGCAGCAGGCGCTGGTGGCCGAGTGACGCGACAACCTGTGCTCCGTGGCCTCGCACGCCTCGGACGTCTTCCTACAACCCGACCCCACCTCCTCCTTGGGCGCTGCAGCCCCTGCAGCCTCCGCCGGAGCCTCCGCAGCAGCTCCCAGTCGTGTGCCGTGCCAACCGCCAGCGCAGCTCACCTGCACCCGTTAGCTGTTGGGTGCGGTACCGTTATGGATCCAGTCATTTCAGAAGTTTGTTGGGAGTTGGGGCGGTTGCCGCCACGCTGCCGGCGTACACAGTGCTCCTCTGCTGCTAATGCAAGCGCATAAGATTATAAGATTGACCGGCGCGACGTGCCACGAGAGGCGGCCAGGGTGCCGGCCTCCCGGGCGGCGGTGTCTGAGTGTGTCAGGTGGGACTGAGCGGGAGGGCCCACGGGCCACGGCCCTCACAGCCATCACCGCAGACCGCCCCCAAAGGCCCAAAGCGGCCCATTTCCTTGGAAGCCCAGCAAAAGGAGCATGCAGGGCACAATTGTGCTCACCTTAAAGCTGCGAGCTGAAAATCAGCAATACGCCGATACCCATTGGGCGGTTGCATTCGCACTCGAAGACACGCTCCTGGGCTAAATAATTGGCGGCAACTTATGAGATTATACGCTTCGGATATCATATATTCCCGGCACGAAACCCTACGGTCTTCGCCCGTAACGCCAAACTTTTGCGATTCTTGACCTTTTCCTCTCGTTTCCATTTAGGCTTGCACAGTGCCCCAGAGACGTACGTGTTCAACAATGAACGTACTTAGACAGCAGCACCGCGTGTCGGAGGGCCTGGCGCGGCGGGGCGGGCCCCCGCTGCGGCGAGGCGTGCTTCCGCGCGCTCGCGTCTGTCTGAGCCCCTGCGCAGCGGTGAGCAGGTTCCTTGCTTGGGGTTGATATTGACCGCAGTACCCTCAGGGCTTGCGGCTGGACCCTGCGAAGCTTCACCTGGTCGTTTCGGCCATGCGCTTTTGTACCGCGCTTCCCGGGACCAGTCGGGTCGCTACGTGTCTGTGCGAAGGCATGCGCTTGCAGCCGAGATGAGCGCAACTGGTTCTTAGAGACGCCACCGCAATACGCGTACTGGTTTAGGCCCGAAAACGCCTCCCGCGACGCAACACCTACGCCTGCCGGCCCCGTCCTCCCCTGCGCAGGCCCACCCCGGCGCCGGCTCAAACTTCGCGCTGGAGACCATGAGCGAGGACGGCCAGGGCTGGGTGTGGGACGAGCTGGGCCAGAAGCTGGTGGGGCTCAAGCACCGCACGCCCCGCGCCAGCTGCAAGACCACCTCGCTGCTGTCGTACCGCGGCGACCTGAGCAGCGGCGAGAAGGCCCTGCGGTGAGGCTGACCGCTGCACGGTTGTTGTGCGATCAGCCGTCCGGCTGCCGCGCCTCGTCTGATCAGGGGTGCCACCCTACTAGTGCATTCGGCCCGTCTGAAAGTGCACCATCACAGGCTGTTCTCGCGCCATGATGCCCCCTTTCCCCAACCGGTGCCCCAACCCACACCTTACACACACATACACACACACACACACACACACACAGCGTGGAGCGCCTGAACCTGGACCTCAGCTGGGAGGCCACCGCCCGCGGAGCCGAGGGCCGCACTTTCACGGGTCTTGCCAAGTGAGCCTGCGACCGAAGCGCACCGCTACTAGCTGGGAGCAGTGTGCAACAGCTTTGGCCGCAACCCGAAGGTTCAGAGACTCGAAAGCTAGAGCAGTCACAGGCGCATCAGCATCTGCCCCTACCCATTTCCTCGGGCTGCAGGGTCAAGTTCGGCGGCAGCGAGGACGGCCAGGATGTGGTGGACGTGGAGGTTGCGGTAGACCCGCAGTGCCTCAACACGCTGCCTGGGGAGCGTGAGAAGCTGGTGAAGGATGTGGTCTACGCGGTGAGGCATGGGGCGGGAGGCAAGCGACGCGGGAGTCGGGGTTGGGACGGGCCTACGGACGCAGCGTTGGCTTCTGAATGAGCCTCACACCAGGGCATCATGTTCACACGCGGGGTTGGGGGGGGGGCGGGACGGGGCTTGCGGGCTTGCCATGCGATGGCTTGCACGTGACTGGTGCATTGTGGCTGCAACAACCTCAGCACCCGCTTGCCCAGGTGGAGTCTCTGGACACCGCCATCATGGAGCAGCTTAACGATTTCCTGTGGTGAGATCTAGGGGCCAGAGCCGGGGGTTGACGTGACGTGGCCGCCGCGTGTTTCATCGCATCGTGTTGGTTGGATGGCTGACAATTAAACCGGACCGATTGGTCCTGTGGGAAAAGGAGGCGTGGGAAGGTCACTGCCGCTGCCGTGTTGCTGTGTGAGGCACGAGATGGGGGAACTGCAGACCGCGCATGCAAGGCTTGCTGTGTGTTGTGTGCTGCCAGGTCCATGGAGCAGCACAATGTGCTCAACGGGAGCAGCGGTGTCTCATTCTCAAGCAATGCCGAGGCTCAGGCGGCTTCAGCAGCCGCTGCAGTGGCAGCTGCGTCAGAGATCAGCTCCGGCAGCGGCGGCGACCTCAGCTCGGGACTCAAGCCCAGCGGCCGACACTAGCGGGCCACAAGTTGCACTGGAGTCAGGTGGCAGGAAGCCAGGCAGCAAGCTGTTGCACAGACAGGGCTGGAGGGCCTGGAGGGCCACTGTAGAGACGATGCACGTCCGGGGGCTCGCGGGCACAGCCGGCCTGTGGGTGGAAGGGCGGGCGGTGGCTGCCCTTGCGACACAGAGTCGCAGGATAGTTGAAACTGCTATCGTGTGCATGTGAGCCGTTTTCATGGCATTCGAAGGGTACAGGAGGGACGTAAAAGGCAAACCACTCGGGCTGTGGCGCTGAGCTTACTGCTAAACGTGGACCAAGCGTCACGGTCGGTATGGTCCGCTGTCGACCATTGTGGACGTGCAGTCGGGTGCTGCGCCGATGGGGCTTCGGCCAGCCGCGTCTGTCCGCGCGCACCGTGTACAAACACCAATCTTACTCAACTGCATCGCGCGGAGAGCGCACATCTTTGATTGGTGTTGCGTGCGCCTGCGCCGACCATCCTGAAGGTCAACTGTGTGTGTGTGTGTGTTTACAAGGTCAACTGCATTTTTGAAACTGGATTGACACGCACTCTTGACAGTGTCAAGGGTTGGCACCCGGAGTTTGGGACCCTTTGCAAGCAGAAGTGTACGTACGTACGTACGCATTAAATAAATGGCTCTACCGCTGCACATTGCAGATTGAGAGGGCAAATCTCGGGCGGCACAGGGGGAAGGGGGCCGGATGCATGTGCCGCAACTAGCGCCCCTCTGTAATGTGAGTATGTGTATGTGTGTTCGGAATCGACGCATTGCAAATTTGGGCAACAGTAAAGCGTGTGAAGGCACCCTTCCCTGGCCTGGCCGTGCGTGTTGAAGTAGCCCGTAGCCTGCGAACTGGGCCTGTTGACTTTGTGTTGAGCACGGATGAATACGTTAGTCGACAAACGAGTCGTGCAGCAAGACATGCAACTCCGATTGTAATGGCTGCATGACAATAGGTAGGGAACTAGAATGGGGGTATGAGTCTTCTTAACTCAGCGGTAAAGCGTCACGGCTGAGGTGTGTGTGAGAGCAACACAGAGTGTACGGCTATGAGACACCTGAATGTCATTGTCTCCCTCAGTCAACTTCCCCCACCCTGTATTTCCAAGGGTTGTATGCGAAGCCGATGCCCCTCACAGCGGACAGACCCAAGCCTCAACGTTATTATGGCGACTCTCCCTGGTGCGAAGTCCCCATTGTGCGTCTTACTCCCCTTCCCCCCAACCCCCACCCCACCACCGCACCCCAAAAAGCCGCCCCCATATCTACCCCTCCTCTTTCCGCTAAGTGTCAATGCATTCTCTGATCATGAACAAAACCAAGACCTGTGAGTCGTCTCACATGGTCAAGAGAAGGACTCGGCATTGTTGGTTGGCGCCCCGAGATGGGCCTCGGCATGGGCGATGGTGCCGACACGACTATAACAGCTTCTGTAATGTTTAATGTTTCGCCGACCGCCTGCCGACAATTCTTCACTTTTATTATTATACATACTACACGTGATGGGGCGACCTTTCATCGATTACGAGGAGGAGGACGCAACACCGTCGGGCGCGGACTCGGAAGATTGGCTTAAACTAGCTCGTGCTGTGCTTAGTGAACTTGGTTATGGCTCCGACGGTGATGCAGGCTTGGAAGGCCTGCTCACGCACTTCGCGAGCATACGAAAACCCGCTTGGAAGCCGAGGGACGGGGACGTCCCGGAGGGGGCGGGACTCAGCCTTTTAGATAGCAAGATTGGGGGCCTCCCGTTCCTTCTCCCAGATGAGGACTGGCCATCAAACAACGGTAAGGCAGTGCTGGTCCCGCGGTTTTGGGGAGCGCAGTGTAGGCGGTGGATGGGCGGGGGCACGCGGGGTGCGGGGGCACAGGCACGGCAACACCCCCCACGACACGGCAGGCACCGCGCCCAGCGCTCTTGACGGCATGGTCGACCGTTGTGGCCAAAAGGTGCTTGCATGATCGCCCAGATGCCCAGATGGCAGCTTTGAGTACCGTGCACGGCGCACGCGCAGTCTCCAACTTTCGCCTTGATCTGCAAACGCTGCGGTGCCCGACCCAGATCACCGGGCCCCTGCACTAGTCTCCCTGCCCTCCCCAGCCCTAACCCA
This sequence comes from Chlamydomonas schloesseri, assembly GCA_016834595.1. Lineage (NCBI taxonomy): Eukaryota > Viridiplantae > Chlorophyta > Chlorophyceae > Chlamydomonadales > Chlamydomonadaceae > Chlamydomonas > Chlamydomonas schloesseri. The sequence goes on from JAEHOD010000003.1 coordinate 1,226,094, forward strand.
GATCACCGTGTAGGCCCCACCTGCGACATGTTTAATTCAAAGCCCAGGCCCACACCTCTGATCGCCCTGTGCTGTCGCCTGCAGGCGACGGGCTGTCCTTTCTGTGGCAGTTCCGGGTGCAGGAGCTGCCCGGCCCGGTGCGGGCGGCGCTGGGCCACAGCACGGGCCTGATGCAGCTATTCATCAGCGAGGCACTGGACGAGGATGAGGGTGCGTGGGGAGTGAGGGCGAGGGCGGAGGCCGAGGCTGGAGGGCCGGAGTCAACGGTGATTGGTGGAGATGGTGGTGGCGAGCACCGTGAGAAAGCCACCTGCGGGAGAGGCAGAGCGGGAAGAGCTGCAGGGTGCAGGGTATGGGGCACGGGCTGGAACATATGCATGTGGGTTAGGACCCACGCGGCAGTCCGGGCGGCGGTCGAGGACCTGCTGCCTCGGAAGAGGCCACGTGGCCACTCCCACCTCTGGAGCTGTTGCTTGCCAGCTTGGCGGCCTACCAGGTACCAGGTACCGGGACATGCCTGACATCTGGCTGCGCCTGGTTGCGGCCGGCGCGGCGGTGTGTTGTGTTCTGCAGGGCGCTGGTACTTGGTGCGGGTGGTGGAGGAGTCACAGCTGCGGCCGCGCGACCCCGCCCAAGTGGCGGCGCAGCTCCCGCACGAGCACTTCGAGCTGTACCCGGAGAGGGCGGTCCTGGGATTTGACCGCTTTATGGGTGCGTGGAAGGGATGAAGACTGCAATGCAGTTTGCTGCTGGGTGAGAAAGCTCTCCAGCGGTATTACTGCTGGGCAGGTACTGGTACGCGTGTCTAAGTGTCTTGTTTGGAGGCGATCTCTATCCCCTGTAGCCGTGCACAAAAGGCTCCGCTGCCCTGTGTGTGCATGCTCCAGACTGCCCCTGCACCGAGGACGCGCTGTCGGACCTGCCGCCGGGTGTGGGGGAGGACCAGGCGGCGGTGGTGCTTGACCGACTTGCGGTGAGTCACACCGGCGGTCGTAGTACGGCAACACCACTAGAGATAGAGGAGGGGAGCATGCATACCCGGCACAGAGCAGTCCCTAGAGAGTGGACCCAGCCAGAACCTGGGGACAGGCAGGATGGTGATTAAAACAACCCGTTTGCTGACTCTGTTGGCCATTTACGTAGAATGAGTTCATAGAATGCATGGAGTTTCCGGGGATGCCCGACAGCCGTCAAGCCTGCAAACGCAAGCTAACAACGCATTCCGGATTCACTTGTGCTTTGTTTGCCCTGAGTGTCTTATGTGCGACCGCTGTCAAGCCCCGCAAATACCCCGTTCCTGCTGCAGAGCGCGGGGCTGTACGGCACCCAGTCGGGCGACAAGCTTATGGGCTGGCCCAACTGGTGCCAGGGGTCGGAGTGGGTGGAGGCGGAAACAGGGCAGCGCTATCTGCAGGTGGTGCAGGTGGGTGAGGGGGCGGGAGGCGCGAAGAGACAGCTGAAAGGGTGGGGTCCCGACAGGGGAAGGTGGGTAGTTCATCCTAAAATTCGTCAAAGCTGAAAAGGTGGGGCCGCGATAGAGAAAGGGCGCGGCCGCAACTCTTGGCGCAATGTGTGCGCAGCGGGGGGGAGGCAAGGCTAAGGAGTCCAGCGGGGATGCAAGCTGTGTGCTTGATCGCTGGTCCCAGATATGTTCCTGCGGATGTGCCCAGCATAACGTGCATTGGTTGTGAGCGAGCTTTGTGTCTTGTTTGCACCTGCAGGTCGAGGGCACGCTGGTGCCCTTTGCGGTGGGCGACAGCGGCACCCTGGTGCTGCAGCGGCACCCCACGGACCGGGCGGTGTGGGGCGTGAGCTGGGCATGCTGCTGAAGGATTGCGACATCTTGGACAGGGCCAAGGGCTGGGCAAAAGGGATACATATTACCGTATTACAGGTAGGCATGTGTATGCGGCAGGTGCTGTGCGATCCACGATTTGAAGCTCCATCAGGCAATGGCCTTGCACATTAGGGGGAGTCCGTGGCGAACTGATGGCGGAGCTCCATTGTCGAGGTGACCCCCAATCTGGTCAATCCCACAGCCCAGGGGCAATAACCGGCAGCTAGCGGTATGCTCTTGGTTAGCGAGGCAGGTCCTAACGAAGTTTGTGGTTTTCGTGTATGGTGCGTCTTGTCGTGTATGTCACCAGATGGTGCCCAGGCTTAGCATTGCAGTGAGCAGGATGTGGCTTCAAACTGATTTGGTATCAATTGTCTCTGTTATGGCGCGAAGGAGGCGCGAGGGCCACAGGCCCGTAGCGGAAGCACGAATGTTGGGATGTGGCGGAATACGTGCAAAGCGGTCCGTGTCGCCTTCGTTTGAGGCGGCGCGGAAAGACTGCAGACACTTCTATCTTGTTACAGCAGTGCTAGGCCTGGTGCTCCCTGCATCGGTGCGTTCTTCATCCATTCCATAAACACTACAGCCAAGAATGTACGAAGCGCCCAGCCAGCAGACAAGAGCTGCGGCGGTTTTACGCATTACCACCACCCGACACGCATAATAACGCAGATGGCCATGGTGCCTACAGTTAGCCTGGATATTCACAGCGTATATCAGTTGCCCACACATCCCCAGCAATCAAGCGCGCGCATGTGAGGGACTACACATCGGGCGGCTGCCCACTACTTTGATCTGGCCATGCATGACCTAAAGCGCGCATATGAGCGTGACTGCTTTAATGGCTGCGAAAGGCACCGCCACCGTATCACTTACGTACGCGCAATACGCGCTCCAGCAACCCTATCGAGCGAATTGATTCCTCACGTATATACCTCAGCACCAAAATGCACGGCCTGTGAAAGCCACAACGAGAAATGTTGACAAGGCGGGGTGTACCCATCACCTGTAGCGTCCTAATGACAGTACTGTTAGGCTGAAGCCCCGCAGGGAAAAGGCCAACCCCACGTGTACGCTCCCCGCATGAATGCATGCTAGCACGCTATGGCATCGCACGCGCCAGCACCTCCAACCACTGCCAATTGAGCCACAAACAAGCCTGGACATCACCTGCCACCAGCACGCCGGTACCAATACACACTAGCTTGGTTGTCGTAACCCACCGAGAAAACTCCGCTGAAGAGTGTGTTTACTAGGACAGCCTTCCCAAACAATTGCGAGGCTAGGCTCAGTCCACTGGACTACGCTGAAGAAGGGGAGCATCTTCCGTGTCTCATCCTGCCTCAACAACCATCCATCCGCGCAAACATGACTCCACCACCCGAGGTCTGCTCGATTCATGCCCACCACCTACACCAGCACCAAGCCGCCCCCGCCACAGACCTCCCACCGTGCGCTGCCTCAGCCGAACACGGATGCGGTGGTCATGCGGCGCTCCACCTTGTACAGCAGCACGAAGAAGGCGGCCAGGCGCGTGATCATGCCCCAGCCCCACAGCCACAGAATGTCCTGCATGAAGGCGGTGCGGCACAGGCGGTCCACCACGCCCGGGTCCTGATACACCTTGTACAGGAAGGCCACCGCCTGGCTGTTGCTGTTGCCGGTGGCGCTGCCGCCGCTGGTGCTGTTGCCGCCGTCCAGGGTGGTGTTGTACTGCTGCTCGAACACGGGCCGGAAGGCTGCGGCCAGGTTGGCCGGGTCCAGCCCGCCGTCGAAGGAGCCCAGGTGGTTGTGCATGTCGCAGAAGCCCAGCTCGCTCATGGCGCCGGCGGTGAGGAACACCAGGCTGGAGGGCGTGGGCGTGGCGGTGCCGATGAACACCGCCTCCACCGCCCAGCGCGTGTACGACATGTACTGCAGCCCCGTCAGCAGCACGTTGCCCTCGCTGGCCGCCACGCTGGGGTTGATGCCGTTGATGATGCCGCCGAAGATGAGCGTCACGCACAGCCCGCCCAGCAGCGCGTTGTTGGACTCGAGCAGCACGGAGAACAGGTAGCCCACGCCGAAGCCCCACCAGGCCACAAAGAACAGCACCAGGTAGTACAGCTCAAAGGGCGTGTCAAACACGGTCATGGCGTAGTAGAAGCCCAGGTACAGCGCCGGGTACAGGCCCTGTGGAGAGGGTGCGGGGGGAGTTGCAGGCGTGAGTAAGAAAGAGGAGAAGACCGGGACGCGGGTTATTGTGCTTATATGGACGGTTGCGGATGGTCGGAGGGGAACCGGAGCGGGATGCGGCAGCCTCCACAAGCGCTGGGTTACATGCGGCACGCCCACCACTGCGGCGCCGCGTGCACTCGGGGCTGGCCCACTGCGGTCCCACTGCGGCCCCTTGCGGCCCACCCACCCACCCACCCACCCACCCACCCACCCACCCACCCACCCACCCACCCACCCACCCACCCACCCACCCACCCACCCACCCACCCACCCACCCAACCTGCAGGATGAGGTCCCAGCCAATGCGCCCCAGCATCCAGGACATGACGCTGAGGCCGGCCTGCGCCTCGCGCGTCAGGAAGATGAGCTGCTCCTGGCCGAACGTGCGCAGGCCCGTCACCAGCGACGTGAGCGCAAAGGCCAGGATGACCAGGATGGATGTCTCGGGCACCTTGGTGATGGACGAGGTGTGGCCCTGTGGCGGCGCCGGATGGAGGTGTGGCGTTGGGTGGAGTCAGGCGGGGCGCATGCACGGCGTACGGCGCACCCCCAGCATACCGCATACATGGAGATGCCATGCTAGCAGCATGGGCCGCAGGAGGTGCTATGGGCCACAGGAGGTGTTTTCCGCGCCATCCGGTGCCCCACACACTGCAGCCGCCCCTACACCACCACGTAACATCGCACCATGCACACCACCGCCGCACACCGCACCGCACACCGCACCGCACACCGCACCGCACACAGCGCCGCACACCTGGATGGCGCCCATGACCAGCCCCAGCATGATGACCAGGCTGATGTCCAGCAGCGCGTAGGCGCGCTCGTTCAGGAACTTGGTGGCGCTTCGCCGCCACACCATGTAGATCTGGCGGCCCACAGACGGCAGCGCGCGGCCGCCACGCTCGTGGCCCAGCAGCGAGGCGCCGAAGTGGCGCACACGCAGGGCTGTGGGACACGGAGGGAAGGGGGCCGCGAGGGAGGGGGGGACAAGGAGGTTACGTTGGCCACCTGCCGGTCGCCTGCCACCAGCCAAAGGTGCGACCACGCAAACCCTGGGAGGGGCGACGGCGCCTCCAGCCGCACTCACCCAGCCACTGCCACGCCACGGCACTGTAGTAGGAGATGTAGTACGACAGCAGCACGCAGCAGTTGATGCGCATTGCGCCCGCGTACGGGTCCTGCTCCATGCCCTTGCCCTCGCCGCCGCCGAGCCCCTCGCCCTCATAGAGGCTGTAGTCGCTCCAGGTGCCGCCCTCCTCGCCGGGCTCGCCAGGCAGTGAGCCGTACGGCGCGCCCATGGCCGCGTCACTGGCGTGCGTGCCGCTGGCGTTGTTCTCGGTGGCCGCGAAGCGAACAGAGGCCACGGGGCCGCCCGGCACGCGCGGCGTGGAGTGGCCTGACGCACGCGACATGGTGCCGGGGCCAAAGGCGCTGGCGGCGCCACCTGGTGACATGTGCGGCGGCAGCGCCGCGGCGCCGGCGGGCGTGCTGACGGCGCCACCGGCGAAGCGGCTGGAGCCGGGAGCAGCGGCGGCAGCGGCGGCAGCCGTGGGCGAGTCGCGCTGGGCGGCGGAGTGGTCTCCGCGCAGTAGCTGCAGCAGCGGCACGTTACTGGTGTCGCCCAGCGGCCCCATGCCGCCCAGGGGCGCACCACTCATGGAGGCCGCCTGAGGCACGCCGCTGTAGCTCGGCGGCGGCGGCTTGAGAGGCCCGGAACCCGTGCCAATGCCCGAGCCCGCACCGCTCATGGCCGTCTGCAGCTGTGCCGCGGTGGGCGCCAGCGGTGCCAGTGCGCCGCTGCCGGTGCCGCCCAGTGGCGGGTAGAAGGCAGCGCCACTACCGCTGGGCGGCAGCACGCCCGAGGCGGTGCCCACCAGCGCCGCGCTGGGCCCGGCGCCCTGCAGCGACGGCGCCGTCTCCAGCCCCTCCAGCGCCACCTGGTCAGGGTTGAGCACCCAGCTGGCGCGGCGCTGCCGGCCGCCGGCGCCCGGGGCGCGCGGCGTGGCGGCCGGCCCGCCGCCCAGGCCCACCTGCGCCGAGGCGGCGGCGAGCAGCGCCTTCTCCTCCTCCTTGCGCTGCTGCTGCAGCAGCAGCGGGTCGATGTTCTTCTCCGCGCGCATGCGGGCCAGCACCGTCTGCAGTGACTCCTTGTCGGCGCGCGCGTGCGTGTTCGTGTCGGCAAAGATGCCGCCGGGCGCAAAGACCTGCGGCCGGCCCGCCAACACGCCCGCGGGGTCGCCGCCGCCGTCGGTGTCGAAGCCGTCGTCCTCCTGGCCGTGGCCAGCGGCGCGGAGGCGGCGGCGCATGGCGGCGTGCTGGCCGCCTGTGATGGAGCCCATGCGGCCGGTTGCGGTGATGCTGCCAACCCGGCCACCGCCTATTACAAGCACGCCCGGCGCGCGGCCGCCGCCGGCGGTAATGCTGCCGACGCGCGTGGCGCCGGCGGTGATGGAGCCAACACGGCCGCCGCCGATGGCCTGGCCGCTGGCGGCGGCATGGCCGCCGGTGATGCTGCCCATGCGCATGCCGCCGGCGCCGCCAGTGATACTACCCATGCGGTTGGCAGCGGCGACAATGCTGGCAGCGTGCGCCGGGCCGATCAACTCTGGGCGGGCCGCGTTGGCGCGCGTGCTGACGCTGCCCACGCGGCCGGTGACGCTGGCAATGCGCCCGCCCGCCAGCACCGCGTTGGCCACCGCAGCCGCCGCGGCCGCGCCCGACATGCTCGGCCCGCGGCCCGTCATGCTGCCGCGGCCACTGCCTGCGGCGCTGGCGCCGCTGCCGCGGCCGGTCGCGCTGCCGCCCCGGCCAGTCACGCTCTTGTTGACGCGGCCGCCGGCCACGTGGCTGAGCTCGCTGTCGCTGATGTCGGTGCTCACACGGCCGCCAGGGGTCAGCACGGCCTGCAGCCGCTTGTGGCGGCGCACCGCGCTGCCCGCGCTGCGCTCCACTGCGCTGCCGTTGCCCGCCTCCGCGGCCTCGGCGCCGACGAGCCCGGCGGGCCCGCGCGGCGCCGGCAGCCCCAGCATGCGCGCAAGCTCCCGCTCGCGCGCCGCACCCAGCGATGACGCGCCGTTGCCCAGCTCGCCCATCTCCAGCTCGGCCGCCGCTGCGGCCGCCGCGGCGTTGCTGGGCGCGGCGCTCATGCGGCTGGGTAGGCCCAAACCGCTGGCGCGGCGCTGGCGGCCGCCGCCGGCGCGCGGCGTGCCGGTGCCGCTGCCGGCGGCTGCGGCGCGGTTGCTGGACAGGTGGCTGGCCATCATGCCGTACGGCATGGCGCCGCCGGCCATGGCCGCCGCCGTCAGTGAGCCGGACGGCCCAGGGCCGAAGCGGCTGAAGGAGCCGGCGGCGGCGGCCGCCGCCGCTGAGATGCCTGGCAGACCTATCACCCCGGCGGCGCCGGCACGCGACATGCTGCCGGCAGCCTCAACATCGGACCCCATGGCCGCGCTGGCTGCGTAGCTGGCGGCGTGGCCGAAGGGCGTGCCCTCACCGCCCACGCCGCCGCCCTCCATGCGGGCGCTGCCGGCGGCCATGGCCGCGGCGTGGTCGGGCAGCAGCAGCGTCTGGGCGCCGATGTTGACGACCTCAGTGCGGTTCATGGTGCCCAGCGCGGCTGCAGGAGGGAGGGAGGGGCAGAGGGGGTCCGAGGTATAGTTGGTTAAGAGGAGAAGACGGCGCAGACAAGGGGGCCGGCAGCAGGGGCCACGGGTAAGCTGCAGGGTACCTTGCCACCGCCACGCACCACCCACACCAATTGCCCCAACCCCCCCTGTCCCTGCGGCTTCGCCCCATGTCCAACCCTGCCTCCAGGTCTGCCCCCCCCCCCCCCGGGCCGCACCTAGCGCGGGCGGGTGCTGCGGCATGTACATGGACTGCATCACCGCCACCGACTGCAGCCGCGCCGCCACCAGCGGGTTGGCGGCGCCCGCGGCCTTGGCGGCCTTGGCGGCGTGGTGCTTCATGGTGATGGACAGGTTCTTCTTGCGGAAGTACTCGCGCAGGTCGGACCAGTAGTCCGCCAGTTTCTTGCGCTCCGCCGCCGCCTCGTGGTCCTCGGGCGCGGACTTGAGCTTGCGCACGCGGCGCAAAATCTGTGGTGGTGGTGGTGGTAGTCGTGGGCCAAGAGGCGGCGGGCCAGGCACAGAATAAGGCGCGGTGGTACGCACGGCTCAGCTGTATGTGCAGGACAACAGGTGCAGGGTGACGGGAGCAAGCATAAGCGACGGCGCGTTGCCAGCACACGTGTCGCCGCACAGGCAGGCGCCCCTCGTCAGCACCCAGCGCCCACGACCCCACTCACGATGTTGAGCCGGCGGCGCTTCTCCGCCTTCTCCTGCTCCCGCAGGTAGCCGTGCGCGCCCCGCCGGCGCCGGCGCCGCACCTCGGCCGGCAGCTGCGCCTCCTTGAGCTTGGTCTTGATGCCCTCAAGGAACTGGTCGCGAGTCACCACGCTGTGCTCCTGCAAGCGTGAAGCGGAGGGAGGGAGCGCGAAGCCGGCAACGAGGAGGAAATATCAGCCAGCTGAGAGCCTACAGCAGCAGCAGCGCTTTCCGCATACATGCCACATGTGGTACGGTACTACCATCCTCTGCCCATACCCATTCAGCAGAGTTTTCTCCCCACTCCGCCGTGCACCCGACCCCCTAGGCCACCCGCGGGCGCACGCACATGTAGGTCGAACTGCTCCACCGTCTCCTCCACGAACTTTTTGAAGTGGCGCTCCGGCAGCAGCTTGCGCAGGCTTGCGAAGAAGTAGAGGAACTCGTCGTACGACAGCTCCTTGTTGCCGCCCACGTCCAGAAGGTCGAAGTTGTCGTGGATGGCCTGCAGGTCCTTGGGCCGCCACGGCACTACCTTGGACAGGTGCGTCACGCGCCGGTTCTCGTACATGCGGTACACCCTGCGGCGGCGGCGGAGCGGGTGCGGTACGCGAGTGACAGTTGCTTAAGGTGGGCGGTAAGCAAGACACCGCCAAAGACATGGCATTCCCACGGGATTGGGGGCGGGTGCACCCAGTCCTTTCACACACGCAACCAGCGCGCGTTGCGACTCACATCTCCTCCACCTCCTCCTCGTCGTCTTGCAGCATGGGCACCTCCTCGCCCAACAGGGCCGCCGCCGCCGCCGTGCTGTGCACGGCGCCGCCCAGAAGCGCCTCGCTGCCGCCGCTGGGCTGTACGTGCCGCTCCCGCTCCCGCTCCCGCTCCCGCTCCCCGCCCGCGCCGCCGCCGCTCATGCCACGGTCGCGCTCGGCGCCGCCGTGGCTGCCTGTGCTGCGCTCCACACGGGGGCGCATGCTGTTCCGGTAGGCTTCCAGCAGCGAGCGCTTGGGGTGCTCGTCGCCGTCCTTGTCGCCCTCAGCCTCAGCGCCAGCTGCGCCGGCTGCACCAGCGGCGGCGGCGGCTGCGGTGGCGGCGCCGCCCTTGTCCTTGGCGGCGGTGCGCGCAATCTTGAGGATGTCCATCATGTTGGCCTTGCCGCCGGCCTTGGCCTTCGCTGCCAGGTCCGCCTTCAGGTCGGCCAGGTGCTTGTCCTTCTCGCCACCGCCGCCGCCTCCAGCTGCCGCCGTCGATTTGCGGGCGGCCGCCGCGGCGGCGCCGCCTGCTGCTGCTGCGGCAGCACCGTCCTCGCCCGCACCCGCGGCGCCGACTGCGGTCGCGGCCTCGGCATCGTCACCGTCCGCGGGTTGCAGGTTCTTGCGCGAGAGGCCGGCGGGGTGCAGCAGGGCCTTGCGCGTGGCGCCGGCGGCGGTGCTGGAGCGCAGGTTACCGATCTCGGTTGCGCGGCGCTGATGCTCCACGTTGCGGGCCATCTTGAGGCTACGCGGGTGGAATGGAGCGGTTGATGAATATATAGTGATCTTCGGGGCACGCAAAAGCTAACGAGTGGGAGCGCCACGGTCATGGAATAGTAGATGGGGCATCATGCGCGCACAGCCTATCAAACGGCCGCGTGCGGGCTGGGTCAAGCGACGGCCCTGTGCGGGCAGAGTGACTCACATGTCCATCATAGACAGCTTCTTGGACTCGGTGCCGGCGCCGGCGCCAGCGACGGTGCCGCGCTTGGCCGCCACCTCGCCGGGCGCCGTGTTGGCGGCACCCGCGCCGGCGCGGTGGTCCTTGTCGCCGCCGTGGCTGTGGCGGAAGCGGGCCGCCGCGGCGCCGTGCTCCTTGTCCTTGTCCTTGTCCTTGTGCGCCTTCTCCAGCTGCGTCATGGCCACGTCCCAGAACGACACCTTGGCGCCGCCCGCCGTGCCGCCGCCCACCGTGTGGCCCTGCATCGAGGCGCGGTTGACGCCAGTGTTACGCACCACGTGCGCCGAGGCCCTGCAGGGGTTGAGGGGGTGAGACCGTGTGGGATACACGTCAGCCATTGGCCTGAGCATTGCTGCGTGGACAGCACCCTCGCCTTCCAACATCCGTCCGTCCAGCCAAGCCGGCCCATACAGGCCGCCGGAACGTCTATCCCAGCCTTTGAAGCGCACCTGCGCGGCGTGACGCTGCTGACGGAGGGGCTGCGGCTGTCCAAACGGCCGTCACCGCTGTTGCGCCGCGACGAGGTGCCAGCGCGCGCCGCCTCGCGCTTGCCGTGCAGCACCACGGCGCTGATGTTGATGCGCTGCTGCCAGCGGTTGGCGTCGCCGCCGCCGCCGCCGCCGCCACCGCGCAGCGGCCTGGCGGCGCTGCTGAGGTGCGGCACGCGGTCCACGTTGGCGCGCAGGATGGCCCAGCGCTCACGCGCGCGGCGGCTGGCGTCGGCGCGTGCCGACTCCAGCACGCGGGAGGGGTTCACGCGCGCCCAGGACTTGCGTGGCGGCTCGGCGTCCGGCGGTGGGGGCGACACCAGGACCTGCGCCTTGGCGCGAGCAGGGAGAAGGGCCCAGCATTTTGAGGGGCAAGGCGTAAAACAAAAGGCAGCGGCGGTGAGCCCTCACATCCCGTCCCATAGCATCCCCTTAGACCCGATCCTCGCATTATCTCTGGACACCCGCCACTCACAGTAAAACCGATCCTCGCATTATCCCTGTGCACCCGTCACTCACAATCGGCTCGTTGCCCGCCGCGCGTCCCGCCTCTCGCTCCTGCTCCGCGTCCACCGCAGCCACGGCCCGCGCCGCAGCCGCGCCCAGGTCCGCCGACAAGCCGCTCACGTTGCGCCCCACGCTGCGCTCGCCGCGATGGCCGCCGCCGCCGCCGCCGCCTCCCGCCTTGCCGCTGCGGCCGTGCGAGCGCCCAAGCACCGCGCGCGCACGGCGGCTGCCGGCCGCCGTCAACGTGGGCGGCACGCCCGCCTCCTTCAGGCTCTCCACCGTCTGCAGGAAGCGGCGGCTGGCGGGGATGTCCGCCTGGGGCCCCTCCAGCGCTCGTAGGCTGTCGGCGCCCAGGCCCGCGCGCAGGCTGTCCACCTTGGCCTCGCCGCGAGGGCCAGCGGCGGCGGCGGAGGCGCCGGCGCCGGCAGCGGGGGCCAGGGCGCCGCTGTCACCGTTGGCGGCGGACAGCGGCGCGCCGAGGGAGCCCAGCGGGCCTCTGCCAAGCAGTCCGCCGTCGCCGGCCGCGGCGGCAGAGATGACGATGTCGTTAGCAGCTAGGCCGACACCCACGTCCTCGCCGCCAGCGCCCGCGGCCACGGCGGCGCTCACGGCCGCGCGGTGCGCGCCAGAAGCGGCGCTGCCGGCGGTGCTGCCGGCCGTCGCTGCTGCAGCTGTAACAGCCACGGCCGCGGCGGCTGCGCCAGCGGCCGCCACGGCCACAGTTGAGGTGGTGGTGGTGGTCACGTGGGCGTTGGGCAGGAGGCTGTTGCTGTCCACGGTGGTCGGGGATGAAACCGCGCCGCCCATGCTGCCGCCGGCTGAGCCAAGCGGGTGGCCGAACGCCGGCGCACCGGAGATGAGCGCGGGCCCCGGGCCCGCGCCGCCGCCGCTGCGGTCAGGCGCAAATCGGCTGCGCTGGTGCGTCATGGAGCCGTGCTCCAGTGCCGCGCGCGTCAGCGGGCCCGGGCTGGTCGGCGCGCTGCCAGCGCCGCTGCCAATGCCGCCGCTGGGGCCGGTGCCGCTGGCGCCGCCGCCCAAGCCAGCGCCGCCGGCACTGCTTGCCGAGTTGCTGCGGGACGCTGCCACGGCGGCGACCACCGTGGCGGCGAAGAGGTCGGCTCCGCTGCCGCGGCGCAGGCCGCCGGGCCCGTCTGAGGCATGGCCCTGGCTGTGGTAGTCGTAGTCATGTTGTTGGTGGTGCTGGCGGCCGCGGGAGCCGTGGTGGTGGCGCCGGGAGTTGTGGTGACCTTGGCGGTGGTGGTGATGGTGGTCGCTGTAGTGGCCGGCGCCGTCCCGGTCGGAGTAGTGCGCGTGGCGATGGCTACCGTGCCTGCCCGACTGGTGCCGGCCCGAGCGGTGGCCGTGATGCGCGTCGTGGTCATCATACTGCGGGCCATGTCGGACGTATGAGTTGAGCCACAGTGCGGGCGGGGTCCATTGTCGTTGCCGCCCTCGACACACGAACTCACCCCTCTACGAAGCCATGAGGCTGCCTCACTAATCACCCCGCCACATCCGTCTTCCGCCTCCCGCCCTTCCACCCTGTACACGGCCCCCCCCCGCACCTTGTAGCTGTCCTCGCTGTTGTCCTCCTCGTCCCAGCTGCTGCTGCCGCTGCCGGTCATGCTGCCGCTCTCGCTGCGGCCCATGCCAGCGCGCAGGCCCTCCTCGTCCTCCTCACCGAAGTCGGGGTTAGTCAGCTTCTCGATCAGCCACATGCGGCCCACCTCCTGCCACACCGTGAACAGCTCGTTGGGCACAAAGTCCTCGTCGTTGTCGCGCCACACGGCGCCGGAGATGACGTCCAGGTAGAAGTCTGCGGGGGCGCAGGGGTGAGGGAATGGTGTCGAGCCATCCGGCTGTCAAGCAGGCTTTAACCTATGCGCTCATTGCCCCATCATCCAGCTCCACTGTCTAGCTTGTTGAGCCGCCCCACCCGCAGCAGCTCTGCAGAAATGCTCTCCGGACTCCACCCCTCCAAACCAACCAACCAATCAACCCGCAGCACCCCATCTGCTCACCCGCCCTGTTCTCATTGGGCGGCGGCCTGAAGCCCAGGAAGTTGAAGTAGGCCTCGGCCAGGTTGACGGGGCCCAGGAACACGGTGCGGCCGCCCACGCCCAGCAGCAGCACGCTGTCAAACATCTCGAAGATGGAGTAGCGGGGCTGGTGGATGACCACCATGACGTTCATGCCCGCCTCCGCCATGTGCTTGAGCGCCAGCACCACGTCGTGGCTGACCGCCGCGTCCAGGCCGCTGGTGGGCTCGTCCAGCATCAGCAGGCTGGGCTTGGCCACCAGCTCCAAGCCGATGTTCAGGCGCTGCAGGTCCAAGAGAGAGAGCGAGAGAGAGCGAGAGAGGCAAGGAGCCAGAGAGAGGAGCGAGGACGCGCGGCAGTCAAGCAGGGTCACACAGTGGCAGTGCTGCATAGGCCAGGGGCGGTCCATTGTTCTCTGGAGGTCTCCCGTCACCACCGTCAAGTATGCGGCGGCGTTGTGCAGCCCGCCCGCCGGCCCTGCCCCTAGCTCACCTTGCGCTGGCCGCCCGACAGGCCCTTGCGGCCCACGTTGCCCACAATGTCGTGCTGCACGTGCGCCATGCCCAGCATGCTCAGCGCGCCGCGCACCGCCGTCTCGCGCGCCGCGCGGGGCGTGCCGCGCGGCAGCCTCAGCGCGGCGCTGTAGAACAGGTTCTCGCGCACCGTCATGGTCTCGTGCACCACGTCGTCCTGCGGCACAAAGCCCGTCAGGTACCTGCGGGTGGCCGGCCGCGGAGAGCGGGGGGGGGGGAGGCGGGCCGAGCCGGACCGGACCGGGATGTCAGTGCGCACAAAATTCACGCTCTCTCGCTGACTGGCTGATACAGCCTACCCCGCCTGAGTATCTCTCACATGCACCAGCGCTTCAACGGCGCCCCCTGAAGCGCACCGTACTCACCCACGCCCGCCCGCCCGCCCGCCCGCACCCGGCCCACCTGATCTCCTCGAACACGCAGGGCGTGCCCAGCTCGTCCTCCTGGCTGTCGCACTTCCACACCGTCACGTTGCCGGTGATGGCGCCGCCGCCGGCCTTGCCGATGAGCGCCGTGATGAAGGACGACTTGCCGGAGCCGGAGGGGCCCATGATGGCGTGCAGGTGGCTGTGCGGGAAGTCGCCCGACACGTGGTCCAGGATGCGGCGGCCGCTCTTGAGCTTGAGGCTCAGGTTCTCGAACTGCGTGGCCATGGAGAATCAGGATGGGTGCCAGCACTGTTTCGATCACGGCGATGAGGTTGGATGGATGGCAGTGCAGTAGGATGGCTGGTACAGCGGAGGAGGCCGCGGTCCACCCCCCATGGCAACGCCTGTGTACCTGGATGGTCAGGTAGGGGCTGATCTTGTCAAAGCCCGGCGGCAGGCGGTCGTTGCCCAGCTGCTGCAGCATCTCGTCATCCGCCATGTTCCTCTCCCTGATCGCCGCTGCTGCGTCGCTCTTGCCGCTGCGGGCCCCAGCAAGGGCGCTCATCTCGCGTGACGCGGCGCCATCGTCGCTGCGGCGCAACACACGCCGCCTGTGCAAAGGAGCGAAGTACAGCGTGGATGTTCAGCGCAGCGTTTGCTGTGTGGCCCCACCGACCTTGAGCTGAGCGCCCAAATCACTCTGCGCTTCTAAGCCGGTGTCCCCCCCCCCCGGATCGTGAAGCCACGCCCTGACCGCCCACCTGAACCAGCCCCGGAAGCGGCGCCAGCCCACGCGGCCGCCCTTCTTGCCGCCGCCGTCGCCGCCCTTCCAGCCCAGCCAGTCCGCGCCCCAGTAGTCGGCGTCATCATCATCGCTACGTTGGAGGAGGAAGGTCGCACACAGAGTCGGTCAGGAGTTAAACAAGGCATGGCCTGGGGCTAAACCAACAGCCCGACCCTTGCTCAAATGACGCACGCCGGTTCGAGCCTCTTCCAGTCCCTCCACCGCGCCTCCCGGCCCTTAACCCCGTCCCGCTCTCCAGCTCCCCCGCTCCCACCCCGCACTCCCACGCCGCCGCCGGCCCCCACCTGTCGCTGTCCTCCCCAATGCCACCGCCGCCAAAGCCCATGGCCGCCAGCGCCTCCAGCAGCTTGTCGTCGTGCGCGGTGCGGCGCATGGCCTTCTCCTCGTACAGGTTGTACAGGATGCCGGCCACCGGCAGCAGCAGCAGCAGCACCACGAACACGATGAAGCCCCACCAGGCCACTTGCGGCTTGCTGATGCCCTCGTCGTTGCAGGACAGCAGGAAGCCGCAGCGCACCGGCTCCACGGACTTGTCGGGGCAGAAGTAGCCCAACGGGCACAGCGTCTTTACGCCGGGCGAGGGGCAATAGTAGCCTGCGGTGTGTGTGTATGTGTGTTAGAGATCACAAGGGAGAGAACTATGAAAGACTTGTGCGTGCGATGTGTGTGTGTGTGTGGGGGGGGTGCCATACATGTTAATGACGAGGTAGACGTAGAACAGGGGGGTTGTTACATGGCTGCTTCCACGGATTACGACCTCCGTTCCCCCCCCCCCCCCAACCGCACGCCAGTGATGCCATCCAGCTTCAACGGCCTGGATTTTGCCGTTTTAAGCAGCTTTCAGTTGCCTTCAGCGTCCACGCTCGTGTGCAACTTGCCCGGTCCCCTCAACATACTAATGGGCACGGGCGCATGAATACGGGATGCCATCCCCCCCCAGCCGGCAGCTCGCACCTCCGGGGCAGTAGTTGAAGGGGTCCTCACTCCCCTCCGGACAGTAGTTGCCGCTGAGCGGGGAGCCTTGCGTCACGGTGGACAGCACGTAGGTGGGCTGCGGCTTCACCGTGGCGAAGGGCAGCTGGTTCAGGATGGTGTCGAACGTGCAGGTCACCGGCTCTGTCGGGAGTCGAGGGAAACAGGCAGCGGCACGGGGAGACAGATTCAGGATCATGGATCAGGGCCACCGCGCAGCCAACCTCTAGTCAGCCCGACCTAAGACTCCTGTCTTCACGTGTTCTCGCGTTCAACGCCCTTCGGCTCTTCCCAAAACCCTTCCCGCTACCGAGGCCCCGCAACCTCCCGCCAGCCGCCTCCCAGCGGCACCTCCACCAACCCTGTCCCGCCCTGTCCTGGCAGCCGCTCACCCGTAGACCCCTCCGTGCAAAAGTCGCCCACGGTGCAGTTCTGCTTCACCGACGGCGCGGGGCAGTAGCTGCCCGCCGGGCACAGCCGCGTGTTGCCGCAGTCCTTGTTGCTGTTGCCGCTGCTCCCGCTGCTGCTACTGCTGTTGCTCCCGCTGCTGCTACTGCTGTCCGCGCTGTCCAGCAGCGCGCTGCGGCGGTTGCAGACCTCCACCAGGTCCTGCGTCTTCTCCACCGTGCCCTCCGGGCAGTACTCGCCCACCAGGCAGGGCACGCAGATGCCCATGGTGAGCGGGATGTAGGCGCGGCTCATGAGGTGGCGCATGTGCTGGAAGTTGGCGGAGGAGCAGCGGAAGCCCTGCGGGCACGCCGCCTGCGCGGTGGTGGCGTTCACGCCGCCCAGCAGCGCCAGGTAGTCGATCCACTGCTTGGTGGAGCCCGTCACCAGCGAGGTGTCTGACTGGTACTCGGGCGGGATGGCCATGCAGGTGCAGCCCGGGTAGGAGACACCCGAGGCGAAGATCTGGGCGTCGGGCGGGCAGAAGGCGTCGTAGTGGTCGCGCCGCTGCAGCAGGAACACGCGCACAAGGTCCTCCGGGTATACGGGCGCGGTGGAGGGGTTGGCGTCCATGGTGGGCGGGAAGCTGGGCAGCGAGGCGGTGCTGGCATTGGCGCCGCCGGAGGCAGACTGCAGATAGCGCCGGCGCAGCTCCGCGCGGTGCCGCAGCACGGACGTGGCGTTGAGGCCGCCCGTGGTGTTGCCGGCACCAGCGACCGTGCCGTTGACGGTCGCGTTGGCCGTGGCGTTGTCGGGCCGCGGCGGGCTGGGCGGCGGCCGCGGCGGTGAGGGAGGCGCCGGCGGTGGGTCCGGCGGCGCGTTGGGCGGCGGCGCGCGCGGCGACTTGGCCGCCACATAGCCGCTGTAGGTGGCGTTGGCGCGCGTCAGCTGCAGCACCGCCAAGCGCAGCTGCTCGGGCGGCATGAAGCCAAAGCCCACGCCGCCTAGCACCGTGCCCAGGTCGAACCAGCCCACGGCGGGCGCGGTGCCCAAGGTGGACTTGAACAGTGCCGCCACCTCCACCGCCGCGTCGATCACCCACTCGCTGGCGCCCTCGTCGTCCGGGTTGTAGGGCAGCCCGAACACGCTGGGCAGCTGCAGGGCGGGGCAGGGCGGGCAGAAGCCGGGAGGATCGACAAATTTAGAGGGATGGCCCGGGCCCAGGAACTAAAACGTGTTCCTGGTCGCCCTCGTGGGCTGTTAGGGCCCACACACAGGCCTCACACCTCTTTCGCCTCTCCCCGCTTCTATATCTCGCGAAACGGTTCATGCCCAACTCCCCTCCTGAAGCTCACAAGTTTTGCCAGACCCTCGCTCCCTTCCCGCCCACACCGCCCTGCTTCTGGTACTTGGGTGAACTAACCCACCACGACCCATTTAGACCTGCACACATGCCACCCCTTGTCACGCCGCGCACCATGGGCCGGGGCGAGTGGCCGCAAATCTGGCGGCACGAGCCCTCCCGCACGTCGCCGTCGTCCAGACACTCGTAGCAGGACACGCACTTGCCCACGTAGCGGTCGCAGTAGGAGCCGGCGCGGCAAGCGCGGGAGGAAGTGCAGGTGTTGAGCGTGCGTGAGCAACCGCAGGCGCTGCACTCGTGTTTGGAGATGCCACTGCGGGTGTGAGAGGGGGGAGCGACGTGTCACGTGTGTGGAAGGTGGTGGAAGGGGTTGTGGTACGAGGGGAGAGGCTGCTTCACTTTGAAACGCGGTTCGTAGACATGTACGGTCCATGCGTTCAGCTCCTCTTGGTTGACCAATGCGAACAGTCTTGTGTGAAGCGGGGTTTGCGCAGGTTGCTCCGCTGTCTTAAGGCGGGCACACTAAAGAGGGCGCTCAGACGCACGCGCCGGGGTTTCCAAAGTGCCTTGTCCGCCACGGCGCAACACCCCTGGGTACGCCTCGCTTACCGACTCGCTAACACACACCGCCCGCCACAATGGCGCCGCTGCTCCCTTGGCCCCATACCCACCCCCTCGCGCCTCGTACCATTCCACATCACGTGCCCCTCCTCATGCTTTTACACCGCTTGTCGGTACACGTCACGCACCTGCCATTTCGCGGGGCCGTGTCATAGCGGGTGCACTCCAGACAGGCCTTGTAGCAAGGCGTGCAGACCTGAAAAGTAGGCTGGTATGGATCTGGAAAGCAGAAATCTACGTTGTTGGCGCAGCGATTCGGACGAACACCAGTATCGTTGCTGGCCAGTCCGCAAGGGGCTAGTGCCTGACGCCAAAACGGAGGCCTCGCCAGCTGCTCTGGAATGTCCAGTTCACCATATGGACCATTCAGAATAAGCTGCGCTTTGCCCACGCTCCAGACCGCCACCGACAGGGCGACGATGAGACGCGCGCCAGAGAGCAAGTGCTGTTTCCTTATTTGCCGCCGATTCCGCTGGAGTCCAGCCATGACCAGCACAGTATTTCCTCCGCACGCTCAAGGGCAGCAGGGCCCCAGCGGGGCCATACCAGTCATTCGCTATTTGGCTGCTTGAGTGCTGCTTCTGTTGGTTTGATAGAAGCAGTATTATGTATGTCTGCCACGCAGAATGCTACGATGGACCTTTAACAGGCGAGGAGCTACGAAGCATGCGTACAGTCTGTGCTCAGGGATGCTTTTTCAACGATTTCCGAAACAGCAGCACTGTTGACATCAAACGATAGGTTGTATAGACCACTTGATTTGCAAAGAATAGACTGTGAGTGCGTATGGAGCAGCGCTCGGCTGCACACATCCAGGTTACACGGTAACCTGCTTATCTTGTTGAATGCTAACAATAGTACATGGTTTGACAAGTTTAGCTCTACCTCAGAAGTCGCGATTTGCGATCGGGCAGTTGGCGGACCCTGACAACCCATTCAAGTGTGACCGCGCGCGGACGCACGCTATGATATCGAGCTTTGAAACACCGCTATCAAGTGAATAATTTCAACCTGCATGGTACTTCCCTTCTCCTGTGTGAAGGGCGCTTTAAGGCAGGAGACTGCGACTCGCATGGACCTGGACGGCTCTGCGGACTGTCAAAATCGGACGAGAGACAACTCTAGCTAGACGAGTCACCCATGTCATGCCTTCAAGCTTTTGCCTGCCTATTATGGAGGGGGCTGTGAAGTAGATGGGCACGTTGAGCGCTGCTGCTACGTGCTGGCGGGTGCTGGTTGCGCTTGTCGGGGCATCGAGCACGCCAAACGCCAGGGGCATCCCTGCCGAACGGATGACTCCGCAATAGCCCTGCTGAGCCCCCCCCCATGTCTGGGACCTTTCCAAACGATACTTATGTGGCATTGCTATGTTCGTGACGTGCCATTCAAAACTGAGGCTGGATCGGACTTGCTGGGAAGACGTCCGTCTGTCCCCTACAGCCCTACAGCTTTGCCGTTCCTGCCTAGAGCTTGACAGGAGGCATCCCACATCACTCCGCGTGCGGACAGCCCATAAGGCAATAGTGCAGAACATGGCTCAGTGCGCAGTTCAAGCGGCAAGTCCAAAGTCATCAATGCATGAGTGTATGCGCTGTAACGTCGACTCATTTGTACGCTGGGTATTCTAGTCCTAGTATCAGCCCCGGCCTCCCATATACACTTCTGTCCGTCACCAACCCCCGCTCTCTCGCACCACCATTACAGGCTGTCAACGCCGGCAGCAGGTATCTTCACGAGGTATCCTCCACACCACCCGCCGCTGGGTCCGTCCCTCACATAATAGTGCAGCAGCCTGCTTTCGCGCTGGACGCCTTGGCCTCTGCGGTGGCCACACGGTTGCGCAGGTCCGCCAGCGCCGTCTCCGTCAACTGCGCCTGCTGCTGGGCCTGTGAGTCGGAAAGAAAGGAAGATCAGCGGTCATACGGTCCCCGGGCGCGTAACGTTGCGTTATCGTAGCGTGAAGACCGGCCCAAGGTACGGTCAAGTGCGTAACCACAATACGGTACGACAAGTCATTTCCATCGAGTAACGCGTTGCATGCCTTCCCGCTTAAAGGCGGCATCTGCAATTTTGGCATGCTCATTGTTGCCTACACCGCATTTGTGTACAGATGCTCTCCCCCTTTCAATGGTTGAATGAACCCCCCCTGGCTGGTTTGGGTTCTCTTGGTCGTTTTGCATTTCTGGAATGAAGTACCCCCCCAAAATGGTCGCTTTGGTTTCTGGAGTGAACTACCCCCTATAGGGCTACTCTACTGTTAGCCTCTCCACATAGCAACGGCCCCTCCCAGTGCCTGAGTCTGAATACGCAGGTGGTGATGAGCGCGCAAAAACTCCGAATGGCAGGAGTGTGTGGGAGCCGCCCGCGGCCCGCACCCTGCCAACCGCCCGACACCAACCCCTCCCCGGCCCCTTCGACTGAGACGCCATCGGCCCCATGCAGTGCCCATGCAACCGTGCTCGCCGCTACTTAGCTTCCACACACCACAACGGGGCACAAGTCACCCGGGCTCGCGCGCACTAGGTCATAGGAACATAGCTCTTCGCTTGGTTTATTTCTTCCTGTCGCACACCCTGCTCGCCTACCCTCCCCGCATGTCAACGCTGCTCTGGATGCTCCTGCGGTCCTGCCGGGCTTATCACGGACGCTGACCGGCATTCTCGCGTATGGTCAGGTGGGTATCACGTGTGATTTCTCCAATGGGCTGGGTTGGGCTGGGTCTGTGTGCGCGGCGAGCCTGGGTGACGCGAGAACGCCGAACAGAGTTCCTCCTTCGGGACCGATGGCCCAAGATGCCAACGACGACCAGATGAACAAGACTGAAGATTATCGGCAAGAACACGAGTATATAATATCCCTCTCCTCCGCGCATTCTGGTTCTGGGTTCTGGGTCATTAAGTTGCAATGGTCGCTTTGGTTTCTGGAATGAACTACCCCCCCTTCTCCTCCTCCTTCTCCCACATTAGACCACGCTCACCTCCTCGCTCTTATGCATTGGGTTTGGTTCAGGTGACGCCCAAACACGCACGCGGTCGCTCAAGCATTTGCATACACGGTCTGTGTTTGTCCCCTTCCTCATGTTTCCAAAAACACACACTTTCCGGGGCATGAGGTGCGCATGATGGCGGCAGCGTGAAGCCTGGTGCGCCTCGCTGTCGCAGGTTGTCCGGAGTGCTCGATTCACGAGACTCAAGGAGGCCACCATGTAAACCGTAGACACACACACACACGGTGTCGACCCTTCCTCTCCTTGTGCTTTTCTAACACACACACACACACACACACACACACACACACACACACACACACAAGACCGTATGCGTTGCGTCGCACGCACAAGTCTCCCATAATTCTCTCTCCCTTGTGATCTCTAACACATACAACCGTATGCGTTGCGTCCAGTTCCCTGCTTGGCGTTTCAAAACCGTGTTTCTGTATCTTCGCATGCACAAGTCTTTCATAGTCCTCTCCCTTGTGGTCTTTAACACACACACACACACACACACACACACACACACACACACACACACACACACACACACACACACACACGCACGCACACACACACACTTCATCCCTTCACGTCAAGTGAGACGACAGGGTTCGGGCGGGCTTCGCGGGACCTAGGAGGGCAACGCACATCGGCACTTGCGTGGGCTTGCATCCTCGGGGCGTGAGGCCGCGTCCCCACCCGAGGTTAGGTAGAGGGAATTAAGTGGTTCCAGGTTACGCGGCTGCGGGTAAATATGTAGAGTTCGGCTCGGCAGATACCTGGTAAGTATGCAAGGTAACTCTCGCGCGCGCGACCGCTCAAGCACTTGCATACACGGTCTGCGTTTCCCCTATCCCGTGTTTTTTCTAACATACATCATGCAAACACACAGACCCGGCCCGCCCCGCCCCCACCTGGATGATGAGCGCCTCCTGCGCCAGCAGCACCGTCTCCACCGCGTCCTCCAGCACCTCCACCCGGTTCAGCAGGCTGCCCTCGGGCGCGGAGCGCACGCTCACATCCGTGGCCGCCTGCAAGCGGGCCGAGTCCCATCGCGTGTTTAGGACAAGTATGGCGTTGAAGAGAAAGAACGCTAGCTAGGCGCGATGACGGGCTGCTTGCCCGGCAGTGCGCCGGGCCAGGGCCGCTGGAGCCCCCACTTTTAGGAGGCAGGGCGACGCACCTGTGGCCGTGCGCGCTCCAGCGCCGTCGGCAGCATGTTCTCCAGGACCTTGACGCGCTCCTGCAGCGAGCGCGAGCGGTTCTCCGCAATGGCCTGCAGCTGCGCCACCGTGGCGGCGGCAGAGGCTGCCAGCATGGCGGACGGCCCCGAGGCTGCGGCGGAGGGCCCGGCGCCGTTGGCCTCCAGCGAAGTGCGGCCACTGCGGGCGGCACATGCGGTACACAGGGTCAGTGGGTGAGAGAAAGGCGGGACAGGCGGCAGGGCGTGACGCAGGCCCTGGCCTGACAGGCTGCACCAACCCACGCCCCAGTTCACGCGCAAGCGTATATCATTGAGCCAGACGACGGCACGACATGCAGCAAATCCCATGCATCTCCAGCCGCCAGCCACCGCCCAAAGCCCCACAGCACCCAAAGCCAGCCCGGCCGGCTGCACTCACACAGTGGGCGTGCGGAACATGCTGCCCATGGGCCCCAGCGCGCTGTTGAGGCGGGACGGCGTGCGCCCAAAGGTGGGCGCGGCCAGGCCGGGCCCCGGCGCCGCGCCCGCGGGGTCGCCGCGTCGCAGCGCCTCGACGTCGATGCCGTTGGCGGCCATGAGCTCGGGGTCGGACCAGGGGCCCACGTCGTCGAGCAGCGTGCCGCGGCTCTGGCCTGCAACGCGACAGGAGTCAGTGTTTGCGCAAGGATCGTGAACCTGCTACAATGGCGCACCCATGCACAACACACGGTACAGGACCGTGAGTCCATGAGCCCTGCGGTCCACCGCTCGGCTTGCTAAACATTTAGGGGGGTATCATACGTGACATGCGAAGCCGGCTTCGACCCCGAAGCCAGGTCGAAACCGACCCCGAAGCCGACCTCGAAGCCGACTCGCGAAGCCGGGGGGTCCCCCCCGATTTGGCTTCGAAGTCGGATTCGCGGCTCGGCTTCGCAAGTCGGCTTCGCCCATAACATGTCATTTTGTGTTCGGCGGTCTCTGCCTTGTAATATTTATGATATGAAGTTATAGATGTGCGATTGCCTGCAGCGTGTGCTCGCTCTATTGCGCACCACGGCAGAAGTAACGCGGAAAGGAGCACGCGGTCGCCTGAAATCCACTCAATTAGGATACCATGCATGATCTGACCATGTATAGCTACCGGCCCTGCGAAACGAGTCGGCTTCGCTGCCTTCGTGCATGTGAAAGGGACTCGGCCCCAAAGCCGACTTGACCCCTTTAGTCTGCTTTCCACGTGTGAAAGCCCCCTCAGCACAGTCCCCGCCGCCCGCTGCAGTCCCCGCCGTATGACAGCCCATTGCAGCGCCCCGCTGGTACCCGTCCACACGCCCGTCACGCACGGAGCCAGGCCGCTGCGCCTGCTGTGTCGTCGCACCGCACGCACCTCCCAGGAACTCGGGGATATTCTCAATTTCCATGTGCTTCAGGAGCGCCTCCATGTAGTTGGGGCCCAGGATCTGTGGGTGCGGGGCAGGGGCAATGCACACGGGCGTCATGCAAACCCAACAGCAACTCCTGCTCAGAGACATGGCGCCGCTAGACTGCCCGCAGCCCCCCGCCTCAAGGCGTTGCTGTCGTCCGTGCCCACGCGCCGACTCCACATGCTGGCGCGCCGGCTCACCTCAATCTTCTGCTGAGTGCGCACGTCGATCATGTTCTTCACAATGCCCCACAGCATGCGGAACACAGCTGGCTGCGAAGGCGGCAGCCGGGCGGCATGGGTTGTCATTGGCAGCCCTACTGAAGTTTGCCTGGACCTTTTCTGCAGCCAACATGGCCACACATGCATGCACCTAGCCGGCATAGCTTCCAGGTGGTGTCGCGCGCTCACAACGGACCCTGCACCCCGCCCCCCGCTCCCCTGTTGGGGCCCACCCGCGCCCCCACCCCCGCCAACCCCTGTCACCACCATCATACCGCGTTAATGATGCAGATGTGCCCTAGCATCTCGGGGTAGTTGTCCTGGTCCGTCTTGGTGAACTTGCCCAACATGCGCTTCACGTCGCCGGTCAGCGCCGACATGCCCACGCCTGCCACACGCACGCGCAACCATGTCGGCGTCAGGAATGAGCCCATGGGACAGACTCCGCCGCAGTCCTTCTTACATGCTCCAATCGTCAGACCAGCCCGCCACACCTTTGACGTCCATGATGCCAAAGGTTTGGTCAACTTTTCGCCCCGCCAGCTTTGAGGCGATCGGCATGATCACCTTGACGCAGCGCTCGTACTCCTGTTCAGCCGCCCCGGCATAATAAGAACGTCACGTCATTGTACAAGTTGGTGGTTCGCTCAGGGCGCTCAGGCTCTATACTCCGTCAGCGCCCAATCAACCAGTACGGTATGCTGGTGGCGCCTGGCCTTGTCTTGCGCTCCGCCGCTCCTGCCACAGCCCCACATACGTTGCACCGCCGCCCGGATCCCATTCACTGATCTGGAACCGGGTATGAACCCAGCGCCGGCACACGGCAGCTCACCTGCACGTGGAACTTGAACATGCGCTCCTCGTCCGTGCACTTCATGATGGCCGGCACGTTGATTTTCCCGATCAACTGGATGTATACGGGGCGACCCTGCGCGGCACAGGCCGGGTGCCGAGGTCACAAGGCCGCAGCCATAGCCCTCGGCGCCCCGGAGCAGCCCAAGTTGACCCCTGCCTACAAATAATGAGCCCCCATGCCCACCACTTTGTCTAGCTTGTGGTAACCCTGCGGGTACGCGTCCAGGAACTTGTCCCGCTCATCAAAGTGGAAGTCCTGCAGGATGGTGTCCACGTTGTTCTCCCGGCGCCAGTGCACGTGGTCTGTCCACATCTTTATGGCCTTGTCAAAATCATACGTGCGCGCGCGCAGGAAGCGGCGCAGCGTGAAGAAGTCTGTTTGGGCGGGGCATGACACAAGACATAATAGAACATTACGCCGCATCGTCCACACAAAGAGTTTCCGACGGACAGCTTTGTAAGAGTGCGTGTCATGATACATTGAGGCCCCTTCCCCGGGTAGCCATACCCCCCGCACACACACACACACAAACAAACACACATACAATGAGGCGCAAAGGCCCAACCCAAGCCAAGACCGCTGTGTTGCACAAGCAAGCCCGCATGAATCACGCGGGTCCTGTCAAGAAACACAGGCGCGCGGCAGCAGGTGCCCGGGCCGCCGTCGGCTGGCCGGGCTCCCGCCCGCCGCAAGTGGTCAAAGGACCCCAACGTGCTGTGCCCGTCGAAACTAACCTATCTCGGGCTTCCATAGGCCCAGCGCTTCAAGCTTTTGCCGGAAAACCTCCACATATGTCTCCTGCGTGCGGTGCGCGATTCCGTGAGCTTCGTCCCTCTACGGAGTCGACATCAGCTCCTCGCGGTCGACCGCACACCTCGCCAAGATTCACCTGCGCTTCCGGATTCAGCCCCCAGTCGTCAGTCTTATTCTCAATGGGGTAGTCTTTCCGGCCCTGAAATTTCTGGGGTGGCCCGGGAAGAGGCTTGACCTGCAGTCATAACAAAATTAGTTATCCATGTCAATTATGCATGTCAAATCTGTCATAATTTCAGGCACGAGCTTGAAAGGTCGACAGGCAAGTCCACCTGCGGAGGCATCGACTCCTTTGGCCTTGGCGCGGCAAGCACGTCGCTTCCGTCGTCCTGGCCTTCAAGTGCTTCGTACGGGAAGTTGAGCGTGTCGATCGTTTGTGGGTGTCAAGAAAGCTCCGTATAGAAGTTGCAGCGAGTTTCGCTTGACGAAGGGCCCGAGCTGGGGTGTATTATGATAAGATGTCTTACTACCTACGAAATTGCTGTTGAGTAGGCAGAGTTATATTTATGCCGAGCACAAGGAACATTCAGCACCAACCGGCACACAATAAACCTCGAGTAAGCGCTGCTCCCCCTCCCACCTCCACCTCCTCCCACCTCAACACCCCCCGCCCCCTGCCCGTCAGCAGTGACCGCCCCGCACCCGACACCGTGTGAATTGCCTGCTTTATTCACAGCAATGCAGCTGCCCTGACAGCATGTAGAACTCTGCTATCATGTACAGGCTGCCCAGCAGGGACAGGCCTGGACCGCCTGATGGAACAGGCGTGGGGCGCATGGTACAGGCCAGCGAATCACCTTGCCGTGCGCACGCGCCCCAAGTGCAGAGGAAGACGGAACGTGCAGTTGGAGACCGGCCACAACACAAATTACATTCACTCAGTCGATTGCGGACCGTATGTCTCTGCCTGTGATACTGAGGCCTTAACCCCTGAAGGCCGTGCACACTCCTGCTCTCGACTCTTCCACCTGTCCCGCCTTCGTGTCGATCACCTCTCGCCTCAACCTTCGCTCCATAAATCTCTGTTTACCAATGACAACATCCAAACATGCCACACACACGCGCGCGCCCGGAGCAAAATGGGTAACAGCGCAAGAGTGTTGTGCTCTTGCAGCTAGTCCTCTCTCGGACCGCTTTACTAAAAACCTCATGCTTCTGCACCTGTGTCTGCACAGCTCGCCGCCTGTATCTCCAACGCAATCTCTCGCCATCAGCTACCTCGGCTCGCCGCACCGCATCACCACTTGACTCACCTGACCGCCACCCACGCGTCTTGCATTCATGGCACGGTGCGCCCGGCTGGATTGCACTGGAGAGAGTTCTTCTTACGCATCCCGTAGTTGCCTAAAGTGCATATGCGCTGTACTACCGCTAGTGCGTTAAGACTTTACCTCGTACTACGTAGAGCGATTGCATCAATGTAGCATCTACTACGACCATGATGAATTCCGTCTGACCGCAGGCAGCGCCAAGCAAGCCTACACATGGACAAAACCGTGAATGTGAATACCTTAATACCACCACCAAAAAACCAGCAACAAGCCGCGCCACCCGCGAATAAGCCTCCGTGCAATGAACTGCGGGCCGCCAGCTGCAAAAGCTGCTCCAGCCGCTCTTTCCCTTAACACCTGCTCCACTCTGCGTCACGTCGTCCCCCCGCCGCGACTCCACCCTGCACCAGCTGGCACAATGCTGCCTTCGCCGCCGCCGCACTTCCATTTCCCGCCCGCACAATGCAGCTCAGTACCTTCGCAACAGACACACAACAAACTTATCGCTCCGCACCAGCCGCCGCCGTTTCCATTCACCGCTTACTCGGCGACGGTGTGCAGGCGGCTGGCGTTGAGCGCGTTGAGCGCGGCGTTGCGGTATAGGGTGGCGCCGTGGTGGCGGCGGTCGTAGTAGCCACCCTGGCGGCCCAGGTAGTGGCCAGTGGTTGAGGTGCTGAGCGCCGTCGCGGCTACGGTGCCGCGGCTACTGCCGCTGCCGTCCTTGGCCGGCGTGGTGGGGCCACTGCTGAGCGGACCGGCGCCCACTGCGATGGCGCCCGCCTCGCCGGTCTGGTCCCAGCCCTTCTCGCGGTCTTTACCGCCAGCCACATCGAAGCGCCACACGGTGGAGGTGGGCGCGGGTGGCGGCTGCGCGGGGCCGGCCACGTCAAAGCGCCAAACCATGCCGCCAGAGGCGCCGTTTGCCGCGCCGCCGCTGGCCGCGGTGGAGATGTTGCCAACGATGCCATTGGACCCGGCGGCAGCCTTCTTGGGCGGCACGCCGGTGCCGGTGTCGAAGCGGAAGGGCGTGACCGCCGCGGCGGGTGACGCGGGCGTCATGCCCGAGCCCGCGCGCAGCGAGTTGTCCTTGTCCGGCAGCGCCGACACGTCGCTCACGTCGCTGGTGGCGCTGTGCACACTCACGTCGCCGTGGCGGCTGCCGCCGGGGCCGTGGCGGCTCCAGTCCGAGGTCTTGATGGACGCCGCCAGCAGGCTGTTGTAGCGGTCGATGGAGCCGTTGCCGCCGTGCATGGAGTTGCCCATGGAGCGCACGCTCATGCGGTCGTCGTACAGGTCCAGGCTGTCCACGGAGCCCACCTTGAGGAGGTTGAGGAAGCCCTCGAAGTCGATACCGCCCTCCATGGCGTCGCCGGAGCTGCCGGAGCTGGCGGCGGCGCTGGCGCCGGTGCTGCCCGCCTCCTGCAGCGCCAGCTCCAGCGCTGTCTGCACCTCGTCCGGCGGCAGGCGAGCGCGAAGCGCCTCCAGTAGCTCGGGCACCGTCAGCACGCCGCTGCCGTCCTTGTCCATCTCGCGGAAAGCCCTGTTAAGGCAGACGCATAAGTGCAATGCGGTTTCAGTAACGGCCAGGCATGCATGCAGCCATGAATATTCGAGTGTACTTGCACGCGCAGACCATTGCATGCGCAAGTGTATTTGCACCCACAGGCGATTGCACACGCGAAGTGCAGGCACGCTACCCAATATTTAGCCTCCATGATTTCGAAGGCACTCGTACTTACTTGCCAGCCAGCTCCAGCCACAGCTCGGTATGGTTGCGCTGAAGGTAGCGCCAGTCCATCTGGCTGGCTGCGAAGTCGGCCTTGTCGATGACTCCGGTGCCGTCAAGGTCCACCTGCTCCATCAGCCGCGTCACCTCACTGGGCGCCAGCCGGAAGCCCATGGCCGCCAGCGCGTCGCTCAGCTGCGCCTCCGTGAGCTGCCCGCCGTGCTCCAGCCGCATCTGCTTCATCAGCGGCGCCAGGCAAGCGGCGTCGGGCGTGGCCACGATGGGCCGGCCGCTGTCGCTGATGGCGCAGCGCTCGCGCTCCGCTGCCAGCATCTCAGGGTGTGACAGAAGCTCGGCGGCGATGGACTGCAGCACTGTGCGCTTGAGCTGGCTGCCGCTGGCGAAGCGCTGGATGCGCGCCACCACGCTCTGGCCCAGCTTCTTGCCGGTGGAGCGCTCAGAGCTGTTGCCGCGCAGCCAGGGGTGCTTCAGCGCCTCCTTGGCGGTGGGGCGCAGCTTGGGGTCGCGGTTGAGCAGCAGCTTGCAGAAGTCCTTGGCCTCGTCGCTGATGCCCGCCCACCAGGACTTGCTGAAGTCCAGCTCGTCGTTGAGCACGGAGCGCCAGATGGCGGTGATGGCGGGCGCGTAAACGTTCTTCTTGTCGTCAAAGGGGAAGCGGCCGCACAGCATCTGGAACGCCATCACGCCCGCAGCCCACAGGTCGCTGGCGGGCAGCCACTCGCCGCGCAGCGTCTCGGGCGCTGTCGAGGGAGGGAGGAAAGTGTAAGAAGCGCGCAAGCAGCGGCGCCGGTCATCGCTTACTGCCCGTGCGCGCGTACGCAACACCGTAGCTTGCTAGGCCTGCCTTGGAGGCGTCGCCCAACACAGTGCTGAGGACCCACGTGCTGCACTCACCCATATACCAAGGCGTGCCCTCAAGGCCCAGGTCCGTGCGCGGCAGCTGCTCCGGGTCGAAGGGCGCGGCCAGGCCGAAGTCGATGGCCTTGAGCGGCGCGCGGTCGTCGCTGGTCAGCAGCATGAAGTTGCCGGGCTTGATATCCCTGTCGCAGGAGGGAATGTGCCAGTTGTTAGTCCTCGTACGTGCCTTCTCGTCCTTATTCTCTGCTTCCACAATGTTTGCATCACGAAGCCTTGCATAACCTACCTATGAAGGATGTGCTGCGCGTGGCACTGCGCCAGCGTGCGGAGCACAGCACGCATGAACGAGGCAACCTGCGCGCAGGCGGTGGGAGGGGTGGAGACACGTTATCAAGGTAGTCAACTTGGCGTTCAGATATCCCCCTCTTGACCCTCGCCATGCAGCCAATAAGAGCGGGCATCAACGCGCAGATATCCCTGCTGCATCTGCAGCCACCTTCCAGACCCAGCCGCGAGCGCGACACCACGCACCGTGCGCTCCGAATAGTGGCGGTCGCCAATGCGGTGCCACAGCTCCCCGCCCGCGCACAGCTCCATCACGACGTGCACATTGTCCTCGTCCTCATACACGTCCTCCAGCTTCACAATGTTCAGGCTGTGGGGAGAGATAGGCGGCATGAGGGGGGGGCGAGAGAATTAGTCCGAGGACAGCAAGTGATGAGACGCGGGCTGCCGCGCCCTGCGCAAAGCAAATCCACGTCAGCCCCAGCTCAGCTCAGGGGAAAACCCAAAGCGCGCCAAAAGGCCAGCCTCCCGCCCCCTTCCCCCGATCCCGTGAGTTGCCCCCCACCAAGGTGCAAGACTGCCAATGCGTGCCAGCTAAGCGTAGGCTTCGGGCCCGCGCGTGGAGGACGCCTGGTCCACGTCCCCTCACCTGCCGCTAAGCTTGGTCATGACCTGGATTTCGCGCCGGATGCTGTCGAGGTGCCCCTGCTTCTTCTTCTCGCTAGCGTCCGTCAGGACCTTGCGGATGCTTTTGCAGGCGAACTCCTCGCCGGTGTCAAGCTTCTTGACAATGCGCACGACGCCATTTCCTCCCTTGCCCAGCTCACGTCCCAGCTCGTAGTGCTTCTCCAGGTCCGTTGCGTAGCCCAGGAAGGGGGCGGTCGTGCACTGGTTCGACGATGCAGGTGCGGTTGCTCCCTGGACCGTCGCTGCGGCACCGCAGGCCACTGAGCTGGCTCCATTAAAGCCTGCTACATTCCCAGTCCACTGAGGGGCGCTAGAAGGCCTAGGCGCCAGGCTGGAGGAGCTGCCACGTCCGCTGGAAGAACGCCATCCTCCCAGGAGCTTGGACAGCAGCCCGCCCTTGCCTTTCGTCGACTTATGGCTGCCCGAGGACTGCTGGTGGGTAGACGAAGTCGGCCCCAGGGCGCACGGCGCCGGGGCCATCCTTGCGCCGGTTGGGTCTCTCTCGACTTTGGAGCGAGCTCTCTGGTTCGCCGAAAGGCCACGTGAAAGTGCCTAAATTTTAGTCGAAAATTGCTTGGGCAGCAAAACTGTGCGTCAACAGGGCCTGCGCGGTAAGCCTTGGCCCACGCGCCCGAATATGTTGTTGTAGCGTTGTTAGAGTTGAAATGAGCTTACGTACCCAATTACCAGGAATGCTTGGCTGTAAGATATATTCTTATGAGCTCGCAGGAGTGGAGGCCTGGCGTAACTTCGCGAGCCTCTGGGCGGCACCATTCCGGGGCCGGCAGGACAATGCCTCGCGCGGGCATCGCGCGCTACAACGCAGCAGCAGGTTCGCTCGCCTACATGATGCGCCCTTGGAAAGAGCGAGCAGAGAAGTCCCGCAAAAAAGCACTTAGGCCAGTCGGCCGCAGCGAAGGTGACGCGCGCGACGTGTGCGCGCAGGCCGCATAGGTGTCTCGCACAGGCGCAGGGTTTTACTAGGGTGACTTATATAGGTGTACCAGTGTGACGTCAAAATCACCCGTGCGACGGGAAAAAACGCGCGTCCACACTCGAGCAGGGTTGGACCTTGGGTTGGACGGGGTGTGGGGTGTGGGGAACCGCTGATGTCTCCCAGGCCGCCACCGCCGCTGCCGCTGTCTTCACTCGCAGCGGGAAAATTTGCGCTCTTGCATTGTAGCGACGCTCGCTAGCTGGGTACTGACTGACGTCGTCCACTAATTCCGGACGACGTCCACGCCAAGGTCCGAGCTCACAGCCCCAACCTCGCTTCCGAATCCTTGCCAGTCGCAGTCAGCGCCTTGCACCTTAGCGCCGCCCAAATCACATTCAGCCGCTGGGTACTGTACAATGTTGCAGCACCGAAACCATCCTCCGGCTGGGCCGCCGGCCTCGCATGCGTAAAGCTTTTGGCCCACGACCACATCGACTTTCCAATCTACACCGCCATGCATGACCTCAAGTCCTCACTGCCATACAGCGTTTCCACAAAGCCCCGCACTGCCTACCCGCACTGCATGCTGCTGCCGCTGCTACGTTATGGGGCCACGCCTGTGGAACGGCCCCGCCGCCAGCAGCAGGTTGCGGCTGCTGAAGGCTAGCGACACCACTGGAGATGACTTGGTCCGGTAGCGGCCCAGCTGCGCGTACGGCCCCGCCGGCTTGGCGCCCTTGCCATCACCCTTGCCGTCGCCCTTGGCATCACCCTTGCCGTCCTTGCCACTGCCCTCTTTACTCCCGGCGGCCCCTTCCGCCGCTCCCTCCCCTCCCTCGGCGCCGCCTTCCCCATCCGCGCCCGAGCCTCCGCCCGCTGCCGCCACGCCCGCCGCCGCCAGCGCCTCGCCGGTGTCGTTCCGCCAGAGCCGCACCGTCTCGTCGGCGCCGCCCGACGCCAGCACGCAGCCGTCGCCCTGGCTGTAGGCCAGGCACCACACGGCGCCGGTGTGCGCGGCGGCAGGCTGCGAGGCCGCCACGCGGCGGGCGGTGCCCAGGTCCCACACCGCCACGGCGCCCTCGTCGCTGCCCGCCGCGATCTGCGAGCCGTCTGGCGACAGCGCCAGGCAGGTGGGGCTGCCGGGCAGCGTGCGGCCGCAGGGCAGGTACCTGACGGGCGGGGAGGAAATTAAGGCGGGGCTAGGAGCGATGGCTGGGTGGGTGGGTGGCTGGGTGCGAGTGTCAAAGGGCGTCGCAAGCCGTCACGCCAGCCCTCCTTGCCTCGCCCCGCATTCAGCCTGGAGCCGGAGCACCTCCGCCCGCTAAGTAACCTCAGCGCAAGCATACACAAGGTCAATTGCTGTCGGCCGCTGCATCACACGCCGGTCGCCGCGGTGGCGCTCACCTGACGCACTTGCCCTCGCGCACGTCCCACAGCCGCACGGTGCGGTCCGCCTGCCCCGCCGCCGTGGCGACCAGGCAGCAGTTGGGGTGCCAGCGCACCACGTCCACGTCGGCGTTGTGCCCCACCAGCAGCCGCAGCGGCTGTGTGCGCTCGCTCACCCACAGCCGCGCCACACGGTCTGCGCCCGCGCTGGCGAACCAGTGCCCTGCGGGGCGCGTGCACGCAGCAGAGAGGTTCGCACGTGGCTCATGCCAATCTGCACCTCGTCACTGACACGTGGTATGTTCGGTGCATGCCAAGTACATACATGCAACTGCTGCTGCCCCAGCGTGTATTGCCAAGCAAGCGCCCGCCGCCTCTCCCAATGTAGGTCACGCTCTCCTCCTCGTTCATTGCGTCAGGTACGGATTATTGGGCTGGTAACAACAGCCCCCGCCCCGCCCGCCCCGGCCTCACCCACCCACCTAGCGGGCAGGCCGCCACGTCCCACACTGGGAACACGTGGCCAGGGTACACGGCCAGGCAGGAGCCAAACTCCGCGCCCCACACGCGGACCGTGCCGTCCGAGGAGCCCGACAGCACCAGCCGCTGGTCAACGCTGAAGTCAACGGCGTGTACGGCAGCGGTGTGGCCGTGCAAGTACAGCGTGCCCGGCGGCTCGCTCTCCTCCAGGTCGTCGGCTGAGGGGGGCGCGGGGGCGGGCGTGCCGTCCGGGTTCGTGCCGCCGCCACCGCCAGGCACCTGCCCCCGCCGCGAGCGGCGCAGCAGGGCGTGGTGTTGCGAGATGGTGGGCATGTCGTACACGCGCACGGAGGAGTCGTTGAAGCCGGCTGCGTGGCGGGGGTTGGGAAGCCGCGTTGGCAGCGGCGTTGGCGGAGGTTAGGGCGGAGACAGAGACGATAGGGGGCGGCGGTTGACCGGCCCGCATCGGGTTGTAGAGGGAAAACTCCTTGACATGCTCAAGCACGAAGCCAGCACCAGTCCGTTGTTGCGGCGGCGCACTCACCCACGATCTTGGAGCCGTCGCAGTTGAAGGTGCTGCAGTTGAGCGTCTGCTTGGCGTTGACGAAGGTGAAGAAGGCGCAGGAGGGCGGCGTGGCGGCGCTGACGGGCGCGCGCAGGCTGATGTCGCGCAGGGCCGCGGCCACCACGTCGTCGGGCAGCTTGGGCAGGAAGGGCTGCGAGGTGGCGGCGGTCATGTAGAGGTGGAGGTGGTGGTGGGGGTTGTGGTTACCAGCCCAAACTAAACCAAACCCAATGCATAAGAGCGAGGGGGTTAATCCATTCCAATTGGGGGCTGGGGGGTTGGTGCGGGTGTTGGAGGTGGCGATGAGGAGGCAAGGTGACACACCAGCAAGCATGCGGGAGAGCGAGATGGAATGGAGACAAAGCAGAGGCCGTGTACCCCTGCGCCTAAATGGCCCCAGGTATCATAAGCACATTCCCCCAGGTATCAATGCTCGCTCGGTCGCGCGGCCACAGCGCCCTCACCGGGTGCTCTATCCGCTCGCCGCGCACCACCGACTTGTTGGTCGCTGCCGCCGCAGCAGCCGCGGCCGCCGCCTTCTCCGCCGCCTTCTTGGCCTTCTTAGTCTGCGGCTCCTGACCGTCTGCGAGCGGGCAAGCACGCACCAAGGGGGAAGACGGTTGCTATGCAGCGAAATGCTACGCAGTTTCCATGGGCGCGCTCAGTACAGGCTGCGGTGTGTGTGACATATCTTCCTGGGCTTGCACACGCAAGTGTGAGACAGCCCATGCCGCTCGAACGCACCTGCCGCCGCCGGGTCTGCCTCGCCTGCCGCCGCCGCTGCCGCCGCCGCAGCCGCCGCCTCAGCCTTCTGCTTCTCCTGCTGCTCCCGATACACGTCCTCCACATTGCCCTGCAGCGCAGCGCGGGGCGCACACAGGGGTGTGTGGAACACCCAGTCACCCCGCCAGCGGCACGGCATCCCCACGTAGAGGCGCAGAGGCGTGCTTGATGACATGTTGTTGAGGCGCGTCACAGCCACCCCACACCATACACCCAACCACCTCACACGCCCCGCCGCAAACATAGCAGCCGCGCACCTGCAACAGCCCCAGCTTTATCTCGGTGCGGTTGACCATGTTCGCCTCCGCCGCGTCCGCGCCAGCGTCCGCGCCCGCCTCGTCCGCGCCCGGCCCGCCCGCGCCGCCCGGCCCGCCGCCCGCCAGCTCATCCGCCAGGTCGTCGTCCGGCACCGGGGCTGCGGGGGCGCCCTTGGGCAGGCCCTCCAGCACCTGGCGGCGGGTGGGAGACATCGGGCCGTGCCGGCAGTGAGTGAGGACGGCCGAGGCATCATCAGCAGCTGCCATGCACCGCCGGTGCGCGACCGCACCACAAGCGCAGCGTTCGTGCCCGCTGCATCCGCTACGTCAGTGGGGCGTGCCCCTCCTACAACAATGTCCCTGCCCCCAAGCCCGCCCGCCCCACAGCCCCCTCCCCCGAACGCCTCCTCACACACACACACACACACACACACACAGGGAGGGGTCACGCGATTCGGGTAAGTATGTGGAGCTGCTTCGGCCCGATGACGCGGTAACGAGGTAACACGCGCAGCGAACGACGATCGATGGCGCGCCGTTGCCTATGCATGCTGCACGCACGGTGTCGACCCTTCCTCTCCTTGTGCTTTCCTAACACACACACACACACACACACCTGAAGGTCCAAGCAGCTGTTGACCACGCTGAGCAGCGGCAGCATGCGGCCGCCGCCCGTGTGCAGCCAGCGCATGAGCAGGTCGTGCGCGTACGGCGACAGCGACACCGCCGTCTTGGCCGCCGCCGGGCCGCCCGGGCCCAGGCCCAGCCGCGCCGCGGCGAAGGCGCTGCCGCGCAGCAGGCTGCGGCTGGTGAGCGCCGCCAGCTGGGACAGGTCGTTGGCGGCGGCGCGCCGCATGCCGCCCAGCGTGGCCAGCACGCGGGCCCGGTACCTGGGGAGCGGGTGGGTGGAGCAGGCGGTTGGGTGGGTTGCAAAACGGCAAGTGCAAGGCTGTAGCAGCAGGATACAGACAGTAGCACTGATGATTCAGCGTCCTGCGGGGTATAAGTACGCAGAGCGTCTCGCGGGTCCACCTCCGCAGAACGGCCCCCAGCGGTCGGGCCGGGCGGCCCTGCCCCTGCCCCTGCCCACGTCACACCCGCACACCCGCACACCCGCACCTGGCCAGCAGCGCCGCCGCCTCCCTGCCCGCCTCCATGTCCACCAGGGTCAGGTACAGCCGCACAAACACGGGGTGCAGCAACCGCCGCAGCTCAGGCTGGGGGGGGGGGGGGAGACAGGTGGTGTGCAGGGGGATGGGGCAGGGGGCGAGCCGTAGGGGTGAGGCGCAGTGCGGGGGGTGAGCAGGGCAGCGGAGCAAGGTCAGGTGCGCCAGGCCCCCGGAGATACACCCTGATGGACGCGGAAGCGGAAGGGCTCCGTTGGCACACAGGCAAAGCCCAGCGGTCCCCCTCTGCGCTCCGACGAAAGCTCCATTCCGCCACACCACCTCTTGCCTCACGCGGCGACGTTCCTAGACACCCTCCACTCCGAAACTCTGGCAGCCGTGACTTAGCCCCATATCCCTAGCGGCCGCGCCTAACACAGCTCGGCCCTCCCCCCACGCCTCCTCGGCCCCATTGCTTACACCCGCCGCTGCACCTTTCCATCCTTAGCCCTGCTTCTCCTGCCCTACCTGCGTCGCTCTCGAGCCCCATTCGCCGCGCCCTAGCCCCCAAACCTCCCTCGTCCCCCACTCTTCCTCGCACCACACTGCCCCTCAGTGGCTCCGCCAATTCTCACAGCGCCACCCCACCCCTTACTGCCCCACCCCCATTTGCCACGCTTTCTCACTCCCCCTCGCCGCCCCGCCCCACCCACCCACACACCCACACTGCCTCACCCTGTACATGTCCAGGCAGCTGTCCACCCAGTTCACCAGCGCCTCGTAGGCGTCACCGTACACCGCCGCCTCGTGCCCGGCCGCAAAGCACACGAGGTCGTCAATCAGCACGCTGGCCATCTCTACGCCCGCCGCCACAGCCGCCGCCTCCTCCTTGTCGCCCGGCGGGGGCGGCTGCCGCACGTGCTGCACGAAGCGCTCCTCTACATCCCGCAGTCTGTCATGCGGAAAGGGGGGAGGGTTGGGGTGACGGGGGTGGGGGTGCACACAGGTCGCCCTAGCTGCTGCAGGGCTGGCACGGCCAGCACACGCCTAGCTACCCGCGCCGGGCCGGGAGGGCGCCGTGTCAAGGGTCTGTGGCAACAGCCATGGCAAACACTGGATGCAAAGGCGCGACCAGCAGTGCTTCCTAGCCACCCTCAGGTCTGGGGCCCAGAGCGTGGCTTGAGGACCCCCGGCTGCTGACGCACTGCCTCTTTAGGTCTCTTCAGCGTTGGAAGGCGGAGCCGCCCCTGATTCACTGCACCTCCCCAACTTTTATGACCCTCCCAAGCCTTTTGGCTCCTCCAGCAACGCCCAGTAGGAGGGCGTTTGGCTCGATCGATGGCCAAGCCCTGAATCAGAGCCATTTCTTCCGCAAGACTACACGTACCCTCGTTTTCGTATGTATTGCAGGAAGAGCTGGTCCCAGTCCGAGTCCCGCATTTGTTAGCCCGCAAGCTGCTACCCGCCGTCCTCTTTATGCGAATGCATGAACGTCAGCTTGCTATGTAATTTAAGAGAGTTGTTAGGATACGCAATGTCAGCCGGGAAACTCGAGCGCGAAGAATGGAATTGGCGGGTGCCCAGTCTTTGAAGGGTTGCGAGCTTCGTAAGGCGCGTGATGGTGATACTGTGAGCTAATGTACCAGTCGTGTTTGGGCTAAGACTACTGGTCGAGTGGTGGCCACTCGAGAGGGATTGCTCGCTGCGGGTTCGTGCATGCGGGGATGGGTGCATGCGCACTCTCGCGCTCCGCGGCAACCCTTTTCTGGCCCTTTTTTCCAGGCCACCTTCCTGCGGCGGGCCGTAAACCCGATGCTCGCTTGATCAATTGAGTCATGGCTGTGGACCAGTGCTACATATACATGACCTGAGCTTGGTCTTGGATTGTCCCCAAGCCGCGTTCTGTCCTTTCCCGTGCATGCGGCACGCCAAAGCATGCTGCAATGCTCTTCTCTCGGCCTGTTGGTGCTCTTAGCCGCCGTGGTCACCCGTGCACAGCCCGCGGTCGCTGGACCGCCTCAACCCGTTGCCGGCTGCGTTGACGACTCCGTGGTGGGCGCTGCCAGCTCGAAAGCCGGCGTGGCAGGCGGAGCGCGAGCAGCAGCCTGGGCTCCAGAGGCGGAGGACGTGGGGGGTGCGGACGGCGGGCATGCCTT
The DNA here is from genome assembly GCA_016834595.1 of Chlamydomonas schloesseri. NCBI lineage: Eukaryota > Viridiplantae > Chlorophyta > Chlorophyceae > Chlamydomonadales > Chlamydomonadaceae > Chlamydomonas > Chlamydomonas schloesseri. The sequence goes on from JAEHOD010000003.1 coordinate 1,264,276, forward strand.
GCCGTCACACCTGCGGCGGCAGCTGCTGTCACTGCACGGGGAGCTGCTGCCACGGCTGAAGGGGCCGCTGCAGCAGCGCGGAGATGCACGAGTGCGGCGGGTGGCGGAGCTGCTGGCGTCGGTCGGGTGGGTGGGTGGGTGCGTGCGTGCGTGCATGGCAGGGGCTACAACCCTGTTGTTCGTCCCACCGGCCGGAATACCGGCAAGAATGCCACTATACCGGCCCCTGTCGCAGCTCCCTGGGTGCAGAGCTGCGTGCTTATGGGGACGCCTGGGCGGCTGGGCGCGCAAATGTACTGTCAGCTGCCTCAGAGCGGGTGCGAGGAGACCTGCAGCCGGCGGCCGCGCGGCTGCGGGAGGCGCTGCGGGAGCGGTGCAGCGATGCCGCGTTCGTACCTCCCACTGACAAGCCAGCTCAAATAGCTGGTGCGTGTTCTGGGGGGTTGACGTACGCAAGGCAGTAGATATGTAAGCGCAGCATCCAATTCACATTTGCACTCCATGTTACAAGCATCCGTGCAAGTAACGCCAACGGCTTCAACGCTCACTGCTGAAGCGAGGACAGACAGCACCGGAGCACCCGCGCCACCTGCTCCTGCAGGCCCGGGTATCACCCTCACGCTGACGGGGGCCAGCTGCCGCCTGGTGCGGGTGGCGGCGCCCACCCGGCGAGACCTGGTGCTGAGCTGCACGCAGCCGTCCGCCAGCGAGGCATTCACCCAGCCGCGATACACCTCCGCCTACACCGCCGGCGCCACCTTTTCCACCTCGGTGCGTGCGTGGGGCGCCGTGGGGGTAAGCGATGGCGCCTCCAATCAGCTAGCAGTGGTCGTACCGGGCGTGTCAACTGACAGTACGTACCAGGCGTGTCAACTGACATTACCCGAGGTTGCTACGGGGACTCGGGGAAGTGTCCTTCCACACCTACCCTCCTCCGGTATGCCATCCTTTCGCGCCACACAGGAGTGCAAGACCGACCGGCAGTTCGGTCTGGGCGGGACCGTGTCGGTGGACCTGTGGCAGCCGGGCAGCCGGCCGCAGGACGCGGTGGACACGTGGCGCCAGGTGGCGGGCAGGTGGGTGGGTGTGCACGGGCGTGTGCGGACAGGGGCAGCTGACAGGCCAGGCTGGGTTGCATGGCTGTGATCGATGATATCTAGCACACCGATTGGCGCAAGCGTACCCACGGCGGCCGTGGCTGTTCGTTGAGGCTCTGCGCTGGCCGCAGGTTGCGGCAGCAGACAGCGGATGCGGCTGACCGGGCGCGAGGCAGGAGCGAGGCGGTGGCGAGCAGGCTTGCAGACGCAGTGGGGGCTTCAGGAGTTGGCGCTGGCAACGTGCTGGATGGCGGCAGCAGGCGCCGCGCCACTCCGCTGCAGCGGCTCCTGCGCCCGCACAGCGCCATGGCACGGGCGTTGCGGTTGGCCCTCAGCAAGTGAGAGCGGCGGCGGGGCACTTCCGCCACTGTGCCTCAAGCGCCTATCCCCGCATCAGACATGATCCGAGCAGGTGTCCTGAGACCCACCGCACGTACTATGATACCTTCCCCCCACCTCCCGCCCGCTGTCGTGCACCACCCACGCAGGAACCGAGACCGCCTGGCATCCGCCATGGCTGCCTGGATGGCTGCGCACGAGGAAGGCGGCGCGGCCGCGCTCCTGCAGCAGTCGGCACCGGCTGGTGCAGGCCACGGCACCGCGCCCAGAACCAGCAGTGCTGCGCAGCAAGGGCCGCTGCGTGTGGGCCAGGCGGTGGCGGCGCTGCTGCGGGACCTGGGGCTGGAGGGCGCGGCCGGGCAGCTGCTGCAGCAGCTAGGGATGCAGCCGGCGGCGGACGGCGGCGTGGGTGAGCAGGAGCAGGATGAGATGACGGGACGAGGCGCGGACGGAGAACCACCACAACGGCAAACCCAGCAGCTGCAGGGAAGCAACACGACAGCGGGTCAGCAGATGCAGCAGTCGGGCCCAGGCGGTGGTGGGGAGCCAGGTGCAGGTGGCGAGGGGCTGGCGGGAGGCGTGGCCGGCGTGTTTGATCTGGTGGAACAAGAGGGGTTGCAAACGCTGCGTGCGCAGCTTGCGCGGTTGGCAGCCGAGGCGGGTGCGGTAGGCACTGGCGCGGATGGTGTGAGCGGCACGCCAGGTGGCGCGGGCCGCAGTGGCATTGATGGCGAAGAGGAGGTTGGAGGGGCGGCGAGCAAGTGCGCGGGTGGTGGCAGCAGCAAAGCGGTTATGCAGCGTGTTGCTGCGGAGCTAGCACGGCTCGCGCAGATGTAAGTCTAGATACATGCAAGCAGTCTCATCAAAAGAAACATTTCAGACGGGCTGTCAAAAGGAATGTAGGGGCCTGGGTGACAGGCCTGCGCCTCAGAGCGCTGCTGTGGTGTGGGGCCGGAAGTGACTCCGCCACTCATCACCTCATCGCCCAGCCCCACAGAAGGGAATCTCAGCGCAAAGTCAAGCCCAGAACGACCAACCCGCGGGCATCTGACAGAGAAAGCAAGCAACACGCGCACGCGCCCGGTTCGATGGCGGGCCGCGCGGGCGCGAGCGGCGCTGCTGTCGGCCCTGCGGCAGCAGCGGACGATAGCACCTGCTGGGCAACAGCGACAAAGGCCAGTTGCAGCGCGCTGCAGCAGCTGGAGCGGAGGCGGAGCGGCGGAGCGGCAAGCGCGCATCCGTTCGCGACAGGCGACGAAAGGCTGCCTGCCGCGGCCGCGGCGATGCCCAACGAGCCGCAGCAACAACCGCGGCAGCAACCAGGGCCCCTAAAACAGGAGCAGTTGCAGCAAGAGACGCAGGACGACCAGGCGTGGCCTTCATCGCCTGTGCCACCGCACCCGCCCCGAGCGGCGCAGCGAGCCAGCCCGGAGCCCGTTACCATGGCTGATAAAGACCCGCCCTTGCAACAAGCACCGCAGCGGCCTCGGCAGCTGTCACAGGGGCGGGAGGGATGGACGTCTCCAGCGCGGCAGGAGCTGGGTCCGGCCGTGACGTCGCGTGGCGGGGCCACAGCTGACGACCCTGCCGCGCCGCCGGTTCACTGCTTTCGTGCTGATGCGGCTGCGGGAGGCGACGACTTTGGCGGCCACTGCGGCAGCCCCAGCCACGGGTCCAGGTCTAGCTCCAGCTCCAGCTGCCCTTTGCGGCCTCTCGCGGCCGCCTCTGGGCATAGACAGGCGGCCGCAGCCCACCCGCCCATGCATGGCGGCGGCAGCACCGGCAGCAGCAGCAGCAGCAGCACGGGCAGCAGCAGCACAGGCAGCGCCGCCGGAAGCAGCACCAGCGCACGCAACGGCGCCACCAGGACTACCGGCATCGCTGGCAGCAGCAGTGCAAGCCGCAGCGCTGTGTGCCGTCCTGGTGCCAGCAGCAGCAAGAGCGGCGGCAGCCGGCTGTGGCGCCAGCAGTCCTCGCCCCCGCCCGCAGAGCAGTCGCCGTCGCTGCTGTCTGCTCCGGCACGCCAGCGCCGCAGCCCCGCGCCACCCAAGCCTCATTCGCAGTCCCAGTCTCTGTCAAGCCTCCGGCGCCAGCGCTCGCATCCTCCCCTGACACAGCCGCTGCTACCGCTGTCGTCCGACGACTCGCCCACCGCGCAGCTTCCAGCGGGTGCTGTACTACCGCCGGGCCTCGACAGCGCCGCGGCAGCATCAGCGGCGGCGCCAGGCACGGATGCAGCTGGGGGGCCGCTGGCGCCGCCGAGGAGGATGGCGGCCAGTGTCCCACATTCTCCAGCACAGCCACCTGCAACCCCCGGCACGCGCCCGCATCAGTCCCTGCTGTCCCCGCTGCGTCCCGTAGATCGATGCTCGGCTGCATCTGGGCCTGCTTCTGCTTCTGCTGCTGCTGCGGCGGCGGCGTCTAGGGACCGCGGCAGTGCAATGCGCGCGCGGCCCACGTCGCAGCTCGTGGAGCTGCCGTCGCACCCTTTGCAGCAGCACCCGGCTGCACAGCCCAGCACGGCGCCACCACTGACGCAGCCCCCGCACCAGCAACAGCACATGCAGGCTCGCGCCGAGCCTCTGCACCACCAGCACCACCACCAACACCACCAACACCACCAACACCAGCTCGGCACGGCAGCCAGCAGCCCCGGCTCTGCAGTCCCAGCTGGCGGCGGTAGTGGCGGGGTAGGCGGTGGTCAAGGAGGCGGCAGCAGCAGCAGCAGCAGCAGCAGCGACAACTTGGCAACAGACCGCGTGACCCCTGCGGCTGCTGGGCGGGGCTGGGGCGCGGCGTGGACGTCCTGCGGCCTGGTGCGGAACAGCAGTAGCAGCGGCAGCAGCGGCGGTGTGACAGTGACTGCGCCGCCTCCCGGCGTGGGCAGTGTGGTCTCACAGCTGGGAGGCAGGGCCATACCGCATATGTCGACAACGACAGCCGATGCCGGTCAGGCACTAGGCGGCACGGGCGGCGGGGTCAGCACCGGGGTTTCAGGAACGGCGCAGGGCCAGGGCCAGGGCCAGGGCCAGGGCCAGGGCCAGGGGCAGGGGCAGGAGGAGGAGCACTGCTGCCGCGTGTGCCTGGAGCCGGTGCTCCCGGAGCAGCTGCGCAGTGGGGAGGCGCTCAAGCTGGGCTGCAGGTGGGTGGGCTCGCTGCTGGTGGGCAAACCTGCGTTGCGGTGCCGCAGCACCCCTGTGCTAGCTCTCGCTTTTGTACCGTGTGCGTGTGGCATGTTCCTGTGTTGGGCCGCCAATAATGTGACACTAGTGCAATCCGAGTGCTATCCGCCATGCAGCGTTGACCGCTCCCCTGTGCTGCTGCTGCTGCTGCGATGCACACGTGCACGCGCACACAGGTGCAGCTCGGGCCTGGACCTGCTGCACCGCACCTGTGCAGACAGGTGGTTCCGGGGCGTTCGCTGCAGTGCCGTGTGCGAGGTGTGCGGCGGCGAGGCGGCGGGGCTGCCCAGCCGCATCAAGGCGGCCATCCGGTGCGTTGCTGGTGTTAGATGGATACCGTCATCCTGGCGAGAGCCAGCAAGGTGCCCAACCGCCCGTGCTGCGTGTCCTTGAGACTGCCTGTCATATCCAGACATGCCCGATACCGCACCGTATCACCAACACGTGCGATGTCGTGCCTGCGTCGCCATCTCCTGCCGCGCCGCAGATGGCAGCAGCTGCTCAACCCGCGGCGCGGCCCCCTGCAGCACCACTTCCTCGCGGCCACGCCGGACGGCGCCGGCGGCTGGCTGACCGGCTCCGGCTCTGGCGGCGTCGTGACCGTGAACGGCGGCGGCGGCGGCGGCGGCGGTCTGCCCGGCTCGCTGCCGTCCTTCCTGGGCGTGTACACGCTTGTGTGCCTCATGCCCGCCACACTGGCCTCGATGGGGCTGGTGCTCTTCTACTACCGTGAGTGAGGGTCCGTCGCCGCCTGTGCGGTGCGGTCTGAAGCCGGTGTGCGCGTAGTCCTGCAGTGCGAGTGGACCAACTGCTTGCCGCATGGACTACATGGACCGCTTGCGTGTGGACTCGCCCGCCGCCGCCGCCCGCCTTCCGCAGGCTATGTGGGCTGCGACGCGGGCGTGACCATGGCCCTCAGCATCCTGACCGCCTCGGCCACCATCGTGCACTGGGTGTGCCTGCCCTTCAGGTCGGCACCGGCAGCGCGACACGCGGCGGGGCGCGGCGCGTAACCTTGCGCGTTACCAGCACCCACACCTGGGCCTTATTAACTTTCCTGCATGCCTGCCGTCCTGCCCGCTCTCACCTCCCGTTCCCCTCCTGTACCCTCCAACCCCCATTCCCTGCACTCATCGCTCACGCGCAGGCCGGTGCTGCACGTGCTCTTCTGCGTGTTCGTGCTGGCCTGCGTGTTCGGCACCACCCTGCTGCTGGGCCGCACCACCCCCTGGCCGCCCGGCCTGGTGGCGGCGGTGGGCGCCGCCATGGGCTTCGCCACCGGCCTGGCGCTGTTCTACGGCCTGCTGCACCCCTTGGCGGGCCTGGCACGGCTGTGGTGGTGCGAGGCGGCGGCGCGGCAGAGGGTGCTGTCGGCGGCTGCCGCTGCCGCGGCGGCCGCGGCCGCGGCGGCTGAGGGCGTGCCCGGGGCAGGCGTAGGAACGGGCGGCGGGTCGGGACGACTGGAGGCGGAGGGAGCGGCGGCAGGGCGGCGCAGGCGGGTGGTGGCGGCGGCCGCAGCGCCTGCTAGCAATGGCAGCAGCAGCAGCAGCAGCAACATCAGCAGCAGTGGTAGTGGCGTTGAAGCCGCCGGTGATGTGGAGATGCAGACGGGTGTGAGTGGCGCCAGTGGCGCCAGGGGCGGCCGGCGCATCAGCAGGAGCGACAGCAGCGCTGCGGCGGACATAAGGAGAGTGCTGGGTGGAGAGGGCGAGGGACCAGCAGTGGCGGGTGGTGGGGCGCCGGCGGTGGGGTTCGGCCGCGGTGGAGCCAACCAGACGGCAGCGGCGGCACCCGGGCAGCCTGGCTCTGGCTTGGGGCTGTCTGGCTTTGTGGTGTTTTCGGGCGGCGAGCACACAGGGCTGTGTGTGTAACAGGGAGCTAGGGTGTGGATATGCGGAGCAGGGGTGAGCAGGGAGCGAGCACCCCTTGCGTATGAGCGTGTTGTTAAAGTGACATCGCGGCGTGAGCGGCGCACGTGCGCATTGCGAAAGCATGCCGGGAGCAGGTGCACAGACGCCATTGCAGCTAGAGGCGGCTCAAGCCCCCAGCGGGCTTAGGCTTACTGACGAAGAACTTCCAGGAGAGCACGCAGGCATTCTGGCACTGCCTAGGGCATCACAGGAGGCAAGTCGACCACCATGCAACTGAAGCAGGTTGCAATGCGGTATTATAAGTTCTCATGGCGATGGGCGCCACGGTATCTGACCTTCCATGTTACAGTCAGCTGCGTCCGGGGCAAGAGCTGGAGACAAGTCCATGTATCATATGCCTTTGCCAATCTGCCTGCGTCCTTCCGCACAGCCGCTATGGTCCACTTCAGTCCCCGCCTAAGCAAGTATCGTGACCAGTGTACCTCCCGACGTCGCGTCTGTACAGCCACCACAAGCAAGCACCGCCTCCAAACACACCGCGCCCTCCACACGCAACCCCAGCCTCCACCTCCCCACCTCCCAGCCTTGACGGCCCAGCCCCTACCGCCGCCGCTTCTTCTTGACATTGAACTTGGGCACCACCGCCGGCCCCTCCAGCTTCCGCCGCTTCTTCGCCTCCGCCTTGCCCTTCTCCAGCGCCCGCTTCTCCATCTCGGTCATCTCCTCATTCAGGTGGCTGGTGCCCTTCTTAGGCGCGCGCACGAACACGCTAGCGTTCTCCACCGCGCCAGCGCCGGCGGCCCCGCCGCCGCTCCCCGCCGCCTTGAGCGGGTCCCCCGCGGGGCCCTTGCGCATGCCCGCCGCCAGCCGCCGCTTCTTTGCGGCGCTCATCTGCGCGCGCTGCCGGCGGCCGCCCACCTCGCTGGCCTCGGTGATGAGGGTGGGGTCCTTGAGGTATGCGGGCATGTGCTTGAGGTGCGGGGCGGCGGGCGCGGCGGCCAGCGGCTTGTCGTGCCGCAGGAGCACCTTCTCCGCCGCGTGGTCCTCAAAGTACTCCTTCAGCCGCTCGCTGCGTCGTCGCACACACGTGGAGGGCGTGGCGGCAGTTGCGGTGGCGGGGAGGAAGAGAGGTAGGGTTGCAGGGGGAAGGAAGGTTACTAGTCGCTTGCCTGCGCATCCATGCACAGGCCCAGAGGCCGGCGGCCTCGGCTGTCCTGACAAACACATGCACTTGTATGTTCCCATTCCGCACGGAGCCTGCAGTGCCACTGCGGCACGCACAGCCACGCACAGCCCTAGCGCAACGCCAATGCGTCCTCCACGAACGCCTCATACAGAGGGTGGCAGAGGCCCGCCCGCCCGCCGCACCCACCCGCTCACGCCGCATCCACCCACCTGTTCAGCAGCTCGTTCTTGAGTTCCTTGGCCCGCGCCTCCTTAATGACGGCCTTGGTTATGCCGCGCGCCACGTCCTCCCCCCGGTACCGCAGCGCCTCCACCTGCGCCTGGCTCAGCCGCCCGTACGGCCGCAACGCCGCGTCCTTCTTGCCGCCCTTGCCGCCCGTCCCCTCGTCGTCGCTGCCAGCACCCGACGCGCCCGCCCCTGCGTCCTCCTCCTCGTCGTCGTCGTCGTCCTCGCCGTCAGCGCGGAAGCCCGGCTCCCGCACGCCCGCGGCGGCTCCTGCGCGGCGCCTGCGCGCCTCCGCCGCCGCCTCCAGCGCCTCCTCCAGCTGCATGTGGAACTTGAGCTGCTCGTGCTGCGGCGTGAACAGCGAGATGGCGGTGCCCGACTCGCCGGCGCGGCCTGTGGAGGGGGCGGGGGCGGGGGCGGGGGGGCGGGTTGTGGTTAGCAGCCCAAACTAAACCAAGCTAAAGGAAGCGGAGTCAAACAATGCAGGCAAGGCGAGATACAACAAAATACTCGTTATGTTGAAGTAGTCGCCGGGGGGCGGGCGGGCGGGTGAACGGGGTGGCGCGGGCAAAGGTGCGAGGGTATGGGGAGGAGGGTGAGCAGAAGTTGAGGGCAGCTTGGGCGTGAGGGCATGCCTGTCCGACCAAGCCATGCCTGCGCCCTTCCCAGGCCCCGCGTCCGCCCCGTATGGCCCCGCCACCCATGCGTGACGCACCCGTGCGGCCGACCCTGTGCACGTAGCCCTGCAGGCTGGAGGGCGGGTCGTAGTTGATCACGGTGCGCACGCCCTTGAAGTCGATGCCGCGAGTCACGCCAAACTCCGCGTCCTTGCGCGCGCCGTCGCCGCCCTTGGCGCCGCGCTTGCCGCTGCCGTCCTTGCCCAGCCGCGCGCCCGCCTTCTTCCCGCCCGCCGCCGCCGCTGCCGCCGCCGCCGCCTCGCCGCGGTCGTGCGAGGGCGCGTACACGTCATCGGTGGCGATGAGGAAGTCGAATAGGCCGCGGTTGAAGGAGGACAGGATGTGGGAGCGCGAGTTTAGGGGCAGCTCGGCGTTCAGCAGCGCGGGCCGTACGCCAAAGGCCTCCAGGAACAGGCGCAGGCGCACGCCCTCGTCCACGCTGTTGACGAACAGCAGCACCTTCTTGCGGCACAGCCCCAGCCGCAGCAGCGCCATCACGTGCAGCAGCTTGTCGGGCCGCGGGCACTGCGAGGTGGGTGGGTGGGTGGGGGCGAGGTGGGCGAGCCGGGTTGGTGGGGGCGGTGGTTGAGGGGGTAGTTCATGCCAGCACCCGAAAGCAAGGCAACCGAGTCAGAACCCAAAAGCAAGGCAACCGAGTCAGTGCTGGGCCTCAGTCAGCCGCCGCACTTCCCAGCCGCACACGCGCTGCCGCCCTAACCTGACCTGACCATCCAAGCATCCACGGCCCATGTCACAACCGTGCCACCGCGGGACTGATCAGGACGTCCGGTGCCCCCCCCTCCCCAACAGCTCTCCCCCAGCAGCCCCAGGTCGCCTTGGGCACTGGAATGGACTACCCCCCAACCCCGCTCGTCTAAACTCTCTCGCCCCCTACCTCGATGTAGAAGTGCTGGATGTCGGCCGAGATGCCCGACCCCGAGGCCAGGCTGCCGCCGTCCCGCTCCGCCGCACCGCCCGCCTGCTCGTCCTCGCCGCCCTCCTCGCCAGCCTTGTCGCCCCCCGCGCCCGCGCCCGCGCCCGCCGCCGCCAGGTTGAGCGTGATGGGGTTGTGCAGCACCAGCTTCTGCAGCCGCTCCACGTCGTCGCTGCTGGTGGCGGACATGAGGATGCACTGGCAGGAGCGGGGCACCTGCAGGGCGGCGGCGGTGGCGGCGGTGGTGGTTGGAGGGCGTTGGGCGGTTTGTGCGCGGGTGATTGGCGGCATGTACCGTAATGGATCTGATCGAATGGGCGCTCCGAACCAGCGAGAGTGCGTGAGCCAGGGTCTGGGCGTCCCTTGTTGCCGGGGATAGGTCAGGAGCCCAGGTTGGTAGAGCCCCACCTTGCATGCTTGTTACGCGGCCTTAACCGCCCCTTCAATCCTCCTCCCTGTGCGCCCACGCTGTGCGCCCCGGTTTGGCTTTGACTGCTACCATCATCCCTACCCTGCCGGCCGCCACTTTTTCCTGACTGCTCTCCGCCCTCGCCTCCTTTCCTCCCTCAGTCCCCGCCCCGCTCCATCCCCCGGCCCCCACCCCACGTCATTCATGTAACATGCATGGAACCCCAGCCACCAGCCCACCTGCGGCGCCAGCAGCTGCAGGTCCTCCTCGTACCCGTAGCTCAGCAGCAGGTCGGCTTCGTCCAGCACCAGCACCGCCAGCCGGGAGGCCAGCGCCGCGGCCGGCAGCAGCCCCTCGCGCAGCGCGGTGGCGATCTTGCCTGCACGCGGGAGAGAGGGCCGGGTGAGGCGAGGATGGCAGGAGTGGGTGGGTACTCCGTTCCCATTCCGCAATCAACCCCATTGAACCCAGGGTGGGGGCTGGCGGGCGGGCGGGCGCATGTCATGCATTGCCACCCGCCGACCCAGCGTTGCGCCAGTGCCATTGCAATTGAGTGGCCAAGCAATCCTCCCTCAGCCCCCCTGACGCTGCCCTGGGTTTCGTAGACCGCTGCGCGCTTTGCCACGAAGGTGGCAGCGTGGGTGGGGTGTCGCACAGAGCGTATCACTCGGGGCGCCACACGCGGCAGGAACACCCTTCGTGTCGTGGCCCTCACGTCAGGAGCCAGTCCGTCCGTGCACAGGCCGCACCGGGCCACTGCCGCCCTTCTACAGCCACCCAGCCCAACAATCACCCGTGCACGCACCCGGCGTGGACACCACGATGTGGCCGGCGGTGGCGACGGCGCGTTTGAGCTGCTGCCCCCCATCCGCAATGAGCGCAGTGGCCTGTGGCGTGTGGTGTGCAGCGGGGCAAGCCGGCAGTCGTCAGCCGCTATTAAGACGGAGGGCTGGCATCACGACATATCATCACACGTAGAAGCCAACAGGCACTCGCGGGCTTGCTGTGTGTGGGCAGACCTGGGCAGTTGGGGCCTGACACGCACCGTGATGTCGGCACCGCAGTGCTGCGCCGTGGCGGCCGCCTCCTCAGCTACCTGGAGTCAACGTAGAAGCACAGGGAAGGGCCAACAGCCGGTGAGGCGCCGCGCGGGCACACGGGAAGTGCACCGACCCGCAGGTGGGGGCACAGGCTGCGGCTTCCGTCGCGACGGTTCGTCCGCGCGCGGCAGGTTTGCCGCCTCTGAAGTCCTGCATGCCCCTGATTACCTCTCTACCACTCACACATCCCTGTAGGAGTTTTGGGCCTGCTTTGCCAGCCGAGCGAAGTGCTATTCGCGCCCACCGCCGCCTAATGCGCCGTCGAGGACCGCTGTCAGCGCGCACCTGCTGACAGAGCTCGCGCGTGGGCACCAGGATAATGGCTCTGAAGCTTCCGCGCACATCCTCTGTCGTCAAAATCTTATGAAGCGTCGGCAACAAGTAAGCGAGCGTCTTGCCGCTGCCAGTCCTCGCCCGAGCAACCACATCCTTTCCCTCTAGCGTCCTAGGGATAGCCTCAAGCTGAACAGGGGTCGGCTTCGCAAAGCCGCGCTTGCCCAACGCTCGCAGGAGCCTGGGGTCCAGCCCCAGGTCCTGGAAAGACATTCTGGTTATGTAGCAGTATTGTCTACAGATTTAAGATTATCATACAAAACACCAAATTCAGAGTCGCGCCGCTAGGGTCTTGTTTGTTTCCTGAGCTATGGTTTGGTGACTTTACAATTCAATTTATGAGCTTACAACACAGACATCACAAGAGCAGAAGTCAATTATGCAAACGAAGCCTCTGAGATGAGAGCCTGTCCCTGGCCGCCGCGAACTGTGCGTTTTGCACCCTCTGCATCATGTGCGCCTGTCAGCAGACATAATTCGCACCGATACTGGCGAAAGCTTGCCCAAAACGGCCCCTAGCCTGGGAACTCCGACACAAAGGGCACTTTTCTGTAATTTGCACCTTGATTCCCCCCTCCGACGCCCCAGCAGCAGATTTTCTCATGCTTTATGGTCCGTAAGAGTATATTGAAGCCCCTGCATGTCATGTGCAGCATCGGGGAGCTTCGGGAACGGCGGGACGCTCCCAACGTGACAGTGTGCAACACCCACACCGTGGCCCCGGCCACGGGCGCACCCCCAGGGCGGGGTTTTGCTTGACCTATTGGTATTTTGAGTCTGTGTGCGCCTCTTGCCGGGAGATTGGGGCGCGGGAGGACCGGCCCGGCTGGACAGGCCGGATGGAGAGCGGCTGCACGCGCAGGGGGCGCCGAGGCCAATCGGGACCAAGGTCGGCTACTGGCGCTATAAGCCGTGGCCGCACTAAATTGTCGCTTTGTGTTCGCGTACGTACACAGCTTGAACAGCCTTTGCTATTCTACAGAGCCTAGGCCGAAACCCTTTCTTGTTGATTTGAGAAATGCAGGCGCTTCAGCGCAGCGCCAAGACTCTGCAGACCACCAGCCAGCGTGTTCGTGAGGTTGCAGTGGTTCCTTCGGCTCCCCGCGCCACCGCCGCTGTGTCCGGTCGCGCCGCTGCACCTCTCGTGCAGACGGTCTCGGCGCCCCTTGCCTCCGGCCGTCGTGTGGAGGCCCGCGCGGCGTCTACTGCCCCCGCTCCTCAGTCAAGGTATAGAATACTTGCACAGACCAAACAGTCACTCATAACTCTTGAGAGGCCACTTACAATCGTTCCGCTCCTGTTCACAGCAAGGGAAACGCGCCGATGGCAGTCGCTGAAATCGGTCTGATTGGCCTGGCGGTCATGGGCCAGGTGTGTATCGAGCTGCGTATTCGGCTAGGGTGCCTATCGAGCGAGCTGACCAACCGGGTGTTGCCGGGATGTCGCAGAACATGGCCCTGAACGTCGCGGATAAGGGCTTCCCAATTTCGGTCTACAACCGTAGCTACGATAAGACCGAGGCCGCGGTGAAGCGTGCGCAGAAGGAGGGTAAGAGGTGCAGCAGCAGCGGCGCAAGTCACCCTCGGAACAGCTGACCTAAAATGTCACCCGTCGTTTCGTAGGCCTGGGCGACAAGCTGCACGGCTACGAGCATATCAAGGACTTTGTCGCCAGCCTGCAGCGCCCCCGGTAAGCCAACTACCCATGCGCCCACTGTGCGAGCCTGCAAAACTGAAAGGTCATGACCATGCACAGGCGCGTCATCATCCTTGTGAAGGCAGGCGCGCCTGTGGATCAGACCATTGACCAGCTGTGCGAGTTCATGGAGCCTGGTGACATCATCATCGACGGCGGCAATGAGTGGTGAGCGGGCTGCGGGCTGGGCTGGGCCGGGCCAGTTGGGGGCTGCTAGCGAGCTTGGGCCACGGAGCCGCCAACGTGGCGGCCGCCGCACGTGCGACGCCAGCCGCGGCCAGCCCGCAGACGGGTGTGTAATGAAACATGCTCTCGTGGAATGCGTCGGTGGGCAACGGGATGTCCATCAGCTTGCATGTACACGAAGACGCCGCACGGCTTCGCAGTGACTAGCCAGCGGGGGCGTCCCCTATGCCTGCCGCGTGACGCCCCACACTGACGCCCCGACCCGCGGAACCTGTGCGCTACCGCCGGCCAGGTACGAGAACACGGAGAAGCGCATGGCCAAGGTGGGCGCCAAGGGCATCCTCTACATGGGCATGGGCGTGTCCGGCGGCGAGGAGGGCGCCCGCAGGGGTGAGTGAGTGCGGGCGGCGCTACCGTAGGGCGCGACGCTGTGTCGCAGCGTTCATAATTTTGGTTCGTGCAAGGCCTCGTAACCGTGTACGTGCCCAATGGGCCACCCTGCACGTGTCCCGCACCTGTACCGTGCCGCTGTCGACACCGCCTGTGCTGGCATCGCTATCTTCTGGTACCCATGCTTACGGCTTTGCGCCCGCAGGTCCCTCTCTGATGCCCGGCGGCAGCCCTGAGGCCTACAGCCACATCAAGAGCGTGGTGGAGAAGGTGGCGGCGCAGGTGTGGGCGGGCGAATTTGGGATGCGGCCTGGGGCCTTTATTACGCATGTTGTTACCAGTTGACGGTGTTAGGCGCGGTGTCGCTGTGAAACGAGAGCCACTGGGGCCGGAGCGGAAGGCGCGGCGCATTCACTGAGCTGACCTGGGTACCACTGCTACCGTACTGGCGCAGGTGGACGACGGCCCCTGCGTGATGTACATCGGCGGCGGCGGCGCAGGCAACTTTGTTAAGATGGTGCACAACGGCATCGAGTACGGCGACATGCAGCTCATCAGCGAGGTACGGGTCTAGCGAGGGGTGTGGGCAGTTGCGGCATGACGTGCGGGCTTTGAAAGCGTTCTGCATAATCAACGGGGGCTCCCTGTGCGCCCAGCAGCCATGCTGAAAGGCATAGCCGGGCCCGCTGCGCTCGTTTTGTCACCGACACATGCCACCATTTACCTGCACCTCCCATGCTTTCGGTGGCGCGCAGGCGTACGACGTGCTCAAGACGCTGGGCGGCCTGAACAACGAGGAGCTGGCGGCGGTGTTCAAGGAGTGGAACGACGTAAGCAGGGGCCGGATAGGTTGGGGGCATTGGTTTTGGCCGTTGAAAGGCGGTGTGGGAGCGCGCAGCAGTGACGCTGCTGCATAGCTCTCTGAGAAGTGCAGAGCCAGAGATGCAGTTGCATCAGGGACCCTGGGGACTTGACTGACCCGACGCGCCTGGCTGGGGCCCTGTTGCAACCCGCCATCCCTCCCCCAGGCTGAGCTCAAGTCGTTCCTGGTGGAGATCACGTCTATCATCATGAACAAGAAGGACGACCAGGGGCCCGGCTACCTGGTGGACAAGATCGTGGACCAGACCGGCTCCAAGGGCACGGGTGAGCGAAGCCGCTTTTATCATGAGGGCGTTATTGACACGATTCCAAAACATGGGTCGGGCCGCGTGGGGAGTTGGGCACCAGATTGATTGAGTTTAGCTGCAGAAGCAACGGGCTCGGACCTCTGCGTCTGGACACATGTCTAGCCAGGTCCTTCGGAGACGTAGAAGCCCTCCTCAGTGCCCTGACAACCTCCATACACCTACCCGGACGGACAGGCAAGTGGACCGTGCAGCAGGCAGCCGAGCTGGCCGTGGCGGCACCCACCATGGCCTCGGCCCTGGACGCCCGCTACATGAGCGCGCTCAAGTCGGAGCGCGTGGCGGCGTCCAAGGTGTTCTCCACCTGCGTCACGCCCGGCCCCGTGGCGGGCGTGGACAAGGCGCAGCTGATCAAGGACGTGCGTGCCGCGCTGTATGCCAGCAAGATCTGCTCGTACGCGCAGGGCATGAACATCATCAAGGCCAAGAGCATTGAGAAGAAGTGGAACGTCGACCTGGGTGGCCTGGCGCGCATCTGGAAGGTGGGCAGGGCGGAAAGCAGGACGCTCAAGAAGTGTACGGTGCAACACAAGAGCAATGCGTCACATGGCCGACTCGACAAACGCACCCATGCCTCCTTGCCCTGCCGTGCGCCCCCCACCCCCTTCCCTCCCCAGGGCGGCTGCATCATCCGCGCCCAGTTCCTGGACCGCATCCGCGTCGCCTACGAGCGCAACCCCGAGCTGCCCTCGCTGCTGGTGGACCCCGACTTCGCCAAGGAGCTGACCGCCGCCGAGGCGTCCTGGCGCCGCGTGGCCGCGCTGTCCATCACGCACGGCGTGCCCATCCCCTCCATGACCTCCTCCCTGGGCTACTTCGACACCTACCGCCGCGACCGCCTGCCCGCCAACCTGGTGCAAGCGCAGCGCGACTTCTTCGGCTCGCACACCTACCAGCGCTTCGACAAGGAGGGCTGGTACCACACCGTGTGGGATGAGACCTTCGGCTCCGCCGACTCCATTACCACCAGCGGCTACGTGGTGTAGGCAGCTCCCGCGGCGGCGGTGGCGGCGGAAGCCATGTGGGGTTAGCTGCCTGGAGAAGCCTGGAGTGGCAGCTGCAGGCGGTTTCAGCTGTTTGCGGTGGTGATGTGGTGTGGTGGCGAACGCGTCTTTGCTGTTTGCGGACGCGCTGAAGCGAAACATGTCAGTTGCGTGGGCGTGTAATTGCGCCTCAACGTGTACAGTTGCATGGTACGTTCGATGCTGTTGGTTTGGAGCGGGTGTGACTGCGCTTGAGCATTTCAAGCAGCCGCCGGCTGCCGGAGAGCAGTGTGTGTAGTATGTGCGGTGGCGAGGGTCGCCCGACTGCGGAGAGCCTTGGGGCGTTGGCTGGAGCGCTTTTAGCTAGGCCAGTACCTAGTAGCTGAAGTCATCATGATGCCATCACATTACGTGTTGAAGGGCTCAAGTGAGCTTGCCTGGTGCATGTATTGTTTGGGCCTCACCGCGTAGGTTGCGCGCTTGCACTAGGGGGGCACCAACTCGTAGGCTTGGAAATAAATATGCCTGAGCGCAACTCTGACACTCGAATGGATTGCCACGGTTACAGTGGCTCGTGTAAGCTTTAGGAATGCCTCGCTTGGCCCAGGCCCTGATCCAATTGCTCCGCCACACATCCAGGCACATCCAATCACCCTTGCTTTCGTGTTCGGGTCCAAGTCGCCATGCCTCACTTCAGTCACCGACAGAAAGCACCAAACACCGCCGTAGCAAGTCTGCAGAGCGGGCATGTACGGAGGCACACGCACGCCTCCAGTGCCCTTCCCGATACTGATGCCACATCGTCAGTTAGTTCGCCTATGCTGCCCCTTGCACATTGCATGGGCTCGTAGCTAGGGTCCTCCTTCCCCTCGCGTCTCCGTTGCCGCACAACGGCTACGCCCCGACAGGCCGCTACCGTTGTATCCGAAGCGTCCACTTCCGAGTTTGCTGGCCCTCGCGTAGCTGGTCAGTCCTTGCCGCATTCGCCCTCTGCCTCCTGCATCGCCACGCAGGCAACGGCCCGCCCTCTTGCAGCCGCCGGTGTTACCGCCGCCGCTGCGGCTTCTTGAAAGCCCAGTCCACCTTTGGGCATTGCACAACAAATCAAGATGTTTGTCAGGCCAGAATGTGTGTCATGGCACACACGCATCGCACGCCCTCCAGTGATGGATGCGGTGTCCCGTGCAGGTAGGCACTCAAATTGCCGTCCTAGAGATAACCCACCCACCCCCGCCTCTCCGCTTGCTCATCTCTGCATGCCCTCACCCGCTGCACTATACTATCGTTGCCAATATCCCTTGCCCCCTGCCCCAGGTAGGGACCCGCACACAGGCTCAAGCCTCGTCGCAGTGTGCAGAGCGCCCGGACGACAAGCAGTGGGTTGGCCCGCTGTGTGTCCTGGCACTGTGAGTCTCACCGCACCCAAACCGGCCCCGACCTCTCCAGCGCGCAAACAAATTGCTTGCTACCCTAAACTCCTGGCCGCCGCAGGAGCCCAGCGAGCGCACCTGGATCGTCTGTGTCAAGAGCTCTTTCCCGTTCATCTCGTTGATAGCGGCCTGCGCCTCTTTCTGGCTCTTATACTCCACAAGAGCGTAGCCCTTCACAAAGCCCGTCTGGCGGTCCAGGTTCATGTAAATGTTCTTGACCTCGCCAAACTCGGCGAAAGCCTCATGAACGTCCTCCTCCTGGGCCTCCTCGTTAATGCCGGTAATGAAAACGACCCAGCCCTCCACGGAAGCCGTCGGCCCCGGCTTGGCGTTCGGGTCAAGCTCCTTGAACCGCGCGCCTCCATAGCGGTCCGCCCATTCAGTTGTATCACGATGGCCACGACCCTTACGCTTCATATCGGAGTCCATGCGCTCGTCGCGCTCGTCGTGAGCCATCTCGTCGTCCGCCATTTTCACAAGCGTGTTATAAATGAGAGGTTTGCAAGGGTATTTTCTTTATCAGAAGTCAGTGGTTTGAAGGTGTGTACGGCCGTGAATAAATGCAGTCAGCGCGGGCATGAAGGTGGGGGTGTCGGGGGCGCTCCCGCGCTGGGACCCGCCATGCCACGCCACACGCATGGGGAACGGCAATTGGCTTCCCCAGGTCGATGTAGACCCGCCCGCAGGTATTACGCCTGTATCTCCAAGCGGAAGCATATGATAAACAGCCGGGGCACTAGGAGACTGCCGCGAAAAACGCACAGGCACATCGGCTCTTCATCGACCTTTCGCGCACACTTACAGAACGCATTGCTGGCTGGCTGAGGACGTTCCTTCAGATACTGAACGCCAATCCTCATTTACGAAACACGGAGGCAGCTGCTCGGCACAGCTAAAGCCGCGAGTCCGGTTTTGCAGGACTCGGCCGCGTGCAGGGCCGGCACGCCCCACGCCCGCGTTAGCCTCGCGGTCGCAATCATGACTCGCCCCTCGCCCGAGCCGGGGCCCATCTTCCCCGCCGCCATGGACCCCGCCGCAGCCGCAGCCCTCAGTCAGACGGCCTTCCTGGGTATCCTGCTGGTGGCGGTGCTGTCGGGATACGCCATCCGCCGCACTCGTTTCATGTGGGCAACCGAGGTAGGCAGCCCGGTCGCTGCATGCCAGTGCATGCCAGCACGCGCCTCGCCCTCTCAGAAACGCAGCCCCTGATTGCGCCTCCCAAACGCAACGTGCCTGCACCGCGCAGGGTAGCGTGGCGCTGCTTCTGGGCCTGGTGGCGGGCGGGGTGCTGTTCGCCTACTACTACCTGGCCGACCCCAGCCACCGCATCCCGCGCCGCCTGGTGACGTTCGACGAGGACGTGTTCTTCCAGACCCTGCTGCCGCCCATCATATTCTCGGCAGGTGCGTGCGTGAGTGCGTGCGTGCGTGTGGCTGACTGGCTGGCTGGCTGACTGGCTGGCTGTGTGCAGAGGTGGCGCGAGGTGGCGCCACCTCCTCGCCTGTCGGTGTACCGTAGTGCTGGTTGTGCCGCCCACCTGGTCACCAGGGGCGCCAACACCTACCGCATGGGATGCGTACACAGGCTTTTCCGTCAAGAAGAAGCTATTCTTCCGCAATTTCTTCACTCTCATGATATTTGGTGAGCCGGAGGGGATGGCCACATGATACCTCGCTGAGCCGGCCGCACATGCTGCTGTGTGTGTGCGCACACTACCGATTGTTATGAATCCACCAAATCGTCAGCCGCCCTCACGACCGCCTGCCCCCGCGCCCTCAAGGCCCCGTGTTTACACACACCCACACCCACACACACGCCCACGATGCACAGGCGTGCTGGGCACCATGGTCTCCGCCGGCATCCTGGCCAGCGGCTCGCTGCGCCTCATGACTGCGGGTGGGTGGATGAGCGGCTCAGCAAGCGCTCCACCAGCGGCAGCCCCTTCCTTCGCACCTACCTCCTGACTGGCGAATCAATCCGTTACAGCAGGCCAAATCACGCTCTGCGCTCCAGTTCTTCTGCCTGCCCCTGCCCCTTCCCTGCCCCCCAGTGGTCAATTCGGTTTTTGAAATGCGCGCCTCGAATTACGCAGCCGCGCCTTTCCTCTCTCGTTTGCATTTTGTTCCGTAATCACGAGGCCCCCGCGCCCCCCCCGCCCTCCACGGCCGCCAACCTGCCCTCTGTGCAGTGGGCCTGCCGCTCAGGGGCCTGCTGCGCACGGCGCTGGCGCTGGGCTCGGTGCTGAGCTGCACCGACTCGGTGGCCTCGCTCAGCGTGCTGGACGGCGAGCGCCACCCGCTGCTGTACTCGCTGCTGTTCGGGGAGGGCGTCGTGAACGACGCCACCGCAATCGTGCTTCTGGGTGCGGTGTCGGTGAGTGGGGGCCGTGCGTCGTGAATGAGGCAGCGGCAGCAGCATCAGCAGCAGCAGCAGCTGGCGTGTACCCAGAGAGTGGAGCGCTGCAAGCTGCAAGCACGCCACATACACACAAGGACACGACGGTCGGGGAAGTCCGGTCACAGCCTGCTGACCTGAAGCGATGCGCGGGGGAGAGTGCTCCACACACATACGGTACACACACACACACACACACACACACGCACAGTCGGAGTAGCCGTTGTTTAGTGTGCTGATGCACTCGGCACCAGGCACTTGGTTGGGAATGGACTCTTTGAACTCCCCTTATGTGTGTGCAGCACACGCTCGGTGCCCCCTTGCTTGGTGTGTGGTGGCCCCAACTGGCAGAACCTCAACTCCGCCGACGAGGCCGAGGCGCTGGGTCTTGCGGGGCTGTGGGCGCTGTCGCTGCAGTTCCTGCGCCTGTTCGCGCTGAGCACGGCGCTGGGGCTGGGCGTGGGCATGGCCAGTGCGGCGCTGGTCAGGTGCGGCCGGCATTGTGCATGGATGGGTGCATGGATGGGTGCATGGATGGGTGCATGGATGGATGCATGGATGGATGGATTGACGGGTGGCGAGTGGGTGGCTGCCCTTGGGGCGCGTCATGTCGCCGCGTGTCCACTGAGATGGAGGCTGATGATGACGTGGCCGCTGCACGCCGTGGCGTACCGTACGTGGTACGACGGCTGCTCGGCAGTGGTCCGGTGTGAGCCAACTGACACACGCGTGCGGCTGCGCGCGTGCTCCGCAGGCGGCTGTTCCGGCGCCCGTCGGGCTTCCCCTCCCCCTCCCCCGCCTCCGCACCCGCCGGCTCCTTTTCCGCCGCTGCCGCCGCCGCCGCCGCTACGGCCAGCAGTGCCGGCTCGGACCACAGCGGCGGCGGCGGCGGCAGTAGCAGCAACCAGGAGGTGCTGGCTGTAGCGCTGCTGGGCCTGGTGGCCTACTTCCTGGCGGAG
Organism: Chlamydomonas schloesseri; assembly: GCA_016834595.1. Lineage (NCBI taxonomy): Eukaryota > Viridiplantae > Chlorophyta > Chlorophyceae > Chlamydomonadales > Chlamydomonadaceae > Chlamydomonas > Chlamydomonas schloesseri. The sequence goes on from JAEHOD010000003.1 coordinate 1,284,853, forward strand.
GCGTTGGACCTGTCCGCCATCCTGTCCGTGTTCTTCTGCGGCATTGTGAGTGCACAGGCAGTGTGGCGCAACAGCAGCAGCAGCAGCAGCAGCAGCAGCAGCAGCAGCAGTCGGCCGACCGCCCAGGGGCTGTGCAGCAGGCTGTTATTGCGGTGTCTACCGGGCGTCGGTGGCGACTGATGCGCGACACCCCTCGTGCACTGGCGCGTACATACCCCGTAGCGGCGCTGTCTGGGGTATCTGGTGGGCCAGATGCTTTGATTGGCTCTGAACGTGCCTTCACGACGCCCCGCACGCCCCGCACGCCCCGCACGCACAGGCCATGAGCCACTACACGTGGCACAGCCTGAGCCCCGCCGCCAAGGTCATCACGCGCCACGGCTTCCACGTCATCTCCTCCGCCTGCGAGGTCACGCTGTTCGTGTACGCCGGTCTGGATGTGTGGGTCACCGCCGTGTGGTGGTGAGTGCGGCAGTGCGGCAGTGCGGCAGTGCGTGGGCCCCGCCTGGGTGTGGACACGGGGGCGTGTGGGGGCGATTGAGGCTTTTGAGGTACGGGGCGGGGGCGCGGGCGCGGGCGCGTTCGGGGGCCGGGTTTATGTTGAGGAAAGCAAACAGGGGCCGGGGTAAGGGCGCCTGAGCTGGAACTAGGGGAGGTGCGCTGGGCCGCACCGCCGCCCTCCCCGCCTCACTCCACCTCAAACCCCCCTCCCTGACACACAAACGGCCGCCCCCAGGCGCCCCGACGTGTCCCGTCGCTACCTGCTGGCGGCGGTGCTGCTGGCGGCAGGCCTGCTGCTCATGATGATGGCCGCCCGCGCCGCCTTCACCTTCCCCGTGTGCTGGGCCGCCAACCGGCTGTGGCGCCGGGCAGACCCCATCCCCGTCGGCGGCGCGTCCGTGCTGTGGTGCGTGCGTGCGTGTGCGCATGCGGGGAGGGGGAGGGGGAGGGGTAGTTGATTCCAGAAACCAGAAGCGAAACGACCAAGAGAACCCGAACCAGCCAGCCCAACCCAGAGCGCGGTGGTGGTGTGGCCTTAACCTGTGGGTCTCGGGCGCCCTTGAGCCTTGAATCTTCAGTCTTGAGGGGTTAGTTCATTGGCTTCATTCCAAGCCCCGTTCGTGGGGCGGGCGGGCGTCCGCGCGGTGTCCGCCATGGCGTCAGGCTCGTGCTGGACAGGAGGGGTCGGGACCAATCTGAATGGTAATACTGAATGGTAATAATGCCCGGCGTGCCTTGATGTGCCCTCCCCCCCTTCCCCTCCCCCTGCAGGTGGGGTGGCCTGCCCCGCGGCGCCATCACCCTGGCCCTGGCCTACCACTGTTTCTACAAGGACGCAAGTGAGGGAGAGGGACACCCACACCCAACACGCGCGCAAATACACCGCCTGCCCAATAGCCACCCCCGCGGCATTAAGCACACCTGCCCGCCACGCTATCACACCCCACCTGCTGCCTGACTCAGAGCTTAACCGCAGCTGCCCTCCTCCCTCTTTGCCATGCTGTCCTTCGTCAAACCACTGCCACCCTCTCTCTGTTCCTCTGGGCATCGGCACCTTACAAATTTTGATAAACACCATCCTATGGATGCCTTGCCCCCCCCCCCCCCCCGACCCCCGACCCCCCTTCCCCACCTCAGACACCAAGCCCGAGGAGCTTGTGGTCATCTCGGCCGTCATCCTGGTGGTGGTCATCACCACCGTCGGCTTCGGCGTCATCACGCAGCCCGTCATGCAGTCCTTCATGAACCAGGCCGCCAAGAGGGCGGGGCCCGGCGCCGGCCTGACGCCGCCGCCGGGCCGGTCCGCCGGCCCCTCCTCCGCCTTCGCCACGCCCGGCGCTGCCGCCGCCGGCCAGCGCGCCCCGGCTTTCCACGTCAACGTCACTGCGCAGGCCCACGGCCGGTCGAGGGGCACCGATACCGACCTGCACGTGCCGCTACTGCCGCCGCCGCCGCCGCCTGCAGTTCCGCCTGCGGCGGAGAAGGCGGAGCCTTCGGCTCCGGCGGCGGCTGCCGACGCCGACGCACCGTCGGCTCCGCCGCCCTACCTGGCGGGCGCCGCTTCCTCCGGCCTCGTGGTCCACGCGTTTGAGGGCTTGTGGCAGCAAGCGAACGACATGCTGTGGCGGGGCGAGATGCCGGGACTGGCCACGGGGGTGCCCGTGTACACGCCGCCACCGCCGCCGGTGCTGCCGCCGCCCGGGTCGGTGGCGCCGCACGCAGAGATTTGCGGGGGCAGCGGGGCGGCGGGGGCGGGGTCGCTTGCTGCTGCTGCTGCTGCTGCTACTGCAGTGGCGGTGCAGCGGTCGGCCAGTGGCGTAGGGACGCCGAGGGCGGTTGAGGGGCCGCACTCAGCGGTGCTGTTGCCGCAGGGTCCGCGCGGTGTGGTGGGCCTGGGCGGCGTGCGCGCCAGCGGCCTGACGGCAGAGGCTGCGGCCGCGGCGGAGGGCGACGAGGAGGCGGGAAGCACATGGCTGCATGGGCAGTGGCGGCGGTTTGATGCGAGGTGGCTGCAGCCGCTGCTGGGAGGCAGCCGCACTGATGGGGCGCTGTGAGACTTTGGTGACGGGGGGGGGAGATTGCGGAGCTGTGGGGGCCTTGCAAGAGTAATTGAGCGGTCGTGTGTGGAGGTGTGTGTGTGGGGGAGGGGGTGGGTTGGAGGGAGGGGGAAAGCATGTGAGCTGCAGTGGCGAATCGGCGTGCTAGATGTCAGGGCGCGAGTGGAAGCACTTCGCTGTGGTTTATTACTTCTCCTTGGCGTGTTGGTTAACTGCAATTCAGCTGCACACGCGAGCGGTGAGGCATCGTGCAAGTGGCGTGGGTTGTGAGCTGGGATCCAAGTAGCAATGCGGACCGCGCATTGACGGGGCTCTAAACGGTGCAGCATTGATTTTGATCCGTCAGGTGGAACAGGAACAGGTGGGGACGAGCTTGACCAAGTGAATTCTGCGGCATAGCCATGTAACACAGGAGGTTGAGAGGCATTCGAGGCATCAGGCAAGGCCAGAGCAGCCCGGATGGTGCAGGCGTTGTAATGGCCGCTTTGGTCGGTTGCAGCTGTGCCACACGGCATGCGAGCCAGTCGGGCAGCGTCCGTGTTTAGTCAGGGTGGCCGGAGAGCCCTGTCAGCCGTGGTTTCGTTCCGGCTTTTCGCCAGGGGTCTGTCCCCCCTTTGGACGAATCTAGTCACCTTAAATCGTGTGCCTGAGCTAATCTCTTACTGCGCAGGCTGGGTGACATCTAATCAGCCTGACTATCCTCGAGCGAGGTCCCGAGCCCCATTGCAGGCCATTGCGGGTTCGTGCCATGGCCCGAGCGTTGACGGGGCCCCGAAGCGTTCTGCCGTTGGACATCTCGCCCCAAATTGTCTTATAGAGCTATGACAGCATACATACATGGAACAATAAGGCACCCAAGTTCGATCTACTGAAGAGCCCTAGTTCATCGCGTACAATTGCTGACGGAACCGCGCTTTCTTTCCGCCCGCTTGCTACCTAAGGCCCGCTCCATATTAATTGGCGACAGGGCAATGTAGATCTTGCAGTGCACAGGCCTGAACTAGTCAAAGCTTGCACTTCGCTTGCCTCGGATGTCCGCGGCCCTCCCGGGCGGGGGCAGCTGGCCCCCGCCCCGGCGCCCGCGCGCGTCCGGCCGCCATCGCCGCGCGGGACGCCTGGCCGCGGCAGTGGCCGCGGCCTCAGTCACAGCTCTGGCCACCGCTGGCACCGTGTCTGCATTCCCCGCATCCCCATCGCCGTCACGTCGGAACGACGCTGGGAAGGACCGCACAGACAGCTGCGCCCTCCTGCCAGCCGGCAGCAGCGGCGCCGGGATGTTGCCTCTCGCAGCCGCGACCGCGACGGGGCCGCCGCAGCTGCCCAACCCCTTTGAGAACTTCAACCTGAACTTTAACTTCAATCTGGGCGAGGCGCTGGGGCCGGCGCTGGCGCAGGCAGCCGTGTTTTGGTTGAACCAAGCGGGGTGAGGCTTTTGTTGTTCGGGGCGCAGCTACTTGTAAGCCCGGAGGAGTCTGTAAGGTCGCGGGGTGCTGTAAGGTCGTGGGGGACTGTAAAGTCGCGGGGGGCTGTAAGGTCCGCGGGGGCTGTAAGCTCGTAGAGCACGCTACGGTACTGGTATCTTGTGCTCTCCTCATCCAACCCGTGTGCCTTTCAAGCGACATGATGTATCTACGCTGCTCGAATCCAGGTCCTACATTAGTAGCCGCCAGGCTTTCGCATTCACACACCTCCATGTACCCACACCTCCACTGCCCCTTTTGCCCTACTTACTAACCCGCGCCACCTCCACCTCCACCTCCACCACCATCACCACCAACACTAACACCACCTCCTGCATCCCTCGTCCCACCCGCCAGCTCCGCGGCCCAGCGGCTGCTGGACGACCACCTGCGCGAGCTGGGCTCCGGCGGCTGCCCCGCCACCGCCGCCGTGCTGCGGGCGCACCTGGCGGCGGCGGCGGCGCAGGTGGCGACGTTGGGCGTGGCCACCAACTGGATGCTGCTGGTGCGGGGGGTGCGGGGGGTGCGGGGGGTGCGGGGGGTGCGGGGGTGCGGGGGGTGCGGGGGCGCGGGGGGTGCGGGGGTGCGGGGGGTGCGGGGGTGCGGGGGGTGCGGGGGTGCGGGGGGGTGCGGGGGTTACTCCTGTGTACAGGGGTGGGCTGTGGGGGCGGGCTGTGGGGTGGAAGCTCGGACTCCAAGCAAACGGCGCGGGAAATGCATGGCGGCTTCGGCGCTAGGATTGTCCCATACGCGCTGGCTAGCGGCCAGTAAGGGGAAGCTGCGGCGTGTGTGTGTGACACGTGTGAGCAATGACGCAAGCAAACCCCAGCCCCGCTGCGTGGCGCGCCTTGACCCCGTGCTCTCCCACCCCGCGCCTCCATGCCATGCCATGCCACATGCCCCCACCGCCCTGTGGGTCGCAGGACCGCGCGGCCATTCGGCGCGGCCAGCTGTGGCGGCTGGTGACGTGGAGCCTGGTGCACGCGGGGCCGCTGCACTTCCTGGTGGGTGGGTGGGTGGGCGGGCGGGTGGGTGCGCAGGTGTGGGAGTGTGCGTGTGCATGCGCCCATGCGCTCAGCCGCACAGGCAGCCTTGCCGGCTTCGCGTTCCCAGTCCTCTCCCTCTCCAGCCCGCCTAGCCCCTCCGCACTCCCCGGTCAGGGCTGCCTGCTTTGGGTGCCGGGGTGATGATATCCACCACCACCAACCCTCAATTATGGGTAAAAAGGGATCACCCCACACACACACACACACACACGCATCCCTACACTTCGCACGCACCATTCTTTCATTTTTTCTCTCGTTTGTGGTCTCGAACACATCCCTACACATCCATGACCTCTCCTCCCTCCCTCCCCTCCCTCCCCTCCCTCCCCTCCCCCCCCTCCCTCCCCTCCCTCCCTCCCATCCCCTCCCTGCCAGTCCAACTACGCGGTCATCGCCAAACTGGGTGCGCAGCTGGAGGCGGTGGCGGGCAGCGACCGCTTCGCCGCCGCCTACGTCGCCTCCTCCGCCGCCGCCACACTGGCCAGCCTGGCGCTCAACGGCGGCCGCCGCAGCCTGGGGTCCAGGTGGGGGCAAGGGCGTGCACGTGCCTGGGTGGATGGGTGCGGTTGTGGTTGCTGCTGGATGACGAAGGTGCACGGAAGCTGCCGGTGCTAGAAGGAAGGTGCGGGTGTGGTCGTGCGCTGGCCTCCCGCTTGGGGTGCCCTCGCGGCCACGTGTCTGACGCGGTGCCTGTGTGTGGTGGCGGCGGCGGCGTGTGGCGCGCACGCACGCACGCAGCGGCGCGGCGTTCGGGCTGGCGGCGGCGCTGTGGCGCTACCACGCCGCGCACGTGGACCTACTGCCGCCCGAGGCGGTGGCGGCGCTCAGGGGCGTGGGCGACCGGGCGCTGCAGGTGCGGGCGTGCGTGGGGGCATGGGGGGTTACTGGTAAACAGTCCCGGTGAGAAACAAAACTGCGAAGAACGTGACTGCGCTGCAGCTGGGATGGGGCATGGGAGGGTGGGGAGGAAGAGCAGGGAAGGGGGTTATGTTTGGGGGAGGTCGCGGGCGCCCCCCCACCCCGTGCAGGTTGTGTGGGGAGGCGGGTTGGTGGGTGCGTGGGCCGGTGAGTGGGAGGGGGTGGTTGAATGCGCAGCGGCTATTTGCTGCGTGCGGTTATGTGTAGGGGGCTCACCGCAATGCCAGACACTTATTTGCTGCTGCGATGTGCGGCTGTTGGCGCTGCTGCTGCTGCTGCTGCTGCATGTGCAGTTCACGGCGGTCTACCACCTGCTCTGGTGGTCGCGGCTGGACGTCAGGTGTGTGTGTGTGTGTGTGTGTGTGTGCGTGTGCGTGTGCGTGTGCGTGTGCGTGTGCGTGTGCGTGTGCGTGTGCGTGCGTGTGCGTGTGTGCGGGCGTGCGGGGCTCGAAGTGGTCACATGGTTTACGTGTCTGTGGTGCTTGGAAGTACACAGGCGTGGCGTGTCACCTCACATCGTCGCCAGATCTGCCACAAACACAACCGGGCCCCGCACCTGCACCCTCCGCTTTAGTAATCTACCTGTTGACTCGATTCCTCGCCCGCACCATTCGCAGCGCCCACTTCGGCGGCGCGCTGGCGGGCTGGGCGGCGGGCGAGGTGCTGGGGCCGCACTACCGGCTGGTGCGCAGCGGCGCGGCGGCGGCACTGGGGCCGCTGGGGGCGCTCCTCCCCGGCATCGGCGGCGGCTGGGTGTTCAGGGATCGGCCCCTGCCGCTGCAGCCGCAGTCGGGCGGCGGCGGCGGCGGCGGCGGAAGCAGTGGCGGTGCTGGGAGCGGGGCTGGCGGCGGTGTGGAGGCCGGTGTGGAGGCAACGAGCGCGGCGGCGGCGGCGGCGGCGGCGCGGCTGGTGGACGCGTCACGCTGGGCGGCGAAGGAGCCGAGGCAGCGCATTGCGTTCCCGGCGCTGGGCCCTGGGTACACGGTGTCGGCCGCTGCCGCAGCGTCACAGCAGCACCACCAGCACCACAACCACTGAGGGACGGTGAGGCTGTGGTGCGCTGGTGGTGGCGGTGGTGGTCGCGATGGCGGTGCGCCGCCACCGGTGGTGGCTGGATTTGTGGCATGAGCTGGGGAAGTGGTGACCGGTCGTGCGCTAGGACTGGGCGTCCGTCCGGAGGCAGGTGCCGCCGGAGGCTGCGGACGGGGACGCGAGCGTTGCTACAGCCGTGGTGACTGACCGCAGTGGAGACTGAACGCGGCAAGCTGTGGCTGGCGGGTTTCAACAGTCAAGAGGTAATCAGCCTGAAGAGGTGCGACATAAGGCGTCGATATATGTGTAGCGCAGACCGGGGCACCGGGCACAGGACAAGTTATGACTACGTTGTAACTTTGCATGCATGGCATTGATGCCAAGGCATGCTGTGATGCCTCGTGCATACCAGCCCCCTCCGTAAGCCGTACAGGAGTGGCGGAGTGGCCCACCAGGCCCACGGGCTTGGAGCCTCTGTCGTGCGCCTGCTGCAGCTTGTCGGCCCCCCAAACACACACACACGCCTCCAGTACGGGCTGTACGGCCATCCCCTCCACTCTCTGGCGACACAAACCGCGCCCGCCAGACATGCGCATGACACACATCACATCACACATCACATGCATCACAGCAACCGGCGCACACTTACACCACCAATTGTTGCAAAACTCTCGCGCGCCAGCCAGGCCGCTCACACCACCAATTCAACGTTGTGTAACCCACGGCGCCCGCTCGGGTCTGTCGGTAGAAACGCCCTACTACCTCACACCCCACGCTCACACCCCTACCTTAGGGATGCCACAAAGACGGCACAACGACACACGTATACTAGTCACAGCATCTAGTTGTCAATGCTGTAGGTCCGCGATACCAAAACCTCATCCCGGATGTCCAATACCTGCACACCTGCACAGACGTCACGCTCTTCCCACACTACTGCTCTATAACTCCAGGCCATGTCGTGCCGGTGCCTCGCCTGCAGCGCCGCGGTGCTGTTCCATGCCACCTTACCACCCTACGCCTTGCTCCTGATCGTGCCGCGCTCCTCACCCCCGCCGCTCACCGGTGCCTCGCACAGCCCTCCGACCCGCCGCTCCACGTGCCCACACGGCCCTGCGCCACCAGTCCTAGACCTCCCCCCGCACCCTGCACCCCATGCCGCACCCTGCCGCCACCACACAGCAGAGCGCTCACGAGCTGCCGCCCGCCGCCTGCTGACCGCCCGCCGCCGCCGCCTGCGCCACGGCCCCCGCCTGCCCGGTGATGGGGCAGGGCAGCCCCCACTCCGCAAATTTGAGGTAGATGTTCATCTTGACGCGGTCCAGCGCCGCCTCGAAGCTGTCCACCGCCGGCCGCGCCACAATCTCAAAGGCCTGTAGAGCGGCGGCAGCAGGGTGGCGTTGGGGTCGTGGGTCAGCGAAGTGAATGGAGCACTTCGACGTCCGTGGCCTCCTGCCCCTCGCACCCGCCGCTCGCGCTTGGCCACACAACCTCTGCAACGCCGTTATCTGGTCCTTGCCCGTCCAGTCCGTCCACGCATCACGTACCCTGCCGCCGCACCCCTGGCTCCACCTGCGCCTGCCTCGAGGCCCCGGCCCTTGCCCAGACCCCCCTCCTCCCTCACCTTCCCCTGGGTTTGGTGAGTGTACACTGGTAACCACAATTCCCACCCACCCCCACCTGCGGCGTGCCGGCCTTGTCGTCGTAGAAGTAGAAGTCAATGATGTAGCGCACCTCCTTCCCGCAGCGGTCAATCACCCAGTCGTGCCGGTCGAAGGGCGCGGGGCCGCCCAGCATGTGCCGCACCCAGGCCAGCGGGCTGCACGGCACATGCACGGGTGTGTGTGTGTGTGTGTGTGAGAGAAAGAGAGAGAGAAGGGGGGGGTGTTCACCGGGGCAGTGGTATGCAGCGAGGGGTGTGTGAAAGCAAGCGTGCTGCCGAGGCGTCACTGCTGCTCTCCTCCCGGTCTTGTATGACCGACCCCATGACCACCAGTGGTGTCTGCAGAAGGTCTTCAAATCGCCCCTATGCGCTCCCAAGCCCAGCCCAACATGTTCGCGCCCTCGCGCCACGCTTCCACAGCGCCGCCCGGCCCCCTCGCGACCCCGCCCCGGCCCCTCCACCCTCCACCCTGTACCCCCCCACACACACACCTGAGGTCGTGGGGCTTGCCCTGGAAGCGGAGCAGCGTGGGCGTGTCGCACTCGCCCCGGTGCAGCACCTCCCACTGCACCACCCGCTGCCACGTCGCCTCATTCATGCCTGGGGGTGTGGGGTGAGGGGTTGGGGTGGGAGGTGAGGCTGTGCCACGCGCATCGGGCTCAGCGCCCTCTCACACACGCACTGACACGGATGCTTGCGACGTGCCCCGACGCCCAGCAGCCACCCGGCCCACACGTGTGGTAGTGACACGCCAGGGACGTCGTGGACCCGGTGCTGGCACTGGGCTACCTCGGCTGCGTCGCTCCATGCGAGCCAGCCCCTGCCAGCGACCTGCACCTACGCGTGGCTCCCGCCTTGCACCGTTTCTACCGTAGTACACAGGTACCCTCACACACGTGCCCGAGCTCTCACCACGCGGTCGGCCCCCCTCACCTGCGCCACGCTGTAGCCCGCTGGCCTATCCTGAAGCCCAAGCCCCTTCCGCAATAACCCACCGCCCTTGCGGTCGCCCCACGGCGTCCGCGCACGAAACGCCTTCGACCCCCATCCCCTTCCACCGCCAGCGGCAGCGGCAGCACTCACTGTTGTGTGCGGCGATGAAGCCGTCCATGTCATCCTCTGTCACGTCATCGCCCTTGCCCTTGCGTTTGAGCGCTGCAACACCCGGGAGTTGAGTGCAGTAATGTGAGTCAGCCGCCCGATAAGGTGCGGCACGGCCGACACGCCACGACAGGCACGGCGCGGCAGGCCCCGTTGCCAGCACCAGTACAACCGTAGAGCCTCAAGTCAAGGCACATTTTCTCTCTGTTTGCCCTGCTCACAGCCCCTTCTGGAATGAACTACCCCACCCCAACGCTCTCACCGTTGAACACCATCTGTGGCGAGGGGAAGAGCCACGTGCTGTCCGTGCCGCCCTTCGGGATGTTCGAAGCAACACGCTCCGTCGACAGCGGCTTACGTTGCCCGGGGCACGGCAGCTGGTTCGGCTCCAGCGGCATGTTATTCTTAGGGTCTAGAACATCAGCGCCCGTTATCGTGGAGAGCGGGCTGGGCTTCGCCTGGCTGTTGGGGTCGTTGATGCGCTGACCATACACGTTATACACAGCCGGGTTCTTGTATTTCGGGTTTACAGGACAGTTGGAAGGTGGTTCAACACTCGCCGCTGCAGCGCCTGCTGCACAAGGAGCTGCTGATGGGCCGGGCGGCGGAGCAGACGCGCTCTGCTGGTTGCCCATCGCTTCTAAGTCCCCTAAAGATGCCGCAAAAGACGTGGGACTTCGCCAAAGACCTCGTAAGCGGGCGAGTAAGCAAAATCAGGTGGAGTGTTGCAAATTATTGCAAGCGCTTATTGTTACAACAATTCAGTCAGTTGGTGTTCAAGCTACAAGTAGCGGTATGCAATTCCAAACCGCAAGAGGCAGCGCAGCGGCGCGGGAAATCGGCCTTGCATTGGGCAGCGAACCTTCTTTTTTCCCAGTTTGCGAAGCCTCCAGCGGAGCGCTGTGTCTAGCAAGTGCGCACACATATGCAAACATCAATAATGAGGACGCTAGCTCAAACACAGATGCACGCAGCGTCCACGTCTGGGCGCTCCACCGCACCCTCGATGCGCAGCCTGGCGCGTTTGGCCAGCAAGCGGCACCAATGGATAGTGCGGCATCGCACGGCGGCTGCGGTGGGTATTTTGGGGCTTGGTAGCCGCGCGTGGGAGGAATTATCGCGCATCGCCTCGCCCAGCTCTCTTGGCGGGCAAAGCGAGAGTCTTAGAAATTATGTGCTTTTACATTCATAAAATTGACTATGTCGGATGAGGACAAGCGCGTTGGCCTGCGAGCCTGGGTTCGGGCAGCTGATACGAGCGTGCGCTGACGCCGGCAAGGTGTCGCATATACGGCTGAGACAAAGGAACTGATGCAGCTCGGACGGGCCAGGCGCGAGCTCCTCGACCCAAATGCCACGGAGCTGACCGCCGTGGCACACCCGGCTCCGGCCACGCACCTCCCCGCTTTGTGTCTTCCTCGCCCACTCAACCCTCACCTACCGCCCTGCCCGGCACACGCACAGGCCACCGACCTGGCCGCGCCCGCGGGCCCCTCCGCCGCCCTGGACGACGGCCGCAGCCCGCTGCCCGACCCCGCCTCGCTGCAGCTGGGCGCGCCGCTGCGCAGCCAGTTCCCCATCCTGGAGCAGACCGTCAACGGCCGGCCGCTGGTGTACCTGGACAACGCAGCCACCAGCCAGAAGCCGCGGGCCGTGCTGCGCGCGCTGTCCAACTGCTACGAGGAGTACAACTCCAACGTGCACCGCGGCGTGCACGCGCTGTCGGCGCGCGCCACGCAGGAGTACGAGGACGCGCGCGCCAAGGTGGCGGCGCTGATCTGCGCGAGCAACTCGCGCGAGGTGGTCATCACGCGCAACGCCACGGAGGCGATCAACCTGGTGGCCAACACCTGGGGGGCCCAGAACCTCAAGCCCGGCGACGAGGTGGGAGGGTGGGCTGCCGGGGCGCGTGTTGTGTGTGTTCGTGTGCGTGCTATTTTGTCGTCAGAGCAGCTAAGCCCACCTGAACTACGTACAGACAGGGCACTACCGTATTGCAGGGCGGCATAAGGCCATATGAATCACCTCAGTGCTGAGTCCTTACCTATGCTTGTGCTCCTGCTGCCGACTCCGCTCTGACGAATCCCTTCTCCGGGGCACTCCCCCCCCCCCACACACACACGCCGCCGCAGATCATCCTGTCGGTGGCGGAGCACCACGCCAACCTGGTGCCCTGGCAGCTGCTGGCGGTGCGCACCGGCGCCGTGCTGCGCCACGTGCGCCTCACGCCCGACCGCACGCAGCTGGACATGGACCACTTCCGCAGCCTGCTGTCGCCGCGCACGCGCCTGGTGTCGCTGGTGCACGTGTCCAACGTGCTGGGCTGCGTGCTGGACGCCGCCTACGTCGCCGAGCGGGCGCGCGCCGTGGGCGCCCGCCTGCTGCTGGACTGCTGCCAGTCCGTGCCGCACAGCGCGCTGGACGTGGGCTCGCTGGGCGCGGACTGGATCGTGGCCAGCAGCCACAAGTTCTGCGGCCCCAGCGGCGTGGGCTTCCTGTGGGGCAAGTACGAGGTGCTGGAGCAGATGGGGCCGTGGATGGGCGGCGGCGAGATGATCCAGGACGTGTTCCTGGACCACAGCACCTTCGCGCCGCCGCCGGCGCGCTTCGAGGCGGGCACGCCCGCGATCGCGGAGGCCATTGGCATGGGCGCGGCGGCGGAGTGGCTGCAGCAGCTGGGCATGGGCCGCGTGCACGACTACGAGCAGGTGCGCGCGCGCGGCTGCGTGGCCGCATGAGCGATGTTAGGGCATGGGCGGCGCGCGTGTGTGTCAGTGTTTTGGGGGAGGGGGAAGGGGGAAGGGTGGAGGTGGGGTTGGGCGTGGAGGTCGCACATGCGTATGGAGTTGGGAAGAGGTGGTGGGTGCGGCCACCAAGTCCATGTCGCAGTGGGGCCGAGGTGGGCGGGTCCCTGCCTCCCTGCCTGCCCACATACGCTGTTCCCCACCCTCCACACGCCCTCCTACGTCATTAATTTAACATGCATGGAACACCCTCCCCACGCCCTCCGCCTCCCTCCCCAGGAGATCGGCACCTACCTTTGGGAACGCCTCACCTCGCTGTCGCCGCGCATCACCGCCTACGGCCCGCCGCCCGGCGACCCGCGCTCCGGCGGCCGCGGGCGCGCCAGCCTGGTGGCGTTCAACGTGGAGGGGCTGCACGCCACGGACGTGTCCACGCTGCTGGACCACGCGGGTGAGGACACACCTGGGGGACACAAACTGGGAGGGATGGCGCGGCGGAGGGTGCGCACGTGTGCAACTTCCCGGCGCCCACGTGGCGCCAGGATAGCGCTAGGCAAGCTGTGTGTTTGTAAGCGCCGTGTGTGCGCAGCGCCCTCGAGCCTCAACGCGCTACTGCCCGGGTATTGACATTGTTGTACGCGCGCGCGTCCGCAGGCGTGGCGGTGCGCAGCGGCCACCACTGCGCACAGCCGCTGCACCGGGAGCTGGGCGTGCCGGCCAGCGCGCGCGCCTCCGCCTACATCTACAACACGGCGGCGGAGGTGGATGCCTTCGTGGAGGCGCTCAAGGAGACCATCCAGTTCTTTGACGACGTGCACGGCGCGTGAGGAGGAGCGACAGGAGCGAGCTCTCACTCGCTGCATTGCGGCAGGGCTGGGCCGGCGTTGCGTCCGCGCTGTTGGGGTGAAGGCTGGGAGGAAACTGTATGAGCAGCCGGAGAGGTGATTTGATATGGTATGGCCATGATGATTGGGTGACCGCTCTACGGTGCGGCCAGACGCGCTGGGGGCAAGAGGGCTGGAGCATAGAACGAATGCGACTTCAGGGTGGCTGCGTCAGGGAATGGAGCGTTTTACAGCCGCGGTGTGGGTTCTATGGAGAAACAACGCAGTGCATAGCAGAGGTAACTGAGTGAGGGTGATTCCCGTGCCCGGCATATTGCCGGCTGGTTGCAGAGTGGTTGCATGGCGGCATGGGCATTGCCGCATTGGTGTGGGATTGAACGCATTGACGAACGGGCCGCACACCCTTGTGGCCGCGGCCGTGGGAAAGAGGCGGAAACACGTGATATATTCTGCCTGGCGTGGGCGTCTGATGCAAGAATGTAATGCCCATGGCAACCTCTGGGCCCCGATGTGCGTGGTGCTGTTGTTACAGCTTTGCAGCCCCTTGAGCACTGGCTGCACTGTAGTGCACTGTGCTGCAGCAGCAGTCCATGCCCCCAACGCCCCGGCGTATACCACAGTCAAGGTGATCCCCCGAACCTGGGGAACCTGGGAAAACCCCATCCAATGATGAAGCAGCCCGCCAATTTCCCATCGCACCTCACGTCCCACAGGCTCAAACGCACGTATCCTGTACCACATGCAGTTTCTGCACACAAAGAATTCGGAAAAAATGCAGCACTCATGCTGCGTTGCGGTGCACATGCGTCTTTGCAGCGCTTGAGCGCGTATACGGGTGCCCCGGCCGACGCACCACGCGGGCTTCACCGACACCAAGTGCAGGGCCTCTCGCCGCAGCCTGTTCAGTTCCGTAAGCCCTCCCCAACACAACCCTGCACCTCCACAATTCACAATCCTCCTGCCCCACCCCCGTTCAACTGGAACACAGCTACCGTCCATGGCCTAGCCGAACCACTCCCAATGCCACTCCCATTCTACACTGGCGTGTGCGCATCACACGATGTACCCGAGCAGCGAGCGGTGCTTGGCCCGGCTGCACATGGCGCAGTCGGGTCCGCACGCCAGCACCGTGGCGCCCTTGGGAAGCAACCACCAGGCCGTGTCCGCGGCCGCCGCCAGCGCCGCCGCACGCGCGGCCTGGGCCGTCGTGCCCGCACCAGCCGCGGCTTCCGATGTCGCAGCGGCTGCTGCCGCCGCCGTGCCGGTGCCCGAGCAGTCCGCGCGTCCCGAAACAGCAGCGGCAGCAGCCGAGTCGGTTTCCATCGCCACTGCCCCGCCGCTGGCGTCCTGCGCCCCGCCCGCTCGGGCAGCGCTGCTGCCGCCCGCTCCTGCAGCGGCGCGGCTGTCCGTGTCAGGCGCCCCGCCACTGCCACTGCCAGCAGCGGGTCCCGGGGCGCCCGCCTCACCGGTTACTCCCCCAGCCGCCTGAGCTCCGCTGCCGCTGCCTGCCGCACCACTGCCACAGCCGCTCGCCAACGCGCCCGCGCCCGCGCCAGCACTCGTGCCCGTGGCCGTGACCGTGGCCGCCCCGGCAGCCGCCTCACTCTTCGCCTCCTGCGCCATGAGCGCCGCCGCCGCCACAGCCGCCGCCAGCGCCTCGCCGAAGCGCCCTGCATGCTGTGCGTCCAGCATCTCCAGACCCACACCCTTGTCAGCGCCGGTGATGGAGGCGCTGCTGCTGCTGCTGCTGCTGCCGGCCCGGGTGCTTGCGCCGGCACCGCAGGAACGGTCCAGCGCCATGAGCAGGGGGACCAGGAGGTCCACGGGTAGAGAGACGCACGCCTGTGTAGGGTGCAGGGGGGTAGTGGCCGGGGCTAAGCATCCGGCGTTCTCCTGCGTTGCCATCACGCTTCAAGGCTCTTGGGGCGCCAAAACCCCGCAAGTGTTGCTTCTGCCCCGTTACCCCTGGTCTTGCCCCAACCCTATTTTTGCCCTGTCACCCCTATTTTGGCCTCGTCCCTAGTTGTGCACCGTCCCTAGGTGTGACCCGTCCCCGTACCTGCAGGTTGAGGCGCTTGAGTGCGGGGCAGCGCAGCTCCAGGCACTGCAGCGCGGCGCAGCCGTTCAGGTCCAGGTGCGCCAGCCGCGGCAGTGCCAGTGCCACCGTCTGCGCAAGGCGTGCGCAAAACCGTTCAGGTACGTACGGCAGTCGTGCGGCGGTCATCTGATGTGGCGCACTAGCATTGCTATTACGCAGTACTTCAGCCCCTTGTCTACAACGAGCGTGGCAGCGGCCACCCACCCTAGCACGACACCAGCGCAGCCCCCCACGGGGTTTGCAATGATCGTTTCGGTTTCTCGAATAAATGAACCCCCCTAGCGCGCACCCCCACCTCCTGATGCACACCATCCTATGGATGGCTACCCCCACTCCTGCCCCACCTACCTGCACGGCGCTCAGCCCCAGCCGCAGGGTGACCAGCCCCCCCAGCAGGCACGGCGCCGGCGTCCACGGCGGCCCCAGCAGCTGCGACGAGGCGGCGGACGGCGACGTGGGCGGCGCCGCCGGGTTCACGTACGCCGCCTTGGCCAGGCTGCCAATGCCCACGACGCCGGCGCTAACGACCGAGCCAATCTGCATGCGGCCCTGGACCAGGGCCCGGCCGCCTGAGAGGCCGCCCTTGCTTGGCGGCTGCTGCTGCTGCTGCTGCTTGATCTGCTTTGCCGGCTCCTCGTGAGGCAGCAGGCCCAGGCAGAGCGAGGTCAGGCTGCCACAGCGCACCAGGCTGAGGGACTCCAACTGGGACGGCGCCGCGGGGGGCCAGCGGGCGCCGGTGTGAGCACCCTGCCCTGCGCCCGCTGCCGCCGCTGCGCCTGCCATTGGCGCGGACTGCAGGGTGCCGTCGCTGCCCATATCACCGGCTGCTGCTGCTGCTGCTGCTGCTGCAGGCGACGCCGCCTGCGCCTCCTGGCCAGTCGTCATGGCGGCGGCGGCGGCGGCGGCGGCGCGGGGCATGGTGCGGCGCCAGAGCTGTTCGTCGGCGCCGGCGCAGCCGTTCAGGTGCAGCTGCGTGAGGCGCGTGAGGCCGGACACCAGCGGGCCGGCCACGTGCGGCGGCAGGGGGCAGTACGACACGTCCAGGCTGACCAGGTGAGGCAGCGCACACACCTGCGGGGGGCCGGGCGGGCGCGGGGCAGGAGCGGGTTCCAGGCATCACGGGTCACGGTGAGGTGACGCAGGCATGGGGTTTCAGGTATGATGACTAAGGCGCTGAAGATGTAGACAGCGGAAGGGGGGCCGCGGCAAGCACTGAGCGCATGGCATACCGATAAGAATACCGGGCAACACCTAGCAAGCGGTTTGGAGCTACCCAGCATGCGGTCTGCAGCTACCTAGCACTGATGCGCGCCCGGGCTCACCCCCGCTGGCGGCGGCAGCAGCGCCAGCAGGTCCTGTGCGTGCAGGTCGGGACAGGAGCTCAGACACAGCGACGTGAGCGCCCTGCAGCCGGAGGCCAGCGGCGGGCCGCCGCCCACAGCCGCAGCAGGGGCCGCGGCCGACATGGAGGGAGTGCCGCCGCTCCCACTGGGCCCTGCGGCCGCGTCCGATGCCGCGGCGCCCGCGTCCGCACGCAGCGGCACGCTCGCGCCTCTGGGCAGCTGCGGCTGCGCTGACCTGGACGGCTCATCCACATTCACATCCGCACCAAAAGCAGCAGCAGAAGAACCAGCAGCCTCCCCATCCGCAACTACGGGGGCGCCGGCAGCGGCGGCCACGGCGGCTGCGGCGCTGCGCCCTCCTGCCTCCGGCAGCCCCTCCGGCCGCCCCTCCGGCTGCCCCAGCAGCGGCGTGAGTCGGCCCACCGCCGAGTAGGACAGGTCCAGGTGACGCAGCGAGCCCAGCGCCGCCAGCGCCCCCGACACCAGCGCCGCGCCCAGGGAGGAGGCCACGCAGCCCAGCAGCAGCGACGTCAGCGGCGGCCGCCCCGCCAGCGCCTTGACCAGTGCTACGCGCAGCGAACGATAACAGCAGCCCGCGACAGGAACATGTTACAGCAGGAGAGAGCTGACGCCAAGCAGCACAACCTTGCATCACGCGACACACAAAACACAGCGGCACAAGACAGAGGCGGCAGGTACAGGCGGCGACGAGGTGTGCACACCTGCGTCCTCCAAGTCGCCGCAGAAGGTGGCGTCCAGTGCGGCCAGCGCGGGGCAGTCCAGCGCCAGGCGCCGCAGGCTGCCGCAGCCCTTGAGGCTGAGCGCCGCCAGCTGCGGGCAGCTCAGGTCCGCCTCAACCAGGCCGCTGCAGGAGCCTGCAAGGAGGGAGAGGGAGGAAGTGGGCGGGCGGGAGGGGGCAAATGAGCAAGCAGGTCGGAGCGTAGGGTCCGCGCCGGATGGAGTGACCATGTCAAGGGCTCCCCGCCCCCCCCCGGCTCCCCGCCCCCACCCCGAGCAACATAACTTGAAGAGAAGCGGAACAACATCCAACAGCACCGCACCGCACTGCAATAGGCCCCCTCCTGGGTTTCAATGGTCGAGTTTATAAGTGGAATGAAGTACCCCCCCCAATGGTCGCTTTGGTTTCCGGTATAAACTAACCCCCCCCATTCCCCCCTCACACACGCGCGCGCGCCACGCACCCAGCGACAGGCTGGTGAGGCCGGCCGGCGCCAGCGTCACTGCCCCCAGGTCGCCGCACTCCTCAAGCGCCAGCGCGCCTAGGCCCGGCGCCGCCAGCGTCAGGCTCTGCAGCCGGCCGCAGCCGCGCAGCGACAGGCTGGCCAGGCGGCTGTGGCGCAGCCGCATGTGGCGCAGGCCCTCGCAGCCCTCCAGCCGCAGCTCCGTCAGCCGCGGGCAGCCGCCGGACTGCAGAGAGACGCATGGAGGTTTGCATGCGCGCAAGCGCGCGCGTGTGTGTGTTTGCAGAGGGGGTACAAGGCGGGAGGCGGTGAGGCAAGGTGAGGGGGCTTGGCAAGGTGGTTAGTGTCAGGGACGGGCGGATAGGTGGCTGACTGGCTGCGGAACCCAGTCGGCGAGTTGGCGAGTTGCCTGGAACCCACCTTGACGACGACGCGTCGGCTGGCGCCCGCCGCTGCGGATGCCGAGCCGGTGCCTGTCTGCGCGCGTAGCAATGCAAGCGCCCGCGCACCACCACCACCACCACCACCAGCCGCCGCCGCTGCAGGTGCCGCCGCCGCCGCCGCCAGCCGGTTGGGCTCCTGCTGCTGCTGCTGCTGCGCCTGCAGCTGGCGCCGCATCTGCAGCGGCCGGGGCCGGTCCTGCAGCGCCCCTGCTGCGCCTCCCGCTGCTGCCGCCGCCGCCCCTGCCCACGCGCCGGGGTTGGCTCCCGCCAGCACCGCTGCCGCAGGCCCTGCCGCACCCCCGCCCCCGCCACCGCCACCGCCGCGCAGCTCCTCCTCCTCCTCGCCCGCCAGCCGGCCCGCCCGGCCCATCACCACCATCCTCCGCTGGTGCCGCCAGGGGTCCGCCAGTGGGCTGGCGCCGCGGCCGCCGACCGGCGCGCCCGCACCCGCACCCGCACCCGCACCCCCACCTGCGTCACCACTAACAGTGCCCGCGGCGCGGGCCGCCCTGCCGCCGGCCGCGGTGCGCGCGGCCGAGCTGCCCATGGCCCTCCCCCAGTAGCGGTCGCCACCCATGTCCTCATCCGAGCTGCTGGCTGCGGCGCCAGCCTGCGCCCGCGGCACACCCAGGCCGCGGCCTGCCGCTGCGACAGCGCCCGCCGCGCCGCCACCTGCCGCTGCCGCTGCGGCTGCGGCTGCGCCCGCAGCCCAGGCCGCTGCGCGGCCCGCCGGCGGCGCGTCCTCCATGACACTACTGCTGCTACTGCTGCTGCTGCTGCTACTGCTGCTGCTCGTGTCGGTGCCGCTGTCACTGTCGCTAGGACGCGGGGCGCCACCGCCGCCGCCACCTGCCGCAGACGCGTGCCGCTCCGACCTGCTTGGGCGCGGCCGCGCCTGCCGCGCCGTTGCGGCACTGCGGCCGCAGGCTGCGGCACCGACAGACCCAGCTGCGCCCCTGCGCGCAGGCCGCCGCAGCGCGTCGCCCATCGCCGCATCGCGTGCAGCCTGGCGGCGCAACTGCCTTGCCTCCGCCTCCTCCTGATCCTCCTCCTGCTCCTCTGCTGCCGCCTCCGCTGCCGTCGCCCCCCACCTCTGCCCGCCACCGCTGCTGCCTCCAGCACCCGCAGCAGCACCGCGACCGGCTCCGGCAGACCCGCTAGCACCCGCACCCGCATCCGCACCACCACCGCCACCACCGCCGCCGCCACCGAGGGTCTGCGCCACGCCCCCCAGGCCCCCGAGGCCCATGTCGACATCCAGCCCCGCGCTCTGGAAGTAGTCCCACGGAAGGAAGGGGTCCCGGTCTGAGCCCGTGTCCATCTCATCCACACCACCTGCAGCAGCGGGGCCGTGCGCCGCCTGCGCTGCCTGCAGCCGCCGCCGCTGCGGCTCCTGGCGCTCCCGCGGCTGCGCCGGCGCAGCGCCAGCTGCGCCCGCCGCCGCTACTGCAGGCGGCAGCTGCTGCTGCTGCTGCTGCACCTGCGGCGGCTGTGCCCCCTGGACCACCCCCGCAGCCGCCCGCACCTTGGCTTCCACCTCCACCTCCACCTCCACCTCCACCTCCACCTCCACCTCCACCTCCGCCTTCACCTCCGCCTGGCGGCCCCAGCCGTCAAGCTCCTGCTCTTGCTGTTGCATGAGGTCGGGGAGCCCAAGCGCCACCTGGCCGGGCGGGTCGTGGCCGTGGCCCTCCAGTGCCGCCGCCACCTCCGCCGCCAGCTGGGCCGCCGCCTCCGCCGCCTCGGCCGCCTCCGCCTGCGCCGCCGCCAGCCGCACCTGCGCCGCCAGAAGCGCTTGCTGCGCCGCCGACGCCCCTGCCTCGGCGCGCTCCACCTCCCACACACGCCGCATCATCATCGCCGCGTGGTGCCGCCGCTCAGCCAGCTCGCCCATCATCGCATCCGCCACCGGCTCGCCCCACGCGCCCGCGGCACCTACTCGTTGAAGCGACCACATCCCCTCCTCCGCTGCCGCCCGCACCCCCGGCCCAGCCCACGCCGGCCCCGAACCGGCCAGCATATCCATCATGGCCGCCAACGGCATCCTCTCGCCCGCCGCCTCGCCTGTAGCCGCCGAAACCAGGCCCTCCGCCCGCGCCACACGCCCCCGCGCCTCAGCCAGCTCCGCCGCAGCCGCCTCAGCCGCCTCGTGGGCCGCGGCCGCCGCCTCCCGCGCGCTGCCCAGGCGCGTGCGCAGCACAATCTCCGCCTCCAAGGCCCGCGGGGCGCCGCCGCCGCCGCCCCTGCGCTCCTCCGCGGGCCCGCCGTGTCGCCGCACGCGGCGCGCCTCCGCCTCCACCTCCACCGGCACCGCAGCCCGCCCGCTTGCCGCGGCAGCGGCAGACGCGCCCGCAGCGCTCAGCGCCGATGCGCGTGCCGTGTCGCGCGCCGCCACCCGCCAAGCCGGCCCATCATCATCACCACCACCATCATCACCACCAGTGCCCCTGCCACCGGCGGCGCCGCCAGCCGCTTCGGTCCACAGCCCGAGCGGCAGCGGCGCAGGCAGCGGCAGGAACCCGGCAGCGCCGGCAGCGTCGGCTGATCCGGGGACAGCACGACCCTGGCGGTGACGGGCGCGCCTGCCGTGGGCGCACACGCCCTCATCACATTCGCCCTCGCCGCTTTCCGAGCTCGACGGAAGCACGCCTGCTGCTGCGGCGCTGGTGTCAGGGTTCCCTCGCGCAGCCTGTGCTGCTGCACCCGGCTCCGGACCCGAGTCCGGCCGCGGCTGAGGCTGAGGCTGAGGCCGCGGCTGAGGCTGAGGCTGAGGCCGCGGCTGAGGCTGAGGCTGAGGCTGAGGCTGAGGCTGAGGCTGAGGCTGCCCCCTCCAGCAGGGGCCGTTTCCACCGTCGTCGCTACTGCCGCTACTGCTGGCCGCATCCTCCGAACCTGCGCCTGGCCCCGCTGCCTGCGCGGCCGGCCAGGCAGCACCTCCCGCAGCACCAGCAGCGCCGGCGGCGCCGGCACCTTGCAGCTCCATGGGCTGGCCCCACAGCGCCCGTGCATGCGGCTGCGGGAGCGCCGGCGGCGGCTCGCCGCCGCTGGAGGCGGAGCGGTAGCGGCGTCGGCGTCGGATGTTGCGGTGCGGGCCGCGGGGGTCGTCCCACACGTCCAGCGCCTCCATGGCCCCCGCTGCCGCCGCCGGCGCCTGCATCTCGTTGTCTAGCCGCACTGTTGCGGCCGCCGGCTGCGCCCGGCCCTGCAATGGAAGGCCGGCCGCGGCCATGGCGACGCCTGCGGCTGCAGGGCCGGCGGCCGCAGACGGCGGCGCACCCACCGCGTTGTCGCTGCCGGGGCTGTTGTGGTCATCAAGTCCGGGCCCAAAGCGCCGGAAGCTGCTGGGCCCACCACCAGCAGCGGCGCCCGGCGTCGAGGCCGCACCAGGGCCTGCACCTGCGACGCCATCAGCGCCTCCCATGGGGCTGGCGGCACCAGCCGCCGCCGCACCGCCTGCGCCGCCGTCTTGTTCGCCGCCCGCCATCGTCTCCATGTCCACCGTGCCACCTGACAGCCAGCGCCGCGGCCGGCGGCGGCACCGACGCGACATGCGGCCGCCTGGGTCCTCAGCCACGAAGTCAGCCGCCGCCGCCGCCGCCGCCGCCGTCCAGCCACAGGCGCTGGCTGAAGACGCACCAGCACCAGCACCGGCACCGGACCCCGCCGGAGCAGGCTGCGGTGGCAGCGGCAACAGCGGCATACTGGGAAGCAGGTGCACCGACGGAAGCGCCGCTGCAGGCTGCAAGGCTGCAGGCTGCGCCGTTGTGCTTCCTGCTGGCCTGGGCAAGGATGACAAGGCGGCGCCAGCAGCTGCACTGCCGCCTGCTGGCGTGCCGGCAGCAGCAGCAGTAGCAGCAGTAGCAGCAGCAGCAGCTCCAGCCGAACCGGAGACACGTGACTGCTCCTGCCGTGCCCCTATCGCCGCAGCCGGCCGGCCGAAGGCCCCAGGAGACCTGTGCACGGGGCCTCCTGCTTGTGAGGGTGCCGGCGAACCCCTCGACGCGCCTGCCGCCGCCGCCGCTGCTGACGCAGCAGGCGCTGCGGCTCTGCGCTCGTGAGTGGCGACCTCGCCGCGGCCGTGAAGCGACCCGACCGCCAACCCGGCGGGCCCCCTAGTGCTGACGCCGGCGCTCGCTCCCGCCGTGCCGCCGGCAGCGCCGCGGCCTGAAGGGCCGGCCGCTGTGGCAGCGGAGGCCCTCGCGGCGGCGGCGCCACCGCCGTAGCCAAGGCGGGCTGCTGCACCTCCACCGCGGCTGGCAACCGCTGCAGCCGACAACGCGGCCGCGACGGGAGCGGCAGCCCCGGCCGAGGCGGGCGGCGTAGCGGCCGCGGTGGCCCGCCTCGCAGGCAGCCCCGCGGCGCCGCCAGGGGCAGCTGGGGCAGGCACGGCTGCCCAGCCCGTGCCCCCCGCCGCCACTCCACCGTACGCGCCTTGCGCCCGAGCCGCCGTGGGCGGCAGTGCTGCTGCCGCAGCCCCGCCAGCGCCCGCTGCGGTGGTGCCTGCCCGCTGCTGCTGCTGCGCCGCCTGCGGCCAGGCCAGCTGCCGCGCGCTGGCCGCCGCCGGGAGCGCCTGTCGGTGGCGGCCAGGCCGGTCGGCCGCACCACCGCCAGCACCACCAGCAGCAGCACCACCAGCAGCACCACCACCGCCAGCGGCACCTCCGCGGTCCGCGCCACGAGCGCCCATCGGCAGCGGCCCGGCCGGCGCGACCCAGTGTTGCGGCTGCGGCTGCGGCACTTGCTGCGCCGCCGCCGCCGCCGCCGCCGCAACCGCTGTGCCTGTGCCTGCGCCTGCCGGCCGCAGCTCCACCTCCTCGGCGTCTCCCAGCATCGCGAACACCTGTGACCATGTGACCATGTGGCCATTGAAACTCAGCCAAGCTTTGTTGGGGGGGCTTTTGGAGGGCCGCCTTTTCAACCCCTTTCCTCACAGGCTTCCTCCCGCCGGCGGACCGACTCCCTTGCGCCTGCTGATCCATAGCTGCACACCCAACCCAACCAGGGGGCGGCCACGGGCACCGCCAGGAGGTGGCAGTGCCAATGCCAGTGCCGCAACGCCTTCTTGTAGCCCACCATGCGTCCATGCTCATGTGTCATACAAGCGCCCTCCTCGTCCCGCCCCTCCGCCGCTTCACCTTGCCACCCCCCCCCCACACACCGCTTCACACACACACACACACACAAACACCCTTCCTCTCCTTGTGCTTTCCTTACACACACACACACACACACACACACACACACACACGCGCGCGCACACACACACACGCACGCACGCACACCTCACCTCGTCCGTCAGACTGTCGCAGTCCACCAGCGTCAGCGACGTCAGGCCGGGGCAGTCCAGCCTCAGCTCCTCCAGCGCCGGCAGGCCGCGCCAGTGCAACGACCGCAGCGAGTCGGACGCCAGCGCCACGCGCCTCAGTGCGCCCGCGCCGGCGCCCACGGACAGGGCGCCGGCGGCGGAGACGGCGGCGGAGGCGGAGGAGGGCGAACCAGCGGCCGTGATGCCACTGCCGGAGCCACTGCCGCCGCTGCCGCTGCCGCTGCTAGCGCGGCCGCCTGAGTTGGCGGCGCCTAGGACGACTTCTTCCAGCCGCCTGAGGGTTGCCGGTGGGGAATCCTAGCCGTGAGTCATTAGTGAGCGGGGCAACACAGTATTGTAGTGCACTGCCGCAACGGCCATTGCCCTGCCCCGGCAGCACGTCTTCCTCCTCCTATCTCCGTGTGGCCGGGCTACACGTGCGCCCCCCCCCCTCATCCCTGCGCCCCGACTTACGATCTTCCTTGCGCTCCGCTGTCTGTCCCTCCCTTCCCGCCTTCCCGTCGCTCCAGGCCCCCCCACACCCACCCACCCACCAACCCACCCACACCCACCCACCCTCACCCACCCACCCACCCTCACCCACCCACCCACCTGCACCGCAGCTCCAGCGACGCCAGCAGCCGGCAGCCCCTCAGCGACACGCGCTGCAGCGCCGGCAGCGCCAGGCTGAGGCTGGTGAGGCCGCTGCTGCAGCCGTCCAGCTGCAGCTCCTCCAGGGCGGTGCAGCCCTCGGTCTGCACGCCCGCGGCAGGGCGGGGCGGGGCGGGGCGGGGCGGGGCGGGGCGGGGCGGGGCGGCGCGGGGCGGAATGATGAGGTAGGTAGGTAGGGAGGGAGCAGTGCGTCCAGTATGCAATCAGGGTTCCATGCAGCTTTCACGTTGTGTGATCGAATACATACGCAGCGGGCAGCCAACCTCCTTAGTTGGCCTCCACCCATGCCGAGCCTCCCTCCCTCCAGTGCCTCGCCCACCCACACGCGCCCCACTCTATGGTCCTGGGTTTTGGGGTTTTGGGTTGCAATGGTCGCTTTCGTTCCCCGATTAAACAACCCACCCCACCCCCGTCATCTCCCCCGTCATTAAATAAACATGCATGGCACCCCCAACCCCATCCTCTCACCATCAGCGACACCGCGCCGGGCGTGAGGCCGCTGCAGTGCAGCACCGCCAGCCGCCGCAGCCGCCCGCCCCACCCCAGCGCCGCCCGGCCGCCCCCGCCTCCCCCTCCCCCGCCTCCCCCTCCTAGCGACAGCCCGCTGCAGCCCGCCAGGCACAGGCCGGTCAGCCCCGCCAGCCCCGCCGCCAGCTGGCGCAGCAGGTCCTCGCTCAGGTTGGCGTCCGCCAGCGCCAGGCGCTGCAGCGAGGACAGCCCGCTGATGGCGGTCAGGAGGGCCTGGCGGGGCGTGGGTGTGGGTGTGGGTGTGGGAGGGGGTTCCATGCATGTTGAATTAATGACGAGGTAGACGTAGAACAGACGTTGCAACACACGGGGTGGTGGAGAGGTGGGTGGGGTGGGGCAGGGTGGGGCAGAGTGGGTGGGTAGGTGGGCAGGGTGAGGGACGCAGGGGTACGGGGCAGAGTGGTGTGTGTGGGGGGTAGTTCATTCCAGAAACCAAAAGCGAAACGACCAAGAGAACCCAAACCAACCAGCCCAACCCAGGGCGCGGAGGTGGTATGGCCTTAACCTTTAGGTCTCGGGCGCCCTTGGGCCTTGAATCTTCAGTCTTGTCGTCGGTGTTGTCGGTAGTCATGGATGGCACCCAGGCTCGCGCGGGGGGGGGGGCCGGCGTGACGGGGGGCGCGTGCTGGCATGGTGGATGTGGATGTGGGTATGGTGGTGCGAGCGAGGTGATGGGACTCAGGGGGAAAGGGTAAGCCAAGCAGGACCCAAGTAGGATCGACGAGTGCAGGGCAGGACGCCGCCGGGCAGGGACGCAATGAATGGCGCCGGGTTGCCCACATGGGGTGTGCCCCAGGGGGTGGGGTGGGGGCCACTCATGCAGGCACTGGCCCAAAAGGGCAAGCACCTTGCCCACCCACCCACCGCCACCCCCACCCCCACCCCCCACCCGCACCCCCACCCCCCACCCGCACCCCCACCCCCCACCCGCACCCCCACCCCCCACCTGGTCCGCCAGCCGCGCGGCGCACGTGACGCTGAGCTGCTGCAGCGCCGGCAGCGCGGTGCCCGCCGCCACCAGCCCGCCGCCCAGCTGGCAGCCGGACAGCGCCAGCTGCTCCAGGCGCGGGCAGGCGCCCAGCGTCAGGCGCCCGGCCTTGAGCGAGGCCAGCTCCAGGCGGTGCAGCCGCGCGTGGGACAGCGTCACGTCGGCAGGGGCCTGCGAGGACATTCACACACACACACACACACACACACACACACACACACACACACACACACACACGAGTTTGTGTTACAAACACCAGGGCAGTGTGTGTATATGCGGGAGCTACCCTCCTGCCGTCCGCATGCATGGCTAGCCCCCTCCCCCCTCGGTGCGCCAAAGTGCACCTCACCTGTGCCGGGTCGACACGCGCCCCGCCCCTCCCATACACACACGCCCCCGGCCCACGGCCTCCCCCCCCACGCCATCGGCGCTTCACAAAAATCTGATACACACCATCCTGTGGATGGCTTACCCCCCACGTGACGTTTGTTGGTGTGCGAGCCTGGGTGGCACTTGCGAAGGCGCCTGCCGTCAACCTTGCCCGAGACTGACGTGGTAATCGCCTACTCAGTCATAGGTTGAGTTTGGGTGGCTCGATGGGCAGCGACTGGGAATTTTGGGTTCGGGACCGGGACTTATCGGGTTGTGGGAATGTTTGCGAGTTTTCTCCTCCTCCTTCTCCCATATTAGGCCACGCTCACCTCCTCGCTCTTATGCATTGGGTTTGGTTTAGTTTGGGCTGGTAACCACAACCCCCCCCCCCCGGCACGCCACGCCGCGCCCCGCACCTGGCCCGCGGGGATGTGCACCTGCACCTCCCGCAGCACCAGCTCCCGCAGCGCCCCCAGCTCGGCGACCAGCAGCGCCAGCGCCCGCTCGCTGAGGCTCATGCGGCAGAGGTGCAGCACCGCCAGGCTGCCGGGGATGACCGGGAGGGAGGCGGAGGCGGAGGCCGAGGCAGGTCAGGGAGGCGGCGGGGGGGCGCAGCGGTTCAGGGAGGCGCATTCATGGTGGTGAAAGTGGTGGATGTCTTGTTTACACGCCATGCGTTTGCGGCAGTTGGGGTGCAGCTCAGGACTGGGCGGCTGGGCAAGGCGCGGGACATGGCCACATGGCACTGGGGCCCGCTGCGGGCGGCGGCGCCTGCGAGGGCACAGATTGCCGCTGCGCCCTCTCTCTCGCGCGCGCGAGCGCGCCCTCCGCAGCCAGCCAGCCAGCCAGCCAGCCAGCCAGGACCCACCCACCTGCCCAGGTTGCGCGTGAGGCGGGTGAGGTAGCAGGTGTCGGAGGACAGCTGCCCACTGCCCGCCAGCCGCAGCTCCTCCACCACGCCCCGCTGCCGCTGGCACATGCACAGCACCTGGCAGGGCGGGGGTGCCATGCATGTTTAAATAATGACGGGGGAGATGTAGACAGGCAGGGCAGGGGGGGCGGGGGCGGGGCGGACCATGTGGAAAAGGGCACGCAGGCGAAGGGTGGGGCGCGCGCGCGTGAGGGGGAGAGAGAGAGGGAGAACAGCACGCCAGCAGTCACACACGTCCACCCAGGCCCACTGGGCGGTGTGGCCACCCCACCATCACTGCGCGGCCGCGCCTGACTTGTTCCCCTCCCTCTCCTTCCTGCCACCCTCCCTCTCCTTCCTGCCACCCACCCACCCACCTCCAGGCCACCCACCCACCCACCCACCCACCCACCCACCTCCAGGCCACCCACCCACCTCCAGGCCACCCAGCTCCCAGCTACTCTATCCCTCCCACCCCGCTCTCCTCGCCCGCCCACCCAGATTCCTCCGCGCTCTGTGGTTCTGGGTCTCGATGGTGGATTTGAGAATTGGAACGAACTGCCCCCCCCTCCCATCCCGCCCACCCGCCCACCCGCACCTGGTCCGCCGTCACCGGCCGCCCGGTCAGGTCCACACGCCGCCAGAAGCCCGGCTCGTCCACCACGCCCCGCCACAGCCGCGCCACGCAGGCGGCCCGGCACAGGTCGGCGATGGACATGCACCCGGCGCCCTGCAGCACGGCCTTGAGCAGGTCGCCGTTCTCCAGCACCGCGCTCATGGGGGTGGCGGGCACGGCGTCGGACAGGGCGGCCACGGGCTCGGGCGGCGCGGCGTGTCGGTAGCCCAGGCGGCCCAGCCCCGTCGGGCCGCGCGCCTCGGCGTGGCGGAAGCGGCGGTCCTCCTCGGCCGCGGCCGCGGCCTCGGCCTGGGCCTCCGCCGCCTCGCACGCGGCGCCCCTGGCGGCAGCCATGGAGGACGCGGCGGCGGGGCCCGCGGCGTAGCGAGCGGCCATGCCGCCCTCCCGGCGCCCGGAGCCGCCGCGGCCGCCGCCTGCGACGCCGGCGGCGGCGGCGGCGGCGGCGCCCCCGTCCGCCGCCGCGGCGCGGCCAAAGCCGTACGCATGCCTGCCCGCCATGCCTGCAGCCGCAGCGACACCGCCGCCACCGTCTGCCATCATCGTCATCCACCGTGGCGGCAGCGGCAGCGGCGCGGGCAGCGGCGCGTGAGCTGGCAGCCGGGCGGATTGCGCGATGCCCAGTGCCGCCACTGCCGCCGCCGCACTCGTCGCTGCTGCCGCCGCGGCAGCCTCCACGCCCGGGCCCCACACCCCTGCATTCCCTGCAGCTGCTGCCGCCGCCGCTGCCGCCGCTGCGCCGCCGGCCTCATCCGCGGCCGCGCCGCCTCCCGCCGCCGCGGCCCAGCCGCCGGCTGCTGCTGCTGCTGCTGCTGCTGCTGCTGCTGCGCCTCCTGCCCGTGCACCCCTGCCAAGCCGGCGCTCCCTCAACCGCGCGCGCGTCAACCCCGACCCCGGCCGCTGGTGCGCCAGTCGCTCGTCGCCGCTGTCATCATCATCGTCATCATCATCATCATCATCATCATCATCGCCGGCAAGTGCCGCGCCGCCACCCACATCAAACACGTCGTCCACAGCGCGAGCCTGGGCCAGCCGACGGCGCTCCGGCTCCTCCTCCCGCCCCAGTCCCATCAGGCTGCGAGGCGGCGAAGCGTCTCCCATCATGACCCGCAGCAGGTCCGTATCACCATCACCCATGTCCATCATGCGCCGCTCATCGTCGCTGCTGTCGCCACCCAGGCCACCAGCGCCATCGCCGTTGCCGCCCACATCCGCGACGTCCGCGTTCCAAGCCCGCCACATGGCCGCCGGCCGCCATGCGTCTACGGCGCCGGCTGCCGCCGCCGCCACCGTGCGCTGTGGCCGCGGGCGCGGCTCCGCATTGCCCAGCAGGGTGTCCACGCCCTCGCCCCACCGCTGCATGTCCTGTTGCAGCTGTTGCAGGTGCTGCTGGGGCGGTGCGGCCTGGTCCCCCCAAGGGGGGCTGTGCGCGCGCTGCATTGCGCCCGGCGCCTGCACTGCAGCGGCGGGCGGCGCCGCACCATCGCCTGCGGCGGCACCGCCGGCCCAGCCAATGCCGGCGGCGTCGACCGCACCTCCTGCATTCTCCACCGCATATGCCGCAATGGAGGAGTGAAGCATCCAGCCCACGCCCGGCCCGCGGCGCTCGCGCTCCTCGTCCGTGGGGCCGCCATCGCCCCCGCCCCGCCACCCATCTGCGGCGTCCAGGCCTGCGGCGCGCTCCCACTCCCAGAAGGGTGAGCGCCGACGGCGCCCCATGCCCCACAAGCTGTCATCAATGCCATCCTCCTCCTCCTCGTCCTCGCCGTCGCGATCTAGGTCTGGAGGGGCAGGCGGCGACAGGGGCCAGGCAGAGGGGCCCACGTCAGTAGGTGGCCGGGGGGGCCCGGATGGCACTCCCCACGCGAGCATCCCCTAAGCATTTGTAATGTAACTATTTGACCAAAGAGCATGCTCTTGCGCATCGGACCGGGCGCCGGGGGAAGCTGGCGCCCGAGGGCTTGCGTCTGGTGCGCAACTGACGCTCAAACCCAACTCCCGGCGACAAATGCTACACATTGTATGCCATTCACAATTGTACAAGTAAGTGCCATTGCCGATGCGCTGCTTTATGTCGAGCGTTCGCCACCCATTTCATTTGGCCAAACAACTGACCTTGTCGACCGGCCCGCTTCCGCGACAAGGAGCTCCGTGCCGCAGGCCTCCTTCCGTCTGACATCAACGCCCTTAAATTACAGCGAAAAAAGACCTGGAACAGCTGAAACCAAACAATTGCGAAAACAAACTCTCGGAGAGCAGCAGCTGCGCTTGACGTCGGGGTCCGTTGATGTATTGCTTGAGGTTGTGTTGTAAAACGATACAATGGGCAAAATATGCTGTGAAGATGGAGAACTCAGCAAGACACGTCCCATACCCGCACGGTAATTCCCGCACTGGGCACAAGCGACCCCACCTCAGCGCGCTCGGCACGAACGTGGCGTGACCTAGATTTCATGCAGTATGACATGATATGGTGTGAGAAATCGTTGTAGTATCAGGTGATCAGGTACCATGGTGCCGACATTCCAACCGTTTCCTGCCGCTTCCACAACGGCCGGGACTGCCGCCAGCTTTGATATGGACGTGGTGCGCTTGTTCTGCCCTGAGTAGGCAATAACATGTCATTTTAGCACATGGCCACGAAGGGTGCCATTTCAGGGAAAACGCATGTGTGCCAGCGCCGCAGGGAGGGCCAACTGCTGGACTTAACTGGACAGGATCCACGGTTTCCTCGCACAGGACGTGTCCCATTTCTGCAGTCGAGCCTTTATGATCGCGTTGCTTATGTGCGTATACACACGTGAACATACAAGCTATCACATAGCAGGGCCAGCGGGACGGACTTGGAGTAACGGGCACTCAGTTCGAGCAAATTTAGCGGCTAAAGGGGGTAACCTCAAGAGCTATACACCATGAGTGCACGAATCAATAGAATACACGCGGCTGGGATTGTCTTCGGCGTCCTCGTGGTGGGATTCTTGGCATTTTACAATGCGCCCAGCGAGTCGCGGGGAGGGCCGGTAAATCCTGCCGTGCGGGTCATCTCGAGTGATGATGTCAAGTCGATTGCGTCCACGGTCGGCGGGGCCGCTGCGGCCACGGCGGGCAGCACAGGCGCGGTTCCCGCGCGGACGAGTGCTGCACAGGGTGGCGGCAAGGCGGGCAGCACAGACGACCAGGCGGCGGCGCTCGTTGCGGCCGTGGAGGCGTCAACGAAGGGAGCCATAGGAGCAGTGACGCCGGGCGGTGCGCCGGCAGCAGGACGCCGGCGGCCCCCCATCAAGGCCGTGTTGGTGAGCGACACACACGGCCTGTACACCGAACCGGGCCTCATCAAGGTGCCCGCCGGTAAGCTCCACCCATCCAACGCACCACCGCACATGTCGCTGCACAGCAAGATGACTGGACAGCGTTCAGGCAAGCCATAGGCCGCAGCTCCGGGGGGGGAGGGGGAAGGAGTGCCGCCAGGCACCGGCCGCCGTGTGTCCCGTCTTGCCTGTGTCACCTCCAAACCCCACCTCCACAGGGGACATGCTGCTGTTCCCCGGGGACGTGGAGGTGGGCTCGCCGGCGGAGGGCCAGGCCTTCTCGCGCTGGCTGCAGGGCCTGCCAATCACTGGGCCGCGCGTCGTCACGTGGGGAAACATGGGTGAGCAACATGACATGTGGCCAGGACAGATCCGTCGGGTGGCCGCTAACGTGTGTAATGTGGCCAGGGCAGACACGCAGGGTGCGCGTTCGTGCAGACGCGCGGACAGTAGCACACTCCTAAGGACGCGCACTCGACCTGACCGGACGCCTGCGCCCTTGCTCGCCTGCCGCACATGCCCTGGTACTCATCATGACTGCAGACACCGGGACGCGAGGTGCGCCGTGCCCCCAGCACTGGGAGCACTTTAGAGGACACGACCTGAGGAGGCTGCCCAGTGGGAGGCTGCCTGGCTTTCTGCCCCTCTGTTGCGGATCCTGTACGCAGCCATAGCGTGTCGGCATATGTTGGTACCGGCCATCTAGCTGTCTTCCTGTGCTGTGTGTGCCCTCGCTCCCAACCTCCCTGAATCTCAGGCCGCAACGCGGCGGAGCTGGTGCCGGGCGCCACCGTGATCGTAGACGCCATCCAGGAAGTCAACGGGTGGGTGACCCAGCGGGGGTGGCCCAGCCGTTGGGCGTTCGCGGAGAGGCATGGCGCCATCGACGTCACACTAGGGACGGGGCTGGGGGCACTTGCAGCAGGACCGGGGCCTTGGGGGCAACCCTGCCAGGTCGGCCATCACGGGGTCGGCCTGCGCGTCCGGGGGTGCATTGTGCCCCACGGACTCACGGACTCACGGACTCACGGCTGACGGGATCTTGGCCGCCGCCGCCGCCGCCGCCGCCCGGTGCAGGTACCGCATCTTCGGCTCCCCGTGGACGCCCCGCTTCGCCGGGGCCTACCAGGTGGGGCCCGCAGAGGGCGACGCCCCGGCCTTGACGGCACGGAGTGAAGCCCCATGCTCCAGTGGCTGGCCCCGCCGCGCCGCGCCCTGCTGCAACGGCAACCCCGTCAAGACCCTTCGCTCCCTGCCGCGCGCCTCTGTTCTCCCCCGCAGCTGCAGCAAACGGAGGCGGAGTCGGTGGCCTTTTGGTCAAAGCTGCTGCCGCCCAACTCGGATGTGGACATCATCCTCACACACGGCCCGCCGCGCGGCATTGCCGACGCGGCGCGGGGCGTGAGCCGCGGCGACATCGGGCTCCTCAAGGCCGTGCAGGTGGAGAGGAAGGAGTTCAGTGGGTGGGGCTGCGTATGTTTGCGTGTACTAGGCTGGGCGGCTGTTTTGGGCCTGTGTGTGAGACACGTTGGAGCGTGTGTTGCCGTTGCGTCAGTCCACAGGAGGCCATCATGGGTATATGGACATTCGGCCGCGACAGCGTGTGTGTCCAGCCTCCCGCCCACGTGCCTGCACCACTACAGGCGCTGGAGAAGCCGCCCCTGCTGTGGGTGTGCGGGCACATCCACGAGCAGGTGGGTGGGCACCCGCACGGGTGCTGCTGGCCCGTGGCGAACGCCGGAACGCGCAGCACGGGCACAGTGCTTACGCAGCGTGAGTCCGTGTGCCTTGCCCTGCCGCCTGCCCCCCTTGCAATGCAGTACGGCGAGCACCGCGTGCCGCACCCCCGCGCTCCCGGCGGCTCCATCCTGCTCATAAACAGTGCCGTTTACTATGTCCAGAAGCCCGAGCACGCCGCCAAGGTGCAGCCGCGCGTGGTGGCGCTGCCGGAGGTCAAGGTGGTGGCGCAGGGGGCGTGAGGCGGGTGTGGCCCGGTCCACGGCGTTCGGGACGTTGAAGAGGATATGCGTGCAATCAGTGCAGTGCGTGCAATCGCGTGCGGTTGGTACATACGTTACATAGCTTAGACCGGATAGGATGGCTCCTGGATGACAGGTTGCTGATAAGTGAGAGTTGGAGGCGGAGTTGAATGTGGCAGGTGGGTATGGTCAAACTTGCAACTGTGCGTAACGTTGTGCGAAACGTGAAGGAGAGATAGAAGCAGCCGAGTCCCCATATCGTGCTAAACTGTCTGTGCATGGAATGGTGAGAAGGAGGAGGGAACTCACACAAGTAGACAGGCTGTAAACTCGGAGGAGGTATTCTGAGGAGGGGACTCGGTCAGCATCCAGTCCCCAGCCCGGCCTTGACCTGGCCCCTGCAGCGCCAGCATTTTCCCACCTGCAGCGCCCCCAATGTCCCTGTCCCCTGGTCCGCTCCCTCCGTCCCATGTGCCTCATTCAGCTCCTCTGCCCTTGGCAGCAGCAACCACCCATACACCAGCACAGCCTCTTCCAGCAAACGTCTCCCAGCCAAAACTCTGCCAGTCCTTGAAACATGACCGAAAACACGACCGACAGCTTAGGGCGCGCTCTCAGCCTCCCTTCCGAAGTTGCAGCTTTCCTCCTCTTTATCAGCTACGCTTCCTCACCTCCGGTTGTGATGTTGGCGTGTTGCACTGCATTCGTTCGCCCGCCATACCGTACACATCGGGCCCCTTCTTCTGCCTTGCCGCGCCCTGTTTTTGCCCTTGCTTTGCACACTGTCGCCCGGCCACTGTCTTGCTGCACCCCGCTCGCATTAACTTGACCCTCGGCCTAGCGCTCATCGGTGGACGCTGGACTCCTGCCTGCAGGTGCGACGCTTCCATCTGTCTCGCACTGCGTGGCGTCGCATTGTGTGTGGTGGCATCGCCTGGCCGGGCGCCCGGAGCGTGAGGAATGCGCAACAGCAAAACGCTCCAGCAACATCGGCCAGCTACCTCAGTCGGTACAGCCACAGCGCGCAATTTTGCCTCTGTCCCGACTGCTCATGTATTTACGGTATTTGGGGGGTGGGTTCTTCTGACACTCGAGGGACGCCGCACACCTGTTCCCTTGCTTGCATCACCGAGGAGGGGACTCGGGGAGGGGACCCCACGAGGGGACCCGTGTGAAACGGAGGAGCAGTCCATCTCGGCCGATGCCAGCAGGCACGCAGGCGCGTGTGCAGGCAAATTTGCAAATGCAGCAGTGTACACACTGCATCCTACATTTATAGCCGTCACCACGCTGACGCTTCAAAACGTAGCAAGGTCAACTCCTTGTTTAGACTTTCCTGAACTTGGTTGTTTTGAGTCTGCAACCAAGCTGTCATTAATACTTCAATAAAATGAAGCAATTACATTGTTGCACGGCCTTCCAACGAAGCTCCTGAGCGCATCCTGGATGCGCTCCAGCAGCGACAGCGAACGAGCGGGCTGTCACCTGAGACTGGTCACTTACCCATGCAATCGGACGTAGATAGCCTTGTGAGGGTGAGGATTTCCGCGCCGGGGCTCCGGTGTTTGAAATCCTGAGCGGAACCAGGCGCTGAAAACAGTCGCTATTCCGCTGTACAGATGAAGGACCAAACGTCCTCGGAGCTCGCGGGCTCATCCGGCACAGCTGGTGGCGAACAGGGCGGGTCACACACCGGGTGAGCACATGCGAGGGCGGGAAGGCCAGCGTTCACCGCTTTCATTTGAATGAACAACGCCAGGCCATTTGGTAGCGATAATAAGGCGCTTTTGTTGATCCGGGCTGCAGGGGCACGCATAAGGATATCGTCGCCAACCTGCGCTCAGTCACGGCAGCGGCAGGCGCACCCCCGCTCAACAAGTTTTCGGCGCCCTCTAAGAAGCCCGCCGTGGCCGGGACGCCTCCTTCCATCAGCATACCAGCGGGCATTGCGCGTGTGTCGGGGTCCGGCACCTCGTTGCCGCCGTCAAACAGCACCACGCCCCGGGGCGCCGGCGGCAGCACTGGCAGCACGCCGCAAGGCGGCGCGGGTCCAGGCCTCCCGCCCAGCAACGCCGCGCCATGGGCTGGCGCAGGGGGCGGCGCCGGCGCGGGTGCGGGCGCAGGCGCACCGTCCATCATTCTGTCAAAGCAGCCAGGCACTGCCGGCGCAACTGGCGCCGCTCCCCGGCCGAGCAGCGGCCTGCCTCCAGGGCCGGCGGCTGCGCCTGGAGCGGCCCGGACGTCGGGCACATCTGGATCGGGAGCTGCGGCGCCATCCGGCCGGGCCGCAGGCGCGCCCGGTGCCGCTGCACCGGCCCCGCAGGCCGGGCGCGGTCCCGCCCCGGCACCCACAGCCGCGCAGCAGCAGGCGGGGCGGGCGCAGCCGCACGCGGCGGCCATGACGCCCGCGACCATGCACACCCCGCCGCCGCCTGCGGGGCCTGCGGGGCAGCAGCAGCCCTTCGCCACGTACCAGGTCGCCTCCAACAACCCCGTCTTCGGCATGCAGGTGGGGGACGTGACGCGCTGTCACCGAGCCATAGGCAACGGGTCGGGTTCGCTCTGCCGCACGACCCCTTCGCTTCTCCGGCCGCGCGCACACTCTCCGCGCCTCCACCTTGGTAAAACAGCCACCAGCTTTGCAATCCAACCTCTGCCTGCTCACACTCCAACAGGACACAAACATGTCGCCGCTAACGCTCTCCAAGCGCGAGGCCTACACGCCCGCCATGTCCGACTCCATGGCGGCGGCCAGCCGCGCCACCGCGGGCCCGGGGCCGGCGGCGCAGCCGCCGCGCGGCCCCGGCGGCAGCGGCCGGCCGTCGCTGCCGGTGCCCAACCCGCGCGACCTGTTCTCGCCCAAGGCGGTGGAGGAGGCGATGCAGCAGCGGCCCAGCGAGCTGCAGTACCTGTGTGAGCTGCCGCGCTGGACGTACGCGCGGCCCAGCCTCACGGGGCTGGACCTCATCATGGTGGGTGCGTGGGTGGATGAGGGCTGAGTGTGTGTGTAGGTGATTGGAAGGGCTGCCTGTTTAGCTGCGGTTGTACGGAGCTGGGGCATGCTAACATTAGGGGACAGAAAGCAGACCGCACAGCTGGTTGTTGCAAGCGGCGTGGTGATGTGTGCCTGCACGTGTGTGTGTGCGCGCGCTATGTCGCAGGCGGCGGGCGCCACCAACGTGGAGGCGGGCGGCGCCGCGGCGCCGGGGCCGCACCCCGCGGACGTGACGCCGCAGGACCTAATGGCCATGGAGCAGCGTCGTGAGTGGTGCCGTAGTGCCCGACCAGCAGCAGCAGCAGCCAGGGCGGGACAGGGGGCCGGGGGACCGGGGGCTAGATGGACCGCACATTGGTCGAGGCTCAGGGTTCAAGCACGTACCATGGTAGGGATGGCTCACATGATCCCGTTAGGTCCGACGGCGTTTCCAGCGCTTGAACCGATAGCTGCACAGGCTGACATTGTATCCTCCTCTTCGCTCTCCAGTGGTGAACGACCTGCTGCACGCCTTCCTGGGCCTGACCAGCCAGCTGGTGCGGCCGCGCCTGGTGGCGCCCGCCAACGCGCGCGGCGCCAACGCGCGCGGCCCCTGCCTGACCTTCGCGGTGCGGGAGGACCTGGTGCACGACACGCTGCGGGAGCGGGTGGCGCCGCTGCTGCCCATTTGGTGAGAGAGAACATATGATGAAAGAGAGAGAGAGAGAGAGAGAGAGAGAGAGAGAGAGAGAGAGAGAGAGAGAGAGAGAGGTCGGGTTTGTGGGGCATTATATTTTGGGACTCATGAGCAGCCGCCTTGACTGTTGTCCGCGTCTGTCCGCCTGGCCTTGTAGCGACTACGTTGCGGCGCTACAGCGCTTTGTGGAGACGCGGTCGGCGCACTGCTACGGGTGAGCGTGATGGTGGTGGTGCGTGTCAGGAGGGGCGCAAGTTTTGGTTGCTGGTGGCGCTACATGCGGGCTGTCCATGCTCCTGACGCTCCACTTTGAGCTGTGTTTTTATTAACTTCGTGGATAAACTCCTCCCGCCGCACACCACAGCATGGTGACGCACGCGCTGGCGGCCGCCCTGCGCGGCTACCTTGAGGACTGGCAGGTGGGCCGCGGGGGGGGGCGCGGGGTGTGGCATGATGCGGTGTAGGACCACACAAGGGATGCTTCACAGGCAGGCGCAAGCAACCCCGAAAGCCGGACATCCCGTCCCCAAACTGCTTGCCGCCGGCCCCCTACCAACCCAGCCTTTCTGCCGGTTCACTGAATGCCCGTCTGTGCGCGCGCGCACGCACGTCAGGTGATGGTGGCCATGATGGAGAACCAGATGCTGCGCGGCGCGCTGGACCTCACTCGCCTCACCTTCTACTGCCAGCAGCCCGCCGCCGCGCTGGCGGTGCTGGCGGACGTGGCCACGCAGGCGGCGGACCTGTACCGCAGCTCCGCGGGTGTGTGTGCGTGCGGCGAGCAGGGACGCAAGCACAAGGAAAGGGGGCCATCTTTGTGTGGGCTACCCACCCAGGCACTTGCCGCTCTGTGCCACTACACCAGCGCACGCAGAGCTCTACGCCTGGTTAGCTCACCGACCAGCGCGTGGCGTTAGTTGCAAACCGATGCCCTCCTGCCCTCTTGCGCGCGCACACACACGCCCGCAGACCTGCTAAACCTGCTGTACACGCGCTACAACAGCTGCGCCGGCAACGGGCCGGGGCGCTCGCTGCTGCAGCACCTGCTGACGGCGGCGGCGGCGCCCTACTGCGCCAGCCTGGAGCAGTGGCTGCGGCAGGGCGTGCTGGACGACCCCTACCACGAGTTCATGGTGCACGAGGACGCGGTGAGCGCCGGCGGTCGTGGGCACGGGGTGGGAGGAGGTGTATTCTAGTTCCAGGGGGGAAGCGCGAGCGGAGGGCGGCGGCGCCTGGGTGAGAGGGCCGGGGCTGTGAACATCTGCGGGCTGCAGGGACGGAGGGTTGCAGGAGGGGTGGACGGCGGAAGGGTCACGGTGTACAGGATGCGGAGGTGTGTGTTGAGCACGGTGTGGCCCCGACACGGCTGCAAGGCTGGGCAGGACCAATGGCAATCAAAGCACCCACCCAGCCTGTGGTTGCGTGCGACGGCACGCTGATTGTGACACGCGTGTGCCATGTGTGCGTGTGTGTGTGTCGGCGCTGATGCCGCCAATGCAGATGCTGCGGCGCAACTCGCCCGCCTCCACCTCAGGGCTGCCGGGCGCCGCCAGTCGCGCCACGTCCTACTGGCGCGGCCGCTACACGCTGCGGTGGGGCTCGCACTCGCATGGTGCTGCTCTGTACGCTCAGGTCACGCAATCACGCATGCACACGACCGCCCTCTGTTTTACCAGAGCGTTTAATGGTGGCTGGTGTCGTGGCCGCAGGTGTAAAGTGGACGAGGCGGCCGGGGCGGTGGGGCTGGCCAGCCCGGGCGTGGGTGTGGGTGTGGGTGCGCCCACCACCCTGGACATCCCGAACTTCGTGTTCGACATGCGAGAGCTGATTCTGCGGACAGGTGCGTCGGCTGCAGCAGGGGCTTGCAGGCATGCATGGCTCGGACACATCCTTACACTTTTGTCGCGCTGACACCTCCTGGCAACCACTGCAGGCAAGTACCAAAACGTGCTGCGCGAGTGTGGGCAGCCCGTGGCGCAGCCGCTGCTGCCGCAGTCGGCGGCCGCCGCCGCCTTGGGCGCGCCGCCGGCACCGCTGCCGCCGCTGGTGTACGACCCCACGCAGCCCGGCAACCTGCAGCAGCACGTGCGCGCCGCCCACGCAGCTGCCAGCTCGGCGCTGCTGTCGTTCCTGCTGCGCGGCGGCGGTGGCGGCGGCGGCGGCGGGCTGCTGGCGGTGCTGCGCTCCGTCAAGCACTTCTTCCTTCTGGACCAGGTGCGGGGAAGTAATGGGACGGAAATTTAAACCTTTCATCTTGCTCTGGGGTTTCCTCGCGCCCCTCCTTCCCTACTTCCCCCCAACCCCACCTCCCATCTACCCTACCCACCATACGCGGCCGCAGCCCACAGCTGCTCATAGCGTAGTCGTTTCCCCAACGGGATTGGTCAGCCCTCCCCCCCACGTCTGCGCCTTCTGTCTGACCATACCTGGAACCCCCACGTTCCCCACCCCGCACCACCTCCCCAACCCCCACCACCTCCCCAACCCCACCACGTTCCCCACCCCCCACCACCTCTCTACCCAGGGCGACGTGCTGGCCAGCATCATGGAGGTGGCGGACGAGGAGCTGTCCAAGCCCGCCAAGGCCATCAACCGCACGCGCCTGCAGTCGCTGCTGGAGATGGGTGAGCAGCGGGCAGTGGGCAGCGCGCCGCGGCGCCCGTCCCGGCCTCCTGGCCGGCTGGGCGGTGCACGCCCCCGCAGGCCCCTCCCCTGATAATAGACATCGCCTCCACGCCTTCACCCGCATGCTTAACTCTCCCCCTCTCTCTGGCACCATGTACATTTTAATAACCTGATGCACACGGTGTCCTCCTGCTTGACCGCCGTAACGCCCGCCTTCCTGCCTGTACACGCCCCTGTGCGTACCGTACCGTACCGTACCGTACCATACCTGCACGCAGCCATCAAGATGTCGTCGGCCGCCTCCGACCCGCACGCGGACAGCCTGGGCTTCGAGATGGACCCCCGCCCGCTGGACGTGCTGGCCCGCGCCGTGGCCGCCTCGACCTCCGCCTCCGCCGCCGGGCCCTTGGACGGCTCGCGGGGGCCGTCCTTCAGCGCGGTGAGGCCACCCCTGCCGTTTCTGGGCTGGACTACCGCCCGCCCTCCTGCCGCAGGCACACGGTTGGGTTCGACCGTGTGCCGATGTCCATCGCAAGCTTGGTCGTGGCTTGACTGGGGTGTTGAGCGCATGTCTGACGGGCTGCGCCGCACTCGCCCTCACACCCTGGAGCAGGCGCTGGACACGCCCTACGGCACGCCCGGCCCCGCCAGCCGCGGCGGCGCGGCGTCCAGCTCAGCTGCCGGCGCCGCGGCGGCGGCGGTGACCCCGGGCGGCAGCCGGCTGCTGGGCCCGCGCGACCAGGACCTGCCGGGCTGGGACCTGTTCCTGCCCACCATCAAACTGGACTGGCCCGCCACCCTGGTGGTGAGCCAGAGGGAGGGAGGGAGGGAGGGAGGGAGGGAGGGAGGGAGGGAGGGAGGGAGGGAGGGAGGGAGGGGGCGGGAAGGAGGAGGGGACTGGCGAAGGGAGGGAGGAACAAGCGAAGGCAGCGTGGCGCGCGCACACACAGTTGTAATCTCTGGAAGCAGATGTTGCACCCCGGCCGGCCACCTGGCACGCCTTCGTTTGGTTGCGCGGTCGGTTGCTGCAGGGTTGGTTCCGGGAGTCGTTATTGCCGACGATCGCCCCACCCCCCGCACGCAACCTCTCGCACCTGGCGCGTACTTCTGGGGCCGCCGCGTATGCGTTGTGCCCCCACATGCCGTTCTCCCTGTCCTATCTGTGTGCGTGCGGCCCTCCCTCTCTCCCCCTCCACTGCGCCTTTGCGGGTGCGGCGGCGCAGGTGGGCGGCGAGGAGCTGCTGCAGTACCAGCTGCTGTTCAAGCACATGTGGGGCCTCAAGCGGGTGGAGCGGCAGCTGGAGGCCACGTGGCTGCGGCTGCAGGGTGCCAAGCGCCTGCCGCGGCCGCGTGAGTCACCCCGGGGACGGGAAACAGGCAGGGGGCAAGGGATACCACCCGGTGTCTGGCAGGGCGCGTATTGTGTCCGGGTGGTTCAGGAAGCTTTTGGCCGACGGCGGCTTGCCCATTGGCGTCCTGTGCAGGCGGCGCGGCGCCGGCGGCGGAGGTCCGGCGCAACAAGCAGCTGGCGGTGGCGCACGCGCTGTGCCAGCAGCTCTACTTCACCGTGCAGGAGCTGCTGCGGTGAGTGGCCCCTTGCTTCCGTGGCTCTACTTGCTGCTAAGCGCAGCAGCCCAGAGCCTCCCCCCCAGTCCCTCCCCACTCCCCCAACCAACAATGCAAGGCACACATACACGCACACACACACACACACGCTCATGTCTTTTAACACACACAGTCGCTCACTGTTTGGTTTTCGTTAACACACTCGCTCAAGTCTTTTGCATTCATCAGCACACCCACGCGCCCCCACCCCCTACTCCGCGGCCCCCACAGGTACAGCACCCTGGACGTGCTGGAGCCGCTGTGGGAGGCCCTGGAGGCGGGCATCGCCCACCGCGCCGCCGACGCCGACCAGGTCATTGCGCTGCACCGCGAGTTCCTGCGCGCCGCGCGCTCGGGGCTGCTGCTGGACCAGCCGCGCGCGCTGGGGTGCATGCTGGGGCTGCAGGCGGCGGCGGCGGGCTTCGCGCGGCGCATGGCGGCGCTGTGGGACAAGCTGCAGGCGGGGCTGGAGACGTCGTCCAAGGCGGTGCAGGTGGGGGCTGCAGCCAAGCCAAGGCCCGCGTTGTAGGCGGGGTCATGCATGCCTGGGTGCCAGGTGCGGTGATGCCGCCTGTCAGCAAGAGAGGTGTCGGCGCACGCGCACGATTTCAAGTGGTGGAGCATCCAGCGATAGCAAGAAATATGCGGTGCGTGTGTGTGTGTGTGTGTGTGTGTGTGTGTGTGTGTGTGTGTGTGTGTGTGTGTGTGTGTGTGTGTGTGTGTGTGCTTGTGTTGCGGGGGCTGCCGCAGGTGACGCCCGCCGACATCGCGGCGGAGCAGCAGCGCGCCGCCGACATCGCGCAGTCGCTGGACGACCTGCAGCGCCTCATGGGCGACAACACGCAGCAGGTGGGCGGGGGCTGCATGGGGCGCAGCCAGCCGGTGCTGAAGAAGGGCGGTGGCCGGGGGTTTTGGATTGCAAGGCGGTGCCTTCTGCACCCCAAGTCCGCACCAACCGACGTGAAATGATACTGATTCCAACTCGCAATCCTGCCGCATGCCTTTCCCCCACACTCAGCTGCAAGAGCTGGTGGCGGTCGTGCGGGACTACTACGAGGCGCGGCTCACGGGCACCGCGGCCGCGGCCAGCGCCGGCGGCGCCGGGCCCGGGGCCGCCTTGGGCGTGGCGGACGCGGGCGGCCTGGAGGGCGCTGGCAGCTGGGACCTGGAGGCCCTGCAGAACCTGGCGGACCGGCTGGACTTTGCGCGGCCGCAGGCGGGCACCCTGGGCTCCGTGCTGGCGGCGCTGGTGGCGGCGGGGCGCTGAGCGGGAGTGGCGGGACGAGGCGGACAGGAGGAGCGAGCCGAGGAACGAGTGAAGGAGCGGCGGAAGGGGAGAAAAGTGGAGGCGGACACGTTGTGGCGGTCGTATGGGCCTGACGGAAGGCAGGGCGCGCGGAGGCTGGCGAGTAAGTGGGAGCACGCCCATGCACGAGGGACGAGAATATCGCGAACATGATAATCATTGGTGAGGGGGGCCGACTAGCCTGCAAATGTACAGAGGTTCATTTATGAGCCTTCGCGGTGGAATGGGGGCTCAAGAACGATGCGGCCCTTCGCGGCCCTTGACCTTCTTGCAGACGTACGGTGCGAATTTGTGACCCCTTGCATCCGCCATCTTATTTCCGCTCGAGACACAACATATGGCTAAGCCTGATGAGGGTTTCACTTTCACTCGTGTATTGGTGTAAGAAATGACGCTGCTGCAACAAGCTGCTCTGCGCGACAATCGCGCCCGCCAACAGCCTTTGTGGTAAAACTTACATTACTCTATCTTTGTCTAGGCGAGCCTAGAAGCACTGTCACTAAGTGCAGCTTCAAGCTCGCGCACCCGCAAGCATGGAGATGGGTTCAGTCACAGGGCTTGGCGGGGAGACTGCGACGCTGGACCCGAGCAAGGGACTCACTCCACACTATTACTTCAACTTTGGGTGAGCAGTTTGCGGGGCTTACGTCGTGCTGGGAGCGCGGGAGTACTCGCGGGTAGACAAGCGGTCACTTGCGCCGAGGTGGCATTTTGCTCGCTGAGAGCACTCGCATTATCAAACTTTGACGCATGTCTAAGTGTAATGACGCGATACACGCGAAATTGGGGCCTCGGCATCTTGGGCGCGGCGTACCGATGGTTGATGTCCGCTGCTCGCACGGCTTTCGCGCTTAAACCCCTGTTCCCCGCGCTGTGACGCCCGCGCCTGCGCCGACAGCGTGTACCTCCAAGTGGTCGGCGAGCGGCGCAGCACGCGCGCCGAGGAACGCGTGCTGCACTTCGACCTAAACTTCGGCGCACTCAAGCTGCTGGCCAAGGAGAGCCTCAAGCTGACCATCAAGCTGGACGTCATCAACCAGATCATCTTTGATGACAGCGAGCCGCGCACCGTGCTCATCTCCTGCCACGACGACCGGCGCTACCTGCTGGACTTCCAGAACCCGGAGGAGAACCTGCTGTTCAGGTGCGGGGGGGGGCGCAAGGTGGGGGGCCTAGGTTTAGCGGGTTGCTGCGGGTGGAGGGGCCCTCGTCAGGTGGCGGCGCCGCGGGCAGGAGTGAGCACCGTAGAAGCGCGTGCGTGTGCACATCTTGCCAACATGCGTCAAGGCTTCACGCGATGTGATGGGCCCTCGCCGCATGTGCGAACGCAGGACGGCGTATGCGGCGGTGGTGCAGAACACCTTCGACATCAGCACGTGAGTTCCGCAGGCGGGGGTGCTCTCGGGCGCCGGTCCTGATGCAACACGGCCCGCATCGGGCCGTCCTTCATCCTTGGATCTACTGTGCCCTGCCCTGCGGTCTGCCGTGTGATCGTTACGCTGCTCCTGCCCCCGCTCTTACACCGGTGCCGCCCCCGCCCGCCCCCCCCCCCTGCAGCTTCAACCGCTCGCTGCTGCTCAAGGGCCCGGTGCAGAAAAAGACCCTGCGCGGCTTCCAGGACCGGTACCTGGTGAGTCGAGGGTTTCAATTCCGCAGCGGCCGCCGGGGTGTCCGTTGCCCGCCCCTCACAGCTTGAAACAGACCTTGGTTATGACCTGCTTCACGCCCATGTCCGCGACCTGCCTCCATGACCTGGCACGCACGTGCTGTTGCG
This sequence comes from Chlamydomonas schloesseri, assembly GCA_016834595.1. NCBI lineage: Eukaryota > Viridiplantae > Chlorophyta > Chlorophyceae > Chlamydomonadales > Chlamydomonadaceae > Chlamydomonas > Chlamydomonas schloesseri. The sequence goes on from JAEHOD010000003.1 coordinate 1,328,983, forward strand.
CCACCCACGTCCCCTCACCTTTCCACCAACGGTTGCTCCCCCCCCCCGGCCCCCCGCCCCCGTGCCCCCGCCCCACCCCTGCAGATCCTGGTCCCGCGCAAGCTGTACATCCTGTCCTCCAAGACCTCCATCTACCCGCGCTCCGTGCTGTCACTCCTGGATGCCAACCCGCGGTGCGTGCCCCCCTGTGCGTTCGGAGGAGCGCCGCCCTGGCCCTGGTCCCGTGCTGCCACGCCGTCGCACGCCGAACACCGCACTCCTCTCACAACACACCACCCGGACCGACACCCCACCGTACCTTCAGGACATACCCTCCTTTCCACGCGCCCGACTCCATGCCAGTCCAATGTGGAACCGTGTCCTTCATCCGCCAACCCCACCCCACCCCTCCTCTTCCCTCCCCCGTCCCTCCCCTCCCCTCCCCACACAGGTACGATGAGGCGCGCGGCACGGTGCATCTGGACGTGATGGGCAAGGAGTACGTGTTCCGAGCCACAGGCGGCGGCACCAGCGGGGCCGGTGCTGGGGGCGGGGGCGGAGGCGGCAGCGAGGGCACCTCTCGCGAGGAGACGCTGGAGTGGTTCGTGGCGCTAGCCCACGGCTGCGGGCTACCGTGAGTGAGGCTGTGGAGCGGTGACGAGCAGTGGGAAGCATCTCCGGCCCTTCCGCGGCCCATTTCCATGCCGCTCACCCCGCCGTACCACCCGCAGCATCAGCAGCACAGCAGCCATGTAAGCCTTTTGCTCACCTCGCCACCATGTCCTCCATTGTGCCCGCGTCACATCACAGGCCCATGTTTATGGAGGATGACGGCGGAAGCGGCCCCACCTTTGGCGGCGGCGGCGGCGGCGGCTACGGCCCCTCCCAGTTCCAACAGCAGCCGTGGCACCAGCAGACCCCCACACGTGACGTCGCCGGCCCGGGGCTGCGTGCCCCCGGCTCAGTGAGCAGCGCCGCCGGCTTTGGCCCCGGCGGCGGTGGGTACTATGCGGGCGGAGGTGACGGCGCCGTGTCTGACGCGGGCTCGGTGCGCACCGCCGCCAGCCGCTACACCGGCGGCGGCTTCAGCTACACGGCGGGGCTGCCGGCTGCGGCTGCCGCCGGCAGCAGCCCGGTGGTGCAGGCGTACGCGCGCCTGGGGAGCCTCAAGGTGAGAGCGGGGGTAGAGATCTGCACGCCAGGGATCTTGCAGCGACGCCAATGAAGCTGGCAGGATGTGCTCACACATGCGCATGTGTCGGCCTGTGCCCTCCCATCCCTTCCCACGCCAACAACAGTCGTACCGCCACACCGCCGGCAGCCCCGGCTTCCTCAAGCGCTCCGCCACCGGCCCCAGTGGCTCCCAGGCCGCAGGCGGCAGCATGTCCGGGCCCCCGGGCGGCGCCGGCGCCATCCCCCTGCCCGGCATGCCGCAGCTCGCGCGCGGCCCGGTCCTCGATGACCGCGGCGGCGGCGGCGGCATAGCGGCGTGGCACGCCCACTCACCAAACGGCGGCCCCAGGCCGCTCCCGCCGCCTGGCAGTGAGCTCGGCGGCGACCGAAACGGCAACGGCGGCTACCGGAGTCCCGCCGCGTCTCCGGGCCGCATGGCGAGGAATGGCAGCCTGCCGGGCCCGCTGCCGCTGCGGGCGGGGCTGGCGCGGGCGCGGGCGGGGCGCAACGGCAGCCTGCCGGGACCCGGCAAGGCGCCGCCGCAGCCGGGTGTGGAGGTGCAATACAGCTTCGAGGTACGGGAGAAGACAATCTCGGGTCAAGCTCGAGTACTGTGTCATTCACTTTTGCGGTCTGTGCCCGAACGTGCTTGGCGGCACCGATGTGTGCGCGGCTGCTGACCGGCGGTCTGACCTGTGCTGCACACTCGCTGGCCCTACGGCCCCTGCAGGGTGTCACCGGCCCGCCGCCCAGCGCCTCCGCCGCCTCTTTCTACGACCGCCACACCGCCACCACCGCCCGCGGCATCATGCGCGACAAGTCGAACACCTCGCCCTGGCTCACAGACATGACGACTGCAGGAGGAGGCCCCGCCGACGGCACGCCAAGGCCGCGCACCCCGCCGGCGCCGCCCCGCGGCCCGCCGCCCCACCAGCAGCAGCAGCAGCAGCTGCAGCAGCAGCAGCAACGAGGTTACCATCCTCGAGCGGGCGGCGGGGACAATGCCGGCTTCCAGCGCGGCCCCGGCGGCGGCTACGGCCACGACGGCGGCTGGCGTGGCGGCTACGGCACCGAGTACGGCGTCGGAGACGTGTATGGCACTGACGTAGACGGACTGGAGGACGAGCACGATGATGACGGGTACGACGAGCGTGGGCAGCAGCAGCAGCAGCAGCAGCAGCAGCAGCAGCAGCACTATGCCGTGTCGGATGGCGGCCGTGGCGGCGGCGGCGGCGGCGGCGGACGGCATCATAACGGTGGCGGTGGTGGCGGCGGCGGCAGGCGGCCACGCAGCAGGCTCGCGTGCGATGGCGGCGACAGCAGTGACGTGAGCTCCCGCGACGCCACGCCGCCGCGCCGCCACGGCAGCGCCGATGACCGCGGACAGGGACGTGCAATTGAGACTCCGCCACCGCCGCAGCACCAGCAGCAGCACCAGCACCAGCACCAGCAGCAGCGGCAAGGAAGCGCCAGCAGCACCGCAAGCGGCGCCAGCAGCGGCGGCCACGGCACTGGGGCCAGCGGTCCTGGCGCCGCCGCCGCGACGGGGCGCTACGCAAGCCCCCTTGGCTCCCGCTCCGCCCACAAGGCCTCGCTACCCACTGTGTACGAGCGCGGCGACACAGACGGCGAGTCGCCTCGGCCCTCCCCCCAGCAGCCGCACTACCATGTCTCACCCCTGGCAGCGGCAGCCGCGGCGGCCGGCGCGGCACGCATGCAGGCACCGCCGCCGCAGCCGCAGCCGCAGCACGGCTCACCGCCCGCCGCTGGTGGCGTGCCGCTGCCACCGCCACCTCCGCTGCCGCAGCCGCTGCCGGCAGGACCAGACCCGTTTGAGCTGCTGGCTGACATTCAGGCTCGCCTACGCAGCCTCTCTGCAGAGTCCAACGCCGCGGCTGAGGCGGCGGAGGTCGCCGCAAAGCTCGGCGGCACCAGCAGAGGAGGTGGCGCTGGCAGCACCGGCGCCAGCGGTGGCGGCGGATTCAACAGCGGGCTGTCCGCCGCCGCGGTGGCGGCGCTGAACGCCGCCGCCGCCGCCACCCACGTGGCGCCAACCACGGAGGGCCGTACGGCGGTGGCGCCGTGGTCACACTCGCCGGTGCCGTACCAGGTCCGCAACACCACGGGGGAGGACGTGACCAGCACGTGGCTGCGCAACCGCCAGATGTCCGCGTGGAGCACGGGTAAGGCTGGGGAGCGGGGGCGGGGGGTTGGGGGTGGGGAAGGGTAGCCATCCATGCGGACGGTGTTTTGCAATAGTGAAGAATGGGGGAGGGAGGGCAGACGACAAGATGGCGAGAGAAGGCGAGGGGGTGGCCAGGCTAGGCCAGGCGTGGAGGACAGGCACTTCGCCCTCTTGTCTGCACGCCCCGACACGCACATTGCAACCCGTCGCCTGCCAGCCTGCCTGTTCTTACTGCCCGCCTTCCCCCCGTTCACCTCCCTCCCTCCCTCCCGCTCACTCGCCCACTCGCCCACAGGCACCACCGACTACGCCTCCATCCTGTCGCCACAAGCGCAGCAGGCGCTGCTGGCCCGCGCCGCCGCCTCCCCGCACTCCCCATCCGCAGGCCCGCTGCCAACCACCGCCTCCACCGCTGCCGGCGCGGGCCCATACAGCGCCGACCCACTGCCAGCAGGCTACGGCGTGGCTCCCGGCAGCACTGTCGGCGGCGGCGGCGGGCGCGGCCTGCCGCTCACGTCGCTGTCCGCCATTAGCGGCCTTCCCGTGGCGGGCGTGATGACAGCGGGCGGAGAGCCGTGGCGCGCCCCGGCGCAGTCGCTGGGCACGCTGGCGGCGGCGGCGGCGGCGGCACGGGGTGTGGGGCTGGGCGGCCCCAACGCCTGGCGGCTGAGGGCCGAGGTGACCGACACGCCGCTGCTGAAGCCGTCCGTGATTGCGCGCAACAACAGGTACGGCACCGCTTGCGGGGCGCGCGCGTTTCCCTGCTGATGAGGCTGTGTCACCGCGGCGTGACGCGGTGCTATCCGTCGCTTTACGGGCTTGCTGGGCCTAGCCCCTGGAAAAGCATGCCCCTCGCGGCCTCGCATCTAGGGCATCTCGCTCACAGGCATGCATGGCACCTCCATTCCTGGTAACAGATATCTGCGGGGTCGCATCAGCTCCATCGCCGGTGCCGGCGGCAACGGCGGCGGCGGCGACGCCGACCTACTGGCCGGCCACCGGCGCGGCATGGCTCTGCTGCAATGGACCTTCGCCAACTACGAGTCGCTGCTGCGGGACGGACGTAACATGGAGCCGCAGGTGTGTGTGTGTGTATGTGTGTGTGTGTGTGTGTGTGTGTGTGTGTGTGTGTGTGTGTGTGTGTGTGTGTGTGTGTGTGTGTGTGTGTGTGTGTGTGTGTGTGTGTGTGTGTGTGTGTGTGTGTGTGTGTGTGTGTGTGTGTGTGTGTGTGTGTGTGTGTGTGTGTGTGTGTGTGTGTGTGTAGCAACGGGTTTACAGCTGTCTTCTGGATCACGTAATCGTGTATCTGAGAAGCCGGTTCGATGCTAGCGGCACAGGCCCACTAGCACCGCCAAGAATCACGCATTGGTCTGGCAGTTCGTGTCTCCCAAGCCGCAACGTGCGAAGTAGACGGAAAGATGTGTGCGTGTTGTGTGTGTGCGGGGGGACCGTGCGTGTTCTATGGGGGGTTTCAGCAAGGTGACACGTTTGGACATGTGGATTGTGGTCAGAGCTAGTTCAGTAAGGGCCGCTGTCGAAGGGCCTACAGTACTAGGGCCGCTCACAGTGCAGGCGTTGGCACCGCCACGGCGTGCGCAGGTGCTGCTGGCGGCGGCGGATGACGAGACGTGCGTAGGC